>CM071835.1:78081854-79539653 GCA_036507285.1 Trichosanthes cucumerina | reverse complement strand
AGTTTATAAATTATTAAATCGTCAGCACAGTTTATTAAATGGTTCATAAACTAGAAACCCTAGGTTTATAGACTTAGGTAAGATTCAATACCAAGGGGTTATATTGATAGACTTAGGTTAAAAACATTAGTCGGATTTAACCTAGGTCAAATTTCCTAAATACTTAAAGAACTTAGTGGGAGAAAATAGGTGTATAGGATACATCATTTTTCCACCTACACATCCCCGGGAAAATTCACACCGTGAGATCCATATTTGGCCTCGTGGCGCAAATAGGAGCGTCCCCCTTTAAATGGTGTTTGTATGGGTCAATATCAAGGTGAATGGAGAGAGAATTTATAGTGAGTGGGAGCGGGAACTGTCTCTTCTATTCGTTTGCACTGTGAGATCACTATGGTCGGCCTGCTAGTTTGTCCTGGACCAGACAATCTCTTCGGAGGGCTTTGATCATAGGGATCGAAAGATAGTGAACACCTGAAAGGGATAAAGGTTACCTTAGTCTGTTTTCCAACCTAGTCCTTCCTTCAACGGATTTTGTTGGATCGGGACTCTAGAATCTAAAGATAGAGGGTCACATTTACGGGATACATTAGTTGTAAGTGTATCCAGACCAAATAATGGTAACTAAAGCCTATAGGAATATGAGTTATTCTGGCATTAGGTTTTGGTCAAGAATGTCTTGATCCAGAGGAGGAGTGTTTTTTATTACCCTTCGGTGTCATACATACTAAACATTTGGAGTATCATTGCGAATTATTAATGACCTAGGAATCATTAGATAATTAGCTAAAACTTATTGGATTAGTTAAAGGTTTAACGAGAAACTAATACAAGTAATTATTTTTTCAGTAAAATGAATAGCTCAATCATTTCCTTATTGGCTACCGAAAAATTAACCGATGAAAACATGATGACATGGAATAACAACCTTAACATAATCTTGGTAGCAGACAATCTTAAGTTTGTGCTTACTAAGGAGTGTCCTCAAGTGTCGAGCTCGAATGCATCACGACATGTTCGTGATGCATAAGATAGATGGATCAATGCCAATGACAAGGCCAAGGTTTATATATGTGCAAGTATGTCTGACATACTAGCCAAAAAACACGAGGGCATGATGATTGCTAAGGAAATCATGGATTCACTGCAAGGCATGTTCGGACAACAGTCTGTTTAGATCAGGCACAATGCCCTCAAATACATCTTCAACGCCAGGATGGCAGAGGGATTATCTGTTCGGGATCATGTTCTCGATAGATGGTTCACTTCATCACGGAGGAGTCAGATGGTGCTTCTGATGGGATCGAATGCTGTAGCGGAAGCGATTTGAATCGTGCATTCTTGTAATGTGTTACTGATAACTCGTTATAGGAGAGTTATTTCACTGGAATTTTAGTGCCTAATTGACTTGAATTGCATAGAATTCATTGAGCCTCGTGCTATTTTATCCCTAGAATTTGAATGTTAGTTAGAAATCTTGAACTTAAGTGGTAGGCTGTAAAAAGAATTAATGTTGATAATTCTTTTACTTTAAATTAGGAAATTTGGAAGAAACTAGCTAACAAGTAATTAAAGACCGGAATTGGAGATATCATTTAACTACTTCATGTTTAATGTAATTTTGATAATGATATAAGGAATATTTTGCATGCAGGAAATGGATAAAAAATTACAAGGGCTCCTAAGGACATTTTAGACATTTTACCGAAAGGGCAAAATGGTCTTTTTACCCATAAGGATACTTTTGTAATTTTGAATCTAGGGCATCATTTTTTGGTGGAAAAGGAGACACAAAGAGATCTATCGGTTGGAGCATTGAGAGGGCATTCTTTTGCGAGGAGAGAGCTCTCGTTTTTGCTGTAGCAAAAAGAGGCGGAAGAAATTGTTGGTGACATTGCTATAGCAAGACCGAGCGAGAGGGTTTGAGAGGGCCAAGGAGAAGCCAATCGATAAGGGTTTGTTTGCAAAGAACTAGGAAATTGTGGTTGTTTTTTTGAAGCAAACATTCGGGAGAGCCAATCGCGAGGACGAAGGCGCCGAGATTTGCTGTAGCAAACGCGAGAGACGACATCGAGAGAGTTGGCCCGTCAATTTGCTGAAGCAATCGAGTGAGGTTACGGGCGTCGGAGCTGCCGAGAGGTTCGTTGAAGCAATTGTTGGGAGCTGCCGAGAGGTTTTTTGAAGCAAGGTGCGATTCTTTGTGAAGGAGGAGGTACCCGACATAGGCCGCTTTCTTTGAAACAACGGCTGTTTCTTGTGAAGGAGGTACCCGATAAGGCCGCTTCTTTGAAGCAATTGGTCGATCGTGTGTTGAGAACAACCAGAGCAATTGTTGAAGCAAAGCGCCTGACTTACTACCGAGATCTGAGGTGTTTTGCTAGGCATTTGCTGAAGCAATTTTAGCCTGTTTGCTGTATAATCTGACTTCTTTTCCTCTAGCACATACTCTAATATTTTGCAAATTATCACTGCTTTTATTGGGCTTTGTCATACACTAATTGGAGGTTAATTGCCTTACTGTTCTAAGCAATTTGTGTGACTGTTTTGGATTGTTTTTGCATATAAATTTCTTGATTAGTGTAAGCATGACCAATTTAAAGAAGTGTGATTTGATCCTTGCCATGAACTAATTTATCTTAGGCAAAGGTTGGGTTGTGGTCAAATGCAAATTTTGGAATAAATTTATGATTAATGCCATCGATGGAGTTTATGAAATTTTAGTAATTTTAAACATTGCATGAGAATTGAAATTGAGTTTTTAATTTCTCTAGAATTCACGAACTTGAGAGAGCTAGTGAATTAGAAAACTAAAACTTCATTCTAGGGTTTTGAGTTGATTAGAGGTGATTGACACACCTAGAACCTAAAAATCATGATCATAATTTAGATCTCAATTGAGAGATTGTTGATTTTATAACTTAATGAATTTGAAAGAAATCATTTGAACACATGAATAGGTGAACTTGAAGAATTAATCACATCTTTATTCCAATTAAAGCATGAGAGATACGACCTAACCCAAGCCTACCTTTTCAATTATAGAATCACAACTTTTACATCTAGCCTCTTGTTTGCATGTTCTTATCTTCATATTCAATTTAATTGGTTTCGTGCATATTGTTTCGAGTACTTTACTTCTCTGCAACGCTAAATGCATGTTTAGATTATTTTCTAATCGCATACATTGTGTCAGAAGTATAAAGAATAATTTCAAGGAGACTCACTTACTTAGATTCTGTTAGTCCTTGTGGGATCGATACTCTTATCTTATCACTTGCTGCACTGAGCGTGTATACTTGCACGTCAAAGAAGAGCCAGAGTCTCATCCTAAGTTACACTAGTTTAGGACACTGATATTTTTTGCATCAAGTTTTTGACGCCATTGCCGGGGACTAGCTTTGAATTTTATCTGTGAGTTCTGTGAAATTTTCTTTACTTTTGAGTTTTTTTTTTTTTTTTTAGGATTAGTCTTTTTATATATATAATATTGCTTGAGTTGGGTTTTTCTGCATTTCAGGTACTTAGGATAGTTTATGAATGTGTGTCGTTAGTTAAACTTTGATTTTGACCCTGAAATTGATAGGACCTTTCGGAAGCGGTTGAGAGAGCAAAAATTGGCCATGGCTAACCAGAATAATCCTAGAGACCCTATAGATCCTCTAGCCCAACACCATAACCCTAGAGCACCCCAAGATGTTAGAGACAATCCACTCTTTAACCTTCCGGCAGGGGGTCCTACCAATGTGATAGAGCTAGCCAATGACCGAGAGCGAGCCATTAGGACCTATGCCAACCCCTTAGTGAGTGAATTGAATCCAGGAATAATCGCACCGTTATACAAGCTACTTCTTTTGAGCTAAAACCAGTTATGTTTCAAATGCTTCAAACGATTGGGCAGTTTCATGGCTTACCAGTCGAAGACCCCCATCTCCATTTGAAATCATTCCTGGGAGTAAGTGATTCCTTCATCATGCCAGGAGTCTCTAGTGACGCCATTAGATTGAGTTTATTCCCTTATTCCCTCAGGGATGCCGCAAAGAATCTGGTTGAATTCGCTCCGCCAAAAAGCAAGAGATTCTGGAACTCCTTGGTAGAGAAATTCCTAATTAAATATTTCCCACCCACTAGGAATGCAAGATTTAGGAATGAAATAGTAGCTTTCCAATAGTTTGATGATGAAACCCTGAGTGAGACCTAGGAGAGGTTTAAGGATCTGTTGCGTAAATGCCACCACCATGGATTGCCTCACTGCATCCAAATGGAGACATTTTACCATGGTTTGAACACCTCCACTAAGCAAGTGGTGGATGCCTCTGCTAATGGAGCCTTGTTGGCCAAAACGTACAATGAGGCCTACGAGATATTAGAGAGGATCTCATCCAACAATTGCCAGTGGGCGGATGTGAGGAGAACTTCGGTAGGAAAAGCAAAAGGAGTCCTTGAGATGGACACGTTAAATTCGATAAATGCTCAAATCTCTTCCATGACTTCCATGTTGAAGACTTTGACTATGGGTAACGTGAACCAAATCTCTTCCCATGCTCCAACCCCATCTTTTTCACCTCAAGACAGGTTTAGAATCCGTGGTTGTCTCGTGTGGTGAAGGACACACTTTCGAGTTTCGCCCTAGCAACCTGCGTCTGGCCTGCATTATGTAGGAAGCTCAAACCAGGTGGTCAATCTAGGAATAACCCATACTCGAACACCTATAACCCAGGATGGAGGAATCACCCAAATCTATCTTGGGAGGCCAAAGCAAAGAATGCCCAAGCCCTCAAATGCAAAATAGAGTGTATGTATCAACCACCGGTTCTAGGAATCATGGGTATCGAATTATGGGAATCGAACTCGTCCCTCAACCACAAATGAAGGCTACATCCTCCCAACAAGCTGCAGGTGATTCTCTAGAAAGTTTATTCAAAGAATACATAGCTCGTGAATGTTGCTATTATTCAGAGTCAACAAGCTTTCTAAAGAAATCTTGAAATGCAAGTTGGCCAATTAGCAAATGAGCTAAAGGCAAGGCCACTGGGTACGCTTCCTGCAGACACAGAAATCCCAAAGAGAGATGGGAAGGAACATGTTCTTGCAGTAGAATTAAGGAGTGGGAAGAGGTTAGGAGAGAGGGTAGCAAAGTGAGAAACCCGGATATATATGAAGCGAACCGACTCTGTTGTTGAGGAAGGGCAAGATGAGGAAATGGTAGATCCAAAACCTCGGGGAACCCATGGGATTAAGGATAAACAAGAATCTCAACAAGCCTCAACATCAAAGGAAACAACAGTAGCAGTGCCTGAGTTCAAACCACCCCCACCACCTTATCCTCAAAGGCTGAAGAGGAAACAGAAGAAGGAAGCCCATTTCGAAAAATTCCTGGATATGCTAAAGGAAGTCCATATCAACATACCACTGATTGATGCGTTGAAGCAAATGCCCAACTACTTGAAGTTTCTCAAGGACATATGTTCTGAAAAAGAGAAACTCCAAGAGTTTTCAAAGTGGTATCGTTGAGTGAGGAGTGTAGTGCGGTGTTCAAAGATAGAATACCCCATAAGGAGAAGGATCCTGGATCTTTCACGATACCTGTGTCTATTGGTGGAAGACAGTTAGGAAGGGCGCTATGTGACTTAGGAACTAGCATAAACTTGATGCCTCTCTCTATTTATAAGGGATTGGGCATTGGGAAGGCGAGGCCAACCACAGTGACTCTGCAGCTAGCAGACAGATCCATAGCCTACCCTGAAGGAAAAATAGAGGATATCCTGGTCCAAGTGGATAAATTCATATTCCCGGCGGATTTTATCATCCTGGATTATGAAGCTGACAAGGATGTTCCTATTATCCTGGGGCGACCTTTCCTGAAAACAGGTAGAACTGTGATAGATGTTCATGCGGGGACCATTAAGCTGAGAATGAATGATCAAGAGGTCCAGTTTAGCATCTATGATACAGTGAGGTATCCTGATGGGACAGAAAGTTGTTCTGTAATTCATGTGTTAGATGGAGTTATTTCTGAGACCGCCAGCGAAGAATTGAAAGGACTCCATGAGATGAGATTTGGAGATATGAGAGAAAGTGAGTTAGAGAAGTCAGCAATAGAGGAGTTGACCCAGGGTTTGGAAGAACTAGCAGAAATAGCAAAGTTCAGAAAAATCTTTGAGTCATTAGATCTGAAGAAAGGAGAGAGACCTTCTATGATCCCCTTAGTTCAAGAACCCCCAACACTAGAACTGAAACCCTTACCCCAACACTTAAAGTATGCATTTTTGGGTGATAAGGAAACTCTTCCCATTATCATATCAGCAAGTCTATCCCCTAAGGACGAACAGTTGTTGCTTAATGTCCTTAAGCAACACAAGACGGCCATAGGATGGACTCTAGCTGACATTCAAGGGATCAGTCCTTCTTATTGCATGCATAAGATTACCTTAGAGGAAGGGACTTTCAGATCCATAGAGCCCCAGAGAAGACTTAACCCAGCCATGAAAGAAGTGGTGAAGAAAGAAGTCATTAAATGGCTGGATGCTGGAATTATCTACCCCATAGCGGATAGCAGTTGGGTCAGTCCAGTCCAATGTGTCCCCAAAAAGGGAGGATGACAGTAATTATTAATGAAGCCAATGAACTCATCCCTTCTAGGGTAGTGAGCGGTTGGAGAGTTTGTATGGACTACAGGAGGCTAAACAAGGCCACCAGGAAAGACCATTTTCCTCTCCCGTTCATAGACCAAATGTTGGACAAACTGGCAGGTCAAGCCTTTTATTGTTTCCTTGATGGTTACAGTGGTTATAACCAAATAACCATTGCACCACAAGACCAAGAGAAAACAACATTCACATGTCCATATGGTACCTTTGCTTTTCGAAGGATGCCATTTGGACTATGTAATGCGCCTGCGACCTTTCAAAGGTGCATGATTGCGATTTTCTCTGACTATGTAGAAGACATCATGGAGGTTTTCATGGATGACTTCTCGGTCTTTGGAAACTCATTTGAGGTTTGCTTAGAGAATATGGGGAAAGTACTTCAACGTTGTGAGGAGACACGCCTAGTTCTGAATTGGGAAAAGTGTCACTTCATGGTTAGAGAGGGGATTGTGTTGGGCCATAAGATATCATGCAAGGGAATAGAAGTAGATAGGGCGAAGATTGAGATTATTGAGAAATTGGAACCACCTACAAATGTCAAGGGGGTGAGAAGTTTCCTTGGACATGCAGGGTTCTATAGGAGATTCATCAAAGATTTCTCAAAATCTCAAAGCCACTGTGTGCTCTCTCCCGAAGTCAACAAGCCTTTTATATTTAATGAGAAGTGTCTCCATGCCTTCAATGTCCTTAAGTCAGCTCTAGTCACCGCATCTATCATGTCTTCACCTGATTGGCAACTGCCATTTGAGTTGATGTGTGATGCAAGTGATTATGCTGTAGGAGTCATGCTAGAACAAAGGCAAGAGAAGGTAATACATCCAATCTATTATGCGAGTAAAACTTTGAATGAAGCTCAGATGAACTACACAACTACTGAAAAGGAGTTGTTAGCAGTAGTCTTTGCCTTTGAAAAGTTTAGACCATATCTGGTTGGTACTAAGGTGGTGGTCTACACAGATCATGCTGCCATTAGGTATCTATTGGCCAAGAAAGATGCCAAACCAAGATTGATTAGATGGGTATTATGCGCAGAATTTGAAGTGGAAATTAAAGATAAAAAGGGTTCAGAGAATGTCGTGGCAGACCATTTGTCTAGGATTGAGAATTCTGAGCCCTCACCCCCACACTCACACATAAGGGATGACTTCCCTGATGAGCAACTTTTGTTAGTTGGTAAGGTCCAAAAGACCAACCCCCCTTGGTTTGCGGACTAGGCCAACTACCTGGCTTGCAATATCCTTCCCCCTGATCTGACAGCACAAGAGAAAAAGAGATTCTTGTATGACTCCAAATTTTTTTTGTGGGGCGATCCATGTTTATATAGACAGTGTGTAGATGGTATGATTAGGAGATGTGTGACTGAAAGTGAGATACCATCTATTCTCGAGCATTGTCATTCGTCCCCTTATGGAGGCCATTTTGGTGGCCAAAGGACCGCAACAAAGGTGTTCCAGTCTGGCTATTATTGACCATCTGTCTTTAAGGATGCCTATGTTTTTAGCAAGACATGTGATACATGCTAGAGGAGAGGCAATGTAGGAAAGAGAGAGGAAATGCCCTTGACATACATCTTAGAGGTGGAAATCTTTGATGTTTGGGGGATTGACTTCATGGGCCCTTTTTCCTCCCTCTAAGGGGAATTTGTATATCTTAGTGGCAGTAGATTATGTCTCTAAGTGGGTAGAAGCCATGGCGTGCCCAAATAATGACGCCAAAACAGTGGTCAGATTCTTGCATAGGCACATATTCACGAGATTTGGGACCCCTAGAGTCTTAATTAGTGATGAGGGCTCTCATTTTGTCAATAAGGCAATGAATACCCTCCTGGCCAAGTATAATGTAAAGCACAGAATCTCCACCCCGTACCATCCACAAGCTAATGGACAAGCTGAAGTGTCCAATAGGGAGATTAAAGGAATCCTTGAGAAGGTTGTAAAACCTCAAAGAAAGGATTGGTCCTACAGGCTGGATGAAGCCTTGTGGGCATATAGGACCGCCTTTAAGACCCCCATTGGAATGTCCCCATATAGGCTTGTGTTTGGGAAGGCTTGTCACCTACCCTTAGAATTAGAGCATAAGGCATTCTGGGCCTTAAAGGAGTTAAACCTAAATCTAATTGCTGCAGGAGATCTAAGGTTGCTTCAATTGAATGATTTGGATGAGTTTAGGAGATTTTCCTATGAAAATGCAAAGCTTTACAAAGAGAGAACTAAAGCTTGGCATGATAGGAAACTCATTCCAAAGACTTTCGAAGCAGGCCAAAGAGTTTTACTATTTAATTCTCGCCTCAAACTTTTTCCTGGTAAGCTTAGGTCCAGATGGTCAGGCCCTTTCACAGTGATTGAAACTCTCTCCCACGGTGCTATAAAGCTTCGTTGTGAGCAGGATGGAACAGAGTTTCTTGTTAATGGGCAACGTTTGAAACACTACTGGGGTGAAGACTTCCAAAGGAATATGTCCAAATGGAAGTTGAGTGATGATGGAGTGTAATGAATTTAAAAAAAAAAATAAAAAATTAGCTAGGTTGTCTTTTCCCTTTTATTTGTTGTGTATGCATGATAGGAGATTTAGTTGTTCATATAATTCTTGATTCAGTTGATTCATGTTTTGCTCCTTGTTTTATCATTTATAATTAATCTTTGATTAAGTGTCGTTAGGATGTAGAATTGAAGCATACAAAAGGTTAGAGGTAAGTATTCTTTCTTCCTTTGCTCGATCACCAAGCATGATTGCTCATTTTATTGAAAACCTTCCAACATATTAGCATGTGAATTTTCATTGTAGCATGTAATCTAGGATGAATGGAAGTGAAAAGCTAGGATACAATTTTCTCTATTGTTTTAGTATAATAATATTCCTAGTTTGATGTTCTCCATTAATTCGTAATTACATGTTTTAGAAAGATGAATAAATATTGACTTTATGCTTTATTTTTGTTTTGTAGGTTGACCTATTCTAGGCTAGATGTTGTTACCCTTAGGTTAAGTAGTTGAATAAAGGATAGGAATTGGTGAAAAAAAGAAAAACAAATTTTGCTTTAGAGTCTAGTTGTTCTGCAGGGTAAAAAAAAAAGGAATCTTAGACTTGTAACAAAAAAAAAAAAAAAAAAAAGAGAAAAGAAAAAAAGACTGGAGTTAGGAGAAACCAATCTAGGTCCAAGTCTAGCTCAGGCAAAATCTTTCTTAGCTTAGGAAGCTTGCTGTCCATTCCTTAGAATTTTTCTAGTACCTTTCTCAATTTTGCTTCATATTTAATCATGTGGCTACGAAGAAGCAAAAGTAAGAAAGAGGCCGAAAAATTGAAGAGTGCAATGGTAGAAGTGAGCCAATCCAATTCTAGACCTTCCACCCATTCCTCCTCTTCCTCATGAGTAAAGGAAAGCGGTGGTTAGTGAATGGCCCTTAGAGGATGCATATCCTTTGGAGGCCCCTGAACCACCGGCACCTAAGTCCAAAGAGAAGAAAGAAAAGAAGAAGAAAGGGTACACTAGGGAAGACAATCTCGAAATGATGAAGGAGGTATTGTGTGAGGAAGATATTCCTGAGAGATTTATCAGTGAGAGAGCAAGAACAAAATATGAGAAGTTGAAGAAAAGAGGTCTTTTGCTAGAGAGAGGTTTCAACCTATGCTCAAGAGAGATTCCTCCTTTCCTATCCCAAAATATAGCAAATCTAGGTTGGGAAAAGTTTTGTAAAGAACCTGAGGCCGCCATCCCCACCATAGTTAGGGAGTTCTATGCGAACATCTATCTAGAAGAAAGGGTATCCATAGTAAGGGGTAGATATGTTCATTGGGACACGGATACCATTAACTCCATGCTCGAATTGCCTTGCCAACTTTACGGTAGGACAAATGAGTTGTTAATGGCCCCATCCGACACTCAAATGAATGCCGCCCTAAGAACGGTAGGGATCAATGGGGCGAAATGGATGGTAAGCTCAACATGAGCGAGGACTATGTTAGCTTCCTATTTAGCTCCTGAAGCACACATGTGGCTTCCTTTTGTGAAGTTGAATCTCATGCCCACTTCGCATGATTCAGCAGTCTCGAGGAGTCGAATCGTGCTTCTTTATGCCATCCTCTCAGAATTGCAAATTGATGTAGGGAACCTAGTAGCTAGGGAAATAGAAGGGTGTGCAAAGAAAAAGAGTGGAAAAATCTTCTTCCCTAGTTTAGTAACCTCTCTTTGCATTAGGGTCGGGGTTCCTTATTATATTTGGGAGAGGGCTTTTAGACACCATTATGGACCACCACACCCAAGTTTGTTCAAATAAAGGAATGGGGTTAATGGTAGGTATGGATCAACTCATACACCAAAACAATGTGATGATGAGCATGATGCACCATATGCAAGATCAATCACATTGTTATTGGGAGTATGCCCAAGAAAGAGACTTAGCCTATCGAGTCGCTATGCAAGCCAACTTTCCAAACCCACATCCAAATTTCCCCGAATTTCCCCATTCCATTTTGCAGCCTTGGACATAGTTAGGTGATGATGAAGAAGATGAGGTAAACAACGAGGAAGAGGAGGAAGCCCAAGAAGAGGATGACTACTAGAGCAAAAAGAGGGAGGCCCTGTTCCCTTTTTCTTTTTTTTTTAGTATTCTATGTTGTTTTGCGTGTTGCCTTTTGTTTTATTTTTCGTTATAATCTGAATTTGTTGGTCTATTAAGTATGCTTTGGTTTTATTGGTTCTAACGACTTCTTCCTGCGAATTATGTGATATCTACTTGCTTGTAACGTTTAAATGCCTTGTTTTGATTCTTTGAAATCCATACTAAGTTGATGATTCTTTAGGGTCTTCTTTAGGTATGAGATAGGTAGTTGACTCACTATGTTTAAGCAAGAAAAAATTAAGATAGATGGTTGTCATTCCTTATTAAAATTTAGTTTCTGCATGTTCATAATGATCAGAAAATTTGTTGTCTTTTGTAAATGCCTGGTTTAAAATTCAGTAACATGAAGAGTTGGGAAAATCACGGGGGACAGAATAAGAGTTGTTGCTCATGAGGAATGCAGTTTTGTCTGGTGTCTCTCATAGTCTGGTTATCATAAGGGTTCTTTAGTGCCCTCATTGTTAGTGTGTTAATCAAACTAGTTAGGATTGAACTCCTAGGCCAAAAGGTTCGAAAACTAGAAGCCATGACAAGTTAGGTAACTCATACATACTTTAGAGCGTTCCTAAATTAGTAAACTCCAAATTGGTGACCATTTCAAGTTTGGGGAGTGCTCGCCTCAGTAACTCAATGAGGACATTGAGTACTCTAAGTTTGGGGGGAAGGTAAATTCTTCAGTTTTTGGTGTTTAAAAAAAAAGGGAGAAAGAAAGAGTGCGTAAACCTTCCATTTCCTTAAAACTTCGTTGGGTTAACAAAAAAAATTATGCATATATATTTATATGTCTCAAACTTGGTGCTCGTTGTCAAGGGGTCTGGGCACTAACCATGTTGTCCTCTTGGAGCGAAGGTATCAAGCAATGAGCTTATTCCCATCGCTTAGGTGCGTTGCGCTAACCACGTGTGCCATTCTAAGAACTACGGGGCAGTCCCATTGCTTAGGTGCGCTGCGCTAACCACGTGTGCCATTCTAAGAACTACGGGGCAGTCCCATTGATTAGCTGCACTGCGCTAACCACGTGTGCCATTCTAAGAACTACGGGAAAGAAAAAAAAAGAAGAGAAAATTATATATAAAAAATAAATAAATAAAAAGTAATGGTCATAAATCTGTAGTCATACGAATTTTGGAACGTGACTTATCTTCAAATATGAGTTGCCGAATTTGAATGATTTGGATTGTAGTGATTGAGCTTTATGGTAGGTGTTAAATCTCAGTTGGTTTGCTCTTGGGTATTGACATATAAGTGTGTCTAGAAAACTCTGGATGAACCACTTAGAGAGCATTGAATGAATGGTAACTCGCAGAGTAGAACATAATTCCTTAACTCTTGTTCAATTAACCCACTTGAAGTGATTTGTGAAAGGTCTCTAGAAATGTTAGGGAGCGGAACTCATTGAGGACAATGAGTAGTTCAAGTTTGGGGGTTTGATAACTCGTTATAGGAGAGTTATTTCACTGGAGTTTTAGTGCCTAATTGACTTGAATTGCATAGAATTCATTGAGCCTCGTGCTATTTTATCCCTAGAATTTGAATGTTAGTTAGAAATCTTGAACTTAAGTGGTAAATTTGTAAAAAGAATTAATGTTGATAATTCTTTTACTTTAAATTAGGAAATTTGGAAGAAACTAGCTAACAAGTAATTAAAGACCGGAATTGGAGATATCATTTAACTACTTCATGTTTAATGTAATTTATAATTGATAATGATATAAGAAATATTTTGCATGCAGGAAATGGATAAAAAATTACAAGGGCTCCTAAGGGCATTTTAGACATTTTACCGAAAGGGCAAAATGGTCTTTTTACCCTTAAGGGTACTTTTGTAATTTTGAATCTAGGGCATCATTTTTTGGTGGAAAAGGAGACACCAAGAGATCTATCGGTTGGAGCATTGAGGGGGCATTCTTTTGCGAGGAGAGAGCTCTCGTTTTTGCTGTAGCAAAAAGAGGCGGAAGAAATTGTTGGTGACATTGCTATAACAAGACCGAGCGAGAGGGTTTGAGAGGGCCAAGGGAGAAGCCAATCGATAAGGGTTTGCTGCAGCAACTAGGAAATTGTGGTTGTTTTTGCTGAAGCAAACATTCGGGAGAGCCAATCGCGAGGGACGAAGGAGCTGAGATTTGCTGTAGCAAACGCGAGAGACGACATCGAGAGAGTTGGCCCGTCAATTTGCTGAAGCAATCGCGTGAGGTTGTGGGCGTCGGAGTCGCCGAGAGGTTCTTTGAAGCAATTGTTGGGAGCTCGCCGAGAGGGTTTCTTTGAAGCAAGGTGCGATTCTTTGTGAAGGAGGTACCCGAGCAGGCCGCTTGTTGAAGCAACGTCGCAGTTTCTTTGTGAAGGAGGTACCCGATAGGCCGTTTGCTGAAGCAATTGGCTGATCTGTGTTGAGAACAACCAGAGCAATTGCGTTGAAGCAAAGCGCCTGACTTACTACCGAGATCCGAGGTGTTTTGCTAGGCATTCTTTGAAAGCAATTTTTTTGCTTTGTTCTTTGTATAATCGACTTCCTTTCCTCTAGCACCTACTCTAATATTTTGCAAATTATCACCGCTTTTATTGGGCTTTGTCATACACTAATTGGAGGTTAATTGCCCTTCTTTGTTCTAAGCAATTTGTGTATTTATTTTGGATTGTTTTTGCATATAAATTTCTTGATTAGTGTAAGCACGACCAATTTAAAGAAGTGTGATTTGATCCTTGCCATGAACTAATTTATCTTAGGCAAAGGTTGGGTTGTGGTCAAATGCAAATTTTGGAATAAATTTATGATTAATGCCATCGATGGAGTTTATGAAATTTTAGTAATTTTAAACATTGCATGAGAATTGAAATTGGGTTTTTAATTTCTCTAGAATTCACGAACTTGAGAGAGCTAGTGAATTAGAAAACTAAAACTTCATTCTTGGGTTTTGAGTTGATTAGAGGTGATTGACACACCTAGAACCTAAAATTCATGATCATAATTTAGATCTCAATTGAGAGATTGTTGATTTTAAAACTTAATGAATTTGAAAGAAATCATTTGAACACATGAATAGGTGAACTTGAAGAATTAATCACATCTTTATTCCAATTAAAGCATGAGAGGTACAACCTAACCCAAGCCTACCTTTTCAAATATAGAATCACAACTTTTACTTCTAGCCTCTTGTTTGCATGTTCTTATCTTCATATTCAATTTAATTGGTTTCGTGCATATTGTTTTGAGTACTTTACTTTCTCGCAACGCTAAATGCATGTTTAGATTATTTTCTAATCGCATACATTGTGTCGAAGTATATAAAGAATAATTTCAAGGAGACTCACTTACTTAGATTCTGTTAGTCCTTGTGGGATCGATACTCTTATCTTATCACTTGCTGCACTGACCGTGTATACTTGCACGTCAAAGAAGAGTCAGAGTCTCATCCTAAGTTACACTAGTTTAGGACACTGATATTTTCTGCATCAGTTACCTAAATGAAATCAGAAACATACATGAAAGTGATTAAGCATGCATATTAGATTATGGACAACAAGTATATTACCTTTGTAGACTTAAAACCGCACGTGCTCCTTTGTTCCTCTCATTCTCACAATCTCAACGATCTCGCATTCTCCACAAACTTCGAACTAATTTTGACACGCCCACTAGATCTTCTCTGTTGTATCTCTAGGAGAGGGAAGGTGGCAGAACCTCTTTTGGAGTTAGGAGGGATTTTGAGAGAGAATAGGTGTTTTTAGGAACTTTTCCAATAACAAACACAAGAGAGAACACTCTAAGGTTTCTCACAAAGTTGCCTTGGAATGCATTAGGGAAATAGGATGGAAATGATCATCCTACCCCTATGGTGCTCTTATTGTTGGGATGTATGTCCTCATCTCGTGTAGTTTGTAATATTTCATTGTTGTAAATAAATAATAGTTATTTATTTGAACTTTTTGTCTTGCATTTTTCATAAACTTAGTCCAATAAACTAAGCTCCAAGGTCATGTATTATGAGAGAACTAAGAACTTGAACGGTGTGTAGTGGACACACGGGGAGAATCACGTTCGAGTTAATGACCCGAACGGTCTACAGTATATGAATAGGGTTGGAGACCTAATCCTGGATACACTGTGGATGCGATCCACTTTGTATTAGATACAAACGAGGTGATCCAGCTCGTTCATGTGGTTGACATGCGAGTGGGGGCATCCTGTGCAATGAGATTGTACAAGACCGGACCGTGAATTATTAGACTTACTGATGTAACACCGTTGACAGTATAGTGCTAATAAATTCATAAATGACCATTAATGACTCGACCTTAATCCTGAGCGTGTTACGGACTCATGTCTGCGGTGGTCTGTCCTTTGACTAGTACGAGTGAGGGTGGTCACAGTTACTCGCCCAATATGCCTATCTTCTTAGGGACAAGACCATGTGGGGAGCTGGGAACTTGACTACGCAAGATGGAATTCTCTCGTTCCCAATTTAGGGAAACTAAAGGGGTTGTTCCCTTAAGTGTTGTCTCTAGGGTTTGAACAACGGGGCCCCACCCTCTCACTAGCCCGAAAGGTTGTTGTTTATGGTAGGACCATGCAACGTAGTTGTTCATTAGAGGAGCAGTGGGGACTTAAGGAGCAAGAGGTAGACACAGGAGTAAAACGGTAATTTGACCCAGCTGTGACTACGAACAACTTGTGAAGAGTCGACTCATGGGTATTGGTTATATCGATGGACACAACTTGTCCTACAGTGATGAGAGTGCAGCTACGAGGTTTAGTGGAGTGTTACCGTTGCTAATGAATGTTGAATAACCGGGTCAAAGAGTTTGAAAGGTTAGTCTCAGATCATTGGAGCTCGTCATCTGTTCGTCCATTAGGTCACTCAGTTGGCTCAAATTTGACAAATTGAGGGTTTATAGTTTGGTGTGAATTTGAAGTGTTCAAATTCATTATTTGGGTATTTTTGTCATTTATATGGGATATAGATGACATAATATATAGTTGATGTGAATGAGATTCATAATAAACAATAGTGTAGCCTAATTGTTTAACTAGTGCTAATTGGAGAAATTGAATTGAGAGAAATTAAATTGAATGTGATTGAATTTAAAATTACACAATTATGCAAATGAGAATTGTATAATAAGGTATGAGATACCTTATATTATGTGATATGCAAATATGATTTGTATATCATATAGTTGTGGTAAAATTGTGATTTGGTGGAGGTTTTAACTCCACCACACAATAGTATTTAAAGGCTTTGCAAGAAGGCTTTGGTAAGCCATTTTGCCATTTTTTGGATTTTCATCCAAAGAGAGGAAAAGGATTCTCTCTCAAACTCTCCTCACCCAAAAACCAAATGGAGTCCCACCTACTCTCCATTAACCTCCTGAGAACAATCGAGAAGCCCCTTTGGAGGTGTCTCACCGTTCGGTTCGAGGATCGAGTTCCAGGAGATCGTTGGTTCGAGAGAGATCGTGACCGGAGGAGGAAAGCTTTGAAGAAGAGTTCTTCAACAAGTAAGTAATGAGATACCTTACTGTTTTCCTTCGTTTTGCATGTTTAACCTAGAATTAAATTAGTTTAATTCGATTTTAAGATTCAAATTACACAACGAAACAACGACGTTTCACAACGTCTTCTGCTGCGGGAATTTCAAATCCCTTCACTTATGGTATATTTCTCATTTAATATATGGATTAAACCATATATTATATCAATTCTATAACATATAATTGATATACCTCCTTAAACATGAAATTGAACATTTCAATTTCACTCCAAACTATAAACCTTCATTATTTCCATGTTGAGCCAACAGAGGGACCTAATGGATGTACAGATCATGAGCTCCAATGATACAAGATTAATCGATCAAACTCTTTGATCTAATTAACCAACATTTATTAACTACGAGTCACTCCATTATAGACTTGTAGTTGCACTCTCCTCACTGTAGACTATGTTGTATCCACTGATTTAATCAATACCCGTGAGTTGACCCTTCACAAGTTGTTCGTAGTCACAACGTGGTCAAATTACCGTTTTACCCCTATGACTACTTCTTGCTCCTTAAACACCACTGATCCTCTAATGAAAAACCAGTCTATGGTCCTACCATAAACTTAATCCTTCTTAGGCCAGTAAGAAGGCAGGGCCCCGTTGTTCAAGACTTGGATTCAGTTCTTAAGAAAACAAGCTATCTGATTCCCTAATTTAGGAATGAGTGAATTCCATCTTGCAGAGTTAAGTTTCGAGCTACCTACAAGGTTATGTCCCTGAAAAGGTAGGCTTATTGAGTCGGCTACAGGCCATTCTGACCCATACTAGTCTAAGGACAAACCCCATAAGAAGGAGTCCGTCACTTGGTCAAGATTCAGGTCAAGTCACTAATGATCATCTATGAATTATTAGACCTATCTTGTTTAATGGTGTTACACTAGTAGGTTATTAATTCGCAGTCCGGTCTTGTATAATCTCATTATACAAGATGCCCCCACTCACATGTCTACCACATGAACGAGTTGGATTACCTCGTTCGTACTATATACAAAGCGGGTTGCATCCATGGTGTTACCAGCATAAGGTTCCCAACCTTATGCATATACCATAGACCTTTTAGGTTATACTTGAACAACTTAATCCAACTTGTGTCCACTACACAATTGTTCAAGATCAATCATTATAACCTTGGAACTTAGTTTTTTGGATTTAGGTTTATGTGCGAGAAAATAATAAATAACAACTTTATTTATTTGAAATATGATTATTACAAAACTACACTTGTGTTAGGGCATAAACCTCAACAGCTTCTATCGATGAATCGAGTCAGGTCAACTTTATATAGCAAACTCTTCTAGAGAGTTTTCTACAGTTTTGAAGTAATGTTGTTATGAACAAGCTTACTTTTAACCTTACCACCCTTCTTAATGAACTACAAACCATCCAATCTCTGATGAAAATCGAGGGATCAAAAGGTGAGGCAAATGTTGCTAGTAGGAGTTATCACGGAGGTCCAACCTCTGGGACAAAATCAGTGGCTTCTTCTTCTGCAGGTCTTAAAGGGAAGAAAAAGAAAATTAAGAAAAGCTGGTAAGGGAAAACAAGCTGACAAAGTTGTCGCTCAAACGGGCAACAAGGTCAAGGATGTTGCAGACAAAGGAAAATATTTTCACTGCAATGAGGACCAACACTAGAAACGAAACTGTCAGAAATACCTGGTCGAGAAGAAAAAAGAAGGTAAATATGATTTACTTTGCTTAGAAGCTTGTTTAGTGGATGATGATAATACTATCTGGATATTGGATTCGGGTGCCACTAATCATGTATATTCTTCTTTTGAGGGATTAGTTCCTAGCAGCAGCTACAAGCTGATAACACTCCGGGTTGGAACTGGGAAAGTTGTCTCAGCTATAGCAGTAGGCACAATAAAGTTGTTGTTTGGCAAGAAATATATGTTGTTAGACAATGTATTTGTGATACTAGAGTTTACTAGAAACCTTATTTCCATTTTTTGCCTAGTCGAACAATATATTTTAGTATCTTTTTCTTTCAATAAACTGTTTATTTTCAAGAAAGGAGTTGAAATATGTGCAGCTTCATTAGAAAATAGTTTGTTGTTTTAAGGCCTAATTTAGTCAAAATGGTTTTGAATATGAATTATTTAAAACTCTAAAAACACAAACTAAGAAACGTAAATTCTCTTCTAAAGAAAATGCTCATCTTTGGCATCTTAGGTTAGGCCACATTAATCTCAATAATATTGAGAGATTTGTAAAGAATGGACTTCTAAATGAGTTAGAAGAAAGTACCTTACCAGTATGTGAGTCCTTCCTAGAGGGTAAAATGACTAAAAGACCTTTTAGTGGAAAAGGTTATAGAGCCAAAGAACCCTTAGAGCTTATACATTTAGACCTTTGTGGTCCGATGAATGTTAAAACTAGAAGAGGGTATGAATATTTCATCTTTTTTATAGATGATTATTCAAGATATGAACACATTTACCTAATGCATCACAAGTCTGAAGCACTTGAAAATCTCAAGGAATTCAAGGCTGAAGTTGAAACCCAATTAGGAAAAGCTATTAAAACACTTTAATCTGATCGAGGTGGAGAGTACATGGATTTAAAATTCCTGGGCTATATGATAGAACATGGAATTACATCACGACTCTTAGCACCCGGTATGCTTCAACAAAATGGTGTATCGTAAAGGAGAAATAGAACCCTGTTGTACATGGTTCGATCAATGAAGAGTTACGCTCATCTCCCTAACTCGTTTTGGGGTTATGCAGTTGAGACTGCAGTTTACATTTTGAATAATGTTCCATCAAAGAGTGTTTCAAAAACACCATTTGAACTCTTGAAAGTATATAAAGGTAGTTTATGTCATTTCAGAATTTGGGAATGTCCAATACATGTGCTTGTGACAAATCCAAAGAAATTGGAATCACGTTCAAAATTATGCCTATTTGTAGGCTACCAGAAAGAAATGAGAGACGGATTATTCTATGATCCTAAGGAAGATAAGGTACTTGAATCGACAAATGGCACTTCTAAGAGGAGGACCACATAAGGGATCACAAACCAAGAAGCAAAGTTGTGTTAAGTGAGTTAGACGAAACAACAACAAAACTTACTGATAGTACTATTGCATCAACAGGAGTTGTTGATACTAGTTTGTCAAGTCAAGAAAGTTCATCTCAAGAGTTGAGAGTGCCTCGACGTAGTGGGAGGGTTATAACACAACCTGACTGTTACATGGGTTTAACTAAAACCCAAGTCGTTATACCGGATGACGATTGTGAGGATCCATTGACTTATAACCAAGCAATGGTTGACAAAGATAAAGACAAATGGGTCATAACCATAGACCAAGAAATGAAGTTTATTCACTTTAATTCTGTTTGGGATCTTGCATATTAACTTAATGGGGTAAAACCTATAGGTTGTAAGTGGATCTACAAGAGAAAACGTGGTGTAGATGGAAAGGTGCAAACCTTCAAGACTAGACTAGTAGCAAAGGGTTATACCCAGGTAGAAGGGGTGGTCTATGAGGAAACCTTTTCGCTTGTTGCTATGTTAAAGTCTATCTGTATCCTACTTGCTATTGCCGCATATTATGACTATGAGGTATGGCAGATGTGTTGGGATTTATGCCCTAAACTTGTGTAATTTTGATCAATTAAATAAAGTGTTATTTGTTTTGATAAGATTACAGTCTTGCCCCTACTACAAAAACTAGTTTTCTTTACGCTTATAAAATGTCGAATTTTGCCTTACTTGACGTTTTTCAAATCGTCAAGGAATCCATCGTCAAGAATAATATACAATACTTGACACTTATAAAGTGTTATGTATACTCTTTTTTTACGCTTATAATGTGTCATTTTTAACGTACACTCTTGACACCTTTTATTCGTCAAATGTAGTTTTATCTTGATTCTGAAAAAGTGTCAACTTTATGTTAATACTTGACATTTTCTCTGTGTCAAAAATATTTTTATCTTGACATTGGAAAAATGTCAAATAAAAGTTACTTGACGCTTCAAATGTGTCAAATATGAGTTTATCTTGACAGTCATAAAGGGTCGAATTGAAAGTAAACTTTGACAATTGTAAGGTGTCAAATGTAATGTTCTTTTTTGACATTTAAAAAGTGTCGATTTGAATTAGCTCTTGACACATTATACATGTCTTGTTTGTTAGTGGTTTTATTTTTCAATCAATTATTCCCTAAAATCAAGAATTTTCTGCATTGCATTCCAATAAATTATATTCAAGATCTATGAAATAAACATCCATCAATAATACCCAAAAAAATTTAAATCTTCTTCCCATATGAACATTTGTAAAATGACAAGAAAGTTCAACTTTTAACAATTCTAACATTAGTAACTCCCATAATGGTTCAACATGACAAACTACACTTATCTCCACCATATATGTCAAACACTAATCATCTCCACCATAGTTAGTCAATCTATGGGTCCTAGCCTGAACAACATTTACACAAAAATATTTGGTAGCCATCCAAAAAATGTGACTATCAATCCTATCTCAAGCAAACATCTATACAAAATATTTGGCACCTTCATGTAGCCATCCAAAAAATGTCACTATCAATCCTATGTCAAACCACATTTACACAAAAGAATATTTGACACCTTCATATGTAGCCACCCAAAAAATTGACATGAACAATCCAAAGTAGTATCCACCCAAGAATTCATCGAGTAACATTGTGGTGTTTGTCAAGTACAATATTGTCAAAAACCTCAAGTAACTCTTTGTAGTTTGATCGAACATGTTGCAATTTGTACTTGAAGTTATTGATGCATAGGATCATATCTGATTCATAAGAAAAACTGCAAATAATGTAAGGAAAAGAATTACATCTCTTTCTCAGTATTGATTGTTTGGAATATGAACTTACATTTCTTCATCTTCCCCACACTTGAGGGCATTTTTCTTTTGATGCACACCAAGCTCGTGCCTTTTTCTCTGAAACTTGAAGTATTCATAAAATATAAAACATTTAATCTATTATCCCATGAAGATAGAAAGAAGAAACGATACAGAAGGAGGGCATATATGGGCACCTAACCTCAATAAAAACGATAATGAACTCAAAAAAACAAAACTCCATGACAACAATTTTCACAAATACTATCAACCAAATAAGTTTCCTAGCACCTGGATAAATGAAATCATTGCATAAGCTCATATATGGGCACCTAGCCTCCTCCAAACTACAAATTCATTCAAGCTGGGCTTTAGTCCCTCAGAGTTCATAGACAGATAATCACAACTAGCAACGAGAGCTTACAAACAACCACAACTAATCCTAGATCTTATATCATGTCATGAGTAAAAAAAAATAGCAAACAAAAACTAAACAAAGTTCACAACTTGAAAAAACTATGAATACTAAAAAAGACACTTGCTACTTTTAAATAGTCAAAATATATTGAAATTAAATAGGGCAAAGTACTAAACATTCAATTTTCTAAGAAAGTATAAAGAAAATTAATACCATATGCACCATCAATATTCTATTAAGATTTGAAATGCATATAAAGAAGTAGGTAAAGGAATTAAATGATTATTCCACCAGAGAAATAAATCCAATTTTATGGAAATAATGAGTCCAATCATAGAGAAATAAATAAGGGAATAGGTCATTCAAAAGACAAGTAAATGAAAAAGGCCTAACCTGTAAACAACTAAAATGTATTAGGCAATTTCTTCTCTTGGGTTGCAACAAACATGGAAGTATTTTTAAGATTGTCATTTCTCCTTCCAATACACATGAACTTTAAAGAAGTCTTAAACAATTAGAACCAAACCCACCATTCCATTCCAAAAGGATCCATAGAGAATTTCTAGAGAGACTTGACCAGGAAACCCCTGAAATTAATTGAAGTTGCCAAAAGTCTCTTGATTATACTCATTGGGCTTGCTATTAATCTTCTTTAAGCTCCAGCATGAAGTCGTGACCAGGAAACCCCTAAAATTAATTGAAGTTGACCAGAAATCTAATGAGGATAAATTTGGAATGAACCAACCACATACTTAAATCTTGAAGGAGCGCAACTAAAATTTCCCGCTGTTAAAATGAAAGGGAAATGGGCAAGGCCATATTTTCATGTCTTCTAACTCTACCATTGTTAACTTGTTTGCTGGAGAAAAAAAAATCATCCAATGGAAGTGCCAACAACCTACACTATCATGTTAGACCAAGCAAGTGGACCATCATTCAATGGGATGTCCACCCACACTACAACAACCCATCAACAAGAAAAACACTCATCATGAACAACCCTAAATTCTAAGGACCTGGACATAAAGCAAATAAGTTTTCTGACTACCCAAAACTCCCAAGTTGTCCAGAACTCCTCAACATGAACCAGAAGACTCAGCCACCCAATAAAAAGAAACACATAATATACATGCACATACAAGATCAATAATAGTATAAAGATGATGAGAGTTATTCTAAAGAAAATGATATTCTTAATTCTAGTATTAATTCAATTCCAATATTTTCTATCTGGAGTAAAAAGAAGTGACAAGGGGAAAATATTGCTTTATATGGAAGAAATGTGAATTCAATTCACCTTACAATGCACTCATGGCGGTGGGTTTGCAAAATCCACAAAACATAATATAAGAGGGTCTCCACCACGGTATATTTTGAAGCAAATGTGACATGAGAAATAATGTAATGGTTAGCGCACGTGGAGCGGAGTTAACAAAGAGAAATAAAACAACAACAAAACAACTACTAGTAATCGTCTATTACATGTTTGGATTTTTTGCTCACAATTTTCAATTGTTTATACCCCACAAAGGGGCGGAAAATATCTACATCGAAGTAAAGGAACGTCGTTCTTTAAGTAAATAATTGAAGCGTAGAAAAAAATCAATAGAATTTTGCAGTAGCATCACCACTAAGAAAAAGGATACGAGCTACTTCCCTCCTGGAACTATCTGGCAGATGTCCTCCAACATATAAAAGTGTTGGAGGCATCAGGAGGAAGAGGCAAAGTTTCAAGTCCGTGTTTGTTTATCGAGTCTACAAAAAGATGATTCTCATACTCAATATTTCGACCATTTGGTACAATAGGATCAGGAATTGAAGGCCCAGGCATTCTGTTTGCAACAGGCCTTCCCATACCCATTTCCCCAAGGGTAGGTACTTCTCCAGAAGTAAAAGAAGAAAGTTGCTTCAGAAGAAATTATTACAAGTTTTCAGCACTCAAGCTGCAAGGCAAGAAGAGAAAATAAATGTAGATTTTAGTCATACAACACTTTGGAGATAACGATCATATGCAGATCCAATTGTTTGTGTATCTTTCACAGCCCGAGGACCACCACGATCATCACTTGCTAGATAATTGTGCATATCATGGGCGGTATGCAATCCAGAGGACGGAAGTTCTGCAGACAGAGAAAGCAGAGCATATTTCAATTTTCGATTTACCAAAAAAAATGAAGAAAAACTACTAACAAAACAAAACAAAATTAGTTTATTCCACACATTAAACAACAGATGTCGTTATAGCAAAGGAATCAAGGATATGTCAGAAAATAGGTCCACAACATAACTTTAGTAATATTCAATTAAATCAATAACGTTCAATGAGTATAGAAATTCCTATCTTACTATTTAAATTAATCGTTTCAGCGGTTCAGTCATGCACATATTCCACACATCTAATCTCTTTATCCTCCCAATCCAAATTCTATGTAACGTTATGTTAAGTTCGATGGATTGGGAACCTCTATAAAAGCAAAATTAAAGAGAAAATCACACGCTTAAAAAAATAAATTGTAAATCAAGTATCCCTTCGCAGCTGGATGGTGGCCTTTCGAAGGAGACGACGCCGACAATGGAGGCGACTGGTGGTGCGGTTGGCCGGTGAAGTCCTCGCACGAAGAAGAAAATAGAAGAAGAAGAAAATGGTTGGGGGTGGCTCACTCACGAAAAGAGGGAGAATGAGGATTCTAGGGTTTGGTTTGCGCTGGGAGGATTTCATTGTTTAGTTTTAGAATAGTTTAGAAAAAAGGCAAGAAAATACGGCAAGAAAATTAGATTTACACTTGACGTTTTAAAAGTGTAAAGTTTTATCGTAGCAAGAAAAAATCCGAAATCTTTGTCAACTTCCGTGTTTTTTTAATTTGACATTTTTAAAGTGTCAAGTTTTATCGTAGCATGAAAAAATCCAAAAAAATCCATCAACCTCCGCCTTATTTTTCATTTTCTTAACGTTTTTTTTTTTTTGTTTAAAATCCATTTTACTTGACATTTTTTCATAAAAACGTCAAGTAATTAAAAGTTGCAAGCGTCAAGAAATGTAGTTTTTCTTGTAGTGTGCTTTTATAAATCCAATAAACTAAGCTCCAAGGTTATAACATTTATCTTGAAATCAGTGTAGTGGACACTATTTGGGTTGAGTTCAAGATTATAACCTAAATAGTCTATGGTATAAGAATAAGGTTGGAAACCTCATTCTGGTAAGACCATGGATGCGGCCCACTTTGTAATTAGTACAAATGAGGTAATCCAACTCATTCATGTAGTTGACATACGAGTGGGGCCATCCTGTATGAAGAGTTCATACAAGACTGGATCGCAAATTATTAGTCTAACCAGTATAACACCGTTAACAGGATAAGACTAGTAACTTATAGATGGTCGTTAGTGACTGTTGCGTAAAATTATATTGCAATACTGCAAGTGTACGGGTCAAGTTTTAGTATAGTGATTTGAGTACAGAGTATCGTCCTCAGGAATGGGTTTTCTAGATTAATTAATTATCAAGATACTTTTTCTTAATTTTAGCTAAAGCAACAAAACTTTGATGGATAATGAAAAGAAAGATAGAAAATAAATGTACAATTGGAGACACGAATATGATAGAATTGAAGGAAGATGATTTCACAAGATAATTCCTTATTTAACACATGCAATGAACTAATATTATGAATTTATAAACAAGAAGTGAAAATACTGAAGAGAATTTCTCGATCCGTAGTGAGCCTCGCACACACGATAAATTCTAAAGTTTCCTTATGAATTGTAAAAGCATACACAACATTAAGCAACTTCTTTATGTGTTTCCCAAAGAACTCTAGGTCATTCTCATGCCAGATTTCTAAGGATTTTGACAACTTTGCTTTAGTCTAAGTTTCTTTCTCTCGAGTCCACTTAAACCAACAAGATTTATGAAATTAAGAACGAATTGCCAAAAATCAATAACATAACAAAGTTCAATACATAATCAAATAAATCTAAAACATGCTAATCAAATTTCAGCTACAACGTTTAGCTACTCAAAATCACCATAAAAACAAGCTAAAGTCATTGGAAAAGTCTTTAAACTCAATTACAAACTAAAAGAAAGAGAAATAAACTTATGTGTCGATGTGGGTCTCTCGTTCCCGAGCTCTTGTCACGATCTTGAGCCTCCACAAACGCTTTAGCTCCTAAGGAATGCTCTTTTTTCTCCCCTTAGAGTGTGTATTTCGAAAATAGGGCTGAAAACTATCAAATTCGGCTCCCCTTGCAATGAAAACAACATATTGTATTTATAGGACTTTTCGGTACGACGTTGCAATGCTGTGCCTGCTGCCAGCTAGCCTACTACGACCATTTTTGTCATATCTTTTCGCTCGGGTGTCCAAATGACCTCCAGTTTGATGCGTTGGAATCGTGATTCTTGAATCTCTCAGTATACTTTTTATACTCAAAATACATCTAGAGTTTTCTTGGGTCTTCCATTAAGCATACACATGTTCCAAATTGCACCAAAATAGCCTAAAAACACTCAATTCTTGCTTCTCAATCTCAGTTTCCTGAAATAACCATAAAATTCCATGAAGGCTTATGTTTTAAATATAAAAACTAGCTAAAACATAGAAATAAGATAGCATATTTAGATGCTATCAAATACCCCCACACTTAAGCTTTTGCTAGACTCGAGCAAAACAAAATTAAACTATAAGATCTTTCTTATGCATATATCGGACTCAAGCCTCAGAGATTTAGAAGGAAATTTTTACAATCACGAGAAACTGTAACGCCCCAGGCCCAAGATCCTCTGCGACCTGGTTGCGTCACTATATTATCCATGATTGCTTGTAAGATTGAAGACACTATCCCCACAAACCAACACGGGGTCCTTTCAGCATGCTTTGTCCTCACTCACATGCTCCCCAGAAAAATTCCCAAGAGGTCACCCAACATAGGATTGCTCCAAGCCAAGCACGCTTAACTGTGGAGTTCTTGTAATTGAGCCACAGAAAAGGAAGGTGCACCTTGTTGGTATAGGTAGTAGCTATCAATTGTTTTAAGCCTTTCTCAATTATTCTTTCACGGGCACCATACTTTCATATCCTCAGGATTCCTCTCATTCAGATGTGGGCTCGGTTCATTCATTTACCCCTCTTCCTCGGGCACCACATGCCCACTAGCTTCCGCCTTGGTTCGTCCCCGAACCACATCTTACTGGGAGAGGTTTCACTCTGATACCATTTGTAACGCCCCACGCCTAGGATCTGCTACGACCTGGCTGTGTCACTATATCATCCATGATTGCTTGTAAGATTGAAGACACTATCCCCACAAACAAACACGGGGTCCTTTCAGCATGCTTTGTCCTCACTCACATGCTCCCCAGGAAAATTCCCAGGAGGTCACCCAACATAGGATTGCTCCAAGCCAAGCACGCTTAACTGTGGAGTTCTTATGATTGAGCCACCGAAAAGGAAGGTGCACCTTGTTGGTATAGGTAGTAGCTATCAATTGTTTTAAGTCTTTCTCAATTATACTTTCACATCCTTATGGTCACTCGCATGTACCCCTTTTCCTCGGGCACCATACTTTCATATCCTCAGGATCCCTCTCATTTAGATGTGATGCTCGGATGTGCCTGAATCATGTTCATTGTGGTTGTATGTTTATCTGTGCTAGAACTCGAACTCGAACTCGTTAGTTCTTTCTGGTTATCCGTTAGTGCTATGTGATTATAACTAGTAGGGTCGATGTAACCTTGTGCTGAGTTCCTAAATGTATTAACGTGCTATGATTGTCTGTCCCGAGCCCGATGTTCTCGTGCTTAGTGGAAGTAACTCGGGAAGTGCTGTTGAGCCTTAGGACCGTAGTTAGCACAACTAGCCCTAGTGTAAGCCCTAGTTTTTATGTAGCCTTAAGCAGGCTGAGTCTCGAGGTTGGCGAGATGATGACGATGTTGTGGGATGTGATGGTCCGCCCTCCATCAAATTGTGCGACTCGGGGTGTGATCCTTAGAGTCAAAGGGGTTGGATAGAGTTCTTCGCCCTAGTATAGGCCCGGGAATGAGCCCGTGGTCGATTGTGCGCGGTAGTACCGCCTTTGATGCCTTATGGGATGTGGTGGTCAATCCTCCATCCAGTTGTGCGTCTCGGGGTGTGACCCTTAGAGTTAGAGGGGTTGGATAGAGTCCTTCACCTTAGTGCAGACCCGGGAATAAATCTCGGGGCCAGATGTTGCCAACCTAGTCTAGAAGCTAAGGGTAGGACAGAACTGAGAAATCCGAGTGAGTAATAGGGCCAGGAAAGTGTTTCCACTGCAACGAAGACGGACATTGGAAACGGAACTGTCCGAAGTACATTGCAGAAAAGAAGAAGAAGGTAAATATGATTTACTTTGCCTAGAAACTTGTTTAGTGGATAATGATAAAACAGCTTGGATACTTGATTCAGGCGCCACTAATCATGTTTGTTCTTCTTTTCAGGGAATTGATTCATGGCAGCAGTAACAACAAGGAGAGATAACACTTCGGGTTGGAAATGGAGAGGTCGTCTCAACTGTAGCAGTAGGCACAATGAAACTTTATTTTGGAAAGAAATATGTATTGTTGGACAATATATTAGTGATACCAGGGTTTACTAAAAACCTTATTTCCATTTCTTGCCTTATTGAACAATATATTTATGTTTCCTTTTCTATGAATAAAGTGTTTATTTTGAAGAAAGGTTTAGAAATATGTTCAGCTTCATTAGAAAATGGATTGTATGTTTTAAGGCCTAATTCAGTCAAAATGATTTTGAACACTGAATTATTTAAAACTGCAAACGCACAAACTACGAAACGTAAAATTTCTCCTAAAGAAAATGCTCATCTTTGACATCTAAGATTGGGTCACATTAATCTCAATAGGATTGAGAGATTGGTAAAGAAAGGACTTCTAAACGAGTTAGAAGAAAATTCTTTGCCAGTATGTGAATCATGCCTAAAAGGAAAAATGACTAAAAGACCTTTTAGTGGAAAAGGTTATAGAGCCAAAGATCCTCTGGAGCTTATACATTCAGACCTTTGTGGTCCGATGAATGTTAAAGCTAGGGGAGGATATGAATATTTCATCTTTTTATAGATGATTATTCCAGATATGGGCATATTTACCTAATGCACCACAAGTCTGAAGCCCTTGAAAAGTTCAAGGAATTCAAGACTAAGGTTGAAAATCAACTAGGTAAAAGAGTTAAAAAACTTTGATCGGATCGAGGTAGAGAGTACATGGATTTAAAATTCCAGAACTATATGATAGAACATAGAATTACATCCCAACTCTCATCTCCCGGCACACCACAGCAAAACGGTGTATCGGAAAGGAGAAATAGAACCTTGTTAGACATGGTTCGATCAATGATGAGTTATGCTCATCTCCCTAGTTCCTTTTGGGGTTACGCAGTGGAGACTGTAGTATACATTTTGAATAATGTGCCCTCCAAAAGTGTTTCTGGAAATGACGTAAAGGTAGTTTATGTCACTTCAGAATATGGGGCTATCCAGCACATGTGCTTGTGACAAATCCAAAGAATTTGGATTCATGTTCAAAGTTGTGCCTATTCGTAGGATACCCAAAAGAAACAAGAGGTGGTTTATTCTATGATCCTAAGGAAGATAAAGTTTTTGTGTCGACAAATGCTACTTTCTTGGAGGAGGACCACATAAGGGACCACAAACCAAAAAGTAAGGTAGTGTTGAGCGAGTTAGACGGAACAATAGCAAAGGTTGCTAATAAGAACACTAGTACGTCAACAAGAGTTGTTGATACTAGTTTGTCTAGTCAAGAGAGTCCATCTCAAGAGTTGAGTATGCCTCAACGTAGTGGGAGGGTTGTGATGCAGCCTGAACGTTACATGGGTTTAGCTGAAACCCAAGTTGTTATACCAGATGACAACTGCGAGGATCCATTGACTTATAGTCAAGCAATGGTTGACAAAGACAAAGACAAATGGGTCATAACCATGGACCAAGAAATGGAGTCGATGTACTTCAATTCTGTTTGGGATCTTGTAGATAAGCCTTATGGGGTAAAACCTATAGGTTGTAAGTGGATCTACAAGAGAAAACGTGGTGTAGATGGGAAGGTGCAAACCTTTAAAGCTAGACTAGTAGCAAAGGGTTATACCTAGGTTGAAGGGGTTGACTATGAGGAGACTTTTTCACCTGTTGCTATGGTAAAGTCTATCCGTATCCTTCTTGCCATTGTCGCATATTATGACTATGAGGTATGGCAAATGGATGTCAAGACAACCTTTTTGAATGACAATCTTGAGGAAACAATCTACATGGACCAACCCAAAGAGTTCATTAAACCAAGACAAGAGCAAGAGGTTTGCAGGCTTAAAAGGTCGATTTATGGACTGAAACAAGCCTTTAGGACCTGGAATATAAGATTTGATGAGGCTATCAGATCTTATGGTTTTGACCAGAATGATGATGAACCTTGTGTCTACAAGAAAATCATCAATGGTTCTGTCGATTTCCTAATTCTCTATGTGGATGATATCCTACTCATTGGGAATGATGTAGGTTATCTTACTAACATCAAGGAATGGCTAGCTACGCAGTTCCAAATGAAAGATTTGGGTGATGCACAATTTATTCTTGGGATCCAGATTGTCCGGAACCGCAAGAATAAAACACTAGCCTTGTCTCAAGCATCATACATAAACAACGTATTGTCAAGGTATAAGATGCAAGATTCCAAAAAGGGCTTGTTGCCTTTTAGACATGGAATCCATTTGTCTAAGGAACAGTGTCCTAAGACACCACAAGGAGTTGAGGATATGAGACGGATTCCTTACGCATCAGCTGTTGGGAGCCTGATGTACGCCATGTTGTGTACTAGGCCTGACATCTGTTTTGCAATTGGGATGGTCAGTAGGTATCAATCCAATCCAGGACTTGAACACTGGACAACGGTTAAAACAATTCTTAAGTATCTTCGAAGAACAAGGAACTACATGCTTGTGTATGGGGCTAAGGATTTGATCCTTACAGGATACACGAATTCAGACTTTCAGACTGATAAAGATTCTCGAAAATCTACATCAGGGTCAGTTTTCACTCTTAACGGAGGAGCTGTAGTATGGCGAAGCATCAAGGAAGGATGCATCGTTGTTTCCACCATGAAGGCCGAATATGTAGCAGCTTGTGAAGCAGCTAAGGAGGTCGTTTGGTTAAGGAAATTTATGCTAAATTTGGAAGTTGTTCCAAATATGACTTTGCCCATCACACTGTATTGCGATAACTTGGTGGTGCGATGGAAAATTCGAGGGAACCCCGAAGTCACAAGAGGGGAAAGTACATAGAGCGGAAGTATCATCTAATCCGGGAGATCGTGCATAGAGAAGACGTGATTGTCACAAAGATAGCCTCAGAGCACAACATTGCTGATCCTTTTACAAAGGCTCTCACGGCTAAAGTATTTGAGAGTCACCTAGAAGGTCTAGGTTTACAAGTCTTCCCCAACTAGGGCAAGTGGGAGTATTTTGTACAAAGGGGTTTAAATGCCCTAGTTTATTGTATTTACATTATTGTAATGTTTAGTATTTCCACAAGCAATAGGTCAAGTGGGAGATTGTTGGGATTTATGCCCTAAACTTGTGTAATTTTGATCAATTAAATAAAGTGTTATTTGTTTTGATAAGATTACAGTCTTGCTTTTATAAATCCAATAAACTAAGCTCCAAGGTTATAACATTTATCTTGAAATCAGTGTAGTGGACACTATTTGGGTTGAGTTCAAGATTATAATCTAAATAGTCTATGGTATAAGAATAAGGTTGGAAACCTCATTCTGGTAACACCATGGATGCGGCCCAATTTGTAATTAGTACAAATGAGGTAATCAAACTCATTCATGTAGTTGACATGCGAGGGGGGCATCCTGTATGAAGAGTTCATACAAGACTGGATCGCAAATTATTAGTCTAACCAGTATAACACCGTTAATAGGATAAGACTAGTATTTATAGATGGTCGTTAGTGACTCGACCTGAATCCTGAGCAAGTTAAGAATTCCTGTTTATAGGGGTTTGTCCTTAGACTAGTATGGGTGAGAGTGGCCTGTAGCCGACTCAATAAGCCTACCTTCTCAGGGACAAAACCTCGTAGGTAGGTGGGAACTTAACTGTGCATAATGGAATTCACTCATTCCTCTACTGAGGAATTAGATACGTTGTTCCCTTAAGAACTGACTCTAGGTCTTGAACAACGGGGCCCCGCCCTCTATGAGGGTATGAGTCTAAGGTAGGACCTTAGACTTGTTGTTCATTAGAGGATCAGTGGTGCTTAAGGAGCAAATAGGTAATCACAGGGGTAAAACAGTAATTTGACCTAGTTGTGATTACGAACAACCTGTGAAGGGTCGACTCATGGGTAATGACTATATCAGTGGACACAATAATATCTACGTGAGGAGAGTGCAACTACAAGTCTATAGTGGAGTGACTTGTAGTTAATGAATATTTATTAACTGGATCAAAAAGTTTGATCAGTTAATCTCACATCATTGGAGCTCATGATCTGTAGGTCCATTAGATCCCTTCGTTAGCTCAACATGGTAATATTGAGGGTATAAAGTTAGGAGTGAAATTGAAGTGTTCAATTTCATACATGAGGAGTCATATCAATTATATATGATATAATTGATATAATATATAGTTTTACTGTGAATTAGATTCATATATAAACTATATACTAAAGAGAGATTAAAGGAGGGGTAAGATGGTCATTTCCATCCCATTCCCCTATATATATGGTTGCATGAGATGCAACTAGGTTAAGACATTCAAAAGGTTTTACAAGCTTCCTTGTTGTTGTTGTTGGAAGAGTTCCAAGACAACAAAAACATCTCTCTCTCAAAATACCTCACATCTCTTAAAGGGAACCCACCGTCCTCCCTCACCTAGAGAACAATGGAGAAGATCCGGTGGTCGTGTCTTCTCACGTTGGAGTTCTTGTTGTTGAGATCGTGACCGTGGAGAGAGGAGCACTTGAAGAAAGGTTCTTCAAAGGTAAATTCTTGCTGTCCATTTCACTTTTATGCTTAATCTAGTTTTGTATGTTCTTGAATTTATCGTTGTAACTAAATCAAGAGCACGCGATTCATAATCGCTTCCGCTGCGGGGACTTCGATTCCCTTCAAGATGGATGTCAAGACAACATTCTTGAATAGTCATCTTGACGAAAACATCTACATGGACCAACACAAAAGGTTCATAGAACAAGGACAAGAGAAAAAGGTTTGCAAGCTTAAAACGTCCATTTATGGACTGAAACAAGCTTCTAGGTCCTAGAACATAAGGTTTGATGAAGCAGTCAAATCTTATGGTTTTGACCAAAATGATGATGAACCTTGTGTGTAAAAGAAAATCATCAATAGTTTTGTCGCACTCGTAGTCTTATATGTGAATGATATCCTACTCATTGGGAATGATGTAGGTTATCTTACTGACATTATGAAATGGCTAGCTACGCAATTCCAAATGAAAGATTTGGGAGAGGCGCAATTTATTCTTGGAATCCAGATTATCCGAAATCGCAAGAATAAAACTCTAGCATTGTCTCAAACATCTTACATCGACAAAGTGTTGTCAAGATTTAAGATACAAGACTCCAAGAAAGGTCTATTACCTTTCAGGCATGGGGTTCATTTGTCTAAGAAACAATGTCCTAAGACACCTCAAGAAGTTGAGGACATTTATAATTTTCTTGCTTTATAAATCCAATAAACTAAGCTCCAAGGTTATAATGTATCTTGAACATCAGTGTAGTAGATACTAGTTGGATTGTGTTCAAGAATATAACCTAAATGGTCTATGGTATAAGAATAAGGTTGGATGCGACCCACTTTGTAATTAGTACAAATGAGTTAATCCAACTCATTCATGTAGTTGACATGCGAGTGGGGGCATCCTATATGAAGAGTTCATACAAGACTGGACTGCAAATTATTAGTCTAATTAGTATAACACCATTAACAGGATAAGACTGATAATTTATAGATGGTCATTAGTGGCTCGACCTGAATTCAGAGCAAGTTAAGAACTCCTGCTTATAGGGGTTTGTCCTTAGACTAGTATGGGTGAGAGTGGCCTGTAGCCGACTCTATAAGCCTACCTTCTCAAGGACAGAACCTCGTAGGTAGCTGGGGACTTAACTATGCCAGATGGAATTGACTCATTCTTACACTAAGGAATTAGATAGGTTGTTCCCTAAGAACTGACTCCAGGTCTTGAACAACGGGGCCCCGCCCTCTAAGAGGGTATGAGAATATGGTAGGACCTTAGAATTGTTGTTCATTAGCGGATCAGTGGTGCTTAACGAACAAAGAGGTAATCATAGGGGTAAAACGGTAATTTCACCCCGCTGTGATTACGAACAACCTGTGAAGGATCGACTCATGGGTAATGATTATATGAATGGACACAATATAATCTATAGTGAGGAGAGGGCAACTACAAGTCTATAGTGGAGTGACTGGTAGTTAATGAATATTGATTAACTGGATCGAAGAGTTTGGTCAGTTAATCTCACATCATTGGAGCTCATGAACTGTATGTCCATTAGGTCCCTCCATTGGCTCAACATGGTTATATTGAGGGTATAAAGTTAGGAATGAAATGGAAGTGTTCAATTTCATACATGAGGTGTTATATCAATTATATATGATATAATTGATATAATATATGGTTTTAATGTGAATTAGATTCACATATAAACCATATAATAGTGGGAAAATAAAGGAGGGATAGGATGATAATTTCCATCTTATTTCCCTATATATATATAGTTGCATGAGATGCAACTAAGTGAACTGATCTCTTGGAAAAACCCTAGTGCATTCTCTCATAGTGTTTGAAAGAGTTCCAACTACATCTTGATAAGATCATCTCACCTCATCTAAAAGGAACCCACCTTTCTCCCTCACCTAGAGAACAACGGAGAAGATCCGGTGGTAGTGTCTGTGATCGCTCAGGTTCGAGTTGCTGAGATCCTGATCGTGGGAGAAGGAGCACTTGAAGAAAGAGTTCTTCGAAGGTAATATTTTGTTGTCCATCTTGTAGTAGCATGCTTAATCTTGTTAGATTTGTTCTTGATTTTAATCCATGTAACAAAATTAAGAACATGCGATTAACAATCGCTTCCGCTGTGGGAATCGAGTCCCTTCAATTGGTATCAGAGACAAGTTGTGTTCTTAATTTTTGTTCAGGATTTATCAAGAACGAGGTGGGATTTACTGTTTTTCATGAGATGAGTAAACGGTTTGCAAATTAGATTGTTTCAATTTTGGCACTTAGATTTACACAATTTCGTTGAATTGTTCAATGTAAGTGCCTATTGTAACGCCCCTACTTTTCTATGACTAAACTCTTAGGGACATTACTACACATGCATGCATTTATAGGCCAAGAGATAAAAAGATCTTTAAAACCTCCAATGAAAATAATTTGTCTTTAGGGATCCCAAATAAAAACATTCAAAACAGATAAAAGGAGCAGTTTAACATGGCCTATTTAAAATCTGTAAAGTAAATTTAAACTTCAAAAAAACATAAAGGAACAACATCGGTTATAAAAGAAATGTGCGGAAAACATGTCTATTCCCATGGTCCTGGCAACGCGCCTCCGTCATTCGCCCGCACGCCCTTAGCCTTACGAAAAACATTTTTAAAAGAAAGGGTGAGTATTGTAAAACAATACCCCAGAAGTGACCTCGCTACGAGGTTTGGGATATGCATACACATACAATCATGACATTTAAACTTGTTCGAAATGTACATATGCGGGACCTAAAACTTTCTCATATTGTCAGGTCTTTAATCCATGACTTCCTTTTTATTTATGTGGCCGACTGGTCATCCTGAGTCATTTCATTTTGAGTCCTCACGGACCTCTGTAATAATTTGAGTCCTCATGGACCCTGTAATAATTTGAGTCCTCATGGACCCTGTAATAATTTGAGTCCTCATGGACCACGTAATTTGACCCATAGGGTCTCTATTGCATGTTTGACCATGCACATAATGCACTCGGGAGACCAATGTCCACACTTTTCATCAATTCATTTCATGACATACATAACATGCATGAGGTCCCATCATTCAACATAACTATAGTGTACATGCCACAACCATTATCATGAATATGCCAATCATGACCTTTCACATCAAATAGGGTGTAATACACACGTATATAAGCATACAATATTCTCATAGATAATACTGTACTATCTTCACATGAAATATTGGAATATCCTTACGTAAAATACAAAGACATTCTCGCATAAAATACTAGATTATGCTCGCATAAAATAATGAGATACCTTCACATAGAATATCAAAGTATTTTCACATAAAATCTAAGGATATTCTCGTATGAAAATCATTAAATCTTTTAAGTAAAATATCGTACTAATTTCACATAAAGTATTGAAATTCGTTTTCTCTAATCCCATTTAAAAGATTCGGCACAAGGTCCCTTACCTTAATTCCGCTTTCGCTCCAAAACCTAACCGAACTCCTTGACTACTCTTCCTTTAGTGGGACCTGATTCACACAACAATTCGAAATTATTCACCGAGCCTTCACTAAATCCATAATTGTAGAAGTACCTAACTCAAGTCCTTACAATTTCATGCCCCGCTTACCTCGGGTTCAACGCGAGGACTTAATATTCCTTAGTTTGTTTTGGCGTTTGACCTTCAATTCCGCTCCAAGTTTAGTCCCTACAAGTTGTGTTCGAAACCGTAGTTAAACTCTCAATTAGACTCTTAGATAAATATTAAGTCGCGATTTAATCCTTCAACAACATCGGCTAAACACGAACGCTCACCGGATGTAATCCAAGCGGCTGTGGAGTCGTGCTGGCCGGCGTTGCGAATCCGACAGGAGCTGCGGCTGGGAGGGATGAGCTCGCACGTGGTTTCCGTGTTCGTGCAATCTCCGGCGCGAGGTTCTGCTTCTGCTCGATCGGACGAAGTCTCGGCTGGAGCTTGTGAGCGGCGTCAAACTCAGGCGATCTCGCGTGCAGAATCGGCGACGAGATGCGCGACTTGTGAGTGGCGGCTTGCTGCGCGAAGGATTCGGACGGCGTGGCGAGTGGACCTTCGTCGATCTCGGTCGGCAAAGAACGAGCGGCTTCCACTAACGCCTTCAACAGGGACTTCAGCGTACGGCCGTGGCTTCTTCAAACGACAGGCTTCGTTCGTGAGCTTCGGACGAGGTGGCTGGGGGACTTCTCGAACGGCTAGCTGGACGACGAGTTTCCTTTTCGTGGTGGTGGCGGCGGAGAGCAGTAGAGTGTGAGGAGAAGGTGGTCGGCTAGGGTAAATTGTGGAGGAAGAAGAAGATGAGTTTAGGTTTAGGGTTTGCCTCAATGAGTTTAGGGTTAGGGTTTTTCTTTAATTTGAAATTTAAGGAGCTTAAATACTACAAAATTAGGCCAATTATCAAAAGTCCTATGTAACCCTCATTTAGTGATTAATAACCAAAGTGCCATCGCTCCTTCTTTTTCCTTTAATTTTACAAATCATTATCTAGGAGAATATTGCGTTTTAAGCTAAGTAAAATCAAAGACTCACTAACACCGAGCTTGATGAGATTCACTAATCCAACTCGACACACACAGGTTGATAGAACGCTAAATGAAATAAATAATTAGTACCTGTGGTCGTGGTCGTCACAATCTTCCCTCCTTAAGAACTTTCGTCCTCGAAAGTCCCTATTCTTGAAATAGCTCTGGATATTTAGCTCGCACTTCTTCTTCTCGCTCCGGGTAGCTTCTTAGATGTGGTGGTTTTGCCACAACACTTTAACTAAGTTGATCTCACGGTTACGGAGGGTCTTTCGATCTCTAGCAATAATCTGTATAGGTCGTTCGCCATAACTCAAATCTTCTGCTAGCTGTAACGGTTCAAAGTCTACGACGTGAGTCGGGTCTGGAACGTATTTCCTCAACATGGAGACATGGAATACGCTATGAATCACGACGGGAAGGCGGCGGTGCGATCCAGAGGCCACTACACCAATCCTCTCTAAAATCTCAAATGGTCCTATAAAACGCGGACTCAACTTCCCTTTTCGCCCAAACCTTAGAATCCCTTTCATTGGGGCAACTTTAAGAAACACGTGGTCCCCGACTTCGAATTCTAGGTCCCTTCGCCTTGAATCGGCATAACTCTTCTGTCTGCTTTGGGCGGTCTGCATCCGCGCCCTAATCTTTTGTACCGCATCATTTGTGACCTGTACCAACTCTGGACCCAATAACTGGCGTTCACCAACCTCCTCCCGTAAAAGCGGGAGTTCGCAACGTTTTCCATAGAGAGCTTCAAATGGAGCCATTCGATGGTCGATCGATAATCTGTATTGTAAGCAAACTCCATCAAATGCAAATGAGTGACCCAACTCACGGGGAAGTCTAAGGTGCAAGCTCGCAACATATCTTCTAATATCCGGTTTAAACGTCCGCCCGCCCATCAAATCTGTGGATGAAAAGTCGTACTAAAGTTCAAGCTGCGAACCTAACGCTCTCTGTAAACTCCTCCGGAAGTTGGAGGTGAAACGTGGATCCACATGCTCGAAATAATCTTGATTTGGAATCCCATGCAAACGGACTATCTCTTCCGGTAAAGCCGCGCCACTTATCTGTAGAATAGGTGGGTTTTCCCAGTATGAAATGCGCCGACTTGGTTAACTGGCCCACTATGACCCAAATTACCGAGTAACCTCGTAAGGTTCTAAGCGATCCGACTATGAAATCCATAGAGATCTCCTCCCATTTCCACCGAGGTACATGTAAAGGTTGTAGTAATCTGCGGGTCTCGCCTAGGTGCCTTCACACTGTTGACAGTCAAACATTTGCCGACAAACTCGCTACGTCGCGCTTCATGTTACACCACCAAAATGATCATTTGAGATCTCGATACATCTTGGTACCGCCGGGATGCATAGAAAATGGTGAGTTGTGGGCTTCGCCAAGATCGCAGCTTTTCGGTTTGTCATCATCCGCACACATAATCGCCCCCGGAATAGTAATCCTCCATCCGTGGATAGGGGAAAGCTCTGCCGACTCACCTGTAGTTACTGCAGTACGCTTTTCTACTAACTGAGGGTCCACCTGTTGAGTCTCAATGATACGTTGTCTCAAAGTTGGTTGCACCGTTAACTGAGCTAACTGAGCCGTGGTCTTTCCTACTAGTACTGCGATTTCACTCGTGCAAACTCTCTGCTTGTAACTCGCTCTGTCGAGAACTCGTCGCGGGAAGTATGAATCGGCTTTCATCGAGGACATCGGCCACTACATTAGCCTTACCGGGGTGGTATTGTATGTCAATATCGTAATCCTTCACTAATTCCAACCATCTGCGTTGCCTCATGTTTAATTCCTTCTGGGTGAACAGATACTTCAGACTTTTATGATCTGTAAAAATCTGAATTTTCTCGCCATACAGGTAATGTCTCCAGATCTTTAATGCAAAGACCATCTTTGCTAGTTCCATGTCATGAGTTGGATAGTTCCTCTCGTGCGTCTTCAATTGTCGGGATGCATAGGCTATTACTTTACCGTGCTGCATTAGTACACAGCCCAAACCCTTCTTAGAAGCATCACTGTAAACCACAAAGCTCCCTGTTCCCTCGGGGACTGTAAGAATCGGGGCTGACACTAATCTGTACTTGAGTTCCTGGAAACTCGCCTCGCAAGCATCATCCCAAACAAATGAGTTTCCCTTACGCGTCAGCTGAGTCATGGGCATGGCTATCTTGGCGAAGTCCTGCACGAAACGTCTATAATAACCTGCAAGACCAGAAAACTACGCACCTGCAGCGGTGGTCGGACGAGGCCACCGTGTGACGGGCCTCCACTTTTGCCGGGTCAACAGAGACTCAAACCGGACACCACATGCCCTAAGAAAGATACCGCCCGAGCGTAATTCACACTTGGAAAATTTTGCATATAACTTATTCTCTCTCGGGCGTGAGTAAAACTTTTCTCGTGTGCATTTCATGCTCTTCATCACACGAGTATATCAAGATATCGTCGATAAACACAATCACGAACGTATCTAGAAACTCTTTGAATAGGCGGTTCATCAAGTCCATGAAAGCGCAGGAGCGTTGGTCAAACCAAGCGGCATCACCGTGAACTCGTAATGCCCATAACGTGATCGAATGTTGTTTTAGGAATATCCTCTTCACCGATTCTCAATCGATGGTAGCTCGATCTCGGATCAATCTTGGAGAACATCTTGTTGCTCCTCGCAATCGATCGAACAAATCATCTATTCTCGGAAGAGGGTATTTATTCTTGATCGTAACTTTATTCAACTCCTCGTAATCTATACACGATCGCATGGATCCGTCTTTCTTTTTCACGAACAACACAGGGCTCCCAAGGCGAAACGGCAGGCGTATAAACCCCTTGTCCGATGAAGTCTCCGCAATCGTAGTTTCATTTCTTTCAACTCTGCGGTGCTATTCTCAGACGGTGCCTTGGATATCGGGGTCGTCCCCAATTCCAACCGATGTTAAAATCTACCTCTCTGACCGGAGGTATTCCGGGGAGGTCCTCGGGGAAGACGTCTGTAAATTCATTCACCACTGGTACCGATGACACTGAGATCTCTGTACACCTTGCATCTAGTATGCAAGCTAAGACGCCCCAAGCTCCCGATGTAATAACTTCACGGCCTTAAGGGCGAATTACCTTAGGCCTACTTCCTCGCTATCGTGCCTCGAACCTCAGAAGGGTTGGTCGGGAGGAGTGAACACTACCTCCTTCCCGAAACAATCAATGCAAGCATGGTTCTGCGCTAACCAGTCCATGCCCAATATCACGTCAAAGTCAGACATGTCTAAGACTACTAGATTTACTGTTAACTCATGGTCCGCGATGGTCACACTACCATCCTTGACTTTCATAGTGGCTAACAAATTTATCCCCATGGAGTGGAGACAGACAGAGCATCATCAGAATCGTTTCTAGTTCTAACTCACTTGACTTACAAAGGATGCGAGAAATAAAAGAGTGTGTAGAACAGAATCAAATAATACAAAGGCAAGGTGCCCAAGTAATGGAAGTGTACACTGTAACCACCGAGTCCGAGCCATAGATGTTTTTATCGGTGCTTGCATAAGCTCTTCCTTGATGTATAACAGCTTCACATGCAGCCCCACTATTGACAACCCGAGGTTGACTAGTGTCGCTTGACTCGGCGGCTATTAGCTCTGTGCCCTTCTTTCCCACACATCGAAGCACACTCGGACCGGGCCAAACACTTACCCCAATGCCGCTACTACGATCTTTGCATTGTGGCTTATCTCCACCGTTATTTCCGCTCTGTTGACTGTGGTTTCGGACTGAACCGCACGAAAATGTCCCGGTCTATGCGGTGTACGCTGGGACGCCGTGAGCTTGAATTTGGCCTGGTCCCACTTTCTCTTATGATTTGCCATGGTCGTCCGGGTTAACCACTACCTGCTGCGCAGTCTGCGCCTGCACCCAAATCAATTCTGCCACTCTAACTGCGGAGGCATAATCAGGGGGTGCTAGTGCTTGAATGAAGCCTCGAACATTCTCATCCAGTCCCATAATGAAGCGCTCTGTTTTCTTTGCCTCTGTGTCTACGGCTCGGGGCAAAGCGTGACAAACGGTGAATTCCCTCTCATATACCTCCACCGCCTCCTGCTGCTCGCCAAGTTGTAAGAATTTCGCCGCTTCTGTAACGAGTGCAGCAGGTAAAATTTCCGCCGTAACGCTTCCTTAAACAGATTCCAGGTAATTGTTTCTCCGCTAGCGACAATGGTTCCTCGGGCGGACTCCCACCATAAATACGCGTCATCCTCAAAGATAAAGGTAGCACAGGACACCCTCTCGGTCCTCAGGCGTTCATCAATCGAAGATGGTCTCAATGGAGGGCGGCCATAACTCAAACCACGGTGGGGTCACTGGAAGACCCATCAAACGATGCGGGATCATATTTCGAAGTCCTTCAGATATCGAGACTCCAGAGTTGCATCGTTCCGTCCCTGATTTGCTTGGGCCAGCTGAGTGGCTACTGTAGCTCGCACTAGAGTCTGCATAGCCTCTACCATCATAGTCATAACGTTAGTGTTCCCTTGATCCGCCATCTGGAGCAAGCTGCGCAGTGCATTCTCCTGGCGGCGGCCGGTCTCCGGGGAGAGTCTGCAATGCGGGTGGAGCAACCTCTTCCTGTTCGGTGTGTAAATCCGGTTGGGTGTCAACGTTTTCTCTCGCCCTCCTCACCCCTACCACGTCCCCTACCTCTCCCTCGACCTCTAGGTGGCATTTTGTCGATACTACAATACAGAGAGTTTCTAACTCAGTTTCATTACTTTCTATCTACAAGATAGGATCACCCCTTAGGGTTTTAAGTTCATGTATATGCATAAAACAGAATCACATCATAATCATTTACTTAATAAATAAAATACCAGAACGTACCTGGCGGTGATCGTAACGCGTTGTTCAACCATGGGAACTATTCTCGTGCTTACTCGTAAGCAAGTCTACGTAACCCTTAAACCTAGGGCTCGATACCAACCTCATAACGCCCTACTTTTCTATGACTAAACTCTTAGGGACATTACTACACATGCATGCATTTATAGGCCAAGAGATAAAAAGATCTTTAAAACCTCCAATGAAAATAATTTGTCTTTAGGGATCCCAAATAAAAACATTCAAAACAGATAAAAGGAGAGCGAGTTTAACATGGCCTATTTAAAATCAGAAAGTAAATTTAAACTTCAAAAAAACATAAAGGAACAACATCGGTTATAAAAGAAATGTGCGGAAAACATGTCTATTCCCATGGTCCTCGGCAACGCCTCCGTCATTCGCCCGCACGCCCTTAGCCTTACACGAAAAACATTTTTAAAAGAAAGGGTGAGTATTGTAAAAACAATACCTGTAAGTGACCTCGCTACATCGAGGTTTGGGATATGCATACACATACAATCATGACATTTAAACTTGTTGAAATGTACATATATGCGGGACCTAAAACTTTCTCATATTGTCAGTCTTTAATCCATGACTTCCTTTTTATTTATGTGGCCATTTGGTCATCTGAGTCATTTCATTTTGAGTCCCTCATGGACTTCTGTAATAATTTGAGTCCTCATGAGACTCTGTAATAATTTGAGTCCTCACGGACCCTGTAATAATTTGAGTCCCTCATGCACCCACTGTAATTTGACCCATAGGGTCTCTATTGCATGTTTGACCATGCACATAATGCACTCAGGAGACCAATGTCCACACTTTTCATCAATTCATTTCATGACATACATAACATGCATGAGGTCCCATCATTCAACATAACTATAGTGTACATGCCACAACCATTATCATGAATATGCCAATCATGACCTTTCACATCAGATAGGGTGTAATACACACATATATAAGCATACAATATTCTCATAGATAATACTGTACTATCTTCACATGAAATATTGGAATATCCTTACGTAAAATACAAAGACATTCTCGCATAAAATACTAGATTATGCTCGCATAAAATAATGAGATACCTTCACATAGAATATCAAAGTATTTTCACATAAAATCTCGGGATATTCTCGTATGAAAATCATTAAATCTTTTTAAGTAAAATATCGTACTAATTTCACATAAAGTATTGAAATTCGTTTTCTCTAATCCCATTTAAAAAGATTCGGCACAAGGTCCCTTACCTTAATTCCGCTTTCGCTCCAAAACCTAACCGAACTCCTTGACTACTCTTCCTTTAGTGGGACCTGATTCACACAACAATTCGAAATTATTCACCGAGCCTTCACTAAATCCATAATTGTAGAAGTACCTAACTCAAGTCCTTACAATTTCATGCCCCGCTTACCTCGGGTTCAACGCGAGGACTTAATATTCCTTAGTTTGTTTTGGCGTTTGACCTTCAATTCCGCTCCAAGTTTAGTCCCTACAAGTTGTGTTCGAAACCGTAGTTAAACTCTCAATTAGACTCTTAGATAAATATTAAGTCGCGATTTAATCCTTCAACAACATCGAAGCTAAACACGAACGCTCACCGGATGTAATCCAAGCGGCTGTGGAGTCGTGCTGGCCGGCGTTGCGAATCCGACAGGAGCTGCGGCTGGGAGGGATGAGCTCGCACGTGGTTTCCGTGTTCGTGCAATCTCCGCGCGAGGTTACCGCTTCTCGCTCGATCGGACGAAGTCTCTACTGGAGCTTGTGGAGCGTCAAACTCGGGCGGTCTCGGCGTGCGAGAATCGGCGGCGAGATGCGGCTTGTGGCGGCGGCGAGCTTGAAGGGATTCGACGGCGTGAGCGGCTGGACCTTCGTCGATCTCCGGTCGGCAAAGAACGGCGGCTTCCACTAACGCCTTCAACAGGACTTGACGGCCGTGGTGGCTTCTTCAAGCAGCGAGCCGTTCGTGAGCTTTGGACGAGGTGGCTGGGGGACTTCTCGAACGGCTAGCTGGACGACGAGTTTCCTTTTCGTGGTGGCCGGCGGGAGAGCAGTAGTAACGAGGAGAAGGTGGTCGGCTAGGGTAAATTGTGGAGGAAGAAGAAGATGAGTTTAGGTTTAGGGTTTGCCTCAATGAGTTTAGGGTTAGGGTTTTTCTTTAATTTGAAATTTAAGGAGCTTAAATACTACAAAATTAGGCCAATTATCAAAAGTCCTATGTAACCCTCATTTAGTGATTAATAACCAAAGTGCCATCGCTCCTTCTTTTTCCTTTAATTTTACAAATCATTATCTAGGAGAATATTGCGTTTTAAGCTAAGTAAAATCAAAGACTCACTAACACCGAGCTTGATGAGATTCACTAATCCAACTCGACACACACAGGTTGATAGAACGCTAAATGAAATAAATAATTAGTACCTGTGGTCGTGGTCGTCACACCTATTGTTTTGGGCATTTTATTATGTAAATTGAGTCTGTAAGTTCGTGTCGATCGAGGAAAATTGGTTGCTGAGAAGATCGGAGCGAAAACGAGCAAGAATCTTCATGATCCATTGTTGTTCTGTGAATGGCGTTGCAACGCCCCGCAAAGAAGCGCGCGTTGATTGAAAAGACGAGCAGCGTTACTTGTAACGCCTCGTGTGTTGAAACGCTGAGGCGTTGTGCAACGCTTGGGTTGAGGTGCACTTCGACGGGCAGAAGAAGATAAGATGCAGCGTTGCAACGCTGGTATCAGCGTTGCAAAGCCACAAGCGTTTCACGCGAAGGAGCAACGGGCAGAAACAGTTTTATTTATATATAATAAATATAAAAATATTTTATATTTATTTATATTGAATTTTAATTAATATAATTAGATTATATTAATTAAAATTGAATTTAGGGTGCAAAAATTGGTCTAATTTTGCTATTTGAATTATGCAATTATTGTGTAATTATTGTCATGCATTATGTAGGTCTTTTAATTTAGATATCCCACCTTAGGTTAAGCATTTTCATGCATCATTTATAATATAAAGTATTATATTATATAGTTTGCATGAATAATTAATATAAAGTGTTATATTAATTTATGGACAACATTGACATGCATTATATTTCATGAGATGATTATGTTATGTATGTCTTTTTATTCATGAGATGAATGATCAAGCACTATAACATAGTATGCATCTCACCTAAGGTTAATTATTAGTTTTAAAATGTTTAGAACTTGGAAATAATAGACCTTAGGTTATCTACTTCTAATTAGATTAGAATTAGGAACCAAGTAATTTATAAACAATGATTAAAAGAGAAACTCTGTATAAGTGAGGTTCAGTCTAGGTCAGTATTTAAGTCGATTTTGAAGCGGAACACCCCTACCTGCGAATTGACCTGGGAGTGAATTTTAATCAGAGAGTTTATAAATTATAGTAGCGTCAGCGGGTTTATTAAGCAGTTAATAAACTAGAAATTCTAGGCTTCATATAAAGAGTTATATTAGCAAACTTAGGATAAAATCAATATAAGAGTTATATTCATTATCAATATAAGAGTTATATTGATAAGTTTAGGTAAAACCATTAGCTGGGTTTAGCCTAAGTAAGATTCCTATAGACTTAAAGTATCCAGTGGGAGGGAAAGTGTATGTGATACATATTTTTCACCCACGTATCTTAGTCATTTCTTAATGTCAGTTAGATAACCTACATCATTCCCAATGAGTAGGATATCATCCACATATAAGACTAGCAATGCGACAGAACTATTGATGATTTTCTTGTAAACACAAGGTTCATCATCATTTTGGACAAAACCATAAGATTTGACTGATTCATCAAACCTTATGTTCTAGGATCTGGAAGCTTGTTTCAGTCCATAAATAGACCTTTTAAGCTTGCAAGCCTTTTTCTCTTGTCCTGGTTCTATGAACCCTTTTCGTTGGTCCATGTAGATGTTTTCGTCAAGATTATAATTCAAGAATGTCGTCTTGACATCCATCTGTCATACGTCATAGTCATAATATGCGGCAATGGCAAGTAGGATACAGATAGACTTTACCATAGCAACAGGTGAAAAAGTTTCCTCATAGTCCACCCCTTCTACCTGAGTATAACCCTTTGTTACTAGTCTAGCCTTAAAGGTTTGCACCTTTCTATTTACACCACGTTTTCTCATGTAGATCCACTTACAACCTATAGGTTTTACCCTATCAGGTTTATCTACAAGATCCCAAACAGAATTGAAGTGCATAGACTCCATTTCTTGGTTCATGGCTATGACTCATTTGTCTTTGTCTTTGTCAACCATTGCTTGGTTATAAGTCAAAGGATCCTCACAATCGTCATCTGGTATGACCACTTGGGTTTCAGTTAAACCCATGTAACGGTCAGGTTGTGTTATAACCCTCCCACTACGTCGAGGCACTCTCAACTCTTGAGGTGGACTTGACAAACTAGTATGAACAACTCTTGTTGATGTACTAGTGTTATTAGCAACTTTTGTTGTTGTTCCGTCTAACTCACTTAACACAACTTTGCTTCTTGGTTTGTGATGCCTCGTGTGGCCCTCCTCTAAGAAAGTGGCATTTATCGACACAAGTACCTTATCTTTCTTAGGATCATAGAATAACGCACCTCTCGTTTCTTTTGGGTAGCCTACAAATATATAGGCATCATTTTGAACGTGATTCCAATTTATTTGGGTTTGTCACAAGCACATGCGCTGGACATCCCCAAAATCTGAAATGATGTAAACTACCTTTACGTCATTTCCAGAGTTCAAAATGGTGTTTCTGAAACACTCTTTGATGGAATATTATTCAAAATATAAATTGCAATCTCCACTGCATAACCCTAAAACGATTTAGGGAGATGAGCGTAACTCATCATTGATCCAACCATGTCCAACAGGGTTCTATTTCTCCTTTCTAATACGTCATTTTGTTGAGGCGTACCAGATGTTGAGTGTTGGGATGTAATTCCATGTTCTATCATATAGCCCTTGAATTCCAAATCCATATACTCTCCACCTCGATCAGATCAAATGTTTTAATAGTTTTACATAATTGATTTTCAACTTCAACCTTGAATTTCTTGAACTTTTCAAGTGCTTCAGACTTGTGATGCATTAGGTAAATATGCCCGTATCTTAAATAATCATCTATAAAAGAGATGAAATATTCATACCCTCCTCTAGTTTTAACATTCATCGGACCACAAAGGTTTGAATATATAAGCTTTAAGGGTTCTTTGGCTCTATAACTTTTTCCACTAAAAGGTCTTTTAGTAATTTTACCCTCTAGGCAGGACACACATACTTGGGGTGTACACGGGTTGGGTTGGGTTGGGTTGGGGGAATATTTGGGACCAACCCGAATAACCCGAAAATAGAGAGGCAACCCAACCCAGTAATTTCGGGTTGGGTTGGGTTGGGTTGTCGGGTTCTGTTTTCTTTTTTAAATATATTTATATATATATATATATATATATCATTTTTCCTTTATTTTTTTTGCAACAATTGTTTCTAAACTAAATCACATAACACTCAAATTTCAAATAATGAAATTCATAGTTTATAACCTCCATTGGTATCCTAAATTTAAAATATTATAAGTCTGCAAATGCATAATTTCAACCATCAAAATAAACATAAAAGTTCATTAATACATTTGCATAACAAATGAAGCAGTCATCATTCAAAGTCTCCCATTTCTAGTCCCACTACATCAAAGTCTTAAATTAAAGTCTTAAATTAAAGTCCCACTACATAAAAGTTTCAACAATGAAAGTTTTAAATCTAGAGTCCCACTACATTTGCATAAAAAAATAAAAAATGAAGAAGTCAACATTGTTGTCTCCCATTTCTTCCACATGCACACCGCTGGAGCATATTAAGCAACCATCGACGACCTCAACATTCATAATCTTTCCACTGCAGAAAGACTACAAATTTGTCCACTGTAGAATTTAATATTTAAGTTAATTATCAGTTATGTAAAATGAACTATGGCCATAAAAGACTACAAATTTGACACAATTTAGGCTATTTGGCAAGTGAGTGATGAACATTTCAAAAATTCTGAGAAATCTAGTTTTAAACTCTTTTAGCAAATTTGAAACACTTCTTTGGCAAGTGAGTGATGAACATAAACAAATTTGAAACACATCTTTCTTCTCTTTTCCTTTCCTATCAAACATTTTGTTTCTTGAATGAAAAGATTTAATGATCGCACGAGATAATTGAACATGAGAAGAAATATGCAGCTTATGATTACCAATGTTTGGTGAATGTGTATGATTATCATGTGTATAATAATAATAAAAACTACCATAAATGTATTTGACTTACCTGGAAAATGATCAAGCTAATGAGATTTAAGTCCCTATTGAACTCATGCAAGTCCCTAAAGCCTCTAGAAAAACAAAAGAAACATAAAATATGTTTAACATATAACCATACATAATAGTGAAAACAATAAGTACGCAAGGAATAAATTAAACTTACCTGACTCAACTTGAATACAATTTTCCAATTCTTCATGCTGTGGAGGAAGATCCAACAATATTGATTTGTCACAAATCCAATTTTGTGAACATATTAAAGCTTCTACTGTTCTAGGCGTCAAAGAACTCCTATAGAATCCAATCCTCCTCTGTACTAAATCTTTGATTCGAAGCCATTGAGATCTTTGGAGGCGCCAAAACATCTCGAGCAATTTTTGACAAAACCCGATACTTCAATTCATTTAATTTCCACCAAGCAAGAACATCAAAACTATTCTCAAGTTCCTCACTAGGGTCAGATAAATAACGATCTACATCATTCCTTATTTCTAAAGAACTCTTCTCTTCTCTTCTCTTCTTGTACCGTGATAATATCAATGATGCACCACTCTCACTCGATTCAACACTACTAATTGTACTCATGGAAGATCCACTCGATTCAGATGGTTGATTACCACTATTACAACTTTGAGTACAAGAAGTATCATCATGTGATTTGTAAAAATCATATAAACGAACCAAGTACATCCTAACACTGTCAATCATCTCTTTAGCTGTATCATCATCATAAATAGTTGAAAAGCAAAAAGCCACATAATCCAATTTGTAACGAGGATCAAGCACCACAGCTAGAAATATCAACTTATTGATCTTGTCAAATGAACCCCAATACTTGTCATACTTTATCTTCATACTTTTAGCCATATCACAAAGAAGAGAGTTTGAATTCATGCTCCAACCAAGTAAAAGTTCATGAATACCCCAAAGTTCATGAAAGTAAGAATTGGAAGTCACATACAAAGAACCACTTATCTTCACAGTGGCATCATAAAACACTTTCAAAAACTTGACAAATACTTCAACATTTCTCCAATCAGTAAAAGTTGGTGGCCCTAATTTTTTGTTTCAATGATCATCATCTTCAAAGTAGGTCCTATAATCTAACACATCTTCTTGTAATATTTTAAAAGCTTTCTCAAATTTCAATGCATGATCAAGCATCAGATAAGTAGAATTCCATCTAGTTGCTACATCTAAACAACAAAGGGCTTTACATTCAATTTTCTCTTGTTCCACACAAGCTTTAAACTTTGCCAATCTCTTAGGAGATGATCTAACATATCTTACAGCATTACGAACACCAACAATGGATTTATGCATTTCTTTCAACCCCTCATTGATAATCAAGTTAATAATATGAGCACAACACCTCATGTGTAATAATTCTCCATCGAAGATGAGTGTATTCCAACTTTTTAAGTCTTTTCTTAAGATACGAAATAGCTCCATCATTAGAACTTGCATTATCAACGGTGATGGAAAAAACTTTATCAATCCCCCATTCCAATAAACAACAGTCAATGACTTTGCCTATAGTGTCTCCTTTGTGATTAGGAACTTGACAAAAATTCAATATTCTTTTATGCAAATTCCATTCTTTATCAACAAAATATGCAGTGACAACCATATAGTTAATATTTTGCAATGAAGTCCAAGTGTCGGTTGTAAGACAAACCCTTTGAGAATTCTTGACTAAAAAAGATTTTAGTTTCTTTTTCTCATCTAGATAAAGTTAAAATACGTCCCTTGCAACTGTTACTCTTGATGGAGGGTCAAACTTAGGGTTCAAAACACAACAAAAAAGTCTAAATCCCTCTTGTTCTACAAATCTAAATGGTAATTCATCAATAATTATCATCTTAGCACATGCCTCCCTACATGCTTGTTGACTAAATATGGTAGCCACAAAATTACTACCACATTTTCCATCAAGTGAAGGTTGAAAACTTAAAATGGTTTGTCCTTTTTCTTCCTCCTTATAAGGATACTTTTTACACTGATTTTTTAAGTGCTTCCACAATGTGCTAGTTCCACAAGAGGTAGTATCACAAGCATATTCCTTATCACAATAATTACATCTGCACCTACTATTGTTGTCTTCTAATCTAGTGAAATGATCCCACACAGTAGAAGTTGATTTAGTAGGGCGTCTCTTCTTGCTAGATTTTGAAGGTAATGGTGGCTTAGATGTACTATCAAATTCATTACTAGGAGGGGTTTGATTATTACATCCACTAGCACTACTGCTTTCCATCTATGAAGAAAAACAAATAACAATCAAGTTTGTGAACTGACTAATTTTTCACAAATAAAGTTAACCTTAAATCAGTAAAAATTGTTATATTAACAAGCATACTATCTTATACCCTTTGCATATCTCTTCTTCCAAAACTTCAATCAAATACACAAAAACAGAATACTTGCAAACAAAAGAAATCCAATCAAATACACAAAAACATAATACTTGCAAACGAAAGAAATCCAATCAAATACACAAAAACAGAATACTTGCAAACGAAAGAAATCGTTTGCATTGCAGAATACTTGCAAACAGAATACTTGCAATCAGAATGTACAATAAAGTCGTAGACACAAATAAAGCAGTAGAAATATGCAAAGTTTGAATTGCAAACGAAAGAAGAAGACCAAGCTGATGAAATGTGCAGTGACCGAAACTTGATGAAATCGAAAATCGTTTGCATTGCAGAATACTTGCAAACATCAGAACAATAAAGCAGTAGACACAAATAAAGCAGTAGACAATGCAAAGTTTGCATTGCAATCGAAAGAAGAAGACCAAGCTGATGAAATGTGCAGTGACCAAAACGTGATGAAATCGAAAGAAGAAATCGAAACCTGAAGTCGAAAGAAGAAGACGAATCTGAGATGGGAATACCAATACCTTAAAATAGAAATCGACACGTTTTAATGTTCTTTTGTTCCCTCCTCACCTCAGTTCTGCAGTTCTGAACATGAACACAAACGAAAGCAAAACGAAGACATCAAACGAAAGCAAACGAAAAAAAGCTATAAAACTCAAAACAATGTTCCCTTGTTCCCTACCTAGGGTTTCTTTCTGCAAGGCGGCTGCGTGCGAGAGAAGGAGATGAGATACCCTCATGAGTCTGCGAGAGAAGAAGATGAGATGCGATTGGCGTCACGGATGCGTGCGAGAGAAGAAGATGAGATAGGCGGCTGGGCTGCGTGCGAGAGAAGAAGAAGAGGCGGCCGCTGCGTGCGAGAGAAGGAGATGAGCGTGCGAGAGAAGAAGATGAGAGAGGCGGTGGTTTCCTTTTCTTTAACCTAATATATATATATATATATAAATAATAGTCTTTTTCGGTTCGGGTCGGGTTGACCCGAGACAAACTACATCAAACCCGAGACCCGAACTGAAATTTCGGTTCTTAGAAAATTTAACCCAACCCAACCCAAAAATAAATCAAACCCAACCCAACCTTTATAATTTGAGTTGGGTAGGCCGGGTTGTTCGAGTTATCGGGTCATTTGTACACCCCTATCACATACTGGTAAAGCATTTTCTTCTAACTCATTTAGAAGTCCATTATTTATCAATCTCTCAATCTTGTTGAGATTAATGTGGCCTAACCTAAGGTGTCAAAGTTGAGCATTTTCTTTAGGAGAAATTTTAAGTTTCTTAGTTTGTGTGTTTGCAGTTTTAAATAATTTAGTATTCAAAACCATTTTGACTAAATTAGGTCTCAAAACATACAAACCATTTTTTAATGAAGTTGCACATATTTTAACACTATTCTTTAAAATAAACACTTTATTATGAGAAAATGATATTGAAATACACTGTTCTACTAGGCAAGAAATTGAAATGAGGTTTCTAGTAAACCCTGGAATCACTAATACATTATCTAACAACATTTGTTTCTTGCCAAACAACATCTTCATCATGCCTACTGCTACAGTTGAGACAACTTCCCCATTTCCAACCCGGAGTGTTATCTCCCTTTCTTGTAGCTGCTGCCAAGAACTAATTCCCTGAAAAGAAGAACATACATGATTAGTGGTGCCCGAATCCAATGTCCAGGCAGTGTTATCATCATCTACTAAACAAGCTTCTAAGCAAAGTAAATCATATTTACCTTCTTTCTTCTTTTCGACAATGTACTCGGATAGTTCTGTTTTCAGTGCCCGTCTTTATTACAGTGGAAACATTTTTCTTTGTTTGCAACTTCTTTGACCTTCTGGCCATTCTGGGCGGCAGATTTGTCAGCTCGTTTCCCCTTACCAACCTTCTTCATTTTCTTCTTCTTCCCTTTCAGGCCTGCAGAAGATGAAGACACTGATTTTGTCCCAGAGGTTGAACCTCTGTGATAACTCCTACTAGAAACATTTGCCTCACCTTTTGATCCCTTGATTTTCATAAGAAATTGGATGGTTTGGAGTTCATTAAGAAGGGTGGTAAGGTTAAAAGTAAGCTTGTTCATAATAGCATTACTTCGAAACTGTAGAAAACTCTCTGGAAGAGTTTGCAATATAAAGTTTACCTAGCTCGATTCATCGATAGAAGCACCATTCGACTCCGTCGTGTTGAAGTGAACCATCATATCGAGAACATGATCTCGAACACATGATCCCTCCACCATTCTTGCCGTGAAGATGTACTTGAGGGCATTGTGCCTGACCTGAACAAACTGTTGTCCGAACATGCCTTGCAACGAATCAATGATTTCCTTAGCGGTCATCATGCCCTCGTGCTTCTTGGCTAGTATGTCAGCCATACTTGCCAAGATGTAGACCTTGGCCTTATGATTGGCCTTGATCAATCTGTTGTATGCATCACGAACACTCGGTGTTGCATTCGAGCTTGAGGACACTCCTCAGTAAGCACAAACTTTAGATCGTCTGCTACCAAGATAATGTTAAGGTTGTTTTTCCAAGTCATCATGTTTTCCCCGGTTAATTTCTCTGTAGCCAATAAGGAAATAATTGAGTTATTCATTTTGTTGAAAAATAAATTACTTGTATTAGTTTCTTGCTAAATCCTTTTATCCAATCTGTTTTAGCTAATTATCTAATGATTCCTAGGTCATTAATAATTTGTGATACTCCAAAGGTTTATAATGTATGACACGAAGGGTAATTAAAAACACTCCTCCTCTTGATCAAGACATTCTTTACCAAAATCTAATGCCAGAATAACTCTTATTCCTATAGGCTTTAGTTACCATTATTCGGTCTTGATACAATTACAACTAATGTATCCTATGAGTGTAACCCTCTATCTTTAGATTTCAGTGTCGCGATCCAACAAAATCCACCGAAGGGAGGACTAGGTTGGAAAATAGACTAAGGTAACCTTTATCCTTTTCAGGTGTTCACTGTGTTCTGATCCCTATAATCAAAGCCCTCCAAATGGATTGTTTGATCCATGCCAAACTAGCAGGTTCATCATAGTGATCTCACGGTGTGAACCGATAGAAGAGACCGTGAGTTTTGTTTTAAAAATTCCTGCTCCCACTCACTATAAGTACCCTTTCCATTCACCTTGATATTCACCCATACAAACACCATCTGAAGGGGGACGCTCCCGTTTGCGCCACGAGGCCAAGTATGGATCTCACAGTGTAAATTTTTCGGAGATATGTAGGTGAAAAAATTGATGTATCATATACACCTTTTTCCTCCCACTAAGTACTTTAAGTATTTTAGGAAAATTGAGCTAGGTTAAATCCGGATAATGATTTTTCCTATGTCTATCAATATTATCCCTTTATATTGAATTTTACCTAAGTGTATAAACCTAGGGTTTCTAGTTTATTAACTCCTTAATAAACTGTGCTGACGTTTTAATAATTTATAGACTTTTAGATTCACTCCTTGGTCATTTCCCAGGTAGGGGTATTCCGTTTCCGTCAAGTTAAGTAACGCAGCCTAGACAAAACTTTCCTTAGACAGAGTTCCTCTTTAATCATAGTCTATAAATTATTCGGTCCCTAATTCTAATCTAATTAGAACTAGATAACCTAAGGTCTATTAATACCAAGTTCTAAACATTTTAAAACTAATTAATTAACCTTAGGTTACATGCAATACTATGTTATAATTGCTTGATCATTCATCACATGAATAATAAACATACATAACATATTCAACTCATGAATCATAATGTATGTCAATGCTGTCCAAAAATTAATATAACACTTTATATTAATTTATCATGCAAACTATATAATATAACATCTTATATTATAAAATGATGCATGATTATGCTTAACCTAAGGTGAGATTTTCTAAATAGCATACATTATGCATGGTAATATATTATACAACAATTGCATAAAATAAATAGCAAAATTAGACCACTTTTGGCACTCTAAAATTAATTTTAATTAATATAATCTAACTATATTAATTAAAATTAATAATAATAAATTAAATAAATACAAAAAATGTTTTATATATTAATTATATACATCAAAATCAGTTTCTGTCTGTTCCTCAACTCTAGCGGTTATGCCTTCGGCGTTGCAATGCTGGTCCATCTTGCACTAGCACGTTGAAGCTTCGACATTAAATGTCGAGGATGGCATTTCAACATTGCCATGTCTTCCGCCAAAATCCACTGTAGTGGGGTTGCAACGCCGAAAAACAGCATTGCAACGCCATTTATAGAACAACAAGCTCTTCTTTAGTTTTTGCTCGTTTTTGCTCCGTTCTTCTCAGCAATCACTTTGCCTCGATCGACATGGACTTACAGACTCGATTTACAATTAAAATTGCCCAAAAACACTGAGTCCTTACATTGAACATTTCAATGAAAAATTGTAAATTTAAGTGCCAAAAATGTAAACATCTAATTTGCAAACCAAACATTCATCCCATGAATTTCATGCAATCCCACCTACGTTTTTTACAGATCTAGAACAAAAACAAGAACACAATTGGCTCTGATACCAATTCATGGGATCGAATCGCGGAGCGGAAGCGATTTGAATCTCGTGTTCTTGTAATATGTTACGTAGATCGAATCAAAAACAGAAATATACTAGATTAAGCACATAAATCAAGAATGGACAACAAGTATTACCTTTGTAGACTTAAAACAACACGTGCTCCTTTGCTCCTCTCGATCTCACGATCTCAACGATCTCGCGTTCTCCACAAACTTTGAACTAGTTTTAACACGACCGCTAGATCTTCTCCGTTGTATCTCTAGGAGAGGGAAGATGGTGGGAATCCTCTTTTGGAGTTAGGAGGGATTTTGAGAGAATAAGTGTCTTGAAACCTTTCCAGCAACACTCACAAAAGAGCACTAGGGTTTTCACAAATGCCTTAGATTGCCTTCCAAATGTGCATCTTATGCACATATTTATAGGGAAATAGGTTGGAAATGACCATCCTAACCCTGCTCTTACTATGTATGTCTCATTTTGTGTACAGATTAAACTATATATTATATCAATTATATCACATATAATTTATATATCTCCTTATATATGAATTTAAACACTTCAATTTCACTCCAAACTTTATACCCTCAATATTTCCATGTTGAGCCAACGAAAGGATCTAATGGACCTACAGATCATGAGCTCTAATGATACGAGATTAACCGATGAAACTCTTTGATCTAAATAACCAACATTCATCGACTACGAGTCACTTAGACCTATCTTGTTAACGGTGTTACACTAGTAGGTTAATAATTTGCGGTTCGTTCTTGTATAATCTCATTATACAAGATGCCCCCACTCGCATGTCTACCACTGAATACAAAGCAGACCGCATTCATTGTGTTACCAGTATAAGGTTCCCAACCTTATGCATATACCATAGACTATTCAGGTTATACTTGAACAACTTTATCCAACTTGTGTCCACTACACAATTGTTCAAGATCGATCATTATAACCTTGGAACTTATTTTATTGGATTTAGGTTTATGGGCGAATATAATCAATAACTCTTTATTTATTTGAAATATCATTATTACAAAACTACACTTGTGTAGGGCATAAACCCCAATAGCCCGGAGCTAGAAGCTTTGAGTGGCAGAAATTTGATTGGGTTTGGGGAACATACAACCAACAAATAAGATCTGTCTTGAGATCCAATAACACAACCAGACCCCATATCTATTTGAGAGATGTGAAGGGAATGAAATCCCACGCAGCGGAAGGGTGATCGAATCACCATGGTATCGTTGTGAAACTTGTTTTCTTAAAATCGTTTCTATCACATAAAAACTAGGCTAAACATAAAAAAAAAAAAGAACAACAAGCCTACTTACTTGTTGAAGAACCGTCTTCAAGTTTTCCTTCTCCGTTCACAAACCCTTCGTGATCACGATCTCAGCGTACTCGATCTCCTCGAACAGTGAATTACTCGGACACCTCCACCAAGATTCTCGGTTGTTCTTCCTTGGGTAGAAGGAGAGTAGTGGAACTCCTTTTGGTGAGGGAAAGAGAGATTGAGGGAAGAGATTTGAGAGAATTTGTAAAATGCTTTTTGGTGAGAATCCAAAAAATGAGAATTCAACCTTACAACTCCTTCTTGTAATAGAGTTTATATAATGGTGATAGGTGGAGTTGAAATCTCCACCTATTTACCATTTTACCACAACCATAGGTTATGCAAATCATATTTGCATAACCACATATAATAAGATATCTCATATCTTATTATACAAATCACATATGTATAACTGTGGATTTTTAAATTGAATCACATTCAATTTAATTTCTCTCAATCTAACGTCTCCAAATTAGCCCTAATTAGACAATTAGGCTAACCTATAGTTTATTATGAATCTCATTCACATTAAACTATATAATATGTCATACATATCTCATATAAATGACATAATTACCCTTTAGTGAACTTGAACACTTCAAATTCACACCAAAACTGTAAACCCTCTATTAATCCAGTTTGAGCCAACTGTGGGTCCTAATGGACCTACAGTGACGAGCTCCAATGATCCGAGACTGACCTGTCGAACTCTTTGACCCAGTTAATCAACATTCATTACCTACGGTAACACTCCACTAAAGCCCGTAGCTGCCCTCCCATCAGTGTAAGACAAGTTGTGTCCACTGATGTAACCAATGCCCATGAGTCGACCCTTCACAGGTTGTTCGTAGACACTGCTGGGTCAAATTATCATTTTACCCCTGTGTCTATTTCTTGCTCCTTAAGTCTCCACTACTCCTCTAATGAACAACAACGTTGTAATGGTCCAAACATACACAACAACCCTCTCGGGCAATGAGAGGGTGGGCGCCCGTTGTCCAAGCCCATGAGACAACACTTAAGGGAACAACCCCCTTCCCTAAAAGCGAGAACGAGTGAAATTCATCTCGCGTAGTTAAGTTCCCAGCTCCCCACGTGGTCCTGTCCCTGAGAAGATAAGCATATTGGGTGAGTAACTTGATGGAGATCTGATCTCCTTGAGCATTGGAAACATGGTTTGGGATCGTAATTTGGTTGATTGTTTTGGTTGAATCAAAAACCGATACATTGACAAAAACATACAAAACAAGCATGCTAATTCTAATCTAATTATGAATGGAGATATACATGCAAACATTCCTAAATTTAACTATTAAATTAAGAAGAGAAAGGGATTATTACCTTTGAAGACCCGCAGCAACTCCTTGCTCCAAGAAAATTCTAGTAGCTCAGCAACAATGCAACGCCTCTATTTTTCACCAACAGAACACAACCACTAGAGTAAACCCTCTATCCTCTGAATGTTTAGATCCTCCTTGGTGGGAAGGATTCCAACTTTTGGAAGAAGTTTGGGAATTTGAGAGTGTGAGAGAATTTTCACAGCAATTCTCCAATTGAAAAAATAACAAGAATCGATCAATTGAACATCAACCCTCTTCTTCCTGTTAAACTGTCGATAGCGAGAAGAAAGGGGTAGTGGGAACGTGTCTAGATGACACGTTTCCTTATTTTATTATTAAAATAATAATAATAATTAAATAATAATTAAATCAAATTTAATTATTAATTTAAATCATATTTAAATAATACAAATGAAAAATCATATATTTAATTTGGATTAAATCTCATTTAATCATATTACCCCTTTAACCTATAGTTTTAATGTACATCCAGTGCACATTAAATTTTAACCTATAGTTTTCAAATGTAAATCATATTCACATTTAATATAATATTTGAAATCTTTCAAATATTAAATTCTCTCATATAATTTAATATGAATCATATTCACATTAAATTTATAATATATAGTTCCAAAACTATATATTATATCGTATCTAAATACATTAAATATATTCCTTATGAAATTGAACATTTCAATTCAAATGATCTAAGAACACTTTACGAGTTAGAAGGTGGACCTAATGGACCTAAAGATCAGAAGCTCCAACGATACAAGATTGCTCGGTTAATCTCATTCACCTCCCAATCAACATTCGTAAACTGCAGGAACATTCCACTAAAGTCCCATAGCTGCACTCTTCTCACTGCATATATATTTCTGTGTCCATGGATATTGACCAATGACAGCAAGTCAATCCTTCACGAATGTTCGTAACACCAGCTGGGTCAAAATATCGTTTTACCCCTGGGTTACATCTTGTGCCTTAAGTACCAGTGCTCCTCTAATGAACAATTTGTTTGTGGTCCTACCAACAAACAGAGTCCCTCTCGGGCCAATGAGAGGGTCGGACCCTTTGTTCAAGTCCCGGAGACACCACTTAAGGGAACATTCCTCTACTTACCCTAGTAGGCGGGAAGGAGCGAATTCCATCTTGCTAAGTTAAGTTCCCAGCCGCTCACTCGGTCTTGTCCCCAGGAACGTAGGCATATTGAGTCGTCGAATCGCCACTCTTACCCATACTAGTCAAAGGACAATCCCTCATAAGCAGTCTTCGTAACTCCTCGCTCAGATTGAGATCAAGTTGCCAAGGTCATCCTAGTGAAATAGAAACCTAACTAGTCAGCTGAGTTCTGACTAGAGGTTACTATTTCGTGGTCCGATCTTATGTAATCTCATTACATAGGATATCCCCACTCACATGTCTTCTACACGAACACGTTAGGATCACAGTGTTTGTATCAAATACAAAGTGGGCCACATCCATCGTTTTTACCAGTGTACGGTACCCAAACCTTATCCCCAACTATAGACCCTTTAGGGTTTGTATCTCGAACCGAGATCCTTTATATGTACACTACATTGGTTAAAGATTCATATAACAGCCTTGGATGTTTAGTTTATTGAATTTAGGGTTTAAATAAAGGCAAACTCGTAGATAACGAACAATAACTCATTATTGAAATAATAACACTTTATTACATTAATTAAAACATAATTACAAACTACGAGTTTTAGGGCACAAATCCCAACAAACTCTCACTTGAACTAAAACTCTAGTGAGGTACATCATAATCTAAAACAGTGGTTACAAGAGATAGAAATACAATAAACTAGGGCATCCATATATCCCATCACATATCTCCCACTTCCCCTAGATTAGCCTATGTACATATCTCGTAGACCCAGACTTTCCAGATGCCCCTCGAACACTTTAGCCGTGAGAGTCTTTGTAAACTGATCAACAATATTGTGCTCCGAAGCGATCTTCGTGACTGTCACATCTCCTCGTTGCACTATTTCTCGTATTAGGTGACACTTCCTCTCGATGTGCTTGCCTCGCTTATGGCTGCGAGGTTCCTTCGAATTGGCTACCATACCACTGTTGTCACAGTATAAGGTGATGGGAGATTCCATATTTGGAACAACTTCCAAAATAGTAAGGAAGTTTCTTAGCTGCTTCACAAGCAGCGACATACTCAGCCTCCATCGTGGAGTCAACGATGCATCCTTGCTTGATGCTTCGCCATACTATAGCTCCCCCGTTAAGGGTGAAAAATCGATCGATGTGGATTCCGAGAATCCTTATCGGTCTGAAAATCAGAATCAGTGTATCTAGTAAGGATCAAATCCTTAGACCCATACACAAGCGTATAGTCCCTCGTTCTCCTTAGATACTTGAGGATATTTTTAATCGTTTTCCGGTGGGCTAACCTCGGATTGGATGGTACCCACCGACTATTCCCCTTTGCATAACAAATGTCGGCCTCGTGCACTGACATAACATTAATTAAGCTACCTACTGCAGAGGCATAGGGAATATGTCTCATATCCTCAACTTCTTGAGGTGTCTTGGGACACTGTTCCCTAGACAGATGAACTTCATGCCTGAAGGGTAAGAAGCCCCTTTTGGAATTCTGCATCGAATATCTGGACAACATTTGGTCGATATAAGACGCTTGAACAGTGCTAGCATTCTGTTCTTGCGATTCCTGAAGTTCTGAATCCCAAGAACATTTTGCGCCTCTCCCTAATCTTTCATTTGGAATTGGGTCGCCAGCCAATTCTTTATGTCAGTAAGGTATCCTACATCATTCCCAATGAGTAGGATATCATCCACATAAAGTACCAATAAAGCTACTTTGTCGTTGATGATCCTCTTGTAAACACATGGCTCATCAACGTTTTGGTCAAAGCCGTAAGACTTGATCGCAGTATCAAATCTTATATTCTAAGATCTTGACGCTTGTTTCAACCCATAAATTGATCGATTGAGCTTGCAAACTTTTTGCTCCTGACCTTGGGCTATGAACCCTTCGGGCTGAGACATATAGATGCTCTCGTCAAGATTACCATTCAAAAAGGCAGCCTTGACGTCCATTTGCCAAATTTCATAATCATAACACGCGACTAAGGACAAGAATATCCTAATAGACTTTAGCATAGCAACAGGGGAAAAAGTTCTTCATAATCAACCCCTTCCCTTTGGGTGAAACCTTTTGCTACCAGTCTAGCCTTAAAGGTCTGTACCTTTCCTGCTGCATCTCTCTTTCTCTTAAAGATCCATTTACACCCTATGGGTCTAACCCCTTCAGGTTGGTCTAAAAGTTCCCATACTGAATTGAAGTCCATTGACTCCATTTCAAGGTCCATGGCTTTGATCCACTTGTCCTTGTCTACGTCATTCATCGCCTGTTTATAAGACAATGGATCTTCTACGCCGTCATCAGGTATGACAACTTCAGTTTCAGCTAAACCCAAGTAGCGGTCAGGTTGGGAAACAACCCTCCCACTGCGTCGAGGCATTCCCAACGATTGAGAAGGACGAGACTGACTTGAGGTGCTGGCTCTTCCATCAACTCTTGATAAAGGTCCGACTTGATCAAAAACTCTTGTTGGTTCATGTGTAGCTTCATTTAGTACTAATTTACTACGCGGTTTGTGGTTCCTCATGCGATCTTCCACCAAGAATGTGGCGTTTGTCGACACAATCACCTTGTTTTCTTGTGGGTCGTAGAAAAGACCACCTCTCGTTTCTTTGGGATAGCCAACAAATTGGCACAATCTTGAACGAGGTTCCAGTTTCTTTGGGTTTGTCACGAGCACGTGTGCCGGACAACCCCAGATCCCGAAGTGTTGTAAACTAGGTTTACGCCCCTTCCACAGTTCAAAAGGTGTTTCTGAAACACTTTTTGATGGAACACTGTTCAAGATTTGAACTGCAGTCTCAACTGCGTATCCCCAAAACGAGGCAGGCAATTGAGCATAGCTCATCATAGAACGAACCATGTCCAACAAGGTTCTATTTCTCCTTTCTTACACACAATTTTGTTGTGGTGTATTAGGTGATGAGAGTTGAGATTTAATTCCATGTTTTATCATATAGTCCTGGAATCTCAAATTCATATACTCTCCACCTCGATCGGATCGAAGTGTTTTAATGGTTTTCCCTAATGCATTCTCTACTTCAGCCTTATACTCTTTGAACTTTTCAAGAGCCTTAGACTTGTGATGCATTAGATATAGATAACCATACCTCGAATAATCATCTATGAAAGAGATGAAATATTCGTACCCACCTCGAGGTTTAACATTCACTGGACCACAAACATCCGAATGTACAAGTTTTAAGGGCTCTATTGCTCTGTAACCTTTTCCAGTAAAAGGTCGCTTGGTCATTTTACCTGCCAAGCAAGACTCGCAAGGCGGTAAAGAATCATCTTCTAACTTGTTTAGAAGTCCATTCTTAGAGGTCTTTCAATCCGGTTGAGATTAATATGATCAAGTCTAAGATGCCATAGATAGGTATTATTATTTGGAGAAATTCTTTGTCTTTTGCTTTGAGTGTTAAAATTCTTAAACATCTCATGATTTAAAATTGCTTTAGTTTGATTCAGTTTAAGTACATACAAGTCGTTTTCTAACTTAGCACAACAAATATTGACACCTTTCTTTGAAATGAACGCTTCATTAAATGAAAAAGTAATACAGTAGCCAAGTTCTATTAAACAAGAGATAGAAATTAAGTTCCTCTTAATTTTAGAAACTATATACAAATTTTCTAAAAATAAAAATCTATCTCTAAAAAACAGCTTGGCATCTCCCACTGCACGAGTTGAGACGACGTCTCCCGTTCCGACCCTGAGCGTCATCTTACCCTCTTCGAGCTCCTTGAAGGAACTAGTTTCCTGTAATGAAGAGCAAACATGATTAGTGGCTCCTGAATCAAGTATCTAGGTAAAATTATCATTTTCCACTAAACAAGTTTCAAGAACAAGTAAATCTGATTTACCTTTCTTCTCTTTGAGCTCAGCAAGGTATTTTGGGCAGTTTCGCTTCCAGTGTCCATCCACGTTGCAGTGGAAACATTTTCCTTTATCTGCAACCTTGGCTTTTCCCTTGCCTTTGTCAGCAGCAGGTGCCTTCCCTTTGCTTCATATCTTCTTCTTTTGGGTCTTCTTATGCCCAGAAGATGAGCTACAAGACTTAGTCCTAGAGGACAACCCTTCTTGAACCTTCTGGAATGGGCAAACAGATTTGCCTCTCCATCAGCTTGTCCCTTATTCTTCATAAGAGACTGGAAAGTTTGTAGTTCATTAAGGAGAGCAGTCACGGAGTGACAGGAAACTCTTCGGAAGTGATTCCAGGATGAAGAATACCTGACTTTGCTCATCTAAGACCGCTTGGTTCATTTCGACCACGTTGAAGTGAACTATAAGATCAAGAACATGTTCTCTCACTGAAGTTCCCTCCTTCATGCGTGCGTTATGAACGTACTTGAGGGATTCGTGTCGAATTTGTTCAGACGGTTGTCCAGACAAATTCTGCAGATAACCCATGATCTCACGAGCTGAGACCATACCCTCCAATTTCCTGGCTAAAACATCAGATATCCCAGCCAGGAAATAGGCCTTGGCTTTTTCATTGGCCTTGGCCCAACAGTCAAACGAATCCTTAACTGATTGAGGTGCGTCTTGAGCAGGGATTTGAGGACATTCCTCAGTTAGTACGAACCGAAGATCATCAACAACAAGGATCGCATCTAGGTTTGACTTCCACGTAGTAAAGTTTTCACCAGTTAAACGTTCCTTTTTTAGTAAGGCTATATATGAGGACGACATACTGAAAATCCAAAATAGTTCTAATTAGTTATGCCTTTTAACTCATTGTAAAACCAATCATATTTAGCAAAATTATTAAAGAACCCTAGTGTTTAAACTAAACCCAATGTTTAAATTAAACATTTAATTTTGCAATGATACTTAAAGGATTTAGAACAAAAGCCTCCGTCGGGCGGTCAGTCATTCCTCCCTTGAATTGAGACTTTCTCAGCCAATTCTCACTACCAGAACATCTCATGTCCCAATGGTCCTTAGCTACCATTTGTTTGGTCAAGGACTTGTTAACTAGCTTAACTCATCCCGTAAATGTGACCCTACCATTTTTAGATCCAATAGGTCCGAGCCGACAGGCTACTATTAAGAAAGACAATTGTTGGCAAATTACCTAAGAGACCCTATCCACTTCTGGAGCTCGCGGTGTTCCGATCCCTATAGTAACGCCCTCCGTAGGATTTGGCTGTTCAAGGACAGCTTAGCAGGCGGACTATAGAAATCTCACGGTACGACCTAATGGAGGAGACCGTAGGATACGTTGACATGCGTCCTGCTCCCATTTACTATGGATACTTCCCTCATTCACCTTGGTATTGAACCATGCAAACACATACCGTAGGAGGACGCCTTATTGAAGCCACGTAGCCGAGCATGGAACTCACGGTGTGAACTCTTGAGGACGTGAGAGTAAACTCGATGCGAACATCTCGTTTTCTCCCACTGAACCTCCTAAAAATTAGGGTATAGGCTTAACTTTTTTGGATTCCGGCTAAAAGAATCTATCTGAGTCTATGCCTATTATAACTATTATAACTAGGTCTTTTAACCTTATGTCTAGGTGAATAAACATTTTAAGTACCTAGAGATAAAATAGAACTAAGGTTAATTCAACTCAGGCTCCGGTCGGTTCCTGTAGAGGTGGTGTTAACAGTCGACTTAAGTACCCCCAACCTTGAACCGGAACTTCAGGTAGAGGTTCCCTTATAACCAAAATTCTAACGTCCTACTAGATTTTAAACTATTTAAAATACTACGTAAGACTAATTTCTAATCCTATTAGAAATTAAAACTTAGGTCTAAATTAATTTTAAACGATTTAAAAATAATTTTAAATTTTTACCCAAGTTCCTATGTTTGCATGCATTTCTTTATTATAGGTTATGGTTTCTAAAATCCCTTTAATTTATAACTTTTATAAATTTAATTATTAACCAATGATAAAGAAACTATATTATAAATCCAACAATTAATTTTCAAATTGGAATTATAAAAAAATATTCAACTAATTGAATAATTAAAATTAATTAAATAAAATAACATTTATTTTAAACTAAGTAATTTCATGCTCCATGCAATTTATTTTTCATATAATCTAATTATAACACTTATAACTAATTACTCATGAAAAAAAAATAATCATGCATTTTCAACCATATTCATATAACATTTATACAAATAAAATGCATGAACATGCTTATCCTAAGGTGGGAATAATCTAAATGACATTCATAAAGACATAAAGCTGTGAAACCGGAATATTTTGGCCCCTAAAGTGCAAAAAAATAAAATTACATTAATTTTATTACATAGAACCGGTCCAAAACACCTTCAACCGGGCTTGAACCGCTCGAACCAGATTGCATTGCTTTGCTGAATGCCCCATGGCGTTAACGCCGATGCTAGCGTTGGTAACGCCCCGCTTTGTCCTTTTTGCGCATCAACTATCGGGTGGCGTTGCATGTGACGAAGGCGGGCCGCGGTAACGCCGCCGCCGACTTTGAGAGCGCCGCGTCGATAGGGGACGCTGGCGTTGCGACGTCGTTCTTGACGTGTAACGCCGATGAACAGCGTTACGGCTTCGCCGCCGACAACAACTTTCTTCTTCGACACAGCAGCTTCCTTTTTCAATATCTCCTTCGATTCTCAACTGAATTGCTTCAAAATTATCCCAAACGACTCGTAACTCAATTAGAGACTCAATAATGCACTTTTTTCCCAAAAACGCAAGGGCCTTTACATACAAATTGATCAAATCAAAAGAAGTAAACTAAGGCCAAACACTCCCAAATAATTTTATAGCAAGCCAATCCAATTCCCACCGAATCAATGCAATTTTGTTTCAACAAAAAAAAATCAAGCATCGCTATGATACCAATTGATGGAGTTCTGATCTCCTTGAGCAGCGGAAACGTGGTTTGGGATCGTAATTTGCTTGATTGTTTAGGTTGAATAAAAAACCGATACATTGACAAAAACATACAGAACAAGCATGCTAATTGTAATCTAATTAGGCATGGAGATATACATGCAAACATTCCTAAATTTAACTATTAAATTAAGAAGAGAAAGAGATTATTACATTTGTAGACTCGCAACAACTCCTTGCTCCAAGCAAATTCCAGTAGCTCAGCAACACTGCAACTCCTTTATTTTTCACCAACAGAACACAACCACTAGAGTAAACCCTCTATCCTCTGAATGCTTAGATCCTCCTTGGTGGGAAGGATTCCAACTTTTGGAAGAAGTTTGGGAATTTGAGAGTGAGAGAGAAATTTCACAGCAATTCTCCAATTGCCAAAACAACAAGAATAGATCAATTGAACATCAACCCTTTTCTCCTTGTTAAACTGTCGATAGGGAGAAGAAGGGGGTAGTGGGAACGTGTCTGGATGACACATTCCCTTATTTTATTATTAAAATAATAATAATTAAATAATAATTAAATTAAATTTAATTATTAATTTAAATCATATTTAAATAATACAAATTAAATATGATATATTTAATTTGGATTAAATCTCATTTAATTATATTACTCCTTTAACCTATAGTTTTAATGTACATCCAGTGCACATTAAATTTTAACCTATAGTTTTCAAATGTGAATCACATTCACATTTAATATAATATTTGAACTCTTTCAAATATTCAATTCTCTCATATAATTTAATATGAATTATATTCACATTAAATTTATACTATATAGTTCCAAAACTATATATTATATCGTATCTAAATACATTAAATATATTCCTTATGAAATTGAACATTTCAATTCAAATGATCTAAGAACCCTTTATGAGCTAGAAGGTGAACCTAATGGACCTACAGATCAGAAGCTCCAACAATACGAGATTGCTCGATAAATCTCATTCACCTCCCAATCAACATTCGTTAACTGCAGGAACACTCCACTAAAGTCCCATAGCTGCACTCTTCTCACTGCATATATATTTCTGTGTCCATGGATATTGACCAATAACATCAAGTCAATCCTTCACGAATGTTCGTAACACCAGCTGGGTCAAATTACCGTTTTACCCCTGGGTTACATCGTGTGCCTTAAGTACTAGTGATCCTCTAAGGAACAATTTGTTTGTGGACCTACCAACAAATAGAGTCCTTCTCGGGCCAATGAGAGGGTCGGACCCTTTGTTCAAGTCCCGGAGACACCACTTAAGGGAACATTCCTCTACTTACCCTAGTAGGCGGGAAGGAGCGAATTCCATCTTGCTAAGTTAAGTTCCCAGTCGCTCACTCGGTCTTGTCCCCAAGAAGGTAGACATATTGAGTCGGCGAATCTGGCCACTCTTACCCATACTAGTCAAAGAACAATCCCTTGCGAACAGGAGTTCGTAACCTGCTCAGGATTGAGATCAAGTTACCAAGGTCATCCTAGTGAAATAGAAACCTAACTAGTCAACGGAGTTACAGCTAGAGGTTACTATTTCGGGGTTCGGTCTTATGTAATCTCATTACATAGGATATCCCTACTCACATGTCATCTACACGAACACGTTAGGATCACAATGTTTGTATCAAATACAAAGTGGGCCACATCCATAGTTTTACCAGGGTAAGGTACCCAAACCTTATCCCCTAACTATAGACCCTTTAGGTTGTATCTTGAACCGAGATCCTTTATATGTACAATACGTTTAGTTAAATATTCATATAACAGCCTTGGATGTTTAGTTTATTGGATTTAGGTTTTAAATAAAGGCAAACTCGTAGATAACGAACAATAACTATTTATTGAAATAATAACACTTTATTACATTAATTAGAACATAATTACAAACTATGAGTTTTAGGGCACAAATCCCAACATAACTGTGGCCACCCTCACACGTACTAGTGAACGGACATACCCTCGCAGACAGGAGTCCGTAATACGCTCAGGATTCAGGTCGAGTCACTAATGGTCATCGATGAAGTTATTAGTCCCATACTGTTAACGGTGTTACATCAGTAGGTCTAATAATTCACGGTCCGGTCTTGTACAATCTCATTGCACAAGATGCCCCCACTCGCATGTCAACCACATGAACGAGTCAGATCACCTCGTTTGTATTTGATACAAATCGGGCCGCATCCACAGCGTATCCAGGATTAGGTCTCCAACCGTATCCATATACTGTAGACCGTTTAGGCCATTAACTCGAACGTGATCCTCCTTGTGTGTCCACTACACACCGTTCAAGTTCTAGTTCTCTCATAAATTCAATGACCCTGGAGCTTAGTTCATTGGACAAATTTTGTAAAAATGCGAGACGCAGAGCGATGAAAGAAATAACTCTTCTTAATTTCAAATGGTAAATTACAAACAAAACGAGATTAGGACATACATCCCAACAAACTCCCACTTGGACTAAGCTAGTGGAGCATACATACATTTCTCAAATGTACAATAGATTACAATAAAGTAATACAATAAACTAGGGCATTGAATACCCTTTACAATACTCCCACTTGCCCTAGTCAGGAAGCACTCGAAAACCTAAGCTCTCTAGGTGACCCTCAAACACCTTAACCGTGAGGGCCTTTGTAAATGGATCAGCAACGTTGTGCTCCAACGCTATCTGCGTGTGCACAATCTGCCGTATCAGGTGATACTTCCGCTCAATGTGCTTGCCTCTCTTATGACTCCGAGGCTCTCTGGAGTTGGCTACTGCACCACTATTGTCACAAAATAGCGTGATCGACAAGTTCATATTTGGAACATCTTCCAAATCCGTCATGAAATTCCTAAGCCAAACAGCTTCCTTTGCAGCTGCACAAGCCGCAACGTACTCAACTTCCATAGTGGAATCAGCGATGCATCCCTGCTTGATGCTTCGCCATACTACAACTTCTCCATTCAGAATGAAGGTTGACCCCGAAGTGGATTTCCGAGAATCATTATCAGACTGAAAGTTAGAATCTGTGTATCCCGTAAGGATCAAATCCCTACTCCCATACACTAGGTTGTAGTTCCTCGTTCTCCTAAGATACTTGAGGATTGCCTTTACGGCTGTCTAGTGATCTAAACCTAGATTTGATTGATACCTACTGAGAATCCCTACTGCATAACAGATGTCGACCTAGTACACAGCATGGCATACATCAGGCTCACTACAACTGAAGCATAAGGGATCCGTCTCATGTCCTCAACCTCTTAAGGAGTCTTAGGATATTGATCCTTAGACAAGTGAACCCCATGCCTGAAAGGCAGCAAGCCCTTCTTGGATTTCTACATCTTATATCTAGACAACATCTTGTCAATATAAGACGCCTAAAACATGGCCAACGTTTGGTTCTTTCGGTTCCAAATATGACTTTGCCCATCACGTTATATTGCGATAATAGTGGTGCAGTGGCAAATTCGAGGGAACCCCGAAGTCATCAGAGGGGAAAGCACATTGAGCAAAAATATCATCTCATTCGGGAGATCGTGCATAGAGGAGACGTGATTGTCACGAAGATAGTCTCAGAGTACAACGTTGCTGATCCTTTTACAAAGGCTCTCACGACTAAAGTATTTGAGAGTCACCTAGAAGGTCTAGGTTTACAAGTCTTCCCCAACTAGGGTAAGTGGGAGTATTTTGTACAAAGGGTTTAAATGCCCTAGTTTATTGTATTTACATTACTGTAATGTTTTAGTACTACACAAGCTTTAGGTCAAGTGGGAGATTGTTGGGATTTATGCCCTAAACCTTTGTAATTTTGATCAAATAAATAAAGGGTTATTTGTTTTGATAAAATTATATTCTTGCTTTATAAATCCAATAAACTAAGCTCCAAGGTTATAATATATCTTGAACATCAGTGTAGTGGATACTATTTGGATTGTGTTCAAGAATATAACCTAAATGGTCTATGGTATAAGAATAAGATTGGAAACGTTATTCTGGTAACACCATGGATGCCGCCCACTTTGTAATTAGTACAAATGAGGTAATCCAACTCATTCATGTGGTTGACATGCGAGTGGGAGCATCCTGTATGAAGAGTTCATACAAAACTGGACTGCAAATTATTAGTCTAACTAGTATAACACCGTTAACGGGATAAGACAGATAATTTATAGATGGTCATTAGTGACTCGACTTGAATCCTGAGCAAGTTAAGAACTCCTGCTTATAAGGGTTTGTCCCTAGACTAGTATGGGTGAGAGTGGCCTGTAGCCGACTCAATAAGTCTACCTTCTGAGCGACAAAATCTCGTAGGTAGCTGGGAACTTAACTGTGCAAGATGGAATTCACTCATTCCTACACTAAGGAATTAGATAGGTCGTTCCCTTAAGAACTGACTCCAGGTCTTGAACAACGGGGCTCCGCCCTCTAACTGACTTAAGAGGGTATGAGTCTATGGTAGGACCTTAGACTTGTTGTTCATTAGAGGATCAGTGGTGCTTAAGGAACGAAGAGGTAATCACAGGGGTAAAATCGTAATTTGACCCATCCATGATTACGAACAACCTGTGAAGGGTCGACTAATGGGCAATGATTATATCAGTGGACATAATATAATCTACAGTGAGGAGAGTGCAGCTACAAGTCTATAGTGGAGTGACTTGTAGTTAATGCATGTTGATTAATTGGATCAAAGAGTTTGATTAGTTAATCTCACATCATTTGAGCTCATGAACTATAGGTCCATTAGGTCCCTTCGTTGGCTCAACATGATTATATTGAGGGTATAAAGTTAGGAATGAAATTGAAGTGTTCAATTTCATATATGAGATGTCATATCAGTTATATGTGATATAATTGATATAATATATAGTTTAAATGTGAATTAGATTCACATATTAACTATATACTAAAGAGAGGATGAAAGAGGGATAGAATGGTAATTTTCATCCCTATCTCCTTATATATATAGTTGCTTAAGATGCAATTGGGTTAAGCAAGCCAAACATAAGCTTTTGTGGTGTTGTTGGAAAGGCTTCAAAACACAATCTCTCTCTCACAAAAATATCTCATCTCACCTAAAGGGAACCCACATTCCTCCCTCACCTAGAGAACAACGGAGAAGATCCAGTGGTCGTGTCTTCATCTGTTCGTGTTCCAGTTGCTGAGATCGTGATCGTAGGAGAAAGGATCACTCGAAGAAAAGTTCTTCAAAGGTAATCTTTCGTTGTCCATATTGTTAATATATGCTTAATCTAGGTAGAATTGTTCTTGAATGTTATTTTTGTAACGTAATTAAGAGCATACGATTAATGATTGATTTTGCTTCATGCGGGATTCAATTCCCTTCAATTTCTTTACGTCAGTAAGAAATCCTACCTCATTCCCAATGAGAAGGATATCATCCACGTACAATACCAGAAATGCGACAATTTTGTCGACGCTTTTCTTGTAGACACAAGGTTCGTCAATATTCTAATCAAAGCCATAAGATTTGATCGCCTCATCAAACCTTATATTCCAAGACCTCGAGGCTTGTTTCAGTCCATAAATGGACCTATGAAGCTGGCAAATCTTTTGCTCTTGGCCTTGGGTAATGAACCCTTTGGGCTGGTCCATGTAGATGGTTTCGTCAAGGTTGCCATTTAGAAAGGCGGTCTTGACATCCATCTGCCATACCTCATAGTCATAATATGCGGCAATGGCCAGAAGGATCCTGATCGACTTTACCATGGCAACAGGTGAAAAGGTTTCCTCATAGTCAACCCCTTCAACCTAGGTAAAACTCTTTGCCAGTAGTCGTGCTTTGAAGGTCTGCACCTTCCTATCTACGCCACGTTTACGCTTGTAGATCCATTTGCAACCTATAGGTTTTACCCCATCCATTTGATCCACAAGCTTCGAGACAGAATTGAAGTACATCAACTCCATTTCCTGGTCCATAGCTTTAATCCATTCGTCGTTGTCAACGTCAGCCATTGCCTAATTATAGGTCAATGGATCCTTGCACTCATCATCAGGGGTGACGACTTGGGTTTCAGCTAAACTCATGTAACGTTCAGGCTGTCTCACAACCCTCCCACTACGTCGAGGCATTCCCAACTCTTGGGAACGGACTTGACTAGATGTGCTAGGATCAACAACACTTGTTGACGCACTAGCCCCATCAGCAATTCTTGTTGATGTACTGCCCATTTGTTCAACACGATTTTGCTTCTAGGCAAATGATCCGTGACGTGATCTTCCTCAAGAAAAGTAGCGTTTGTCGACACAAGCACCCTATTTTCCTTAGGATCAAAAAATAGACCACCCCTAGTCTATTTTGGGTAACCTACAAATAGGCACAATTTTGAACGGGGTTCCAACTTCTTCGGGTTTGACACCAACACGTGTGTCGGGCATCCCCAAATTCTGAAATTGTGTAAACTGCCTTTACGTCCATTCCAGAGTTCGAAAGGTGTTTCACAAACACTCTTCGACGGAACGTTGTTCAAAATATAAACCTCAGTCTCCACTGCGTAACCCCAAAAAGAATCAGGGAGACGAGCATAGCTCATCATCGACCAAATCATGTCCAACAAGGTTCTGTTTCTCCATTCCTATACACCATTCTACTGTGGCATACCAGGTGTTGAGAATTAGACGTAATTTCGTGTTCTATCATATAGTCCTGGAATTCTGTGTCCATATACTCTCCACCTCGATCCGATCGAAGTGTTTTTATCATTTTACCTAACAGGTTCTCAACCTCAGTCTTGTACTCTTTGAACTTTTCAAGAGTTTCAGACTTCTTATGCATTAGGTAAATATACCCATACCTTGAATAGTCATCTATAAAAGATACAAAATATTTGTAACCACCTCGTGCTTTAACACTCATTGGACCAAAGAGGTCAGAATGTATAAGCTCAAGGGGCTCTTTGGCTCTATATCCTTTTCCACTAAAAGGATGTTTGGTCATTTTGCCTTCGAGGCATGACTCACACACCGGTAAAGAGCTTTCTTCTAACTCGCTTAGAAGTCCACTCTTCACTACTCTCTCAATCTTATTGAGATTAATTTGGCCTAATTGTAGATGCCAAAAATGGGCATTTTCTTTAGGAGTAACTTTCACTCTTTTAGGTTGTGTTTCTACTGTTTTAAATAATTCAGTACTCAAAACGCTTTTGACCAAATTTGGTTCCAAAACATACAGATTAGGCTCAAGTGAAGCAGAACAAATTAAGTTTCCATTTCGGGAAATAAACGCTTTATTACCACTTAATGAAACGAAAATACAATGTTCAAGTAAGCAAGAAATAGAAACAAGGTTTCTTGTAAACCCTGGTACTATATACACATTATCTAATAATAGGTATTTCTCGCCAAAAAAGAGCTTCACTTTGTCGATCACTGTAGCAGAGACAATCTCTCCGGATCCAACCCGTAAAGTCACCTCACCCTCTCACTGCTACTGCCAGGAACTCATTCCCTGAAAAGAAGAACAAACATTGTTAGTGGCGGCCGAATCCAATATCCAGGCAGAGTCATTACTCTCCACGAAATATATTTTAGTTATTAGTAAATCACATTTACCTGTATTCTTCCTGTCGACAATGAACTTGGGACAATTCTGCTCCCAGTGGTTGTCCCCATTGCGGTGGAAACACTTTCCTTTCTCAGCAACTTCCTTGACCTTTTTGCCCTTCTGGGCGGCAGCGCGATCAGCTTTGCCCTTCTTCATCTTCTTCTTCTTCCGTTTCCGGTGAGAAGAAGCTACAGGTTTTGCCCAGAGGTCGAACCACTGTGATAGGACCTGAAGGCAACATTTGCCTCAGCTTCCGGTGTCCTGATGCTTATTAAGGACTGGAAGTTCTGTAACTCTTTCTGAAGGGTGGTCAGAGTGTAACTAATTTTGTTCATATCAGCATTGCTACGAAACTGAAGGAAACTCTTCGGAAGAGTCTCCAAGATGAAGCTAACCTGGCTCGACTCATCGATCGAAGCCTCATTCATCTCCGCCAGACTAAAGTGAGTCATCATGTCTAGAATGTGTTCACGGACAGATGTCCCTTATTTCATCTGGGCGTTGAAGACGTGTTTGAGCGAGTCATGCCGGACTTGAAAGGACTGTTGTCCAAACATATCCTGCAATGACTCCATGATCTCCTTAGCAACGACCATCAACTCATGCTTCTTTGCCAATACTTCAGACAAGCTGGCAATTACGTAGACCTTGACCTTTTCATTGGACGTGATCCACCGATCGTATGCATCACGAACACTTCGTGACGCAGTCGAGCTCGGCAATTGAGGACACTCCTCAGTAAGCACGAACTTAAAGTCGTCAGTTACTAGAATCGTGTTTGTATTGTTCTTCCATGTTTAGAAGTTATCTCCCACTAATTTGTCGGATGCTAGTAACGCTATAATTAAGCTAGACATTTTTGCTGAAAAATCAAATAAAAACTTTGTGTCAGTCTCGCAAAATCTTTTTTAAATCCAATCAAGTTTTAGCAAAAATTTATCCTATGATCCCTAGGTCATTTAAAAATTTGCAATGATATCCCAAAGGTTTATAATGACCACCACCGAAGGGTGAACAGAAACACTCCTCCTCTGGGACGAGACTATCTCGACCATGAAGGGAATGAAAATTCCCGCGCAGCGGAAGACGATAGAATCGTCATGGTATCATTACGCTACTCGATTTTGTTAAAATGATCTAACTCTTTGATCTAGGCAAAACATGCAAAAGAGGAAGAAAAACAGTAAGGAGAAGTTTACTTACTTGTTGTAGACAAAAACTTCAAAGATTCTTCCTCGGTTACGAACACTTCGTGATTCTCGATCTCAACGAACACTCTCCACGAACGGAACCCGAACACTACCACTTGGAGTCTCGGTTGTTCTTCCTTTGGAAAGAAGGAAGTTTGTGGGAACTTGTGATTTTGGAGAGGGAGGAGAATTGAGAGACAGTAGAGAGAATTTGGTTTTTTCTCTTTGATCAAAACCAAAAAATGAGAAAAAGCTTCTTCAATCACTTCTTGCAAAGGGTTTAAATAATGGAATGGAGTTAAAATCTCCACATTATTACCACTTTATCACAACCATAGGTTATGCAAATCTCATTTGCATAACCACATAATATAAGATATCTCATATCTCATATTGCAAATCTCATTTGCAATAATTGTGGATTTAATTAAATTGAATCACATCCAATTTAATTTCTCTCAATTAATTTCTCCAATTAGCCCTAATTCAACAATTAGGCTAACCTATAGTTTATTATGAATCACATTCACAATAAACTATATATTATATCATCCATATCTCATATAAATGACATAAATGCCCTTAAAGTGAAATTGAACACTTCAATTTCTTACCAAAACTTTAACCCTTCTTTTAACCAAGATTGAGCAAACCGAGGGACCTAATGGACCTATAATGACGGGCTCCAATGATCCGAGATTAACCTGTCAAACTCTTTGACCCGGTTAATCAACATTCATTAGCTACGATAACACTCCACTATAGCACGTAGTTGCACTCCTGTCAGTGCAGAATATTACGTGTCCCCTGATATAATCAATGCCCATGAGTCGACCCTTCACAGCTTGTTCGTAGATACGGCTGGGTCAAATTACCGTTTTACCCCTGTGTCTACCTCTTGTTCTGTAAGTCCCCACTGCTCCTCTAATGAACAATATATTGTGATGGTCCAACCATACACAACTCCCTTCTCGGGCCAGTGAGAAGGTGGGCGCTCGTTGTCCAAGCCTTGGAGACAACACTTAAGGGAACAACCCCTCTAGTTTCCCTAAAGGCGGGAACGAGTGAATTCCATCTCGCGTAGTTAAGTTCCCAGCTCCCTACTTGGTCCTGTCCCTAAGAAGATAGGCATATTGGGCGAGTAACTGTGACCACCCTCACCCGTACTAGTCAAAGGACAGACCCTTGCAGACAGGAGTCTGTAACACGCTCAGGATTCAGGTTGAGTCACTAATAGTCATCTACGAAGTTATTAGTCCTTACTGTCAACAGTGTTACATCAGTAGGTCTAATAATTCACGGTCCGGTCTTGTACAATCTCATTGCACAGGATGCGTCCACTCGCATGTCAACCACATGAACGAGTCAGATCAACTCGTTTGTATCTAATACAAAGTGGGCCGCATCCACAGTGTATCCAGGATTAGGTCTCCAACCCTATCCATATACTGTAGACCGTTCGGGTCATTAACTCGAACGTGATCCTCCTTGTGTGTCCACTACACACCGTTCAAGTTCTAGTTCTCTCACAAAATCAATGACCCTGGAGCTTAGTTTATTGGAAAAGTTTACAAATATTGTGAGACACAAAGTGATGAAATAAATAACTCTTATTAATTTCAAACAGTAATTTACAAACACGAGATTAGGACAAAAATCCCAACAGACCAGACCCTAATCCCAGAATAACTCTTATTCCATTAGGCGTCCAATTACCATTTTTCGGTCGAATCCATTAACTCTTAATGAATCCCGTGAGTGTCACCCTCAATCTTTAAGTTTCCAAGTATCCGTCCAAACAATAGCCATCGAAGGATGAACCAAGAAGGAAAACCAACAAGGAAACTGTATCCCGTTCAGAAATTCACGGTATTCCGACTCCCATGATCAAGATCCTCCGAAGGGATTGTCTCATCCAGGCCAAACTAGTAGGCGGATCATAGGGGTCTCACGGTGTGAATCGAAAGAAGAGACCGTGTGTCCTGTTTTCACAGGTCCCGCTCCCACTCACTATAAGTACTCTCACCATCCACTATCATATCGATCCATACAAATACCATCTGAGTATGGATCTCACGGTGCAGACTTTAACGGAGATTTGTGGTCGGAAATTCAAATGTATCTTATACACTTTATTTCCTCACACTCAGCACTTTATATTATTCGGGATTGACCTAGATAAATCGGCTAATATTTACCTAAGTACCAATATAATGCTTATATTGATTTAGCCTAAGTTTATAATTGAAGGGAATCGAAGTCCCCGCAGCGGAAGCGATTGCGAATCACGCGCTCTTGATTTAGTTACAACGATTAATTCAAGAACATACATAATAAGATTAAGCATATATAGAAGAAATGGAGAGCAAAAAATTACCTTTGAAGAACCTTTCTTCAAGTGCTCCTCCTCTCTTCACGATCAAGATCAACGCAACACAAACTCGTACTAACACCGACACCTCCACCAGATCTTCTCCGTTGTTCTCTAGGTGAGGGAGAAAGGTGGGTTCCCTTTGGGAATAATGAGGTGTTTTGTTATTGAGATCTTTGTTGTCTTGGAACCTTTGCAACAACAACAAAAGGCTAGGATAGACTTCTAAATATCTTAACCTAGTTGCATCTCATGCAACCATATATATAAGAGAATGGGATAGAAATGACCATCTTACCCTTCCTTTAATCTCTCTTTAGTATATAGTTTATATATGAATCTAATTCACATTAAAACTATATATTATATCAATTATATCATATATAATTGATATAATTCCTCATATATGAAATTGAACACTTCAATTTCACTCCTAACTTTATACCCTCAATATTACCATGTTGAGCCAACGGAGGGATTTAATGGACCTACAGATCAAGAGCTCCAATGATGTGAGATTAACTGATCAAACTCTTTGATCCAGTTAATCAATATTCATTAACTACAAGTCATTGCACTATAGACTTGTAGCTGCACTCTCCTCACTGTAGATATTATTGTGTCCACTGATATAGTCATTACCCATGAATCGACCCTTCAAAGGTTGTTCGTAATCACAGCTGGGTCAAATTACCGTTTTACCCCTGTGATTACCTCTTTGCTCCTTAAACACCACTGATCCTCTAATGAACAACAAGTCTAAGGTCCTACCTTAAACTCATACCCTCATAGAGGGCGGGGCCCTGTTGTTCAAGACCTAGAGTTAGTTCTTAAGGGAACAACCTATCTAATTCCTCAGTAGAGGAATGAGTGAATTCCATCTTGCACAGTTAAGTTCCCAGCTACCTATGAGGTTCTGTCCCTGAGAAGGTAGGCTTATTGAGTCGGCTACAGGCCACTCTCACCCATACTAGTCTAGGACAAACCCCCTATAAGCAGGAGTTCTTAACTTGCTCAGGATTCAAGTCGAGTCACTAATGACAATCTATAAATTACTAGTGTTATCACATTAACGGTGTTATCTTTGGTTAGACTAATAATTTTGCGATCCGATCTTGTATGAACTCTTCATACAGGATGCCCCCACTCACATGTCAACTACATGAATGAGTTGGATTACCTCATTTGTACTAATTACAAAGTGGGCCGCCTTCCATGGTGTTACAGAATGAGGTTTCCAACCTTATTCTTATACCATAGACTATTTAGGTTATAATCTTGAACTCAACCCAAATAGTGTCCACTACACTGATTTCAAGATAAATGTTATAACCTTGGAGCTTAGTTTATTGGATTTACAAAAGCAAGACTGTAATCTTATCAAAACAAATAACACATTATTTAATTGATCAAAATTACACAAGTTTAGGGCATAAATCCCAACAATAATCACATTATTAACTTAGGTCTATGTGAGTAAATTAATCAACTTTTAATTAACACCACTCATGATAATATAACCTAAGAATCTCCGGACCGAATTCACTCCCAAGTCAGTTTCCAGGGAGGGGTGTTCTGCAAAGCGTCAGCTTAAATACCCTAGCATTAGACAAAACCTTCGTTAGACAGAGTTACTTATCAGTCACCATTCAAAGGTCATATTTTGATTTCCTAATTCTAATCTTATTAGAAGTAGAAAACCTAACTCTAATTATTCAAGTTCTAAACATTTTAAAACTAATAATTAACTTAGGTTACATGCATTTCTATGTTATAGTGCTTGATCATTCATTACATGAATAACTATATTATAACACATATTCATCACATGAATTAAATGCATGAGCATGCTTTTAATATATAAAAAAATATAACTCTTATATTAAATAAATTAAAACACGCTTTTAATTATATTACAACACTTATAATATAATCTATCATGCATACAATATATTATAACACTTATAATATAAATATGATGCATGAAATGTTTAACCTAAGGTGGGATTTTAAATCTATATGACATACATTATCCACATAGAATAAAATATTTCATACATCTCATGCATAAAATAATTAAATAACAAAAATTGGACCGATTTTGGCATTTAGGGGCATTAAATAAATTAATTAACATTAGTATAACATTTATATTAATATTAATTAATTATTTTAATTTAAAAATAAATAAATTACATTTTACAAATTATAAATTAAATAACACAAAGAAAAAATGCCCCACGTAGTACTAAGCATACAACTGCCCACGTCTTCACGCGCACGCCTCGCGAACTGCCCCTCAACGCACGCAGCGTTGCAACGCTGCAGCACTCAGCATCTCACGTTGCATGCTATACTCCAGGGCGTCGCAGCGTTGATCTGTAGCAGTCCATCCTCCACGCGGACAACGTTGAGAAGCCGAAGAACAACGTCTCAACGCCTTCGATAGAACATCAAGTTTCTCTTGTTGTTCTTCATCGTTTCTCGCCCGTTTCCGCTCCAATTTCTTCACAACAACTCTTGCCACCAAAGACACAGACTTACAGACTCGATTTATTTTCTAATTTGCCCAAAAAATACGGGCTTTTACATTTGTTCTCATCAAACAGAAAATAAACCTAAACTAGTGTCAAAACCGAAACATCCAATTATGCAACAACAATTACATCTCATGAATTGAAGCAATTACCCACCTAATTTTAAGAAAACAGATGCACAACGAGAAAGCCAACGATTGGCTCTGATACCAATTGAAAGGAATGAAATCCCGCGCAGCGGAAGGGTGATCGAATCACCGTGGTATCGTTTCGAAACTTGTTTTCTTAAAACCGTTTCAATCACATAAAAACTAGGCTAAACATAAAAAAAAAAAAAGAAAAACAACAAGCCTACTTACTTGTTGAAGAACCGACTTCAAGTTTTCCTTCTCCGTTCACGAACCCTTCGTGATCACGATCGCATCGTACTCGATCTCCTAGAACAATGAATTACCCGTACACCTCCACCAAGTTTCTCGGTTGTTCTTCCTTTGGTAGAAGGAGAGTAGTGGAACTCCTTTTGGTGAGGGAAGGAGAGATTGAGAGAAGAGATTTGAGAGAATTTGTAAAATTCTTTTTGGTGAGAATCCAAGAAATGAGCATTCAACCTTACAACTCTTTCTTGCAAAAGAGTTTATATAATGGTGATAGGTGGAGCTGAATTCACTACCTATTTACCATTTTACCACAACCATAGGTTATGAAAATCATATTTGCATAACCACATATAATAAGATATCTCATATCTCATTATACAAATCACATTTGTATAATTGTGGATTTTAAAATTAAATCACATTCAATTTAATTTATCTCAATCTAACTTCTCCAAATTAGCCCTAATTAGACAATTAGGCTAACCTATAGTTTATTATGAATCTCATTCACATTAAACTATATAATATGTCATACATATCTCATATAAATGACATAATTACCCTTTAGTGAACTTGAACACTTCAATTCACACCAAATCTGTAAACCCTCTATTAATCCAGTTTGAGCCAACCGAGGGATCTAATGGACCTACGGTGACGAGCTCCAATGATCCAAGACTAACCTGACAAACTCTTTAACCTGGTTAATCAACATTCATTAGCTACGGTAACACTCCACTAAAGCCTGTAGCTGCACTCCCGTCAGTGTAAGACAAGTTGTGTCCACTAATATAACCAATGCCCATGAGTCGACCCTTCATAGGTTGTTCGTAGACACTGCTGGGTCAAATTATCGTTTTACCCCTGTGTCTACTTCTTGCTCCTTAAGTCCCCCCTGCTCCTCTAATTAACAACAACGTTGTAATGGTACAACCATACACAACAACCCTCTCAGGCCAGTTAGAGGGTGGGCGCCCGTTGTCCAAGCCCTGGAGACAGCACTTAAGGCAAGAACCCCTCTAGTTTTTCTGAAGGCGGGAACAAGTGAATTCCATCTCGCGCAGTTAAGTTCCCAGCTCCCCACGTGGTCCTTTCCCTGAGAAGATAGGCATATTGGGCGAGTAACTGTGACCACCCTCACCCGTACTTGTTAAAGGACATACCCCCGCAGACAGGAGTCTGTAATACGCTCAAGATTCAGGTCGAGTCACTAATGGTCATCTACGAAGCTATTAGTCCCATACTATTAACAGTGTTATATCAGTAGGTCTAATAATTCACGGTCCGATCTTGTACAATCACATTGCACAGAATGCCTCCACTCGCATGTCAACAACATGAACGAGTCAGATCACCTCGTTTGTGTCTAATACAAAGTGGGTCGCATCCACAACGTATCCAGGATTAGGTCCCCAACCCTATCCATATACTATAGACAGTTCGGGTCACTAACTCGAATGTGATCCTCCCTGTGTGTCCACTACACACTACAAAAAATTGACCTATTTCGACAATATTTTATCGAAGGTTCTGAAAAACCTTTGAGAAATCTATACATTTATCGAAGCTATTTAAAAAACCTTTGAAAAATATCCACTTTTTATCAAAAGTTATTAAAAACCTTCGAAAAAGATGTGTATTTATCAAAGTATTTTAAAACACCTTTGAAAAATATATGATCATTTATCGTAGGTATTTAAAAACCTTTGAAAAATATATACTTTTTGACGAAGGTTTTTAAGAACCCTTGAAAAAGATACTATATTTATCAAAACACATTAACAACCTTTGAAAATAATATGATCCTTTATCGAAGGTATTTAAACGACCTTCGAAAATATCTACTTTTTAACGAAGGTTTTTTAAAAACCTTTGAAAAAGATATTTTATTTATCAAAAGACATTAAGAACCTTTGAAAATAATATGATCTTTATCGAAGGTATTGAAAAACCCTTTGAAAAATATCAACTATTTATCGAAGGTTATTAAAAACCTTTGAAAAAGATATTGTATTTATCAAAGGTAACTAAAAACCTTTGAAAATAATATGATCATTTATTTAAGGTAATTAAAAAGCTTTGATAAACATAAACTTTTTGATAATAAAAATATTTTATTTATCAAAGAATATTAAGAACCTTTGAAAATAATATGATCTTTTATCGAAGGTATTTAAAAAATCTTTGAAAAATATCAACTATTTATCGAAGGTTATTAAAAACCTTTGAAAAAGATATTATATTTATCAAAGGTAACTAAAAACCTTTGAAAATAATATGATCCTTTATCGAAAGTATTTAAAAAACCCTTTGAAAAATATAAACTCTTTATCAAAGATTATTAAAATTATTTGATAAAGATATAGTATATTATATTTAACCTTTTATCGAAGGTTCTTAAAAACCCTTGAAAAAGGTATTATATTTAACTTTTTATCGAATATTCTTGAAACCCCTTTATAAAGATATTATATTAAAAGGAAAAATTTTGTTATATTGAATGTGTAGATTTGTTATATTGTTGGAGAATATTTTAATAAGGCCTTGAAGGCAATTTTTTTTAATTATTTAAGTTTAGGCTTGAGCAAGCTAAAGAAAAGTTAAATGTATATTGAAGTATTTATTTTGTTTAAGGACATTTTTGTAGATATTTTGAAAGAGAGGGCATTTTGAGAAATCCAAGTGAGCCTAGGGGTTTGAAAAAAAAAATCGTTTCGCGCCCTCCTCATCGTCTTCAGCCGCTTCATCCTCTTCAGAAAAGAAAATATTGATTCCTTCTGCCGCTTCATCTTCTTCGTTTTGCGCCCCACTGCAAGTTGCCCATCGATCACACAACAACCAACCGACACGCTCTGATCCGACCAACGTCGCAGATCTGTTCGTCACGCCGTCGCCTGCCTTCAGCCTAAGTTTCATTTGATCTGTTTCATCTTCTACTCTTCCTTTACCCTTTTTTGCTTCCTGTTTCATCTTTTCAGCTTCCAAAGCCCTAACCTCGATTATGGCAGAGATTCAATCACTCGTCAGGTTTTTTTTTTTAAATTGATTAGATTAGTTGTTTTCTTCTTTACGATTTTGAGGTTAATAACAAAATATATGGTGGATTTCGTTACAGGTAATCGTGGTAGAGAAGTCAATTGATGTAGAGCTGTAAATTTCATCCTGTCCTTATAGGTACTGTGGTTAGTTATGTCGAGTAAAATCTTGTTATTATGGCTATCTTAGATGCTTGGTCCTTGGGTATTGACCGTATTTCTTCCATATAAATCGAAATTGTAGACATAACATAGAAGCATGTTGTTTTTCTCTTAAATTGGGTTTGAAGGGATACGTTCAAAATACCTATACCAAGTATAGATTTGTTTTATCTATCTAAAATAGAAAGCTAATGGTCTTTTGATATTAAGTTAATTATCCTTGAATTAACAGTGCAGATCTATCAGCAAAGAAGAAATGTATTCTGCGAAAATTTTGCAGAATAAATAACAAAACTATTCGAGGAATTTGGTAACAATTAATGTCGATAACACGCTTACCTTTTTTGTTTGGGTTTGCTTCAGTTGTGTTAATGTTTTGTAACGAATATTTTTCTGTTAATTAGCACCTTTTCTTTTGGTGTGTGCATTTATTTATTATCATTTTTAAAAAAATTGAGAAATTTTCATGACATTCCTTGTTTGTATTTTTCAGTTTTAGAGGTATTTGTATTGGATTGGATAAATACTCAAGTTTATGTCGTGTTTTGGTTTGATATGTATGTTATTAATAGTTTATGTTAATTGTTTTCTGGAGTATAATTGAATCATTATTGAAAATAATAAGTAGTTTCTATTATTTTGATATATTATGAGAAATAATGCTCTAATAAGCGATGATATATCAATTTTGTGATTTCTATAACTGGACTTGGTCTTTTCACTATAAGACGAAGTGCCTCAAAAGTCCAGCATATAAACTTTTTTTTTAAAAAAAAATGATTTGACCGTTTACTTTTACATGGTTTAGAAAACATTACTATGAATAAGTTGTAAGCTGCATTTTCTTGAAATCTCGAAAGGGAACTATTATTTGCGAAGTATTGAAGAAACACGAGCATTTTGCTAACACATATAAAATTTTATATAGTGTAGCCCAATTTTAGTAACCCAAACAACACTATAATTAGTTTGCTAACACAAAATTTGTTCTAATTAGTGAAGGTTTTCTTCTTGACAAATGGGGGAACTAAGTTTTATCATGATGTGAGGAGAAATTCTTTAGAGGAAGCTTTGAAACTTTGCTTGGAAGGTGGATTACCGGGGATAGTATTGAAGGGAATGAGAATCCCCGCACAGCGGAAGACGATCGAATCGTCATGGTATCATTACGCTACACGAGTTTTGTTAAAACAATCTAACTATTAGATCTAGACTAAACATGCTAGAAAGGAAGAAATTTACAGCAAGAAGAACATACTTACTTGTTGTGACGGTTCTTCTAAAATCCTTCCTTGATCACGAACGCTTCGTGCTTCTCGAACTCAACAAAGTCTTCTCTCGAACGAAACCCAAACACAACCACTTGGAGTCTCGGTTGTTCTTCCTTTGGAAAGAAGGAGAGTTGTGGGATTCTTTGTGTTTTGGAGAGGGAGGAGAGTTTGAGAGAATAGTTGAGAGAATTCTCTTCTTCTCTTTGATGAAAATCAAAAAATGAGAGAGTGATCTTACAATCCCTTTTTGCAAAGGGTTTAAATAGTGGAATTGATGGAGTTAAAATCTCCACATAATTACCACTTTACCACAACCATAGGTTATGCAAATCTCATTTGCATAATCACAGAATATAAGATATCTCATATCTCATATTGCAAATCTCATTTGCAATAATTGTGGATTAATTAAATTGAATCACATCCAATTTAATTTCTCCAATTAGTCCTAATTCAACAATTAGGCTAACCTATAGTTTATTATGAATCTCATTCACATTAAACTATATATTATATCTTCATATCTCATATAAATGACATAAATGCCCTTTAAGTGAAATTGAACACTTCAATTTCATACCAAAGGATAAACCCTTCTTTTAACCCAGATTGAGCCAACCGAGGGACCTAATGGACCTACGATGGACGGGCTCGGTGATTCGAGATTAACTGTCAAACTCTTTGACCGGTTAAACATTCATTAGCTACGGTAACACTCCACTATAGCCCGTAGCTACACTACCGTCAGTGCAGAATATTACGTGTCCACTGATATAACCAATGCCCATGAGTCGACCCTTCACAGGTTGTTCGTAGACACGGCTGGGTCAAATTACCGTTTTACCCCTGTGTCTACCTCTTGTTCCTTAAGTCCCCACTGCTCCTCTAATGAACAACATATTGTGATGGTCCAACCATACACAACTCCCTTCTCGGGCCGGTGAGAAGGTGGGCGCCGCTGTGTCCAAGCCACGGAGACAACACTTAAGGGAACAACCCCTATAGTTTTCCTAAAGGCGGGAACGAGTGAATTCCATCTCGCGTAGTTAAGTTCCCAGCTCCCTACTTGGTCCTGTCCCTGAGAAGATAGGCATATTGGGCGAGTAACTGTGACCACCCTCACCCGTACTAGTCAAAGGACAGACCCCCGAAGACAGGAGTCCGTAAGACGCTCGGGATTCGGTCGAGTCACTAATGGTCATCTCACGAAGTTTATTAGTCATCTTGTCAGCGGTGTTACATCGTGAGGTCTAATAATTCATGGTCCGGTCTTGTACAATCTCATTTGCGGGATGCCCCCCACTCGCATGTCGACCACATGAACGAGTCAGATCACCTCGTTTGTATCTAATACAAAGTGGGCCGCATCCACAGTGTATCTAGGATTAGGTCTCCAACCCTTTCCATATACTGTAGACCGTTCGGGTCATTAACTCGAACGTGATCCTCCCTGTGTGTCCACTACACACCGTTCAAATTCTAGTTCTCTCATAAATTCAATGACCCTGGAGCTTAGTTTATTGGAAAAGTTTATAAATATTGCGAAACAAAAAATGATGAAATAAATAACTCTTATTAATTTCAAACCGTAATTTACAAACACGAGATTAGGACAAAAATCCCAACAAACTCCCACTTGGACTAAGCTAGTGGAGAAAATACATTTCTGAAATGTACATAAATTACAATGAAGTAATACAATAAACTAGGGCATTGAATATCCGTTTACACATCTCCCACTTGCCCTAGTCAGGAAGCTCTCGAAGACCTATATTCTCTAGGTGACCCTCAAACACCTTAGCCGTGAGGGGCTTTGTAAATGGATCAGCTACGTTGTGCTCCGATGCTATCTGCGTGACTGTCACGTCTCCGTGGTGCACAATGTCCCTTATCAGATGATACTTGCGCTCAATGTGTTTGCCTCTCTTATGGCTCCGAGGCTCACGTGAGTTAGCTACTGCACCACTGTTATCACAGAACAGTGTGATTGGCAAGTTCATATTTGGAACAACTTCCAAATCCGTCATGAACTTCTTGAGCCAAAGAACTTCCTTTGCAGCTTCACAAGCCGCAACATACTCTGCTTCCATAGTGGAATCAACGATGCATCCCTGCTTGATGGTTCGCCATACTACAGCTCCTCTATTAAGAATGAAGGTTGACCCCGAAGTGAATTTCCTAGAATCCTTATCGGTCTGAAAGTCAGAATCCGTGTATCCCGTAAGGATCAAATCCCCACTGCCATACACTAAGCTGTAGTTCCTCGTGATCCTAAGATACTTGAGGATTGCCTTTACGGCTGTCCAGTGATCTAATCCTAGATTGAACTGATATCTACTGACAATTCCTACTGCAAAACAGATGTCGAACCTAGTACACAACATAGCATACATCGGGCTCCCTACAACCGAAGCATATGGAATCCGTCTCATACCCTCAACATCTTGAGGAGCCTTAGGACACTGATCCTTAGACAAGTGAACCCCATGCCGGAAAGGCAGCAAGCCCTTCTTAGAGTTCTGCATCTTATATCTAGACAACATCTTGTCAATATAAGACGCCTGAGACAAGGCTAGCGTTCGTTCTTCCGGTTTTGGACAACGGATATCTAGAACGTCATCGAGCTTCTCCCAAATCTTTCATTTGGAATTGCGAAGCTAGCCACTTCTTAACGTCAGTAAGAAATTCTCCCTCATTCCCAATGAGAAGAATATCGTCCACATACAACACCAAAAATGCGAAAGTTTTGTCAACGATTTTCTTGTAGACACAAGGCACGTCGACATTTTGATCAAAGCCATAAGATTTCATTGCCTCATCAAACCTTATATTCCAAGACCTCGAAGCCTGTTTCAGTCCATAAATGGACCTATGAAGCCAGCAAACCTTTTGCTCTTTGCCTTGGGTAATGAACCCTTTGGGCTGGTCCATGTAGATGGTCTCATCAAGTTTGTCATTCAGAAAGGTTGTCTTGACGTCCATCTACCATACCTCGTAGTCATAATATGCGACAATGGCCAGAAGGATCCTGATCGACTTTACCATGGCAACATGTGAAAAGGTCTCCTCATAGTCAACTCCTTCAACTTGGGTAAAACCCTTTGGCACTAGTCGAGCTTTGAAGGTCTGCACCTTCCCATCTACACCACGTTTACGCTTGTAGATCCATTTGCAACCAATAGGTTTTACCCCATTTGGTTGATCCACAAGCTCCCATACAGAATTGAAGTACATAGACTCCATTTCCTGGTCCATAGCCTTAATCCATTCGTCTTTGTCAACATCAACCATTGCATGATCATAGGTCAATGGATCCTCACAGTCATCATCAGGAGCAACAACTGAGGTTTCAGCTAAACCCATGTAGCGATCGGGATGTCTCACAGTCCTCCCACTACGTCGAGGCATTCCCAACTCTTGGGAACGAATTTGACTAGACGTGCTAGGATCAACAACACTTGTTGACATACTAGCCCCATCAGCAACTCTTGTTGATGTACTGTCCATTTCATTTAATACAATTTTACTCCATGGTAAATGATCCGTGACATGGTCTTCCTCTAGGAATGTGGCGTTTGTCGACACAAGCACCCTATTTTCCTTAGGATCGAAAAAATAGACCGCCCCTAGTCTCTTTAGTGTAACCTACGAATAGGCACAATTTCGAACGGGGATCCAACTTTTTCTGGTTTGACACCAACACGTGGGTCGAGCATCCCCAAATTCTGAAGTGATGTAAACTGCCTTTACGTCCACTCCAGAGCTCGAAAGGTGTTTCACAAACACTCTTCGAGGGGAACGTTGTTCAAAATATAAATCTGCAGTCTCCACTACGTAACCCAAAAAGAATCGGGAGACGAGCATAGCTCATCATCAACCGAACCATGTCCAACAAGGTTCTGTTTCTCCTCTCCGATACACCATTCTGCTGTGGCATACTAGGTGCTGAGAGTTGTGACGTAATTCCATGCTCTATCATATAGTCCTGGAATTCAGTGTCCATGTACTCTCCACCTCGATCCGATCGAAGTGTTTTAAGCGATTTACCTAAGAGGTTCTCAACCTCAGTCTTGTACTCCTTGAACTTTTCAAGAGTTTCAGACTTCTTGTGCATTAGGTAAATATACCCATATCTCGAGTAATCGTATATGAAAGACACGAAATACTCATAACCGCCCCGAGCTTTAACATTCATCGGACCACAGAGGTCAGAATGTACTAACTCAAGAGGCTCTTTGGCTCTATATCCTTTTCCACTAAAAGGACGTTTGGTCATCTTGCCCTCAAGGCATCACTCACACACCGACAAAGAGTTTTCTTCCAACTCGTTTAGAAGTCCACTCTTCACTAGTTTCTCAATCCTATTGAGATTAATGTAGCCTAACCGTAGATGCCAAAGATGGGCATTTTCTTTAGGAGAAACTTTCGCTTTCTTAGTTCGTGTTTCTGCAGTTTTAAACAATTCAATATTCAAAACACTTTGACTGAATTAGGTTTCAAAACATACAGATTATGCTCAAGTGAAGCAGAAGAAATAAGATTACCATTTTTGGAAATAAACGCTTTATTACCATAAAAAGAAACGGAAATACACTGTTCTAAAAGGCAGGAAATAGAAACTAGGTTTCTAGTAAACCCTGGAACTATGTACAAATTGTCCAACAAAATGTAGTTCCTGCCAAAATGTAGCTTCACCGTGCCGATTGCTGTAGCAGAGACAAGCTCCCCGGATCCAACACGTAGAGCCACCTCACCCTCTCGCAGCGGCTGCCAGGAATCAATCTCCTAAAAAGAAGAACAAACATGGTTAGTGGCGCCCGAATCCAATATCCAGGCAGATTCACTACTCTCCACTAAACAAGTTTCTGTCACAAGTAAATCACATTTACTTTGATTCTTCCTCTCGGCTAGGAATTTGGGATAGTTCCTCTTCCAGTGTCGGCCCCCATTGCAATGGAAACAATTTCCTTTCTCTGCAACGTCCTTGACCTTCTTGCCCTTGTGGGCAGCAGCTCGGTCAGTTTTACCCCTCTTCATCCTCTTCTTCCCTTTCGGGCGTGAAGGAGCAACAGGTTTCGTCCCAGAGGTCGAACCCCTGTGATAAGACCTGTAGGCAACATTTGCCTCAGATTCCTTGACCCTGCTCAAGGACTGGAAATTCTGTAGCTCATTGAGGAGGGTAGTCAGAGTGTAGCTAATTTGTTCATAACAACATTGCTATGAAACTGAAGGAAACTCTTCGGAAGAGTCTCCAGAATAAAACTGACTTGGCTCGACTCGTCGATTGAAGCCCCGTTCATCTCAGCCAGATTAAAGTGGGTCATCATGTCTAAAACATGTTCACGGATAGACAACCCCTCTTTCATCCGTGCGTTGAAGACGTATTTGAGCGAGTCATGCCGGACCTGAAAAGACTATTATCCAAACATTTCCTGCAAGGACTCCATGATCTCCTTGGCGGAGACCATCAGCTCATGCTTCTTTTCCAAAACATCAGACATGTTGGCAATAATGTAGACCTTGGCCTTTTCATTGGCCCTGATCCACCGATCGTATGCATCGCGAAAACTTCGCGACGCAGTCGAGCTCGGCATCTGAGGACACTCCTCAGACAGCACGAACTTAATGTCGTCAGTTACCAAAATTGTGTTAATGTTGTTTTTCTAACTTTAGTAATTATCTCCCACTAATTTATCGGACGTGAGTAGAGCTATTATTGCGCTAGACATGTTTTATGCTAAAAAAATTAAGAAAACTTTGTGTTAGTCTCGCAAAAAACTTTTTGAAATCCAATCAACTTTTAGCAAAATTCTTTCATGATCCCTAGGTCATTCAAAATTTTGCAATGATATCCTAAAGGTTTAGAATGACCGCCACCGAAGGGTGAACAGAACACTCCTCCTCTAGGACGAGACTTTCTCGATCAGACCCTAATCCCAGAATAACTCTTATTTCATTAGGCGTCCAATTACCATTGTTCGGTCGAAGTCATTAACACTTAACGAATTTTGTGAGTGTCACCCTCAATCTTTAAGTTTCCAAGCATCCGTCCAAAAAATAGCCACCGAAGGGTGAACCAAGAAGGAAAACCAACCAGGAAACTGTATCGCTTTTGGGAATTCATGGTGTTCTGACTCCCATGATCAGGCCCTCCGAAGGGATTGTCTGGTCCAGGCCAAACTAGCAGGCGGATCATAGGCATATCACGGTGTAAATCGAAAGAAGAGACCGGGGGTCTAGTTTTCACAAGTCCTGCTCCAACTCACTATAAGTACTCTCTCGATCCACGATGATATTGACCTATACAAATGCCATCTGAAGGGAGACGCTCCCATTTGCGCCACGAGGTCGAGAATAGATCTCACGGTGCGGACTTTAAGGAGATTTGTGGTTGGAAATTCAAATGTATCTCATACACTTTATTTCCTCTCACTCAGCACTTTAATTTTAATAGGGATTGACCTAGATAAACTGGCTAAAATTTACCTAAGTCTACCAATATAACTCTTATATGGTATAAACCTAAGCCTATAATCACATTATAACTTAGGTCTATGTGAGTAAATTAAAACACTTTTAATTAGCGGCACTCACGATAAGTATAATCTAAGAATCTCCGGACCGAATTCACTCCCAGGACGGTTTCCAGGTAGGGGTGTTCCGCAAGCATCAACTTAAATACCCCAACCTTAGACAAAACCTTCCTTAGATAGAGTTACTAATCAGTCTCCATTCATAGACTAAACTTTGATTTCCTAATTTCTAATCTCATTAGAAAATAGAAAACCTAAGTCTAATTATTCAAGTTCTAAACTCTTTAAAACTAATAATTAACTTAGGTTGCATGCATTTCTATGTTATAGTGCTTGATCATTCATCACATGAATAACTATATACTATAACATAATATAATTCATCACATGAATATAAATGCATGAGCATACTTTAATCTAGAAAATATAACACTTATATTGATTAAATTAAACATGCATTTAATTATATTATAACTCTTATAATATAACCTATCATGCAAACTATATATTATAACTCATATAATATAAATGATGCATGAAATGTTTAACCTAAGGTGGGATTTTAAATCTATGACATACATTATGCACATAGAATTTAATTAAATCATACATCTCATGCATAAAATAATTAAATAGCAAAAATGGACCGATTTTGGCACCTAGGGGCAATTGTTTAATTAAATAACATTAATATAACTCTTATATTAATATTATTTAATGAAATAATTAAATAAACAAAATAAAAATACATTTTACAACTAAACAAATAATTAAAAACGTGTAAACCGCCCACTAAAGAAGCCATAAACCCACGTCGCTAAAGCGCCTCATGAATCGCGCTCAACGCGCGTGCTGGCGTTGTAACGCTGTCGTTTCGGCGGCCGACCCAGCGTTCTCAACGCCGGTACGCGCGCGGTAACGCTAATCTCCTGGCACGCTTGGTCCCGTACGGCACAACGTTGAGATGCCAAGGAGCAGCGTCTCAAAGCCGTCGCCTGTACAACAAACTCTTTTGCTGTTTGTGCTTCGAAAAATGCCCGTTACTGGTCCGATTTATTCACAGCAACACTTGCTACGAATGACACGGACTTACAAACTCGACTTATTTTCTAAATTGCCCAAAAAACACGAGCCCTTTACATTTTATCTCATCAAACAGAAAATAAATCTAAAAGTGCCAAAAACCGAAACATCCAAAATTGCAAACCAACATTCATCTCATGAATTAAAAGTAAAATACCCACATATTTTAACAAAAAACAGTGCACAATGAAGAACCATCGAAATGGCTCTGATACCAATTGAAGGGAATGAGAATCCCCGCGCAGTGGAAGACGATCGAATCGTCATGGTATCATTACGCTACTCGAGTTTTGTTAAAATAATCTAACTATTAGATCTAGGCTAAACATGCTAGAAAGGAAGAAATTTACAGCAAGAAGAACATACTTACTTGTTGTAGACGGTTCTTCTAAAATCCTTCCTTGATCACGAACGCTTCGTGCTTCTCGAACTCAACAAAGTCTTCTCTCGAACGAAACTCGAACACAACCACTTGGAGTCTCGGTTGTTCTTCTTTTGGAAAGGAGGAGAGTTGTGGGACTCTTTGTGTTTTGGAGAGGGAGGAGAGTTTGAGAGAATAGTTGAGAGAATTCTCTTCTTCTCTTTGATGAAAATCAAAAAATGAGAGAGTGAGCTTACAATCCCTTCTTGCAAAGGGTTTAAATAGTGGAATTCATGGAGTTAAAATCTCCACATAATTACCACTTTACCACAACCATAGGTCATGCAAATCGCATTTGCATAATCACATAATATAAGATATCTCATATCTCATATTGCAAATCTCATTTGCAATAATTGTGGATTAATTATATTGAATCACATCCAATTTAATTTCTCTCAATTAATTTCTCCAATTAGCCCTAATTCAACAATTAGGCTAACCTATAGTTTATTATGAATCTCATTCACATTAAACTATATATTATATCATTCATATCTCATATAAATGACATAAATGCCCTTTAAGTGAAATTGAACACTTCAATTTCATACCAAAACATAAACCCTTCTTTTAACACAGATTAAGCCAACCGAGGGACCTAAGGGACCTACAGTGACAGGCTCCAATGATCCGAGATTAACCTATCAAACTCTTTGACTCGGTTAATCAACATTCATTAGCTACGGTAACACTCCACTATAGCCCGTAGCTGCACTCCCGTCAGTGCAGAATATTACGTGTCCACTGATATAACCAATGCCCATGAGTCGACCCTTCACAGGTTGTTCGTAGACACGGCTGAGTCAAATTACCGTTTTACCCCTGAGTCTACCTCTTGTTCCTTAAGTCCCCACTGCTCCTCTAATGAACAACATATTGTGATGGTCCAACCATACACAACTCCCTTCTCGGGCCAGTGAGAAGGTGGGCGCCCTGGCGACAACACTTAAGGGAACAACCCCTCTAGTTTCCCTAAAGGCGGGAACGAGTGAATTCCATCTTGCGTAGTTAAGTTCCCAGCTCCCTACTTGGTCCTGTCCCTGAGAAGATAGGCATATTGGGCGAGTAACTGTGACCACCCTCTCCCGTACTAGTCAAAGGACAGACCCCCGCAAACAGGAGTCCGTAACATGCTCAGGATTCAGGTCGAGACACTAATGGTCATCTACGAAGTTATTAGTCCATACTGTCAACGGTGTTACATCAGTAGGTCTAATAATTCATGGTCCGATCTTGTACAATCTCATTGCACAAGATGTCCCCACTCGCATGTCAACCACATGAATGAGTCAGACACCTCGTTTGTATCTAATACAAAGTGGGTTGCATCCACAGTGTATCCAAGATTAGGTCTCCAACCCTATCCATATACTGTAGACCGTTCGGGTCATTAACTCGAACGTGATCCTCCCTGTGCGTCCACTACACATCGATCAAGTTCTAGTTCTCTCATAAATTCAATGACCCTGGAGCTTAGTTTATTGGAAAATTTTATAAATATTGTGAGACACAAAGTGATGAAATAAATAACTCTTATTAATTTCAAAAAGTAATTTACAAACACGAGATTAGGACAAAAATCCCAACAAGTATCTGAAGTCAAAGGAATTTTTTGAAATCCAGGAGCTGTTAAGAAGATCAGAGAGTCAGAACTCTCCCTTTTAACCTACGAAAAACTAAAGTAAGTTTCTAAATTCTAAAGATCCCTTCAGAGTTAACTATCTGATGGATTAAAAATGTGCCATTATATTTCTTGCATTGGTTGAAGTTTCTGAAACATTTTGATGTTCTTCAGACTTTTTGGATTAAAAATATGTCATTATAGTTCTTGAATTGGTTGAAGTTTTTGAAATGAATGTTGTGATGTTCGTTCTTAAGAACACTGCTCCTTTAGCAGACATTGATTGATGCTCATGAATTGGTTGGTAAAAATGTTGCACTTTCTATATTTGATCTGATACTTTCTAAAAGTTGAAGTTGCTAAGCTTAACGTGAATTGCTCACCTAGATGAATTTTGAGATAATTACTTTGCAACTGTTGTCTATAAGCTTAATTTCCTTACAATTTTTACTGACTCCTTGTTTAAGTAGAGTCATGAACACTTTTGTTTATAAGTTTAATCATTCTTTTTTACACATCAATTTCTAGGTAATCTCTTGCTTTTTACAAAGAAGGGTATTGTCCACTTGCTACACGCTTATAACATGGATAAGAGTTGGATGCAAATGTGAAATCGAGCATTGAAAGAATATAGAAATGGAGTTAGAATTTTTCTAGATTTTGGATTTATGCATGCAACATCAGGTCAAGTTTCTTGTCCATGTAAAAGATGTAATAATGTTGTACTTGCAACATCAGGTCTAGATTTCTTTATGTTTGGGATAGTTCCAAGTTACACTCAATGGACAATGCATGGTGAAGAAAGTTTGTCATATGAAGTAGGAGAAAGTGATAATGTTTCTGATGATGAAGACGTTTTTGAAATATTAGAGGATCATTTTGGTGTTTTTAACACCAACAACTCGACTAGTAAAGGAGAATCAAATAAAGAGGGTTATGATGAAAACCCTAATGAGGATGCTTCTAAGTTTTATAAATTGTTGAATGATGCAAAAAAAGAGCTTTATCCTGGGTGTAAGAGATATTCTAAATTATCTTTCATTATGATGTTGTTTCATCTAAAGTGTCTTGACAATTGGAGTAATAAATCATTTACTTTACTACTCGAGTTATTAAAAGATGTATTTCTAGAAGGCATTGATCTACCTACTAATTACTATGAGACAAGGAAGATCCTTCAAGATTTAGGGCTTAATTACTCAAAGACAGATGCATGCTCGAATAACTGCTTACTATATTGGAAGGAAAATGCTAATGCAGACAAATGTACAGTTTGTGAAGAGTCTAGATGGACGCTAGAGGAAACAAATAAAAAGAAGAAGGTTCCACAAAAGATTTTGCGATATTTTCCTCTAACTCTAAGATTAAAAAGATTCTATATGTCAAGAAAGACTACATCAAGTATGACATGACATTTTAATGGACGAGTAGATGATGGGGTTCTTAAGCATGTTGCTGACTCTATGGCTTGGAAAACACTTGATGAATCATATAGTTCATTTGCTTTAGAGCCTCGAAACGTTCGACTTGGATTAGCCAGTGATGGATTTAATCCAATTGGAAATATGAGTCTCTCTTATAGCCTATGGCCAGTCATTCTTATTCTATATAATTTGCCACCATGGATGTGTATGAAAGATCCTTATTTCATGTTGTCATTACTCATTCCTGGACCTAAAGGTCCTGGTAATGATATTGACATCTTTTTACAACCATTAGTTGATGAGTTGAAGTTGTTAAGGGAGGTAGGAGTTGAAACTTATGATGCTTCACTAAAATAAAATTTTAACATGTGTGCTGCATTATTGTGGACAATTAATGATTTTCCAGCATATGGAAATTTATCTGGTTGGAATACAAGAGGTTCCTTACCTTGTCCTTCATGTAATTTTGATACTCGATCACTTTTTTTGAAAAATAGTGGAAAAATGTGCTACATGGGTCATCGTCATTTTTTACCCATAGAACATGAATGGAGACTACAACAAGAGTTATTTGATGGACTTATTGAAAAATAATTGCCTCCTAAGAAATTGTCTGGAAGGGATATACTTGAACAAGTGAATCAATTTGGGGAACATGTATTTTGAAAAAGTGTGAAAAAGAGAAAGCAGTCTAAGCACTGACTAAAGAAGAGTGTGTTCTTTGAGCTACTTTATTGGAACACTTTATTATTGCGACATAATTTTGATGTCATGCATATTGAAAGAGATGTTTGTGAAAATTTGATTGGTACGTTGTTGGATATTAAGGGAAGGACTAAAGAAAACTTGAAGTCTCGTCTTGATCTTCAAGAAATGAGAATAAGAAAGGAATTGCATCCAATACAAGAAGAGAACAAAGTGTACTTACCAGCTTCACATTGTACATTATCATTGGATGAGAAAAATGCATTTTGTGAGTACTTGAAGACATTAAAAGTTCCAGATGGATTTTCTTCAATTGTTGGAATGTGTGTCAATCTAAAAGAAAGAAAAATATCAGGTCTTAAAAGTCATGACTATCATATTATTATAGAATATTTGCTTCCATATGCATTGCAAGGGTTGATGGAAAAGGAAGTTCGAGATGTATTGATTAACCTGAGCAACTTTTTTAAGAATTTGTGCTCAAAAGTGGTTAAAATAGATCATTTAAATATGATTGAAGATGAAATTATAGGAATTCTTTGTAAACTAGAAATTGTGTTTCCTCCATTGTTTTTTGATATAATGGTGCATTTATTAATTTATTTACCAAATAAGGTTAGAATTAGTGGACAAGTTCAATATAGGTGGATGTACCCATTTGAAAGGTACTTAAGTAAGATAAAAGCTTATGTACGCAATCGAGCTCATCCGGAAGGTTCTATAGTTGAAGGTTACATCGGTAATGAATGTGTAATGTTTTGCACTAGATATTTTCATACCATTGAGACTAAGTTCGATCAACAGAGAAGAAATGAAGATGATGATCATAATTCTTATGAAGGAATATCTATCTTTAAACCAATTGGTCGTCCTATGCGATATTTATTTATCAATATACTGTTTCTACTTACTATTAAATATGATAATATTGTCTTTGTAGGTTACTAAATTGTATAATGATGGAGGCAATGAAGTTGACAAACAGATATTAGATTTATCTCGAGGTCCATCACAAGAAGTAATATGCTACAAAGGATATATTGTTAATGGATTTAGATTTCGTATAAAGGATGATGATGATTTAAGAAAAACACAAAATAGTGGGATAGTAGTGAGAGGAACTGACAATCGAGAATACTTTGGCATCGTGCATGATATTATTGAATTGCAATATATGGGCAAAAATAAAGTTGTTCTGTTTAAATGTAAATGGTGGAATATCAATGCACAATAGAGGAATTAGAATTGATGATCATGGATTGACTAACGTGAATACAACCTACACATTGGCTACAAATGAGCCATTTGTATTAGCTTGTCAATCTGAACAAGTTTTCTACCTCGAAGAAAGAAGAAATTCGATATGGTATCTTGTGTTGAAAATTTATCCAAGAGATTATTACAAGATTCCTATAAACATAGATGAAGATTGTCAAGAAGAAGATAGCGATGGAGGAATTTAATATTGTTAAGGCATTTTGAATCAACCCCTTTCTTTTTCCTTTGTTTAATTTCTCTCTCTTATCTCTCCACTTTCAGTTGCTATAATTTCTAAAATGTTTAATTTTTTTGGTATGATTGTTGAATTTAACACTTTTTTGCCAATATGTTGGGTTTTTTTGCTGCTTTTTCTCTGTTTTAAGTTTTTACTAAAGGGAATGAGAATCTCCGCGCAGCGGAAGACGATCGAATCTTCATGGTATCATTACGCTACTCGAATTTTGTCAAAACGATCTAATTATTAGATATAGGATAAACATGCAATAGAAGGAAGAGATTTACAGCAAGAAGAATGTACTCACTTGTTGTAGACAATTCTTCAAAACTTCCTTGATCACGAACACTTCGTGCCTCTCGATCTCAACGAACGCTTCCCTCGAACGGAATTCGAACACTACCAATAGCCTTCTCGGTTGTTCTTCCTTTGGAAGAAAGAGAGTTGTGGGACTCTAGTGGTTTGGAGAGGGAGGAGACTTGAGAGAGTATGTTGAGAGAAACAAACTCTTCTTTTTGGGTGAGAATCCAAAAGATGAGAGTATTGCTTACCAATCCGTTCTTGCAAAGGGTTTAAATAGTGGAATGATGGAGTTAAAATCTCAACATTATTACCACTTTACCACAACCATAGGTTATTCAAATCTCATTTGCATAACCACATAATATAAGATATCTCATATCACATATTGCAAATCTCATTTGCAATAAATGTGGATTAATTAATTGAATCACATCCAATTTAATTTCTCTCAATTAATTTCTCCAATTAGCATTAATTCAACAATTAGGCTAACCTATGGTTTATTATGAATCTCATTCACATTAAACTATATATTATATCATTCATATCTCATGTAAATGACATAAATGCCCTTTAAGTGAAATTGAACACTTCAATTTCATACCAAAACATTAACCCTTCTTTTAACACAGATTGAGCCAACCGAGGGACCTAATGATCCAATGATCCGAGATTAACCTGCCAAACTCTTTGACCCGGTTAATTAACATTCATTAGCTACGATAACACTCCACTATAGCCCGTAGTTGCACTTCCGTCAGTGTAGAATATTACGTGTCCACTGATATAACAAATGCCCATGAGTCGACCCTTCACAGGTTGTTCGTAGACACTGCTGGATCAAATTATCGTTTTACCCCTGTGTCTACCTCTTGTTCCATAAGTCCCCACTGCATGTCTAATAAACAACATATTGTGATGGTCCAACCATACACAACACCCTTCTCGGGCCAGTGAGAAGGTGGGCGCCCGTTGTCCAAGCCCTGGAGACAGTACTTAGGGGAACAACCCCTCTAGTTTCCGTAAAGGCGGGAACGAGTGAATTCCATCTTGCGTAGTTATGTTCCCAGCTCCCTACTTGGTCCTGTCCCTAAGAAGATAGGCATATTGGGCGAGTAACTATGACCACCTTCACCCTTTCTAGTCAAAGGACAGAACCCTGCAAACAGGAGTCCGTAACACGCTTAGGATTTAGGTAGAGTCACTAATGGTCATCTACGAAGTTATTAGTCCTTACTATCAACGGTGTTACATCAGCAGGTCTAATAATTCACGGTCCGGTCTTGTACAATCTCATTGCACAGGATGCCCCCACTCGCATGTCAACCACATGAACGAGTCAGATCACCTCGTTTGTATCTAATACAAAGTGGGTCGCATCCACAGTGTATCCAGGATTAGGTCTCCAACCCTATCCATATACTGTAGACCGTTCGGGTCATTAACTTGAACGTGGTCCTCCCTGTGTGTCCACTACACACTGTTCAAGTTCTAGTTCTCTCATAAATTCAATGACCCTAGAGCTTAGTTTATGGGAAAAGTTTATAAATATTGCGAGAAACAAAGTGATGAAATAAATAACTCTTATTAATTTCAAACAGTAATTTACAAACACGAGATTAGGACAAAAATTCCAACATTTACTTTGTCTTTGGTTTAAATGATAATGATATTCGACTAGTTAAACCATGATCTAAATTGACACTTTTTCCTTTGTTGTTTTGTCTCTACTACTTAATTATTTAATGCACTCACGTTTTAACATTTATATATTTCTCTTGCTGAAATTTTTCTCTGTTACTTGTTTCTTTTATTTTCTTAATTGATGTTATTGCTTGTTCTAACTGAATGTATAATTTCTTCTCATTAAGTGCAATAGAACTTTATTGAAAAAGAATGAAAAACTCATCATCACATAAAGCAAAGATCAAATTTAATAGTGTGGATAGTCGTGAGAATAGTACGACTACATCTACTTGCAATCAAATAGTTGATGATCAACAATCTTCAGCAAAATAAAAAAAAACAAGTTGGTCTAGAAGCTTCATCATCATTTACAGGAGCAATTGGATCAACACAAGTTGGTCATAAAAAGTTTGTTAGTGCAAGTATTATTTTGTTTGGATATATTATTTCTCTTTGATTTGTTTACTAACTTATTTTATCTTTTTCCTTTGCACTATAGAATCTTCTTTTGTAGGTCAAAGAAAAGTATGTGGTCCCACACGTAATCTCAAACTGGTTAAATTACCTCATGGGATTAGATTTGAAGTATCATGGAGTAACAAAAGACCTGTTGGAGATAATGCTGATATTTTCAAAGCTCAATGCACTATCTTAGCTCGACAAGTCAATTTTACTCCTCTACAAGTGAAAAGTTGGAGAACTATTGATACAACAACAAAAAGAAAACTATTTGAGCTTACATTGGTATGGATTATAAACATGTAGTAGTTATTTTACTTATTTCTTGTATTTTTAAATTACAATTATCATTCTCTTTGTAGGAGCGGTTTAAAGTTGAAGGTCGTGAGATTTCAGTATTGCTTCAAATTCACCGTTCTTATAATAATTGGAGAGATAATTTAAAGAAAAAATAGTTATACAAATATGAAACAGTTCCAGAAGCTTTGGCCAATATTCCAAAAGAAATTACAAGAGATGATGCAGAATATCTTGCAGAGTTGTGGAAGTCAACTGAATATCAGGTTATATTCTAAAATGTTAGTTTCTTGTAAATAGAAAAAGTTTGATTATTGCTTTAATTTGTAGTGATTCTCATTCTTCTATACTTCTTAAATGTAGGAGATGTGTGAAAGGAACAAAAAGAATCGTTCTAAATTAATGTATATCACACATGTGGTTCACAAAGTATACAACAAAGAGTTGAAAAAGAGGTAAATCAACAATTGCAGGAACATCTTTTAATTTAGTCAAATGATCTAATATATTTTTAACTTAAATATAGGTTCGGGACACTAATAAAGAACCTAGTCGAATCAAAATGTAACGCCCCTACTTTTCTATGACCAACTCCTAGGGACATTACTACACATGCATGCATTTATAGGCCGAGAGATAAAAGAACTTAAAAGAAATTTCCAATGAACATAAATAGTTTCAGGGATCCCAAAAACAAAACATTAAAATCAGATAAAAGCATCGATTTAGCATGGCCTATTAAAACGTAAATAAGTTTAACTCCAAATAAAAACATAGAGACAACATCAGTTTGAAACAAGAATATGCGGAAATCATGCCGGTTCCCATGGTCTTAGTAACGCTCCTCCGTCACACGCCCTGCACGTCCTTTCCTTTACCTGGAAAACATTTTTAAAAGAAAGGGTGAGTATTGCAAAACAATACCCAGTAAGTAACCTCGCTACCGAGGTTTGGGATATGCATACACATACAATCATGACCTTTAAACTCATTCGTAACATACATATACGGGACCTAAAACTTTCTCATATTGTCGAGTCTTTAATCCATGACTTCCTTTTAATTGTGTATTGTCAGGTCTTTAATCCATGACTGCTTTCTCATTTGTGTATTGTCAGGTCTTTAATCCATGACTGCTTATTTAATTGTCAGGTCTTTAATCCATGACTGCTTATTTAATTGTGGGGCCGACTGGTCATCCTGAGTCATTTCATTTCGAGTCCCTCACAGACCCCTGTAATTAGACCCATAGAGTCTCTATTGCATGTTTGACCATGCACATAATGATCTCAGGATACCAATGTCCACACTATTCATTAATTCATTTCGTGGCATACAAAACATGCATGAGGTCCCATCATTCACATAATAATAGTGCACATGTCACAAATATCATCGTCGATATGCAAATCATACTTTTCTCATGAGCGGTTTGAAGATCATACTTTTGTAAGAAAACATGAAATATTCTCATGCAAATTACTGTCATATTCTCACATGAAATACTGGAATACTTTTACATAGCATACGAGAATAATCTCACATAAAATAACGGTTTATTTCTACATGATGCATCGAAATATTTGCACATAAAATATTAAGTATTCTCACGATAATATCTGTATATTTTCGTATGGAAAAATATAAACTAATTCCGCATGAAATCATGAAAATCATTTTCATTTAATCCCATTAAAAGTTCGGCACAAGGTCCCTTACCTCGAGCTTTGATCTCACTATTTCCTTCTAACTCCTAATTTAACGGTCTCCTCCAAATAACCTGAAACCAAGAATTCTTCTATTTCGTTACCCTACTACGCAACTCAACCAATACAACAAGTCTAAGTACCAAAAGCGTCTACATTCTCATTTGTTCCAATTACCTCAACTCCGAAGGACAATCTGAATGTTGGTTTATTTGCTCCGAAACTACTTGGGAATCTTGATCCTGAAATTCAATTCGTTCCTACAATAATTTCATGCGAGAATTTTCATGCGAGTTAGATCCAACTTCTTCTAAACCTCCAATAGTACAACAATCACACGTCCCTCTCATGTAAATCGGAATGACTATCAATACCGAAAGCTTACGGAGAAAAATCTGGATTCGATTGATTAGGAAAGCTCGCAAAGTAATGGCGGTCGGACGGACGCGAGTCACGTTCCCTCCCGGTACGAAGCGGCGCACGGCAGCGTTCACGAACGATGCGGCGTTGAGGACTTCGTAGTCGGAGTGAGCGGGCGTGAGCGGAAGGCGGCCGATGGTCGCTCGGCGCTGCGGATTACCAAACCCGCCGGTGTGGTGCGGTGGACGGATCGTGAACTCCGGCGAGGCTCGCGGTTGGGTTGGACGCGACCGGTGGTCCGGCGGCAAGGACTTCGGACGGCGGCTCGTTTGGTCTCTCGCGCACTTCGACGCGAGCTCTTCCCGAGAGACGGCCTCAACGGCGCGACCTCCACGTCACGGATCCGATCGTGGGTGGCGGCGTTCGCTTCGTTCGCGAGCTGCGAGCGAGTTGAGGTCGGGGATTGGGTTGCGAAGCGTTCCGCCGTTCGCGGTGCCGAACAAGTTGGTGGGAATTTCGAATGGCTAGCCGGACGCGCAAGACGTGTTCTCACCGGAAGCACGTGCTCGGCGCCTTCGCCTGGCTTCGCGGCGGCGAGTCCCTCCCTCTCTCTTTCGTGGTGGTGGGCGTGGAGAGTTCGTGAGGATTGTTGCGGCTAGGCAAAAATAGGTGAAGAAGATGGTGAGGGGCTAGGGTTTCATTTAGGTTAAAAATGAGAAGGAGGAGAGATGATGGTTCTAATATTAGGGTTTTCTCTTGGGTTGTAGCCATAAGGAGGTTAAATACCAAGGGTTAGGTTAAAATCCAAATATCCACAATAACCCTCATTTAAGCAATAATCACTAAAGTGCCGTTGACACGTCCTCATCTTCTAATTTTATAATTAGTCGTCTAAAGAAGGATGTTTCACTTTAAACTAAGTAAAATCAACGACTCACTAATACCGAGCTTGATGACAAATCATTAATCCGACTAAACACAAAGGTTAATAGAGCGTTAAATAAAATAAATAGTAGTACCTGTGATGGTGGTCGTCACAATCTTCCCTCCTTAAGAACTTTCGTCCTCGAAAGTTCCTATTCTTGAAATAACTCTGGGTATTTAGCTCGCACTTCCTCTTCTCGCTCCCAGGTAGCTTCTTCCGTGCGGTGGTTCTGCCACAACACTTTAACTAAGCTAATCTCGCGGTTACGGAGGGTCTTTCGGTCTCTTGCAATAATTTGTACCGGTCGTTCGCCATAACTCAGATCTTCTACTAATTGTAATGGTTCGAAGTCTACGACATGCGTCGGGTCTGAAACGTATTTTCTCAACATGGAGACATGAAACACGTTATGAACCGCTGCAAGAGAAGGCGGCAGTGCTAGTCTGTAGGCCACTGCACCAATCCTCTCTAGAATCTCAAATGGTCCGATGAATCGTGGACTCAACTTTCCTTTTCGGCCAAACCTTAGAATTCCCTTCATTGGGGCCACTTTAAGGAATACGTGGTCCCCAACATCGAATTCTAGGTCCCTACGTCTCGTGTCGGCATAACTCTTCTGTCTGTTTTGGGCGGTCTGCATTCGTGCCCTAATCTTTTGCATTGCCTCATTAGTGACCTGTACCAATTCTGGACCCAACAACTGGCGTTCACCAACCTCCTCCCAGAAAACGGAAGTTCTGCAACGTTTTCCATAAAGAGCTTCAAATGGAGCCATTCCGATGGTCGACTGATAACTGTTATTATAAGCAAACTCCATCAAATGCAAATGAGTGTCCCAACTGCCTGGGAAGTCTAAAGTGCAAGCTCGCAACATATCCTCTAATATCCGGTTTAATCGCATCGCTCGCCCATCCGTGCGTGGATGAAAAGTCATCATGAAGTTCAACTGCGAACCCAACGCTCTCTGTAAACTTCTCCAGAAGTTGGAGGTGAAACGTGGATCCCTGTCTGAAATAATCTTGACTGGAATCCCATGCAAACGGACTATCTCTTCCAGGTAAAGCTGCGCCCACTTATCTGTAGAATAGGTGGGTTTCCACAGTATGAAATGTCTTGACTTTGTTAATCGCCCACTATGACCCAAATTACATGTGTAACCTCGTAAAGTTCTAGGCGGTCCAACTATGAAATCCATAGAGATCTCCTCCCATTTCCACCGAGGCACATGTAAAGGTTGCGGCAATCCCATGGTCTCTGTCAGGTGCCTTCACTGCCGACAAGTCAAACACTTGGCGACAAACTCGCACACGTCGCGCTTCATGTTGCACCACCAAAACGATCAAGTTTGGATCTCGGTACATCTTGGTACTGCCAGGATGCATAGAAAATGGTGAGTTATGGGCTTCGCTCAACATTTCAGTTTTCAGTTTGTCGTCGCCTGGCACACATAATCGACCTTGAAATAGTAATCCTCCATCTGTGGATAGGGCAAACTCTGTCAACTCACCTGTAGTTACTGCAGTACGCTTTTCTACTAACCGAGGTCCACCGGTGAGCCTCAATGATACGTTGTCTCAAGGTCGGTTTGTATTGTACTTTAATCTGGGCTAATCGAGCCGTGGTCTTTCCTACTAGTGACGCAATTTGGCTCGAGCAAACTCTCTCTGTAACTCTGCTGTATACATGCTCACTCACTCGTGTAAGTATGCATCAAGCTTCTCTTTGAGGGCATCGGCCACTACATTAGCCTTACCGGGATGGTATTGTATGTCAATATCATAATCTTTCACTAATTCCAACCATCTGCGTTGCCTCATGTTCAATTCCTTCTAGGTGAACAGATACTTGATTTTTATGATCTCGTGAAAATCAATTTTCTCGCCATCTGGTAGTGTCTCCGGATCTTTAATGCAAAGACCACTGCTTTGCTAGTTCTAAGTCATGAGTTGGATAGTTCCTCTCGCGGCGTCTTCAATTGTCGGGATGCATAAGCTATGACCTTACCGTCTTTCGCATCGAGTACATGCCCAACCCTTTCTTAGAAGCATCATCAGAAACCACAAAGCTCCTGTTCCTCGGAGGGAATCGTAAGAATCGGGGCTGACACTAATCTGTACTTGAGTTCCTGGAAACTCGCCTCACAAGCATCATCCCAAACAAATGAGTTTCCCTTGCGCGTCAGCTGCGTCATAGGCATGGCTATTTTGGCAAAATCCTGCACGAATCGTCTATAATATCCTGCAAGACCCGAAAACTACGTACCACCTGTAACGGTGGTGGACGAGGCCACCGTGTGTGACGGCCTCCACTTTCATTTGGGTCAACAGAGACTCAGCCGGACACAACATGCCCTAGGAAGAGTACATGCCGAGCTGTAATTCACACTTGGAGAATTTTGCATACAACTTATTCTCTCTCAGCGTGCGTAAAACTTTCCTCAGGTGCATTTCATGCTCTTCATCACACCTGGAGTATATCAGTATATCGTCGATGAACACAATCACGAACGTATCAAGGAACTCTTTGAATAAACGGTTCATCAAGTCCATGAAAGTGGCAGGGGCGTTGGTCAAACCAAACGGCATCACTGTGAACTCGTAATGCCCATAACGTGATCTGAATGCTATTTTAGGGATATCCCCTTCACTGATCCTCAACTGATGGTAGCCTGATCTCAGATCAATCTTGGAGAACACTGTTGCTCCTTGCAACTGATCGAACAAATCATCTATTCTGGGGAGAGGGTATTTATTCTTGATCGTAACTTTGTTCAACTCCCTGTAATCTATACACAGGTGCATGGATCCGTCTTTCTTTTTCACGAACAATACAGGGGCTCCCAAGGCGAAGCGGCAGGCGTATAAACCCCCTTGTCTAGCAAGTCTTGTAAGCGCATACTTTTAGTTCTTTCAACTCTGCCACGCGCCATTCATGCGGGGCCTTGGATATCGGGGTCGTCCCCAATTCCAATCTGATGTTAAAATCTACCTCCCCATTTGGAGGTATTCCGGGAGGTCCTCGGGAAGACGTCTGTAAATTCATTCACTCATCTGATGCGATGTCACTTTGAGATCTCTGTGCACCTTGCATCTAGTATGCAAGCTAAGACGCCCAAGCTCCCCGATGCAATAACTTTACGGCCTTAAGGGCGAATTACCTTAGGCCTACTTCCGCTATCGTGCCTCTCGAACTCAGTAGCGGGTTGGTCGGGAGGAGTGAACACTACCTCCTTCCTGAAACAATCAATACAAGCATGGTTCTGCGCTAACCAGTCCATGCCCAATATTACATCAAAGTCAAACATGTCTAAGACTACTAGATTCACTGCTAACTCATGGTCTGCGATGGTCACACTACCATCCTTGACTTTCATATTGGCTAACAAATTTATCCGCAGGAGTGGAGCAGGCGGGGCATATCAGAATCGTTTCTAGTTCTAACTCTCGACTTGACTTACAAAGGATGCAGAAATAAAAGAGTGTGTAGAACGTAATCAAATAATACAAAGGCAAGGTGCCCAAGTAATGGAAGTGTACCTGTAACCACTGAGTCTGAGCCATAGATGTCTCTACTGGTGCTTGCATAAGCTCTCCCCTGATGTATAACCGGCTTCACAGCAGGCCCACTATTTATAACCTGAGGCTGGCTAGTACTGGCTTGACTCGAGGACTATTAGCTCTGTGCCCTTCTTTTCCACACCTGAAACACACTCCGGACCGGGCCAAACACTTACCCCAGTGCTGCTTACCACATTCTTTGCACTGTGGCCTATCTCCGCTGCTATTTCCCGATCTGTTGACTTGTGGTTTCTGACCGGAACCTGTACGAAAATGCCCTGGTCTATGCGGTGTACGCTGGGGACGCTGTGAGCTAGAATTTGCATTTGGTCCCACTTCCTCTTATGATTTTTGCTATGGTGCCCGGGTTAACTACTACTACTGTGTGCGCGATGCGCGCTGCACCCAAATCAATTCGCCACTCTCACCGCGCGGGCGTAATCGGGAGGTGCTAATGTTTGGATAAAGCCTCGAACGTTCTCATCCAGCCCCATAATGAAGCGCTCAGTCTTCTTTGCCTCTGTATCTACCAGCTCGGGAGCAAAGCGGGACAAACGGGTAAATTCCCTCTCATACACCTCCACCGCCCCTCGGTTTCGCACATTTGTAAGAATTCGCCGCTTCTCGTAACGAGTGCGCAGCAGGATAAAATTCCGCTGAATGCTTCTTTTTGAGCAGATTCGTGTAATCGTTTCTCATTGGCGACAATTGTTCCTCAGGCGGACTCCCACCATAAATACGCGTCATCCTCAAAGCATAAAGGTAGCACAGACACACCTCTCGGTCCTCGTGGCGGTTCATCAATCGAAGATGGTCTCAATGGAGGCGACCACAACTTCGACCACGGTGGGGTCACTGGAAGACCCATTGAAAGATCTAGATCATACTTCACGAAGTCTTCGTAACGAGACTCAGAGTTGCATCGTTTCGCCACGATTAGCTTGGGCCACCGAGTGGCTACATTGTGAGCTCGCACGGACTCTGCATAGCCTCCACCATCATAGTCATAACATTGGCGTTCCCTTGATCGCCGCCACCGGGGCAGCTGCAGTACATTCTCCGCGGCGGTCGGTGATCCGGGGAGGTCTCGAGCAGGTGGAGCAACCTCTTCCTGATCTAGGGGTAATTCCGGTTGGGCGTCAACGTTTTCCCTTGCCCTCCGGCCCCTACCACGTCCCCTACCTCTCCCTCGACCTCTAGGTGGCATTTTGTCAATACTACAATATAGAGAGTTTCTAACTCAGTTTCTTTACTTTCTAATCATAAGAGAGGATCATCCCCTTGGGGTTTTAAGCTCATGTATATGCATAAAACGGTATCATATCATAATCATATACTTAATTAATAAAATATCAGAACGTACCTGGCGGTGACTGGGAAGCGTTGTTAGACCATGGGAACTACTCTGTGCTTACTCTGTAAGCAAGTCTACAGAACCCTTAAACCTAGGGCTCTGATACCAACTGTAACGCCCCTACTTTTCTATGACCAACTCCTAGGGACATTACTACACATGCATGCATTTATAGGCCGAGAGATAAAAGAACTTAAAAGAAATTTCCAATGAACATAAATAGTTTCAGGGATCCCAAAAACAAAACATTAAAATCAGATAAAAGCATCGATTTAGCATGGCCTATTAAAACGTAAATAAGTTTAACTCCAAATAAAAACATAGAGACAACATCAGTTTGAAACAAGAATATGCGGAAATCATGCCGGTTCCCATGGTCTTAGTAACGCTCCTCCGTCACACGCCCTGCACGTCCTTTCCTTTACCTGGAAAACATTTTTAAAAGAAAGGGTGAGTATTGCAAAACAATACCCAGTAAGTAACCTCGCTACCGAGGTTTGGGATATGCATACACATACAATCATGACCTTTAAACTCATTCGTAACATACATATACGGGACCTAAAACTTTCTCATATTGTCAGGTCTTTAATCCATGACTTCCTTTTTAATTGTGTATTGTCAGGTCTTTAATCCATGACTGCTTTCTCATTTGTGTATTGTCAGGTCTTTAATCCATGACTGCTTATTTAATTGTCAGGTCTTTAATCCATGACTGCTTATTTAATTGTGGGGCCGACTGGTCATCCTGAGTCATTTCATTTCGAGTCCTCATGGACTTCGTAATTAGACCCATAGAGTCTCTATTGCATGTTTGACCATGCACATAATGATCTCAGGATACCAATGTCCACACTATTCATTAATTCATTTCGTGGCATACAAAACATGCATGAGGTCCCATCATTCACATAATAATAGTGCACATGTCACAAATATCATCGTCGATATGCAAATCATACTTTTCTCATAGAGCGGTTTGAAGATCATACTTTTGTAAGAAAACATGAAATATTCTCATGCAAATTCATGTCATATTCTCACATGAAATCTGGAATACTTTTACATAGCATACGAGAATAATCTCACATAAAATAACGGTTTATTTCTACATGATGCATCGAAATATTTGCACATAAAATATTAAGTATTCTCACGATAATATCTGTATATTTTCGTATGGAAAAATATAAACTAATTCCGCATGAAATCATGAAAATCATTTTCATTTAATCCCATTAAAAGTTCTAAGACAAGGTCCCTTACCTCGAGCTTTGATCTCACTATTTCCTTCTAACTCCTAATTTAACGGTCTCCTCCAAATAACCTGAAACCAAGAATTCTTCTATTTCGTTACCCTACTACGCAACTCAACCAATACAACAAGTCTAAGTACCAAAAGCGTCTACATTCTCATTTGTTCCAATTACCTCAACTCCGAAGGACAATCTGAATGTTGGTTTATTTGCTCCGAAACTACTTGGGAATCTTGATCCTGAAATTCAATTCGTTCCTACAATAATTTCATGCAGAATTTTCATGCGAGTTAGATCCAACTTCTTCTAAACCTCCAATAGTACAACAATCACACGTCCCCCTCTCATGTAAATCGGAATGACTATCAATACCAGAAAGCTTACGGAGGAAAAATGGATTTGATTGATTAGGAAGTCGCAAAGTAATGGCGGTCGGACGCAGACGAGTCACGTTCCCTCCAGTGTGACTTCGGCGGCGGCACGACAGCGTTCACGAAACGGTCTGGCGTTGAGGACTTCGTAGTCGGAGTGAGCGGGCGTGAACGGAAGCCGGCCGATGGTCGCCGACGCCATGCGGATTACCAAACCCTTCGGTGGTGCGGCTGGACAGATCGTGAACTCCGGCGAGGCCTGCGGTTGGGTTGGACGCGACTGGTGGTCCGGCGCGGCAAGGACTTCGACGGCAGCTCCCCGTTTGGTCTCTGGCGCACTCAGACGCGAGCTCTTCCCCGAGACGGCCTCAACGGCGCGACCTCCACGTACGGATCCGATCGTGGGTGGCCGGCGTTCCTTCGTTCGCGAGCTGCAGACGAGTTGGCTGGGGGATTGGGTTGCCGACGTTCCTTCGTTCGCGAGCTGCAGACAAGTTGGCTGGGGAATTTCGAATGGCTAGCCGGACGCGCAAGACGTGTTCTCACAGGAAGCACGTGTTTCGGCTTTCAGCCTGACTGCGACGGCGAGTCCTCCCCTCTCTCTTTCGTGGTGGCCGGCGGGAGAGTTCAGCAAGGGATTTGTTGCGGCTAGGGCAAAGATAAGCTGAAGAAGATGGTGAGGGGCTAGGGTTTCATTTAGGTTAAAAATGAGAAGGAGGAGAGATGATGGTTCTAATATTAGGGTTTTCTCTTGGGTTGTAGCCATAAGGAGGTTAAATACCAAGGGTTAGGTTAAAATCCAAATATCCACAATAACCCTCATTTAAGCAATAATCACTAAAGTGCCGTTGACACGCCCTCATCTTCTAATTTTATAATTAGTCGTCTAAAGAAGGATGTTTCACTTTAAACTAAGTAAAATCAACGACTCACTAATACGAGAGCTTGATGACAAATCATTAATCCGACTAAACACAAAGGTTAATAGAGCGTTAAATAAAATAAATAGTAGTACTGTGATGGTGGTCGTCACAATCTTCCTCCTTAAGAACTTTCGTCCTCGAAAGTTCCTATTCTTGAAATAACTCTGGGTATTTAGCTCGCACTTCCTCTTCTCGCTCCCAGGTAGCTTCTTCCGTGCGGTGGTTCTGCCACAACACTTTAACTAAGCTAATCTCGCTGATTCACGGAGGGTCTTTCGGTCTCTTGCAATAATTTGTACCGGTCGTTCGCCATAACTCAGATCTTCTACTAATTGTAATGGTTCGAAGTCTACGACATGCGTCGGTCCAAACGTATTTTCTCAACATGGAGACATGAAACACGTTATGAACCGGCTGCAGAGAAAGCGGCGGTGCTAGTCCAGAGGCCTTTGCACCAATCCTCTCTAGAATCTCAAATGGTCCGATGAATCGTGGACTCAACTTTCCTTTTCGGCCAAACCTTAGAATTCCCTTCATTGGGGCCACTTTAAGGAATACGTGGTCCCCAACATCGAATTCTAGGTCCCTACGTCTCGTGTCGGCATAACTCTTCTGTCTGTTTTGGGCGGTCTGCATTCGTGCCCCTAATCTTTTGCATTGCCTCATTAGTGACTGTACTCAGTGCGGACCCAACAATCGGCGTTCACCAACCTCCTCCCGTAAAACGGAAGTTACGCAACGTTTTCCATAAAGAGCTTCAAATGGAGCCATTCCGATGGTCGACTGATAACTGTTATTATAAGCAAACTCCATCAAATGCAAATGAGTGTCCCAACTGCCTGGGAAGTCTAAAGTGCAAGCTCGCAACATATCCTCTAATATCTGGTTTAATCGTTCTGTCTGCCCATCCGTCTGTGGATGAAAAGGTCATCAAGTTCAACTCGCGAACCCAACGCTCTCTGTAAACTTCTCCGAAGTTGGAGGTGAAAAACGGATCCTCATGCGAAATAATCTTGTTTGGAATCCCATGCAAACGGACTATCTCTTCCAGTAAAGCCGCGCCACTTATCTCAGTAGAATAGGTGGGTTTCCGGTATGAAATGTCTTGACTTTGTTAACTCATCCACTATGACCCAAATTCTTTGTGTAACCTCGTAAAGTTCTAGGCGGTCCAACTATGAAATCCATAGAGATCTCCTCCCATTTCCACCGAGGCACATGTAAAAAGGTTAAAGCAATCCGCGGGTCTCTGCTTCAGGTGCCTTCCTGCCGACAAGTCAAACACTTGCTGACAAACTCGCTACGTCGCGCTTCATGTTGCACCACCAAAACGACTGTTTCAGATCTCGGTACATCTTGGTACTGCCAGGATGCATAGAAAATGGTGAGTTATGGGCTTCGCTCAACATTTCAGTTTTCAGTTTGTCGTCGCCTGGCACACATAATCGACCTTGAAATAGTAATCCTCCATCTGTGGATAGGGCAAACTCTGTCAACTCACCTGTAGTTACTGCAGTACGCTTTTCTACTAACTGAGGGTCCACCAGCTGAGCCTCAATGATACGTTGTCTCAAGGTCGGTTGTACTGTTAACTGGGCTAACTGAGCCGTGGTCTTTCCTACTAGTACTGCAATTTCAGCTCGAGCAAACTCGCCAGAATCTCTGCATTTGCTCGTCACTCGCTGCAGTAGTATGCATCAAGCTTCTCACTTTGAGGGCATCGGCCACTACATTAGCCTTACCGGGATGGTATTGTATGTCAATATCATAATCTTTCACTAATTCCAACCATCTGCGTTGCCTCATGTTCAATTCCTTCTAGGTGAACAGATACTTCAGACTTTTATGATCTGTGAAAATCTGAATTTTCTCGCCATACAGGTAGTGTCTCCAGATCTTTAATGCAAAGACCACTGCTGCTAGTTCTAAGTCATGAGTTGGATAGTTCCTCTCGTGCGTCTTCAATTGTCGGGATGCATAAGCTATGACCTTACCGTCTTTGCATCAATTACACACGTACCCAACCCTTTCTTAGAAGCATCATGTAAACCACAAAGCTCCCCTGTTCCTCTGAGGCCGTAAGAATCGGGGCGACACTAATCATGACTTGAGTTCACGGAAACTCGCCTCACAAGCATCATCCCAAACAAATGAGTTTCCCTTGCGCTGCACCGGTGCGTCATAGGCATGGCTATTTTGGCAAAATCTCGCACGAATCGCCTATAATATCCCCGCAAGACCCAGAAAACTACGTACTCATAGCGGTGGTGGGGACGAGGCCAGCGTGTGACGGCCTCCACTTTCACTGGTCAACAGAGACTCGACCGAGACACAACATGCCCTAGGAAAGATACATGCGAGCTGTAATTCACACTTGGAGAATTTTGCATACAACTTATTCTCTCTCTCGCGTATGTAAACTTTTCTCTCGTGTGCATTTCATGCTCTTCATCACACACAGAGTATATCAAGATATCGTCGATGAACACAATCACGAACGTATCAAGGAACTCTTTGAATAAACGGTTCATCAAGTCCATGAAAGTGGTGGCGGGCGTTGGTCAAACCAAACGGCATCACCGTGAACTCGTAATGCCCATAACGTGATCTCGAATGCCGTTTTAGGATATCCCCTTCACCGATCCTCAATCGATGGTAGCTTCGATCTCGAGATCAATCTTGGAGAACATCGTTGTTGCTCCTTGCAAATCGATCGAACAAATCATCTATTCTGGGGAGAGGGTATTTATTCTTGATCGTAACTTTGTTCAACTCCCTGTAATCTATACACAGGTGCATGGATCCGTCTTTCTTTTTCACGAACAATACAGGGGCTCCCCAAGGCGAAACGCTTGGGCGTATAAACCCCTTGTCTAGCAAGTCTTGTAATCGCATTTTTAGTTCTTTCAACTCTCGCGGCGCCATTCATGCAGACGGGCCTTGGATATCGGGGTCGTCCCCAATTCCAATCTGATGTTAAAATCTACCTCCCGATTTGGAGGTATTAAGGGGGAGGTCCTCGGGGGAAGACGTCAGTAAATTCATTCACTATCGATGCGATGTCTTTGAGATCTCTGTGCACCTTGCATCTAGTATGCAAGCTAAGACGCCCAAGCTCCCCGATGCAATAACTTCGGCCTTAAGAGGGGCGTGAATTACCTTAGGCCTACTTCCCGCCCGCTATCGTGCCTCTCCGAACTCTGTAGCTGGTTGGTCGGGAGGAGTGAACACTACCTCCTTCGAAACAATCAATACAAGCATGGTTCTCGCTGCTAACGATCCATGCCCAATATTACATCAAAGTCAAACATGTCTAAGACTACTAGATTCATTGCTAACTCATGGTCTCTGCGATGGTCACACTACCATCCTTGACTTTCATATTGGCTAACAAATTTATCCCCGCAGAGTGGAGACAGACACAGGCATATCAGAATCGTTTCTAGTTCTAACTCAAACTTGACTTACAAAGGATGCAGAAAAAAGAGTGTGTAGAACAGTAATCAAATAATACAAAGGCAAGGTGCCCAAGTAATGGAAGTGTACCTGTAACCACTGAGTCTGAGCCATAGATATCTCTACTGGTGCTTGCATAAGCTCTCCCCTGATGTATAACCGGCTTCACAGCAGGCCCACTATTTATAACCCGAGGTCGGCTAGTATCGGGCTTGACTCGGGCAGCTATTAGCTCTGTGCCCTTCTTTTCCGCACCTGAAACACACTCCGGACCGGGCCAAACACTTACCCCAGTGCTACTTACCACATTCTTTGCACTGTGGCCTATCTCCGCTGCTATTTCCCGATCTGTTGACTTGTGGTTTCGACCGGAACTCTGCATTTAAAATGCCCCGGTCTATGCGGTGTCGCTGGGACGCCGTGAGCTAGAATTTGGCTGGTCCCACTTCCTCTTATGATTTGCTATGGGTTTGCCGGGTTAACTTCATTACTGCATGCGATCGCGCGCACCCAAATCAATTCGCCACTCTCACCGCGAGGCGTAATCGGGAGGTGCTAATGTTTGGATAAAGCCTCGAACGCGTTCTCATCCACCCCATAATGAAGCGCTCTTTCTTCTTTGCCTCTGATCTACCGGCTCGGGAGCAAAGCGGGACAAACGGGTAAATTCCTCTCATACACCTCCACCGCCTCGGTTCGCACACAGTGTAAGAATTCGCGCCGCTTCGTGAACGAGTGCAGCAGCAGATAAAATTTCCGCTGAGAATGCTTCTTTGAATGATTCAGTGTAATCGTTTCTCATTGGCGACAATTGTTCCTCTGGGCGGACTCCCACCATAAATACGCGTCATCCTCAAAGATAAAGGTAGCACAGGACACCTCTCGGTCCTCGGGCGGTTCATCAATCAAGATGGTCTCAATGGAGGACAACCACAACTCACCACAGTGGGGTCACTGGAAGACCCATTGAAAGATCTAGGATCATACTTCACCAAGTCCTTCGGTAACGAGACTCAGAGTTGCATCGTTTTCGCCCGATTAGCTTGGGGCGGTGAGTGGCTATCAGAGCTCGCACTGCACTCTGCATAGCCTCCACCATCATAGTCATAACATTGGCGTTCCCTTGATCTCGCCACCAGGGCAATCGCAGTACATTCTCCGGCGGTCGGTGATCCCGGGGAGGTCTCGAACGGGTGGAGCAACCTCTTCCCGATCTAGGGTAATTCGGGTTGGGCGTCAACGTTTTCCCTTGCCCTCCCGCCCCTACCACGCCCCCTACCTCTCCTCGACCTCTAGGTGGCATTTTGTCAATACTACAATATAGAGAGTTTCTAACTCGGTTTCTTTACTTTCTAATCATAAGAGAGGATCATCCCTTGGGGTTTTAAGCTCATGTATATGCATAAAAGCGGTATCATATCATAATCATATACTTAATTAATAAAATATCGTAACGCACACAGCGGTGGTCGGGAAGCGTTGTTAGACCATGGGAACTACTCGTGCTTACTCGTAAGCAAGTCTCTGTAACCCTTAAACCTAGGGCTCGATACCAACCGTAACGCCCTACTTTTCTATGACCAACTCCTAGGGACATTACTACACATGCATGCATTTATAAAGAGAGATAAAAGAACTTAAAAGAAATTTCCAATGAACATAAATAGTTTCAGGGATCCAAAAACAAAACATTAAAATCCAGATAAAAGCATCGATTTAGCATGGCCTATTAAAACGTAAATAAGTTTAACTCCAAATAAAAACATAGAGACAACATCAGTTTGAAACAAGAATATGCGGAAATCATGCCGGTTCCCATGGTCTTAGTAACGCTCCTCCGTCACACGCCCTGCACGTCCTTTCCTTTACCTGGAAAATATTTTTAAAAGAAAGGGTGAGTATTGCAAAACAATACCCAGTAAGTAACCTCGCTACCGAGGTTTGGGATATGCATACACATACAATCATGACCTTTAAACTCATTCGTAACATACATATACGGGACCTAAAACTTTCTCATATTGTCAGGTCTTTAATCCATGACTTCTTTTTTTCATTGTGTCTTGTCAGGTCTTTAATCCATGACTGCTTTCTCATTTGTGTGTTGTCAGGTCTTTAATCCATGACTGCTTATTTAATTGTCAGGTCTTTAATCCATGACTGCTTATTTAATTGTGGGGCCGACTGGTCATCCTGAGTCATTTCATTTCGAGTCCTCATGAGACCTCGTAATTAGACCCATAGAGTCTCTATTGCATGTTTGACCATGCACATAATGATCTCAGGATACCAATGTCCACACTATTCATTAATTCATTTCGTGGCATACAAAACATGCATGAGGTCCCATCATTCACATAATAATAGTGCACATGTCACAAATATCATCGTCGATATGCAAATCATACTTTTCTCATAGACAGTTTGAAGATCATACTTTTGTAAGAAAACATGAAATATTCTCATGCAAATTACTGTCATATTCTCACATGAAATACTGGAATACTTTTACATAGCATACGAGAATAATCTCACATAAAATAACGGTTTATTTCTACATGATGCATCGAAATATTTGCACATAAAATATTAAGTATTCTCACGATAATATCTGTATATTTTCGTATGGAAAAATATAAACTAATTCCGCATGAAATCATGAAAATCATTTTCATTTAATCCCATTAAAAGTTCGGCACAAGGTCCCTTACCTCGAGCTTTGATCTCACTATTTCCTTCTAACTCCTAATTTAACGGTCTCCTCCAAATAACCTGAAACCAAGAATTCTTCTATTTCGTTACCCTACTACGCAACTCAACCAATACAACAAGTCTAAGTACCAAAAGCGTCTACATTCTCATTTGTTCCAATTACCTCAACTCCGAAGGACAATCTGAATGTTGGTTTATTTGCTCCGAAACTACTTGGGAATCTTGATCCTGAAATTCAATTCGTTCCTACAATAATTTCATGCAGAATTTTCATGCGAGTTAGATCCAACTTCTTCTAAACCTCCAATAGTACAACAATCACACGTCCCTCTCATGTAAATCGGAATGACTATCAATACCGAAAGCTTACCGGAGGAAAAATCTGGATTTCAGTTGATTCCGGAAGCTGCAAAGTAATGGCGGTCGGACGGCACGGAGTACGTTCCCTCCCGGTACTCGGCGGCGCACGACGGCGGCGTTCACGAACGGTCTGCGGCGTTGAGGACTTCGTAGTCGGAGTGAGCGGGCGTGAACGGAAGCTGGCTGATGGTCGCTCGACGCTTGCGGATTACCAAACCCTTCGGTGGTGCGGCTGGACAGATCGTGAACTCCGGCGAGGCCTGCGGTTGGGTTGGACGCGACTGGTGGTCCGGCGCGGCAAGGACTTCGACGGCAGCTCCCCGTTTGGTCTCTGGCGCACTCAGACGCGAGCTCTTCCCCGAGACGGCCTCAACGGCGCGACCTCCACGTACGGATCCGATCGTGGGTGGCCGGCGTTCCTTCGTTCGCGAGCTGCAGACGAGTTGGCTTGGGGATTGGGTTGCCGACGCCTTCGCGTTCGCGAGCGCGCAAGTTGGTCGGGAATTTCGAATGGCTAGCCGGACGCGCAAGACGTGTTCTACCGGAAGCACGTGCTCGGCGCTTCAGCGGCTTGCTGACGGCGAGTCCCTCCCTCTCTCTTTCGTGGTGGCCGGCGGGAGAGTTCAGCAAGGGATTGTTGCGGCTAGGGCAAAAATAGGCTGAAGAAGATGGTGAGGGGCTAGGGTTTCATTTAGGTTAAAAATGAGAAGGAGGAGAGATGATGGTTCTAATATTAGGGTTTTCTCTTGGGTTGTAGCCATAAGGAGGTTAAATACCAAGGGTTAGGTTAAAATCCAAATATCCACAATAACCCTCATTTAAGCAATAATCACTAAAGTGCCGTTGACACGTCCTCATCTTCTAATTTTATAATTAGTCGTCTAAAGAAGGATGTTTCACTTTAAACTAAGTAAAATCAACGACTCACTAATACCGAGCTTGATGACAAATCATTAATCCGACTAAACACAAAGGTTAATAGAGCATTAAATAAAATAAATAGTAGTACCTGTGATGGTGGTCGTCACACAAAATTTGAGAGCTAACACATTTGAGAAATAATGGAATGACTGTGAATGAAACTACTCAAGAAAAAATGGTAAGTAGTGATACATTTATCTTTAATATGAGACATAATGGAATGGTTGTATTTGTGAAGAGTTGTGATAAAATTGGTAACAATGAAAATAGTACCACATTATCTGCTCTTTTTCATGTCATTGCCTTAATCATTAATGATGATATTGTGCATGAGAAGTTTCCTATAAGAATGGTTTAGTTGCAGTTCCCTCAAATCTATGGTGGCATGAATACTTTCACAATGCTCTTTTTCTTTCCTTTGAAGTTGTTAGTTGCATATAGGTGTTAGTTAAAGTTATGATCATGTTGAATTCCGCCTTATTTGAGTATTTTCTAATTTGTTGGAAGTCCAACCATCTGTTGAATGTAATTTGGAAGAGGTTGGGTGTTTTGTAAATCTTTTGGAGTGCTTTTATGTTTTAAACAGGTCAGGAAAAAATGTGGGTTTTGTCTAGCAACGCCGTTATGCTGTCAAAATTCTTACACTGACGGTGCTGCTTAGTAACTTCCATAGGGGATTTGGACCGAAAAACTAAGGTTGTTACACCTTATTTGCAGGAGAGGGAGTGATAGCTAAGATCTGTATGAGTATAGTAATTCCCAATGTGAGATTAAAGAATGATGATAAGCAACTAATTGAAATGAATTATGTTGAAATTCATTAGGAGAGACATGGAAGATAAGGATCTAGATACTACGAGGAGGATAGCTTGTGAACTTCTTTACAGTTTTTATTCCATGAAATTTCTTTACAGTTTTTATTGATTCATGGTTTACATTGGCGCTTGTTTTCCTTTTGCTTTGTGTTTCCTATGGAATTATCTATCTTTTACTTCTTTTGTCAAATGAGGATAATTTTGATTTTTTATTCCTAGTCGGAACTCAAATCATATGCTTCTCAAGTGGTTGATGGTACGCTTGACATGAACGAGAAAGAGATTTTTGTGCAAGTTTTTGGACCAGAGAAGCATGGACGTCTTCGTGGTTATGAGGTAGGTGTTACTCCTTCTGAGTTGTTTGGATCATCTTCCAATATACTGAAGGGAATGAAAATCCCGCGCAGCGGAAGACGATTGAATCGTCGTGGTATCATTATGCAACGTGTTTATTAAAATTGATCTAACACTTAGATCTATGCTAAACATGCTTAAAGAAGAAGAAATTTACAGCAAATAGAGTTTACTTACTTGTTGAAGACTTTCTTCAAAGTTTCTTCTTCAAATCACGAACTCTTCGTGCTCCTCGAACTCAACGAACACTCCCCACGAATGGAACTCGAACACAACCAAAAGGCCTTCTCGGTTGTTCTCTTTTGGAGAAGGGAAGATGGTGGGATCTTGTAAGAGTTTTGGAGAGGGAGGAGAATTGAGAGAGATTGAGAGAATTCTTTTTCTCTTCTTTGATGAAAATCAAAAAATGAGAGAGTGAGATACATTCCTTCTTGCAAGAAGGGTTTATATAGTGGAATTGATGGAGTTAAAATCTCCACATAATTACCACTTTACCACAACCATAGGTTATGCAAATCTCATTTGCATAACCACATAATATAAGATATCTCATATCTCATATTGCAAATCTCATTTGCAATAATTGTGGATTAATTAAATTGAATCACATCCAATTTAATTTCTCTCAATTAATTTCTCCCATTAGCCCTAATTCAACAATTTGGTTAACCTATAGTTTATTATGAATCTCATTCACATTAAACTATATATTATATCATTCATATCTCATATAAATGACATAAATGCCCTTAAAGAGAAATTGAACACTTCAATTTCATACCAAAATATTTACCCTTCTTTTAACCCACCTGGAGCCAACCGAGGGACCTAATGGACCTACAGTGAAGGGCTCGAATGATCCGAGATTAACATGCCAAACTCTTTGACATGGTTAACCAACATTCATTAGCTACGGTAACACTCCACTATAGCCCGTAGCTGCACTCCCATCAGTGCAGAATATTATGTGTCCACTGATATAATCAATTCCCATGAGTCGACCCTTCACGGGTTGTTCGTAGACACGACTGGGTCAAATTACCGTTTTACCCCTGTGTCTACCTCTTGTTTCTTAACTCCCCACTGCTCCTCTAATGAACAACATATTGTGATGGTCCGACCATACACAACACCCTTCTCGGGCCAGTGAGAAGGTGGGCGCCCGTTGTCCAAGCCTCGAGACAAGACTCAAGGAACAACCCCTCTAGTTTCCTAAAGGCTAAACGAGTGAATTCCATCTCGCGTAGTTAAGTTCCCGGCCCCTACTTGGTTCTCGTCACGAGAAGATAGGCATATTGGGCGAGTAATGCGTGACCACCCTCACCTGCACTAGTCAAAGAATGGACCTCGCAGCATGTGGAGTCCGTAACACGCTCAGGATTTAGGTCGAGTCACTAATGGTCATCTACGAAGTTATTAGTCCTTACTGTCAACGGTGTTACATAAGTAGGTCTAATAAATCACGGTCCGGTCTTGTACAATCTCATTACACAGGATGCCCCCACTCGCATGTCAACTACATGAACGAGTCAGATCACCTCGTTTGTATCTAATACAAAGTGAGCCGCATCCACAGTGTATTCAGGATTAGGTCTCCAACCCTATCCATATACTGTAGACCGTTCGGGTCATTAACTCAAACGTGATCCTCCCTGTGTGTCCACTACACACCGTTCAAGTTCTAGTTCTCTCATAAATTCAATGACCCTGGAGCTTAGTTTATTGGAAAAGTTTATAAATATTGCGAGACACAAAGTGATGAAATGAATAACTCTTATTAATTTCAAACAATATGTTACAAACACGAGATTAGGACAAAAATCCCAACAAACTCCCACTTGGACTAAGCTAGTGGAGAAAAAACATTTTTAAATGTACATAAATTACAATGAAGTAATACAATAAACTAGGGCATTGAATACCCGTTTACACATCTCCCACTTGCCCTAGTCAGAAGCTCTCAAGACCTAGACTCTCAGGTGACCCTCAAACACCTTTGCCGTGAGGGGCTTTGTAAATGGATCAGCTACGTTGTGCTCGACGCTATCTGCGTGACCGCCACGTCTCGCGGTGCACAATCTCCCGTGATCGATGATACTTGCGCTCAATGTGTTTGCTCTCTTATGGCTCCGAGGCTCACTTGAGTTGGCTATCGCACACCTTGTTATCACAAAAAGCGATTGTGATTGGCAAGTTCATATTTGGAACAACTTCCAAATCTGTCATGAACTTCCTAAGCCAAACAGCTTCCTTTGCAGTTTCACAAGCCGCAACATACTCCGTTTCCATAGTGGAATCATCGATGCATCCCTGCTTGATGCTTCGCCATACTACAGCTCCTCCATTCAGAATGAAGGTGACCCGTAAGTAGATTTCCTAGAATCCTTATCGATGCCTCGAAAATCGAGAATCTGTGTATCCGTCACGGATCAAATCCCCACTACCATACACTAAGTTGTAGTTCCTCGTTCTCCTACGATACTTGAGGATTGCCTTTAAGGCTGTCCAGTGATCTAATCCTGGATTGGATTGATATCTAGTGACAATTCCTACTGCATAACAGATGTCGGGCCTAGTACACAACATGGCATACATGAGGCTCCCTACAGCTGAAGCATATGGAATCCGTCTCATATCCTCAACATCTTGAGGAGTCTTAGGACACTGATCCTTAGACAAGTGAACCCCATGCCTGAAAGGCAGCAAGCCCTTCTTGGAGTTCTACATCTTATATCTAGACAACATCTTGTCAATATAAGACGCCTGAGACAAGGCTAGCGTTCTGTTCTTCCAGTTCCGGACAATCTGGATACCTAGAACATACTGAGCTTCTCCCAAATCTTTCATTTGGAACGGCGAAACTAGCCACTTCTTAACGTCAGTAAGAAATTCTACCTCATTCTCAATGAGAAGAATATCGTCCACGTACAACACCAAAAATGAGACAGTTTTGTCAACGATTTTCTTGTAGACACAAGGCTCGTCGACATTTTGATCAAAGCCATAAGATTTGATCGCCTCATCAAACCTTATATTTCAAGACCTCGAAGCTTGTTTCAGTCCATAAATGGACCTATGAAGCCGACAAACCATTTGCTCTTGGCCTTGGGCAATGAACCCTTTGGGCTGGTCCATGTAGATGGTCTCATCAAGTTTGCCATTCAGAAAGGTTGTCTTGGCGTCCATCCGCCATATACCGTAGTCATAATACGCGGCAATGGCCGTAAGGATCTCGATCGGCTTTACCATGGCAACAGGTGAAAAGGTCTCCTCATAGTCAACCCCTTCAACCTGGGCAAAACCCTTTGCCACTAGTCTGGCTTTGAAGGTCTGCACCTTCCCATCTACACCACGTTTACGCTTGTAGATCCATTTGCAACCAATAGGTTTTACCCCATCCGGTTGATCCACAAGCTCCCACACAGAATTGAAGTACATAGACTCCATTTCCTGGTCCATAGCTTTAATCCACTCGTCTTTGTAAACATCAACCATTGCCTGATCATAGGTCAATGGATCCCCACAGTCATCATCAGGAGCGACAACTGAGGTTTCAGCTAAACCCATGTAGCGATTAGGCTGTCTCACAGCCCTCCCACTACGTCGAGGCATTCCCAACTCTTGGGAACGGATTTGACTAGACGTGCTAGGATTAACAACATTTGTTGACGTACTAGCCCCATCAGCAACTCTTGCTGATGTACTGTCTATTTCATTTAATACAATTTTACTCCTTGGTAAATGATCCCTGACGTGGTCTTCCTCTAGGAAAGTGGCATTTGTGAACACAAGCACCCTATTTTCCTTAGGATCGTAAAACAGACCACCCCTAGTCTCTTTGGGGTAACCTACGAATAGACACAATTTCGAACGGGGTTCCAACTTTTTCCGATTTGACACCAACAAATGGTCCGGGCATCCCTAAATTTTGAAGTGATGTAAACTCCCTTTACGTCCACTCCAAAGCTCGAAAGGTGTTTTACAAACACTCTTCGATGGAACGTTGTTCAAAATATAAACCGTAGTCTCCACTGCGTACCCCCAAAAAGAATCAGGGAGACGAGCAAAGCTCATCATCGACCGAACCATGTCCAACAAGGTTCTGTTTCTCCTCTCCGATACACCATTCTGCTGTGGCATACAAGGTGCTGAGAGTTGGGACGTAATTCCGTGTTCTATCATATAGTCCTGGAATTCAATGTCCATGTACTCTCCACCTCGATCCGATCGAAGTGTTTTATGCGATTTACCTAAGAGGTTCTCAACCTCAGTCTTGTACTCCTTGAACTTTTCAAGAGTTTCAGACTTCTTATGCATTAGATAAATATACCCATATCTGGAGTGGTCGTCTATGAAAGACACAAAGTACTCATAACCGCCCCGAGCTTTAACATTCATCGGACCACAGAGGTCATAATGTACTAACTCAAGAGGCTCTTTGGCTCTATATCCTTTTCCACTAAAAGGACGTTTGGTCATTTTTCCCTCAAGGCATGACTCACACACCGACAAAGAGTTTTCTTCCAACTCGTTTAGACGTCCACTCTTCACCAGTTTCTCAATTCTATTGAGATTAATGTGGCCTAATCGAAGATGCCAAAGGTGGGCATTTTATTTTGGAGAAACTTTTGCTTTCTTAGTTCGTGTTTCTACAGTTTTAAACAATTCAGTATTCAAAACACTTTTGATCGAATTGGGTTTCAAAACATACAAATTATTTTCAAGTGACGCTGAACAAATAACATTCCTTTGAAAGAAATAAACGCTTTATTCAATTCAAAAGAAACTGAAATACAATGTTCAATCAGGCAGGAAATTGAAACAAGGTTTCTAGTAAACCCTGGAACTATGAACAAATTGTCCAACAATAAGTACTTCCTGCCAAAATGTAGCTTCACTGCGCCGATCATTTGCAGAGAGACAAGCTCCGGATCCAACCCGTAGAGAGTCACCTCACCTTCTCGCGTGGCCGCCAGAATCAATCCTCGAAAAGAAGAACAAACGTGGTTAGTGGCGCCGAATCCAATATCCAGCAGAGTCAGTACTCTCCACTAAACATGTTTCAATCACAAGTAAATCACATTTACCTTGATTCTTCCTCTCGGCCAAGAATTTGGGACATTTTCTCTTCTAGTGACCGCCCCCATTGCAGTGGAAACACTTTCCTTTCTCTGCAACCTCCTTGACCTTCTTGCCCTTGTGGGTGGCAGCTTAGTCAGTTTTACCCCTCTTCATCCTCTTCTTCCCTTTCGGGCGTGAAGGAGCAACAGTTTCGCCCTGCAGGTCGAACCCCCGTGATAAGACACTGTGAGGCAACATTTGCCTCGCATTCCTTGACCCTGTTCAAGGATTGGAAATTCTCAGAGCACATTGAGGAGGGTAGTCGAGTGTAGCTAATTTTGTTCAAAACAAAGATTGCTCTAAATCAAGGAAACTCTTGGAAGAGTCTCCAAAATAAAAACTGACCTGGCTCGACTCGTCGATCGAAGCCCCGTTCATCTCGGCCAGATAGAAGTGGGTCATCATGTCTAGAACATGTTCACGGATAAACGACCCCTCTTTCATCTGGGCGTTGAAAACATATTTGAGCGAGTCATGCCGGACCTCTAAGGACTACTATCCAAACATTTCCTGCAAGGACTCCATGATCTCCTTAGCGGAAACCATCAGCTCATGCTTCTTTGCCAAGACATCAGACATGTTGGCAATTATGTAGACCTTGGCCTTTTCATTGGCCCTGATCCAGCGATCGTACGTATCGCGAACACTTCGCGACACGGTCGGTCGAGCCCGGCATCTGAGGACACTCCTCAGATAGCACGAACTTAATGTCGTCTTGTACCAAAATTGTATTAATGTTGTTTTTCCAACTCTGGTAATTATCTCCCACTAACTTATCGGATGCGAGTAATGCTATTATTGCGCTAGACATTTGTAGCTGAAAAAATAAGATAAATTTGTTTTAGTCTCGCAAAAAACTTTTTGAAATCCAATCAAGTTTTAGCAAAATTGTTTCATGATCCCTAGGTCATTCAAAATTTTACAATGATACCCTAAAAGTTTAGAATGACCGCACGGAAGGGTGAACAGAACACTCCTCCCCTAAGACGAGACTTTCTCGATCATACCCTAATCCCAGAATAACTCTTATTCCATTAGGCGTTCAATTACCATTGTTCGGTTGAATTCATTAACACTTAACGAATTCTGTGAGTGTCACCCTCAATCTTTAAGTTTCCAAGCATCCGTCCAAACAATAGCCACCAGAAGGGTGAACCAAGAAGGAAAACCAACCAGAAATCAGATCCCTTTCGAAAATTCACGGTGTTCAGACTCCCATGATCAAGCCCTCCTCCAAGGGATTGTGCAGTCCAGCCAAACTAGCAGGCAGATCATAGGCGTCTCACGGTGTGAATCGAAAGAATAGACCGTGGGTCTCGTTTTCACAAGTCCCGCTCCCACTCACTATAAGCACTCTCTCCATCCACGGTGATATTGACCTATACAAATGCCATCCGAAGGGGGACGCTCTCATTTGCACCACGAGGCCGAGTATAGATCTCACGGTGTGGACTTTACGAAGATTTGTGGTTAAAAATTCAAATGTATCTCATACACTATATTTCCTCCCACTCAGCACTTTAATTTTTATTAGGGATTGACCTAGATAAACCGGCTAAAATTTACCTAAGTCTACCAATATAACTCTTATATGGTATTAACCTAAGTTTATAATCACATTATTAACTTAGGTCTATGTGAGTATATTAATTAACACTTAATTAACGACACTCACAAAAATATAACCTAAGAATCTCCAGACCGAATTCACTCCCAGGTCGGTTTCCAGGTAGGGGTGTTCCGCAAGCGTCAACTTAAATACCCCAGCCTTAGACAAAACCTTCCTTAGACAGAGTTACTTATCAGTCTTCATTCAAAGGTTATATTTGATTTCCTAAATTTATAATCTCATTAGAAAAATAGAAAACCTAAGTCTAATTATTCAAGTTCTAAACATTTTAAAACTAAGAATTACCTTAGGTTGCATGCATTTCTATGTTATAGTGCTTGATCATCCATCACATGAATAATACTATATACTATAACATAATATAATTCATCACATGAATTAAATGCATGGGCATGCTTTTAATTTAAAAATTATAACACTTATATTTAAATAAATTAAAACATGCATACATTATATTATAACTCTTATAATATAATCCTATCATGCATACTATATATTATAATTGTTATAATATAAAAATGATGCATGAAATGTTTAACCTAAGGTGGGATTTTAAATCTATATGACATACATTATGCATATAGAAATTAATTAAAATATACATCTCATGCATAAAATAATTAATCAGAAAAAATGGACCGATTTTTGGCACCTAGGAGAAATTATTTAATTAAATAACATTAATATAACATTTATATTAATATTATTTAATAAAATAATTAAATAAATAATTAAAATACATTTTATAAATAATAAAACAAATAAAATCGAAAAATAACTGCCCATGATGAGGCTTGATTCCACGTCCTCGCGAAACTGCCGCGAACTGCTCCTCAACGCGTGCAGCGTTGCAACGTTGTCATTTGTAGCGTCGACCCGCGTTCTCAACGCCAGCGGCGTTGCAACGTCGATCTGCTGCAGGGCCTCCGTCCACAAGGATAGCGTTGAGACGCCATAGGGCAGCGTCTCAACGCCATCGACAGAACAACAAACTCTTTGCTGTTCTTCACCAAATTTCCGCCTGATTCCGCTTCGATTTCTTACCACCAACTCTTGCCACGAACGACCCGAACTTACAAACTCGATTTATTTTCTAAAATGCCCAAAAACACGGGCCCTTTACATTTGATCTCATCGAACAGAAAATAAATCTAAAATGCCAAAAACCGTAGACATCCATTTAAGCAAACCAACCAATCATCTCATGAAATTATGGCAAAACACCCACCAAATTTTAATAAAACAGTGCATAAATGAAGAATAATCGAGATGGCTCTGATACCAATTGAAGGGAATGAAAATCCCGCGCAGCGGAAGACGATTGAATCGTCGTGGTATCATTATGCAATATGTGTTTATTAAAATTGATCTAACACTTAGATCTAGGCTAAACATGCTTAAAGAAGAAGAAATTTACAGCAAATAGAGTTTACTTACTTGTTGAAGACTTTCTTCAAAGTTTCTTCTTCAAATCACGAACTCTTCGTGCTCCTCGAACTCAACGAACACTCCTCACAAATGGAATCTGAACAAAACCAAAAGGCCTTCTCGGTTGTTCTCTTTTGGAGAAGGGAAGATGGTGGGATCTTGTAAGAGTTTTGGAGAGGGAGGAGAATTGAGAGACAATTGAGAGAATTCTTCTTCTCTTCTTTGATGAAAATCAAAAAACTAGAGAGTGAGATACATTCCTTCTTGCAAGAAGGGTTTATATAGTGGAATTGATGGAGTTAAAATCTCCACATAATTACCACTTTACCACAACCATAGGTTATGCAAATCTCATTTGCATAACCACATAATATAAGATATCTCATATCTCACATTGCAAATCTCATTTGTAATAATTGTGGATTAATTAAATTGAATCACATCCAATTTAATTTCTCTCAATTAATTTCTCCCATTAGCCCTAATTCAACAATTAGGTTAACCTATAGTTTATTATGAATCTCATTCACATTAAACTATATATTATATCATTCATATCTCATATAAATGACATAAATGCCCTTAAAGTGAAATTGAACACTTCAATTTCATACTAAAACATTTACCCTTCTTTTAACAAAGGTGGAGCTAACCGAGGGACCTAATGGACCTACAGTGACGGGCTCCAATGATCCGAGATTAACCTGCCAAACTCTTTGACACGGTTAACAAACATTCATTAGCCACGGTAACACTCCACTATAGACCGTAGTCGCACTCCGTCGGCACGAGAATATTACGTGTCCACCGATATAACCAATTCCCATGAGTCGACCCTTCACGGGTTGTTCGAGACACGGTTGGGTCAAATTACCGCTTTACCTGTGTCTCTACCTCTTGTTCCTTAAGTCCCCACTACTCCTCTAATGAACAACATATTGTGATGGTCAGACAATACACAACATCCTTCTCGGGCCGGTGAGAAGGTGGGCGCCCCGTTGTCCAAGCCCTAGAGACGAACTCAAGGGAACAACCCTCTAGTTTCCCTAAAGGCGGAACGAGTGAATTCCATCTCGCGTAGTTAAGTTCCCGACTCCCTACTTGGTTCTCGTCCCGAGAAGATAGGCATATTGGGCGAGTAGTCGTGACCACCCTCACCCATACTCGTCAAAGAACGGACACTCGCGCATGTGAGTCCGTGAACATGCTCGGATTCGTGTCGAATCACTAATGGTCATCTACGGTTATTAGTCTCATCACATCAGCGGTGTTACATAAGTAGGTCTAATAAATCACGGTCCGGTCTTGTACAATCTCATTGCACAGGATGCCCCCACTCGCATGTCAACTACATGAACGAGTCAGATCACCTCATTTGTATCTAATACAAAGCGAGCCGCATCCACAGTGTATCCAGGATTAGGTCTCCAACCCTATCCATATATTGTAGACTGTCCACTACACACCGTTCAAGTTTTAGTTCTCTCATAAATTCAATGACCCTGGAGCTTAGTTTATTGGAAAAGTTTATAAATATTGCGAGACACAAAGTGATGAAATGAATAACTCTTATTAATTTCAAACAATATGTTACAAACACGAGATTAGGACAAAAATTCCAACATGTACATGATTTGAACGTCTTCTTAATGAGTCAGAACAACGTCTTCAAGAATCTAAACGACAAAGAAAAGTCGAGGTACAAACCCTCCAAGATCAAATTGGTGAATTAGAAAATCGTTTTGAAGATAGATTTCAAACAATTATGGCAGAGATGCGTAAACAATTTGTTATGAATTGATTATGTAGTAGTTAAATGTTCCATAACTTTTGTAGTTATTTTGTCTATATAAACAATTTATGAGATCATGTCAAAATTATTTTGTCTATGTCTTTGTACTTGCAATTTAGGGAATTACATGTAAGTAGCTATTGTATTCATGTGCTAAAACTTTTTGCAAGAGCTTTTTCGAAGGATTTATGAATCTCGATAAAGAAGTATTTCTGAAGGCTTTAAAATCTTTGAAAATAATATTATAAACCTTCAAAAATAATAAAAACCTTTGAAAAAGATAATTGAAAATGAATAATTATCAATAAACAATTTGACAATTTTCGAAGATATATGACCTTTGAAAAATAATCATTTTCGAAGGTTAATATACCTTTGATAAAAACTTTTTCGATAGGATCTATTTCGACACTTTCTAAAGGTTCTGTTAACCTTCGAAAAATGATTTTTCGAAGGTTGTGACCTTCTGTTAACCTTCAAGGCATGACTCACACACCGGTAAAGAGTTTTCTTCTAACTCGCTTAGAAGTCCACTCTTCACTACTCTCTCAATCCTATTGAGATAAATGTAGCCTAACCGTAGATGTCAAAGATGGACATTTTCTTTAGGAGAAACTTTCACTCTTTTAGTTCCTGTTTCTGCTGTTTTAAATAATTCAGTATTCAAAACGCTTTTGACCAAATTTAGTTTCAAAACATAGAGATTAGACTCAAGTGAAGCAGAACAAATCAAGTTTCCATTTCGGGAAATAAACGATTTATTACCACTGAATGAAACGGAAATACAATGTTCAAGTAAGTAGGAAATAGAAACAAGGTTTCTAGTAAACCCTGGTACTATATACATATTATCTAATAATAGGTATTTCCTTCCAAAAAAGAGCTTCACTTTGTCGATCGTTACAACAGAGACAATCTCCCCAGATCCAACCCGTAGAGTCACCTCACCCTCTCGCAGCTACTGCTAGGAACTAATTTCCTGAAAAGAATAACAAACATAGTTAGTGGCGCCCGAATCTAATATCCAGGTAGAGTCATTACTCTCCACGAAACAAGTTTCAGTTACTAGTAAATCACATTTACCTGTATTCTTCCTGTCGATAAGGAACTTGGGACACTTCCGCTTCCAGTGGTTTTCCCCATTGTAGTGGAAACACTTTCCTTTCTCAGCAACTTCCTTGATCTTTTTTCCCTTTTGGGCGGCAGCGTAGTCAACTTTGCCCTTCTTCATCTTCTTCTTCTTCCCTTTTGGGTGAGAAGAAGCTACAGGTTTTGTCCCAGAGGTCGAACCCCTGTGATAGGACTTGAAGGCAACATTTGCCTCAACTTCCGGTGTCCTGATCATCATCAAGGACTGGAAGTTCTGTAACTAGTTCAGAAGGGTGGTCAGAGTGTAGCTAATTTTGTTCATATCAGCATTGCTACGAAACTGAAGTAAACTCTTCGGAAGAGTCTCTAAGATAAAGCTTACCTGGCTCGACTCATCGATCGAAGCCCCGTTCATCTCCACCAGATTAAAGTGGGTCATCATGTCTAGAACGTGTTCACGGGCAGACGTCCCTTCTTTCATCCGGGCGTTGAAGACGTGTTTAAGCGAGTCATGTCGGACTTGAAAGGACTGTTGTCCAAACATATCCTGCAATCACTCCATCATCTCCTTAGCAGTGACCATCAACTCATGCTTTTTTGCCAATACTTCAGACAAGCTGGCAATTATGTAGACCTTGGCCTTTTCAATGGCCCTGATCCACTGATCGTATGCATCACGAACACTTCGTGACGCAGTCGAGCTCGACAACTGAAGACACTCCTCAGTAAGCACGAACTTAAGGTCGTCAGTTACTAGAATCGTGTTTATATTGTTCTTCCATGTTTGGAAGTTATCTCCCACTAATTTGTCGGATGCTAGTTGTCACGGTCGCACCTCTTAAAGGGTCTTGACACGACCGTGCGGCACTTTCTCTCGCTCACGAGCAAGTCAACCATTATCGCAACCTCCACCCCCGTTCTTGAGAAAATGTTTTAGAAAACGGGGTTAGAGAGAATTTGTGAAAACATTTTAGAAAGCGTTTGTGAGAGTTTAGAAAGTTAGTTATACAGCTGACAAGCAATAATAAGGAAAGCCACACTTATCTAGCATATAACTCTTGGTAGGGAGAATTGATGAATGTTCGCATCCCCCTATAGTACATTCTAGGAATTTTGGCTATGACCCCCTTGCACGTCATTTTGGCGAGGAGTCATACGCCCACAAAAATACATGGAAATGAAATAACAATGCTAAAACAAAAGCATACATGAAAACATAATGAAAAAGGATGGGGACGGCCATGCAGCCATGGGCAACACGCCTTGGACAAGCATGACCGTGACATTCTCCACCACTTAATTGGTTGACGTCCTCGTCAACCAACACTCTTCGAACGGGATGGTCCTGGGTCGGCCCAACGGACTTCTGCTCCCACGGCTTCCTTCCACATCTGCAAGAACTGCTGCACCTTCTCATATGGGGCAGCGTCTGACTCCGTCCCTTCAGCTAGGACCTCAAAGTTGTTCTTCAGTTTGATCGGCGGGCTTGTCACGTCGCTCGCCTTCATACCACGCTGTGATTGCGTCTTCCAAGCCCTAGGGTAGTTTGACTTCGGCACTACGGGCTCTGCCGCATGGCTTCAATTCTTGGAGGGGCCTGTCTCTGACTGTGTCCCTCAACTTCGCGCCTCGGCGCTCTTTGTGTGCACTCTTGCACTGAATCGTTTCTTTCCTTCCTCCTCTCGGGGTGTACTTTCGGACCGCCGCTCTCGTCGCAATGGTCATTGCTCGTCGTGGCACCTCGCCACAACATTCACTTGGGCCCGTTCTCGGTTGCAAGGTCGATATTACTCCTGCGCCCTTAGGCTGCTTCAACTCCGCTGGCACTACGGCGGGATTTCCTCCTGTGATTACTAGACAAATCGCTTGGGGCACAGAGATGACTTTGTGCTGAAGAAAGAACTCCATTCCCAACACAACATCGAAGTCGTCCATCCTGACGACGATAAGGTCTACTCGACCACCCCGGTCTCCCATCTTGACCGAGACGCCCTTTGCAATTCGAAATAGGTAGAGGTCTTTGAATTCTGACTTTCATTCTTCCGGATCTCGGCTCCACGACAAGTTCAATTGTCTCACTTCTGTCTCTGAGACAAAATTATGGGTGGCTCCGGAATCGACCATTGTGCTCTTAGTTGCTTTGTTGTTGACATGTGCGGCCAACGCATATGAGCCCTCACTGGATGGGCCTTTGTCTCTCCTCATTCTTACGGAGGTCGATAAGAATCTTATGGCGCCAATGCGCGGATTCTCTAGATCTTCGTCTCGCACGGACTCGATTTCCGTATCGTCGACTTCCTTTCCTTCTTTGCCTCATAGGGGCGGCAGAAGGGCTTTGAGGGCTACTTTACTCGGGCACTCACTCACTCTCAGTGGGCCCGTCACAAAGAACGCACACGGTAGTAGTTGCCTTTGTTTTGTGGTCTCTGCCACGAATTTTCATTCCTCGGTGGGGACTTCCTGCTGTCCCTTCCTGAACATCTAGGCCTATCTCCTCCCCCACTCTTGGGAGAGTTAGGTCGATGAGATCGATCATCTCCCCGTGGGGAGGTTATGCTCGATCCTGCTTCTTGGGACTGTGCATTAACACCGTCACCACTCAGGTCAAAAAGTGGTTCCACTGCTGCATATGCTTCGGTCAAGTGTTGTACTCGCTGCTCGTACAACGTAGCCCTGGCCCATGGTTGTAGCCCTTCGACAAAGGAGAAGATCTTGTCCTTCTCACTCATATCTCGGATGTCCAACATCAACTCGGCAAACTGTTTGACATATTCGCGGATGGGCCCTTTATGTCTCAACTCTCGAAGCTTGCGCCTTGCTATTATCTCAACATTCTCAGGGAAGAATTGCGAGCGCAATTCTTGTTTCAGCGTCTCCCATGCGTTAATGGTACATCTGCCTCCACCATAGTTTGGCATCGTCTTCCAGATGCATCGTTGCTAAGGTGACTCTTTCTTCGTCAGTCACCGTATCTGTTGCTCGAAAGTATTGCTCCATATCGAGGATGAAGTTTTCCAACACTTTGGCATCTTGAACCCCACAGAAGGGTTTCGACTTGGGAATCTTCTTCTTCCCCGACTTGGTCGCGCCCCCAGGTGAGGCTTGACTTCCCATCGCAATCATGGTGAGATTTAGCTTTGCGGCCATCTCCCCTATCTCGCCCCTACAGACCTTAAGGGCATCTCTCACATCAACAGAAAAGTCAGTAAACATCTGACCCAACTCTTTGTGGGAACTGTCCAGACCATCGACACGTTCCTCAATTTGGGCGACACCGCCTGACGAGCTATCACCACGCTCGTAGTTTCCACCTCGGTTTACCCTGTCTTCGAGGATCTCAACCCTCCCCATCAATTCATAGACGGGCATTCCATCGATGCGTCCAGCAATCGCCTTGATCATGTCAGCCTTGGTCGCAATCTCTTCAAGTCGAGATTCCAAGAACCGAATACTGTCAGGGACTTCCGTTAATATACTATAGGGGGTACCATGGTGTCGACTCTCCACCACCCCTGGGCTTGTGGGCCTAAGTGAGCCACCCCGTGGCACGTTGGCGTGTCATGGCTGGGGCGAGCGTCACAAGAAGAAGTTTCTTGGGCGTTTCCTTTGTAACGGGTTTTCAAGGGGCGGTGTCGGGCCGACGCACGGTGTGCCGACATTGCGCCCCTTCCCATGGCTGGAGGTTCCGATATAGGGCCCGTTAGCGACCAGCGATCCGAGAATGTCCCGTCAAAGCCAACTCATGGGAAGATCGAGTGCAAGTACACGGATGGGCGACGTGTACGACCAAGTTATATTCCGCTGCTTATTTACTTGATGCTTGGTTGAGGACTGAAGAACCTCGCCTAAGGCCCGACAAAGCCACAAAGCGTTGCGATCATAGCGATGGGGCAGGAGTTCTCCTTAAGGCTGGCCATGTTCGAGGGATGAATCATGGCGCCGCACGGTTCGAGAGGTACGACCGTGACACTAGTAACGCTATAATTGAGCTAGACATTTTTGCTGAAAAATGAAATAAAAGTTTTGTGTCAGTCTCGCAAAAAACTTTTTGAAATCCAATTAAGTTTTAGCAAAAATTTATCCTATAATCCCTAGGTCATTTAAAAATTTGCAATGATATCCAAAAGGTTTAGAATGACCACTACCGAAGGGTGAACTGAAACACTCCTCCTCTAAGACGAGACTATCTCGACCAGACCCTAATCTGAGAATAACTCTTATTCCATTAGGCGTCCAGTTACCATTTTTCGGTCGAATCCATTAACTCTTAATGAATCTCGTGAGTGTCACCCTCAATCTTTAAGTTTCCAAGTATCTGTCCAAACAATAGCCACCGAAGGGTAAACCAACAAGGAAAACCAACAAGGACACTGTATCCCGTTTGGTTATTCACGGTGTTCCGACTCCCATGATCAAGGCCCTCTGAAGGGATTGTCTCGTCTAGGCCAAACTAGCAGTGGTCTCACGGTGTAAATCGAAAGAAGAGACCGAGGGTCCCGTTTTCACAGGTCCCGCTCCCACTCACTATAAGTACTCTCTCCATCCACTATCATATTGATCCATACAAATACCATACGAAGGGGGACGCTCCCATTTGCGCCACGAGGTCGAGTATGGATCTCACAGTGCAGACTTTAACGGAGATTTGTGGTCAAAAATTCAAATGTATCTTATACAATTTATTTCCTCCCACTCAGCACTTTATATTATTCGGGATTGACCTAGATAAATCCGCTAATATTTACCTAAGTACCAATATAACGCTTATATTGATTTAGCCTAAGTTTATAATCACATTATTAACTTAGGTCTATGTGAGTAAATTAATCAACTTTTAATTAACGCCACTCATGATAATATAACCTAAGAATCTCCAGACCGAATTCATTCCCAGGTCGGTTTTCAGGTAGGGGTGTTCTGCAAAGCGTCAGCTTAAATACCCCAGCCTTAGACAAAACCTTTCTTAGACAGAGTTACTTATCAATCACCTTTCAAAGGTCATATTTTGATTTCCTAATTTTAACCTTATTAGAACTAGAAAACCTAAGTCTAATTATTCAAGTTCTAAACATTTTAAAACTAACAATTAACTTAGGTTACATGCATTTCTATGTTATAGTGTTTGATCATTCATCATATGAATAACTATACTATAACACATATTCATCACATGAATTAAATGCATGAGCATACATTTAATATATAAAAAAATATAACTCTTGTATTAAATAAATTAAAACATGCTTTTAATTATATTATAACACTTATAATATAACCTATCATGCATACAATATATTATAACACTTATAATGTAAATATGATGCATGAAATGTTTAACCTAAGGTGAGATTTTAAATCTATATGACATACATTATGCACATAACATAAAATATTTCATACATCTCATGCATAAAATAATTAAATAACAAAAATCGGACTGGTTTTGGCACTTAGGGGCATTAAATAAATTAATTAACATTAGTATAACATTTATATTAATATTAATTAATTAATTTAATTTAAAAATAAATAAATTACATTTTACTAATTATAAATTAAATAAAACAAAGAAAAAATGCCCCACGTAGCACTAAGCATACAACTGCCCACGTCTTCGCGCGCACGCCTCGCGAACTGCCCCTCAACGCACGTAGCGTTGCAACAATGCAACACTCAGCGTCGCACACCGCGTGCTACATGCCAGGGCGTTGCAACGCTGATCTGTAGCAGTCCATCCTCCGCGCGAACAGCGTTGAGACGCCGAAGAACAACGTCTCAACGCCTTCGGAAGAACAACAAGCTTCTCTTGTTGTTCTTCGTCGTTTCTCGCCCATTTCCACTTCGATTTCTTCACAGCAACTCTTGCTGCCAAAGACACGGACTTACAGACTCGATTTATTTTCTAATTTGCCCAAAAAATACGGGTGTTTACATTTGATCTCATCAAACAGCAAATAAACCTAAACTAGTGCCAAAACCCAAACATCCAATTATGCAACAACAATTACATCTCATGAATTGAAGCAATTACCCACCTAATTTTAAGAAAACATATGCACAACGAGAAAGCCAACGATTGGCTCTGATACTAATTGAAGGGAATGAAATCCCGCGCAGCGGAAGGGTGATCGAATCACCGTGGTATCGTTGCGAAACCTGTTTTCTTAAAATCGTTTCTATCACATAAAAACTAGGCTAAACATAGAAAAAAAGAAGAAAAACAGCAAGCCTACATACTTGTTGAAGAACCGTCTTGAAGTTTTCCTTCTCCGTTCACGAACCCTTCGTGATCACGATCTCAGCGTACTTGATCTCCTCGAACAGTGAATTACTCGGACACCTCCACCAAGTTTCTCAGTTGTTCTTCCTTTGGTAGATGGAGAATAGTGGAACTCCTTTTCGTGAGGGAAGAAGAGATGGAGAGAGGAGATTTTAGATAATTTGTAAAATGATTTTCGGTGAGAATCCAAAAAATGAGCATTCAGCCTTACAACTCCTTCTTAAAAAAGAGTTTATATAATGGTGATAGGTAGAGTTGAAATCTCCACCTATTTACCATTTGACCACAACAATAGGTTATGCAAATCATATTTGCATAACCACATATAATAAGATATCTCATCACATTTGTATAATTGTAGATTTTTAAATTGAATCACATTCAATTTAATTTCTCTCAATCTAATTTCTCCAAATTAGCCCTAATTAGAAAATTAGGCTAACCTATAATTTATTATGAATCTGATTCACATTAAACTATAAAATATGTCATACATATCTCATATAAATGACATAATTACCTTTTATTGAACTTGAACACTTCAAATTCACACCAAAACTGTAAACCCTCTATTAATCTAGTTTGAGCCAATCGAGGGATCTAATGGACCTACAATGACGAGCTCCAATGATCCGAGACTAACCTGTCAATCTCTTTAACCCGGTTAATCAACATCCATTAGCTACGATAACACTCCACTAAAGCCCGTAGTTGCACTCCCATCAGTGTAAGACAAGTTGAGTCCACTGATATAACCAATTCCCATGAGTCGACCCTTCATAGATTGTTCGTAGACACTGTTGGGTCAAATTACCATTTTACCCCTATGTCTATTTCTTGCTCCTTAAGTCCCCACTGCTCCTCTAATGAACAATAACGTTGTAATGGTCCAACCATACGCAACAACCCTCTTAGGCCAGTGAGAGGGTGGGTGCCCGTTGTCCAAGCCCTGGAGACAGCATTAAGGCAACAACCACTCTAGTTTCCCCTAAAGGCGAGAACGAGTGAATTCCATCTCGCGTAATTAAGTTTCCAGCTCCCCACGTGGTCCTGTCTCTGAGAAGATAGGCATATTGGGCGAGCAAATGTGACCACTCTCACCCGTACTAGTTAAAGGACAGACCCCCGTAGACAGGAGTCCGTAATACGCTCAAGATTCAGGTCGAGTCACTAATGGTTATCTACGATGTTATTAGTCCCACACTGTTAACGGTGTTACATCAGTAGGTCTAATAATTCACGGTCCGGTCTTGTACAATCTCATTGCACAGGATGCCCCCACTCGCGTGTAAACGACGTGAACGAGTCAGATCACGTCGTTTGAATCCAATACAAAACGGGTCACATCCACAGCGTATCCAGGATTAGGTCTCCAACCCTATACATATACTGTAGGCTGTTCGGGTCATTAACTCAAATGTGATCCTCCCTGTGTGTCCACTACACACCGTTCAAGTTCTAGTTCTTTCATAAATTCAATGACCCTTGAGCTTAGTTTATTGGACAAAGTTTGTAAAAATGCGAGACACAAACCGATGAATTAAATAACTCTTATTAATTTCAAATGGTAAATTACAAACGAAACGAGATTAGGACATACATCCCAACAAGATGAAAGTTGGGTTTCAGTCCCACCTGATCAAACCTCCTTTTTCGTCATAGTTGGTGACTCATTGTAGGTACAATCCCCTTTCTTTCTCTTTCTCTTTCTCTGCCATGGAAATGGAAATCAAGATCGTGAAGCATAATAGGAGGTTTAAGAATGTGAAGCATAGGAGGTTTAATAATGTGAAACATAAGGTTTTAGCTGATTCAATCAAAAATTGATCATGTGGTTCTCTCCCGGCCTACTCATTTTGATCACATTTATCTTCTTTCAGATTTTAATACGAACTTCCAGTTCTATGTCTTTTATTTAGCAATGTCAGGCCAAAACAAAGAACAATATTTTAATCCCTTGTTGAAATTTGAAGGAGATGGTTTATAAAATTATTTATCAGCTCTAACTTCTCATGAATTTTCTACATTACGCTGACCAATAAAATTTTAATCGGGATATCTCTTCACTTCGACGATAATTTATCAACTTTTTTTTTCTTTTTCAATTAAACTTGTTTCTGTTGATTTCATGGAGGCTCCATGTGTGGTGGCATTTCTGCTTAAACTATGCTGGTTAGAAGTTGATTGATGATACGGACTACATTGCAAATTTTGGCATCAAGGATGGTGATATGGGATTTATGCCCTAAACAAGTGTAGTTTTGTAATAATGATATTTCAAATAAATAAAGAGTTATTTATTATATTCTCGCACATAAACCTAAATCCAATAAACTAAGTTTCAAGGTTATAATGATCGATCTTGAACAATAATGTAGTGGACATAAGTTGGATAAAGTTGTTCAAGTATAACCTGAACAAATGGTCTATGGTATATGCGTAAAGTTGGAAACCTTATACTGGTAACACCATGGATGTGGTCCGCTTTGTATTCAGTACAAACGAGGTAATCCAACTCGTTCATGTTGTAGACATGCGAGTGAGAGCATCCTGTATAATGAGATTATACAAGACCGGACCGCAAATTATTAACCTACTAGTGTAACACCGTTAACAAGATAGGTGTAATAATTTATAGATGATCAATAGTGACTTGAACTGAATCCTGAGCAAGTTACGGACTCCTGCTTATGAGGGTTTGTCCTTAAACTAGTATGGGTGAGAATGACCTGTAGCCGACTCAATAAGCCTACCTTCTCAAGGACAAAACCTTGTAGATAGCTGGGAACTTAACTCTGCAAGATGGAATTCATTCATTCCTAAATTAGGGAATCAGATAGGTTGTTCTCTTAAGAACTGAATCCAGATCTTGAACAATGGGGCCCCGCCTTCTTACTGGCCTAAGAAGGATTAAGTTTATAACACGACCATAGACTTGTTTTTCATTAGAGGATCAGTGATCCTTAAGGAGCAAGATGTAATCACAGTGGTAAAACGGTAATGTGACCCAGCTATGATTACGAACAACCTATGAAGGGTCAACTCACAGGTATTGATTATATCAATGGACACAATATAGTCTATAGGGAGGATGAAGGGATCGAATCCCGCAGCGGAAGCAATTGTAATCGCGTGTTCTTAATTTAGTTACATGGATTACAATCAAGAACTAATATAACTAGATTAAGCATGCATTTTTACAAGATGGACAACGAGATATTACCTTTAAAGAACTCTTTTTTCAAATGCTCCTTCTCCCACGATCACGATCTCAGCAACTCGAACCCGAACGATCACGGACACTACCACCGGATCTTCTCCGCAGTTCTCTAGATGAGGGAGAAATGTGGGTTTATTTAGGATGAGGTGAGATGGTTGTAAGAGAGATTTTGTGTGTGGAACTCTTCCAACACAAGTATGTGATACTTTAGGGTTTCACAAAAAGCTTCCTTCAAAGTTGCATCTCATGCAACTATATAAGGAAATAGGATGGTACCATCCTATCCCTTCTTTATTCTCTCATTAGTATATAGTCAATATGTGAATCTAATTCACATTAAAACTATATATTATATAAATTATATCACATATATTTGATATAACACCTCATATATGAAATTGAACACTTCAATTTCATTTCTAACTTTATATCCTCAATATTACCATGTTGAGCCAACGGAGGGAACTAGTGGACCAACAGTTCATGAGCTTTAATGATGTGAGATTAACTTATCAAACTCTTTGATCCAGTTAATCAATATTCTTTTACTACAAGTCACTCCACTATAGACTTGTAGTTGCACTCTCCTCACTGAAGATTATATTGTGTCCATTGATATAATCATTACGCATGAGTCGACCCTTCACAAGTTGTTTGTAATCACAGTTAGGTCAAATTATCGTTTTACCCCTGTGATTACCTCTTTGTTCCTTCAGCACAACTGATCCTCTAATGAACAACAAGTCTAAGGTCCTACCATAGACTCATACCCTCTTAAGTCAGTTAGAGGGTGAGGCCCCGTTGTTCAAGACCTAGAGTCAGTTCTTAAGGGAACAACTTATATAATTCCTTAGTGTAGGAATGAGTGAATTCCATCTTGTATAGTTAAGTCTCCAGCTACCTACGAGGTTCTGTCCCTGAGAAGGTATGCTTATTGAGTCGGCTACAGGTCACTCTCACCCATACTAGTCTAAGGACAAACCCCTATAAGCAGGAGTTCTTAACTTACTTAGGATTCAGGTCGAGTCACTAATGACCATCTATAAATTATCAGTCTTATCCTGCTAACGGTGTTATACTAGTCAGACTAATAATTTCCAGTCCGGTCTTGTATGAACTCTTTGAAGGGAATGAGAATCCCACGCAGCGGAAGACGATTGAATCGTCGTGGTGAAGTTGTGCAATTGAATTTCATTAAAATTGATCTAACTCTTAAATCTAGGCTAAACATTCTTCAAATTGGAAGACAATACAACAAGTTAAATGAACACTTACTTGTTGAAGACTTCCTTCAATGTTCCTTCCAACGAATCACGAACTCTTCGTGCAATCTCGATCTCTTCGATCCCGAACTGTTCTCATGAACAAGAACGAACACCACCCTTCGGTTTCTCGGTTGTTCTTCTTTTGGAAGAAGGAAGTTTGTGGGAACTTCTTTTGTTTTGGTTTTGTGAGGAGAAAGGTAGAGAGAAAATTGAGAGAGAAAGTTCTCTTCTTTTGGTGAAAATCCAAAAATGAGAGAATTGAGTAGGCTCCCGTTCTTGCAAAAGAGTTTAAATAATGGACATAGGTGGAGTTGAAATCTCCACCTATTTACCATTTTATCACAACTATAGGTTATGAAAATCATATTTGCATAACCATATATTATAAGATATCTCATATCTCATATTACAAATCACATTTGCAATATTGTGGATTTATTAAATTGAATCACATCCAATTTAATATCTCTCAACCTAATTTCTCCAATTATCCCTAATTCAACAATTAGGCTAACCTATAGTTTATTATGAATCTCATTCCCATTAAACTATATATTATATCATTCATATCTCATATAAATGACATAAATGCCCTTTAGTGAAATTGAACACTTCAATTCACACCAAAACAGTAACCCTTCTTTTAACCCAAATTGAACCAACCGAGGGACCTAATGGACCTACAGTGACGAGCTCCAATGATCCGAGATTAACCTATCAAACTCTTTGACCCGTTTAATCAACCTTCATTAGCTACGATAACACTCCACTAAAGCCCGTAGTTGCACTCCCGTCAGTGCAGAATATTACGTGTCCACTGATATAACCAATTCCCATGAGTCGACCCTTCACAGGTTGTTCGTAGATACTGCTGAGTAATATTACCGTTTTACCCCTATGTCTACTTCTTGCTACTTAAGTCTCCACTACTCCTCTAATGAACAACAACGTTGTAATGGTCAAACCATACACAACAACCCTCTCATGCCAGTGAGAGGGTGGGTGCCCGTTGTCCAAGCCCAGGAGACAGCACTTAAGGGAACAACCCCTCTAGTTTCTCTAAAGGCGGGAACGAGTGAATTCCGTCTCGCGTATTTAAGTTCCCAGCTCCCTACTTGGTACTGTCCCTGAGAAGGTAGACATATTGGGCGAGTAATTGTGACCACCCTCACCCGTACTAGTCAAAGGACAGACCCCCGCAGGCAGGAGTCCTTAACACGTTCAGGATTCAGGTCGAGTCACTAATGGTCATCTACGAAGTTATTAGTCCTTACTGTCAATGGTGTTACATTAGTAGGTCTAATTCACGGTCCGGTCTTGTACAATCTCATTGTATAGGATGCGCACGCTCACTTGTCAAACACATGAACGAGTCAGATCACCTCGTTTCTATCTTAATACAAAACGGGTCGCATCCACAGTGTATCCAGGATTGGGTCTCCAACCCCATCCATATACTGTAGACCGTTCGGGTCATTTACTCGAACGTGATCGTCCCTGTGTGTCCACTACAATGTTTTGCTTTTAGACTTGTAAACCTAGACCTTTTAGGTGACTCACAAACACTTTAGCCGTGTGAGCCTTTCTAAAAGGATCAACAATGTTTTGCTCTGAGGCTATCTTCGTTACAATCACGTCTCCTCGATGCACGATTTTCTGGATGAGATGATATTTTCGCTCAATGTGCTTTCCCTTCTCGTGAGTTTGAGGTTCCCTTGAATTTTCCACTGCACCACTATTATCACAATACAGCGTGATGGGCAAAGTCATATTTGGAACAACTTCCAAATTTAGCATGAAATTCCTTAACCAAACAACCTCTTTAGCTTCTTCACAAGCTACTACATATACGGCCTCCATGGTGGAATCAGCGATGCATCCTTGCTTGACGCTTCGCCATACTACAACTCCTCCGTTAAGAGTAAATACTGACCCTGATGTAGACTTCCGAGAATCTTTATAAGTCTGAAAGTCAGAATCCGTGTATCCTGTAAGGATCAAATCCTTAGCCCCATACACAAGCATGTAGTTCTTTGTTCTCCGTAGATACTTAAGGATTGTTTTAACTGTTGTCCAGTGTTCAGGTCCTGGATTGGATTGATATCTACTGATCATTCCAACTGCAAAACAGATGTCTTGCCTAGTACACAACATGTCATACATAAGGCTCCCAACAGCTGATGCATAAGGAATTCGTCTCATATCCTCAACTCCTTGTGGTGTCTTAGGACATTGTTCCTTAGACGAATGAACTCTAATCTGAAAGGCAATAAGCCCTTTTTGGAGTCTTGCATCTTAAACCTCGACAACACTTTGTCTATGTAAGATGTTTGAGACAAGGCTAGTGTTTTATTCTTACGGTTCCGGACAATCTGGATCCCAAGATCATATTGTGCATCACCAAAATTCATTTAGAATTGCGTAGCTAGCCAATTCTTAATGTTAGTAAGATATCCTACATCATTCCCAATGAGTAGGATATCATCAACATATAGAACTAGGAATGCGACAGAACTATTGATGATTTTCTTGTAGACACAAGGTTCATCATCATTCTGGTCAAAACCAAAAGATTTGATTGCCTCATCAAATCTTATATCCAGGACCTACTGGCTTGTTTTAGTCCATAGATGGACCTTTTAAGCCTGCAAACCTTTTGCTCTTGTCTTGGTTTAACAACTTGGGTTTCAGATAAACCCATGTAACGGTCAGGTTGTGTTATAACCCTCCCACTACGTCGAGGCATACTCAACTCTTGAGTTGGACTCTCTTGACTAGACAAGCTAGTATCAACAACTTTTGTTGACGTACAAGTTTTATTAGCAACCTTTGCTATTGTTCTGTCTAACGAACTCAACACAATTTTACTTCTTGGCTTGTGGTCCCTTATGTGGTTCTCCTCTAAGAAAATGACATTTTTCGACACAAAAACCTTATCTTCCTTAGGATCATAGAATAAACCAACTCTTGTTTCTTTTGGGTAGCCTACGAATAGACATAATTTTGAACCTGAATCCAACTTCTTTGGATTTTTAACAAGCACATGTGTTGGGCAATCCCAAATCCTAAAATGACATAAATTACCTTTACGTCCTTTCCAGAGTTCAAAAGGTGTTTCAGAAACACTTTTTGATGGCACATTGTTCAAAATGTATAGTGCAGTCTCCACTTCGTAACCCCAAAAGGAACTAGGGAGATGAGCATAACTCATCATTGATCGAATCATGTCTAACAAGGTTCTATTTCTCTTTTTTGATACACCATTTTGTTGTGGCGTACCGGGAGCCGAGAGTTGGGATGTTATTCCATGTTCTATCATATAGTTCTGGAATTTTAAATCCATGTACTCTCCACCTCGATCTGATCGAAGTGTTTTAATTGTTTTACCTAATTGGTTTTCAACCTCAGTCTTGAATTCTTGAACTTTACAAGTGCTTCAGACTTATGTTGTATTAGGTAAATATGCCCAAATCTAGAATAATCATCTATAAAATAGATGAAATATCCATAACCTCCTCTGGCTTTAACACTCATCGGACCACAAAGGTCTGAATGTATAAGCTCAAGAGGTTATTTGGCTCTATAACCTTTTCCACTAAAAGGTCTTTTAGTCATTTTTCCTTCTAGGCAGGATTCACATACAGGTAAAGTATTTTCTTCTAACTCATTTAGAAGTTCATTCTTTACTAATCTCTCAATTCTATTGAGGTTAATGTGACCGAATCTAAGATGCCAAGGATGAGCATTTTCTTTAGGAGAAATTTTACGTTTCTAGCTTGTGTGCTTGCAGTTTTAAATAATTCAGTGTTGAAAACCATTTTGACTGAATTAGGCCTTAAAACATACAACCCATTTTCTAATGAAGATGAACATATTTCCACACCTTTCTTCAAAATAAACACTTTATTTGTAGAGAAAGAAACAGAAATACATTGTTCTATAAGGCAAGAAATCGAAATAAGGTTTCTAGTAAACCCTGGTATCACTAATATATTGTCCAACAACATATATTTCTTGCCAAAATAAAGCTTCATCGAGCCTACTGCTACAGCTGAGATGACTTCTCCATTTCCATCCCGGAGTGTTATCTTTCCTTTCTGTAGCTACTGCCAGGAATCAATTCCCTTACAAGAAGAACAAACATGATTAGTGGCGCCTGAAATAAGTATCCAAGCAGTTTTGTCATTATCCACTAAACAAGCTTCTAAGCAAAGTAAATCATATTTACCTTTCTTTTCCTTTTCTGCAATGTACTTCTGACGACTTCCGTTTCCAATGCGTCTTCTTTGCGTTGCAAAGTGAAACATTTTCCTTTGTCTGCAACTTCTTTGACTTTTTTACCCTTCTGGGCGGCAGCTTTGTCAGCTCGTTTCCCTTTACCAGCCTTCTTCATGTTCTTCTTCTTCCCTTTCAAGTTAGAAGAAGATGAAGCCACTATTTTTATCCAGAGGTCGAACCTCTATGATAACTCCTACTGGCAACATTTACCTCACCTTTCGATCCCTGAATTTTCATCAAAGATTGAAAGGTCTGGAGTTCATTCAGAAGGGAGGTAAGATTAAAAGTAAGCTTGTTCATAACAACATAACTTCTAAACTGCAGGAAACTATCTGGAAGTGTTTCCAGAAATAAAGCTGACCTGGCTCGATTCATCGATTGAAGCACCATTCGACCCGCAATGTTAAAGTGCACCATCATATCTAGGACATGATCCCGAACAGATGTACCCTCTGGCATCCTTGAGTTGAATATGTACTTTAAAGCATTGTGTCGGGCCTGTGTGGATTGTTGTCCAAACATGCCCTGCACTGAATCCATGATTTTCTTAGTGGTCATCATGCCCTCATGCTTCTTGGCTAATATGTCAGACATACTTGCCAACATGTAGACCTTGGCCTTATCATTGGCCTTGATGCATCGATCATATGCATCACGAACATTTCGTGAAGCATTCGAGCCTGGCACCTGAGGACACTCCTCAGGTAACACAAACTTCAGATCATCCACTACCAATATAGTGTTGAGTTTGTTTTTCCACGTCATCATACTCTCTCTGGTTAACTTTTCTGCAACCTATAAGGAAATTATAGAGCTAGACATTTTTGCTGAAAATTTACAAACAAAACTTGTATGAGTTTCTTGCTATAATTTTCTAATCCAATCAAGTTTTAGCAAATTATCAAATGATTCCTAGGTCATTTATAATTTGCAATGATATTCCAAAGGTTTAGAATGTATGACACCGAAGGGTAATCAAAAACACTCCTCCTCTGGATCAATACACTCTTGACCAAAACCTAATGCCAGAATAACTCTTATTCTTATAGGCTTTAGTTACCATTATTCGGTCAAGATACATACACTTCTTATGTACCTTGTGAGTGAAACCCTCTGACTTTAGATCCCAGAGTCCCTATCCAATAAAATCCGCCGAAGGGAGGACTAGATTGAAAAATAGACTAAGGAAATCTTTATCCCTTTCGGGTGTCTACTGTGTTCGATCCCCTATGATCAAGCCCTTCGAAGGGATTGTCTTGTCCAGGCCAAACTAGCAGGCTGACCATAGTGATCTTACGGTGTAAACCGACTGAAGAGATCATAGGTTTTGTTTTCACTAAACCTGCTCCCACTCACTATAAGTACCCTCTCCATTCATCTTGATATTGACTCATACAAACACCATCCGAAGGGGGACGCTCCCGTTTGCGCCACGAGGCCAAGTATGAGTCTCACGGTGTGAACTTCCCGTTTGCGCCACGAGGGCAAGTATGAGTCTCACGGTATCATATACACTTTTCCTCCCACTGGATACTTTAACTCTATAGGAAATTTTCATAGGCTAAAACCTGGCTAATGGTTTTACCTAGACTTATCAATATAATTCTTATATCGATTATCAATATAACTCTTATATTGATTTTATTCTAAGTTTGCTAATATAACTCTTTATATTAAGCCTAGGATTTCTAGTTTATTAAGCCCTTAACAAACCCGCTGACGCTACTATAATTTATAAACTCTCTGATTAAAATTCACTCCCAGGTCAGTTTTAAGGTAGGGGTGTTCCGTTTCCATCAGCTTAAATACCCCAGCCTAGACAGAACCTTCCTTAGACAGAGTTCCTTTTTTAATTATGTAAATCTAAGTGTAAAAATCGAAACCATCTAATTTGCAAACTGTTCATTCATCACATGAAAAATAGTAAATCCCACCTCGTTCTTGATAAATCCAGAACGAAAATTAAGAACACAATTGGGCTCTGATACCAATTGAAGGGATTGAATCCCACAGCGGAAGCGATTATTAATCGCGTGTTCTTAATTTAGTTACATGGATTACAATCAAGAACTAATCTAACTAGATTAAGCATGCATTTTTACAAGATGGACAGCGAGATATTACCTTTAAAGAACTCTTTCTTCAAGTGTTTCTTTTCCCACGATCCTGATCTCACCAACTCGAACCAGAACGATCACGGACACTACCACCGGATCTTCTCCATTGTTCTCTAGGTGAGGGAGGAAGGTGGGTTCCTTTAGGATGAGGTGAGATGGTCGTAAGAGAGATTTTGTGTGTGGAACTCTTCCAACACAAGTATGTGATACTTTAGGGTTTCACAAAAAGCTTCCTTCAAAGTTGCATCTCATGCAACTATATATAAGGAAATAGGATGGAAATTACCATCATATCCCTTCTTTATTCTCTCATTAGTATATAGTCAATATGTGACTTTAATTCACATTAAAACTATATATTATATCAATTATATCACATATATTTGATATAACACCTCATATATGAAATTGAACACTTCAATTTCATTTGTAACTTTAGACCTACAATATTACCATGTTGAGCCAACGGATGAACCTAATGGACCTACAGTTCATGAGCTCCAATGATGTGAGATTAACTGATCAAACTCTTTGATCCAGTTAATCAATATTCATTAACTACAAGTCAGTCCACTATAGAGTTGTAGTTGCACTCTCCTCACTGAAGATTATATTGTGTCCATTGATATAATCATTACCCATGGGTCGACCCTTCACAAGTTGTTCGTAATCACAGCTGGGTCAAATTACCGTTTTACCCTTGTGATTACCTCTTTGTTCCTTAAGCACCATTTAACCTCTAATGAACAACAAGTCTAAGGTCCTACCATAGACTCATACCCTCTTATGTAAGTTAGTGGGTGGGGCCCCGTTGTTCAAGACTTGGAGTCAGTTCTTAAGGGAACAACCTATCTAATTCCTTAGTGTAGGAATGAGTGAATTCCATCATATATAGTTAAGTCCCCAGCTACCTACGAGGTTCTGTCCCTGGGAAGATAGGCTTATTGAATCGGCTACATGCCACTCTCACCCATACTTATCTAAGGACAAACCCCTATAAGCAGGAGTTCTTAACTTACTCAAGATTCAGGTCGAGTCACTAATGACCATCTCTAAATTATCAGTCTTATCCTGTTAACGGTGTTATACTGGTTAGACTAATAATTTGCGGTCCGGTCTTGTATGAACTCTTCATACAGGATGCCCCCACTCGCATGTCAACTACATGAATGAGTTGGATTACCTCATTTGTACTCATTACAAAATCGGCCGCATCCATGGTGTTACCAGAATGAGTTTTCCAACCTTATTCTTATACCATAGACCATTTAGGTTATATTCTTGAACACAATCCAAATAGTGTCTACTACACTGATGTTCTAGATATATTATAACCTTGGAGCTTAGTTTATTGGATTTATAAAGCAAGAATATAATTTTATCAAAACAAATAACTCTTTATTTATTTTATCAAAATTACACAAGTTTAAGGCATAAATCCCAACAGAGGAGAGTGCAACTATGAGTCTATAGTGGAGTGACTCGTAGTTAATGAATGTTGGTTAATTAGATCAAAGAGTTTGATCGATTAATCTTGTATCATTGGAGCTCATGATCTGTAGGTGCATTAGGTCCCTTCGTTGGCTCAACATGGAAATATTGAGGGTATAAAGTTTGGAGTGAAATTGAAGTATTCAATTTCATATATAAGGATATATATCAATTATATGTGATATAATTCATATAATATAAAGTTTAATCTATATACAAAATGAGAAATACATAGTAAGAGCACTATAGGGGGTAGGATAGTCATTTCCACTCTATTTCCCTATAATATGTGCAGAAGATGCACATTTGACAAGCAATCCAAGATAAGAAACCCTAGTGCTCTCAAAGTTGGAAAAAGAGTTTTTCCTTCTTTCAAAAAGTCTCCCCAAACAACAAAGTGGAATCCCACCTTCCTCCCTCTCCTAGAGATACAATGGAGAAGACCTAGTGGTGCAAATCGGTTCGCCGAGTTCGTTGGAAACGTGAGATCGTGAGGAGCAAAGGAGCATGTGGAGTTCGTTGAAGGAGGTCTACAAAGGTAATATATGTTATCCATCCTCTTGTTAGTATGCTTAATCTATATTATTTATTATTTTTTATTGGATCTATGTAACACACTACAAGAATGAAGGGAATCGAATCCCGCAGCGGAAGCGATTGTGAATCACACGTTCTTAATTTCGTTACAACAATTACATTCAAGAACTAAAATAAATAGATTAAGCATAAAAACAAAATATGGACAACAAGAAATATACCTTTGAAGAACCTTTCTCCGAGTGCTCCTTCTCCCACGACCACGATCTCAGCAACACGAACCCAAGATATTACGAACATTACCACCGGATCTTCTCCGTTGTTCTCTAGGTGAGGGAGGAAGGTGGGTTCCCTTTAGGTGAGATGAGATGTTGTGAGAGAGAGGTTTGTGTTTTGGAACTTTTCCAACAACATAACAAAAGCCTAAAATTCCTTAACCTAGTTGCATCTCATGCAACCATATATATAGGGAAATAGGATGGAAATGACCATCCTACCCCTCCTTTATTCTCTCATTAGTATATAGTCAATATGTGAATCTAATTCACATTAAAACTATATATTATATCAATTTTATATCATATATAATTGATATAACACCTCATGTATGAAATTGAACACTTCAATTTCATTCCTAACTTTATACCATCAATATTACCATGTTGAGCCAACGGAGGGACCTAATGGACCTACAGTTCATGAGCTCCAATGATGTGAAATTAACTGATCAAACTCTTTGATCAAGTTAATCAATATTCATTAACTACAAGTCACTCCACTATAGACTTGTAGTTGCACTCTCCTCACTGTAGATTATATTGTGTCCACTGATATAGTCATTATTTATGAATCGACCCTTCACAGGTTTTTCGTGATCACAACTGGGTCAAATTACCATTTTACCCCTGTGATTACCTCTTTGTTCCTTAAGCACCACTGATCCTCTAGTGAACAACAAGTCTAAGGCCCTACCATAGACTCATACCCTCATAGAGAACGGGGCCCCGTTGTTCAAGACCTGGAGTCAGTTCTTAAGGGAACAACCATTCTAATTCCTTAGTGTAGGAATGAGAGAATTTCAACTTGCATAGTTAAGTTCCCAACTACTTACGAGGTTCTGTCCCTTAGGAGATAGGCTTATTGAGTCGGCTACAGGCCACTCTCACCCATACTAGTCTAAGGACAAACCCCTAATGACCATCTATAAATTACTAGTCTTATCCCGTTAACGGTGTTACACTAGATAGATTAATAATTTGCGGTCCAGTCTTGTATGAACTATTCATACAGGATCCCCCCACTCGCATGTCAACTACATGAATGAGTTGGATTACCTCATTTATACTAATTACAAAGTGGGTCGCATCCATGGTGTTACCAGAATGAGGTTTCCAACCTTATTCTTATACCATAGACCATTTAGGTTATATTCTTGAACACAATCCAAATAGTGTCCACTACACTGATGTTCAAGATATATATTATAACCTTTGAGCTTAGTTTATTGGATTTATAAAGTAAGACTGTAATTTTATCAAAACAAATAACTCTTTATTTCTTTGATCAAAATTACACAAGTTTTAGGGCATACATCCCAACAATCTCCCACTTGACCTAAAGCTTGTGGAGTACTATTACAGTGATGTAAATACAATAAACTAGGGCATTTAAACCCTTTGTACAAAATACTCCCACTTGCCCTAGTTGGGGGAAGACTTGCAAACCTAGACCTTCTAGACTCTTTAATACTTTAGTCGTGAGAGCCTTTGTAAAAAGATGAGCAACGTTGTGCTCTGAGGCTATCTTTGTGACAATCACGTCTCCTCTATGCACAATCTCCCGGATGAGATGGTATTTCCGCTCAATGTGCTTTCCCCTCTTTTGACTTCGGGGTTCTCTCAAATTCGCCACTACACCACTGTTATCGCAATACAGCGTGATGGGCAAAGTCATATTTGGAACAACTTCAAAATTTATCAAGAATTTCCTTAACCAAACGGCCTCTTTAGCTGCTTCACAAGCTGCTACATATTCAACCTCCATGGTGGAATCAACGATGCATCCTTGCTTGACGTTTCGCCATACTACAGCTCCTCTGTTAAGAGTAAATACTAACCCTGATGTAGATTTCTGAGAATCTTTATCAGTCTGAAAGTCAGAATATGTGTATCCTGTAAGGATCAAATCCTTAACCCCATAAACAAGCATGTAGTTCCTTGTTCTCCGTAGATACTTAAGGATTGTTTTATCTGTTGTCCAATGTTAAAGTCCTTGATTGGATTGATACCTACTGATCATCCCAACTGCAAAACAGATGTCAGGCGTAGTACACAACATAACGTACATCAGGCTCCCAACAGCTGATGCATAAGGAATCCGTCTCATATCCTCAACTCCTTGAGGTGTCTTAGGACGCTGTTCCTTAGACAAATGGAATCCATGTCTAAAAGCCAACAAGCCCTTTTTGGAGTATTGCATCTTAAACCTTGACAACACTTTGTCTATGTAAGATGTTGGAGACAAGGCTAGTGTTTTATTCTTGCGGTTCTGGACAATCTGGATCCCAAGAACAAATTGCGCTTCTCCCCAATATTTCATTTGGAACTGCGTAGCTAGCCAATCCTTAATGTCAGTAAGATAACCTACATCATTCCCAATGAGTAGGATATCATCCACATAGAGAATTAGGAATGCGACAGAACTAGTGATGATTTTCTTGTAGACACAAGGTTCATCATCATTTTGGTCAAAACCATAAGATTTAATTGCCTCATCAAATCTTATATTCCTGAACCTAGAGGCATGTTTCAGTCCATAAATTGACCTTTTAAGCCTACAAACCTTTTGCTCTTGTCCTGGTTCAATGAACCCTTTGGGTTGGTCCATGTAGATGTTTTCCTCAAGATTGCCATTCAATAAGCTTGTCTTGACATCCATTTGTCATACCTCATAGTCATAATATGCGACAATTGCAAGTAGGATACGTATAGACTTTACCATAGCAACAGGTGAAAAGGTTTTCTCATAGTCAACCCCTTCAACCTAGGTATAACCCTTTGCTACTAGTCTAGCTTTAAAGGTTTGCACCTTTCCATCTACACCACGCTTTCTCTTGTAGATCCACTTATAACCTATAGGTTTTACCCCATTAGGTTTATCTACAAGATCCCAAACAGAATTGAAGTACATAGACTTCATTTCTTGGTCCATGGCTATGACTCATTTGTCTTTGTCTTTGTCAACCATCGCTTGATTATAAGTCAATGGATCCTCGCATTTGTCATCTGGTATAACAACTTGGGTTTCAGATAAACCCATGTAACGGTCAGGTTGTCTTATAACCCTCCCACTACGTCGAGGCATACTCAACTCTTGAGATGGACTCTCTTGACTAGACAAGCTAGTATCAACAACTCTTGTTGGCGTACTAGTTTTATTAGCAACCTTTGCTATTGTTCCATCTAACTCACTCAACACAATTTTACTTCTTGGTTTGTGGTCCCTTATGTGGTCCTCCTCTAAGAAAGTGGCATTTGTCGACACAAAAACCTTATCTTCCTTAGGATCATAGAATAAACCACCTCTTGTTTCTTTTGGGTATCCTACGAATAGGCATAACTTTGAACGTGAATCCAACTTCTTTGGATTTGTCACAAGCACATGTGCTGGACAGCCCCATATTCTGAAGTGACATAAACTGCCTTTACATCCTTTCCAGAGTTCAAAAGGTGTTTCATAAACACTTTTTGTGGGCACATTGTTCAAAATGTATACTGCAGTCTCCACTGCGTAACCCCAAAAGGAACTAGGGAGATGAGCATAACTCATCATTGATCGAACCATGTCCAACAAGGTTCTATTTCTCCTTTTCGATACACAGTTTTGCTGTGGTGTGTCGAGAGCTGAGAGTTGGGATGTAATTCCATGTTCTATCATATAGTTCTGGAATTTAAAATCCATGTACTCTCCACCTCGATCTGATCGAAGTATTTTAATAGTTTTACCTAATTGATTTTCAACCTCAATCTTGAATTCCTTGAACTTTTCAAGTGCTTCAGACTTGTGGTGCATTAGGTAAATATGCCCAAATCTAGAATACTCATCTATAAAAGAGATGAAATATTCATATCCTCCCCTGGGTTTAACATTCATCGAACCACAAAGGTTTGAATGTATAAGCTCTAGAGGGTTTTTGGCTCTATAACCTTTTCCACTAAAAGGTCTTTTAGACATTTTGCCTTCTAGATAGGATTCACATACAGGTAAAGTATTTTCTTCTAACTCATTTAGAAGTTCATTCTTTACCAATCTCTCAATCCTATTGAGATTAATGTGACCCAATCTAAGATGCCAAAAATGAGAATTTTTTAGGAGAAATTAGTTCGTGTACTTGCTATTTTGTATAATTCAGTGTTAAAACTATTTTAACTGAATTAAACCATTGCAAATAATTCTCAAGAAGAGCAACACATAGTACAATACTTTTCCAATGAAATAAACACTTTATTCAATTGAAAAGGAAATGAAGTACAATATTCGCTAAGGCAAGAAATAGAAATATGGTTTCTAATAAACCCTTAATCTACATGTTATCAAATAACAACTTTTCCTTCCCAGACGATTGCTATTTATTTACTCCTTTTCCTCTTCTTTTGTATCTTCTAAAGTTCAGAAGTATGGTTGCAGTTCTTAGTTCCAAAGGATGAACCCTCCTGAGACCTTTGGAATGGGAAACAAATTTTCCTCTCCATTCTATTGTCTCTTATCATCCATAAGAAACTGTTAATTCTGCAGCTCATTTAGCAGAGAAGTTAGATCATACTCTATGTTGTTCATCGCTGCATTGCTACGAAATTGCAGAAAACTCTTAGGAAGAGATTCTAGGATGAACAAAACCTGACTTTTCTCATCTATGACAGCTCCGTTTAATTCCGCTATGTTGAAGTGAGCAATCGAGTTGAGAACATGTTCTCTCACCGACGTTCCTCCTCCTTCATGTGCGCGTTGTAAACGAATTTTAGGGCTTCATGCCGAATTTGTTTGGACTGTTATCTAGACAAATTTAGCACAAATCCATGATCTCACGAGCTGAGACCTTGCTCTCCAGCCTCCTGGCTAAAACATCAGGTATGCTAGCCAGGATATAGGCTTTTGCCTGGCATTGATCCAACGGTCGTACGCATCCTTAACAGATTAAGATGTGTTTTGAGCAGGGAATTGAGGACACTCCTCATTGAGAACGAACTTAAGATCATGTGCAATCAAGATTATGTTGAGTATATTCCTCCAAGTCATTATGTTTTCTCCGGTTAATTTTTCCACATCCAGTAAGAAAATAATTGAGCTAGGCATTTTGCTGAAAATTTACAAATAAACTTGTATGGGTTTCTTGCTATAACTCTAATCCAATCATGTTTTAGCTAATTATCAAATGATTCCTAGGTCATTTATAATTTGCAATGATACTCCAAAGGTTTAGAATGTATGACCCCGAATGGTTATAAAAAACACTCCTCCTCTAGATCAAGACACTCTTGACCAAAACCTAATGCCAGAATAACTCTTATTCCTATAGGCTTTAGTTACCATTTTTCGATCAGGATACATACACAACTTATGTAGCCCGTGAGTGTAACCCTCTGTCTTTAGATCCCAGAGTCTCCATCAAATAAAATCCGTCGAAGGGAGAACTAGATTGAAAAACAGACTAAGGAAATCTTTATCCCTTTCGGGTGTCTACTGTGTTCGATCTCCTATGATCAAGCTTTCCGAAGGGATTGTCTGGTCCAGGCCAAACTAGTAGGCTGACCATAGTGGTCTAGCGGTGTAAACCGACAAAAGAGACCGTAGGTTTTGTTTTCACTAAACCTGCTCCCACTCAGTATAAGTACCCTCACCATTCACCTTGATATTGACTTATACAAACACCATTCGAAGGGGGTCGCTCTCGTTTGTGCCACGAGGCCAAGTATGAGTCTCACGGTGTGAATTTCTCGGAGATAACTTAGGTGAAAAAATATGTATCATATACACTTTTCCTCCCATTGGATACTTTAAAGTTATAGGAATCTTACTTAGGCTAAAACCCGGCTAATGGTTTTACCCAACTTTATCAATATAACTCTTATATTGATTTTATCCTATGTTTGGTAATATAACTTTTTATATTAAGCCTGAGATTTCTAGTTTATTAACCCCTTAATAAACCCGCTGACACTACTGTAATTTATAAACTTTCTGATTAAATTTCACTCCCAGGTCAGTTCCCAGGTAAGGGTGTTCCGTTTCCGTCAGTTTAATTACCCCAGCCTAGACAGAACCTTCCTTAGACAGAGTTTCTCTTTTAATCATAGCTTATAAGTTACTTGGTTCCTAATTCTAATCTAATTAGAACTAGATAACCTAAGGTCTATTATTTCCAAGTTCTGAACATTTTAAAACTAATAATTAACCTTAGGTGACATGCATACTATGTTATAGTGCTTGATCATTCATCACATGAATAATAAGACATTCATAGCATAATCATCTCATGATATATAATGCATGTCAATGCTGTCCATAAATTAATAAAATAACTTTATATTAATTAATCATGCAAACTATATAATACAACTCTTTATATTATAAATGATGCATGAAAATGCTTAACCTAAGGTGGGATTTCTAAAATAAAAGCATACATTATGCATGGCAATAATTACACAACAATTGCATAATTTAAATAGCAAAATTAGACCAATTTTGGCACCCTAAATTCATTCCTAACTTTATACCATCAAAATTACCATGTTGAGCCAACGGAGGGACCTAATGGACCTACAGTTCATGAGCTCCAATGATGTGAAATTAACTGATCAAACTCTTTGATCCAATTAATCAATATTCATTAACTACAGGTCACTCTACTATAGACTTGTAGCTGCACTCTCCTCACTGTAGATTATATTATGTCCACTGATATAGTCATTACCCATGAGTCGACCCTTCATAGGTTGTTCGTGATCACAGCTAGATCAAATGAATAACAAGCCTAAGGTCCTACCATAGACTTATACACTCATAGAGGGTGGGGCCCCGTTGTTCAAGACCTGGAGTAAGTTCTTAAGGGAACAACCTATTGATGGAGATCCGATCTCCTTGAGCGGCGGAAACGTATTTTGGGATCGTAATTTGCTTGATTGTTTTAATTGAATCAAAAACCAGTACATTGACAAAAACATACAGAACAAGCATGCTTTTAAATCTAATCTAATTAGGTATGGATTAGTTACATACGAACATACATATGTTTAACTATTAAACTAAAGGGGAGAAAGAAGAATTACCTTTGTAGTTTCTAATTCTCCAACAACACCTTGCTCCTAGCTTTTCAGTAACACATGAACTAAACTTCTCTGTTTTCTTTCAGCAATAGGACACCAACAAAATGACAAACCTCTTATTCTCTGGATTCCACTTAGATCAAACTTGGTTGGAAGGTAATCCAACAATTGAAAAAATTTGGGAATTTGAGAGTGAGAGAGAATTTGGACAGCAATTCTCCAATTGCCAGTTCATACAGTTGATTGATCGATAACCAGAATAGATCAACCTCGTTCTCCCTGTTAAACTATCGATAGGGAGAAGAAGGGGGGTAGTAGGAACGTGTCTGGATAACACGTTCCCTTATTTTATTATTAAAATAATAATAATAATAAAGTAATGATAATAAAATCAAATTTAATTATTAATTTAAATCATATTTAAATAAAACAAATTAAATATCATATGTTTAATTTGGATTAAATCTTATTTAATCATATTACCCCTTTAACCTATAGTTTCAATGTACATCCGGTGCACATTAAATTTTAACCTATAGTTTTCAAATATAAATCACATTCGCATTTGAATTTAATATTTGAACTCTTTCAAATATTTAATTCTCTCATATAATTTAATATGAATCATATTCACATTAAATTTATGATATATAGTTCCAAAACTATATATTATATCGTATCAATATACATTAAATATATTCCCTAATGAATTTGAATAATTGAAATTCAAATGATCTAAGAACCCTTTACGAGCTAGAAGGTGGACCTAATGGACCTACAGATCAGAAGCTCCCACGATACAAGATTGCTCGGTTAATCTCATTAACCTCCCAATCAACATTCGTTAACTACAGGAACACTCCACTAAAGTCACGCCGCTGCACTTTTCTCACTGTAGATATTTCTGTGTCCACGAATATTGACCAATAAAAGCAAGTCAATCCTTCACGAATGTTCGTAACACCAGCTGGGTCAAATTACCATTTTACCCCTAGGTTACATTTTGTGCCTTAAGTACCAGTGCTCCTCTAATGAACAATTTGTTTGTGGTCCTACCAACAAACAGAGTCCCTCTCGGGCCAATGAGAGGGTCGGGCCTTTTGTTCAAGTCCCGAGACACCACTTAAGGGAACATTCCTCTACTTACCCTAGTAGGCGGGAAGGAGTGAATTCTATCTTGCTAAGTTAAGTTCCCAGCCGCTCACTCGGTCTTGTCCCCAAGAAGGTAGGCATATTGAGTCGGCAAAAGCGCCACTCTCACCCATACTAGTCAAAGGACAATCCTCCTCGACAGCAGAGTTCGTAGAATCCGCTCGAGATTGAGATCAAGTTTCCTAGGTCATCCTAGTGAAATAGAAACCTAACTAGTGAACGGAGTTACAACTAGAGGTTATTATTTCGTGGTCCGGTCTTATGTAATCTCATTACATAGGATATCCCCACTCACATGTCATCTACACGAACACGTTAGGATCACAGTGTTTGTATCAAATACAAAGTGGGCCACGTCCATAGTTTTACCAGGGTAAGGTACCCAAACCTTATCCCCTAACTATAGACCCTTTGGGTTGTATCTCGAACCGAGATCCTTTATATGTACACTACATTCAGTTAAAGATTCATATAACAGCCTTGGATGTTTAGTTTATTGGATTTAGGGTTTAAATAGAGACAAACTCATAGATAACGAACAATAACTCTTTATTGAAATAATAACACTTTATTTCATTAATTAGAACATAAATAAAAACTACGAGTTTTAGGGCACAAACCCCAACAAACTCCCACTTGAACTAAAACTCTAGTGGGGTACATGATAATCTAAAACAGTGGTTACAAGAGATAGAAATACAATATTGTAGGGCATCCATATACCCCATTACGTATCCCCACTTGCCCTAGATTAACCTATGTACATATCTCGTAGACCCAGACTTTCCAGATGACCCTCGAACACTTTAGCCGTGAGAGTCTTTGTAAATGGATCAGCAATATTATGCTCTGAAGCGATCTTCGTGACTGTCACATCTCCTCGTTGCACTATTTCTCGTATCAGGTGATACTTCCTCTCGATGTGCTTGCCTCGCTTATGGCTTCGAGGTTCCTTCGAATTGGCTACCGCACCACTGTTGTCACAGTATAAGGTGATGGGAAATTTCATATTTGGAACGACTTCCAAATCAGTCGGCGATGCATCCTTGCTTGATGCTTCGCCATACTATAGCTCCCCCGTTAAGGGTGAAAACTGATCCCGATGTGGATTTTTATGAATCCTTATCAGTCTGAAAATCAGAATCAGTGTATCCAGTAAGGATCAAATCCTTAGACCCATACACAAGCGTATAGTCCCTCGTTCTCCTACGATACTTGATGATATTTTTAACTGTTGTCCAGTGGTCTAACCCTGGATTGGGATCGTACCTACCGACTATTCCCTTTGCATAACAAATATCCGCCTCGTCGCACAATGACATAACATACATTAAGCTACCTACTGCAGAGGCATAGGGAATGCGTCTCATATCCTCAACTTCTTGAGGTATCTTAGGACACTGTTCCTTTGACAGATGAACTCCATGCCTGAAGGGTAACAAGCCTTCTTGAAATTCTGCATCGAATATCGGGACAACATTTTGTCGATGTAAGATGCTTGAGACGGTGCTAGCGTTTTGTTCTTGCGATTCCTGAAGATCTGAATCCCAAGAACATATTGCGCCTCTCCAAAATCTTTCATTTGGAATTGGGTCTCCAGCCAATTCTTTATGTTAGTAAGGTATCCTACATCATTCCCAATGACTAGGATATCATCCACATAAAGTACTAATAAAGTTACTTTGTCGTTGATGATCCTCTTGTAAACACAAGGCTCATCAACGTTTTGGTCAAAGCCGTAAGACTTGATCGCAGTATCAAATCTTATATTCCAAGATCTGGATGCTTGTTTCAACCCATAAATGGATCGATTGAGCTTGCAAACTTTTTGCTCCTGACCTAGGGCTATGAACCCTTCGGGCTAAGACATATATATGCTCTCGTCAAGATTACCATTCAAAAAGGCAGTCTTGACGTCCATTTGCCAAATTTCATAATCATAAAATGCGGTTATGGACAAGAGTATCCTAATAGACTTCAGCATAGCAACAGGGGAAAAAGTTTCTTCATAATCAACTCCTTCCCTTTGGGTAAAACCCTTTGCTACCAGTCTAGCCTTAAAGGTCTGTACCTTTCCGACTGCATCTCTCTTTCTCTTATAGATCCATTTACACCCTATGGGTTTAACCCCTTCAGGTTGGTCTACAAGTTCCTATACTAAATTGAAGTCCATTGACTCCATTTCAACGTTCATGGCTTTGATCCATTGGTCCTTGTCTACGTCATTCATCGCCTATTTATAAGACAATGGATCTTCTACGCCGTCATCAGGTATGACAACTTGAGTTTCAGCTAAACTCAAGTAGCGGTCAGGTTGGGAAACAACCCTCCCATTGCGTCGAGGCATTCCAACGATTGAGAAGGACGAGACTGACTTGAGGTGTTGGCTTTTCCATCAACTCTTGATGAAGGTCCAGCTTGATCAACAACTCTTGTTGGTTCTTGTGTAGCTTCATTTAGAACTAATTTACTACGCGGTTTGTGGTTCCTCATGTGATCTTCCTCCAAGAACGTGGCGTTTGTCGATACAATTACCTTGTTTTCTTGTGGGTCGTAGAAAAGATCACCTCTCGTTTCTTTGGGATAGCCAACAAATTGGCACAATCTTGAACGAGGTTCCAGTTTCTTTGGGTTTGTCACCAGCACGTGTGCAGGACAACCCCAAATCCTGAAGTGTTGTAAACAAGGTTTACGCCCCGTCCACAGCTCAAAAGGTGTTTCTGAAACACTCTTTGATGGAACAGTGTTCAAGATTTGAACTGCAGTCTCTATTGTGTATCACCAAAATGGGCCAGGCAATTGAGCATAGCTCATCATAGAACGAACCATGTCCAACAAGGTTCTATATCTCGTTTCTGATACACCATTTTGCTGTGGTGTATTAGGTGTTGAGAGTTGAGATTTAATTCCATGTTCTATCATATAGTCCTGGAATCTCAAATCCATATACTCTCCATCTCGATCGGATCGAAGCGTTTTAATGGTTTTTCCTAATGCATTCTCTACTTCTGCCCTAAACTCTTTGAACTTTTCAAGAGCCTCAGACTTGTGATACATTAGATATAGATAACCATACCTCGAATAATCACCTATGAACGAGATGAAATATTCATACCCTCCTCGAGCTTCAACATTCACCGGACCACAAAGATCCGAATGCACAAGTTCTAAGGGCTCTATGGCTCTGTAACCTTTTCCAATAAAACGTCGCTTGGTCATTTTACCTTCCAAGCAAGACTCATGAAATGATAAAGAATCATCTTCTAACTTATTTAGAAGTCCATTCTTAGAGAGTCTCTCAATCCGGTTGAGATGAATATGACCAAGTCTAAGATGCCATAGATAGGTATTATCATTTGGAGAAATTATTTGCCTTTTACTTTGAGTGTTAGCATTCTTAAAGATCTCATGATTTAAAATTGCTTTAGTTTGATTCGGTTTAAGTACATACAAGCCGTTTTCTAACTTAGCACAACAAATATTGACACCTTTCTTTGAAATGAACGCTTCATTAAATGAAAAGGTAATACAGTAGCCAAGTTCAATTAAACAAGAGATAGAAATTAAGTTCCTCTTCATTTTAGGAACTATATACAGATTTTCTAAAAATAAAAATCTATCTCTAAAAAAGCGACTTGGCATCTTCCATCGCACGAGTGAGACGGCGTCTCTGCTCCGAACCACGAAGCGTCATCTCACGCTCTTGAGCTCCTTGAAGGAACTAGTTTCCTAAAACGAAGAGCAAACATGATTAGTGGCTCCTGAATCAAGTATCCAGGTAAAATCATCATTTTCCACTAAACATGTTTCAAGAACAAGTAAATCTAATTTACCTTTCTTCTCTTTGAGCTCAGCAAGGTATTTTGGGTAGTTTCGCTTCCAGTGCCCATCCACGTTGCAGTGGAAACATTTTCCTTTATCTGCAACCTTGGCTTTTCCCTTGCCTTTGTCACCAGTAGGTGTCTTCCCTTTCCCTCCTATCTTCTTCTTTTGGGTCTTTTTAAGCCTAGAAGATGAACTACAGGACTTAGTCCCAGAGGATGAACCCTTCTGGAACTTTCTGGAATGGGAAAACAGATTTGCCTCTCCATTAGCTTTTCCCTTATTCTTCATAAGAGACTGGAAAGTTTGTAGTTCATGAAGGAGAATATTCAGGTTATACTCTATCTTGTTCATCACCGCATTGCTGCGGAATTGCAGGAAACTCTTCGGAAGAGATTCCAGGATGAACGATACCTGACCTTGCTCGTCAATGACCGCTCTGTTCATCTCAGCCACGTTGAAGTGGACCATCAGATCGAGAACGTGTTCTCTCACCGATGACCCCTCCTTCATACGGGAGTTACAAACGTATTTGAGGGATTCTTGTCGAATCTTTCCGGCGGTTTGTAAAGCGTATCTCGCGGCCGAACTCATGATCTCACGGTGAGACCATGCCCTCGTGCTTTTGGCCAGAACTTCAGAAACACTAGCCAAAATGTAGACCATGGCCTTATCATTGGCCTTGATCCAGCGGTCGTACGCCTCCTTAACAGATTGAGGAGCGTTACGAGCATGGGCCTGAGGACACTTCTCAGTCAGTACAAACCATAGGTCGTCAACAACGAGAATCGTATTCAAGTTGGACTTCCACGTAGTAAAATTCTCACCAGTTAAACGATCGCTTTTAAGTAAAGCTATTATTGAGGACGACATGCTGAACATCCAAAATAGTTCTAATTAGATATGCCTTTTATCCCATCATAAAACCAATCATATTTAGAAAAATTATTAAAGAACCCTAGTGTTTAAACTAAACCCAATGTTTAAATTAAACCTTTAATTTTGCAATGATACTTTAAGGGTTTAAAACAAAAGCCTCCGTCGGGCGGTCAGTCATTCCTCCCTTGAATTGAGACTTTCTCAGCCAATTCTCACTACCAGTACATCTCATGTCCCAATGGTCCATAGCTACCGTTTATTTGGTCAAGGACTTGTTAACTAGCTTAACTCATTTCGTAAATGTGACCCTACCATTTTCAGATCCAATAGGTCCGAGCCAACATGCTACTATTAAGAAAGACAACTGTTGGCAAATTACGTAAGAGACCCTATCCATTTCTGGAGTTCGCGGTGTTCTGAACCCTATAGTCAGGCCCTCCGTAGGGTTTGGCTGTTCCAGGACAACCTAGCAGGCAGACTATAAAAATCTCACGGTGCGACCTAATAGAAGATATCGTAGGATACGTTGACACGCGTCCTGCTCCCATTTACTATGGATACTTCCCTCATTCACCTTGGTATTGAAACATGCAAACACATACCGTAGGGGGACCGCCCTATTGACGCCACGTAGCTGAGCATGGAACTCACGGTGTGAACTCTTGAGGACGTGAGAGTAAACTCGATGCGAACATCTCGTTTTCACCCAAAATTAGGGTATAGTTTTAACTTAGTTGGATTCTAGCTAAAATAATCTATCTATGTCACACCCCCTCCCGAACAACCTGCTAACTTAGCCCGAAAGACGGCATGAAGCCAACAGACATTGTTACCTCTTAACAATACCTGTTGACCCTACTTTACCTGATAAACATACTATGCTCACATATGGAACATTTTAAACTTAAAATAGCGGGAACTGGACAACTATTAAACATACATAAGGAGAAACTCTTCTTAAGTCCCTCTTGGAAACTAAAACGACAAGAGCATCAGAAACAACACAAGACAACCCATTGTTTATACAACCTCTAATGTACAAACAACTATAACCCTATAGTCCTCTCAAATAAATTACAAAACATATGGACTTGCTATACAACTCTAGCCACGTACAAAATATCAAACTTATGGAGCTTTCAGCAGACTATGGCAGAATGTCAGGTACCAAGAGCTCGATCTCTACCTAAAAAGTTTGAAACATTGAAAGAATGAGCAATGAACCTCAGTGAGTGACTGTGTTTAAAATCTATAACTTGTAAAACATGTCACCTGAAAACTATGAGCATATGCATTTGTATTCAAGCGTTAAAGTAAACGTGGAATCATAATAGATTTTCAAACAAAACAGCAAGTATGTCGATAAAATCTCGTAAGGCATATAAATATTATAAACCCTTTTAAAACATGTCCCAATCCACGTTGTGTAGGGCATGCCCAGTACAACCAACGTTTACTCTACGATGTAGTGGGGCCCGCCCATCACTCCCATCGTCTTTGTCGTAGTGGGGCCCGCCTAGCACTCCCATTGTCTTTGTTGTAGTGGGGCCCGCCCAGCACTCACGATAGCATTGTTGTCACGGAGTACACTCAACGTCGACAACAGAATATGACCTGTGTGCACAAGGTACTATAAAGCCTGGGCCTCAATATCTCAGTCATTTACACAATCGGGTCTCAGAAAACATCATAAAAATGTTTGAACATACCTGTTTATCTTTTCTTTCATAAAACTCAAGGTTACTCAGCTTGTTCATAAAACTAGAAATCTTTAAATCATACTTGCAAGTACATACTTACTCGAAATCATAACATTTTCATACATTTCGGCAAACACTAAACATGTGCTCATGTATAAATTTCATCAAGACATTTAGGCTCACAATGAATACTTGAAACAATTTCTAGGAAAACATGAATACTCATAAGGCAGGTGTTCAAAAAGAAAACATTAAGCATTGAAACCTTTTCATTCTAGCAAAACTTGCATTTCTTAAAACATATTTAAGCATATAGATCGTTTTCGAAGTTCGTTTTGTCACTCACAGTGTTAGAACTAGAACCTTGACCCGTACACTTGACCTATTTCCTCTTGGCCTGTCAAACAAATGAAAATCAACCATTAGAACCTCGAGCTCATAATTTTCAACCTTAAAATTACAAAAAAACACACCAACAAAATTTCCAGCATTTACAGATTCCATACTCAGTCTTCAAACATTCATAACTTCTTTATTACGTATCCAAAAAGAATTCCATTTATACCAAACTCTTCCTTTTTGAACCCTCTAAAAATAATATGAAGACATGAAATTGAGAATCCCAACGGAGTTTCTCAAAAATACCTCGAAATCTTCTTCCTCAAAAACAACTTCCTGCTGTTTCAGTTTCGTTTTCTTGCTGCACAACAAATTTGACCTGATATTTAAAACATCTTTCTTACATTTTCTACTCACAATTGTTTCACGAAAGTTGTAGGAAATTCAATAAACTTTCCAACCATACCTATTAGAGCTTCTGATTCTAACTCTACAGATCAAGACAACTAAAACACCAAAGACTTCTCGGATTTGACAGCAAATTCTGTCTCCGTCCTTCCTCTTCACAAAACAGTAGCTTAAGATCAGAATTGGCTCGAGCTTCCTTCATGAACTTTGTTCAAAAATGAATTAAAATTCAAGAAACAAAACCTCAACTCTTACCTCTTCTTGTTGAGTTCAAAAAGATCAAAATATCAGAACTCGTCTGAGTTGTTCACCTTGCTGCCATGGAAACCTTTAGTAATCCTTCTCCTTTCTTCTGCAACTTCATCCCCCAGAAAATCACCTTCTTCCTCTTCCTTTCTCCTTCTCCCTCGAAACCCTTCTTCTCTTGGTTGAAAATGGAAACAATATGGAAGGAAAAAGCTTAAAAAAATGCTTGGCGGTGGTGGAGTTTGACCAACAACATTTCCTTCTTTTTTTTTATTATTTCCTTTGACCTTTTCCCTTTTCTTTTCTTTTCTTTTATTTTTACAACAAAGCAAATCCAAACATCATTTTTCTTTATTTCTTTTTATTTTTTTGTGAGGAAATTCCAAAGAAAGATCTCGAGTTTACAATCTAAGTCTATGCCCATTATATCTATTATAACTAGGTCTTTTAACCTTATGTCTAGGTGAATAAATATTTTAATTACCTAGAGATGAAATAGAACTAAGGTTAATTCAACTCAAGTTTCGGGGTCGGTTCTCAGTAGGAGGTGTTAGTTAAGCTCATCGACTTAAGTACCCCTGACCTTAGATGCAGAACTTCACCGTGAGAGTCCCTTATAACCAAAGTCCTAATGTCCTACTATATTTTAAACTATTTAAAATACTATGTAAGACAAATTTCTAATCCTATTAGAAATTAAAACTTAGGTCTAAATTAATTTTAAACAATTTAAAACTAATTTAAATTTTAACCCAAGTTCCTATGTTTGCATGCATTTCTTTATTATAGGTTATGGTTTCTAAAACCCTTTTAATTTAGAACTTTTATAAATTTAATAATTAACCTATGATAAAGAAACTATATTATAAATCCAACAATTAAAATTCAAATTGGAATTATAAAATATTCAACTAATTGAATAATAAAATTACTTAAATAAAATAACATTTATTTTAATCTAAGTAAATTCATGCTCCATGCAATTTATATTCATATAATCTAATTATAACACTTATAATTAATTACTCATGAAATATAAATCGATCATGCATTTTCAACCATATTCATATAACATTTATACCAATAAAATGCATGAACATGCTTATCCTAAGGTGGGAATGATTTAAATGGCATTCATAAAGACATAAAGCTGTAAAAACGGAATAATTTTGTCCCTAAAGTGCAAAAAAATAAAATTACATTAATTTTATTGCATAAAACCAATCCAAAACACCTTGAACTGAGCTTGAACCGCTCGAACCGAACCGAAAATGAACCAAAACCGCTGAACCGGTTTGCAGCTGCTGGAATGCTCCACGGTGTTGCAACGCTGATGCGAGCGTTGCAACGCCCGCTTCGTCCTTATGCACGCCTGCCGGGGTGGCGTTGCAACGCTGAGGGGCAGCGTTGCAACGCTGCTGCTTCGGCAGCAACTTTCTTCTTCAAACACAAGCTTCTAACATCAATATCTCCTTCGATTCTCAACCGAATTGCTTGAAACTTGTCCCGGACGACTCGTGACTCAACTACAGACTCAATAATGCACTTTATGCCCAAAAACGCAGGGGCCTTTACATACAAATTGATCAAATCAAAGTAAATTAAGGCCAAAATATTCGTAAACAAGTTTTACAGCAAACCAAATGCATTTTCCACCAAATCAATGCAATTTTGTTTCAAAACAAAACAATACAAGCATTGCTCTGATACCAATTGATGGAGATCTGATCTCCTTGAGCAGCGAAAACGTGTTTTGGGATCGTAATTTGTTTGATTGTTTTAATTGAAACAAAAACCAGTACATTGATAAAAACATACAGAACAAGCATGTTTTTAAATCTAATCTAATTAGGCATGGATTAGTTACATACAAACATACATATGTTTAACTATTAAACTAAAGGGGAGAAAGAAGAATTACCTTTGTAGTTTCTAATTATCCAGCAACACCTTACTCCTAGCTTTTCAGCAAAACATGAACTAAACTTCTCTGTTTTCTTTCAGCAAAAGGACACCACCAAAATGGCAAACCTCCTATTCTTTGGATTCCACTTAGATCAACCTTTGTGGGAAGGTAATCCAACAATTGGAAAAATTTGGGAATTTGAGAGTGAGAGAGAATTTTGACAACAATTCTCCAATTGCCAGTTCACACAGTTGATTGATCGATAACCAGAATACATCAACCCCCTTCTCCATGTTAAACTATCGATAGGGAAAAGAAGGGGGGTAGTGAGAACGTGTCTAGATGACACGTTCCCTTATTTTATTATTAAAATAATAATAATAATTAAATCAAATTTAATTATTAATTTAAATCATATTTAAATAAAATAAATTAAATATCATATAATTAATTTGGATTAAATCTTATTTAATCATATTATCCCTTTAACCTATAGTTTGAATGTACATCCGGTGCACATTAAATTTTAACCTATAGTTTTCAAATATGAATCACATTCCCATTTGAATTTAATATTTGAACTCTTTCAAATATCTAATTCTCTCATATAATTTAATATGAATCATATTCACATTAAATTTATAATATATAGTTCCAAAATTATATATTATATCGTATCAATATACATTAAATATATTCCCTAATGAATTTGAATATTTCAAATTCTAATGATCTAAGAACTCTTTACGAGCTAGAAGGTCGACCTAATGGACCTACAAATCAGAAGCTCCAACGATTAAAGATTGCTCAGTTAATCTCATTAACCTCTCAATCAACATTCGTTAACTGCAGGAACACTTCACTAAAGTCCCGCAGCTGCACTCTTCTCTTTGCAGATATATTTCTATGTCCACGGATATTGATTTATAACAGCAAGTCAATCCTTCACGAATGTTCGTAACACCAGCTGGGTCAAATTACCATTTTACCCCTAGGTTACATCTTGTGCCTTAAGTACCAGTGCTCCTCTAATGAACAATTTGTTTGTGGTCCTACCAACAAACAGAGTCACTCTCGGGCCAATGAGAGGGTCGGACCATTTGTTCAAGTCCCAAAGACACCACTTAAGGGAATATTCCTCTACTTACCCTAGTAGGCGGGAAGGAGTGAATTCCATCTTCCTAAGTTAAGTTCCCAACCGCTCACTCGGTCTTGTCTCCAAGAAGGTAGGCATATTGAGTCGGCGAATATGGCACTCTCACCCATACTAGTCAAAGGACAATCCCTCGCGAACAGAAGTTCGTAACCTGCTTAACATTGAGATCAAGTTGCCTAGGTCATCCTAGTGAAATAGAAACCTAACTAGTCAACGGAGTTACAACTGGAGGTTACTATTTCGTGGTCCGGTCTTATGTAATCTCATTACATAGAATATGCCCACTCACATGTCATCTACATGAACACGTTAGGATCACAGTGTTTGTATCAAATACAAAGTGGGCCACATCCATAGTTTTACCAAGGTAAGGTACCAAACCTTATCCCCTAACTATAGACCCTTTAGGCTGTATCTCGAACCGAGATCCTTTATATGTACACTACATACAGTTAAAGATTCATATAACAACCTTGGATGTTTAGTTTATTGGATTTAGGGTTTAAATAAAGGCAAACTCGTAGATAACGAACAATAACTTTTTATTGAAATAATAACACTTTATTTTATTAATTAGAACATAAATACAAACTACGAGTTTGAGGGCACAAACCTCAACACTTATCTAATTCCTTAGTGTAGGAATGAGTGAATTCCATCTTGCACAGTTAAGTTCCCAGCTACCTACGAGGTTCTGTCCCTGAGAAGGTAGGCTTATTGAGTCGGCTACTGGCCACTCTCACTCATACTAGTCTAAGGACAACCCCCTATAAGTAGGAGTTCTTAACTCGCTCAAGATTGATGTCGAATCACTAATGACCATCTATAAATTACTAGTCTTATCCCGTTAACGGTGTTACACTTGTTAGACTAATAATTTGCGGTTCGGTATTGTATGAACTCTTCATACAGGATGCCCCCACTCGCATGTCAACTACATGAATGAGTTCGATTACCTCATTTGTACTAATTACAAAGTTGGTTGCATCCATGGTGTTACCAGAATGAGGTTTCCAACCTTATTCTTATACCATAGACCATTTATGTTATATTCTGGAACACAATCCAAATAGTGTCCACTACACTGATGTTCAAGATATATATTATAACCTTGGAGCTTAGTTTATTGGATTTATAAACCAAGACTATAATTTTATCAAAACAAATAACTCTTTACTTCTTTGATCAAAATTACACAAGTTTTATGGCATACATCCCAACAAAGAACACGCGATTCAAATCGCTTCCGCTGCGAGATTCGATCCCATCAATTTGTATCTGATGAATGGAGACTATGTTAATGTATGCTAATCATGAATAAAGCCCGGTGTTTTGCAAATTAGATGTTTTCATTTGTGGCACTTAGATTTATAATTTTTCATTGAAATGTTCAATGTAAGGGCCCGGTGTTTTGGGCAATTTTAATTGTAAATCGAGTCTGTAAGTCTGTGTCAATCGAGGCAAAGTGGTTACTGAGAAGAACAGAGTAAAAAATGAAGAGGAAATTGGTGTTATGTGAATGGTATTGCAATGCCACTACTGAGGTTTTGGCTGAAGAGAAGGCAGCGTTGCAACGCCATCCTCGACATTGCAACGCCGAAGCAAAAATGCGAGAGGCATTAAGGCATCAGCGTTGCAATGTCGAAGGCGTAACGCAGCAGAGCAACGGGCAGAAACGAGTAGATTTTGGTATTTTTTTAATTATTATTTATATAAAAACGTTTCATATTTATTGTTAATTATTATTATTAATTTTAAATAATATAATTAGATTATATTAATTGAAATTAATTTTAGGGTGCCAAAAGTGGTTAATTTTGCTATTTAATTTTATGCAATTGTTGCATAAATTATTTCCATGCATAATGTATGCTATTTAGAAAAATCTCACCTTAGGTTAAGCATAATCATGCATCATTTTAATAATATAAGGTGTTATATTATATAGTTTGCATGATAAATTAATATAAAGTGTTATATTAATTTTTGGACAACATTGACATGCATTATGATTCATGAGTTGAATATGCTATGTATGTTTATTATTCATGTGATGAATGATCAAGCAAATATAACATAGTATTGCATGTCACCTAAGGTTAATTAATTAGTTTTAAAATGTTTGGAACTTGGTATTAATAGACCTTTGGTTATCTAGTTCTAATTAGATTAGAATTAGGGACTGCATAATTTATAGACTATGATTAAAGAGGGACTCTGTCTAAGGAAGGTTATGTCTAGGTTGGGGTATTTAAGCTGATGGAAACGGAACACCCCTACGTGGGAACTAACTTGATAGTGAATTTAATCTAAGAGTCTATAAATTATTAAAACGTCAGCACAGTTTATTAAGAGGGTTAATAAATTAGAAACCCTAGGTTTACATACTTAGGTAAAGTTCAATATAAAAGGGTTATATTGGTAGACTTAGGAAAAATCATTAGCCGGATTTCACCTAGGTCAATTTTTCCTAAAACACTTAAAGTACTCAGTGGGAGGAAAATGGTGTATATGATACATCGATTTTTTCACCTACATATCTCTTAGAAATTCACACCGTGAAATCCATACTTGGCCTTGTGGTGGAAACGGGAGCGTCCCCCTTCGGATGGTGTTTGTATGGGGCAATATTAAGGTGAATGGATAGGGTACTTATAGTGAGTGAGAGTGGGAACTGTGAAAACAAAACTCACGGACTCTTCTATCGGTTCACACAGTGAGATCACTATGATCAGCCTGCTTGTTTGGCCTGGATCAGACAATCGCTTCGGAGGGCTTTGATCATAGGGATCGGAACATAGTGAACACCTAAAAAGGATAAAGGTTACCTTAATTTATTTTCCAACCTAGTCCTCCCTTCGGCGGAATTTTGTTGGATCGGGACTCTGGAATCTAAAGATGGAAGGTTACACTCACGGGATACATTAGTTGTAATTGTATCCAGACCGAATAATGGTAACTAAAATCTATAGGAATAAGAGTTATTCTGGCATTAGGTTTTGGTCAAGAATGTCTTGATCGAGAGAAGGAGTGTTTTTGTTTTATTACCCTTCGGTGTCATGCATTCTAAACCTTTGGAGTATCATTGCGAATTATTAATGACTTAGGAATCATTAGATAATTAGCTAAAACTGATTAGATTAGTTAAAAGTTTAGCGAGAAACTAATACATGTAATTTTTTTTCAGCAAAATGAATAGCTCAATCGTTTTCTTATTGGCTACCGAAAAATTAACTAGGGAAAGCATGATGACATGGAAGAACAACCTTAACATAATCTTGGTTGCGCATGATCTTAAGTTCGTTCTCAATAAGGAATGTCCTCAAATCCCTACTCGAAACGCGCTTCAATCTGTTAAGGACGCGTATGACCGTTGGACTAAGGCCAATGAAAAGGCGAAGGTCTACATCCTGGCTAGTATATCTGATGTTTTTGCCAGTAGATTGGAAGGCATGGTCTCAGCTCGTGAGATCATGAGTTATCTGCAGAATATTTCTAGACAACTGCCTAAACAAATTCGGTACAAATCTGTAAGCCCTAAACTCTATTTTCTTTTATCATTTTACACTCATTCATGATGTTTTGAAATAAGCAAAATCGGATAGGTTGCACTAAATGATGTCGTGATCGAATTTCGAAATCTATTGAATTTGGAGCTACAATGTGTCCAAACTTCATAAGGGAATAGGTAAACCATTGAAATAAGCATATTAAAAGTTGCATTGAAGTAAGTTCAAATCATTAGCAAATTGGAGAAGTTGTAGGTGCATCATGTATTGAATGGAAGATCATATGTTTCACAGACTTGGGATAAGTTGGCTAAATGCTTAGGGTTTCTTTACACACTTATTTTGGTGTTTTAAAAAGAAAAGGAAATGAAACAATGTTTAATATATTAAGTTTTGTTTTGTTAAGAAAAGAAAAGAAAAGAAAAGAAAGAAAGGGATAAAGGAAAGAAAAAAGAAAAGGAAAAAGAAAAGAAAAGCAAAAAGCAAAAAGGGAAGAAGACAAATACCACCTCCACCGTTTGTATTTTTTTAAAATAACTTTATCTTCTCCATTTTCTTCTTCATTTTATCAAAACCAAAGCTGAAGCTTCGTGGGAGAAGGAGAAAGGAAGAGAATGGAAGACATTTTCGTGATTTTGGAGCTGGAATTGCAGTAGAAAGGAGGAGAACTCAAAGCTTAGTTGTATAGCAGCAAGGTGATCAACTCAGACCAGTTCTGATGTTTTGGTCTTCTCGAGCTCTACAAGAAGAGGTAAGCGTTGAGTTTTTGATACATGAAAGTTAACTCAATTTGGAACAAAGTTTGTGAAGGAAGCTCGAGCTAATACTGAAGTTAACTTACTGTTTTGTTAAGAGGAAGACAGAAGACAGAATTTGCTGTCAAATCTAGAAAGTCTCTGATATTTTGGTTGTTCTGATCTGAATACTTGGAGTTAGAAGCTCTAATAGGTATGGTTTGAAAGCTTATTGAATTTCCTACAACTTTCATGAAGAAATTGTGAGTAGAAAATGTCTAGAAGATGTTCTAAATATCAGGTTAAATTTGTTGTACAGTAGGAAATCCGAATCTGGAAACAGCAGAAGTATGTTTTGAGGAAAGACGCTTTCGAGGTAATTCTGAACAAATCGGTTTGGAATTTCAATTTCATGTCTTCATATGATTTTTAGAGGGTTCAAAAAGGAAGAGTTTGGTATAAATTACATTATTTTTGGATAAGTAATGAAGAAGTTATGGCTGTCTGAATACAGGGCAGAAAAACCGAAAATGCTGGAAATTTGAATGTGTGTTTTCTTGCAAGTTTTAAGGTCAAAAATCATGAGCTCGAGGTTCTAATGATTAATTTGGCTTGTTTGACAGGCCAAGAGCAAATAAGTCAAGTTTACAAGTCAAGGTTCCAATTCTAATACTGTGAGTGACTCTATCTTAGAACTATGTTTGACCTATGTTTTTCTTCGTGAACATAAGTACTGTTGATAATTACATCTTGTTTGAACTAGTTGTGAATGGCTTCATAGTGTTTTCTAACATAAGGTTCATGATGGAACCTAAGCATGCTTTGAATTAGTTGTAACTATAAATCTAAGTATGGAAACTAAATTATGAAAGTATGCTTTCCTTTAGAGAATGTTTTATGTAAATCCACTTAGAAACATGTTTAGATGATAATATGAAATTGTCAAGAAATTGTTGTATGTGTTATAAAGACATGATTTCCATGGTACACAAATTATGCCCTTGTTTGGGGTTAACTCCTAATACTGAAGGACATTCGAGAAGGTACTTAGGGGGGGAATGAATCATGATATCCCGATACTGAAGGACAATGAGAAGGTATCCGGGAAGTAAATGGTTTACCTAAATACTGAAGGACAATGAGAAGGTATTCAGGTAGTAAATGGTTTTACCTTAATACTGAAGGACATAGAGAAGGGATTAGGGAAAACCAAACGACCAAAGGTATTCCACGTGCACGTGAGAGAGAGAGAGGTATGCACCTTATTTGTATAAATGTAACTCTACCACCTCTATGGTTTGATGTGGTATCATGTCATGCGTTTTATTGTTATGAGCTATTATATTATTGATCTATCTACCCTCGATAAGTTAGTACATTTCGAGTTGTGTGCTATGCACAAGTGGTGACTTAAAACCTGTAAATTGGAAGCATGGTTTGTTTATGTTTACAAACAGATGTTAAGCTATTTTCTACTTATAATCTTCCATTATTATGATTCACCTGTAAGCTTATAATGTTTTAAAGGTAGACACTCACTGAGCTTTTTAGCTCATTCTTTCAATGTTTTCAAACCTTTTCGTGTAGAGATCGAGCTCCTGTGCACGACATCCCGCCATAGTCTCTTTGGAAGTTTCATAAGTTGTTAGTTTGTACGTGGCTGGTGTTGTATAACAAGTCGCTATGTAGTTATAGAAGTTTTGTACATTAGTGGTTGTATAAACATTGAGTTGTCTTGTGTTGTTTTGATGCACTTGACTTTTAGTTTCCAAAAGAGACTTATGAAGGGTTTCTCCTTGTGTATGGTTAATAGTTGTCCAGTTTCTGTTGTGTTATGTTAAAATGTTCCATATGCGAACATAATATGTTTATCAGGAGTACAGGGTCAGCAGGTATTGTTAAGAGTTAAACAATGTCTGTTGGTTTCACGCCGCCTTTCGGGCTAAGTAGCAGGTAGTTCGGGAAGGGGTGTGACAAAATCCCTCAAATACGTTTATAACGCGCACATGGAAGAGGAAACTTCAATAAGAGAACATGTTCTCCATCTGTTGGTTCACTTCAACATAGTCGAAATGAACGGAGCTATCATAGACGAGAAAAGTCAGGTATCGTTCATCCTGGAATCTCTTCCGAAGAGTTTTCTTCAGTTCCGTAGCAATGCAGTGATGAATAATATAGAGTATAACCTGACTTTCCTCCTAAACGAGTTGCTAACTTACCAGTCTCTTATGGATAATAAGGGACAGGAAAATGTAGAGGCAAATCAGCTTGCCCATTCCAAAAGGTTTTAGAAGGGTTCATCCTCTGGGACTAATTACTGCAGTCATCCTTCTGGACTTAAGAAGATACAAAAGAAAATGAAAGGAGAAAAGGGAAAGGCTTCTGCTACTGCTGATAGAAAGGAAATTAGTTCCTTCAAGAAGCATGATGAGGAGAGATAACACTCAGACATGGTGCTGGAAACGTTGTCTGAACTATAGCAGTAGGCACTACAGAGCAACTGCTTGGCAAGAGAATACTTTTATTAGATAACGTGTATGTAATTCCAGAGTTTATTAGAAACCTTATATCTATTTCTTGTCTTATCAAAAAAATGTACTTCAATTTCTTTTCAATTAAATAAAGTGTTTATTTCTTTGAAAGGTGTTGAACTATGTGTTGATGTCCTTGAGAATAATTTGCATGTGTTTAAGGTATAATTCGGTTAAAATGGTTTTAAACACTAAATTATTCAAAACAACAAATACTGAACTAATAGAAAGCGTAAATGTAACGCCCCTACTTTTAATACATCAATCCCTAGGGACATTACTACTCATGCATGTTTTCGAGGCCCTAAGTGAAATTTAAATAAGTAAAAGTTGATAAATAAAAGTCGATTTAATTTGGGATCCCATAGAAATACAAAACGTTTACAATAAACAAAATTAAGTTTCGGCCTCTAGTTTCAAAACTCTGTACTACATAAGCGGAAGACAATAATCTTTTAAAATTCTTTCTAAATCATGGATGCGGAATTCATGACTTGGTTCCCATGGCTTACATGAGCGCATCCATGCCACTACTTTGGTATGCTCTCGCCTCTACACGAAAACATTTTAAAACAAAGAAAGACACAACAAAGGTAGAGGGATGAGTATTATAAAATACCCAGTAAGTGGGGGGTCGGGATATGCATACACATACAATCATGACTTTTTAAACTTGTTCGAAATGTACATATGCGGGACCTAAAACTTTCTCATATTGTCAGGTCTTTAATCCATGACTTCCTTTTTACATATTGTCAGGTCTTTAATCCATGACTTCCTTTTTACATATTGTCAGGTCTTTAATCCATGACTTCCTTTTTACATATTGTCAGGTCTTTAATCCATGACTTCCTTTTTACTTATGTGGCCGATTGGTCATCCTGAGTCATTTCGTTTTGAGTCCCTCATGGACTCGTAATCATTTGAGTCCCTCACACAGACTTCTGTATGGTTTGAGTCCTCACGGACCCTGTATAAATTGACCCATAGGGTCTCTAATGCATGTTTGACCATGCACATAATGCACTCAGGAGACCAATGTCCACATTTTTCATTAAATCATTTCATGACATACATACTATGCATGAGGTCCCGTCATTCAACATAACAGTAGTGTACATGTCACAGACATCATCGTCAATATGCAAATCATAATATTTCTCATAAACAGTTTGAAAATCATACTTTTGTAGGAAATCAAGAACTATTCTCATACAAACTTCTGTCATATCCTCACGTGAAATACTGGAATACTCTTACATAGAATACAAGAATATTCTCACCAAAAATACTAGTTTATACCCACATGAAACATTGAAACATTTGCACATAAAATATTAAGTATTCTCACGAAAATATCTGTATACTGTCATATGAAAATATAAACTAATTTCGCATAAACATCGTGAAAATCATTTTCTTCAATCCCAATAAAAAGTTCGGCACAAGGTTCCTTACTAAACCTTTTGAAAATCATTCACTCGAGATTCTCGAGAAACCCTTTGAAATATTCGTTTTCTAAATTCAAGCCCTAAGCATGAGTTGTGGAAATTCACCTTTTGAAATAAATCCTCAATTTTCATCTTTTAAAACAAATACATATTTCAGGAAATCGTATTCACTTCCCTTTTTAAGATCGTTTGTAGAAAATCCCTTACCTTAGCTCGAAACTCTTTACATTCCGCTCCTAGCTCAAGGTTTCGCTTAGTCATGCTCGATAGTCGAATCCCCTAAATCACATTCATCAATTCTTTAATTAACTCACATAGTTAAAAACTTATTTTGAATCCAATCATAGCTAGGCTAAATTACCACAGACGGACGCTTAAAACGAACTCGGGAGACGAAACGGAGGCAAACGGCCAGAACTGGGGGAGTGGCGGCGCGTGGCCGGAGCACGGCGGCGCGTGTGGCGGCGCGTGGCGGCGCGTTTCGAGGCGTTGAGGTCAGATCTGAGATGCCCACTCACCGATCTACTCAGAACCGGTCCTAAAACTTCGAAAACCGACCGAAACTCCTCAAAACCCGAACCAAAACTTGAACCGGCGGTGGATCGATTCGCACGATTGCGACGGCGATGCTGCGGCTCTATGGACCGACGGCGCAGGCTTCCGAACCACGAAACCATGAAGCAACGACCGTCTGCGGCGGTGAAGCTCCTTGGTCGGCGGCTCGGGGCGTAGGCCGTTTCGTCGAAGTTCCGCCCCGTCGAGTTGGGCAAGAAGCTCGTGGTCGGACGCGCAACTCCGCCGAGCTTCGCGCGTGCGGTTGGAGCTTCTCGTCGGCGAGGTGGATGCGTAGCGCGAGCGAGAGGCCGCCGGCCGACTCAGGTTGACGGCGAGCTGCAGGTGCCGGCGTTCGTGGGGCATGCTATCGGCGGCGGGGAGGGTTCTCCCAGGTTGCTGCACGTGAAAAGGGAAGAGGAGGTAGGAGATGATCCACTAAGAGATAACCCTAAGTTGCTCTTTGAACCAAAATTACAAAAATGCCCCTCCTTCAACTCCTATCTACAAAAATGCCCTTGATCAAATTTAAATGCTTCAAAAGCCCTTAGCCATAACTAAATAATCCAATTTAACTTACCTTTAGTAACACCCATATGTAATCTCCTAAATTCTTCAAAACTGAGGAAATAAAATAAGAAACTCACAGGTTCGATTAATTTAATTTGCATTAAATTAACCCATAATTCAGGAATAAAGGTACCTGGAGTTCTGGGGTGTTACAGTAAAGTTTCTCCTAAGAAAATACTCATCTTTGGTATCTTAGGTTAGGCCACATTAATTTCAATAGGATTGAGAGATTGGTAAAAAATGGACTTCTAAATGAGTTAGAAGAAAGTATCTTACTAGTATGTAAGTCCTGCCTAGAGGGTAAAATGACTAAAAGACCTTTTAATGGAAAAAGTTATAGAGCCAAAGAACCCTTAGAGCTTATACATTCAGACCTTTGGGGTCCGATGAATGTGTAAGCTAGAGGAGGGTATGAATATTTCATCTCTTTTATAGATGATTATTCAAGATACGGGCATATTTACCTAATGCATCACAAGTCTAAAGCACTTGAAAAGTTCAAGGAATTCAAGACTGAAGTTGAAAATCAATTAGGTAAAACTATTAAAACACTTCGATCTGATCGAGGTGGAGAGTATATGGATTTGGAATTCTAGGGCTATATGATAGAACATGGAATTACATCGCAACTCTCAGCACCTGGTACGCCTCAACAAAACGACGTATCAGAAATGAGAAATAAAACCATGTTGGACATGGTTCGGTCAATGATGAGTTACACTCATCTCCCTAACTCGTTCTGGATTTATGCCGTGGAGACTGCAGTTTATATTTTGAATAACGTTCCATCAAAGAGTGTTTCAGAAACACCATTTGAACTGTGAAAAGGACATAAAGGTAGTTTACGTCATTTCAGAATTTGGGGATGTCCAACACATGTGCTTGTGACAAATCCAAAGAAATTGGAATCACGTTCAAAATTATGCCTATTTGTAGGCTACCAAAAAGAAACGAGAGGTGTGTTATTCAATGATCCTAAGGAAGATAAGGTACTTGTGTCGAAAAATGTCACTTTGTTAGAGGAGGACCACTTGAGGGATCACAAATCAAGAAGCAAAGTTGTGTTAAGTGAGTTAATGGAACAACAACAAAAGTTGCTGATAGCATTAGTACATCAACAAGAGTTGTTGATACTAGTTTGTCAAGCCCATCTCAAGAGTTGAGAGTGCCTCGGCGTAGTGGGAGGGTTATAACACAATATGGCCATTACATGGGTTTAACTGAAACCCAAGTTGTCATACCAGATGATGACTGTGAGGATCCATTAACTTATAACCAAACAATGGTTGACAAAGACAAAGACAAATGGGTCATAGCCATGGACCAAGAAATGGAGTCTATGCACTTCAATTCTGTTTGAGATCTTTTAGATAAACATGATGGGGTAAAACCTATAGGTTGTAAGTTGATCTACAAGAGAAAACGTGATATAGATGAAAAGGTACAAACCTTCAAAGCTAGACTAGTAACAAAGGGTTATACCCACGTAGAAGGGGTGGACTATAAGGAAACCTTTTCACCTGTTGCTATGATAAATTCTGTTTGTATCATACTTGTCATTGTCGCATATTATGACTATGAGGTATGGAAGATGGATGTCAAGACAACATTCTTGAATGGCAACCTTGATGAAAACATCTACATGGACCAACCCAAAGGGTTCATAAAACCAGGACAAGAGCAAAAAGTTTGCAAGCTTAAAAGGTCTATCTATGGACTGAAACAAGCTTCTAGGTCCTGGAACATAAGGTTTGATGAGACAGACAAATCTTATGGTTTTTACCAAAATGATGATAAACCTTGTGCCTACAAGAAAATCATCAATAGTTCTGTCGCATTCCTAGTCTTATATGTGGATGATATCTTACTCATTGGGAATGATGTAGTTTATCTAACCATTAAGAAATGGCTAGCTACGCAATTCCAAATGAAAGATTTGGGAGAGCCGCAGTTTTATCTTGGAATCCAGATTGTTGGGAATCACAATAACAAAACTCTAACATTGTCTCAAACATCTTATATCGACAAAGTGTTGTTAAGATTTAAGATGCAAGACTCCAAGAAAGGCCTATTACCTTTCAGGCAGGGAGTCCATTTGTCTAAAGAACAGTGTCCTAAGACACCTCAAGAAGTTGAGGGCATGAGACAAATTCTTTATGCATCAGCTGTGGGAAGCCCGATGTATGCTATGTTGTGTACTAGACCAGACATATGTTTTGCAGTAGGAATGGTCAGTAGATACCAATCCAATTCAGGACTAGAACACTGGACAGCGGTTAAAACAATCTTCAAGTATCTTCGGAGAACGAGGGACTACATGCTTGTGTATGGAGCTAAGGATTTGATCCTTATAGGATACACAGATTCTGACTTCCAAACTGACAAAGATTCTCAAAAATCTACGTCAGGGTCAGTTTTCACTCTAAACGGAGGGGTTGTAGTTTGGCGAAGTATTAAGCAAGGATATATCACAGATTCAACTATGGAAGTCGAATATGTAGCAGCTTGTGAAGCAGCTAAAGAGGTCGTATGGCTAAGGAAATTCATGGTCGATTTGGAAGTTGTTCCAAACATGAATTTGCCAATCACACTTTATTGTGATAACAGTGGTGTTGTGGCAAATTCAAGAGAACCCCAAAGTCACAAGAGGGAAAAACACATTGAGCGAAAATATCACCTAATTAGAGAGACAGTGCATCGAGCAGACGTGATAGTCACGAAGATAGCTTCGGAGCACAATACTACTGATCCATTTACAAAGGCTATCACGGCTAGAGTGTTTGAGAGTCACCTAAAAGGTCTAGGGCTACGTATCTTACCGTAACTAGGGCAAGTGGGAGTATGTTGTACAAAAGGTATTTAGTACCCTAGTTTATTGTATTTACATTACTGTAATGTTTATTATATACTCCACTAGCTAGCTTTAGTTTAAGTGGGAGATTGTTGGAGTTTATACCCTAAACAAGTGTAGTTTTGTAATAATGATATTTCAAATAATTAAAGAGTTATTTATTATATTCTCGCACATAAACCTAAATCCAATAAACTAACTTCCAAGGTTATAATGATCGATCTTGAACAATTGTGTAGTGGACACAAGTTGGATAAAGTTATTCAAGTATAACGTGAATGGTCTATGGTATATGCGTAAGGTTGGGAACGTTATGCTGGTAACACCATGGATGTGGCCTGCTTTTTATTCAGTATAGACTAGGTAATCCAACTCGTTCATATGGTAGACATGCGAGTGGGGGTATCCTGTATAATAAGATTATACAAGATCAAACCACAAATTATTAACCTACTAGTGTAACACCGTTAACAAGATAGGTCTAATAATTTATAGATGAAAAATAGTGACTTGACCTGAATCCTGAGCAAGTTACGGACTCCTGCTTATGGTAGTTTTTCCATAGACTAGTATAGGTGAGAGTGGTCTGTAACCGACTCAATAAGCCTACCTTCTCAGGGACAAAACCTTGTAGGTAGCTCGGAACTTAACTCTACAAGATGGAATTAATTCATTCCTAAATTAGGGAATCAGATATGTTGTTCTCTGAAGAACTAAATCCAGGTCTTGAATAACGGGGCCCCACCTTCTTACTGGCCTAAGAAGAATTAAGTTTATGGTACGACCATAGACTTGTTGTTCATTAGAGGATCAGTGGTTCTTAAAGAGCAAGATGTAATCACAGGGGTAAAACGGTAATTTGGCCCAACTATGATTACGAACAACCTGTGAAGGGTCAACTCATAGGTATTGATTATATCAATGGACACAATACAGTCTATAGTTTAATCTATATACAAAATGAGAAATACATAGTAAGAGCACTATAGGGGTAGGATGGTCATTTCCACTCTATTTCCCTATAAATATGTGCATAAGATGCACATTTGGCAAGCAATCTAAGATAAGAAACCCTAGTGCTCTCAAAGTTAGAAAAAAGAGTTTTTCCTTCTCTCAAAAAGTCTCCCCAAACTCCAAAGTGGAATCCCACCTTTCTCTCTCTCCTAGAAATACAACGGAGAAGACTTTGTGGTACAAATCGGTTGTGTCGGGTTCGTTAGAAACGTGAGATCGTGAGGAGAAAAGGAGCATGTGGAGTTCGTTGAAGGAGGTCTACAAAGGTAATATATGTTGCCCATCCTCTTGTTAGTAGGTTTATTCTATATTGTTTTAATTTTTTTGATTGGATCTATGTAACACACTACAAGAACACGCGATTCAAATCGCTTCCGTTGCGGGATTCGATCCCATCAAATCAAGTATGTAGAAAGTGGGTAGATAGTAAAGGAAGATACAATACATGTAGAATTTGCGCCCCCTGATAATTGAGGTTATTGTTGGTGATTTTTGTTTTTAGGTATTATTGTACAGAGATCAATAGTGGAGGTTTTTTTAATATTTGATATATTTTGTTTTTCCAATGATTTCTAACGAGTTTTAATTATTTTATAAATACAAAATATTAGGGTGGAAATTTTTGTGGGAATGCTTGAAAATTCGTAACCATAAATACCAAGTAAACATACACAAGAACATTAATAAAAACATAAACAAAATGGGGACAAAAGCCCAAAATCTACTAAAAATAGTAGGACTTGTTTTTTATGTGAGTCTTTTGGTGCAGTTGGTGGTCTTCTTTTCCGAGCTGGCTATGTGGGAGGGAGATAAGATAGACTGATGAGCATGTGGTTGTGTAAATGAGGTTAGTTGTAACGCCCCAGAACTCCAAGTACCCTTTATTCTGAATTATGGGCTAATTTAATGCAAATTAAATTAATCGAACCTTTGAGTTTCTTGTTTTATTTTCTTAGTTTTGAAAATTTAGGAGAATACATATGGGTGTTACTAAATATAAGTTAAATTGGACTATTTAGTTATGGCTAAGGGCATTTAGAAGCATTTAAATATGATTAAGGGCATTTTTGTAGTTAGAAGTTAAAAGAAGGGCATTTTGGTAATTTTAGTTTGAAAGAGGAATTTAGGGTTTTCTCTAATAAGAGGCACGATTTTCGAGGGACCACCTTCAACCTTCCCTTCTCCTTCCTCCAGCCGCACGCCCTTCTCACAGACAGAGGACTCCAGTCGCACGTCGAAGCTCGCCGGGTCGAGAGTCCAGCCGCCGGAGACCTCTGCTGAACCCGCCAACCTCATGCCGTGTCGTTGTTCACCTAGTCAAGTCGCGCTCTTCTGCTCTAGAGACGAACGGTTGTCCGCAGCCGCTGCAAGCCGAGTTCGAGCTCTTCACCGCCGGTCGCTGAGCCTCGTCGCAACCATCGCCAGATGCAAGCCGCCGGAATTGCGAGGCGCTGCTGAACGTCTGCTGTCACCGGAAGCCCAAAGATCCAGCTGCCGATTGGTGGTTGGTTCGAGCGATTCGTCCAGATTTCGATCGGTTTTTGAAGTTTCAGGACCGGTTATGGATAGATCGGCTCACGACGTTCACAGATCTGACGTTCACGCACCGGTACGCGCAGTATCTGACACCACACGCGCCGCCGTGCTCCGGCCACGCGCCGCCGCTCTCCAGGTCTGTCCAATTACATCCGTTTCATTTCCCGAGCCTGTTCCAAGCCTCCGTTAGTGGTAATCCGACCTAGTTATGGTCAAATTTTAAGATATGAGTTTATTCATGTGATTTAACTAAGAAGTTAGTGATGTTGATTTAGGAGGCTCGAGGTCTGAACATGATTGAATGGATGACTGAGTCAGAGACGTAAGTATAAAATATCTCGGACCTAAGGCTAAGGTAAAGGATCTTTTCTACAAATGATCTTGAAAAGAGGAGTAAACACGGTTTCTGAAAGATTTATTTTAAAAAGTTGAAATTCAAGGATTTATTTCAAAGGGTGAATTTCCAAGACTAATGCTTAGGGCTTGAATTTAGAAAACGAATATTTCAAAGGGTTTTCGAGGACCTTGAGTGAACGATTTTCAAAAGGTTTAGAAAAGAACTTGATGATTTAAGGGTTTGAGAGGACCCGAGCTGAAATGATTTCAAAGTATTTAAAAATGAGTCTTGACACAGTTATGTATAGTTCTGCATATTGAGATCTTCAGTTATGTCATTGTGCTAGCTATGCACCTTAAATTATAAACGTACTTATTACTGATGATTGATTGACTCTAGTTAAAGTTATGAAAGTTATGTCATCATCTTATGTTTTATGTGATTGTTGCATCATTTCTGAATGTATATGTATATGTGTTTAAAGAATGGGACCTCATGCATATTTTATGTATACGAACATTTCATGTAGGCTTTGGCAATTGGTCTCCTGAGAATTTATGCATGGTAAAACATGCATCAGAGACCCTATGGGTCAAACTTATAGGAGTCTGTGAGGGACTCAAACTTATAGGGGTCTGTGAGGGACTCAAACTTATAGGGGTCTGTGAGGGACTCAAATCTTATAGGGAGTCGTGAGGGACTCAAACCTATAGGGAAGTGTGAGGGTCTCATTATGAAAAGACTCAGGTAGACTCAATTGACCACGCATAGCCAGAGAGAAAAGTCATGATTTTATGAGCAGAGTTTTAGGTCCCACAACAGAAAGTTTTATGATCTCAAAAGTCACGAATTACAGTCATGTGTAAAAGTTATGTTTAAAAGAAAGTCATGTTGCATGTGTTTGCATTTCCCCACCCCCACTTACCGGGTATTTTATAATACTCACCCCTTTACCTTTGTTGTGTTTTCTCTGTTTTAAAATGTTTTTGAGTAAAGGCGAGAGCATACCAAAGCGAGTGGCGGGGATGCGCTTATGTGAAGCCATGGGAACCGAGTCATGAAATCCGCATCCATGTTTTAGAAAGAATTTTTAAATGATTATTGTCTTCCGCTTATGTAACATAGAGTTTTGAAACTAGAGGCCGAACTTAGTTATGTTTCTTGTAAACGTTTTGTATTTCTATGGGATCCCAAATTAAATTGATTTTTATTTATCAACTTTTACTTATTTTAATTCAGTTAGGGCCTCGAATGCATGCATGAGTAGTAATGTCCCTAGGAATTTATGTTATAAAAAGTAGGGCGTTATAGGTTGGTATCGTGAGCCCAATGTTATAGGTCTTGTACACTCGCTACGAGTAAGCAACAAGTATCCCATGGCTAAGTAGCTACTCCAGGTCACCGCCAGGTATGCCTTTGAACTAAAGTTTTATTTGTTCATGAAAAGAAAATTTGGTGTTCTATGTAAAGTTATTTTTATATAAAAATCGAGTTTAATGAAGTTCCAAACTAAGAAAGAATGAGAATGTATGAGCTAAACTATATGTCTATAAAAGGAAATGCATAAAGGAAATGCTTATATGTGAATCTATATGTATATATGTCGTAAAGTTGGCGTGATTTTACGCGAAAGGAAAGAGAATACATGTGATCCCTACTATTGACGATAGAAAGGAAAATGTTTTAGTTAAGAACGTTTACGCTAAAAATGAAGTTTTATAGTCATAAAACACATGTTTTGGGTTATTAAAAGGTTCGCTTCGACCAAGGGAGTGAAGAGTAAGACTTGAGAGGTTAGCGTGTTAAAGGTTGCTAAGCAACTAGATTACTTAAGTATAGCTTTCAAAAATAAAAGTTAAGACTACTCATGAGAAGTTCAAAGTTTGAATGTGTTCGGTAAGAGGTTTGTGGTCTCATTCATTCATGCTGGAACAAATGGAAAAAAGGGTATGAGATTTAGTAAACGAACCACTTTGGAGTTTTCGACTTTGTTGGTTCCCAAATAAAGTCCCTTCATCTTCAAGTGAATACATAACTATAGTATTTAAGGAGTTGAAAAGTAAAGAGAGCAAGGGTGTTTTGAAAATGGGCTCGAGATGTAAATGGAAAAATAGATTGTTAATGTTGAGATGAAAATTAATTTTTTTTCAAAATATTTGAAACACTTCGATTTTATTTATACCATTGCTCTGATAGGAAAGCCACAGGGATATACACAATTAATGTGTTACTGCAGGTAGGCATGATACGAAGTTTCAAAGGGATACCATAAACCAAATAAACTTAATTAAGACAAGTATAAAGAAGAAAAGTAAGGAGTTAGAGTTTTAGTTTGAGGACACAAGAGAATTGATTGTCAGGACTCCAGAAACTTGTGCACGAATTGACATTCATATGATCACTTGTGTGTCCAAGCTTGTGGAATGTGTATAAGGAACCTTGCCACTAATTTCTACTTGTTGGACTAGATATATGTGTACAACTTGAAAGAGATAACATGAGGTGTTAACCTTGAACTCTTATGTAGTAAAGTTTCCTTTTTCCCCAATCAGAGGGTTAAGGAGAGAGGATTCGGTTAATATAGGAAAGTGCTTTGAATCTCTTCTTCGCTATATAGCAGTCAAGCTGAGAAACTTCTTTGAATTAGTAAAGTGTATAGTTGTAGTGGTCGAGCGACCATTAGAGTGAAACTGGAGGGTCCATTTAGTAAAGGTTAGGCTAATGTTCTTAAGTGAGATTTTAGAGAAATGGACATTAGAACTACAGTGGTACAAGTAGTTGAGAAAGTCCTCAATTTGACTAAAAGGAGAAAGTCGAGTGTAAAGAAAGTGAGTACGAGGAACAATTCATTGGCGTTAGATAAAATAAGTTTGATATTTTAAGGTTATCCTTAACACGAGAGATAGACTTAAGCATGAAGTTAAAGTGGAAGCAGCGGTAGCTTTTAATACTTCCTACAGAATGCTCCAGTGAGGTTAAAGGAACTCAAGTTGTAGATACAGGAACTTTTATATAAGAGTTAATAGTAGTATATTAGTGTTGTTCGTAAAGGAGAAAGAAGCATCTTTACGTTTGTGCATGTGAGTTAGAGGATGTGGAAGAGCGTCATTCGCTAAAAATAAATATTTTCGTCTTTGGATGAACGACCTATTCCACAAATTTGCAGGGCACAATGTTCCTTAAGATGAATATGAGGTCCAGTTAGTGCCCGCTAAGAATAAGGGATTAGATATTCCGAAACAACTTTCAAATCACTTTACGAACATCATGAAGATTATAGAGATTTGACTTAAGTACCCCTAATGTTTATAGACTTGATGGAGTTAGTGCTCAAGAAAAGGGTAAAACATTGTTGTGATAAAGTTGCCGAAGACATTCTAGTTAGACCAGGTCTAAGAAGGGGTAGAAAGGACAATTTGGAAGGATTGCTTTAGACAAAAGGAGGGAAGAGTAAGTCCTAATAGGTGAAAGTAGTCGAAAGGTCACTAAGGAGTTAAGTGCTCAAGTAAACTTCAAAAGATGAGCATAATGAAATTTGTTAAGCTAAGAAAAGACGAGTATGTGACCTCATGTGTTTGATGTTAGAAAGGAAATGTCCGAATTCAGGATGTAAGGCTTAAAGGAAACTTTGTCAAGATAAGACTCGCTTGCGCGCTATCAAAAAGGGGTAGTTTTGACAAAAGAAGGAAGAGTGGACACTACGAGGTGAAAGTCTTTCAAGAAACTTTGAACAACTAAGTTCGCGAGTAGAACCTTAACAAAGGAATATTGTGGTTCTTGCAAAGTTCAAAGTCTAGAGGTGTTGAATAAACTATTCGTGTTCGAAGTTGAACGTTAGGATTTCATGACAAAAGAGTCGGAATAGTTAAGAAGTGTAGAGGATACTATTATAAAGTATCCAACCCTATTGGTGTTAAGAAAATTTTCGTTATATTCGAATGATCACCTGAACAGGCTATTTAAGGAGTTAGAAGATAAAGGGAGAATGAGTTTTAAAAGACTAAATTCGTTTTTGCGAGATCCCTTAGTATCGAAGTTGTTATCGGTTGAGTTATTCTTAAAGGGGAGTGATATGAATGACTGTTGCGTTGTGTCATAGGCTGAGGAAAGAGTAAAAGAGATAAAGCACGAGTTGTTTCACGAATAACTTGTTTTAAAAAAAAAGGGGTTCATTCTATTTCCTAGAACTTGCCATAAAAATTTTGACACTTAATGCGATAACCTATAATTGTTTAGGCTCTAAAGCAAGGTAAGTCAAGAGGATTTCATTATACTCTTTTAAAGTTTGTTTTAAAGTTGATGTCATAACTTTGATTGTTAGATTATTTTGTCTTTGAAGAATTATTGTGTGCAATTAAAGAAACTTAGTTTCACTTATATTTGGTTATTCAACATTTTTGTGTATTTAGTGTTTCTGAACCCTGAGTAATTTGAAATGAAGTTTGGAGGCATGATTGGTTGGTTATCTGGTTTTAGAAGTGCAATTTCTGTTAAACAGGTGTTAGAGAAAATTTTGGTTTTGTTATAGTTATGTCGTTATGCTGCCGAAATTTTCGGAGCAATTTTTTATAATAAGATTGGTAAAGTTTCATGGAACACTTTATGTATCGCGACAACCAAATGAGACCTAAGTTCGAGTTACTCCTACCGGGACTTGAAACTTTCAACGAGTTATTGATTGCATTGGAAAGCCCCAAAGTTAATTAAGTAGGCATGTGAGCGAGATTGCCACTGCAACGTTTACTAAAAGGTCGTGGAGAGTAGCGAGAGGTTAACCAATAGTGTAAAGAGTCTTGAATAATCGAACAAGTTGTTGACTCCACCTTTAGCGAAGTCACATCTTTGGTGAAGGTGATGAGGTTATGGCGGCGATGACTAGAAGAAGCGATCGAGTCATGCCTTGAAATAAATGCTAGTAGCTGGTCCAACAAACCTTAAAGAGGATTTCGAGGCTCAACAACAATGGGACCGTTTTAGCAAAGAGTTCCATTCTAAAATCACAAAATAGAAGAAACTAGTTAAAGAACTAGAGAAGGAAATACGAGCTGAATATCCCGAGTTATCTTAGAATTTGAATCTGGTACTTTCCAAATTTAGAATCCGAGTCAAGGGCATCAGTTATGTAGGCCTTAGTTGAAGGACACCAGTGAGGAGAACGAGCTCAAGTTAAAGTTATGAGACCATTGGGTTATAAGTTTACGCCAAGGTGGGATACTTGAGGAGCAGCTAGTGCTAATTCTTGCATAAGGATCGAAGACTCGTCGTAACCAAGTGGAGCGGGTGTGAGCAAGCTTTCTCAAAGTATTATAAGATTAGAAACTTTCGAGGACGAAAGTTCTTAAGGAGGGAAGATTGTAACGCCCCAGAACTCCAAGTACCCTTTATTCTGAATTATGGGCTAATTTAATGCAAATTAAATTAATCGAACCTTTGAGTTTCTTGTTTTATTTTCTTAGTTTTGAAAATTTAGGAGAATACATATGGGTGTTACTAAATATAAGTTAAATTGGATTATTTAGTTATGGCTAAGGGCATTTAGAAGCATTTAAATATGATTAAGGGCATTTTTGTAGTTAAAAGTTAAAAGAAGGGCATTTTGGTAATTTTAGTTTGAAAGAGGAATTTAGGGTTTTCTCTAATAAGAGGCACGATTTTCGAGGGACCACCTTCAACCTTCCCTTCTCCTTCCTCCAGCCGCACGCCCTTCTCACAGACAGAGGACCCCAGTCGCACGTCGAAGCTCGCCGGGTCGAGAGTCCAGCCGCCGGAGACCTCTGTTGAAGCCACCAACCTCATGTCGTGTCGTTGTTCACCTAGTCAAGTCGCGCTCTTCTGCTCTGGAGACGAACGGTTGTCCGCAGCCGCTGCAAGCCGAGTTCGAGCTCTTCACCGCCGGTCGCCGAGCCTCGTCGCAACCATCGCCAGATGCAAGCCGCCAGAATTGCGAGGCGCTGCTGAACGTCTGCAGTCACCGGAAGCCCAAAGATCCAGCTGCCGATTGGTGGTTGGTTCAAGCGATTCGTCTAGATTTCGATCGGTTTTTGAAGTTTCAGGACTGGTTTTGGATAGATCGGCTCACGACATTCACAGATCTGACGTTCACGCGCCGGTACGCGTAGTATCTGACACCACACGCGCCGCCGTGCTCCGCCCATGCGCCGCCTGCTCCGCCCACGCGCCGCCGCTCTCCAGATCTGGCCAATTACATCCGTTTCATTTCTCGAGCCTGTTCCAAGCCTCCGTTAGTGGTAATCCGACCTAGTTATGGTCAAATTTTAAGATATGAGTTTATTCATGTGATTTAACTAAGAAGTTAGTGATGTTGATTTAGGAGGCTCGAGGTCTGAACATGATTGAATGGATGACTGAGTCAGAGACGTAAGTATAAAATATCTCGGAGCTAAGGCTAAGGTAAGGGATCTTTTCTACAAATGATCTTGAAAAGAGGAGTAAACACGGGTTCTGAAAGATTTATTTTAAAAAGTTGAAATTCAAGGATTTATTTCAAAGGGTGAATTTCAAGACTCATGCTTAGGGCTTGAATTTAGAAAAGCGAATATTTCAAAGGATTTTCGAGGACCTTAAGTGAACGATTTTCAAAAGGTTTAGAAAAGAACTTGATGATTTAAGGGTTTGAGAGGACAGAAATGAAATGATTTCAAAGTATTTAAAAATGAGTCTTGACACGATTATGTATAGTTACGCATATTGAGATCTTGATTATGTCATTGTGCTAGCTATGCACCTTAAATTATAAACGTATTTTTTATGCATGATGATTGATTGACTCTAGTTAAAGTTATGAAAGTTATGTCATCATCTTATGTTTTATGTGATTGTTGCATCATTTCGAAATATATGTATATGTGTTTAAAGAATGGGACCTCATACATATTTTATGTATACGAACATTTCATGTAGGCTTTGGCAATTGGTCTCCTGAGAATTTATGCATGGTAAAACATGCATCAGAGACCCTATGGGTCAAACTTATAGGAGTCTGTGAGGGACTCAAACTTATAGGGGTCTGTGAGGGACTCAAACTTATAGGGGTCTGTGAGGGACTCAAATCTTATAGGGGTCTGTGAGGGACTCAAACCTATAGGGGTCTGTGAGGGACTCATTATGAAAAGACTCAGGTAGACTCAATTGACCACGCATAGCCAGAGAGAAAAGTCATGATTTTATGAGCAGAGTTTTAGGTCCCACAACAGAAAGTTTTATGATCTCAAAAGTCACGAATTATAGTCATGTGTAAAAGTTATGTTTAAAAGAAAGTCATGTTGCATGTGTTTGCATTTCCCCACCCCCACTTACTGGGTATTTTATAATACTCACCCCTTTACCTTTGTCGTGTTTTCTATGTTTTAAAATGTTTTCAGGTAAAGGCGAGAGCATACCAGGCGAGTGGCAGAGATGCGCTACAGAAGCCATGGGAACCGAGTCATGAAATCCGCATCCATGATTTAGAAAGAATTTTTAAATGATTATTGTCTTCCGCTTATGTAACCTAGAGTTTTGAAACTAGAGGCCGAACTTAGTTATGTTTCTTGTAAACGTTTTGTATTTCTATGGGATCCCAAATTAAATTGATTTTTATTTATCAACTTTTACTTATTTTAATTCAGTTAGGGCCTCGAATGCATGCATGAGTAGTAATGTCCCTAGGAATTTATGTTATAAAAGTAGGGGCGTTACATTAGCTTCTTACATTTCTCTATTGAAATTTGAGTTTTAACTTTGGCAAAGGGCTTAAGTGCAAACACTGAAACAACAACTTCACTAGAATTAAAGAGTGGAAATTAGTATTTGCAAATGTACATGTTTGATTGGTATACGTGAAGAGTTGGGGATATTCTGGAGTTATTATAGTCATATCCTTCATTATTGGTTTAGGTGTATGTATGTTTTTGTTGGACATTTATGTTTATTTGATGGGTATACAGAAAGTGATCAGAGTCATTCACCAATGGAGCAAACCAAACAATTTCTAACTAATCGACTCCCTTTATTAGCTATTTCCCAATAACAATAATGTTTTGGTTCAATTTTCTAAGTTTAATTTGATGAGAGTAGTTGGGTGCGCCCTGACATCTTTAATATGAGAGTAGTTTTCATTGATTCATGGTTTACTTTAGCCTTTTTTTTTTCTTTTACTTTCTGTTTCCTATGTAATTATCTATATCTTTTGCCTCTTTGTACCTACAAATGGGGTTAATTTTGAATTTGTATGTGTAGTCGAAACTCAAATTATATGCTTCTCAAGTGGTTGATAGTACACTTGACATGAACGAGGACAAGTTTTTTGTGAAGTTTTTGGACGAGAGAAGCATGGACGCATTCGTGATTATGGCGTAGGTGTTAATCCTTCTGAGTTGTTTGGATCAACGTCCAATGTACATGATCTTGAGCGTCTTCTAAAATAATTAGAACAACGTCTTCAAGAATCTGAACTATTATTTCTATTATTTTCTTGCCTATTCTTTCTATTTCATATCCTTGTACTTGCAATTCAGGGAATGGCAGGTAAGTAGATCAATAGAGAACATTATGAGGTTTGCCAATAATAAGTTAAAATTAATTTGGTTTATACTATTGTATTCAAGTGCTAAAGCTTTTTACAAGAGCTTTTCCGAAGGCTTTACAAATATCGATAAACAAGTATTTCTGAAGGCTTCAATGCCTTTGAAAATAGTATTATAAGCCTTTAAAAATAATAAAACCTTCGAAAAAGATAATTGACAATGAATAATTATCGATAAACAATTTGACAATTTTTTAAGACATATGACCTTTGAAAAATAATCATTTTCGAAGGTTAATGTACCTTTGATAAAAGCTTTTTCGACAGGATGTATTTTTACTTTTTGAAGGTTCCTTTAACCTTCGAAAAAGAATTTATCCAAGGTTTGTTTAGTACTTTTTCGAAAGTTGTGACCTTCGAAAAAAGTCAATTTTCTTGTAGTGTGTCTACCTTCTTGGGGACAAAACCTCGTGGGGAGCTGGGAACATAACTCTGCGAGATAGAATCCAATCGTTCCGCCCGAGCTAGAGAATTTAGATAGGTTTTTCTCTTAAGGGTTGAATCCAGGACTCGAACAATAGAGCTTCACCCTCTCGCTAGTTCGAGAGGGGCGTTGTTTATGGTAAGACCATAAACAAGTTGTTCATTAGATGATTAGTGGTACTTAAGGAGCAAGAAGTAATCATATGGTTAAAATAATAATTTGACCCAACTATGATTACGAACAACCTGTGATAAAAAGTCGAATCACAGACATTGGTTAAATCAATGGACACAACTTATCTTACAGTGAGGAGAGTGCAACTACGAGTCTATAGTGGAGTGACTCGTAATTAATGAATGTTGGTTAACTGGATCAAAGAGTTTGATCGGTTAACCTCGTGTCATTGGAGCTTGATCTGTAGGTCCATTAAGTCCCTTCGTTGACTTAACATAGATATATCAAGGGTGTAAAGTTTTAGAGTGAATTCTAAATGTTTGAATTCATAAATGGGAGTTATATCGATTATATGTGATATAATCGATATAATATATAGTTTAATGTGAATATGATTCACATTGAACTATATGCTATATTTGGATTATTATCCAAGTGTCTAATTTAATGTGAAATAATTTCATACTAAATAGGGAATATGAGAGTTAAATGCAAAATTGAATATGATTCCATTTATAAAGTATATGATACTTTATAATGTGCATTATGCAAATATGATTTGCATAATAAGGTATATGAGACCTCATATTATGCAATTATGAAAATATGATTTGCATAATGCGTAAATTGTGCACTTAGTGGGTAAATGAGGGGAGGAAGTTACCTTCACCCTCACACCCTATATAAGAGTGCATTGGGATGCACTTTGGTGGTTGATTGCTCATTTTTGGAATTTTGGATTTTCAAAAGCAAAGCTCTGATCTTAAATTCTCTCCTCACTCAATTCTCTCTCAATTCCAGAAAGAGAACTTCCACCATTCTGCCTCTCCTAGAGACAACGGAATAGCCTTATTGGAGGTGTTTGAGATCGATACGTGTTCATGATCTGTGTGAGATCGAGAGGGGTTAAAGGATTACTAGAAGAAGAAACGTTCTTCAAAGATAATTTGCTTTCTTTCGAAATGCTTAATCTTATTTTATGTTTTTGTGACAAGTTCAACAATGTAATTGGGGCAAGAGTGATTCAAACGCTTTTGCATTGGGATTTGATCCCTTAAGTTTGTATGTGATTGCATATCTCAACTATGGTAGTGAGGTCACTTACTGAGTGTTTTTATGATACTCACCCTTTGTTTTTACAAAACTGTTTTCAGGTAAAGGCATACAAGGAAAATGACGGGGAGTCGCTACGAAGCCCATGAAAATTACGAAGTCATGATTTTCGCATTTATAGAAACTAGAATTTTTTTTATGATTTTCATTTATTTGATATTACTTGCTTAAGTATTATGTTTATTTTGAAATCAAAGGCCTGATTTTAATTATGTTTAATTTAAATGATTTGATTTTTTGGGATATCGATAAAGAAAGTGAATTATTTCCAGTTGAATTTATAACTTCTCTTTTTTTTAAATGTTTTATGGCCTCTAAGGCATGCATGTTAGTAATGACCTGAGATGCGTGTCCTAGAGTTAAGGTTGTTACATGAGTAATTATGGTACTTAAGAACTCTGATCCTTGTGGATGATCTTGGCCAGTAATCACTACAAATATCTATAAAATGTATTTATATGGTCTAGTTTTATAAATTTAACTTAGATTTTGACAAGCTAGAATGAAAATTCTTATGCTGTCAAAGCCTAAAATACCTAACCGAATGTGTATGTGCTTTGTTTATTAGCAAACCCAACAAAATTAATAACAAAATGAAACTAATTGACTCACAACAGATTTCAAACAATTGAGGATATGAATTATCACTATATACAACTAATAGAGCAAGTTGAAGCCCAGTGCAAGACGCACACTGCCTCTCAAGTAATATATAGAGGTACTTCAAGTTGGAACTCTAAGAAAGTGGATGTAACAAAAATTCAACTCAACAACAAAATCTTCCTCTAAACTTGAAACTAAGTAACCAAAAAAATTGAAATTTTTGGAGTTTTGAAAAACATAAGTAATCTAAAATGAAAAATGATGAGAAAAATATTAATGAGAGGAGGGGATTCAATTGTGGTTCAATCCCAAGGAATATACCGCCTACCATGTGCTCGCATTTTCTGAATTTGGTGAGACTCATTCAGGATTGTTGTCCATCGTGTTGCATCTCACTCTTTCGAGTTTTGGGCAGTTCAAGCAAAATATGACTGAAATGCACATGCACCTACCTTAACTAATACTTAAAATCGCGAGTCGAGTTCAACATCTATTCAACCCTTTTATAACTGATTTTAGAAGCCTAATCAATTAAATAGATATGTCGTCTATGATTAATTTGAAGTTAGGCAAATAAATAACACAATATTGTCATGATTCCAAAGGTTTTTGTCCAATGTCTATGTACAAAAAACAAAATTATATTTCTAAATAGTTTTTTAGATTGCTTTATGTAAATACGTGCTCAATCAACCTTTTCAGTATTGAATCTCATACAAGTAGGCTAACCAAAGTCCAAAGTGAGGAGTGCTAAGTGTTGAGCAAGGTTGGTATAAGCATATGGTGGAGTTTTCTTCATTCTTAGGGTATCTACAACTTCATTGAATCTTCTTCAAGAAGCTTAGTTCATTATTCTAGAAGAAACAAAAGTAAGAAAGTAAAGAAAAATGCTCAAATGGAAGAAAATAAACTTCATTGAAAGATAAACTTTTAATATACTTTGAAGTTGGAATTGAAAATAACAAAGAACTTGAATTAAGAACAAACCAAAATTACAACTTAGAAACTTAAATTCACTACAAAACAGAAGTACAATGCTTGAACTTGAACTTAAATAAAAATAGTAACTACAATTTGAATGAAAAATAGAAAGAGACTTGAAAAGAAATACAAGAAACAAAATACCTAGCCTTACTCCTCTATTCTAACTTGTTAATATTTTTCAAGGTGAAACAAGTCTTTACACCTTCTTCTTTTAAATATGGCACCCAAATAGAGCTTGAGCAGAGCTAGGAGAACTCGATGTGTGGCAACTATTAAACTTGAAAAGAAAATGACATAGTGTTTGGAAGAATTTAGGAATCCTAGCTCTCTTGAAATTCTTGCTTTAGTCTACTTTAATAGACTTCAAATCTAGGATTTACTACCGAGATAAGTGTAGCCAACCATAATCCCAAGATTTGAAGAGATTTGTTGAAAAGTCTTTCGAGAATCTATCAAATCTGTGATTTTTGGGAAATCTGTCGACTAGGTCTTGTTGCAGCCGCAATGTCGAGCGCATTTAATCGGACTTGGCACCTAGCCAAATTTTCTACCTTTGTTCTTTAAATGTGCTCTTGTCTAGGGGGCATTTGGGGTCTTTTTAATAAATTCTTATAGATGTGACTCTTTTTACGCCTATTTACTTACTTTTAACAAATCAAGGTTTCAAACAAATGCTAAGCTTGTTTTTACTTAAATTTTCTTTAAATGATATGAATTATGACAATAAACACTTACTTTCTAAACAATAAGGCTTAGTATTTCAATGTCAACAAGAGTATAGCTCAACTGGTATTAACTATGACTCATAACCAAGAAATCATGGGTTCGATTCCTCCCACCCCCAATTGCTTATGTACTCAAAAAAAAATTAGTATTTCAAGCTAAATAACCTTAATAAATGAGTTTTATGTTATAATACACAAAGAAAAAATTGAAATAGCTTCATTTCATTAAGAAGTTAAGGAAAATAATTAAGAGAAATCTCCCTAAGAAATGAAGTAACAATTCTCAAAAAGTTATATAGCTAAATTATTTACCCTTAATTAATATTTTGACAATCATATATACCTTAAATTCTTCAAAATTCATACTACTAAAAAGACTTAAGCAAGAAAAAGAACAATATTTCAACTTTCCAACAAAGAGATGGAGAAGTGAAAAACCTCAAAGAAACCCCGAGTTTGGTCGTTGGAAATCATGTGGCTGGAATTGTTGTAGCTGTTGGAACGAGAAGAAACGAAGTTGCCACCAGAAGGAGAAAAATAAGGGACGAAATGCTACTGAAAAATTGTGGCGTTAATTGTATCCCACATCGGGAAAATTCAAGTTTGCAAGATTAGTATAACTTTGCAAGGTTAATTTAAAATGTCACAAAATCTAAATTTAAAGGACCGAAATTAAATAAATGAGTTTTATGTTATAAATACTAGCTCTCAAGAAAATCATACACAACATTCTCGAAAAGAAAAGAGGCGACACCTTTTCCCAGATTCAGAGAGAAGGATAAATACTTTCTTTTGAAAGAGCTAATTCTGAAATAGGAAAATGTGTCACGAAGGAAGAATAAAAAGATCAAAAGTTGGAGTTAATGCAAGCCTCTTAAGGAAGAGAATTAAGACTTTGTTCGACCTCGACAACCAATAACGTTGAACGATTTCTTGCCAAGCGGCTTTCTTAATAACTACAACAAAGATATCCCTAAAATTACTACCACGTGCCATATTATATTGTTAATGTATCTAAAGAAGGGGGGTCATCCTCTGATCTATCTCAAATAGAAAGCTTGGTTTCACTCGATGCAAATGATTTGTTGTCACTTCCTCAAGCGACTAATGATATTGCTATTGAACCATCAAAAAGCTCTACTGTTTCAAAGATTTCAGATCCTCAAGTACACCTTTGTGCCTCATGTTGCATGTTCATTAGCTTCACAGACGAAGATCTGATGTTAGGATCGAAACCTCACAATAGACCCTTATTTGTCTCAGGTTACATCCGAGAACAAAAAGTAGGTTGAATTCTTATCGACGATGGGTATGCCGTCAACATCATGCCTAAATCAACAATGACACAGATAGGCATCTCGATGGATGAACTTGCAAACAGTAGATTGGTTATCCAAGGATCCAATCAAGGGGGTTAGGGAGCAATCGACATAATCCGCTTAGAGCTTATTATTGAAGAATTGAAGGCTAACACCTTGTTCCATATTATAGATTCCAAGACCACCTACAAACTACTATTAGGCCGCCCTTGGATTCATGGCAACAGAGTAATATCTTCCACACTTCATCAGTGTTTCAAATTTTATCAAAACGGTGTCAAGAAAGTCGAAGCAGATACTAATCCCTTCTTAGAGGTAGAGTCCCACTTCGCGGATGCAAAATTTTATATGCAGAATGATAAATGAGGAGTTTGTTGGGGTGTATGCCCTAATCTCGTGTAAGTTTGTAATATTCCATGTTGAAATAAATAAGAATTATTTTTTCAATAGTTTGTGTCTCACATATTTTATAAACTTAATCCAATAAACTAAGCTCCAGGATCATTGTATCATGAGAGAACTAGAACTTGAACGGTGTGTAGTGGACACACGGAGAGGATCATGTTCGAGTTAATGACCTGAACGATCCATAGTATACGGATAGGATTGGAGACCTAATCCTGGTAACACTGTGGATGTGGCCCGCTTTGTATTAGATACAAACGAGGTGATCCAGCTCGTTCATGTGATTGACATGCGAATGGGGGCATCCTGTGCAATGAGATTGTATAAGACTGGACCGTGAATTATTAGACTTACTGATGTAACACCGTTAACATTAAAGGACTAATAAATTCATAGATGACCATTAGTGACTCGTCCTTAATCCTGAGCGTGTTACAGACTCCTGTCTGCGGGGGTCTGTTCTTTGACTAGTACGGGTGAGGGTGGTCACAGTTACTCACCCAATATGTCTATCTTCTCAAGGACAGAACCACGTGGGGAGCTGAGAACTTGACTACACGAGATGGAATTCACTCGTTCCCGAATTAGGGAAACTAGAGGGGTTGTTCCCTTAAGTGTTGTCTCCAGGGCTTAAACAACGGGGCCCCACTCTCTCATTGGCACGAGAGGGTTGTTGTTTAGGTTGGAGCATGCAACATAGTTGTTTATTAGAGGAGCAGTGGGACTTAAGGAGCAAGAGGTAGACATAGGGGTAAAACGGTAATTTGACCCAACTATGACTACGAATAACCTATGAAGGGTCGACTTCCGGGCAATGGTTATATCGATGGATACAATTTGTCCTACAATGATGGGAGTGCAACTACGGGCTTTAGTGGAGTGTTACCGTAGCTAATGAATGTTGAATAACTGGGTCAAAGAGTTTGACAGGTTAGTCTCGTATCATTGGAGCTCGTCATCTGTAGGTCCATTAGGTCTCTCGGTTGGCTCAAATTGGACAAATTGAGGGTTTGCAGTTTTGTGTGGATTTGAAATGTTCAAATTCATTAATTGGGGATTTATGTCATTTATATGTGATATAGTTAACATAATATATAGTTTGATGTGAATGAGATTCATAATAAACTATAGTAGAACCTAATTGATTAATTAGTGCTAATTGGAGAAATTGAATTGAGAGAAATTAAATTGAATGTGATTCAATTTAAAATTCCACAATTATGCAAATGAGATGTGTATAATAAGGTATGAGATACCTTATATTATGTGATATGCAAATATGATTTGCATATCATATAGTTGTGGTAAAATTGTGAATTGGTGTAGATTTTAACTCCACCATACACCATTATAGGTGCATTCAAAGGCATCTCACAAGACACTTTGCCATTTTTTGGATTTTCATCCAAGAGCAAGTGTAATTCTCTCTCAAAAAGCTTTCTCTCAATTCCTCTAGAATTCTCTCCAAACTCAAAACCAAAGTGAGTCCCACAACTCTCTCTCAAGCTCCCGAGAACAATCGAGAAGAACCTTTGGAAGTATCTTGTCGTTCGGTTCGAGGATCGAGTTCGTAGAGATCATTGGTTCGAGAAGGATCGAGATCGAGAACGAGAAAACGTTGAATAAGAGTTCTTCAAGAGGTTTGTAGGTCCTTAACTTTCTGTTTTCTTCATTTTAAAGCATGTTTAGCCTAGGATTAATGAGATTAATTCGATTCAAAGATATGAATTGCACAACAAATCAACGATATTTCACGACGTCTTCTGCTGCGGGAAATTCCAATTCCCTTCAAGATCGTGCCAACTGAAATATCTTTGATTGCAAATCACAAGGTAGAGAACCAAAAGCACATAAAGAAAGAGTTGATTGAAGAGGTAAATGCTTGTGAAGTTAAGACAAGTAAGCCATCTACCAACTCTACAAATGAAAAGGTTCCAAAGGAAGAAAAATCATCAAAGCTTTCAGTGTTGCGTTACATCCCTTTATCACGACGTAAAAAGGGAGAATCGCCATTTATAAAATGCTCAAAAAATTTGAAATCCGGCGATGTGGAAATCCTAAAAGAAAGTTTCATCACACCTCTAACAGCAATTACCAAGCAAGAAATTCAGAATTGGAAGGTTGATAATGCAAAAATGGTCTTGCCCGAAAGAAGAACGAAGGATGGGTTTGATCCTAAAGCATAGAAACTTCTATCAAATGTAGGTTACAACTTCACAACTCACACTACGTTCAAAAGTTTAAAAATCTTCGATGAGAGGCCTGAGCTTGCTTCAACACAAAAGAAACTTTTAAAGGAAGGTTATATGATACCCATGTCAAGAAAACGACTTGGATACAAGTCTCCTAAGCCAATCCGTATAACGAGAAAAGGAAAGGAGAAGATGGCAGACGCAAATCACATAACAGTCGAGGAAGTAGATGATTCGAATAAAGAAGGAAGTGTCATCCGAAGGACTTCTATTTTTAGGCGTGTTGGGCCATTGGCAACACGACTCTCAACCCTCCAGAGGATAGGGGTGACTACTGAAGAAAATATTTTACCAGCTCCTACTTTTGACACCACCCGATCTTCGATCCGTCAGAGGTTAAATATGCCCACTGGTGAAGAAAAAAAACGTCAATGACTACAGCTTTGGTGCGACCATCAGCGTTGCAATGATTAGGCACACTTACGAAAGAGAGAAAAAATATACCTTCGACTTCAAATGTGGCGCGCCCTTCATCTTTTCACAAGTTAAGTGTAGCCACGTCAAAAAGTGAGGGTCCTTCCCGTCAGTTTTTGACCGACTTCAACATGATTGCCCGATTGAAACCTCGAAGGATAAGTCCTCTGTTGAAACAAAAGACGAGCTAGAAATTCGCAATGTCTTTTTTTCCCGTATGAAAAGAAAAACCTTCGTTACAGTTAATACAGAGGGTGTGTTGAAGGTAAAGCGACGCGATGTCGTCTTCACCAACCCCTCAAAAGGGATCCTGAACATGAAGAAGGTGAGATCTCTTGTCACCATATTATGGTTGAAGAAGAAACAGAGACTGAAATTTCTGATGAAGATGCAGAAGAGGCACCATTATCGCTTGAAGATGGCAATCAATCAACAGTAGATGAGCTTAAAGAGGTGAACCTCGGTACACCGGAAGAGTTGCACCCAACTTTCATAAGTGCATCGCTCATTTGTGAGGAGGAAGGCGAATATATAAGCTTGCTCATTTCGTATAGAGATGTGTTTTCTTGGTCCTATAAAGAAATGCCAGGACTTGATCCGAAAGTAGTTGTCCATCATCTTGCCATCAAACAAGGGTATAGACCAGTTAAGCAAGCTCAACGTTGTTTTCGGCAAGAGCTTATTCCTCAAATTGAGGTGGAAGTTAATAAGTTGATTGAAGCAGGGTTTATCCGTGAGGTGAAATATCCAACATGGATAATTAACATTGTTCCTGTTAGAAAGAAAAACGGACAGCTTCGCATCTACGTGGACTTTCGCGACCTGAATAATGCATGTCCAAAAGACGACTTTCCATTACCCATCACCGAGATCATGGTCGATGCCACTACGGGACATGAAGCTTTGTCATTTATGGATGGATCATCAGGATATAATCTAATTTGGATGGCCCTCGATGATGAAGAAATAACAGCATTCAGAACTCCAAAAGGAATATATTGTTACAAAGTGATGCCCTTCAGATTAAAGAATGTCGGAGCAACTTATCAGCGTGCTATGCAGAAGATCTTCGACGATATGCTCCATAAACGTGTTGAATGTTATGTTGATGATCTGGTGGTCAAATCTAAGAAGCGGAAAGATCACCTGCAAGATTTAAGAATAGTCTTTGATCGTTTGAGAAAATATCAGTTGAAGATGAATCCTCTTAAATGTGCCTTCGGCGTGACATCAGGAAAATTTCTTGGTTTTATAGCAAGGCATCAAGGAATCGAAATCGACCAATCCAAAATTGATGTCATTCAGAAAATGCTAGAACCACGAAATCTGCGGGAACTTAGAAGTCTTCAAGGACGGTTAGCTTATATTAGAAGGTTCATCTCCAACCTGGCAGGCTGATGCCAACCATTTCAAAGGTTGATGAAGAAAGATACAATGTTGAGTGAGATAAAGCTTGCCAAAATACTTTTGACAACATAAAGAAATACCTCCTTAACCCTCCTATTTTAAGTGCTCCCATAGCCAGAAGACTGTTGATATTGTATATTGTTGCACAAGAAAGGTCACTTGGAGCACTACTTGCACAAGAAAACAAGAAGGGTAAACAATGTTCCCTATACTATCTAAGTAGGACTTTGAATGGGGCAGAACTAAACTACTCACTGATTGAAAAGATGTGTCGTTCGCTCTTCTTCACCATTGATAAACTGAGACATTATATGCAAGCTTTCACAATACACTTGGTGGCAAAGGCTGACCCGATTAAATATGTTCTATCTAGGCCTATTATTTCAGGGTGTTTGGCTAAGTGGGTGATCTTACTTCAACAATATGATATTGTTTATGTACCACAAAAGCAGTGAATGGACAAGCTTTGGCAGATTTCTGGCAGACCATCCAGTGCCATCAGATTGGAAATTGTCTGAAGAACTGCCTGACGAAGAGATCTTCTACATTGAAATCGTTGAACCTTGGATTATGTATTTCGATGGTGCACCAAGAAGAAAGCATGCGAAGGGCGGTGTAGTATTCATCTCGCCAGAAAAACACATGTTGTCATATAGCTTTACATTCGGAGAGGTATGTTCGAATAATGTTGTCGAGTAGCTTCCGCTCATTATTGGTCTTCAAATAGCCATAGAGACAGGAGTAACGTACATTGAACTTTACGGAGACTCAAAATTGATAGTGAATCAATTATTGTTCCAGTATGAGATAAAACACGAAGATTTGATACCCTACTTCAAATACGCCAGGAAATTATTGGAAAGCTTCGAGTGTGTGACGATATATCATGTTTTGAGATCTAAAAATACAAAGGTAGATACTTTGGAAAATTTAGCTACAACTCTAACCATTTCAGAAAGCGAAGTTGTAAGCATCCCACTGTTTCAAAGATGGATCATACCACCAGTTGAAAATGAAAGTCAAGAGTCAAATGCAATATCTGCTTATGTAATTGAAGAAGAGGATTGGCGGCAACCGATCATAGACTATTTACAACATGGAAAACTTCCTATCGAAAGGCGACATAAGACTGAGATAAGAAGAATGACATCTCGATTCATCTTTTACAAAGATACTTTATACCATCGCTCGTATGAAGGAGTTTTTTCAATGTTTGGAAAAATAAGAATCAACACATGCATTAGAGGAAGCTCATTCAGGTGTTTGTGAAGCTCATCAGTCTGGACCAAAGCTACACTTTCAGTTGAAAAGGATGGGTTACTACTGGCCTACAATGATCCACGACTCAATAGAGTATGCAAAGAAGTGTGAAGCTTGTCAGTTTCATGCAAACTTCATACATCAGTCTCCATAACCACTTCATCTAACTATAGCCTCCTTGCCATTCGAAGCTTGGGGATTTGACCTTGTCGGCCCCATAACACCTAAGTCATCAGCAGGGCACTCATATATCCTTGCAGAAACAAATTATTTCTCAAGATGGGCAGAAGTTGTTGTGTTAAAAGAAGCAAAGAAAGAAAATGTAGCAGATTTTGTTCGTAACCATCTCATTTATCGATATGACATCCCCCATCACATCGTAACAAATAATGGGAGACAATTTTCTAATAGTTTGATGGATAAATTATGCGAAAAAATTGGCTTTAAGCAGTATAATTCATCAATGTACAACGCCGCAACAAATGGCCTTGTCGAAGCATTTAACAAGATGTTGTGCAACCTGTTGAAAAAAATAGTTTTTAAGTCAAAGAGAGACTGACAAGAAAGAGTGGCTGAAGCTTTATGGGCATACCGGACTACCTATCGTACCCCGATAGGAGTCACACCTTATTCTCTTGTTTACGGAGTAGAGGTTGTTCTCCCTTTTTAGAGAGAAATTCCATCATTGTGAATGGCGGTTCAAGAGGGGTTTACTGTCGAAAATAATGCTAAGTTGCATCTACAAGAGTTGGAAGCATTGGATGAGAAGTGACTAGAGGCTCAACAAGTATTAGAATGCTATCAAGCACGAATGTCTAAGGCTTTCAACAAAAAGATACGACGTCGCTCATTTCAAGTTAGAGAACTCGTGCTTGCAATTTGAAGGCCTATTATAATGACTCGACATACAGGACACAAGTTTACACCTAAATGGGATGAACCCTATGTTGTGAAAAAAATCTACACGAATGGAGCATACAAGATAGTTGATCAAGATGGACTCAAAATCGGGTCGATCAATGGAAAGTTTCTCAAGAAGTATTATGCTTAAAATATTGTAGAAACTCCTTGTCGTAAGAGCCTAAACTGCATGATACTCCTGGCCCGCATGAGTTAAAAAGGTGAACGACTCCATAAAAAAATGTACATTAAACTACGTTATGACTTGATCCCTTTTGTTATAGGGTACATAGGAAACTTAAAGTAAACATTAAGTTTAATCCATAAATAAAAAAAAATCATCCCATGTCATGAACAAAAAAAATTCATGCATTCATGAATTTCTTTCATTATATATAAAAAAAAGTTTGACAATGAAAAATAGGCTAACCTAAAAAATAAAGTAAGAAAACAACAAAAAAAATCTCTCGATTACCATTACTGCAAACTACTTAGGTCACCTAATAAATTAGGTGCCAAGTCTAGCAGGAGTGACATCACTTTAGGAGAGGCAGGTGACCCAGTAAATTAGGTGTCGAGTCTAGCAGGAGTGGCATCACTGTAGGCGAGACAAATCACTATAGGTGAGGCAGGTGACCGTCCCTGCAGACTACTTAGGTCACCCAATAAATTAGGTGTCAAGTCTAACAGGAGTGCCATCACTATAGGTAAGACAGGTGACCCGCGCTAGCATAGCTATCTGAGCCACTCGATAAATCAGATGCTCGGTGACATCATTTTACGTGAGGCAGGTGACCACCGTTGCAGGCTAGTTAGGTCACCCAATAAATTAGGTGTCAAGTCTAGTAGGAGTGACATCACTGTAGGTGAGGCAGGTGACCACCGCTGCAGGCTACTTAGGTCACCCAATAAATCAGGTGCCCAATCTAGCAGGAGTGATATCATCAGAAATGAGGCGGTGACCACCGCTGCAGGCTATTTAGGCCACCCAATAAATCAGGTGCAAAGTCTAGCAGGAGTGACATCACTGTAGGTGAGGCAGGTGACCATCGCTGCAGGCTACTTAGGTCACTCAATTAATTAGGTGCCAAGTCTAGTAGGAGTGACATCACTGTAGGCGAGGCAAGTGACCACCGCTGCAGGCTACTTAGGTCACCCAATAAATCAGGTGCCCAGTCTAGCAGAAGTGACATCATTGTAGGGGAGGCAGGTGACCACCACTACAGGCTACTTAGGTCACCCAATAAATTAGATGTCAAGTCTAGCAGGAGTGACATCAATGTAGGAGAGGCAGGTGACCCAGTAAATTAGGTGTCGAGTCTAGCAGGAGTGGCATCACTGTAGGCGAGACAAATCACTATAGGTGAGGCAGGTGACCGTCCCTGCAGACTACTTAGGTCACCCAATAAATTAGGTGTCAAGTCTAACAGGAGTGCCATCACTATAGGTAAGACAGGTGACCACCGCTACAGGCTATACAGGCCACTCGATAAATCAGATGCTCGGTGACATCATTTTACGTGAGGCAGGTGACCACCGTTGCAGGCTAGTTAGGTCACCCAATAAATTAGGTGTCAAGTCTAGTAGGAGTGACATCACTGTAGGTGAGGCAGGTGACCACCGCTGCAGGCTACTTAGGTCACCCAATAAATCAGGTGCCCAATCTAGCAGGAGTGATATCACTGTAGCTGAGGCAGGTGACCACTGCTGCAGGCTATTTAGGCCACCCAATAAATCAGGTGCAAAGTCTAGCAGGAGTGACATCACTGTAGGTGAGGCAGGTGACCATCGCTGCAGGCTACTTAGGTCACTCAATTAATTAGGTGCCAAGTCTAGTAGGAGTGACATCACTGTAGGCGAGGCAAGTGACCACCGCTGCAGGCTACTTAGGTCACCCAATAAATCAGGTGCCCAGTCTAGCAGAAGTGACATCATTGTAGGGGAGGCAGGTGACCACCACTACAGGCTACTTAGGTCACCCAATAAATTAGATGTCAAGTCTAGCAGGAGTGACATCAATGTAGGTGAGGCAGGTGACCATCGCTGCAGGCTACATAGGCCACCCAATAAATCAGATGCCCAGTCTAGCAGGAGTGACATCACTGTAGGTGAGTCAAGTGACCACCACTGCCTACTGATAGCACACAAAATGTGTTATCCTTAGGCTTAAGTATTGCTAGTTTTATGATAATTTCACGGCTTTGATGTGTTTAAATCATTGAATTTCAGGTAAAGAGCTCAAACAAGACATTTGAAGATATTTTGGATCACTCGAGATCGAAACAAGGCTATTTGGAGTTAAAATAACATCTATTGGAAGTAGAATGATCAATCCAAGCATGAAGACCCGAAGTGATGGCATTGCAATGCTATGCAAAGCGTTGCAACGCCGAGCGTGTTGTTTAAAGGCGTTGAAGACCCTTGACGATAGCGTTGGAACGCTGCCTCGCAGCGTCGCAACGCTACTTCGATAGAGAGGCGCGCGCGTTAGGGTAGCAGTGTTGCAACGCTGCCCTCAGCATTGCAACGCCATCGATATTTTCCTTATATACCACGCGGTTAGGGTACAACGTTGCAACGCTATACCGTTGAGGCCTATAAATACATCTTTATATTCTCTTGCAAGGGGAGTCGAATTTGCTAGACTTTTGACCCTATTTTTGAAATACGTTTTGTAAGAAGAGAGAAAAAAAGCGTTTTTGGGAGCCAAAGCAGTCGTGGAGGTTCGAGATCGAAGACGAGAGCTAGGAGACGAAGGACCGACATCGACACATAAGTTTAATTTCCTTTTCTTTCAGATGTAATATCGTTTTAAGACGTTTTCTACATGTTTAGCTTGGCTTTCATGTGATTTAGAGTAGCTAGACATTGTAGTTAGGATTTGATTTGCTTGTTAAGACTTATTTGCTATGTATTGAATCATGTTTTATTCTTATTTTTTGCAATTCGTTCTTTAACTTTTGATTTTGTTGGTTTAAGTGGACTCGAGAGATAAAACTTGAATTAGATCAAAGTTGTCAAAACCATTAAGAATCTGGCATGAGAATGACCTAGAAACCTAAGGGAAACACATAAAAAAGTTGATTAATGACGTGCATGTGGTAGGTTCATATGGAGACTATAGAATTTATTGGATGTGCGAGGCTCACTAAGAATCGAGAGGTTTTCTTGAGTATTTTACTTCTTGTTTATAAATTCATCACTTTGGTTCAATGCATGTGTTGATTAAGTCATTAACTTGTAAAGTCACTTTCCTCAAATCTATCAATTCGTGTCTCCACATATTAGTCTGTTGTTTGTCTTTAGTTTCAATCACCTATCCATGTCATGTTTCTTTAGCTAAAATTGAGAAGTAGTATCTTTATAATTAATTAATCTAGAAACTCATTCCTGAGGACGATACTTGGACTCTTAAATCACTATACTAAAACTTGACCCGTACACTGCGGTATTGCATTATTATAATTTTACGCAACATCTACACAAGCTACCCGATAAACCAGGTGTCCGGTCTAGCAGGAGTGGCATCACTGTAGGTGAGGCAGGTGACCATAGCTGCAGGCTACTTAGGTCACCGAATAAATTAGGTGTCAAGTCTAGTAGGAGTGGCATCACTGTAGGTGAGGTAGGTGACCATCGTTGCAGGCTACTTAGGCCACCCAATAAATTAGGTGCCTAGTCTAGCAGGAGTGGCATCACTATAGCCGACGCAGGTGACCACCGCTGCATGTTACTTAGGCACCCAATAAATCAGGTGTCCAGTCTAGCAGGAGTGACATCACTGTAGGTGAGGTAGGTGACCACCGTTGGCTACTTAGGCCACCCAATAAATCAGGTGCTCAGTCTAGCAGAAGTGACATCACTGTAAGTGAGGCAGGTGACCACCGCTGGCAGGCTACCTAGGACAGCCAATAAATTAGGTGTCCAGTCTAGCAGGAGTGACATCACTGTAGGTGAGGCAGGTGACGACCGATGCAGGCTACTTAGGTCACCCAATAAATCAGGTGTCCAATCTAGTAGAGGTGAGATAGGTAAGCAGGTTACTTAGGTCACCCAATAAATTAGGTGCCTAGTCTAGCAGTGGAATTGGCGCATCATTGAACAAAGGCATTTTCATATGCAATTTGAGAGCAATAACAATAATACTTACACATTCAAACAAAGAGGGAACAAAATAAGAGCAATAATGACAAGTAAAGGATCTATGGGCCAATAGACCAGTTCATATTCAACAAGGGGATCAGTAAAAAAAAAAAAAGAAATGGATGAATGTGCATATCGCTATTAGATGTCGGGCAAAGACTAAATGTGTAGTTGAAGTTGTTGTCCGACAAAGTTGTTCCTAAAAAAAATTGTTGTGATTTATTACAACATGAAAAAAAAAACTTTGTTGAAGACTTACAACAACTCAGTACGTGCATATATGTGTTAACTATATATATATATATATATATAAACGAGGTACGGAGAGATTATTGCTCGAGTTCAAGACCTATACGGAAAAATAGTATGTGAACAATAGAAGTCAAATAAAAAAAAAATGAAGAGACGAGGAAGAAGAGTGAAGAGTGATTCTCCGTACTTAAAAGCTTTTTAGTGGGATGCTCTATGTCTTAGCCTATGCAATTTCTCCAACTTATGAGGAGGAGGATTAGGTCATAGCACAAGGAAATCTCTACATTGCTATTAAAAAAGATTTACTTCTAAAAATATGTGAGAGAAATCCTTACCTTAATGGGTCATATTTGAGAATCTCTACCTATGCTATCAATGAAAAGATTTCTATGCTATCAACGAAAAGATTTCCTCTAGAATTATGTGAGAGAAATCTTAGCTTAATCAAACAAGATTTACAAGCCAAATTCTAAATTGGCAAATTAAATTTTGGAAACTTCCTACCATTTTTAGTATGAAAATTTATATGCGAGAGATTTTTGATCTAATGAGAATGTTTCTACAAATTAGATAAAGATTTCTCTACAAATTGAATAAAGATTTACTTCCAAATTAGAGAAAATTTTTAGTCAAATACAAGAATCAACATTTTGGCTAAAATCAAAGATTTTGACAAAAATGTTGGATGTCAAAAAGTTTTGGCTTCTCAAGTCAAAATTTGGGCATACTCCAAATTTTCTACCAAATCAAAATTTGAGTACATCTCAAATTCAAATTTCATATTCAAATTTTATCCCAAATTCAAACCTAGATTCATATAATTTTGGTAAAATTTCTAAAATCAAATTTTGATATACTTCAAATTTTCTCCCAAATAAAATTTAAACTCTCAAACTCAACTATCCATTCCATATTCAAGTTGAAATCCATATAATTTTGGCTAAATTTCTCAAATCAAAATTTGAGTACCCAAATTAGAATGGGAGCAAGTTTCAAATTTTATCTCAAATTCAAGTTAAGATCTATATAATCTTGATAAATTTTCTCAAATCAAAATTGAATATACTTCAAATTTTCTCCCAAATAAAATTTGAAGGTTCAAATTTCATTCAAAATTCAAGCTAAAATCCATATAATTTTGGCAAAAATTTCTCAAATCAAAATTTGGGCATATTCCAAATTTCTCCAAAATTGAATTCAAGTTCAAATTTCATTCCAAACTCAAGTCAAAATTGAGAGACTTCTTAAATTCATCAACGAAAGTCAAAACCATCCTATATTTTGATTCCAACTAAACTTTTTCGAGATTCATCCACCTATTACATAAATCTCGAAAAGAGGCATTTGTTGAATGAGAAATTTTAGCCAATCACAAATTGTCACGTCATTGATTTAAATTAATGATAAAATAAATTTATGATCAATTATAAATTTACAATTAAATTAAAAGACATGAAAAATTAGAAAAATAAATAATGTCACATGTCTAGTATTAAAAATGGATTTGGCTCAATTTAAATAATTCAAATCTTTTAAAAAAAATAAAAGGTTAACTACATAAATGGGTCATTTCAAGTAGGTCAATTGTAAATATATCCAAAAATTAAAAAATTTGTATCAATGTCTAACATCCTAAATAAAGAAAGTTTATTTAGAGACACAATTACAATTGTACCCATTGTATATTTAAAAATTCAAAAATAAAATGAAAATACAAAAAAGGAAAAATCTATTGCTATTTAATTTATTTAAAAAATGTTTCATAAAAATAGACAAATCATGCCCAAAAATAACCACCAAAATTTTATTTATCCACAAATCATGCCAAGATTCTCTCAACTTACTCTTAGATTTCTTTTCCAATAATGATATCAATCATTTGTTCCATTTGTTGACAAAGTCTTGCTTCAACAATCTTCATAGTCATGGTCATGTCCATTCTAAAGAAAGAGATTCATACATATCAAAGAAGATTTGAAGCCTACACTAGTAGAAAATAGAGATACAATGAAGGACGAAAAAAATAAGGGGCAAGAAACAATGACGGACAGAGGGGATTTGCGCTGAAAAAACTTTTTGGAGATACAATGACGGGCATTGCCCGTCATAGTAATTGGTGTTTAATGACGGGCATTTCCCGTCATCATAGGCTAATTTAAAAAAAAAACGACAGATCACTTTTCTTTTTCGATTCCACGCGCCCGACATTTTCCACTTTCCCCTTTTCGATTCTTCTTCTCTCTCACAGCTCACACCTCCATCCTCGCCGTCGACTGAATCGTTCTTCCCGAATCTTCTCGCTGTCGCCGACTGATCGCCTCGCCGCCGCCAATCTCTCTCTCTCTCACAGTCGCCGTCCGTTGTCTCCGCCGACCCTCTCTCTTTTCCTTCGATCTAACCCTCTCTCTTTTCCCTCGATTTCCGATCGTTCACAGATCTTCGCCGCCGCCCACAGATCTTCGCCGCCGGCTATTTGGGAGTCGTTGCCGTCCACAGATTCTTCGTTGTTGTCGGGTTTACCGGAGTCTAAATTTTGTAGATCTGTGAGGTCCTTCGTTTGCAGATCTAGTTCACAGAGGTAAATCTACACCGATCAGTCACGATTTGTAGGAGTTCGTCGTTGTCGAGTTCACCGAAGGTTGTTTCTGACTAAAAATTTTATTAAAATTTTGTATGTTATGTTTAGGAAACATTTTTATTAAAAATCATGGATGTTGTGTTGTTGTTAGTTTAAGCATGAATGTTGTGTTGATGTTAGTTTAAGGAAAAAATGTGCATTGATCTATAACATGGAAGTTGTGTTGTTGTTAGTTTAAGCAAAAATGTGCATTGATCTATAACATGGAAGTTGTGTCGTTAGTTTAGGGAAAAATTCAAAGGACTCCATTTGTTGTGTTGTTTGGTTAGAATCATATCTACTGCTGGATGACTATTTGAATTGTTGATAATATATAATGTTTTGCATCATCTATAAGATATGAATATTCATAGCATATAAACAACTAGCAACTATACCTTTCGAGTGAAACGAAAAGCAAAACTATGCAGATTTAATCACTTAATCTAAAAGATTAAACCAAACTAAAAAAAATCAATAAAAACAAATAAAATGACAATCAATATAGTGCATACATATAAAAGTTAAATTAGTTGCTATATAAATAGCTACCATAGATTTTGCAAGAACAATATTGGCCAAACTAGTTCAATTTTTCATTTAATTGTCAAATTTGGGTCATTTAATAGAATTGAGCTCTCAAATGTTTGAGCTCTGAGCTCCTAGAGTTAATAAAGGAAATTACAAAAAGAACTAATATAGTAGACTACATTAATCTCTATCAAACCATACCAAATTAAGCATCCAGAAATTATATCGAAAAATTCAAAACAAAAAAAGCACTTGTTTGGCAACACAACAAAGTAGAAACCAATGGGGTAAAAATAGGTTTCAACTTACAAGCTATAACCCCCTTAACATTTTCTATCACTTTATGGGATGATAAAACACAATAAAAACATAAATGGATTTTTAAAAGTCTTCCACCTTAAAAACACAATAAACACAATAATTTCGCATGTTGTTGTTTAGCATGTTTGGTTAGAATCATATGTTTGGCTTAATTTTAGTAGTGAGTTTGTGGATGAGAGGAAATGGTATTAGTCCAAATATCATAATGTTGCCTTTTGAATCAACATCATGAAATTGAGTAAGTAGTGAACTCCTTGATAGTTTTATTTTTTTTTCGGCGTCTTCCTAAGGACATAGTAAGTACATAAGTTTAAGTAATCATTATTCTTCTTGTAGATTGAACTTTCAAGGCACCAGATTTATAGTTATGGATAAGTCGTGGATGTCAAAGAATAGGATGTCATCAGAATATCGTTTAGGAGTTGAGACGTTTATCCAAAATGGTATACGACATTCAAATAGGTCAGATGTCATTTGTTGTCCATGCTTGAAATGTGTGAATGCAAAGTCTCAAAATAAGAATGTCGCAAGAGACCATTTATATATTAATGGCATTGATGAAAGCTATAGAACATGGATTTGGCATGGCGAGTCATTACCGAATGAGAGAAAAGAGGAAGCTGAAGTTGAGGACGAAGATGTTGACGACACAATAGGAATGTTTGAGGCTGCACATAACTATTTTAATGACAAGTCTCCAATATTTGAAGAAGTGTTAGATGATGCCAAGAAACCATTGTACTTAAATTGTAACAATTTTACCAAAATATCTGCATTGATAAAGTTATATAATTTAAAAGTAAAGTTTGGATGGAGCAATAAGAGTTTCACTGAGTTGTTAGCATTGGTTAGTGACATCTTACCAAGTCCAAATGAACTTCCTAGCTCTACGTATCAAGCAAAAAAGATATTGTGTCCTCTTGGAATGAAGTATGAAAAGATTCATGCATGTAGTAATGATTGTTGTTTGTTTAGAAAAGAGCTTGCAGATGTAGAAGTATGCCCTACATGCGGAACATCAAGATGGAAGCTTTGTAAAGATTCGAATGATGTGATGAAAAACATTCCGGCGAAAGTCATGTGGTATGTCTCTCCTATCCCAAGATTTGAAAGAATGTTTCGCAGTAAAGAAATATTTAGTTTGTTGACTTGGCATGCTAATGAACGAGTAATTGATGGGTACATACGACATCCTGCGGATACACTATCGTGGAAGCAAGTAGACAATTTGTGGCCAGAGTTTGGTTTAGAACCTAGAAATCTTCGTCTTGCTCTTTCAACTGATGGAGTTAATCCACACGGTGATCTTAGTAGTAGATATAGTTATTGGCCAGTTATGTTGGTGACATACCTCCATGGTTATGCATGAAGCAAAGATTTTTTATGTTAAATGCATTAATATCTGGGCCTAAACAACCAGGGAATGACATAGATGTTTATTTAGCTCCATTAGTTGATGATCTGAAAAAACTTTGGAATGATGGAGTTCAATGTTATGATGTACATCATGAACAATCTTTCATACTTAAAGCTATTTTATTGTGGACTATTAATGATTTTCCTGCATATGGCAATTTGTGTGGTTGTACAGTAAAAGGATATCATGCGTGCCCAATATGTGGGAAAAAACCTCATCCACTTATTTGCCAAAAGGGAAAAAGATGGCATATCTTGGAAATCGAAAATATTTACCCTGTAATCATCTATATAGAAGACAGAAGAAATCTTTTAATGGTGAACAAGAATTGGAATTTGCTCCTGAACCGTTAAGTCGAGAGGAAATTCTTGCGAAAGTTAGTAGACTTCAATACTCGTTTGGAAAGAAGCCAAGAAAGGAAAAAAAATAAAGGAGATCCTGAAAGGATTTTGAATTCCCGCAGCGGAAGACGTTGTGAAAAGTCGTTGATCCGTTGTATAAAACCTATCTTAAAATTGAATCTATCTCATAGATCCTAGGCTAAACATGCAAAGAAGAAGAAGTAAACAGTAAGTAATAGATACTAACCTCTTGAAGAAGTCTTCTTCAACGTTTTCTCCTTCTCCGGTCACGATCTCTCTCGATCCGACGTTCTCCTCGAACACGAACCTCCATCCGAACAGGGAAACACTTCCAAAGGGTCTTCTCGGTTGTTCTCGGGAGGTTGAGGGAGAGTAGGTGGGACTCCCTTTGGTTTTGGGTGAGGAGAGAATGATAGAGAATTGAGAGAGGATTTGAGAGAGAATCACTTGCTCTCTTTGGATGGAAATCCAAAAAATGGCAAAAATGGCATACCAAAGGCTTCTTGCAAAGCCTTTAAATATTATTGTGTGATGGAGTTAAAACCTCCACCAAATCACAATTTTACCACAACCATATAATATACAAATCACATTTGTATATTATATAATATAAGATATCTCATACCTTATTATACAAATCTCATTTGCATAAATGTGGAATTATAAATTGAATCACATTCAATTTAATTTCTCTCAATTCAATTTCTCCAATTAGCACTAATTAATCAATTAGGCTATACTATAGTTTATTATGAATCTCATTCACATCAAACTATATATTATGTCATCTATATCTCATATAAATGACATAAATACCCAAATAATGAATTTGAACACTTCAAATTCACACTAAATCAGTAAACCCTCAATTTGTCCAATTTGAGCCAATCGAGGACCTAATGGACCTACACGTGACGAGCTCCAATGATCCGAGACTAACTTTGTCAAACTCTTTGACCCCGGTTATTCAACATTCATTAGCTACGGTAACACTCCACTAATGCCCGTAGCTGCACTCTCATCACTGTAGGACAAGTTGTGTCCATTGATGTAACCAATACCCATGAGTTGATCCTTCACAAGTTGTTCGTAGTCACAGCTAGGTCAAATTACCGTTTTACCTCTCGTGTGTTCACTCTCTTGCTCCTTAAGTCCCACCGCTCCTCTAATGAACAACTACGTTGCATGGTCCAACCATAAACAACAACCCTCTCGTGCCAATGAGAGAGTGGGGCCCCGTTGTTCAAGCCCCGAGAGATGAAGACTTAGGGAACAACTCCTCTAGTTTCCCTAAGTCAGGAACGAGAGAATTCCTTCTTGCGTAGTCAAGTTCCCAGCTCCCCACGTGGTCCTGCCCCTGAGAAGATAAGCATATTAGGCGAGCAACAGTGGCCACCTCACCCCGCATACTAGTCAAAGGACGGACCGCAGATGTGGAGTCCGTAACACGCTCAGGATTAAGGTCGAGTCACTAATGGTCATCTACGAATTTATTAGCTCTATACTGTTAACGGTGTTACATCAGTAAGTCTAATAATTCACGGTCCGGTCTTGTACAATCTCATTGCACAGGATGCCCCCACTCGCATGTCAACCACATGAACGAGTCAGATCACCTCGTTTGTATCTAATACCAAGCGGGCCGCATCCACAGTGTATCCAGGATTAGGTCTCCAACCCTATCCATATACTGTAGATCGTTCGGGTCATTAACTCGAACGTGATCCTCCCTGTGTGTCCACTACACACCGTTCAAGTTCTTAGTTCTCTCATTAATACAATGACCCTGGAGCTTAGTTTATTGGATTAAGTTTATGAAAAATGCGAGACACAAAGTTGAAATAAATAACTCTTATTTATTACACAATGTTGAAATAAATAACTCTTATTCATTTACAACTTGGAATATTACAAACTACACGAGATGAGGACATACATCCCAACAAACTCCCACTTGGATTAAGCTAGTGGAGTACATGATACATTTCTCAAATGTACAAAGAAAGTAATACAATAAACTAGGGCATTGAATACCCCTTTACAATACTCCCACTTGCCCTAGTCGGGAAGCACTCAAGACCTAGACTCTAGGTGACCTCAAACACCTTAGCCGTGAGGGCCTTTGTAAATGGATCAACAACGTTGTGCTCAAAAGCTATACGTGTGGACTCATCACACGTCTCCACGGTGCACAATCTCCCGTGTCGGGTGATACTACGCTTTATATGCTTGCCCTTTTATGACTCCGGGTTCTCTCGAGTTGGCTCGTGTATCATGTTGTCACAAAACAAAGTGTGATCGACAAGTTCATATTTGGAACAACTTCAAATCCGCCATGAACTTCCCGAGCCAAACGACTTCCTTTGCGACTTCACAAGCCGCAACATACTCGGCTTCCATCGTGGAAATCGATGCATCCTCGCTGATGGTTTGCCACACTACGACTCCTCCATTTAGAATGAAGGGTGACCGAAGTGGATTTCCTATAATCTTTATCGGCCCGAAAGTCGAGAATGGTATCCCGTAAGGATAAAATCCCTACTCCCATACACAAGGTCGTAGTTCCTCGTTCTCCTAAGATACTTGAGGATTGCCTTTACGGCTGTCCAGTGATCTAATCCTGGATTGGATTGATACCTACTGACAATCCCAACTGCTTAGCAAATGTCGGGCCTAGTACACAACATGGCATACATCAGGCTCCCTACAGCTGAAGCATAGGGGATTCGTCTCATATCCTCAACCTCTTGAGGCGTCTTGGACATTGATCCTTAGACAGTGAACCCTATGCCCGAAAAGGCAGCAAGCCCTTCTTGGAGTTCTGCATCTTATATCTAGACAACATCTTGTCAATATAAGATGCCTGAGACATGGCTAGCGTTTTGTTCTTCCGGTTCCGGACTATCTGGATACCTAGAACATATTGTACCTCTCCCAAATCTTTCATTTGGAATTGCGAGCCAGCCATTCCTTAATGTCAGTAAGAAATCCTACCTCATTCCCAATGAGAAGGATATCATCCACATACAATATAAGAAATGCAACAGTTTTGTCGACGATTTTCTTGTAGACACAAGGCTCATCAACATTTTGATTAAAGCCATAAGATTTGATCGCCTCATCAAACCTTATATTCCAAGACCTCGAGGCTTGTTTCAGTCCATAAATAGACCTTTTAAGCCGGCAAACTCTTTGCTCTTGGCCTTGGGCAATGAACCCCTTGGGTTGGTCCATGTAGATGGTCTCGTCAAGGTTGCCATTCAGAAAGGCGGTCTTGACATCCATCTGCCATACCTCATAGTCATAATATGCGGCAATGTCCAGAAGGTTTCTAATCGACTTTACCATGGCAACAGGTGAAAAGGTTTCCTCATAGTCAACCCCTTCCACCTGGGTAAAACCCTTTGCCACTAGTCGAGCTTTGAAGGTCTGCACCTTCCCATCTACGCCACGTTTACGCTTGTAGATCCACTTGCAACCAATAGGTTTTACCCCATCCGGTTGGTCCACAAGCTCCCAGACGGAATTGAAGTACATCGACTCCATTTCCTGGTCCATAGCTTTAATCCATTCGTCTTTGTCAACGTCAACCATTGCCTGATCATAGGTCAATGGATCCTCACAATCATCATCAGGGGTGACGACTTGGGTTTCAGCTAAACCCATGTAACGTTCAGGCTGTCTCACAACCCTCCCACTACGTCGAGGCATTCCCAACTCTTGGGAACGGACTTGACTAGACGAGCTAGGATCAACAACACTTGTTAACGTACTAGCACTATCAGCAACTCTTGCTGATGAACTGTCCATTTCATTCAACACAATTTTACTCCTTGGTAAGTGATCCCTGATGTGGTCTTCCTCAAGGAAACTTGCGTTTGTCGACACAAGCACCCTATTATCCTTAGGATCGTAAAAGTAACCACCTCTAGTCTCTTTTGGGTAACCTACAAAGAGGCACAACTTTGAACGGGGTTCCAACTTCTTCGGATTTGACACCAACACATGGGTCGGACATCCCCAAATTCTGAAATGATGTAAACTGGTTTTACGACCATGTCAGAGTTCGAAAGGTGTTTCACAAACAATCTTCGACGGAACGGTGTTCAAAATGTAAACCGCAGTCTCTACTGCGTAACCCCAAAAAGAATCAGGGAGACGAGCATAGCTCATCATCGATCGAACCATGTCCAACAAGGTTCTGTTTCTCCTCTCCGATACACCATTCTGTTGTGGCATACCAGGTGCTAAGAGTTGGGACGTAATTCCATGTTCTATCAAATAGTCCTGGAATTCAGTGTCCATATACTCTCCACCTCGATCCGATCGAAGTGTTTTAAGCGATTTACCTAAGAGGTTCTCAACCTCGATCTTGTACTCCTTGAACTTTTCAAGAGTTTTGAGACTTCTTGTGCATTAGGTAAATATACCCATATCTGGAGTAATCGTCTACATGAAGGACACGAAATACTCATAATAATGACCCAGAGCTTTAACATTCTACATCGGACCACGAGAGGTCGAATGTACTAACTCAAGAGGCTCTTTGGCTCTATATCCTTTTCCACTAAAAGGACGTTTGGTCATCTTGCCTTCAAGGCATGACTCACACACCGGCAAAGAGTTTTCTTCCAACTCGCTTAGAAGTCCACTCTTCACTAGTCTCTCAATCCTATTGATATTAATGTGGCCTAACCAAGATGCCAAAGATGGGCACTTTCTTTTGGAGAAACTTGTAATCTCTTAGTTCGCGCTTTAGTTTTTTTTTAAACAATTCGGTGTTCAAAACACTTTTGACCGAATTTGGGTTCAAAACATATAGATTGCTCTCAAGCGAAGCAGAACAAATCAAATTTCCATTTCGAGAAATAAACGCTTTATTACTCTTGAATGAAATAGAAATATTTTGTTCTAATAGCAGAGAAATAGAAACTAGGTTTCTCGTGAAACCAGGAACTATGTACATATTATCCAATAATAAGTACTTCCCGCCAAAGAACAAACTTCTTCATCAGTGCCTATTCTCGCGCTGGTGAGACAACTTCTCCGGATCCACCCCCGAGTGTTATCTCACCTTCTTGCATTTTGCTAGGAACTTAATCCTTGAAAAGAAGAGCAAACATGGTTAGTGGCGCCTGAATCCAATATCCAAGCTGAGTCATTACTCTCCACTAAACAAGTTTCTGTGACAAGTAAATCACATTTACCTATCATCTTCTTTTCATCAAGGAACTTGGGACAACTCCTTTTCAGGTGTCCATCCCCGTTGCAGTAGAAACACTTTCTGGCAACATCCTTGATTTCTTTGCCTTTTAGGGCGGCAGCGCAGTCAACCTTAACTTCCTTCAACTTCTCCTTCTTCCCCTTAGGGCCTGAAGAGTCTACAAACTTTATCCCAGAGGTCATACCCCTGTGAAAAGGTCTTAAGGCAACATTTGCCTCAGCTTCCCGTCCCCTAGTTTGCACCAAGGACTGGAAGGTTTGTAGATCGTTGAATAGGACTGTTGATCCGGGCACCTGAGGACCCTCCTCAGTGAGCGCGAACTCTTGGTCGTCATTTACCAAAATCGTGTCTATATTATTTTTCCACGAAATACTATCGCCGACTGACTTAACGGAAGCTAAAGGAGCGTTAAAAGCGTTTGACATTTTGTTGCTGAAATAAAATGAAAAACTTTGTATTAGTCTCGCAAAAACTTTTGAAAATCCAATCGGGTTTTAGCAAATTTTTATCCTATGATCCCTAGGTCATTAAAAAATTTGCAATGATACCCTAAAGGTTTAGAATGACCGCCACCGTAGGGTAGACAAACCCACTCCTCCTCTAGGACGAGACTTTCTCGATCAGACCCTAATCCCAGAATAACTCTTATTCCATTAGGCGTCCAATTACCATTGTTCGGTCGAATTCATTAACACTTAACGAATTCCGTGAGTGTCACCCTCAATCTTTAAGTTTCCAAGCATCCGTCCAAACAATAGCCACCGAAGGGTGAACCAAGAAGGAAAACCAACAAGGAAACTGTATCCCTTTCGAGAATTCACGGTGTTCCGACTCCCATGATCAGGCCCTCCGAAGGGATTGTCTGGTCTAGGCCAAACTAGCAGGCGGATCATAGGCGTCTCACGGTGTGAATCGAAAGAAGAGACCGTGGGTCCCATTTTCACAGGTCCCGCTCCCACTCACTATAAGTACTCTCTCCATTCACGTTGATATTGACCCATACAAATGCCACCCGTAGGGGGACGCTCCCATTTGTGCCACGAGGCCGAGCATGGATCTCACGGAGCGAACTTAACGGAGATTTGTGGATGGAAAAATAAATGTATCTCATACACTTTATTTCCTCCCACTCAACACTTTAAAATATTCGGGATTGACCTAGATAAACCGGCTAAAATTTACCTAAGTCTACCAATATAACTCTTATATTGGGTTAGCCTAAGTCTATAATCACATTATTAACTTAGGTCTATGTGAGTAAATTAATTAACTCTTAATAACGGCACTCACGAGAATATAACCTAAGAATCTCCGGACCGAATTCACTCCTAGGTCGGTTTCCAGGTAGGAGAATATAGGTCACGCTCCCACTCACTATAAGTACTCTCTCCATTCACGTTGATATTGACCCATACAAATGCCACCCGTAGGGGGACGCTCCCATTTGCGCCACGAGGTCGAGCATGGATCTCACGGTGCGAACTTAACGGAGATTTGTGGATGGAAAAATAAATGTATCTCATACACTTTATTTCCTCCCACTCAGCACTTTAAAATATTCGGGATTGACCTAGATAAACCGGCTAAAATTTACCTAAGTCTACCAATATAACTCTTATATTGGGTTAGCCTAAGTCTATAATCACATTATTAACTTAGGTCTATGTCAGTAAATTAATTAACTCTTAATTAACGGCACTCACGAGAATATAACCTAAGAATCTCGAACCGATTCACTCCTGTGTCGGTTTCGAGTGTCAGGGGCGTCAGCAAGCGTCAACTTAAATACCCCAGCCTTAGACAAAACCTTCCTTAGACAGAGTTACTTATCAGTCTCCATTCAAAGTTTATATTTGATTTCCTAATTCTAACCTTATTAGAATTAGAAAACCTAAGTCTAATTATTCAAGTTCTAAACCATTTAAAACTAATAATTAACTTAGGTTACATGCATTTCTATGTTATAGTGTTTTATCATTCATCACATGAATAATACTATACTATAACATGCATTCATCACATGAATTAAATGCATGAGCATGGTTTTAATTTAAAAAATATAACACTTATATTAAATAAATTAAATCATGCAAAAATTATATTATAACTCTTATAATATAATCCTATCATGCATACTATATATTATAACTCTTATAATATAAATATGATGCATGAATTGTTTAACCTAAGGTGGGATTTTAAATCTATATGGCATACTCTATGCACATAGAAATAATTAAATCATACATCTCATGCATAAAATAATTAAATAGCAATATTGGACCGATTTTTGGCACCCTAGGGACACAAAATTAAATTAATTAACATTAATATAACATTTATATTAATATTAATTAAAATAATTAAATAAAATACAATTAAAAAAAAACAAATAAATAAATAATTAAAAATTAAAAACGGCAGTTGCACCAGCCGGGGATCAAACCATCGAACCACTGCACACGACCGCACTTCCCGCAAAATCCGCGCCTCCACGCACCACTACGCCACGGCGTTGAAACATTGTTTTGTGTTGCAACGCTAAATTCTATAGCGTCGCGGCCAGCGTTCTCAACGTTGTGGCGTTAGTAAGCGCCACCGCTTAGCGCCGCAACGCCAGATCGCAGCGACCTCAAAGAAGAAGGAAGGTGTCGCAACGCGATGAACTTCCAAAGAACACCACTTTTGCCGCTTTTTCACTAAAAACGCCCGTTTTGCTCCGTTTTCTTCACGACAACTCTTGTCACACGAGCGACACGGACTTACAGACTCGATTTACATTAAAAAATGCCCAAAAACAACGGGCCCTTATATTGATCTCATCAACTTTAATGTAAATCTAAAAAGTGCCAAAAACCGAAAACATCCAAAATTGCAAACCATTAACATTCATCTCATGAAAATTAATGCTACCCACCTAATTTTAAGAATTCACAGAATACACAACGAAGAGCAACGATTGGCTCTGATACCAATTGAAAGGATTTTGAATTCCCGCAGCGGAAGACGTTGTGAAACGTCGTTGATCCGTTGTGTAAAACCTATCTTAAAATTGAATCTATCTTATAGATCCTAGGCTAAACATGCAAAGAAGAAGAAGTAAACAGTAAGTAATAGATACTAACCTCTTGAAGAACTCTTCTTCAACGTTTTCTCCTTCTCCAGTCACGATCTCTCTCGATCCGACGTTCTCCTCGAACACGAACCTCGATCCGAATAGGGAGACACTTCCAAAGGGTCTTCTCGGTTGTTCTCGGGAGGTTGAGGGAGAGTAGGTGGGACTCCCTTTGGTTTTGGGTGAGGAGAGAATGATAGAGAATTGAGAGAGGATTTGAGAGAGAATCACTTGCTCTCTTTGGATGGAAATCCAAAAAATGGCAAAAATGGCATACCAAAGGCTTCTTGCAAAGCCTTTAAATACTATTGTGTGATGGAGTTAAAACCTCCACCAAATCACAATTTTACCACAACCATATAATATACAAATCACATTTGTATATTATATAATATAAGATATCTCATACCTTATTATACAAATCTCATTTGCATAAATGTGGAATTATAAATTGAATCACATTCAATTTAATTTCTCTCAATTCAATTTCTCCAATTAGCACTAATTAATCAATTAGGCTATACTATAGTTTATTATGAATCTCATTCACATCAAACTATATATTATGTCATCTATATCTCATATAAATGACATAAATACCCAAATAATGAATTTGAACACTTCAAATTCACACCAAACTGTAAACCCTCAATTTGTCCAATTTGAGAGCCAATCGAGAGGACCTAATGGACCTACACGTGACGAGCTCCAATGATCCGAGACTAAACTGTCAAACTCTTTGACCCAGCTTATTCAACATTCATTAGCTACTACGGTAACACTCCACTAAAGCCCGTAGCTGCACTCTCATCACTGTAGGACAAGTTGTGTCCATTGATGTAACCTATACCCATGAGTCGACCCTTCACAAGTTGTTCGTAGTCACAGCTGGGTCAAATTACCGTTTTACCCCTGTGTCTACCTCTTGCTCCTTAAGTCTCACTGCTCCTCTAATGAACAACTACGTTGCATGGTCCAACCATAAACAACAACCCTCTCAAAGCTAATGAGAGAGTGGGGCCCCGTTGTTCAAGCCGGAGACGACACTTAAGGGAACAACTCCTCTAGTTTCCTAAGTCAGAACGAGTGAATTCCTTCTTGCGTAGTCAAGTTCCCGCCTCCCCACGTGGTCCCGCCCGAGAAGATAAGCATATTGGGCGAGCAACGGTGGCCACCCTCATCCGCAGTACTAGTCAAAGCGACGGACCCCGCGAGATGTGGAGTCCGTAACACGCTCGGGATTAAGGTCGAGTCACTAATGGTCATCTACGAATTTATTAGCTCTATAATCATTAGCGGTGTTACATCGTAAGTCTAATAATTCACGGTCCGGTCTTGTACAATCTCATTGCACAGATGCCCCCACTCGCATGTCAACCACATGAACGAAGTCGAGATCACCTCGTTTGTATCTAATACAAAGCGGGCGCATCCACACCGTATCCGAGGATTAGGTCTCCAACCCTATCCATATATCAGACTGTTCGGGTCATTAACTCGAACGTGATCCTCCCTGTGTGTCCACTACACACCGTTCAAGTTCTTAGTTCTCTCATTAATACAATGACCCCGAGTTTAGTTTATTGGATTAAGTTTATGAAAAATGCGAGACACAAAGTTGAAATAAATAACTCTTATTTATTACACAATGTTGAAATAAATAACTCTTATTCATTTACAACTTGGAATATTACAAACTACACGAGATGAGGACATACATCCCAACAGATCCTTCAAGCACTTATTGGAAGAAGAAGTCTATTTTCTTTGAGTTAGAATACTGAAAACATTTTGACGTGCGACATTGTTTAGATGTGATGCATATTGAGAAGAATGTGTGTGCAAATATTATTGCACGTTACTTGATATTCCCGGCAAGACAAAAGACGGATTAAAAACTCGTCTTGATTTGGTTGAATTGAACATTAGATCAGAGTTGACCCCTCAATTAGGAGAGAAAATAATCTTCTTACCTCCAGCATGTTATACACTATCGCGGATGGAGAAATTGAATTTGTGTAAGACACTATCAGAAATTAAAGTACCTGAAGGTTATTCTTCCAATATACAGAGTTTAGTGTCGCTCAAAGATTTGAAACTTTATGGGCTTAAATCGCATGACCACCATGTTCTTATGCAACAATTATTACCTGTACATCGTATTTTACCAAAGCATGTTAGATATGCAATTATTCTTCTGTGTTTCTTTTTCAATGTCATATGTAGTAAGACGATCGATTCATCAAAGTTAAAAGGCTTGCAAGAGGATGTAGTGGTTACTTTGTGTTTGTTAGAGAAATATTTTTCACCAGCATTCTTCACGATAATGGTACATCTTGTGGTCCATCTTGTAAGAGAGATAGAATATTGTGGACCAGTGTATTTGAGGTGGATGTATCCTTTTAAAAAATATATGAAAGTTCTAAAAGGTTATGTGTGAAATAGAAACCGATCAGAAGGATGCATTGGAGAAAATTATATTGTGGAGGAGGCTGTAGAATTTTGTTCTGAATTTCTCTTTGGGGTTGAGTCTATTGGGCTACATTCAACGACAAGGAAAGAGAAATCAGGTTTTGATAGACCATTGTCTGTTGCTCACTATATCAAACCTAGTAAGGAACAATTGGATCAAGCTCATCTTTACGTTCTTCAAAATGTGAATGACGTGCTTCCATACGTAGGATACGTAAATCTCAACGCATAACTTTCGAACTATGGAATGATGTAATAATTTTCATGTGTTCTATGAATTTAGGCAACACATGGAAACTCTATCTAGACTCAATCCTAGTAGATCCAAAAACAAAAAGTGGCTTCAAGATGAACATAATCGCACATTTAACAGATGGTTGCGTGATCGGGTAATCTTGAGATGAAACTTTTCTAATGAGTGGGTTTAATGTTTATTCCTACTTAATTTACAACGTATATTTTTCAGGTTCAACTTGCTCTCGAGGTGCCAAACAACTCCATATCGCCTTCTTTAAGATGGATAGCTCATGGGTCTTGTCCAGATGTAGCCACATTTAGTGGTTATGTTGTCAATGGTACTCATTATCATACGAAGAAACGTGATGATATTAGGAATACCCAAAATAATGGAATTCTTATAACAGTAAACACAATACAAGTCTCCAGTGCTAAGGATAAAAATCTTGTTATGTCCGACATGACCTTTTATGGTGTAATACAGGAGATTTGGGAGATTGATTACGGAAAATTAACATTTATTTTGTTAAAATGTGACTGGGTTGAGAATAATAATGGAGTTAAAGTAGATGACCTTGAATGTACAACTGTCAACCTTAATCGCATTGGGCATAGATCAGACTCATTTATTTTAGCATCTCAAGCCAAACAAGTATTTTATGTAAAAGACCCTCTTGATCCTCGATGGTCGGTGGTTTTAACCCCTCCTCAAAGAATAGTTGAAGAAGAATATTCTGAGGTTGATGTTGATACCGTTCAAGATTGTGGATATGGTGTCCTAGAAAGAATGCCTAATATTGACGTGACCCATGAAATCGACGAAATGCCATCCACACATCTTAGAAATGATTGTGAGGGTATATGGATCGATAAATAATGTATTAAATATGGTATGCATTTGTTTAGTTATTGCAATTTTTATGAGTTCATATATATTATGCGTTATTATAACTTATTTTTTTCATGGTATTTTTTTTTGGCAGATTGTTACAATGAGTGGATCAAGTGACGATGAAGTGAATGTATCGATCCAAATGGAGGCTAGGCATATTAATCGACGTGGTCTCACTACTATGCGTGGTATGGCACGCGTAAGGACTATAGGGGAACGCTTGGTCATCCAATACAACAATCAAGGCCAAAGTGTTGGTGATAATGCAAACCAAATGCAAAGTTATATAGGAGTTTGCGTTAGGCAACAAATTCCATTAAGTTACAAGACTTGGAAAGAAGTTCCCCAAGAATTGAAAGATAAAATTTTTTATTCTGTAGAGGTAAGAATAATAGTATTTTCTCCTAAAGGCTTCTTAATATAGAGTTATTTAACCCTTTATTATGTGTTTCCTATGTAGATGTCATTTGTGGTAGACCTTCGGTCCAAGAATTGTATTCTTCAATCAGCGGCAAATAAATTCGAACATTTCGATACACGTATCAAAAGCATATACTTCCATTTAAGGATGAGCCGTCCTTGTTGAAACATCCTCCATAAAAGTATTCCCATATTGATCAAAAAGAATGGGAAGCATTTGTGAATGCTAGATTATCGGAAGAATGAGAGGTAAATACATTATACTTATTGCTTTTAAAAGTTAGTAAAAAAGTATTAAAATGATTTAAATTGATTCTATTATGTTATATAGGCACAAAGTCGTGTGCAAAAGGAAAGGAGAGAGAAATGTAAATATAATCATCACATCTCTCGCAAAGGATATGCAAACTTAGCTGAAGAATTAGTGAGTAACATTATTTCTTATAATTTTCCATACATGAGATTTAATAACTTGTATGTTTATATAGGAATTGGGGGATGAGCCTTCCACTCGTGCCACCTTATGGATACAAGCACGAAAAGGAAAAAATAATGAATACTTCGATGAAGCCACCAAACAATGTGTTGGTCGAATCGTAAGTTAATATGTTTTATTTTAACATGATGTAAAAATGATTCTTAGTTTAAATATCTTTTGGTTAGTTTCAATGTCAATCTAAATAGTTGTGACAAGATGAACTAGCTATGAAGAATAAAGGTAAAGACATATTGACCGAAGCATTAGGCACGCCAAAACACAGAGGGCGTGTTAGAGGAATAGGTATGTCCGTCAATCCATCAGCATACTTTAACATTCCTCGAGGAAAATCAAAATCAAGTAAAGAGTCTGGCAACAAAATGTCGATTGATTGCTCACCTTCCAAAAAGTCTGCAAGCATAGGCAGGAATCATCCAAAAGACAAGGAGGTCATTGACGAGGTGGAAGAAATTTTAGAGGTAATTAGAATTTTAATTTTTAATATTAAAAGTGTGATCTATGATACTTTTTTTGACATTCTTTTTTAATTTTTGAAGGAAACTCCATGCCATCTAGCAATAGGATCAAAGGATAATGTGGTTGCTGTAGGCACAATGTACACGTCTGACGCTCAATTTCCTAGAGTCCATGGAGTTCCCTTAGGAGTCGAAAATGTTAGAGTGGTAGTGGACATGATCGTAGCTGAAGATGCTCCATTACCAATTCCTATACGGGGAGAAGTAGAGTCTCTGAGTCAATCAATGGGAAATTTTGTGGCATGGCCTCAGGACCTTGTCATTTTTAATAAGGGAAAAAAGGTATGAAATTCTTCAACTGAATGTTTAAAACTACTATATTCTTTGTTTACAAATTTAAATGTTGTTTTGTTGTGATAGGTGGCTTCTCCAGCAAAACATAAGTCGGATGTTTCTGTACATGTGCCTACTTCACATTCTACAAAGTACACAGATGCTCATGTGACTATTAAGCTTCTGAATCGTTATGCAATGTTATCGATGCAAGAAGATGATACGATTCAAGTCAAGTTGAGCGAGTACATGTTCGGGGAGGAGAGAAGTTAATTTATTTACATCGCGATGATATCCTGCATTACTGTGGGATGGTGGAGATAGGGTACTCCTGCATAGTCACATACATTGCGTAAGTATACAACATCTTTCATTTATATTGACTACACTTTTGAATGTAGTATACAACATCTTTCGTTTTATAACTTTACTTTTGTTTTAGGTATCTTTGGACTGTATGTGACTATGAAATAATCGCCAAGTTCTTGCTAGTTGATCAAATAACCATTTCTAATTTTGTTAAAAGTCAGAAACACGTTGTATAAATCTGGCTAACAGGTTAGAAATGGTTAATTTGAACTTGGATCAACAAGTTTTCATCCCATATAATACTGGGTAAGTTTAACTTACTTCAACCTATTTATATGTTTTTTGTTCATTAAAACAATGATATTAGAATATTCATTGTTTTTAATAGATATCATTGGATGTTGATCGTTATCCATCCGCGGGCGAACAGCGTTTATGTCTTAAACTCGTTGAGGAGTAAGATCAAAGAAAGTTTTCAAGGAACAATAAATACGTAAGTGTTTCAAACCTTAAGAATTAATTACTTTCTATTAATTTTTCTAATGCTTCAAACTCTTTAGATCCTTGAGAATGTGGCAAGCCAAGCACTCACTTCCACAATATCGTTCTGCCATCACTTCGAAACTTGTAAAGGTAAACATAATTGATATATTTGATTGTTTTGGCCAACGGAACGAAATTTAACTCAAACATGCTATTTTTAAAATTATTTTGCATGTAGTGCCCCATCAATCCCGGGTTACTCAGAGAGTGGGTACTATGTACTGAAGTATATACGAGAAATCGTATATAATTCTAGTATCCCTATAATGAGCCTTGTAAGTACTCTTATTTTATCTTCTTAGTGATTCAAAATATAATTTAGTCTAATGTTATTTTTATATATTATTTCTCTTTGTAGTTTAACACAAAAACTGCATATAAACAAGAAGAAATCGACGATATTCGAGTACAATGGGTGGATTTTGTTGGCAGATTTGTGTAAGCCATTTGTAGATTTCTGAATTATATGAAATAGATTTGTATGAAGTTAGGTAAGTTAATATGTTGGTTAGGTGTACAATATACTTGTTTTATAGTATAAGTGTGTATAATATTTAGTAGTTTGTGGAGAGGCGAGTGGTCTCATTCTTCTGAATCTGGGATTGGAGTTTGTTGGATGTTGTCTATGAATGAATGTGTTTTTTTATGTATATTCTTGTTTCTTGGATGTTGTCTATGAATGAATGTGTTTTAGAAGTGTTCTGCAATGTTTGAGTTATGGTTAGTTGATGATGTTCAGAGAGGTCATGCAAAGAAATTCTTACTTATTGACTTGATTTCGTGTTAGTTTTAGAGTTTATTATTTTTGTGATATAGGTGTTGAGGTTTGTGATATAAGAGTTTATGGTTTTAGAGTTATGGTTAAGGTTTGTGATATACTAGTTTATGGTTTTTGTGATCGATAGAAGTGTTCTACAATGTTTCAGGTTATGGTTAGTTGATGTTCTGTAGAGGTCATGCCGAAATTTTTACTTATTGACTTGATTTCGTGTTAGTTTTAGAGTTTATTGTTTTTGTGATATAGGTGTTAAGGTTTGTGATATAGGTGATAAGGTTATGTAGAGATCGTCGTATGTGTATTCTTTATAATGAAGTGTGATACTCTTATCGTAAAAGGAATCTTGTTGGATGTTTGTGGATGAATTAGTGATTTCATTTTTTTTTTTTTTGGATATATGTTTCGCAATATTTGAGTTATGGTTAATTGATGTTCTAGAGGTCATCATGAAAATTTTACTTATTGACTTGATTTCGTGTTAGTTTTAGAGTTTATTGTTTTTGTGATATAGGTGTTGATATACGACTTTATGGTTTTAGAGTTATGTTTAAGGTGTAATTTGGAGTTTTGGATATAAGAGTTTTCTATGTACATTGTTTTGGTTAAAAAAGAATTTTGTTGGATGTTGTTATGAATTAGTGATTTCATGTATGTTTTGGATATAAAATTGTTTTTGTTGCATGTTTGTAAATTTGTATAGTGATTTCATGTGTGGTTTCAATATAGAAGTTAATATATTTGCAATATATCAGGTAATTAGTTATTAAATATTGTTGGTTAGCCATCGGGCTATCAACTTTTTTTTTTATTAAATTATGCTAAAAACGATGACGGGCATTGCCTGTCATTAAATAAAAAATTATAAACTAAAATAATGACGGACAACAATATAATGACGGGCAATGGGTTTTTAAAAAAAAAATTCAAATATAAATGACGCGTAATGCCCGTCATAAAAAGTTACGCGGGTTTTAATGACTGGCATTATTAAAAAGCACTTTCCTTGACGGGCAATGCCCGTCATTAAAAACTGGGTTCCAACCCACTTTTAATGGCGGGCATTGCCCGTCATCAAAACTCGACCGTCATTGTATGTTACAATGACGGGCGGGTTTTAATGACGGGCAATGTCCGTCATTAAAACCGCCCGTCATCAAAACATACAATGACATTCGCATAGCCGCCCGTCATCAAAACCCTTTTTTCTTCTAGTGCTAGCATTGAAACTTTTCATCGATAATTATCGAAAACTCATCATTGAAGAACAAGGGTCTTCGATTTTTCTGATTGATTCTAATTCCTTGAAAGTTTCATCATGGTCTCTCATGCTCCATTGGGAAGGGAGTTTACTTTGTTCAATTTCTTCTTTTAACTAAAAGTATATATGTGAATGGTATGTATATTTTAATTTCAAACCGTCATATTTTTTGGTCACTTGATATTAGTAGTGCGACATATCTCTAGAATGGTTCATATACATATTTATAATTAATTTTTATGTAGTTTTTATATTGTTATTTCATCTACCATATTTATATTTATTAAATATAGTATATATTTAATAATATTAGGTATATATATATTTTGCATACCATGTTTATATTTCCTAAATGTTGTATAAATGTAGTGTACATTTAATAATATTAAGTATATATTTTTTTATATACCATGTTTATATTTCCTAAATGTAGTGTATATCTAATAATACTAAGTATATATTTTTGTATACAACATTTTTAAGGAATATATCGAGTATATTTGTAAATGACATGATGTTAGTTACAATCATTAAAACAAATAAATTGTGCAAACCATATGTATGAATATATATTATTGTGGAGTTATATATGAATTCTAAATGATAGATGAAATAAATATATATAAATATAGTATATATGTTGGATATGTTAATTTAAAACAATCATTTATAAGGTTGTGTTTTCAATTATATGCATGACAAAAAAAAATCGACAATTGTGGCTACCAACAAAAAAAAAATCGTGTACATGAGATATATGAGATATACTTACAAAACAAGTAGAATGACATTGTATATTTATATATAAAAAAAAAAAAAATGTGTTTCATATGATATAATACATTGCATATATTTCAATAAATGTTCTGTACCAACCAATTTTATCAGTCTCTTTTTTTTTTTTTGGTACATTTCATAAGTTTAACGAATATATATAATACTTGATATAGACGATGAATATATAGTTCACACTATGATGAAACTAAATTCAATATCATAATCACTTTTAAAAAAAAATAGAAACTGGGTATATATCAAGTATATATCTACTTAATACTAAATTTATCGAGTATGGATGCAAAAACAATTATTATGCATAAGTCTGATATAGACGATGAATATATACTTCATACTAGGATTAAATGTAATAATCTTTATCATTTGAAATACTATTATATAGAATGTGTACTGGAAATGAACTTAAACCTACCTATGAATAAAAAAGGGGCAGTTGGGTTGATAGCAAAGAGACCTAATACAATTGTCCATATAGCAAATATCTCAATCTATTTGCAAAAATAGCAAAAATTTAAAAAGAGCAATTGAAATTACTAAAACACCCCACGCCAGTCACTGCTATCAGTAATATCACTGATAGAAGTAATATCACTGATAAGTTGCTATCCGTGATATCACTGAGAGAAATCTGTTTATTTAATAACTAATTTTTTTGTCTGTTTATTTAATAACTAATTTTTTTCTTATAATTTTGATAAACTACTATTGTGATATCTATCACTGATAGAAGTGATAGACTTCTATCAGTGATAGTTGTCTAATAGACTTCTACCACAGTTGTCTATCTATTACATATTACTCATAACTTTTCTATTATCTATTAGACTTCTTGTTCCTATTCGACTTCTATCACTGTCTATCACTGATAGAAGTGATAGACTACTATCATGTTAGTGATTAATAAAAGTTAATGAAAAAAAAGTGATAGACTACTATCACTGATAGAAGTCATAGGTTTCTATCAGTGATAGTTGTCTGATAGACTTCTACCTATCTATTACCTATTACTCATAACTTTTCTATTAGACTTTTTGTTCTTCATGATTATTAACTTCTTTCTTTTATCCGACTTCTATCAGTGATAGATGTCTATCACTAATAGTTGTCTATAAATCATTAACTTCTTTCCAGTGATAGATGTCTAACACTGATATAAGTGAACTTCTATCAGTGGTAGTTGTCTATCACTATCACTGATAGTTGTCTATCTGTTAGCTATTACTGTTTATTGTGTGGTCTTCAAACTTTCTCATTAGATGCCAAAGTTCTTGTGTTCATAGTTTTGATATTAAACTTTTGAAACAATCACAAACTTTGTATTGATAGTATGAATAGTATGATAACAACAATATTGAGTTCTATCTTGAAAAAATATATCTAAAACCAATTGTCAAAAATTACATCATGGTAAAAATCGTAAAAATTTACATGTCTTACGATTGTGACCAACACGATGACAATGATTACATTTTGTGTGACTTCTTGCTTCACCAATCGACGGAATCCTTTGCTTTCGAGGTCTTCCTGCTTGACGTTTAACAATTGGAGGCAATGCATTCATGTCAACATCTATCGAACTCCATTCAGAATGATTCCCAACTGGGCGAATTACACCTTCATAAGTTATCACTCCCATCACTAATTGCACAAGATGAGCCATCAAAACAAGCATCATTAATATGAGCAACTAAAGGATATCTTGTATTTTGATCTTTCACTAAAGTTAAAAACCAAGCAACATCTTTATTTTCTTGAATTTTAACGACAACCTTAGCACCATTCATCCCATAACCTAATAACATCGACATTCTATAGAAGAAATAGAACTATCCATTCGAACTTCTTTCACAATCAGATTAATAAAATCATCAAAATGTATCATCTCATCAACCAAAATTCCAATGGTCTTGTAATTCTCATAGAACTTTTTCTCATTCAATTGCCCACTATAAAAAATAACTATTGGAAACTTCATCATAGTTCCTACGAAAAGTAACAACAACATTAACAACATTAAGTAATATAGAAACCGATCACCACAATAGTCACTCGTATATCATTGATTAATGATATCACTGATAGTATTGATATCTATTGATCACTGATATCACTGATATCATTGATATCTATTGATCACTGATATCATATCTATTGATCAATGATATCACTGTTTTCACTGATATCATTGATATCTACTAATCATTGATATCACAAATATCATATATATTGATCAATAATATCACTGATATCATTGATATCTAGAAAACAATGATAGATATCACTGATATCACTGATGTCATGTGTATTCACTAGCATTTCTAGAAAACAAAACAATCACCAAAATCAGACTTGCGACTCCAAAACATTGCAGAAAAATAGTGATATAACAAAATGAACAAAAGAAATACCCACGAAAAAAGCTCCGATTGATTGAAAAACTCAAATACCCATGAAAAGAGCTCCAACAGAAGATCGTATATCACTAATTGGAAGCACAATAGTCACTCGTATATCACTAATATCACTAATATCATTGATATCTATTTATTACTGATATCACTGATATCATTATCTATTGATTACTGATATAACTGATATCTATTAATCATATCTAGAAAACAATGATAGATATCACTATTGTCACGTATATCGTTGATTATCTAGAAAACAGTATTGCTGATAGAACAAAAAATGAAGAAGACTTGCGACTCCAAAGCAGAAAAATAGTGATGTAACAAAATGAACATAAGAAATACCCACGAAAAAATGTTGATTGAAATACTCAAATACCCACGAAAAAAGCTCCGTTGGACTTCGAAAAGATCGAATTGGAAGATACTTCGACCGAATGAGAAGATACTACAATGCGATCGAATTGGAGAAGATAATCAGACAAACTTGCAACTTTGATCGAATTGGAGAAGATAATCAAACAAACTCGATGAAAATTCATGGACTGCAATTCAACAGATCGAACTGGAAGATACCTGATCGAATAGGTGAAGGCTTGCGACTCCGATTGAATTTGAGAAGATACTCAAACTTGCGACTTGACAGAAGATTGGACTGCAATCGAGAAGAGTTTGGAAAGATTGGACTGGAATCAAGAAGATGTTGTCGCAAAAATCGGAAGAAGAAAAATATCGTGAAGAACAAATACCAATTGAAAAATAAATACAATTAAAAAGGGAATAGGTTTAAGCTAAGAGTATAATTGGAATTATAAAAAAAAATTAAAGATTTTTGTCATATTTGCCATTCTTTTAAAATGTTGTTATATCTACAAATACTAAAACCATAATTGCTACCCATTACAAATTCTCTAAAAAAGAGGTATATTAAATAAATTATAATACATCTCATTTGATTTGACTGTGAATTTAGAGCCTTACAAGTAGTTAAATATTTATTCCTATTTGAGAATCTAGAAAATTGAAATGTTTAAATGCTTAAAATTGTAAAATAATCAAAAATATAAATGTCGGGCATAATTATGTTTGTTTTGAATATAAAAATATAAAAATAACAAGGAATATTTAAGTGTAGTGAAGAACAAATACATGAAGAACAAATAGCAATTGAAAAACAAATACCAATTAAAAATGGAATAGGTTTAAGCCAAGGGTATAATTGAAATTATAAAAAAACTAAAGATTTTTGTCATATTTGCAATTATTTTAAAATGTTGCTATATCTACAAATACTAAAACATAATTGCTACCCATTATAAATTCTCATAAAAAAATATCTGATACATAAAAAATTGTTAAAATATTGTTAACATTTATAAATTATAAATGCAACATTTTGAAACTAGAAAATGATGTACGGTAGAAATGAATGTAGAAGAGAAATTAAAATGAAATTATGAAACTAGAAACGGTTAGAATTAAAAATGAGTATCGAATTTTGCATGAGGTGCAAATTGATGCTAGAATTTTTAGAAGTTATCAGAAATGATTGTCGAAAAGAAAAAAAATGAAAACTATGATTGACCACTATTGAATGAAATTATCTAATGTAACTGATTAATTGAAATCAACATCAATTATATTATTGTAATGGAAAAATAGTAATAGGAGAGAATACAAAAAATCATAGCTTTAAATATTGTCAACACGTATGAATGATAAGAAAATATTATTAAATACAATAAAACGTATAATAATAGATAAACATACACGACCGACAGAAATGGAAGAAAATGAAAAATAGTAAAAATGGAATAAATATTTTAATTAATGTAAATATTAACGATTATTTAGTAATAATAAAAATCATCAATTATCTATAAGGAAATTATGTACATATAAAAATATTATTCTTCACGATTTTATAGGGGCAGTTTTGTCCAATAATTTTATTTTCCATTTCTATAAAATTGAAAAAAATCCATAAATGCAAAATCTAGAAACTGTGGACAAAAAAGTAAGTGAATCGGCTAAAGAGATCATTTATCACAATTTCTCAAAAATAAATGGATTGGATTAAGTCAAATAAGACTAAGCCAAAGAGTTAGGCCCAAAGTCCACCAGACCCAAGCTCATATAAGGTTTATCAGATTCTATAAATAGAGGAGACCACCCTCCTCCATTTGGAGACATTCATAAAAGTTAGAATCCAGAGCATCTAGCCAGAGGGTTCAGAGTCTTCCAGAATCAGGATTCAAAAGTTTCAGCTCTGACAAAGAATTCAGAGTTTTCAAGAATCAGAATTTAGAAGTTTCAACTCAGACAAAGAACTAGAAATTCAGAGTCTTCCAAAGTCAAGAGAAGAAGATTGTTCTCTTACTCACACAATTTAGGAAAACAAGAACTTGAATTTAACTTTCTTTTTCGTTTCTTTTCTTTTCTTACATACAAATGAGAATTCTTACACATATTTATACTAGCAAGGTACATCAAAAGACATCAACAATAAATACCAATACATGTCTTCACTAATACATGAACATCATCAATGTATCTAGTAATTCATGTGGATAACTATTCCTTGAATCTCAACTATTCATGTATGTAATTAAATATAATTCATGTATTTAAATATAAGTCTGGATTAATTTTAATACAAACTTCCGACATGTTGCCTAAACTATTGGTAATGTTATAGGGAAAATTTTGCCTAGCTAGCTCCAATTGATATCCACTCCTTATGGAGTATTTTTCATTACTCTAATTATAATTTATTATTATAAATAGGATATAATTGTTTGTCTCGGTGAATCATTCCATCAATAAAACCCTTGTTTTATTTACCTTGCTCTTTCTCAATTATAATTCATTCCCTAACGCCACATTTGATAATCATTTAGTTTTTAGAAATTAAGCCTATATAAATATTACTCTCACCTATAAATTTATTTGTTTTGTTATCTTTTTCTTACCCATGTTTTCAAAAAACAAAGTCATATTTTGAAAACTAAAAAAAATAGTTTTCAAAAACTTTTTGTTTTTAGAATTTAAGGACTCAAATGCTTCTTCAAGGGTGATGAAAACCATAGTAGATATATTGGAAGGAAACAAGCTTAACTTTCATATACAAAAAATAAATAAATAAATAAATGATTATCAAACGGGCCTAAAATTCACATTTACTAGAATGAACTACATTAAGAAGACTTCTCGATATTAATTGGGTTGAAACTTTTATTCTTGATAAAAGTATAACTATATTTTTAATGTTTAACCCAAATTTTACCCTAATTGCATACTGGAGGTAGAAATTTTCAAACGTTATTATTTAGATCCAAACCCTAGGTAAATTTTATTTTAGTCCTTATGTGTTTTGTTTGTTTATAACTTCACAAACTATGTGAACAGGTAGTTGAAGTTAACTGTGTATGAGTATATTTGAAAGTAATTTTGAGATGGTTAAAATTAATTTTGATCATTTGAAACATATTTTTTATACACGTGTCGGGTTTTAAAAAACAAAGATAAGAAAGGAAGTTAGAGGTGTTTAATCATAGTAACACAACGCTTTCTCCCAATCCAAGAAGATTTCCAAAGAGGATCAGCAGAAAAAACCTGATACCCTGCTTTACTATACAAATTTCGAGCCCCATAATCATCTTCATATGCACTTAATGCCAAAAACTTGAACCCCCAAATCTTCGCAAGCATGTCACAACCCTTCAGTAGTGTGGTTGCTACTTTGCGCCTTCTGTCGTAATGGAAAGAAAATAAAAGTTCAACTCTATCATTGGATAGAAAGTTAGAATGTGCGCTATATAAATTTAAAAGTTAGAATTTCATCTTTATAATTTAATACAATTTATACTTTTTCCCTTTATACATTTTCCTTATGTTTTCAAAACCACAACCATTTATTTAGGCCTCGTCTGACTTTACTTTTTATCTATGTTTTTAAAAACCAAGCTAAATTTTGAAAACTAAAAAAAAAAAAATTCAAAATTTTATTTTTTGTTTTTAAAATTTGACTATCAATTTAGATATTTCTTAAAAAAAAAAAAGGCAATTCATGAATTATGAATAATCAAATGAAAAAATAAGCACATTATCAAATTCGACCTTTTTCGTTTTGGAGGGTCATTAATTACTTTTCTATAAAATGACCACCACGTGACGTTATAGTCTGAACCATCATTCATCACTTGAACAAGAAGTTTTCCTCAAGTTACGTATTTGCTTAAAATTTTGAAACTATGACTCTAATAAAGATTTCCTTTCATAACCATTTCGTTTTTATCTTTTATTTTTAAAAATAAAATCTATAAATACTATTTCTACTTATGGATTTCTATATTTTCTTAACTACATTTTTTACGTTTGTTTTCAAAAACCAATCCAAGATTTGAAAATTAAAACAAAAATTATTTTTCAAAAATATGTTTTTTTTTTTAATTTGGCTAGAAACTCAAGTACCTATTTCATTAAGAAAAATGAAAACCATGGTAGAAAAATTGTGAAAAAAAACTTTTAAAATCCAAAAATAAATGGCTAAATTAAAAAAAAAAAAAAAAAAAACCCTAAACTTTGTATTGTTTCAAAAATACCCTTCAACTTTCAAAAATTTCATTAATACTCTTAAACTTTAAAAAAAATTAAAAAAAAAACCCTACGGTTAATTTTGGATGAAACTCTTTAGTACTTTGTTTCAAAAATACCTTTGAACTTACAAGAGTTTCATTAATAATTTTTAAAAAAGGTTCAAATATACCATTAACGTTAGTATATAGACAGAAATTGTTAGTACCTTATTTTAAAATACTTCTAAACTTTCAAAAACATTGTATTAATACCCTTAATCTTCAAAGAAAGTTAAGAAAATGTACTTACCGTGAGTATATGAATGAAAAATGCTTATCTACACCGCACTACCTCATTTTTCATTTTTTTCTCTCTCTTTAATTGCTTCAATCTATGACCTAATACTTCTCTATTTTTCCTCTTTTTCTTCCTTTCTTTTTCAACTCTTTTACTCTATTTTTCCATTTTTCAATCTTCAAAACTCCCCTATTCAATTAAGCAATATAGACGATAGTAAAAAGAAAAGAGAATAATGGGACCACAAAGAGACCTTGAGGCCTAAATGCTTTAATAACGGAACCACAAAGAGACCTTAGGACCTAAATAATTTAATAAAGATTGTCCTAGTGAGAGGGAAAATAAAGAAAACATATGAATTATTAAATTTGTAATAGATAAAGATTTTATTAATCCTTTTTGTAATTCAAATTAGTCTATTTGTTATGGTCTGTTAAGAAGGTTCTCCATTACTGATAATTCGATAAATTGAGGAAAAATGAGAGTATCCATATGGAAAAAAAAATTAGGATATCTATAGTAGTACGTAGCTTTCAAATGGGTTCTTTTCCAACCCAAGATAATGTCAAAAACATTGACCATTCAAGTATTGAGATTTTTTATATTTATATTTGGGCATGCTTAGAAATGAGAGAGAGCTCCTCTCATTTATTTAAAATTCTAATATTTAACAATATATGAGAAATGAGGGAAGTTCTAAAGATTGAAGATAAAAGAAGAAAGTACAAAGGTATTGAAAAAAAAGGAAAGAAAAAAAAGAAAAATAGAAAAGTGTTAGGTCATAAATTGAAGCAAATCAAGAGAGAAGGAATATAGAAAAGAGAAGTAATAGGGTGCAATAAACGATTTTCTTTCGCACATTTTTTAACTTTTTTAAAAGCTAAGGGTATTAATGCAACTTTTGAAAGTTCAAGAACGATTTTTGTGCAAAGTATTTTGAAAGATATTTTCTATAATTTAGCTAAAAATAGAAGACCAATTAGTCATTAAATGAACCTATGTTTTTTATGTTAAATTATATCATATTATGAACTTTTTGAAACCTGGCAGTTTGTGAGACAGCGATTCCAGAAACAAAGAGATACTCCTTTTCGCCGGCGGGAAGGAGGCGCTTTACTTTCAAATCTCCGGCCACCGTGACGTCCACCACTCCCACAAAATTGTATTCTTCTTCCCAACTTTCACTTTCGGCCTCCGCAACCAAACAGGCATACCTTTCTCCAATAAAGAAACCAACCATTTTCTATTATCTTTAAAATATACCAAAAACATGTTTTTCTCTTTTTTTTTTCGTTCATTTACAAGTTTTAACTTTTAAGATTGCGTTTGTTATCATATATTTTTAGTTGTTGCATTTAAGGGTAAATTTGTCTTTTTACTTCCTTTGTTTATCTTACCTATCTAAATCTCATTAATGTTATAGGAACCTTTGCCACTAATGCTAAAATGATGACTATTCGTATTATGATTGCAATGGGTTCTGTTGTCGCCCTAAAATATTTTAGATGGATGTCAAGAATACTTTCTTGAATGGTGATCTTCATGAAAAAGCTTATATGATGCATCCTTTCATTGTCACCCACCAACTTGGTGAAGTTGGTAGGCTCACACCTCGTGTTTGGCTTAATGCCTTCTTGAATGGTGATCTTCATGAAGAAGCTTATATGACACCTCTTCTCGGTGTCACCCACCAACTTGGTGAAGTTTGTAGGCTAGCACCTCATGTTTGGTTTGAAAAGTTCTCCATGGTGATCACTTCACTTGGGTTTGTTCATAGTCATCATGATTTTGTATTGTTTATTAAACGTATGAGTGTCCGTCGTATTTTATTTTCCTTGTGCGTAGATGACATGATTATTATTGGTGATGGAATATTTTAAATCATTGCACTTTTAATTTTTTGTCTAATTGATTATGACATGTTCAAGGTCTATTCAACATTTTTTTTAATCACAAACCTATTATTGGATAGATTATATTTTGTGTAAATGATAAGAACAACGACCTTTAACATATCTTCACAATAGTATAATATAGCCCATTTTAGGTTTAAACCCCTTGTTAGGTTGCAAACAAATGTCCCACATTGGCTAGGGAAGGGATTGATCATGGGTATATAAGGAAGGACAATTATCTCCATTGGTATGAGGCCTTTTGGGGGAACCAAAAGCAAAGCCATGAGGGTTGATGCCCAAAGTGGACAATATCATACCATTGTGGAGATATGTGGAGGGTCGTTGTCTTTATCAATTGGTATCAGAGCCATGATAAAAACCTAGTTGTGTGTGAGTCGAACAAAAAGTACTTGGAGCGGCAACCAAGTAGTAAACTCTATCGAGCTGCCTGGTAGAGGAGTAGATCTTTGTTCGAAGGGAGGCTCGAGTGTGGTAATTTGTTCGAGGGGAGGATTGTGGAGATAATTGTCTGCACATATATATCCATGATCAGAACAAAGTACCACACTTGAGCATCTCTTGTTGACCTAATCTGCCACTATCCCGCAATCGATCACATTGTGGGATTGATAAGAATCGTGGTGTTCTTCTACAAGTTCGAACCAAACCCTATAACACAATTCGAGGCCAAAAAGCTCCAACAAACATTCATTCTTCATCTACAAAAATTGGATAGGTTTGGCTCAACCTCAATTTCATGTGTTATCAGATGATTCAAGTGTTAAAATACCATTTGAAGCTTTGGAGGTCAACATTTCCAAGGTTGAAATTTTTACGGGAGTTGCCATCAATGACATTTGAGTTTACCAAGCATTTTGAAGACTTTGTTTCATTTAATAATTTCATAAACTCTTGAGGGTCATTTTAAGCTTTTAAATATTGGTTTCAAGATCATACAATTAAGAATAGAAGTTACCAATGTCAATCATAACTATAACTTTGAGGCCGTCACAATGTAGCCGAGAATTTTTCAAAGGTTCTTATTAAGAGGCAACCACATTGTTGCGGCCTCATTGAATAATTTCTCCATTTGAAAGGTTGGGAATGACTTTTGTGAGAGATCTATATGTACCTACGGATTAGCTTTGTAAAGACATTTGATGGATGGATGAAAAGAAAACTCTTGTGTTTGAGATCCTTTCTAAGAAATCCAACAACATACCTTTGTCATTTCTAAGTATATTAGATTGAAACAAAACCATTCAATCGAGCCTTGATCAAATTTGATTGTGGAATGAATCAATCTAGAACAAGATTTTCCAATCTTGCTTCTAGATCTTTGATCTTAAGAGGTGTAATCAAATTCTAGCCTTCTCTCTTGGTTGATACAAAATTTGCATGAGGTGTTAAACTCTTTGATTCAAAGATTCTTATTTTCACAAGCTTAGATCTTCAGGGATATTCTCTTTTAGTAGCTAACACCTACCTAGCATACCATCCACCTCCTCGGATATTTTTTTATGGCAGCGATCATACCATCCACCTCTTTGGATATTTCCTGATGGCAACGATCACCTATCTATCGCACCATCCACCACCTCTCTTTCCCTCGAACAAAGATACTATACTTCCCTATTCGGGAGTCGTTGATAGAGTTATTACTTGTTTACCGCTCCAAGCACTTTTTGTTCAATCCGAGATTCATCCACAATGTTGTATGACTATAAGGTTCACTGACTCTTTTGTTCGAAACCTGAGAAGTTCTTTAACACGACTAGATTTAGACTATGCTCTAATGCAATTGATAAGGACAATAATCCTTAACATATCTCTACAATAGTATGATATTGTCCACTTTAGGCATAAGCCCACATGATTTTTTTTTAGTTCTCAAAAGACTTCATACTAATGGAGATAATTGTTCTCACTTATATACTCATGATCACTCTTTTCCCTATCTAATATAGAACATTGTTTGCCTTCCTAACATCTAATGAAACCTTTACTCTTCAATTTTCTGGCTAATAAGTTTATAAATTTTTTTTAAATGTCTAATAAATTAAAACTATATTATAATATTTATTTATTTTATTTATTTATTTATAGTTCAGCAATTATTATAAACAAAAAAGCGTACCTGTCCGAAGGGTAATTTTTCAATCTGTAAATCAACGCCGACAGCACTTCTACCTGTTAAGAAAACTGCATATTTCAATGTGATTTTTTTTTAAAAAAAAGTAATAATAAAAAATAAAAAATAAAAAATTGGAGGGTAAAAAAGCATAACAATTAACAAATGGCATTTTTAATGTTAAAATGACCAAAAACAGCAACTGTGCTTCTTTTTTTTTTAATTACAAGGAAATATTCAATCTTTATTAAAGTATATTAGATAAAAAATTTATTATCAATCTTGTCTTCTTAGACTTAATTTCAAATTCGTCTTATAATTTAAAAAGTTTTAATAGTTTGACCAGAAGTAATTACATATTGAATAGGTAGCATGTTTTTTTATTATTATTTATACGATAATAAGATGACATTTTTTTTCTTAAAGAGAGCCTAACTCAATTATCATATTGGATGTGTTAACAATCACGAGATCTATTTTCGAATCCCTCCAATTTCTATTATACAAAAAAATTAATAATAAGCTTGAGTTTTTTATTTGACTCATCACCTAAAGCTAAGTTCCAAAAAATTGAAAAATGTGTGGATTAATAAAAGCTTAAAATAATTAATTTACAGGAAATTTGTAAGGTTTATACCAATCATATAAACCAATTTGAAACTTTTTAACTCAATCTCAACAAAATTCAATGAATTTGACGTTTACTATCATCTCAAATATTTTGGTTCGTTCTTCCATTAAATAATTGTTGAAATTTTATTTTTTAAAAAAATAATTATATTTTTAGGCTCCGTATCATAACCATTTGGTTTTTGAAAATTAAGGCTGAAAATATTACTTCTACCATTGGGTTTCTAAGGCCACGTTTGATAACGTTTCCGTTTCTTAATTCTTATTTCTTGTTTCCTGTTTTTCATTTTTTTAAGAATAAAAAACAAGAATATGTTTGATAATTATTTCTATTTTTTGTTTCTTGAAAACAAGAAACAAAAATTTGTTTGATTACTATTTCTTGTTTTTTGTTTATTTTTTTCTGCTTATTTTTTTCATTTTTTATAGTTTAAAAAGAATTTAATTATATAATATAAAATATATAACATGCATTAAAATGTATAAAAAAATAATTATAAATTATTTAATACCTACAAGTCTCGATGAAAAATTAATAACAAATAATCAAATTGTTTATGTACTAAAATAAATAAATAAAAGGGACAATTGGCCAAACAACCCAAAATATTGCAAATATAACAAATTGTTAAACTATTTACATATATGATAAATTTTCATTTGAATTACTAAAAAGCTCGTGCACTTGTGTCTTTAGCCCAAATGAAAGTTTAGATTCATTTTCTTTCATTTCTTCCTCATACTACTTTTTTTAATTTCTTCTTCCTTTTTTCAACATTCAGTCGATCGATTAAACATCTTAGGTTCACTCAATGTCCAACGTTGATTGAAATCTATCACTAAATAGACTTCAATCATTCTTATGATAGAAGTCTATTAGTCATATATATAAGTTTATCACTATCACTAATAGACTTCTATATGTATTGTTTCCATCTGATTAAAGTCTATCACTGATAGAAGCATATATGTTAAATGCTAGAATCTCTCTTTTGTGAATTACTCGAATTTTGAATTTTGAATCAGCTAGGGTTAATATAGGTTAAATTTCATATTGAATCAGCTAGGGTGTGTGATTGAAGTCCATTACTATCGTATCATGTCTATCACTAAGATATTTATTTTATATATCACTGTGGTAAGAGTATATCAGTAATAGAAATCTATCACTGATAGACTCTTGACTATGATAAAAGTCTACCAACATACTACTCCAAGCCTTGCATACCAAACCTTACTTCAATTTTACACTTTATTAGAATCTATCACTAATAGAGACTTCAAATTGTCATAAGAGTCTATCATCAGTGATAGAAGTTTATTATTGATAGACTCCTAACATTGATAAAAATTCATCAGTCTACTTCATGTATTGCATTCTATCATAGTCTATCACTGATAGACTTCTAACTTTGACAAGAGTTTATTAGAAATATAAGTTTATCATTGATAGAATCTCAACTATGATAAGAGTCTATCAGTAATAGAAGTTTATCACTGATGAATTCTAACTATGATAAAAGTCTATCAACCTATTTTAAGTCTTGGTTCAATATTGTATTCTGCAACATTTAATCACTCATAAACTTCTAATTGTGATAAGAATCTACTAGTGATAAACGTTTATCACTAATAGACTTCTCACCGTGATAAAGTCTATTAGCATAACTCTAATCATTCTAATAGAGTTCTAACAGTGATAAGAGTTTATCAGGGATAGAAGTTTATCACTGATAGATTCCTAACTATGATAAAAGTCTATCTGACTTCAATCAAGGGTAAATAATGGAAATTAAAAAATGTTATTTAAAATTTGTCATTTTTGCAATATTTTTTTAAAAAGCTTGTTATATTTGCAAAAAAGAACTCATACTTTGCTACTCATTACAATTTTCCTAAATAAAATTACTTTATCCTTCAAATGTTGTCCAAATTTAATCTGTAATGTTATCTTTCACTCGTGTCATTCACCTTAAATGATTTTGACTCAGATCCAATTCAATTATATTACTAAATGTTGTGCTTGTAAGATATTAAAGTGAAACTAAATACATGTGTTTTGTGAGTAAAATTTATATATTGCAAAATTCTAACAGGTTCTTATATACTAAAAATAAAAAATTCAAAATTCAAAATAATATATAAATATGCATATTAAGAATCTAAAATAAAAAATTTAAATAATATAAAAATATATATTGCAAAATCAAAAATTAAAATAATATATAAATATACCTAGGCAAAATTTAAAATTCAAAATGAAAATAAAACATAAATACACATATTAAACATCTAAAATTCAAAATTACATAATAATATATAAATATAAAGATTGCAAAATTTAAAATTTAAAATTCAAATAATACATAAATATAGAGATTGGAAAATTCAAATTTTAAAATTAAAATAATATAAATATACATATTAAAAAATTAAGAAATAAAATGAAATGTATAAATTTATATATAAATAATAATATTTATTAATTCCCCAAATCTAATGGTATTTAAAAAAATAATATTGATTATTTATAAAAATTTAAAGGATACATAAATATATATATTTATTATTAAAAAATTCGATATTAAATTAAAATAGTAAGGAAAGGCATGAACACTACTCGCCAACAAGTCAACAACTCCTTTTAAAAATTTTATAGTGCGTAGAGGAAATAGAACAGAGAAATCATTATTCGTAATTTCTAAAATTTAGCCTCAATTTTAGGAACGTTTTCTAAATTTTAGAAACAAGAAACGAGATGTATTATCAAGTAAATTTGTTTCTTAAAAAGTGAGAAACATGAACAAGAAACAGGAAATGCAGACGTTATCAAACAAGCCCTATGTTTTCTTATTTATTTTATACCTATGTTTTCAAAATTTTATTTTTGTTTTTGAAATTTGTCTAATAACTTAAATTGTACTTCAAGAAACATAGAAATCAATATAGAGAAGATGAGAAAACTTGTGAAAAACCAAGCATAATTTTCAAAAAAAAAAAACTAAAAACTAAATAGTTATCAAACGGGGCCTTAAAATCATGAAGACTAAATCCAAATTTCTAACTTTATAAACTAATCAAAACTTTTAAGAGTATATAAATGAAAGTGAAGGTGGTTGATCGATGAGATTAGTCCGTATGCGTAAGCCAGGCCAGAGGTCGATATAAAAAAACAAATAAATAAACGTAACGTATAGAAGTGAAAGTGTAAAATAAAACTTACATAAAACAAAATTTAAGAATTTACTTTGAGCCAAAAGAGAATAAAACAATTCAATAATAATAATAATACTATTATTATTATAAAAGAACAAAAATATAAATATAGTAAATGATCCTAACATTTTAAGTTATTTCTAAATATGATCTTAATCTTTTAAAAATTTCAATTCTACCTCTAATAATATATTGAAAGAAAAAATCAATTAGGCTAATCAGATGGAGTAATAATCTAATATTACTTATACATTGAATTCAATTTACATTGATAAAATCCCACTTGCTCATCATTACAGCCCATTTTTCCAAATAGCATTATTGTTCAATAAAATGTCTACCAAACCAATTATTTAAAAAAAAAAAATCAATGACTCATCAGTCCTTAATATAAAATCTTAACATACTTTTCTACCTAAAGATTTAATTTTTAAAAAAATTAATTTTAATATATTAAAGATAAAATTAGGAAATATTAAAAGATTAAAGAATGAAATTGAGGAAATTTCAGAAAAGAAAGGGGAAAAAACCTGGAAGAACTGGTAGAAAAAATGGTTGAAAAAGAGAACAGGTTCATGAAAAGCTTCGGCTTGAATTCTTGCCACCACTCTCAAATCATCTTCTTCTTGAATCAATTTCCTCACTTTCCATCCAAATTCCCTCGCCAAATACTCATTTCCATTTCTAGTTTCAATTTCTTTAGAAATTCCGATCAAATCTTCTGCCGCCGCCGCAATCGGACTCAAATAATCCCTACTGCACTGCACAACCACCGCCGATCTGGCCCTAATTCCTCCATTTCTCCAGATCGCCGCCGGAACCGCCGAGGAAACTTGGAGGGGATTTGGAAGCAAATGGACCATTCTTTGGAAGGGACTTGGCGGTAGTCGGTCGTCGTTGAAACCGCGGTCAAGAGTCGCGTTTCTTGAGGGAATTTCAAACCCTTATTATTATAAATTTGTAATTTTTGGGTTAAATTTTTTTGAGGCGATGCATTGGGAGAGTGGAGAGATAAGGTTTTGGATTTTATCAGTGGCTGAGACTTGTTGGTTGTTGGCAACCATAAAACTCACTCACGAACCACCCACGTGGAATTACATTATTTTTGTTTCTTTGTGTCTTAATTTAAATTTTGTTGTAAAAATTGGATGAAAAATCGGGTATAATTTTACTAATGTTTAAATACTTATATAATATATTTATAATAATAATAATAATAATAATTGGAAATGGAAATAGAAATTGGAATATATATAATATAATATAATATTAAAGATAGTGAAAATTTATGGCAAAATTAAAATAAGACTAAAATAGAAAAGTGGGAGAAAATGGAAAGAATTGGAGAAAATTTCACCAATTGATGCATTTTACTCTTCTACCAAAAGCCACTATTTATAGGCAATTTGGCAAGGGATGAGTTGGTACATTTGGACACTAAGCATTGGTAAGAAATGGACACATGAAGAACACTATGGCTAACGATAATTTGCCACACGGCATGGGTGTTAAAAGGCATGTGGAAATGGGCATTTACATCATAATGTTTATAATACTCCCCCTTAAATGCTCATTTATATAAAATATGTCTCGTTAAAACCTTACTAGGGAAAAACCTTATGGGATAAAAACCCTAGTGAAGGAAAAATAGTACATATTTTATATAATACATTTACTCCCCCTCACGATTGACATCACTGAGATCTCCGAGTCTTCGTGATCCCAATATTGTGAACCAATTTCTCAAATGTTGTAGTTGGTAATGCCTTTGTAAATATGTCCGCAAGTTATCTTTCGAACAAATCATTTGATCTTGAGATGTCGGCATTTTCTTCAAGGTCATGAGTGTAGAAAAGCTTTGGAGAGATATGTTTCGTTCTATCTCCTTTAATATATCCTCCTTTGACTTGAGTTATACACGTTGTGTTGTCTTTCGTATAATATTGTTGGAAGAGGTTTACTCGAAGACAAACCACATGTCTCACGAATGTGTTGTGTCATTGATCTTAGCCATACAAATTCTCGACTTGCCTCATGAATTGCGAGGATTTCAGCATGATTCGAAGAAGTGGCCGTGATGGTCTGTTTTACTGATTGCCATGATATCGCAGTTCCTCCACATGTAAATAGATAACCTGTCTGAGATCTAGTTTTGTGTGGATCAGATAGATAACCAGAATCTGCATAACCAACTAGATCAAAACTAGATTTGTTAGAATAAAATAAACTCATATCAATCGTCCCTCGAAGATACCAGAGTACATGCTTAACTCCGTTCCAATGTCTTTTTGTAGGACATGAACTATATCTAGCTAATAAATTTACTGAAAATACAATATCTGGTTTTGTGTTATTAGCTAGATACATAAGTGCATCAATTGCACTAAGATATGGTGCTTCAGGACCAAGTAGTTCTTCATTATCATCTCGAGGTCGAAATATATCTTTCTTTACATCCAGTGAACGAACCTCCATTGGAATGTTCAATGGATGTGCTTTATCCATATAGAATCTTTTTAAGATTTTCTCTACATAAGTTGATTGATGAACAAATATCCCATCTGCTAAATGTTCAATTTGCAAACCAAGGCAAAATTTTATTTTTCCAAGATCTTTCATCTCGAATTCTTTTTTAAGATATTCTATTGCCTTGGATAACTCTTCAGGAGTTTCAATTATATTTAAGTCATCAACATATACTGATTATAATAGCAAATCTCGATCGAGATTTCTTTATAAAAACACACGGACATATTGGATTATTTTGATATTCTTCTTTCAACAGATATTCACTCAGGCGATTATACCACATTCGTCCTGATTGTTTTAATCCATATAATGATCTCTGTAACTTTATTGAATACAATTCCCGAGAACTTGATTCATATATTTTTGGTATTTTAAATCTTTCTGGGATTTTTATATAAATGTCATTATCCAGAGATCCATATAAATACGTCGTGACTACATCCATTAGATGCATATCAAGTTTTTCATATACAGTCAGGCTAATCAAATATCATAATCTATACTAGGCCTTTGCGAGAATCCTTGTGCAATAAGTCTCGCTTTATATCTTGTGACTTCATTCTTTTCATTTCTTTTCCTTACAAATACTCATTTGTATCCCACAGGTTTGACACCTTCTGGTGTTAGGACTACTGGTCCAAAAACCTCACGTTTTGAAAGTGAGCTCAACTCTGCTTGGATTGCTTCTTTCCACTTCAACCAATCCTTTCTATGTTGACATCCTTCGATAGATTTTGGATCAAAATCGTCACTTTCATGAATAATATCGTGAGCAACATTATAAGCAAAAATGTTGTCAACAATGATATCATTTCGGTTCCATCTCTTTTCTGTTGTAACATAGTTTATAGAAATTTCATTATTATCCTCAAGCATTTGATTTTCATCAATACTCTTTTGAGTAGTTATATTCTGGTTTCTTCTGGAACATCTATACCTTTCATTGAATCATTTTGATTCTCAACTACTTTTCTTTTTCGAGAATTTTTATCTTTGGAACCTATTGGTCTACCACGCTTCTAGTGTGCTCCAGACTCATTATTGACAATTTGTTCCTGTGAAATATCAATTTTTGATGGAGCATTTACTGCTGGTATATATGATTTAGTCACCCTTTTAGCATCTGTGAATGCATCTGGTAATGGATTTGCTATATTTTGCAAATGAATTATCTTTTGAACTTCAAGTTCACATTGATCTCTTCGAGGATCTAAATGAGACAATAATGATGCATTCCACGTAATTTCTTTTTCCAACTTCTTAATTCATTCCCCTAATGTTGGAAAATTTGTTTCATTAAAATGACAATCATCAAATCGTGCAGTAAATACATCACCCGCCAGGGGTTCAAGATATTTAATAATTGATGGGGAATCATATCCAACATATATTTCTAACCTCCTTTGAGGACCCATCTTAGTACGTTGTGGTGGAGCAATTGGAACATATACTGCACATCCAAAAATTCTCAAATGGGATACATTTGGCTGCTGGCCATAAGCTAATTGCATGGGGGAATATTTATTATAGGCTACTGGCCTAATACGTAATAATGATGCAACGTGCAAAATAGCATGACCCCAGACCGATGTAGGAAGTTTAGCTCTCATAAGCAATGGTCTTGCAATTAATTGTAGACGTCTTATAAATGATTCTGCTAGACCATTTTGTGTATGAACATGAGCTACATGATGTTCAACACTTATCCCAATTGACATACAATAATTATTAAAAGTTTGGGATGTAAATTCACCAGCATTATCAAGTCGAATTGTCTTAATTGTATAATCAGGAAATTGTGCTCTTAACTTAATTATTTGAGCAAGTAATCTTGCAAATGCAAGATTTCGACTTGATAATAAGCATACATGTGACCATCTGCTGGATGCGTCAATTAATACCATAAAATATCTAAATGGACCACTTGGTGGGTTAATAGGTCCACAAATATCACTTTGAATTCGCTCTAAAAATGCAGGTGATTCAATGCGCACTTTAGCTGGTGATGGTCTAATAATTAATTTTCCTAGAGAGCAAGCATCACATGACAACTCATTGGATTGAAGAATCTTCTGGTTCTTCAAAGGATGTCCATGTGAATTCTCAATAATTTTTCTCATCATTATCGATCCTGGATGACCCAGTCGATCATGCCAAACACTGAATATTTCTGGATTCATGAACTTCTGGTTCATTGTTACATAACTTTCGATTACTCGTATATGAGTATAATATAATTCGGAAGAAAAAGTCGATGTTGTTTCCATATATCGTTTTTCATGTGAAACAATAGATGTGATATAGAGATACTCTATATTATTTTTACGATCAGTTTCAACATGATAACCATTATTACGTATATTTTTGAAACTCAATAAATTTCTTTTCGATTTGCTAGAGAATAAGGCATTATTAATTGAAAATTTTGTTCCTCTAGGCAAGATAAAACTTGCTTTTCCAAAACATTCAATCAGGTCTGCAGAACCTGATATAGTATTGATTTTTGCTTCCAGCATTGTCAATTTAGAAAAATATTTTATGTTTATGAGTATCGTGTGCGTAGTTGCTTGTGATCGCTGCATATAAATCCTCATTGCTCATTTTCGGGTTACTCAACATATTGAAATTGTCCATATTTCTTCATTGATAAGAAAAGAAAAGTGATTACAAAAAGTCCTAAATATATATACAAAAACAACAAAAACATACAATAATTACAAGCAGTACTTAATTATATATCTTATGCAAAACATCCTCTACTTGTTTGATTGCATCAATTTTCTCTCCAGGAGATTCAAAATAATCAGCCACATCAAGATGCACCATATTCGAGGGGTCAAACACATCATCTTCTTGAATAGCAAGATTCACCTCCACATTCTTCCCTTTTCCTTTTTCCTTCAGGGAAGCTTGATAGAGATCAACAAGGTGTTTCGACGTACGACAGGTACGTGACCAGTGCCCAGTCATTCCACACCGGAAACATTTATGTTCATCATCTTTTGAACTCTTATCTTGTGGAGCCTTGCCTTTATGATCATCACTTCGTGTGGATTTCTTAAAATTATAATGTCCACCACGAAAATAGGTATTTCTTCCTCTACCGCGGTCACGATCTCGACCACGACCACGACCTCGACCTCGATTGTTAAAATTCACAACATTCACTTCAGGGAATGGTGTTGCTCCAGTTGGTCGAGCTTCATAGTTTTTCATTTAATAGCTCGTTGTTTTGTTCAGCCACGAGAAGACATGAAATGAGTTCTGAATATTTTTTAAAGACTTTCTCTCGATATTGCTGCTGCAGGAGCATATTCGAGACATGATAAATGGAGAATGTCTTCTCTAACATATCAACATCAGTAATCCTTTCTCCGCATAATTTTAATTTTGAACTAATTCTGAATAGTGCGGAATTATATTCACTTACTGATTTGAAGTCCTGCAACCTCAGGTGCATCCAATCATAACGAGCTTTTGGAAGAATAACTGTTTTTTGATGATCGTACCTTTCTTTCAAACCTTGCCATAGAATCTAGGGGTTCTTTTATGGTAAGATACTCCATTTTCAATCCCTCGTGAAGATGATGGCGAAGGAAGATCATAACTTTGGCTTTTTCTTGATTTGATGCATCATTTCCTTCTTTAATTGTTTCTCCAAGATCAATGGAATCTAAATGGATCTCAGCATCAAGGACCCATGACAAATAGTTATTTCCATTAATATCCAGGGCCGCAAATTCTAATTTTGCAATATTTGCCATAGTAATACTATATAAAAAGAAATTGCATTTACATTAGGAAATTAATTAAACATGCAAAATAACATTTTATTATTTAAAAGAAATGACTTACCCGGAGAACCTACCTTCAGTGGAAAAATCGACAGAGATTCATGCTGATAATGTGTTGTAAAAATTGGATGAAAAACCGGGTATAATTTTACCAATGTTTAAATACTAATATAATATATTTTAATAATAATAATAATAATAATAATAATAATAATAATAATAATAATAATAATAATATAATAATAATAATAATTAGAAATGGAAATAGAAATTGGAATATATATAATGTAATATAATATTAAAGATAGTGAAAATTTATGGCAAAATTAAAATAAGATTAAAATAGGAAAGTGGGAGAAAATGGAAAGGATTGGAGAAAAATTCACCAATTAATGCATTTTATTCTTCCACCAAAAGCCACTATTTATAGGCAATTTGACAAGGGATGAGTTGGTACATTTGGACACTAAGCATTGGTAAGAAATGGACACATGGAGGACACTATGGCTAAGGATAATTTGCCACACGACATGGTTGTTAAAAGGCATGTGGAAATTGGCATTTACATCATAATGTTTATAATAAATTTTAAGATGTGGCTTTTTAAAACTTATCTACCAACATTCACCGGAAAATTTGATCTTTAGGATTTGTTTGGTGATGGGTTGTTTCGAGTGCACGGTTGTATTGGGTTGGTTTTCTGAATTTTGTGTTTGATATGTAGGATTGGATTGGACTCTGTGTTTTTATAACAGTTTTTTTATGATGTTTTTTTTAGATCCAATTTTTTTACTTGATAATTGTTTGTTGAAGTGCATATCAATATTTTAACCAATTATGTGGATCAAATGTTTCAATAATAGTTAAATATGGATGTGTAGTTTGTACAAGTATATTAATATATAGCCAACAAGAGCATAGCTCAACTAGCATCAAGTAAGACTTATGATCAAAAGGTCATGAATTCGAATCCCCCACCTCCAAATGTTAATGTACTAAAAAAAAGTATATTAATATATAATTCACTTAATTCATTACAATGTAAAATTAAATAATATTAGTAAGGACATATAATTTAAATAATTAATACTCTATTTTACAAAATATTCAGAAAACTATTTTATAAATTAAAAAAATGAAGTCTATTTAATAAATTAGAGAATCTAAAACAATATTCAAAACCTAATTTTGAAATTCTATTTTAGAGATTAAAAAATTAGAAGTCTATAATAGAGAAAACACTATTGCACAAAGTGTTCTAGACCTATTTTCGGAACTCTATTTTACAAATTAAAATATTGGAGGTTTATTTGAATTTAAATAAAATTATTTACTGTATTTTAAAACATATTTCAAGGATAAATGAGTTATAAAATTTGAATTCTCCTTTCCAACATGAATTGGACTAAGCAGGATCCAATAGGATGCAATTTTTAGAAATTAAAATATTAAAAACTATATTTTGTACTGTATTTTAAAATCTATTTCAAACATATAATGGATTAAAAAACTTGTTAGTAATAATTTTTGTTTAATTTTAACCTTTTAAAAAATTGACTATGTGGTTAGGTTGTTGGTTGTCGGTAGTCGTCGATGGTAATTGCACAGTGGTTAGGTTGCTATGGGTCGTTGGAATGGTCATCAGGGTGGTCGTGTAGTCGAAGTGGTCGTTTGGTAGTTATGATAGTAGTTGTCAAGTGGTCAAGTTGCTGGAGTCACTACCAGAGTGATAAATATGATGGTTGGGTTGTTGGGTGGTCATCAAGTTTTTTATCAACAATGGTTTACGGTGGTCGGGTTGTCAGGTTGGGGTGATCGTCAAAGTAGTCATCGAGGTGACCGGGTTGATAGGGTGGTCGGGTCATTGAAATGGTCACTAGGTGGGCATTGATCATGGTTGCTTGGTGGTCAAATTTTTGAAGTGGGTTGTCAATTACGATTATCAGGTCGTCGGAGTGATCTTCAATTATGGTTATGGGTTGTTTAGTAGTCGCAGTGGTTGTCAGATGGTCGTTGTCAGTGGTTTGGACCAGTCGGTTTGCGGTGGTTGGGGCATCAAAGTATCAAGTTGTTGGGGTGGTGAGTCGTAGGGACGATCGATAAATTAATCTATGGAGTTTTCATCATAGTTATCGTTGGAGGTAATCGTCGCAGTGGTCTGGTCACTGGTGTGATCGTCGAAGTTTTCGTTATCGGTATGATTGGGCGGACGTTGGAGTTGTCATTAGAGTTAGTCGGGTCGTCTGTGTGATCGTCGGAATTATCATCATAGTTGTTCGGGTCGTCGGAGTTATCATTGTTGGTGGTCGTTGGAGTTATCATCGGAGTTGGTCGGGTCACCGGAGTAGTCGTTTGAGTTGTTGTCGAAGTTGTCATCGGAGTTGTTGTCGAAGTGGTTGTCGAAAAAATGGAAAACGACAAATAGAAGTGGAAAACATGGTACAAAACCCATAAGGTTACACTCTAGTAACCCATTGGGTTGTGTTAAAACCCCTTGTACCAAATATGGTTTTGGATTCCAAAACCATAGGCCAAATTGAAGGGATCGAATCCCGCATTGGAAGCAGTTGTGAATCGCGTGTTCTTTATTTTGTTGTACAGATTTCATTCAAGAACAAAATACCTATGATTAAGCATGTAATACAACATAGGACAACAAGAAAATTACCTTTGAAGAACGCTTTCTTCTCGAGTTCCTTCTCCAACGATCACGATCTCAGCAAAACGAACCTGATCCGTGTAAAATTTCGCCACTAGAACTTCTCCGTTGTTCTCTAGGTGAGGGAAGAATGTGGGTTCCTTTAGGATGAGGTGTGGAGGTTTTGAAAGAAGTTGTGTTTGGAACTTTTCCAACAACACAACAAATGTGGAACTCTAGGGTTACCAAAGCTTAGTTTCAAAGTTGCATCTTATGCATTTATTTATAAGGAAATAGGATGGAAATTACCATCCTATCCCTCATTCATTTTCTCATTAGCATATAGTTAATGTGTGAATCTAATTCACATTAAAACTATATATTATATCAATTATATCACATATAATTGATATAACACCTCATATATGAAATTGAACACTTCAATTTCATTCCTAACTTTATACCCTTAATATTACTATGTTGAGCCAACGAAGGGACCTAATGGACCTACAGTTTATGAGCTCCAATGATGTGAGATTAACTGATCAAACTCTTTGATCCAGTTAATCAATATTTATTAACAACAAATCACTACACTATAGACTTGTAGCTGCACTCTCCTCAATGTAGATTATATTGTGTCCATTGATATAATCATTACCCATGAGTCGACCCTTCACAGGTTGTTCGGAATCACAGTTGGGTCAAATTACTATGTTATCCCTGTGATAACCTCTTTGTTCCTTAAGTACCACTGATCCTCTAATGAACAACAAGTCTATGGTCCTACCATAAACTCATACCCTTTTAAGCCAGTTTAGAGGGCGGGGCCCCGTTGTTCAAGACCTGGACTCAGTTCTTAAGGAAACAACCTATCTAATTTCTTAGTGTAGGAATGAGTGAATTCCATCTTGCATAGTTAAGTCCCCAGCTACCTACGAGGTTTTGTCCTTGAGAAGGTAGGTTTATTGAGTCGGCTACAGACCACTCTCACCCATACTAGTCTAAGGACAAACCCTTATAAGCAGGAGTTCTTAACTTGCTCAAGATTCAGGTCGAGTCACTAATGACCATCTATAAATTATCAGTCTTATCCTGTTAACAGCGTTATACTAGTTAGACTAATAATTTGCAGTCCGGTCTTGTATGAACTCTTCATACAGGATGCCCCCACTCGCATGTCAACCACATGAATGAGTTGGATTACCTCATTTGTACTAATTACAAAGTGGGTCGCATCCATGGTGTTACCAGAATAAGGTTTCCAACCTTATTCTTATACCATACACCATTTAGGTTATAGTCTTGAACCCAATCCAAATAGTGTCTACTACACTGATGTTCAAGATATGTTATAACCTTGGAGCTTAGTTTATTAGATTTATAAAGCAATAATATAATTTTACCAAAACAAATAACTATTTATTTATTTGATCAAAATTACATAAGTTTATGGCACAATCCCAACAATCTCCCACTTGACCTAAAGCTTGTGGAGTACTAAACATTACAATAATGTAAATACAATAAACTAGGACATTGAAACCCTTTGTACAATATACTCCCACTTGCCCTAGTTGGGGAAGATTTGTAAACCTAGACCTTCTAGGTGACTCTCAAATACTTTAGCCGTGAGAGCCTTTGTAAAAGGATCAACAATGTTGTGCTATGAGGCTATTTTCGTGACGATCACGTCTCCTAAATGCAGGATCTCCCGGATGAGATGATATTTCCGCTCAATATGTTTTTCCCTCTTGTGACTTCGGAGTTCCCTTGAATTTGCCACGACACCACTGTTATCACAATACAGTGTGATTGACAAACTCATATTTGGAACAACTTCCAAATCTAACATGAATTTTCTTAACCAAACGACCTCTTTAGTCGCTTCACAAGCTGCTACATATTCGACCTCCATGGTGGAATCAGCGATGCATCCCTACTTGACGTTTCGCCATATTACAACTTCTCCGTTAAGAGTAAATATTGACCCTGATGTAGATTTCTGAGAATCTTTATCAGTTTGAAAGTCATAATCTGTGTATCCTGTAAGGATAAAATCCTTAGCCCTATACACAAGCATGTAGTTCCTTGTTCTCTGTAGATACTTAAGGATCGTTTTAACCGATGTCCAGTGTTCAGGTCCTGGATTGGATTGATACCTACTGACCATTCCAACTGCAAAACAAATGTCGGCCTAGTACACAACATGGCGTACATCAGCTCCCCAACGGTGATGCATAAGGAATGCATCTCATATCCTCAACTCCTTGAGGTGTCTTAGGACACTGTTCCTTAGACAAATGAACTCCATATCTAAAAGGCAATAAACCTTTTTTGGAGTCTTGCATCTTGAGCCTCAACAACACCTTGTCGATGTAAGATGTCTGAGACAAGGCTAGTGTTTTATTCTTGCGGTTCTGGACAATCTTGATCCCAAGAACAAACTGCGCTTCACCCAAATCTTTCATTTGGAATTGCGTAGCTAGTCAATTCTTAATGTCAGTAAGATAACCTACATCATTCCCAATGAGTAGGATATCATCCACATATAGAACTAGGAATGCGTGTAACTATTGATGATTTTCTTGTAGACACAAGGTTCATCATCATTCTGATCAAAGCCAAAAGATTTGATTGCCTCATCAAATCTTATATTCCAGAACCTAAAAACTTGTTTCAGTCCATAGATTGACCTTTTAATCCTGCAAATCATTTGCTCTTATCTGGTTCAATGAACCCTTTGGGTTGGTCCATGTAGATGTTCTCGTCAAGATTGTCATTCAAGAATGTTGTCTTGACATCCATTTGCCATACCTCATAGTCATAATATGCGGCAACGACAAGTAGGATACGAATAGACTTTACCATAGCAACAGGCGAAAAGGTTTCCTCATAGTCAACCCCTCAACCTGGGTATAACCCTTTGCTACTGGTCTAGCTTTAAAGGTTTGCACCTTTCCATCCACACCACGCTTTCTCTTGTAGATCCACTTACAACCTATAGGTTTTACCCCATCAGCTTTATCTACAAGATCCCAAACAGAATTGAAGTACATAGACTCCATTTCTTAGTCCATGGTTATGACCCATTTGTCTTTGTCTTTTTCAACCATCGCTTGATTATAAGTCGATGGATCCTCACAGTCGTCATCTGGTATAACAACTTGGGTTTCAGATAAATCCATGTAATGGTCAGGTTGTGTTATAACTCTCCCACTACGTCGAGGCATACTCAACTCTTGAGATGGACTCTCATGACTAGACAAGCTAGTATCAACAACTTTTGTTGACGTACTAGCTTTATTAGCAACCTTTGCTATTGTTCTGTCTAACTCACTTAACACAACTTATTCTTGGTTTGTGGTCCCTTATGTGGTCCTCCTCTAAGAAAGTGGCATTTGTCGACACAAGTACCTTATCTTCCTTAGGATCATAGAATAATCAACCTCTTGTTTCTTTTGGGTAGCCTACGAGTAGGCACAATTTTGAACGTGAATCCAACTTCTTTGGATTTGTCACAAGCACATGTGTTCGACAATCCCAAATTCTGAAATGACATAAACTACCTTTACATCCTTTCCAGAGCTCAAAAGGTGTTTTAGAAACACTCTTTCATGGCACATTGTTCAAAATGTATCCCGCAGTCTCTACTGCGTAACCCCAAAAGGAATTAAGGAGATGAGCATAACTCATCATTGATCGAACCATGTCCAACAAGGTTCTATTTCTCCTTTCTGATACACCATTTTGTTGGGGTGTACCGGGTGTTGAGAGTTGAGATGTAATTCCATGTTCTATCATATAGTTCAGGAATTTTAAATTCATGTACTATCCACCTCGATCTGATCGAAGTGTTTTAACTGTTTTACCTAATTAATTTTCAACTTCAGTCTTGAATTCCTTGAACTTTTCAAGTGCTTCAGACCTATGATGCATTAGGTGAATATGCCCAAATCTAGAATAATCATCTATGAAAGAGATGAAATATTCATAACCTCATCTGGCTTTAACATTCATCGGACTACAAAGGTCTGAATGTATCAGCTCAAGAGGTTCTTTGGCTCTATAACCTTTTCCACTAAAAGGTCTTTTAGTCATTTTTCCTTCTAGGCAGGATTCACATACAGGTAAAGTATTTTCTTCTAAACTCATTTAGAAGTTCATTCTTTACCAATCTCTCAATCCTATTGAGGTTAATGTGGCCCAATCTAAGATGCCAAAGATGAACATTGTCTTTAGGATAAATTTTACGTTTCTTAGTTTGTGTGTTTGCAGTTTTAAATAATTCAGTGTTCAAAACCATTTTGACTGAATTAGGCCTTAAAACATACAACCCATTTTCTAATGAAACTGAACATATTTCCACACCTTTCTTTAAAATAAACACTTTATTCAAAGAAACGAAACAAAAATACATTGTTCTATAAGGCAAGAAATTGAAATAAGGTTTCTAGTAAACCCGGGTATCACTAATATATTGTCTAACAACATGCATTTCTTGCCAAAATTAAGCTTCATTGTGCTAATTGCTACAGCTGAGACGACTACTCCATTTCCAACCCGGAGCGTTATCTCTCCTTTCTGTAGCTGCTGCCAGGAATCAGTTCCCTGAAAAGAAGAACAAAGATGATTAGTGGCGCCTGAATCAAGTATCCAAGCAATTTTATCATTATCCACTAAACAAGCTTCTAAGCAAAGTAAAATCATATTTACCTTCCTTCTTCTTTTCTGCAATGTACTTTCGGCAGTTTCGTTTCCAATGCCCGTCTTCATTGCAGTGGAAACATTTTCCTTTGTCTACAACTTCTTTGACCTTCTTGCCCTTCTGGGCGGCAGCTTTGTCTGCTCGTTCCCCTTTACCAACCTTCTTCATGTTCTTCTTCTTCCTTTTCAGGTTAGAAGAAGATGAAACCACTGTTTTTGATCCAGAGGTCGAACCTCTATGATAACTCCTACTGACAACATTTGCCTCACCTTTCGATCCCTGAATTTTCATCAAAGATTGAAAGGTCTGAAGTTCATTCAGAAGGGAGGTACGATTAAAAGTAAGCTTGTTCATAACAACATTACTTCTAAACTGTAAGAAACTATCTGGAAGAGTTTCTAGAATGAAGCTGACTTGACTCGATTCATTGATAGAAGCACCATTCGACTCCGCGATGTTAAAGTGTACCATCATATCCACGACATGATCCCGAACAGATGAACCCTCTTGCATCCTCGAGTTGAATATATACTTGAGGGCATTGTGTCGGGTTTGTGTAGATTGTTGTCCAAACATACCCTGCACTGAATCCATGATTTCCATAGCGGTCGCTATGCCCTCGTGCTTCTTGGCTAATATGTCAGACATACTTGCCAGCATATAGACCTTGACCTTATCATTGCCCTTGATCCATCAATCATATGCATCACGAACATTTCGTGTAGCATTCGAGCCTGGAACCTGAGGACACTCCTCAGTCAATACAAACATCAGATCATCCACTACCAAAATAGTATTAAGTTTGTTTTTCCAAGTCATCATGTTCTCTTCGGTTAATTTCTCTGCACCAGTAAGGAAATAATAGAGCTAGACATTTTGCTGAAATTTACAAAAAAAAATGTATAAGCTTCTTGCTATAATTGTCTAATCCAATCACGTTTTAGCTAATTATCTAATGATTCCTAAGTCATCAATAATTTGCAATGATACTCCAAAGGTTTAGAATGTATGACTGATAACACACAAAATGTGTTATCCTTAGGCTTAATTATTGCTAGTTTTATGATGATTTCATGGCTTTTATGTGTTTAAATCATTCGATTTCAGGATAAGAGCGTAAACAGAACAATTGGTGACATTTTGGATCACTCGGGATCGAAACAAGGCTATTTGGAGCTAAAAATAACATCATTCAGAAGAAGAAAGATTAATCCAAGCTTGAAGACCCGAGGTGATGGCGTTGCAACGCCGTGCTTGCTGTTTAGAGGCTTTGAAGACCCCAGACGATAGCATTGCAACGTTGCCTTGCAGCGTCGCAACGATATCTCAATAAGAAAGCATGCATGAGGAGCCGCACAGAGGGCGTTGCAACGCTGCCTTGCAGCGTCGCAACACCAGATCGATAAGCGGCTCGCGCGTTAGGGTAGCAGCGTTGCAACGCTGTCCTCAGCAATGTGGGTTCCTTTAGGATGAGGTGTGGAGGTTTTGAGAGAAGTTGTGTTTGGAACTTTTCCAACAACACAACAAATGTGGAACTCTAGAGTTACCAAAACTTAGTCTCAAAGTTGCATCTTATGCAACTATTTATAAGGAAATAGGATGGAAATTACCATCCTATCCCTCATTCATTCACTCATTAGAATATAGTTAATGTGTGAATCTAATTCACATTCAAACTATATATTATATCAATTATATCACATATAATTGATATAACACCTCATATATGAAATTGAACACTTCAATTTCATTCCTAACTTTATACCCTCAATATTACAATGTTGAGCCAACGGAGGGACCTAATGGACCTACAGTTCATGAGCTCCAATGATGCGAGATTAACTGATCAAACTCTTTGATCCAGTTAATCAATATTCATTAACTACAAGTCACTCCACTATAGACTTGTAGTTGCACTCTCCTCACTGTAGATTATATTGTGTCCATTGATATAATCATTACCCATGAGTCGACCCTTCACAGGTTGTTCTTAATCACAATTGGGTCAAATTACCGTTTTACTTCTGTGATTACCTCTTTGTTCCTTAAGTACCACTGATCCTCTAATGAACAACAAGTCTATGGTCCTACCATCAACTCATACCCTCTTAAACTAGTTTAGAGGGCGAGGCCCTGTTGTTCAAGACCTGGACTCAGTTCTTAAGGGAACAACCTATCTAATTCCTTAGTGTAGGAATGAGTGAATTTCATCTTGCATAGTTAAGTCCCCAGCTACCTATGAGGTTCTGTCCCTGAGAAGGTAGGCTTATTAAGTCGGCTACATCCCACTCTCACCCATACTAGTCTAAGGACAAACTCCTATAAGCAGGAGTTCTTAACTTGCTCTGGATTCAGGTCGAGTCACTAATGACCATCTATAAATTATCAGTCTTATCTTGTTAACGGCGTTATACTAGTTAAACTAATAATTTGCAGTCCGGTCTTGTATGAACTCTTCATACAGGATGCCCCCACTCGCATGTCAACCACATGAATGAGTTGGATTACCTCATTTGTACTAATTACAAAGTGGGTCGCATCCATGGTGTTACCAGAATAAGGTTTCCAACCTTATTCTTATACCATAGACCATTTAGGTTATACTCTTGAACACAATTCAAATAGTGTCTACTACACTGATGTTCAAGATATGTTATAACCTTGGAGCTTAGTTTATTGAATTTATAAAATAAGAATATAATTTTATCAAAATAAATAACTCTTTATTTATTTGATGAAAATTACATAAGTTTAGGGCACAAATCCCAACACAAACACCTTCTTAAGTATTTCTTGATTGAGTTAAAGATGCGGAGATTTTTTTTAAAAAAAATATATAAATACCTCTGAAGATAGGAAAGTTAAATTAGTGATCCTCAAGGGAGGACCAGTGGCCTAGGACTAGTTGGGATCAGTTAAAAACGAATAGAGAACGATATGGAAAGAGAACTTGGGCAAAGATGTTGAGATTAATGAAAGTTTAATTTCTCCATACTAATTATAAACAACTATTATATAATTAGTATCAACATTGTTAACAAGGAACACTAATGAAGTCTAAACCAGATGTAGGGTTTGAAATAATGATTTTGAAAAGTGATTCAACACTAACACAAGTATATATTGACCACAAGTAGTATAAAATAAATAAAGTCCAAGTATCGATCCTAAATGAAAACTTGATCGGATAAACTTTAGAGTGAAGAAAAATAAGTAATTATGTTCAACTCTAGTGCAAATGTACACTGTCGATGCAAGTAATAAAACAATAATATTCCTAAGTATCGATCCCACATGAAATGAAGTAATAAAAATATTGCAAAAGAAATTATATAAGAAGAATTGCAATTTTGAAAACTAACAAAATGCAAAAATAGTTTTGTGAAGTGTTTGTAAAACATAAATGCACAATAAAAAAGTTGCAAGTTAAGGTGCCATTTGCAGAATCTAAATTGCAGAATCTAACATTGCAAAAATGAAATGACAAAGAAATAAATTGCAGAAGAAACTTGCAAAACAGATTGCGGAATCAAACTGTTACAACATGAAAATTGCAAGAAATGTGAAAGATGCAAGAAAAGTTACTCAATGGGGGAAATGGGGCTCAAGAATGTCATCACCCTAATTTGTAAATTGCAAAACCAAAATTGTAACACCCCTAGTTTCTAAGACTCACTTCCTAGAGACATTACTACTCATACATGCATTCCAGGCTATAAAATATAGTAGAAAGTGTAAAATTTTTTTTTTAAATCAACGAACAAAAATATTTTTATTGGGATCTCAAACCGTCAAAATCTTAAAATCAAAAGAATTAAAGTCTGACCTCAGTTTAAAAATCATGATACTACTTAAATATATGGAAATAAAAACATTTAATGTCTAAAATAAAATTTACAGAATGTAGAAACATGACTTCAAGACTTCTCATGGATTTCGTAATTCATTCCTGTCACTCGACTTGTATGTCTTTGCCTTTACCTGAAAACATTTTAAAAAAAAATTATGAGTATTATAAAATAATACTCAGTAAGTGACATCACTACCGAGGTTTTGGGATATGCATACACATACAATCATGACTTTAAAGCTTTTATTGTGTGGAACCTAAACTTCCTTTAAAACTATCATGACTTTTCTCTTCGGCTTTTAGTGGACAATTAAATTCTCTTGAGAGCATGTTAAGTCCGAAGACTACGGTCATGTAGAGTTCTCTCAAACCCTGGGAGCATGTTGAGTCTGAAGGCTCATGCGTTATGTGGAGTCCTCTCAAAACTCCTATAATCATGTGGAGAATAATTGCCACAACCTTCGTAAACTTTTTCATGTACATACAGACATGCATGAGGTCTCATCTTTCACTCATAAACAGTGATGTACATATCATGAGAAAACCAGTAAGTCATGTATCATGACATATCTTTCATAACATTTAAGCTCAAACACAATTTAATGCATAACAATTTTCATGAATATTAAGACATTAAAATATCTCAAATTCCTAAGCATAATATTAAAAATTCATTTTTCAAAAAGTTCATGGCTGACTTTTATAAACTTTTGATCCCATTTTAAAAGTTCGGCGAAATCTCTTACCTTGGTCTAACACCAAGCTCATAATGTAACTTCCTAATGGGGCGTCCCTTAGAACCTCGAAATAGATTCTTACTTAAACGTGGTCGGAAACTTTTCTAACTCGTGCTCCTGATGTTTCAAACCACACCTAATCCTCACAACGAGATAATCTATCAAAATTGGAGGTCTATTCACGAAAACTCGAATTATCCAACGATAAAGAAATGAAATTACCACAACAGAGGTCCAAAACGAGCTCGAGAGTCAAAATCACGGAAGTTTACACTTTTTGGCGAGCGACAACTGATGACATGGAGCTCTTTTTTTCGAACGTTCGTGGGTCGATCTACTCACAACCGGTGGGTAGGCTTCAAAAACTGGCTGAAAAAGGGATGAACCGCTTGAACCAAAAGCTGCATGTGATGCCAGCATCAAAGGAGAACGAAACTCTCGGATTGGTGGGGCAACTGACGGCGTTCGACGTGACGTCAAACAACATGTATGGCTCAGGCTGGTGGACAGTGGTTGTGCATAATGAGTCGATGGTGAGCTCATGATTTGTGGGCTCGATGGTTGGACGTCCGACGTGGCTACGACCTGCAGTGGCGGCGACTCCTTGCGACGATTCGACAACAAGGTGGCGTGTGCTGAACGGCTGGACTCGACGTCTGATTGATCGGAGCGATGGTGAGCAGACTGTTGAACGGCGTGAGTGACTTATATGTCTATAGCCCCTCTATCTTAGATAATTTGGCTATAAAATTTTATGGGTTTTGGAGTTTTTAATCCCTATGTCTAGGGTAAAGATTGACTTATGTTTAAGCCATTGTCTCCATCACTTGTGTGAAATCCACTTATCACTAACTCTGTCGATATTAGATCTAAGCTCACGTTACTAACATAGTTGATCAATCTAGGATCTCAATGACAGTTTATTCAATAGAAGTGAAGAATTGAGATGTAGGCTCGACTCTCATTGTAATTTAGGCTTGATTTACTTCTTAGGGAATTCACATCCTTGAACCCCTAAGAAGTTTAACTCATCATCTAATCGACATAAACACAACCATTTTAAGAGTTGAATGTCATAGTGAGAAAACTGAATACACTCTTAATTGAATTAAAGAAGATAAAAGCTAAAAGTTTGTTGTAAAAAAAAATGAAAATAGGACCAAGTTAAACAATTCTTTAATTGCACTTTTGAACATTAGATTCCATGCCAACAACTTGAGATGAGTAGAATTCAATACTCGGTATTATGGTTTTAAGTCCATGTGTAGAAAAATAGTTTTAAAATCATTCACCACTTGTTGTGTACTAAAACGAACAAAACTCACCACTGAATCTCACAACTAAAGCTAAAAGAAAGCACTCAAGGTATGGACAATATTTCAGAACTAGAGAGGAAGAGAAAAATAGAGAATCAACCCTCTTCCACCTTCCTTATGTACCAACCCAACTTCTTATCTCTTTTTCAAGAGGAATTGAAAATTTTCATTTTCAGTTTACAGGCTCTTCGCTGGTTCATGAGGTGGACAAAAAGTTTGATCTCCTTCCATTACACCCCAAAGAAGAAAAGAAAAGAAAACAATAGCGCCCAGGAATCAAAACCCATGAAATTGAATTCTTTAAAAACGACTCTCGACTCCTAAAAATGGTTGCCTTTTATGGTCTTCCATTAGGGTTGAATGCCCAATGAATTCCGTCTATCACCCGTTTCCGTAATTTTCTTTCCTTTTCTGCGTTTTTTAGGCTGGTGAAAATTTGCAAGGTCTGAAATTGCATTTGGATTTTCTAATTTTTCTTCTTTTTCTTGCACAAATGAACCAAATTCAATTTCTTTCCTATCTTCTTTTCATTCTTTATTTATAATACATTTTTGCAACTTTAATATTATTTTTCATTCTTCCTAAGGTAAAACAAGCAATTTCTTAAGTATAAAGACGATAACTAAGCCTTAATGTTAAGGCTTATCAGGACTATTAACGAAAATTTTCAAGTTATAAAAAGGCATTTTGGTATAACTTTAAGATAACAAAATAAGTATGAAAGGGGGCAATGGTAATGTGACTTAACAACAACAATGAAAACATAGGAATCCAGTCTAGTTTCTAGCATAGAAAAACTTGCTAAAACATTGCAACCGCATAATTACCTTTTTAACCTTGTGCTATGAATTTGTTCTAACTTTTATTCAAACTTTATTTCAAGCACCCTTGAGAGGCTAAGTAGTTGCTCCTACATGTATGGTCAACTTATCTTAGATAATTAAAAACACGACCCTTTTGATTCTATAGGCGTGCATTATGTCTTAGGTTAACAACAGAATCGTATGTATAGGCTTTCCTCCCATATCCCCTTTTATGTTGTTCGACTCTTTTAATACCGAACTCAACATTGCATGCTAATCTAATAGGCAGTTTAAACCAACATTAAGAACAAAAATCAATAAAAGAAGAATGAAAACAAAGCAAATTGGTGATTAGCAAAGGCAATATGTTAAGCTAAGTCATTCTTTATAGCATTCACAAAAACGAGTCCCGAATGAAAATTCAGCTAGACATGGAAGAAATGAAAAGAGAATGCTTCATTGAAATTAATAGAATTCATAAGTATAAGAATGGATGGAAATGAAAATAACAAGTATTATTAGAAAAACAGTAAAATCAAACTCCTAATGTGGAAACTAAAGTGACATTCAAGGAAAAATCATTCGAAGAGTGAATTCGAGACTCTTTCAAGGTAGGGTCGTATACAAGCTAATGCTCTTGAAGGCTAAGGGTTCTAGGGTGTGGAGTGTGAGTTTCTCTCGAAAGAATTCTCTCCAACATCACTCCGTTCGCCCTTCTAAGTTTCTCAACTCGAACTCTAAAGTAAATCACGTTATGAATTGAAAAAATAGTTAGGTGCCGTCTGGGTTGCACCCATTTATGGTACAGCTCATTGGAGGGCCACAAAAAAATTGATTTTTTTTATTTTTGTAATTAGAAAATGGACTACACCACGCTACACCCAAGTACAACTCTATGAATTGTCGTTAGGTAGGTGGGTAGTTAATTATTATTATGACCTGAACCTTAACTTTGAACCCTTGGGTCAAACTAGGGTGTAGGTTGCGAATTTGACTCTAACAACTTGGACTATGAAATTCTCGGATTTGACTGGAGTTACAGCAAAATGTGGCCACAATTCTTTTTACCTTAGAAATTATGTGGTCGCATAATGGAAAGTTTTGACAGTAAAATATGGTTAAATAGTCAAATATGGTTAAAAAATTCAGTAAAAACTGACTCTTTTACCCTTTAAATGACTCAATTATCACTAAATGATTATTTCCATGTGACTCTTTTACTTATCCATGCTTTTGGACAATAAAAATACATAAATACATGCAAATAAACCATACTTTAATCAAGAAATGACCTAAATTTAGGGTCAAATAATGTGATAAACATAGTTCATTGATAATTCTCATTTCTTTTTTAGAATTATTTAGTCTTTAACTGAGAGTTATTCTTGAGAATTCGTCTATTTAGACCCACAAGGTTTAGCAAAAATAAGCAAGCTTAAACAAAATCACTTGGACATGTTAGGAATATGTCAAAATAGTAAGAGAAGACTGAAAAAGGAATAAACTTGTTGATTTTTTTTATTTTTTTTTATTTTTTTTTTGTAGATATGGTAACCGTAAAAAATTGCAATTGCAATTCTGGGTCGAAAAAGTGGATAAAAACGAAAATTTCGGATTTTGCTCAATTTTAAGGATATTATTGAGATGCCTTCCCTAATTCTTGGCATTAATGGAAATAAATATTTCCATACATTAAAGTTGACAAAAACCTTAGCTTCTTCCCTAATTCTTGGTGTGAGCAAGTCAACTTGGTATTCTGGATCTTGATTTGACACTCACAATTGAGAAGTCCCCTACTCTTACTGATTCTAACCGTGTTGAACATAGGTCTTTCCATAAAGCTTGGGAAAATCAAATTGACTGAGCTAAATGTTTATGTGGATGACTGTAACAAACAACATTAAGCCTACATTTTCTAAGACTGAAAATGCTAAAGAATTTATGAAATTTTCTGATGGATGTTCTCAGTGTGACTCTGCTGATAAATCTATTGTTGGGACACTATTATGTTAACCAACATGAAATTTGATGGTTCTCGTATTATGCATGAGTATGTCGTTGAAATGACAAACATAGCAGCAAGATTTAAGATCCTGGGAATGGAGGTGAATGAAAATTTCATTGTATAGTTTATCATAAACTCCTTACCTCCTCAGTTTAGTCCATTTCACATGAACTATAACACTATGAAAGATAAGTGGAATGTGAATGAACTACAGTGTATGTTCATTCAAGAAGAGGCAAGCCTTAAGAAGGAGGAACTCGCTCCATTATTCTCATGGGTCATCAAAGAAGAGTTGTAAAGAACCTGAAAAGAAGAATGGAAAGGTCAAGCAAGGACCACTGAAGTTTAATGTGTTATATGCCCCAATTCACAAGGAGGAACATAAAGAAGTTAAGTGTCGTTTTTGCAAAAAGCTTGGATACACTATCAAAATGAGTGTTTGAAGCGCAAGGACTGGTTTGAAAAGAAAGGTAAACCTTGCATTTTTGTATGTTTCGAACCAAAATTGGCAGAAGTCTCTTATAATATTTGGTGGATTGATTTTGGTTGTGCCACGCATATTTCTAATACGATGCAGGGATATCTTACAACCCAAACCATAAACCCAAATAAAAAGTTTGTCTTCATGGGACACTAGTCAAAGCTCCAGGAAGCCATTGGAACCTATCGTTTAATTTTATATATTAGACAACATTTAGACCTTTTTCAAACACTTTATGTCCCTTATGTTTCTCGTAATTTGATTTCATTGTCTAAACTTGATTCTATTAAATATTCTTTAAATTTGGGAATGGATGTTTCAGTTTGTTTAAACACAATCATCTTATTGGTTTTGGTATTCTTTGTGATGGTCTATATAAGCTTAAGCTTTGATAACCTTTTTGTTGAAACCCTTATGACCTTGCATCATAATATTGGTACCAAATGTAGTTTTATGAATGAAAATTCAGCTTATTTGTGGTATAAAATGTTTGGGTCAAATATCCAAAGAAAGAATTGAAAAATTGGTAAAGAATGAAATCCTTAATGATTTGGATTTTACAAATCTTGGCATCTGTGCGGTTGTATTAAGGGAAAACACACAAAACACACACTTAAGAAAGTCGCCACAAGAAGCACACGACTCCTTGAAATTATACACATTGACATTTGTAGACCTTTTGATCTTCCATCTTTTGGTGGAGTAAAGTAGTTTATCACCTTTATTGATGATTTTTGCATTATGGGTATGTCTACTTATTACATCAAAAATATCAATCACTAGATGCCTTAAAGGCATTTATAACCGAGGTTGAGAGACAATCAGACAGAAAAGTAAAAATTATCAGGTCTGATAGAGGTGCTGAATATTATGGAAGGTATAATGAATCTGGACAATGTCCAGGTCCATTTGCTAAATTCCTTCAAACTAATAGCATTTGTGCTCAATACACTATTCCAGGAACACCACATCAAAATGGTATTGCAGAAAGGCAAAACCGTACTTTCATGGAAATGGTTAAGAGTATGATGAGCAATTCTTCTTTACCCTCATCATTGTGGATGCATGCTTTAAAGACAAATGCATATTTGTTAAACAGGATTCCTAGATAAGGCAGTCCCAAAGACTCATTTTGAACTGTGGACATTAAGAAAACCTAGTTTAAGGCACCTATATGTTTGGGGTTGCCTAGTGGAAATAAGAATTTATAATTTACATGAAAAGAAACTAGACTCAAGAACAACTAGTGGTTTCTTCATTGGTTATCTAGAAAAATCTAAAGGGTATAGATTTTATTGTCCTAACCACAATACAAGAATTATTGAAGCTATAAATGCTAAGTTCATTGAAAATGGTGAAGTTAGTGGGAGTTTGGAACCACGTAAAGTGGAAATTCAAGAATAAGTTCCTTTACCCAAAGTTTCTTCTCAAGTCGTTATTCCTACAGTTGTTGAACATTCAGACAACTTACAGGAACAACAGATAAATGACCAATCACACCATAATGAAACTCACTGATGAACCTATATTAGATGAATCACATGAAGTGGCATCTAGAAGGTCTTAATGAAAAAGACAATCTGCTATTTTTTAAGATTATGTGGTTTATCTACATGAGTATGAATTTGACTTGGGAGTCAATGAGGATCCTGTTTCATTTTCACAAGTCATAGAAAGTGTGAATTCTTCTAAATGGTTAGATGCAACGAAAGATGAGTTAAAATCGATGGATCACAACAAAGTCTGGGATGTCGTTAGATTGCCTAAAGGTTGTAGAAGAGTCATGTATAAATGTGTCTTTAAGACTAAGCACGACTCGAATGGCAATATTGAATGATATAAAGCTAGACATTTTATCAAAGCTTTCACTTAGAAAGATGGTATTGATTATAAAGAAACATTTTTTCCGATTTCTAAGAAAGAATCATTTAGAATTATCATGGCACTAGTATCTCATTATGATTTATAGTTACATCAAATGGGCGTGAAAACTGCCTTTCTCAATGAGAATTTAGATGAAGAGGTCTACATGAGTCAACCTAAAGGATTTTTAGTTGAAGGAAAGAAACACATGGTGTGCAAACTTAAGAAATCAATATACGAACTTAAGCAAGCATCCTGACAATGATACTTTAAGTTTAATGATATCATTACTTCCTTTGGATTTAAAGAAAACATCGTTGATCGGTGCATATATCTGAAGGTTAGTGGGAGCAAGATCATATTTCTCATTATGTATGTTGATGATATCTTGCTAGCTACTAATGATCTTAGTTTATTGTATAAAACTAAGATCATTATTTCTCTCTAAGAACTTTGAAATGAAAGATATGGGTGAGGCATCTTATGTGATTGGAATTGAAATATTTTGTGGTAGATCACAATAATTGTTAGGACTGTCTCAGAAAACATATATTGATAGAGTTCTTAAGAGATTTAATATGGAAGGGTGCTCTAAAAGTGTTGCTCGAATCCAAAAAGGAAACAAATTCAGCCTTATGCAGTGTCCAAGGAATGACTTGGAATGTAAACAAATGGAAGAAATTCCTTATACATCTATTGTTGGAAGCTTAATGTATGCTCAGACTTGTACCCAACCATACATCGGTTTGTTATTAGGATGTTGGACAGGTATCAAAGTCATCCAGGAATAGATCATGGAAAGCTGCAAAGAAAGTTTTGAGGTACGTACAAGGAACAAAGGATATGATATTCATATTCAGATTTTGTTGGATGTGTTGATACCAAAAAAATCAACATTTGGCTATTTTTTCCTCTTTGTTGGAGGAGTGATCTCATGGAAAAGTGTGAAGCGGACTATCATTGATGCATCCACTATAGAAGTTGAATTTGTGGCATGCTTTGAGGCTACAATTCAAGGATTATGGTTGAGAAATTTTATTTCAAGACTTGGAACTGTCAACAGTATTGCCAAGCCACTAAAAATTTTCTGTGATAACTTCGCAACAGTCTTCTTTTATAAAAATGACAGGTATTGATATGAAATCAAAGGACACCAGGAATGCTCTGATACCAAATGATATGAAACTCTTGAGAAATTGATCTAACATCCATGTTAAGGAACAAGACCTTTAGATCTAAAACTCCAAAACCCCAAATCTAGATGAAATCAAAGAAGCCAAAGATTCTAATGTAAAAAATATTAAGTAACCTTTGACAATTGGATCTAACAACCTTGCTAAAGAAACAAGACCTTTAGAACTCAACCTCAAAAATCCCAAAACAAATTTAAAAATCAACTAAGGAAAGTAAAACCAGATTGCCTTTTTGATCAAACATCTCAAGGCAAGAAAACTTGTTTGAGATCCGAGTCACTACACAAGCAAGATTGATCAAATCAAGCTTGAATGATTCTAAGCACACAACCTAATCTACACAGAATTACAAAGAAACTTTAGCTCTAGGCTAAAATAAAGCACAAATGCTCTTTTTTATTATATTTTTAAATCTCTCTTCCCTTATCTATGGATTACATGTATGGTTGTGTTATAACATTCTGATGGAATCTAGATCCCAATTGTACAACGAAAGTTAAAATTGGATCGAAACTCGTTTTTGGTTTGGCAAACCCAAATACCAGTACATTGGTAAATAACATATTGATAAGCAATTAGGCATGGATAAAATGAAGTGGACATGCTGATTAGCTTTCTAATCTAAAGGATAATAAAGCTTACCTTAAACTTTGAAAAAAATAATGCCTTGTTCCTCTGTGAAGTTAGTACAGAAGGTTGAACTTCAAAAACGAATCCTATTGAAAAAGCAGAACACCACCAGTATGAACACTGCCTATTCTTTTAGGGCTTAGATCAAACCTTGTGGGAGATTTTTCAACTCTTGGAAGAAGGAAATTGAGAGAGAATTCTTTGTGGAAGAACAAAAGAGTTTTTCAACACCAAACTCAACTGATCGATCAACCTCCCCCTTCATCCATCCCTACTGTCTTTATCGATAGAATGAGGGGGATGTGGAAGGAGAGTGAGGAGTGGGAATGTGTGTCACTCACACGTTCTCATTTATTAATTAAATAAATCAAATTAGTTTAATTAATATAATTAATATAATAATTAAATCAAATTTAATTAATATAAATATATATATAACCTAATTATTTAATTAAATCAATTAATTAATTCTTAAATTAATTAATCAAATATCATATATTTAATTTAGGTTATAAATGATTAAATCATATTTAATCATACTTCATTTAATGTGCATCTTATGCACATTAAAATTTAACCTATAGTGTTAAATATGAATCTCATTCACATTTAAATAATATTTGAACTCCTTCAAATATTTAATTCTCTCAATTAATTTACTTTGAATCATATTCAAATTAAATTTATACTATAAAGTTTTAATATTATGCATAAAAACTTTATATTATAATGTATCTCCATACATATTAGGTTATTTCCCAAATCGAATTTGAACGTTTTAAATTATAATCATTAATTAATAATCTAAGAACCCTTTACGAGCTAGGAAGTGGACCTAATGAACCTATAGATCAGAAGTTTTAAAACGATACAAGATTATTAGGTTAATCTCATTAACCCCCTAATCAGCATTCGTTAACTGCGGGGTCACTCCACTAAAGTCCTGCAGCTGCACTCTTCTAACTGCAGATATATTTCTATGTCTATGGATATTAACCAATAATAGCAAGTCAATCCTTCACGAATGTTCGTAACACCAGTTGGGTCAAATTATCGTTTTACCCCTGGGTTACATCTTTTACCTTAAGTATCAGTGCTCTTCTAATGAACAACATGTTTATGGTCTTATCAGTAAACAGAAGTCTCTCTCGGGACAATGAGAGGATCAGACTCTTTGTTCCAGTCCTAGAGACACCACTTAAGGGAACATTCATCTACTAACCCTAAAATCGGGAGGGAGCAAATTCCATCTTGCTAGGTTAAGTCCCCAGTTGCCTGCTCGGTCTTGTCCCCAAGAAGGTAGGCATATTGAGTCGGCATCTCGGACCACTCTCACCCATACTAGTCAATGGACATTTCCTCGCAAACAGGAGTTCTGCTCAGGATTGAGATCAAGTTGCCTAGGTCATCCTATTGAAATAGAAACCTAACTAGTCAATGGAGTTATATCCATTGGTTACTATTTCGTGCTTCGGTCTTATGTGATCTCATCACATAGGATATCTCCACTCACATGTCGTCTACACGAGCATGTTGGATCATTGTGTTTGTATCATATACAAAGTGGGTCATATCCATAATATCACCAGGATGAGGTACCCAACCTAATCCCTTTTTATAGACCTTTTAGATTATTTCTTGAATTAGAATTCTTATATGTCTACTACATCCAGCTCAAGAGATAAATAACAACTTAGGATGTTCGTTTATTGGATTTAGGGTTAATATAAGGCAATATAGAGAAATTATAAAATCAACAATACTTTATTGAATTAATTAAGAACAATATTACAAACTACGAGTTTTAGGGTATTAAACCCTACACCTTCAAAATTAAACTCTAGAGTAACCTATAGTCATTTGAAGGGTTATAACTCTTATTCCCATCAATACCATGATGTAAACTAGCTATATTGTAACTTAAATCATTGAAAACAGAACTTCAAAACTGAAAATTACATTGAAACGTCCATAAATTCGAGAATTGATCTTTCAATCAACCTACATATAGCTTGTAATATCTCATGCATAAATGGAGCCCCACTCGGAGTAACTTTAAACTCTAGTTGCATAAATGAAGCTTGGTTTGTGTTTAATGAAGCATGAGTAGCACTTGAGTTCATTAAATGCATCTTGAGTTCATCATAAATGAAACTTGACAACATTTAATTCAACTCCAACTTGAAGCTTTTCTTTAGTCTTGAATTGCATGGTAGGATTCATATTAGGTATTCCAAAGGTGCTAAACATATGGAATTGAAATACCTTGTCGTTAAGGAAGAAGTTCAGAAACATAGAGTATCAATTAAGCATATTAGCACCTGTCTTATGATTGCGGATCAATTGACGAAAGCGTTGCCACCAAAGACATTCAATGAACATGTCGTGAGGATGGACATTATCGAAACCTTTTATTAGTTTTATGTTTATTGCTCTTTATGTTTCACACTTTGAGCTCAGTTTATTATTGTTTCTGATATGTGTTTCTTATCATTTGTGTACACTTTATATTATGTGATGTTTAACCAGATTCGTCTTTTAATAGACATTATAGACCATGATGTAATTTCTCATTATGTTGAGTATGTGATCGCACTTGTGAGGCACGTCAAAAAATAAATTTATAACTAACCTACTAGATTTGCGGTCTAGTGAGCCAAGTTGATCCTCAAGGAGGCGTGTGATAGTATCCTAGTGTATTTTAATTGTTTTGGGTTGGCTCATAAAACACAACAGGAGGTTTCAAGCAATAAAAATAAAGACAAAAAATTAAATTGCGTAAAAAATAAAGGCAGACAAAAAGGAAAAGACAAAAATACTAACCAATACCGATTTTTTTGGGTCGAATAGGGATGTCACGTATAACGCTAATCATTGATTTCTAGGGGTTCAATTTCTAATTGATGTATTGATTTTATATCCACCTATCCAAAGGAAATACCCCTGAACTTCTAATCTCACTTAGGCCAGTTTAATTAACCAGTATTAGTCCCGAAGCTAATCCAAAGTTGGGGACGAGACTAGTCCTAGCCAGAGACTGACACGTGCCATACTCGGGACCGACCGTTTAAGCCCTAAATTCAATTAGGATTAGCAAATTACTCGAATTAGTCTAAGTGGTTAGCCTAAACTAATTTTTGCACCATTTTAATTGTCTTTTAGACTTAGACTCTTTAAGTCGTTCATGGTCGTTCAAAGCGCACAAACTGGTTCTAAATCTAATGTTACTAAATGCATGCCAATTACAAAAACCAACATACTATAGCTCGGTTAAACAAGTTCAACGTGCATAAAGTGTCAATCTACCTACGAACATGCTTAAGGATTAATTTCTAATGCAATCAAGGATAAAATTCAGTAAAATCAAATAGAAATTGCATTATATACCAAATCTCAAAGCGTTACATAACCCGATGCTTTCCTCTAAATCGACGTTCCTGCTTAGTCGGAGACGAAAAAGTCAAGTCTAATACACATAATTACAACAATAAACATAAAACTACCTATATTAAGCTAAAAATGGCTAAAAATGGGCAAAAACTCGAGAGCTTATCGAGAATTGGTCCCAAAAGGTGTCTCCCTCTCGAACCCTAAACAAAAAGATGGCTTTATATCATTGCGACATCATTTCGACGTTGTGGACGTGTGTCTGGTCCCATCAAAGTATGTACCATCGAGACACTAAGAATAGCGTCTCGACGCTACTCTACATCCACGCCTTTTGTGGTGGTGTCAGCGTCTAGATGCTCTCGTTAGGGGCAAAATGGTCTTTTCACTTCTTTGGTTGTTTGATCGACCTCCGTTTTGGCTCTTTTTCAACCCATCTGAATGTCTTTCCTTCCAATCATGCTCCTACTCAAAATTCCTACAAAATAAACATTTATTCTCTTAAAATCACCCAAACTAACAAGAATTATGCTTGAAATATAGGACTATTTTGAGTCCTATCAGTACGTAATTGATATTCTGATACATGAAAGGGACTATGTCGTGAAATTGACACACAACCACTATGATTCATATTAATTTCGTACTTATTGATGATTTATGATTTGACCAATATTAAGAAAGAATTTAGTTTATATTTTGTGCAATATGTTCTGCACTATTATGCATTACGTGGGTCAAGTGGGAGAATGTTGGTTTTTTTATTTGTGGCCCACAACCCACACGTGGGTTTAACATGGGTTTTATAAAAAGAATTAATAAATAAATAAATTTAATTAATAATAATAATAAATAATAAATAAATACTAAAACCCCTATTGGTCATAATCACTCTGATGGATAGTCGTATATAAAGTATTTTATAGAATATAAAGTATTTTATAGAGAAGGATCCTCTCTCTCCCCACACACGTGTATCTTTTATCTCCATTAGAAAAATACAAAAAGCTTTAGGGATTAGAGAGAGAAACCCCATCTTTTCTTATCTAATTCTACAATATATACAGATATGTTTCTCTTATTTATGGGTATGTGAAAATCATGAATTTAAAGATTTTGGTCATGATGTGTTTTATGAATTTGGGTTTTGAAATTGAAAATCCTAACATAATTTTGCAGTAGTACTATACATTAATTTTTTTAATTGTAAAAATCAAGCGATCGGTCAATTTAGGCTCTTATTGAGCTCTAAACGACCAACAGACTGTTGGTTTTTCCAACGGACTCCAATCGAAGATGCCTAAAAACAGACCGACCATTGTTGATTCGGTCTCGATGTAGGTTGGTCGAGTCGGTTTTCAGCCTAACTTTGTTCACCTCTAGTCCTTAGGTGCCAAACACTCCTTGAAATCTTTAGGTGTTTAATACTCTTTAAAGACTTAAGACTCTTGATAAGTAACTCCCAAAAATTGGATCTAACAACCTTGCTAAGAAAAGATAACTTTAGATCTAAATTTCAAATTAAAAACTTTCAAATCAAGATGATTTCATCCCAATAAATAAGATAGAAACGAATTTACCTTGATGATCAAGATCAAGAGTAGAGAAACACATATTTCTAAACTCAAGATTCAAATCACTCCACAAGATAGCTTGATCAAGACTACTTAAGTGATCCTAGCATATAAATCTAAACACAACATAGACAAAGAAATAAGCTTGTGGCGTAAGAAGCAAATTGTGTAACTTTCCTTCTAAAACATGGTCTCCTTTGTTGTACATAGACTTTATATATTTTTGAAAATATAACTTAAATCCAACCACTAAAGACTTAAGTGTGTAATCTCCCAAACTTCAATGTTATAATAAAGCACTAATAAAAGTACATTAAGAAATATTGAATGGCTAAAAAAAACCTGAAAATTACCTGATGGAGGGTCACAAATCCGAGATTGAAAGATTTCATTCAACCTTTTAGGTATTTGTAACTATCCATAAATAAATGAAACTCCTTTTGAAGTAGCTTGAAGTTTAGTTACATTAATTGATGTGTGACTTGCATTAGATAAAGCTCCATTTGAAGTAGTTTAAAGTTTAGTTCCATTAATTGATGTGTGACTTGCATTAAATAAAGGTTGAGTTCCACTTGAGTTCATTTAATACAACTCGAGTTCTTTCAATGCAACTTGAGTTTAACTTGAGTCGTCATAAATAAAGCCTAAGTGCATTTAATGCAACTCCATCTTAAAACTCTATTTGATATAAAATAAGTGAAATGGACTTCATTGGAATGTTTTCTTCGGAATTTATATCAACTCTTTCGAGACTTTAAAGACTAATTGAAGTTTCAACCTCTAGTACAAGAGCTCCAACTCTGGAGTGAAATACACATACAAGAGAGAAAACAAAGGATCATACTTAGAGATAGTATCACACCCACATAATTAATACAAAAGAAATCCATTCCACGTCACATTTCTTTGTTGAAATTACATGTGAACAATGCCTTCTTGATAGATTATTTATGAGGATTTTTTTTTTTTTTATCAAACTATAGAGACTAATTCTAACATTTAAAATCATAAACACTCAATTCTAACTTTGTTCAAACTATATAGGCCAAAATTTTTTTAATTTAACCATTCGTTGTTCAATACTTATAATTAATTATTTACTTAACCATGCTTCTTTGATTACTAATAATTATTAATTTCGACTACTTTATTAATCAATCTACTAAAACTATACTCCAGAGAATAAATACAAACATTATTTATCTCCCTGAAATCCTAAAACATTCCTTGCACCATTGACCCATTAATATTTGAATTTTAACCATCTTATTCTTAAACATATTATTTCCAACGTTCTATCCTAAAATCTTTTACTATGTATAAAAAAAATCAAATTAAAACATAAAAAAAACTTATGATTTAGTGGTTAGTATGTCTTTAACCCCTCTTCAGTCTCAGGTTAAAGTTCTAGTTTGTACAATTTCAAATATTTTTTGGAATTTCATATTTAAGCTCCCCTCGATAAAAATTGTGTATCCAAGATGTCCATTTTCCGGTTGGCTAAATGGCGACCGGAAATACATTTCTTGTCCCCACCCCGATTTACTTATATATATAATAAAGCATAATTCTGAATTTTTATTAAATATCATTTTATTTTTCTAAGAAAATTAAAAAAATGTCTCTTAATTATAAATCTTAAAAAAAAAGAAGAAAGAAATTAGTTAATAAAATTAAAAAAATAAAATTATAAACAGAAATTTATTCCACAAGAAATGTACGCCCCGTTCCCCTCAAAATTAAATGGGAGAATTTCGTGCGAACGGGAAATGAAAATGGAGGGTTGAGACGAGGACGGAAAGTCATTCTCCGACCCTGCCCTGGCTCGTGAACATCTCTAGCCACGGTTTCCAAGCATATGATATCCAATAAGCATGTATGAAACCTTCAACCATAGGACTCCTCAAAGAATTCTCATGACTTTTCAATAGTTTTTTTTTTTTTTTTTTTTGGGTTCAAATAGGAGTGTCAACAAAATGAGGTCATTGAAATGATAGGGACCACAATCTTCGTCTCCGTTGCTCAATATTATAAAACAGAGAAAATTTCTTTAATCCCTATTCGAGAAACTAAGACCCTTGGAGAGAGAGTAATGAGTTTCGTTGCTATTCTCTCAACTTCTTTGTTCGTTATGTATTGTTGGTTTAGTTACGTTAAGATGGAATGGCTGAGGGGCCCACACATTAGGAGCACGTTTCGAGTTGCTTCTTCCGCTTCCAAATTCCAAAACTATCGAGAACCCAACAGAAAAATCCCCCTTTCAAATTTCCTTTCCAAAACCCCTCGATCCTTCTCGAACCACCCAAATTCTTCTCCATTTCCCTCTATAATTTCACCTTCTCACCATTTTCCCTGGCATTCATTCTCTTCAATCTTATTCTTTCCTCAAAACAGAGTCGCCAAATGGCCTTCAGTACCGCAGCAGCGCAGCTCCACGTTTTCCGAACCTCCAATCTCCGATTCCCGGACTCCAACAAATCCTGGAATCGGACACGGCGAACTACACCGCCCGCCGTTATCCGCTGCGAGAAGGTGGTCGGAATCGACCTAGGAACGACGAACTCGGCGGTGGCGGCAATGGAGGGAGGGCAGCCGACGATCGTGACGAACGCCGAGGGACAGAGGACGACGCCGTCGGTGGTGGCGTACACGAGGACCGGCGATCGGCTTGTCGGTCAGTTGGCTAAACGGCAGGCGGTGGTTAATCCGGAGAACACTTTCTTCTCGGTGAAGAGGTTCATCGGAAGGAAGATGGCGGAGGTGGACGAGGAGGCCAAACAGGTCTCTTACAAGGTTGTCGCCGATGAGAATGGGAATGTGAAGCTCGATTGCCCTGCCGTTGGCAAGCAGTTCGCCGCCGAGGAGATCTCCGCTCAGGTATTCTCTCTCTTTCTCTAACTAAAGTTTTTTTAATTAAATTCCACCGATTACTGATATACGATTATGGATACTCTTGCTGTGGCCTGAACTTGAATTCAAATGTATTGAGTTCTTTGTATTAGGGGTTGATGGAGATATATTGATGAGTCTCTCTTTATAAATGAATTTAAAAAAAAAAATCGTGAGAATTTTAGAAATGTTCATACTAAAGAATTGAGGTCTTTTTAAAAAACAAATTCATGAATATTCTTTTTCAACCATGTCTGTTCATGTCAATTGAAATTTTGAAATTATGCCATGTCAGCTTAGAAATAAATTTTACAAAATTTAATGAACATTTTATTAATTAGAAGGATGGTGGGAGGGGGCCTGAATTTTCGAGATCTAAGGGGGACCAGTTCGAGCCGAAGTAAAAGTTAAGACCAAATATATCTCACTTTTTAAGAATAATAATTAAATTTTGTAAAACATTAATGGGGCGTTATGTTTAGATAATTTAACAAAGTTGATAAGTTCGTTAAAATACCATTTTAGTCCCGTACTTTGAATCTTATTTTATTTTCGTACGTGCATTTTTAAATGTTCAAATTTAATTCTCGTAACTTTAATAAATCTTAAAATTAATCATACCCTCCATAAATCTTAAAATTAAATTTTTTCTTTGTTGGTAGTTTTTTTTATTAAAAAAAAACTCACCTTCCTTCTAAAATTTATTATTATTTTACCCTGTGTAAATAAAATTAACTGACTAATTTGGGATTTTTTTTCTTTTTTTACTTAAACACTTGAAATTATACATACAAATAAAATGTGAGTCACAAACATCATAATCAAAATGGTATTTTAATTTAATTTTTTAGAAAAAGGACAACATCATGGTTGGAATCATTGGACTTAATGCATTGTTTGTTAGGACATGATCAATAGATTGATTTGCTGTGACTTGATTTTATTAATTGGTTATGACTTAATTTTATGCAATTAATTGATTTATATTTTAATTGAAATGAGTGAATTTGAAAGTTCTACATTGTTTTCTTCTTGTTGGAGTGAGCACATGAGTCTGGAAAAATTGTACAATTATCCAAGTCTATGGTAGGATTTGATCAAATTAAAAAGGTGACGCACTTTTCAATCTTTAGAGGCAAAGATTGAATTCTTTTCTCCATTTTAATAAATATTATGCTAAAGTAATTAAAAGTAGACAAGAATAAAAATAAAAATTTTCACATAACTATTAGGGGGCGTTTGGAGCACCATGTTAGATTTGGTTTTAGAATCTCAAAACATTGTTTGAGTCCTTGTGTTCAAAACCAGGGAGTTAAAACACAACTTCATGGGTTTGAACAATGCACTCAAAACATTGTTTTTTATAATTCTCAAACTTCAAACACGACACACCAAACACAACACTGTTTTCTGATCTCAAGGTTTCAAACTCCTAGATCAAAACTCTCCAAGATTTCGATTATAAGGGTTCTAATTCTAAAACGGTGCTCCAAGCATCCCTTAAATTTTCTCTCTTAATACCTAAAACTTTTTACAACACTTATTTTTCAATTTTTATTCTGACATAAACTATAAAACAAATTAATACGGGCACAGCTATTACCATCTCAAAGGTTTATGGTTCAATCCCCACCCAGGCAACGGTTGAATTAAAAAAAATATAAACTATAAAACAGAAGTGAAATTTTACCAGTTTATAGAACATTTAAATAAAGACTTTGAATATATATTAAAAGATGCTAAACATTTTAAAAAAATAAAATAAAAGTAATTTTGTTTTATTATATCTCTTTAGTAAGAGTAAGTTGCATTTGCTCAATTTGAGCATAGCTCAATTGGTTAACGTGTATTAGGTTAGAGGTTGGAATATTTTCACTCTCATATGTTGTTGAACTAAAAAACAAAAAGAGTTGTTGTGTTTTGCTATTTTTAACGTAATATTTTGTATTTCTATTAAAATCTTTTTATTTTCTATACATTTGTAAATTTACCAATTTAATTCTTGATCTTAACTATTCAATGACATATGAATTGACATCATGTGAAGTTGATACGAGTTAATTCAACTTTTTATATACGTAGGGCGGATCTAGATAGTAATGTTTGAGGGGCCAAAATTATATTTATATAAATATAATAAAAAAAATTTATTGTGGAAGATTCGAAATCACATACACACCCCACATTACGTTAAACTAAAAAAATATATTTGGCGATAATAATTTGTGTGTACCAAAGATTTCCTAATTTAGTTCGAATAACCTTAATATCATCACAATTTAACTAATCTTAGTGTCCTTGACAAATATAAAGAAAAAAAATTACGAGAGTTTAGTTCATTAATTTTTAAGTTTGTGTCTATTAGATCCAACTTTAAAAAGTGCTTAATGAGTTCTTAATATTTCAATTTGTATCCAATAGGTCATAAACTTTCAATTTTGTGTCAAAATAATCCTTGAATTTTAAAAAAATGTCGAATAGGTTAAAAATTTATTAGACATAAAGTTGAAAAACTGAGGACTTATTAGATACAAAATTGAAATTTGAAAGATATATTAGACACTTATTAAAATTCAATGATCTATTAGATACTTATAAAATTCAAGGTTCTATTAGACACAAAATAAAAGATATTAGGCACTTAGCAAAAATCAAAATGACATTATGAGGTGTTGTATTAGCTTCTATGTGGTGGTCTGCTAACCTTCGAAAACAAGACCATTATAATGAAAGTCTATATATTGGCAAAATACGGGGATGTATAATTGTTATTTAACCTAAAATAAGGTTCTTGATTTTAGCTTCAGTTGAAAGAACTACAATAAAGAAAAACAAAGAATTGTATGAAAGGAAATGGATAAAAAGTTATTAAACGTTATCAGACAAGTTATATGCGTATATAATATTTAAATTTAGATTAATTTATAGTTTTAGTTCTAAAATTTAAACATCGTGTTAATTTAGTTTCAAAAGTCTTTGTTTCAATTTCATCCATGTTGAACTTATACCATTGTGAGTTGTATAGGTATTGAGAAAGTTGGTGGATGATGCATCGAAGTTCTTGAATGATAGAGTAGGAAAAGCTGTAGTAACAGTACCAGCATATTTCAACGACTCACAAAGGACCGCGACAAAAGATGCCGGTCGCATTGCTGGTCTTGAAGTTCTTCGCATCATCAACGAACCAACCGCTGCTTCCCTTGCTTATGGCTTTGATAAGAAAACCAATGAAACCATTCTCGTTTTCGACCTTGGCGGTGGAACGTTCGATGTTTCAGGTACACAAAACAACGTGCCCTGCATCTCTTGCATCCTTCACATTCTCCTTGATTGTTCTAAATTGAAAATATTTTTATTCTTAGTTCTTGAGGTTGGAGATGGCGTATTTGAGGTGCTTTCTACATCTGGTGACACGCATTTGGGTGGTGATGATTTTGACAAGGTTGGTCACTCATTTTCCTATATCTTTTGTGTTCCCTTCTTTGCACGAAATGACATCTTTGCTTTGCTTATGTTTAAATTCAGAGGATTGTTGATTGGCTTGCTGAGAACTTTAAGAGGGACGAGGGAATCGATCTTCTGAAAGACAAACAAGCGCTGCAACGTCTAACGGAAACTGCTGAGAAGGCAAAGATTGAGCTTTCATCTTTGACACAGACCAATATTAGGTACAACAAATCTATCTCCCATCCTTTTTTGATTGGTACATTGTTTTATTTATCATGTTTTCTGATTAAAATATGCGTTTCAGTTTGCCATTTATCACGGCGACCTCAGACGGTCCAAAACATATTGATACTACTCTTACTAGGGCCAAATTTGAAGAGCTGTGTTCAGACTTGCTAGATAGGTACGTGAGTTTGGTTTTCATTGGCTAAGTTGTTTTTTGCTTCTTTATGCATGAATTTGAATTCATTTTTGACTCTCAATACTGTCTTTTAAGGCTGCGAATGCCGGTTGAAACGGCTCTGAAGGATGCAAAGTTGTCGTTCAAAGATATAGATGAAGTTATCCTCGTCGGGGGTTCGACTCGTATCCCAGCAGTTCAGGAGCTTGTCAAGAAAATCACAGGGAAAGAACCGAATATGACTGTAAATCCTGACGAAGTGGTTGCTCTTGGGGCTGCAGTTCAGGCTGGTGTTTTGGCTGGAGATGTCAGTGACATTGTTCTCTTGGATGTCACTCCTCTCTCTCTTGGGTTGGAAACTTTGGGTGGAGTAATGACCAAAATCATTCCGAGGAACACGACCCTACCGACATCCAAATCGGAGGTGTTTTCAACAGCATCAGATGGACAAACTAGTGTCGAAATTAACATATGTCAAGGTGAACGAGAGTTTGTTCGGGACAACAAGTCTCTCGGACGAATTCTCCTAGACGGTATCCCACCTGCACCCCGGGGTGTTCCTCAGATCGAAGTGAAATTTGACATTGATGCTAATGGTATTCTCTCTGTCACTGCCATTGACAAGGGAACTGGGAAGAAGCAGGACATCACAATTACAGGCGCTAGTACTTTACCAAGTGATGAGGTATGTGGAAAACGGTACATGAGGCAAAAGCAATATATGTTTTATTCATGTTCATCGTGTTAAACACCTTCATCTATTCACTTCAGATTACAACACTTAAATACCGCCCCTGACTCGATGCCTATTTAATGCAACAATGCAGGTGGATAGAATGGTTAAAGAAGCAGAGAAGTTTGCAAAGGAAGACAAAGAGAAGAGGGATGCCATAGACACAAAGAACCAAGCAGATTCTACTGTGTACCAAACGGAAAAACAGCTCAAAGAGCTGGGAGACAAAATTCCCACTTCGGTTCGAGAGACCGTCGAGGCCAAGCTCAAAGACCTTAAGGACGCCATCTCTAACGGGTCGACTGAAACTATCAAAAACTCCATGGCTACACTGAATCAAGAAGTAATGCAGATGGGGCAGTACCTCTATAGCCAGGCTGCCTCCAGCGACGGGACTGCATCAGGAACTCAGTCAGCTTCATCGGGGTCAGCTGGCGAAACTGATGGCGATGTCGTCGATGCAGATTTTGTGGATAGCAAGTGACTTGATGCAGTGGATATGAGAGTGTAAGCATTAAGTAGTTTGGCTTCATACCAATTTTGAATTACTTGGCTTGAATATATCATGTGCATATCTGGTTTAGAGTTTAGGTCATGTATAAAGTACAATTTCTGTGCATATACTAGTGGAAATGGAAAATTCTTACTGTTTTCTGTTTTTTTGCATTGTGTGTTACATCTATGAATTTGAATAGGGGGAAGGAAATAAGAGGCCTTTGAGCTTGTAGTACTGCCTAGGGGGTTATTTGAGGAATAGAGTAAATTTGATTTCTTTTTAGAAATATTGCAGTTGGAAACTTATACGAATTGCAGGTAGTTTTTGAAGTCTGTCTAATGATTAACCTTTTTTTTATGAACTTTATTTTGTTTCCATTTGAACATTTCTAAAGAACTAGCAGTTTTGGTTCGTTTGATAGCCATTTTGGTTTTAGTTTCCATTTCATAACCATTTTGGTTTTAGTTTTTGGTTTTTGAAAATTAAATTTGTTTTCTCTCGATTTCTATATAATGGAGTTCATCTCCCTCTGGGGTTATTTGGAGTGTTGAGTGGGTTATTATAACAGGGGAATATAATAGTTTGTGGGTTATTATGATTTGTGGAATCATATAGTATTATTTAAAATGCAGAGTAGTATAATTTGGGGTTATAATAGTTTGTATTTGGAGTGCAGAGTATCCTATAAGTTATTATAACGTGTCCCAAATAGACTCTTAAGGAAACATTTGAATTCTTAGCCAAATTCTAAAACAAAATCAAATTTTTAAGAACTATTTTTTTTTAAAAAAAATAACTTAGTTTTTGAAAATATAGGTGCAAAGTAGATAAGTAAACATATAAACATATTGGTAGAACTAGTATTTTTTAGGCTTAATTTTCAAAAATAAAAAAAATATATATATTATGTGATTTACTTTCCTAGATCCACTTTTATAACCAAACATGTAAACCTAGGACAAATTTTATAAATAATGTTTTTTTAAAAAATTTATTAGAAAAATAATGTTGATTTCAAACTTATTAGAAAAATAATGCGTTTTTTATTAGGTGGATTAAGGTCGTCTCTTGAAGAGACGACTTTGTGTGCGTGGATTAAGGTCGTCTCTTCAAGAGACGACCTACAAACATGTGGATGGAGGTCGTCTCTCAAACAAATAGATCAGAGACGACCTTCACAGAATATGGTGTAATTGATGGAGATCGGATCTCCTTGAGCAGCGGCAAACGTGGTTTGGGATCGTAATTGCTTGATGGTTTTAATTGAAACAAAAATCAGTACATTGACAAAAATACAGAACAAGCATGCTAATCCTAATCTCATTAGAGCATGGAGTAGTACATGCAAACATGCTACAAGTTTAACAATTAAACTAATAAAGAAAGAGGAATTACTTTGGTAGTTTCCAATTCTCCAGCACAACAACTCCTTGCTCCAAAAAAAAAAACAGCAACACAGGAACTTCCAAAATTCTCTGTTTTTCTCCAACAGAACACCACCAACAGTGAGCACCTTCTATATCTCTGAATTCTTAGATCTTCCTTGGTTGGAAGGATCCAACAATTGGAAAAGAAGGGAATGTGAGTGTGAGAGATAGAGAGCAATTCTCCAAATTTTTGATAAAAGATCAATTGATCGATCCATCGATCATCTATCCTCTTCTCCCTGTTAAACTGTCGATAGGGAGAAGAAGGGGGAGTAGTGGGAACGTGTCTGGATAACACGTTCCCTTATTTTATTATTAAAATAATAATTAAATCAAATTTAATTATTAATTTAAATCATATTTAAATAATACAAATTAAATATCATATATTTAATTTGAATTAAATCTCATTTAATCATATTACCCCTTTAACCTATAGTTTTAATGTACATCCAGTGCACATTAAATTTTAACCTATAGTTTTCAAATGTGAATCACATTCACATTTAATATAATATTTGAACTCTTTCAAATATTCAATTCTCTCATATAATATGAATCATATTCACATTAAATTTATAATATATAGTTCCAAAATTATATATTATATCGTATCCATATACATTAAATATATTCTCTAATGAATTTGAACATTTCAAATTCAAATGATCTAAGAACCCTTTACGAGCTATAAGGTGGACCTAATGGACCTACAGATCAGAAGCTCCAACGATACGAGATTGCTCGGTTAATCTCATTAACCTCCCAATCAACATTCGTTAACTGCGGGAATGTAACGCCCCGAAAAAGTGAAGACAACTATTCGAGGCATTACTTCCAAGTTGTGTCGTTGGTGCCGAAAATCCGGCAGCATAACGGCGCAACCTGGACAAACCGAAAAATTTGCAGAAAACCTGAACCTAAACGAGAACACTTCAAAAGACTCACGAGGGTACCCAACCTCCACCAAACTACATAGAAACAATAGGTTGGGCTCCAGTCCCTCGGAGTTAACAGAGATCTCAAACAGCAGAAGCATGCTTTGAATACGAAAGAAAATAACAGAACATGCTTTAATCCAAACGAAACAGGAACGATACAAACTAAGTTTAAACACAAACGAAAGAACATAACGCAACAGAAGAAAAGAAAGTGAAAAGAACAACTCCTAACGCAACCCCTAAGTCCTACAAGTCTTCCATAGCCTCGGAGGGGTCTCGCCGTCGGTGGTCATCTCACTAGTTTGCCTTACCTGCAACAAAAGAAGAAATAAAGAAGGAATGAGTAAAATATACTCAGTAAGCAGCCCACTTCGTCCAAGAATAAAGAACATAAAGAACGGCCTTAGACTTAGCTAAACACGACACCTAGCCCGCCAATCAACCGCAACAAGCATCCTGGCCCTACTCTTACTCAGTTTTCTCAATTCTGTCCTACCCCTCCTAGACTGGGTTGGCAGCACGTGGCCACGAGACTCATCCCCGGGCCTGCACTAGGGCGAAGGACTCTATCCAACCCCTCTGACTCTAAGGATCACACCCCGAGTCACACAACTGGATGGGGGCGGACCACCACATCCCATAAGCATCAAAGCGGTACTACCGCGCACAATCGACCTCGGGCTCATTCCCGGGCCTGCACTAGGGCGAAGGACTCTATCCAACCCCTCTGACTCCAGGGATCGTACCCCCGAGTCGCACAACTGGATGGAGGGCGGACCATCACATCCCATATCTCATCGTCATCTCGCCAACCTCGAGTCTCAGTCTACTAAGGGTTACACAGATACTTAGAACTTGGGCCTGCACTAGGGCTAGTGGTGCTAACTACAATCCTAAGGCTCAACGACACTTCTCGAGTCACTACAGACTAAGCACGAGACAACCAGGCTCGGGACAAACAGACGTATAACTCTAGCGTATTTACCAATTTCAGCACGACATGTAACTCTAACATAATCATCGTTCTCAGCACAAGCTTAGATCAGCTTTCCTAACAAGATCACATCTAAGCACGAAGAGATGACCTTGTAGCACGAAAGGATAACGACTAGTTTCATCACATTCACAACAAAAGGACAGGCAACATAGAACCAAGTATCGCAGAGTCTACCACAATCTAGCATGTTATTACAAGTGTACGTTACACATTCTAAAACATTCAGTCATTCAAATCTGAAACAGTATAGTATGCAACGAAGCCCCCTAGGCCCTACACTTAGGGGTGGTTTAGTCCAAACGACTACTTACAGTGAAAGCCAACGACAACGAGCGACTTTGAGTAACGTGGCGTGCTCCGAACGTACTTCAACTTCCCGGCTCCTAACGAAACACACACAATTTAATAAGCCAAGGTACAATGAACCTATCGCAACCAAACTAATTAAGAGGAGCGAAACTCACCCACGGAGTGCCAAAACGGACTAGGGAACGGACCGAGGCGACTGACGGAAGGAGACGGTCGCGGCTCTGCAGGCGACGACGCGTGGGATCGGCGGCGGCGCGTGGACCGGCGGCGGCGGTGCGTGAACTTGACGGCGACGGCGCGTGGGCAGCAGATCTGGAATCCTCACGACCCGATCTATCCAGAACCGGACTCCGTTCGTCGAAAACCGGTCTAAAACGACCCGAACCAATCGAACCAATCGACGGGTCTCGCGGACTTAGGCACGCCGGCGGCTTCGGCTGCGACGGACGACGGCGTCTGGGCGAGGACCTGCGGCAAGTCTGTTTGTGGTGGCGGCGAATTGAGAAATAGAGAGAGAGAGACGGTGAGGGAGAGGGAGCTCGGCGGGAGAGAGAGACGGAGAGAGAGAGAGAGGCCGTGAGAGAGAGGGGAAGAAGAAGAAGAAGAATGAGGGAGAGGAAAAGAGAGAGAGAGAGAAGAGCTCCGCCGGCCGTTTCGGCCGACGGGCGTGGAACGAGAAGGTGGGGTCCCAACAATTAGGTGCAACAATTAGGTGCAACAATTAGGTGCAACAATTAGGTGAACGAGAAGGTGGAACGAGAAGGTGGGGTCCCAACTTTTTTTTTTTTTTTATTTAATAAAAGGAGCTGACTGTTACAGTCTACCCACCTTAGGAACTTTCGTCCTCGAAAGTAGCTAGCTCTCGAACAACTCTGGATAGCTTGCTCGCATCTCCTCCTCGCGTTCCCAGGTGGCTTTCTTGAGATGGTGGTTCTGCCAAAGGACCTTCACAAAACGGATTTCCCTGTTCCTCAGGACTTTACTATCACGAGCAAGAATTTGCACAGGCTTTTCCTCATAACTCAGATTCTTGTCTAACTTCAACGGCTCAAAGTCGATGACGTGCGAGGCATCTGGGACATACGCTCGCAGCATCGACACATGGAACACGTCATGAACCGACGCGAGGGACGGCGGTAGGGCCAACCGATAAGCCACTGGTCCAATGCACTCCAGGATCTCGAAAGGTCCCACGAACCTAGGGCTCAACTTCCCTTTCTTACCAAATCTCAGAACGCTCCTCATAGGTGCAACTTTCAAGAATACAAGGTCCCCAACGGCAAACTCCAACTCTCGACGTCTGACATCAACATAACTCTTCTGCCTACTCTGTGCCGTTATCATCCTTGCCCTGATTTTCTGTATGGCCTCGTTTGTCACTTGGACCAGCTCGGGTCCCAACAATTTCCGTTCACCAACCTCTCCCCAACACACTGGGGTCCTGCACCTTCTCCCATAAAGGGCTTCTAAAGGGGTCATACCAATAGTCGTCTGATAACTATTGTTATACGCGAACTCCATTAGGTGAAGGTGTGAGTCCCAACTACTTATGAAGTCTAACGCACATGCCCGAAACATATCCTCCAGAATCTGGTTCACTCTTTCCGTCTGGCCATCGGTCTGCGGGTGAAACGCTGTACTAAAGTTACTCTGAGCCCCTAGGGCTCTCTGAAAACTCACCCAGAAGTTCGAGGTGAACCGAGGGTTCCTATCAGACACGATCTTCACTGGGACTCCATGTAGCCTCACAATCTCTTCCATGAACAGGTGTGCCCACTTCTCAACTGTATAGGTAGGCTTACCAGGCAGAAAGTGAGCGGACTTGGTTAGTCTATCCACAATCACCCAGATCACTGTGAATCCTTTCATTGCTGGGGCAATCCGAAATAAAGTCCATGGAGATCTCTTCCCACTTCCATGGGGTACTTCCAGTGATTTGCAACAAACCCGCTGGTTTTCGTCTCGGTGTTTTAACTTTTTGGCACACCAAACATCTCACGACAAACTCGCCACATCACTTTTCATTCCACGCCACCGGTAGAGAATGATTTCAAGTCTGATACATCTTAGTGCTTCCAGGATGCAATCGAAAAAGAGAGAGTTATGAGCATCAACCAAAATCTCCTCCTTGAGACCACTCTCGGCGAGGAACACACAGGCGTCCCCGAGCAAGAGTCCACCTGTCTCTGCATTATTACAGAGAACTCACTTTCCTCGCCACTTCTTGCTTGGCGCCAGCGATCCTCAAGACTAGAGTCTCCTGTTGCGCCTCAATAACTCGTTGCCTCAAGGTCGGTGGTGCATCGATAATCGGCGGTCACCGGTGAGGTGTGACGACTCAACACAATTGCTATTTCTACGCGTTCCATCTCTCGAACGCAAGGGAACTTGTCTCGTGACGGTGGCCGAGGTGTGAGCCACCTTTTCGCTAAGGGCATCAAGAACAACGTTTGCTTTGCTCGGATGGTACTGAGATCTCAACCTCATAGTCTTTTACTAACTCCAACCATCTCGCGCTGCTGTCTCATGTTCAACTCCTTCTGAGTAAAAAGATACTTGAGGCTCTTGTGGTCTGTGTACATCTGAACCTTTTCCCCATATAAGTAGTGACGCCATATCTTCAGAGCGAAGACCACGACAGCCAATTCCAAGTCATGGGTTGGGTAATTTCGCTCATAATCCTTCAACTGACGAGAGGCATAGGCGATCACCTTTCCATTCTGCATCAACACACAACCCAAACCTTTCTTGGAAGCATCACGAGCCGGGAGTGGGTATCATCATCATCGAAGTTGAAATATATTGACTAGCATAAAAAACATGTGCATCGACTCCGTGATCAACATCATCTGCCACAGGTCTTGCATCGACTCCGTGATCAACATCATCTGCCACAGGTCTTGGCAAGTGCTCCTCTCCTCCAATGTCATCTTGTTGAACACGTTGTCTATGTCTAGGACCAGGAGGAGGAGCAATAGGAATGTTGTACATATTATGTAGTTGATCCAAATTGTTTTCTCCATGATCACATAGACGAAGAATCTCTATATTCTATATGAGATCTCGAATCTCTCTGAAGCATGACCTCTTTGAATAATAAGAAAAAAAATACTCAATATTTATAATATATTTTATATTAATATATCTAAAAAAAATTAATAAAACTTGTACCGCTTTGCCATATGATGCTCCCTCATGAGTGATGTAACGCCTGGTGATATTGTTATACCAATTTGAATAGTTTGGAGTTGTATCCCCGTAGGCATCAATTGGTGGAGCATCTGCTACGTGTTGTCTACATAAATGCCATTGTTGTGAGTACGGTGCCAACACAATCGCCCAGTCTTGATGTCGAAGGTCTATAACATGTAGGTTTGGGTCTGTGTTGCACACCTCTGGGATAGCTTGTTTCAATCCAAACTGTCGCATCACTCGATTAGGTAGATGTCATTCTATAATATGGAAACAAACAATGGAGTCACTGAACGCCAAATGTCAACACCATTTGCACAAGAAGGTGGTAATGTGTCCATGATATTATTGTATGGCTCCCAAATCACCTAAAATACCAAATTATTAATAATTAGTGACTTGTAAAATACTTTAGAATATTAGCACTTTATAATAATTAGTGACTTGTAAAATAATTTACCAGGTCGGGTCGAAGGAGATCAAACATGTATCTGTACTATCTGATCACATGTGTGGCCGACCCAATAACACAAAATTGGTCTCGCCACCTAAACAAAACATTAAATTTAGAATATTAACACTGTATATGAATTTTCAAACTATTCAAATATGTAAAATTTATTATCCAAACATACCGAGAACCAAGTACTCTTCCAACTAGTCCAGCATCGTTGATATGTCGACGCTGAGGAGCCATAGTGAGGAATCGTTCCCAACCCCATAATTGAAGCAGAATTACAGGTCCAACAATCTCGCGCGCCTCTAAACGACTCGCATTACACAGTTGTCTGTATAATCATGTTAAGCAAGCCCCACCCCAAGAATATCTTCCTGCAACGTCAAAGTGTCGTAGGAGTGACAGAAACATCAGATGCAGCTTATCTCCAGATTTATCACAAAATATACTTCCACCGAAGAGTTGTAATATGTATGCCCGAGCATATCTCGCTATAGCAACATCATCTGCATCATCATTCAAACCTGGAAATTGTGCTGCCAACCAAGGCAAACTTAATCTGGATCCTTTAATGTGGTTGTCCCCTGGTGTCACACTGAGCAACTGTGCACAAGTCTGTTTCCAATTGTAACTCATCGGTCCAGTAAGAGGTTCATCATCCACTAGTAAACCCAATAGTATTGCAACATCTTGTAGAGTGATAGTACACTCCCCTCCAGGCACATGGAATGTATGAGTCTCAGGTCTCCATCTTTCCACAAGTGTAGTTATGAAATGCCAATCTAATTGAATGAATCCTAATCGAGCCACTCCCTCCAACCCTACCGCACGCAAGTGGGGTAATATAAGGCGATGTAATGGGATAACGCGACCAACAACCGCCTCCCGACGCCTATAGTGTAGCTCTTCTATATTTGGATCTTGCCAAACAAGATCTGATCTATGAGACCGTTGCGCATATATATAGATGTATCGATCGGTCCTGGATTCACATCCATTATCTATAAAAAAAAAAATTACATCATTAATAGAATATCAAATTAAAGTACATTTGAATTACATAGAATATCAAATTAAAGTACATTCGACCTTAATAGAATATCAAATTAAAGTACATTCGACATTAATAGAATATCAAACTAAAGTACATTCGACCTTAATAAAATATCAAACTAAAGTACATTCGACCTTAATAAAATATCGTTGTTGAGTGCTAGGTTCCCTCCAATCCATCTCATTATGGTATCGAGAACTTTTTGGTCTACCGACTTCTCTCAACAATTTTGGCTCGGCATATAAAATGGAGATATTAGGAGGTTCCATCCAATAGTTTTCGTGTGGGATTGGTTGGAATTTAGGCGAGTAACACTCAACATAAGTTGAAAGCTTATATGTATTTTCAATGAAATCTTCAAAATTCAACTTTAAGTGGGAGCAAATAGCCATGAAATGTGAGCATGGAATGCCATAAGATTGTCATTTATTGCATGAACAATAGTGTGAACTTCTCTATTTTCTTCTCGAGTTAATTTCAAAGTTTGAACATTTCCTCCCTTAGCCTTGAAATAATGTAACCCAGTTTTCACATGGAATACACCATTTTCTCAATCATAGTCCACTATGTCATGCTTCGTGGATCTTGATGCCCATCTCACAACTTTATCAAGAGCATACCTAAAATTCATTGTAGAATGGTGGTGAGTATACCGAAATAACGTAGATTGATTAAGACGAAAAATAAGTTAAATTACCTTGTATATTCGCTTGTTGCGCCAAAGCAATCCTTGTTTCTGCTCTTCTCTTCTCAAAATATTTAACACATCTATAGAAGGTAAGTTGGGCAAGCGCAGTGATTGGCAACATGCGACCTTCTTTAAGGACTCCATTTATGCTCTCTAACAGATTAGTTGTCATCCACCCATACTTAAATCCTCCGTCATGAGATTGAGTCCATTTCTCAACACCAATATTGTTTTAATAGTTAAGTTCATACAAGAACTATTTATTATTTTAATCTCCTCGACACATTTGTTGTACTTACGAATTTGGTGTTGGCATCCAACACGATAAACCATATCCTTCAACTTTTGAAACTTATATTTGTTGTTGAAGTTGCTAGCAATGTGTCTTAAGCAAAATCTATGGTGAGATTTAATATCTGCCCAACCATTTTGTGGAGTATTGACAGCAAAAATGATACCATTATGTCGATCTGAGATCAAACATACCTCTTCATGAGTGACAATTTGTCTCAGTAGTTTCAAAAACCAACCCCAAGTTTCACGACACTCTTCATCCACAACCGCAAATGCAAGTGGAAACAATTTACCATTAGAGTCTACTGTTGTTGCAATTAATAACTTCCCTCTGTACTTGCCATACAAATGGGTGTCATCAATCTGTATGATGGGTCTGCATTTTTTGAAAGCCTCTATACAAGGACCGAAAGCCCAAAACACAGATGTAAGGATAGCATGACCTGCACTTTCACCATGATACTTCACTTTCCATTCAATATGTGTGCCAGAATTTGTATGTTTAACCATGTACATCCACTTAGGTAGAATCTTATAGGAATCATCCCAATCGCCAAACACTCTAGTCAAAACTTTTTTCTTCCCTTCCCAAACCCTACAGTACGACACATGGTATCCAAACTTTTCTTTTATATCAATTTGTAGTTGTGGCACACTAACAGAAGGATTGCTTTTCACAGTTTCACAAAATTCAATGGCAATCATTGAAGAGTCTAATTGCACATGACTTTAAATTAATTTTGAATAAAAACATGTATGTTGGTCAATGTACTGTGTAATTTCCAAAAACCCATGAGATTTTTTTTGTAAAGCACGGAGTCGCCTACACCCATCTTCCCATTTCTTGCATCGTATAACCCACTTTGTAGGATTCGATTCCACGACCTCATATGGGGCATGATACTTAACAGCAAAACATTTGACCACATGCTTAAGAATTTCCTTATTGTTGCATATTAGACCCTTATACAATAGATTCCCTTCAACAACCACTGGTTTTTGGATAGGATCATGTTCGGTAGTGTTATCAAATTCATTGTTATCCAACTCGTTAAACGTATTTGACGGGATAACATGTACACTACCCTGAAAGTCTAACTCTTCAAATTCATCATCTGTTTCAGTTCTAAACTCTTTATATGTATTATCTACCATCTTTATATGTATTATCTACCACCATATCTTCATCATCACATGGTGGAGAAACTGAATTGGGATCGGGGTCAACACATTGGCTAGGGTCAACAGATGGGTTGGGGTCAACAAACTGGCTAGGAGTTTCTTTGAGGTTTTGTACATTCATATTCATTCTTCTAACATTGACATATAAATGCACTAAATTTGGATCTGGCATCGCAATTGAGAACATTATGTTCATCGCTTGATAATTAGGGATTGATATTGGCATAAACCTTATTGATCCTGATAGTGTTACTTCAGGGTGTCTATAAACTATCTCCAACTGACTTGTCCTTAAATCTACACCTAGCGATAACCCAATCATTTCAACAAACTGTTCAAACGCGATTCCACTATTAACATTCAAAGAAAAACCTCCACATGCTGGTTGGTCATAACCAACTCCATCTACCCCATCGAACATAAAATCATTTGTATGCAAGACAAATCCCAAACATTTATCTCCCATTTTCTATCCAATAAAATAAACCACAAATATTAAATTAGACCCTAAATCATAATGAACTAAATATTTTAAAATTCAATCCAACAAATCAAAATTTAAATTCGATCCAACAAATCAAAATTTAAATTCAATCCAACAAATCAAAATGAACTAAGTATTTTAAAATTCAATCCAACAAATCTTCAACTACATATTTTTTAAATTCAGTCCAAAACAAAATTCAACAATTTCTTTTCAAAGATTCAATCCAAAATTCAACAATAGATCTTAATAATTCAATAAATCTAATATTATCTAAACAAAAAATAAATCTATAATAATATTCATAAAAATAAAAAAATAGTACAAAAATAACTCACAAATATTGATGCAATCCTCAACTCTATGAACTTCGTCTTTCCAACGGTCTAAATTTTGTGCTTCAAAATCGACAAAAATAAGTATGTTAGTTCAAAAGACAATAAAAAATGCTTAATAAAAGGAAAAAGAAAGAAAAGGGCAGGAAAATTGAATTTTAGTACCTCAAATCGCGACAAAACACTTCAAGTGGGGCTACAAAATGGGTCCTATTGTCGTTTTTGAAGTGGGGCTACAAAAGATTGAAGTTGAAAGGGAAAGGAAGAAGCAGTCGACGAGATTAGGGTGAAAAAAAATCACAGCCGTCGTCGATGGTGGGCTGAAAAAATGAAAGAAAAGGGAAGAGGGATGGTCGGTTTTACCTCTGTGAAGGCGAGACGACGACCTTCATTAAAAAGCGCAAGAAGGTCGTCTCTTCATGTAACGTGTAAGAAGATCGTCTCTTCAAGAGACGATCTTCACACGTGTACGAAGAACCTCTGGAAGGTTGTCTCTTAAAGAGACGACCTTAATCCACACGCACAAGGTCGTCTCTTCAAAAGACGACCTTAATCCACGCAATAAAAAATGCATTATTTTCCTAATAAGTTTGAAATCAACATTATTTTTTTAATAAGTTTTTAAAAAAACATCATTATTAAAAATTTTCCTGTAAACCTATAGGGGTGATTTAAACCAACCCATCAATTCATTATTATTTTTTTCTTCTGCATACGTGGCTTGTATTTTTGGACATGTAGAGTTACAAAATTGTTACTTTTGAAAGTTCATTAACTAATAGTGATGTTTGAAAGATCAATAGTGTTTTTTTAACTTTAAAAGTTCAACGATATTTTCTTGAAACTTTGGTTTTTTAGGGTGCCCATGCTAATTCCTTATACATTTTTTATACTTTTTGTGGGTTTGTTTTTCTTTTTCCTGAATCATATATGGGTTAACTATATAAATGGATCATTTAAAGTAAGTCAATTGTAGATGTCCAAAACTTTATAAATTTGCATCAATGTCCAACATGTTAAATAACAAAACTTTATTTAGATGTACAAATTCAATTGTACTCATTGTATATTAAAATTTTCAAAAAAAAATGAAAATACAAAAAAGGCAAAAATTGAATTATTTTCAAAATTATTTCCTAGAAATGGGCAAATCATGCCTTAAAAAAATGCAAGATTTTCTTCTCTCCACAAAAAGAAATAAATAATAAATAAACAACTATCAAATTTTCTTTCTTCACCAAATTCTCTCAACTGGTTTAAACGACAAACACTACTAGGTTTTTTCAGTCCATTCATAGGGAATGATAACAATCCATACACACAGCAAACGACAGCAATCCATCCATAGGGAATGACAACAATCTATCTACAATGATAGAGTTTTGCTTCACATACTCGAAAAATATACATAGTCTATATCAGAAAGTAAGTTTCTCTAAGACATTGATGTTTTTGTATATCACTAATATAGGGGATGAAGTTTAAAGTCCTAAAGTTTGAAGAAATGCATGTGGGCTCATAGATCTATCGACACAACTTCATTTCCACTAAAGAAGACGATTGATGGCGCTGATGTGTTGTTTGTTAGTCGAAGGCGATGCATCGCTGCTGGAGGATGGTGGCGACTATGAAGCTAAGTCGAAAAATAGTGGAAGATAGAGAAAAGTTTTTTTTTTTAAATATTCTTGTTATATTTTGAGGTTTATAAAAAATAATTGAAGAAGAGGAGATAGAGTTGAGTACAAAAATATCTACTTTGTAGTGCCTATATATACATATTAAGTTTGAAGCCCAAAAAATCAAGACCCATGGCCTGCTTAATTTTTTAACCTAAATATACATATATATATATATGACAGACAATTGTGTGTGGAGATTTTTGGTGTTGCAGTTGGGTTTACGAAAAGAAAGAAATCAGAGTTGCGGTAGTGGTTAAAAAAAAAAAAGTGTCGTGAGATCTTGTTTTTCTTTGGTGTAGAGCTTGTTGTAGAGTGATTCGTGAGTCGTTTCCTAGAGAGAAAAGTGAGAGAAATCACTATTGAGCGTTGTAAACTCTTGTAACTTTCTCCCTGACGATTATAGTGAAACCTGCATCGGTAGCAGAGAACTGGGCGTAGTCATCATTGAGTGAACAAGTATAAATTTGGTGTCAATTTTTCTTGTTGTATCTTAAAGGTTTAGGTTGGTTTATCTACTCTTTTAGGCTTGCTAATTCCAAATTGATTATTCCGTAAAGTATTTGGAATTATAACCTAATCTGGGATTTGAGATAAAATATATATTGTCTGAATCTGGTAGAATTTAGATTGATTACATTTTGTCGACACACTCACCTAACAAGTGGTATCAGAGCAATGGGTTGTAGAACGATGTCAGAAGGAGATGAGAAATTAGTTACTTTTAATGGATCTAATTTTTTGTTTTGGAAGTCTTAGATATTAGATTATTTGCATTTCAAGGAATTTGACTTGCCATTAGAAGGAAGGCCTGAAGACATGGGAGAAGCTGAATGGAAAAAGTTAGACAGAAAAGTATTGAGGATTGTTCGCTTAACTTTGACAAAGAATGTGCAAAGCAGTGTAGCGAAGGCAACGACTACAGCAGAGCTAATGGAAGTTTTGCCTAACATGTATGAAAAACCCTCTATAAATAACAAGGTATATCTCACAACCAAATTCTTTAATTTGAAGATGGTTGAAGGTGTATCTGTTACTACCCATATAAATGAATTTGATTTGTTAATAAACAAATTGGTTGTTGTTGAGTTAGAATTTGCTGATGAACTAAATGCGATTTTGTTGCTGCGATCTTTGCCTGACAGCTAGGAAACCATGAAAATCGCACTTTCTAATTCATGTGGAAAAGAGAAATTGCAATTTTCATAGGTTAGAGATTCTACAATGGGAGAAGAGATTCATAGAAAGGACTCATGTGTTACTCTTACTTCGGGTTCAACATTGAATGTGGATAGAGGGAGGAGTAATAGCAGAAGTCATGGGAATTGAGGTAAATCGAAAAACAACAGAAGCAAGTCTAGAAACAACAGATTAGAATGTTGGAACTATTGTAAGAGTGAACATCTAAAAAGGAACTGTAAGGCCCCAAAGAAAACTGAGGGGAATGAACCTGGTGCAAATGTTGTTGCTAATGAGACACAAGATGCTCTAGTTCTGGCAGTGAAAAGTACTCATAACTCATGGGTGATAGATTTAGATGCGTCATTTCATACTACAGGACAACGTGACATTCTTTAAAATTATGTTGCAGGAAATCATGGAAAGGTGTATCTAGCTGATGGAGCGCCTTTGGACATCATTGGGATTGGTAATGTGAAATTGAAAATGGCGAATGGTTCTATTTGAAAAATTCGCAAGGTACGTCACGTTCAAAATATGATGAAAAACTTGATTTTTGTAGGGCAGTTAGACAGTGAAGGATTTGTTTTGGCTAAGGAAACTGGAAGGTTACTAAAGGTATCATGGTAGTTGCTCGAGGAAGCAAACTAGGGACTCTATATGTCAACAACAATGATAAAGGTATGGCAGCTGTTGTGGATAATTCGAGTCAGACTTATTTGTGGCACAACAGGTTGGGACATATGAGTGAAAAATGAATGAAAATTCTTCACTCTGTAGGGAAGTTACAGGGACTAAAGGCAGTTGAACACAAGTTGTGTGAGGGGTTGTGTATTTGGGAAACAGAAGCATGTCAGTTTCTCAAAGACAGAAGCAAAGCTAAAATCCATGAAGTTGGAGTTAGTTCATACTGATGTGTGGGAGTCTTCTGAAGTATCTTTCATTGGTGGTTCCAGATACTATGTGACCTTCATTGATGACTCAGGCAGGAAGGTATGGACTTATTTTCTCAAACATAAATCTGATATATTTTCTGTATTCAGAACTTGGAAGGCTATGGTTGAGAATGAGACAAGTCTGAAAATTAAAAACTTGAGATCAGACAATGGCGGTAAATATGTTGATGGGAAATTCAAAAGATATTGTGCAGACAATGGAATTGTGATGGTTAAGACTATTCCAGGGTCATCGCAGTAGAATGGCGTGGCTGAGAGAATGAATTAATAAAATGCTGAATGAGCGTGCCAGGAAAATGAGATTACATGCAAGACTGCCTAAGATGTTCTGGGCAGAGGGAATCAACACGACGACCTATCTGATAAATAGGAGCCCGACCACATCACCAGACTTCAAGTTGCCTGAAGAAGTCTGGAGCGGTAAACAGGTAAACCTTTCTCATCTAAAGGTTTTTGGTTGTTTGTCTTACATTCATATTGATGTTGTAGATAGGAGTAAACTAGATGCCAAATCCAAAAAGTGTTATTTTTTTGGGTATGGTGGAGATGAAATTGACTATAAATTTTGGGATGACCAAAATAAGAAGATGCTCAGAAACAAGTATGTGATCTTCAATGAAGAAGTTCTGTACAAAGACAAAACAACAGTTAATACAGAGTCAGATGAAAGTACAAAAGAGAAGACTCAGTATATAAGTCATCCTAAAGTTGAGACCAGGACAATGAGAATTGAAGATCAGAATGCAGTTACTCTTGAAGAAACAACTATGGAATCTGAGGAACCAGTTGTAGGACCAAATAAGCAGACTGTAGAGCTTGATGAAGTTCAGAGACGCCACCTACAACAGTCAGGAAGTCTATTAGGACTATCAGACCACCACAGAGGTATTCACCTACTTTGAATTATATATTATTGGCTGTCAGAGGTGAACTTGAATGTTATGATAAGGCGATTCAATTGAAAGATTCTGTCAAGTGAGAGTTGGCCATGAAGGATGAAATGGATTCTCTTATGACGAATCAGACATGACAACTGGTTGAGTTACCAAGAGGTAAGAAAGCTTTGTAGAACAAATGGGTTTATAGAATCAAGCAAAAGTCTGATGGTAGCAAAAGGTATAAAGCAAGACTTGTAGTCAAAAGCTTTCAACAGAAGGAAGGTATTGACTTTAATGAGATATTTTCTCCTATAGTTAAATTAACTACTATTAGAACTGTATTGTCAATAGTGGCAAAAGAGGATCTGTTCCTAGAACAGATGAGTCAGGAAGTCTATTAGGACTATCAGACCACCACAGAGGTATTCACCTACTTTGAATTATATATTATTGGCTGTCAGAGGTGAACTTGAATGTTATGATAAGGCGATTCAATTGAAAGATTCTGTCAAGTGAGAGTTGGCCATGAAGGATGAAATGGATTCTCTTATGACGAATCAGACATGACAACTGGTTGAGTTACCAAGAGGTAAGAAAGCTTTGTAGAACAAATGGGTTTATAGAATCAAGCAAAAGTCTGATGGTAGCAAAAGGTATAAAGCAAGACTTGTAGTCAAAAGCTTTCAACAGAAGGAAAGTATTGACTTTAATGAGATATTTTCTCCTATAGTTAAATTAACTACTATTAGAACTGTATTGTCAATAGTGGCAAAAGAGGATCTGTTCCTAAAACAGATGGATGTAAAAACAACTTTTCTTCACGGTGATCTAGAAGAAGAAATTTACATGGTACAACCACAAGGTTTCATAGTACAGGGACATGAGAAAATGGTTTGCAAACTTCAGAGAAGCCTGTATGGTCTCAAACAGGCTCCCAGACAGTGGTATAAGAAGTTGATAGTTTTATGTACAACAGTGGATTTCAGAGATGTCAGACAGATCATTGTTGTTAGATAAGGTCCCAAGGTAACTCATGCATTATTTTACTACTATATGTTGATGATATGTTGATAGCAGGTGCAAACAAACAGAAAATTCTGAAGATAAAGGTTGAATATCTTAAAGAATTTGATATGAAAGATTTGAGAGTGATCGAGTTGTCGAAACTCTCAATATTTACTGGTTTTCTAGATCTAACTTGTAGAAATAGTGGATCAGGTCAAATTCCAAGAGAACCAATCGAATTAATTTCTCAAAGTTAAAAATAATAATGATAACAAAATAAAGGGGGGTTTGAATTGTCGAACAAAAAATGAAATTAAACAATAAATAAAAAAATAAAAAGATAATTTTATGCAACTTCCAATTGAAGGATGTAAATTTCGTCCAATTGTAATCTTGATCATATGCTTAAAAAGAAAAAAGAAATCAATTTCAATTTTGCTAATTTAAGAACTCAGTCAATTTACTCGGAAAATCCATAATAAATATAAACTCTCCTAATTTAATTGATTTTAACTCAACATCAAAACCAAAACTTATAACTTAATCAATTGAGTACGATAGTGTTTCATATTGATTAAATAATAGCATTAAAAGCAATGAGAGGACTAAACCAAAATTAACTAATTGAGGTAACTACAAGTTAATTAATTTTGTTTCTTGCTTAAAAAAAATTAATTTTGTTTCTTTGTTTCCCTAGAGTCTATTATGCAAGCTATGTAAAATGGAAAAACCATTAATTACAAACACATAAGCCAACCCCTTGCTAAAATTTTTTTTTCCAATCATTTGTGGCAATTACGGATCAAAAAATCATGGATAGCAATAAATTGATTGAAACTAAATTAAGGTGTCAATTTAATTAGTAACGATCAATCATAAAAATAAAACAAGAAACAAATAATTCTTAAATTAGAAACAAAATTTCAATTAGGTCTTAAGCCTCACAAAATTACAATTGGAAATAAAATGACCCTTGATCAGAAATTAAAACTTAGCCACACATGGTGGAAAAGAAAGAATAATTGTAAAGGGGAGAAAACATAAAATAAAAAGGTTAAAAGCAGAGAACTATTACACTCTCTAAACTTTTGTTTTTGTAGAGAACACTAAAACTCTTCACTTCCTTTGCTCAATGCATTGCCCAAATAGGTCCCTTATATGTGTCATTTTTTTCTCCACATTGTATGTCAAGCCACAAGACAATTTCTCCCTTGCATTTCTCATGGAAGACTTCATGCATGTATACCACCGAGCCTCGCACACACGATAAATTCTAAAGTTTCCTTATGAATTTTAAAAGCATACACGACATTAAGCAACTTCTTTATGTGTTTCCCAAAGAACTCTAGGTCATTCTCATGCCCGATTTTTAAGGATTTTGACAACTTTGCTCTAATCTAAGTTTCTTTCTCTCGAGTTCACTTAAACGAACAAGATTTATGAAATTAAGAACGAATTGCCAAAAATAAATAACATAACAAAGTTCAATACATAATCAAATCAATCTAAAACATGCTAATCAAATTCCAACTACAACGTTTAGCTACTCAAAATCACCATAAAAACAAGCTAAAGTCATAGGAAAAGTCTTTAAACTCAATTACAAACTAAAAGAAAGAGAAATAAACTTATGTGTCGATGTGGGTCCCTCATTCCTGAGCTCCCGTCACGATCTCGAGCCTCCACAAACGCTTTAGCTCCCAAGGAATGCTCTTTTTTCTCCCCTTAGAGTGTGTATTTCGAAACTAGGGCTAAAAACTACCAATTTCGGCTCCCCTTGCAATGAAAACAACATGTTGTATTTATAGGGCTTTTCGGTATGGCGTTGCAACGCTAGTCATGGCGTTGCAACGCTGTGCCTGCTGCCAGCCAGCCCCCTGCGACCATTTTTGTCATATCTTTTCGCTCGGGTGTCCAAATGACCTCCGGTTTGATGCGTTGGAATCGTGATTCGATGTAGAATCTCTCAGTATACTTTTTATACTCAAAATACATCTAGAGTTTTCTTGGGTCTTCAATTAAGCATGCACATGTTCCAAATTGCACCAAAATAGCCTAAAAACACTCAATTCTTGCTTCTCAAGCTTAGTTTCCTGAAATTAATCATATGTCATGAAAGCTTATGTTTTAAATATAAAAACTAGCTAAAATATAGAAATAAGATAGCATATTTGCATGCTATCAAATACCCCCACAATTAAGGTTTTGCTAGACCCGAGCAAAACAAAATTAAACTATAAGATCTTTCTTATGCATATATCGGACTCAAGCCTCAGAGATTTAGAAGGAAATTTTAACAATCACGAGAAACAATCAAACATGATACTTCAACAAGCAATTTAAAACTTTTCCTAAGTGTTCCTACGTGTGTGTGTGATTAGCCTCCGTTCCTTTAATCTCTACTAAGCCCGAAACAACTTTATTAGGTTCTCCATTCAACTTCCCCTTACACCGGTCATAGTTTCTAATCCTTGAGTCTCCCCACATTCAAGAAATAAACAACTTTACTCAGCATTTAATCACTATTTTGATGTCACTTTTTTTATTTTTTATTTTTTTTGTGAAAGGACACTAGCTTTCACACATCCACTACAGGGACCCTTACCCAGAGCACTCGCTCAATGAGTGGCCTAACTGATCACAGTGAAGGTAGCTCTTTTTGTCCTCACGATTTATTTTCTTTAACAAACTAAAAAACATAAACAAAACAAAATTTTTCACATAATGCACAAATTTTACAGATCATGCACTTCATATTGTCATTCACCCTATCCTGCAATTTAACTCTCAAATCAGTTCTCAGACCTATCGAGGTGACATCAAACTTCTAAACCTAATAACTTTGTTCTAAGCATTTCAAAACTACTGGAACACAGGCTATGTGCATAATCGTGCAAGAAAAACTCAAGAAAAATTTTAAATTAACTCGAATTCATATCATGCTCTCAAGTTTCAGCAAAATCACAAGAATTTTTCAATTAAATCTCATCCTAGGCCATCCTAATCATACTTATGCATAAAATCAATCAACAATTCAACACATACTCAGGACAGTCACAACAGATAAATAACATCTCACCCCCAAACTTAAACTAAACATTGCCCCCAATGTTTGCAAAATAAACTCAAATAAAGTAAAAATGGTAAGAGTGAACAATACTGTCTTGAGTAATGGAGATTTTTATTTTTCTTTTGAATTCCTTGGGCGGCCAAGTTACGTGAGATGAAATCTTTGAAGCAGGAGCATGGGTTTCACAAGGGAGACATCAACACAACCTAACAAAACAAAAACAACGAAAACTAAGAACTAAGCAAAGAAATAAAACAACTAAAGCAAAAACAAAAACGTAAATGAAATGTAAAGCTTGGGTTGCCTCCCAAGAAGCGCTTTCTTTCACGTCTTTAGCTAGACTGGACCCATGGTTGGCATCAAGGCACGTAAAATTGCTCATATTTCTTCGGGCCCTTCTTGCTTGAGTCAATATAGTCTTCTAAGTCTAAAAGGCTCTCTTGTTTTTCTTGGGCACCTGAAAGATAAATATTTTTGTTATTTTTGTTTGAAATAAAAGAACAAAATTCAAAACAAGACTCGTGAGTATAGGAAAAATGGTTATCAAGATTAAAAGAAACTTTTGGAGATAAAGGGAAGGGGGACTTTTCAGTCTCGAACTCTATCACCTGGATTTCTTTTTTGGAAGTGATTGCATTACCATGCTCGACCTCACAAACCTGTTTTTGGCGTGTTTCAGTCTCCTCCAACTCATCCTCACTATCATATGCATAAGTCCTCCTAGGTTGCTCTTCCTCAGTTGCAAGAATAAGAATTTGCTCCTGTAGGGCCTTAAGGGATTCTACCAGTTGATTAAAATGATGAGTCCTTTCATGTATTATTATCCCAAGTTCTACCACTTTGGCTTCTAACCTATCCAACCTTTCTAATTCAGCGTGACACAAATTTTTAACCCTCAACTCCAAAGTATATTCCATTAATAAATCCACAAGAGAAGAGTTTTCTATAGATTGGTTGGGGTAGGACAAACTTTGCTTCCAAGTGCCTATATGATTACGATCAAAAGAATTTTCATAAATCATAGATTCAGAATGGTAAGGATTAGACATTTGGTATACCGAGAAATCATTATTCACATACCTAGGATCTTGATAAGGATAATACATTGGCGAATAACTATGGTCATGAAAAGTCATACTTTAAATCACGACAATTCAAATCTAAACTTTTACACAAAATCAACACAACCAAAACAGGAGACAAAGACTCGAACAACACACAAAACTAAATTAAGAACAAAAAAGAAAAAAACAAACAAATAAGGAGAAAAAATAAAAAAGGAAAGAAACAAATAAGCAAAACAAAAACTAAGAAAAAATTAAATAAATAAGGAAAAAAATAAATAAGGAAAGAAATAAGGGAAGAAAACAAAGGAAGAAAACAAAGAAAGGGAAAAAGAGGAAAAACAAGAAATAAGGGAAAAAAAAGAAAAAAGAACAAATAAGGGAAAAAAATAAATAAGGAAAGAAATAAGAAAAAAAACAAAAAAAACAACAAATAAGAAAAAAAACAAAAAAACAAACAAGTAAGGAAAAAACACAAAAGGAAAAAAACAAATAATGAAAGAAAACAAATAAGAAAAAAAATCAGGAAAAAAAAGAAGTGAGAAAACAAAACAAAAAAAAGAAAGAAAACAAATAAGTAAAGAAAACAAATAAGGAAAAGAAAAAAACAAATAAGGAAAAAACAAAAAATGGAAAAAAAACAAATAAGGAAAAAAACACAAAAGAGAAGAAAAAACTTTAGTCTAAAATCTCGAATTTTCTCTCAATATTAATCAATCTAAATAATCTCCATTCCCCAGCAACGGTGCCAAAAACTTATTGCGTAAAATTATATTGCAATACCGCAAGTGTACGGGTCAAGTTTTAGTATAGTGATTTGAGTACAGAGTATCGTCCTCAGGAATGGGTTTTCTAGATTAATTAATTATCAAGATACTTTTTCTTAATTTTAGCTAAAGCAACAAAACTTTGATGGATAATGAAAAGAAAGATAGAAAATAAATGTACAATTGGAGACACAAATATGATAGAATTGAAGGAAGATGATTTCACAAGATAATTCCTTATTTAACACATGCAATGAACTAATATTATGAATTTATAAACAATAAGTGAAAATACTCAAGAGAATCTCTCGATCCGTAGTGAGTCTCGCACACACGATAAATTCTAAAGTTTCCTTATGAATTTTAAAAGCATACACGGGATTAAGCAACTTCTTTATGTGTTTCTCAAAGAACTCTAGGTCATTCTCATGCTCGATTTCTAAGGATTTTGACAACTTTGCTCTAATCTAAGTTTCTTTCTCTCGAGTCCACTTAAACCAACAAGATTTATGAAATTAAGAACGAATTGCCAAAAATAAATAACATAACAAAGTTCAATACATAATCAAATCAATCTAAAACATGCTAATCAAATTCCAACTACAACGTTTAGCTACTCAAAATCACCATAAAAACAAGCTAAAGTCATAGGAAAAGTCTTTAAACTCAATTACAAACTAAAAGAAAGAGAAATAAACTTATGTGTCGATGTGGGTCCCTCGTTCCCGAGCTCCCGTCACGATCTCGAGCCTCCACAAACGCTTTAGCTCCCAAGGAATGCTCTTTTTTCTCCCCTTAGAGTGTGTATTTCAAAACTAGGGCTAAAAACTACCAATTTCGGCTCCCCTTGCAATGAAAACAACATGTTGTATTTATAGGACTTTTTGGTATGGCGTTGCAACGCTGGTCATGGCGTTGCAACGTTAGGCTCTTTGCCCGCCCGACCCATCGCGACCATTTTTGTCATATCTTTTCGCTCGGGTGTCCAAATGACCTCCGGTTTGATGCGTTGGAATCGTGATTCGATGTAGAATCTCTCAATATACTTTTTATACTCAAAATACATCTAGAGTTTTCTTGGGTCTTCAATTAAGCATGCACATGTTCCAAATTGCACCAAAATAGCCTAAAAACACTCAATTCTTGCTTCTCAAGCTTAGTTTCCTGAAATTAAACATATGCCATGAAAGCTTATGTTTTAAATATAAAAACTAGCTAAAATATAGAAATAAGATAGCATATTTGCATGCTATCAATTAGCAACAACTTATGAAACTTAATTGAGTCGAACAGTTCCAGTTGAGATCCTATATGAAACAACCATATGCAGAGAAGAGATAATGGAATCAGGAAGTAAGCCAGACGAGGCAAGGGTCGAAGGAAACTTGGCCAAGGCTGAGTGTAACGCCCGCATCATAAACCAGGTATATGTTCCATTAAAGTATATTAATATTAGTAAAGTCATACATTTAATTTGAGTTTTGACTTAGTCAAGGCCTTTTTGTGAATTGTAGATGGTTGAGGGGCATTTTAGTAATCAAACCCCAAGTAGGGTTTTTTTAAAAGAGACCCTTTTTGTCTTCTTATGCACGCAAACCGAGGTAATCATCTCCTCACCATCTCCCCTCACACAAACCCTAGCCGCCGCACGGATTCTGAGTCGCCGCCGTCCACCGTCCGCAGGTTGTCGCGCCATTGAAGACCGCACGCGCGGCCGTTCGCCGCCGCGGCCGGTCGATTCTCGGTCGCCGCCTCGCTGAAGTCTCGCGGCATGATCGGCCATGACTCGCGAGCCCTCGCCTGCGCCGCTCGTCCAGTTCCTGCGCACCGCCGATCGAAGTCCCCAGCTCCTGCGCGCCGCCGATCGAAGTCCCGATCCTGCGCGCGCTGCGACGGAGTCTCCGGGCGCGCCGACGCGCGCGGCGCCCGCTCGCGAGATCCGTTGTCGGGCGCGCCTCTGCGCGCGCTGTCTGCTGCCGCGCCGCCGCCGTTGTCGCCTTGCCGTCGCCGGTCGCCGCCCCTCACATCAGTAGCCGAGATTATTTTGGCCTTCGTCGGATTCGCGGTGAGTGAGTTGCCATTTCTATGAAGGGTTTGAACTATAAGATTTGTTTAAGTTTAGGTTAATTAACCCATGGTTGTGTTAGGTATTCGTCGAAGTTGTGGAAATTCGCAACGGACCTAAACGAAAGTCGTTTGAGTCGAAGTTACGCGAGAGAAATTTACAACCCATTTGTTAAATGTGAGGCTAAGGTAAAGGAACCCATATAAGATTCTCAAATCCGGTTGAAAAGTTTCTTTGAAAACATCCTACATGGTTGGAGGTTTTGGTTTAAAAGGCCATGTTGGATTGAGTTCTGATTTTCTATTGATATTATAAATGCCATGATTGGGTTGGAGTGCCAACCATCTATGCCATGAATGATTAGATTACTGTTTTCCCTAAAGTTATGCATGTTGGTTTAACTATATTAATGCCATGAGAATTATTGTGTTCTAAATAGAATGGTTTAAATGTAATCGAGGCCACGATATTGCCTTACTAAATTTAATTCTACGAAGGTGTGTGAAATTTTCGGAAATATAATTACGTATTTTATGATTCTCGGAGTCGACCCACTTAGAGGCCATGTTGTGGGAGGACTAGTTGTTCGTTAGAAGCCGAAGAGAAATTTAAATGAAATTGTTTACGAAGGCTTGACAACTAACTCCCACTATTAAATGAATGTATGATTATTATAATGGGTCGACCCAGAATGGAGGCCATGGAACAGGAAGTAAAAATTTCCACAAAAAGCCGAAGAGAAAAGCCACGAATGTTTTTATATTTTACTTGTATATTTTGAGGGTCCATGATTCTTGAACCCCCGCCTGTGGGGGCTCTTACTGAGTATTATGTATGTAATACTCACCCCTTTTTCTTTTAAAAAAAAAAATGTTTTCAGGTAAGGGCAAAGGCAAGCTGGTGGAATGACGAGGAGCGCTACTCGAGCCATGGGATAAGGGAGGCCAGTTTCCGCAAAATTTGAGTCACATGTTTTCTGTCAGCTATTCTTTTGGTTAAAACGTTTCTTTTTGTTTATTCTTTAAATTAAGTCTAGGGAGGCCAAGTCGAGTCGATTTCCTTATTAAAATAATGTCGTTTTTAATTCTTTTTATTGGGATCCCAAATGAAATGACTGATTTGTTTTTTTTTATTGAATACTGTTTTGTTTTTATTCATTTCTTCAATCTTTAACTTTAATCACTTAGAGGCCTCGATTCATGCATGTTTAGTAAAGGCTCTAGGGTCAGGTTTAGTCAGAATCTTGGGGTCTTTACACTGAGAAAGACTCGATCGAAGTCGAGGAACATATGATCGAGGGCGAGGATGATTTGGTCGAGGCCAAGAAGGTTTCCTCCTGGATGGATCCTTTTTGGAATACTTGAAAAGGAGAAAATTACTCTCATAAAAAGTAGAAGTTGGGCGGGTGAGGTGCAAAGATGAGTGATATATAAGTTATAAATATGATTTTTAGTTCTATTAATTTTGAAATCAATACATCGATCAAATCTTTGCAGCTTAAAGAGGAAGGACCATTTGCAAAGGGGAGAAAGTATTTTAAGAAGTCAAAAGAAGTGGTAGTTGGTGAAGCTTTGAAGCGCAAGGGTCCTAAATGTCTTCCAAGATCTTGAGATCACCATTTACTTCAAAGTTTGGATCAGTGGAAGAGAAAAAGAAAGAGAAAACATTGAGTACCCAAGAGTACAATGCACCAAACATTCAATTTGTTATCACAATTATGATGATATGTTTCTTTTTCCGTATCAGTGATAAGACTTTTTAGGAATTAAAGTAGACATGATTTTGTATATGTTAACAACTATGAAATGGTGTGGGAAGACTTTTTAGGAGTTTAAGTAGACATGATATTTTGTTTGATTGTATGACTTCTTGGTACATTATACGTTATATAGTCTAGTTATTTATTGCATATGGAATTAGTATTCTTGATTGATCATGTATTGGATACATGCAAGAGCGATATGTATTAAAAAATGGTTAGCATTAGCTAAATTGGTTGTGTGTTAAGCATATAATGGTGGATTGTGGTGTAAATGACTAGAATGTAACTCATGTGGCAATTTGTGTATATAAGATATAATTGTGTATGAAGGATATTATTTTCTGAATGGAAGATATGTATAATTTTCTGTATGATAGATATCATGAATGGAAGGACATTATTTATCATGTGTGAACATGGGTATATATTTTAAAAATTGATAATATGCAATTTATCATATGTATACTAAATGATAAAAAGTTCAATAGTTATATAAATTGTTATGGATTACCGATGGTACATATGTTATATACATTCTTGTACAATATATATTTTAATTTATTTAGTACTAACAAATCCATATATATATATATTATATTAGTCTGATAAAGTGTGTTAAATTTTATGCTATTACGTATGATGTAAATATATAAAGTATTTTCTATATTTGGAACGAGGAATATATCATATATACTAAAAGGTTTAATAATGTCTTCATGCAGAAAGGAAATAGAAATATATAAAAACGTAGTTACAATGTCATCCAAGATTATGAGATCACCGTTTATTTTAAAGTTCAGACTAACAGAAGAAATGATGAAAGACAAGTTATTGAGTACACCGTAATACAATGCACCAACATTCAAAAAAAAAAATCTTCCATATTTTCATTTAGGTATATATTTTATAAACTATATATGTATAGTTTGGTATGCAAGAATTAAAAGTTGGACAACTCTAATATAGTCGTGTATTTTTGTAAAATGGTATATGTATTATGTAGACCCCTAAATTTATGCGATATTTTACTTTATATCTTGTTTTTTGCATTTTTGCTAAAAAAGATAAAATTAAAATATATATATATATATATTTGGTAAAATTAATTAACTAAATCAAATAAGTGAGATCTTGGCAAAATTAATTAGGACCAATATTGACTAAAAACCTTATCAAAATCAGATATTTATCAATTTGGCGTTTTAATTAAATCAATATATTACTCTATTTGAAAAGATTTTTAATTGGGCAAATAAAATTTTGAAGTTTTGGAAAGAATAATTCAATCAAATATTTTTCTTTTCCATTTGGGTGTTTTGATATTATATCATATGAAAGAGTGCATATCACAAAAGCGGAAGCAATTTTGAATCTTGAGTATTCTAATTTGATCAATTTAGCCAAACAAAAAACATGCTCAAAGCTAGAAAACTGAGAAAAAAAGAGTATTCGAAATCTTACCTTTGAAGATCAAATTCTCCAAATCCGTTGCTCGATTCTCAACACGAACTCTTCGAGCACCACCTCTAGAGTCTTTCTCACTATCCTCGGGCCTTGGAACAGGTTGTGGGACCTTAGTATGAGAGGATTTGAGAGAGAGATGGAGATGGTTTAAAATAGAGCAACCAAGTTTTTTCAGCAAAGATCTCTCTTCCTTGTGTTTTTTAACTAATTATAGACAATCTCAAGCTTCATTAAGTTGGGTGAGAAAGAAAACACATAATGAAATGAGTTAGTCACCAATTAGGTATCCTAATTTGGTTAATTTTGAGATTAAAATGAGCTTAGTCATAAGGGAAAAATGGCCAACTTGCATCCAACATGAAAAATCAATTTCCTAATTAATTTTAAATAAAATCAATTTCTAATTAATTAAATAATTTTAAATAATTTTAATTATTTAATTTAATATCAAATATCAAATTAAATAATTGCCAAATCCCGATCTCAAAAACCAATCTCTCGAACATGAATCCCTATTCATGTATTAGACCGAACCCACATTTAAAATCTCATTTAAATGTTTCCATCTTTCTCTCTTATAGTTTAATTCATAATTAAACTATAATAATACGTTAAGTATATCGCATATAATTAACGTTTACTCTCAAAACTGAATTTCTCAAATTATTACAAGGCTTAGTCTGAGCTAGTAAGGAGGACCTAGTGGATATATAGATCATGAGCTCCAACGATACGAGACTAACCGGTTAAACTCTTTAGCCCAATTAATCAACATTCGTTAACCATCGGGATACTCCACTAAAGCCCAACGGTTGCACTCTCCTCACTATATGTATATTTCTGTCCACTTGATGTAATCATGATTAGTAAGTCGATCCTTCACAAGTTGTTCATAATTACAATTGAGTCAAATAATTCATTTTACCCCTGAAATTACTTCTTGTTCCTTTAAGTCTCGTTGATCCTCTAATGAACAATTGGTTTGTGATCCAGCCACCAAACCGAATCCCTCTCGAGCCAATGATAGGATGGGGCCCCTTGTTCAAGACCTGGAGTCAGCATTTAAGGGAACAACCTCTCTACTAAACCCTAAAAGCATGTAGGAGTGAATTTCATCTCGCAGGACTATGTTCCCAGCTCTCTACCCGGTCTTATCCCCAAAATGGTAGGCTTATTGAGTAGTTATCCCGAGCCCCTCTCACCCATGCAAATCAAAGGATAATCCTGAATAAACAGGAGTTCATAGCGTGCTCAGGATTAAGATCGAGTTACCTAGGTCATCATATGAAATAGTCGGTCTTAACAGTAAACGACGTTATAAAGGAAGAGTGACTGATTTCGCGGTCCGGTCTTATGCAAACTCATTGCATAGGATGCCCCTATTACATGTCTCCATATGAACGATTTAGGATCACATCGTTTGTCCTATATAAAGTGAGTCACGCCCACAATGTCCCCAAGATAAGATACCCAACTCTATTCCTATACTATAGATTGTTCTGGCTATTACTCGAATTTGATCCACATTCATGTCTCCACATGAAGTTCAAGTATACATCCTATAACCAAGAGTTCTTAGTTTATTGGATTTGGGTTAAAAAGACACAATTCATTTTATTCAATAACATTTTTACTGAATAAACTTCAATAACAACTTTATTACAAAATAAAATATACATTCAATTTATAAACCACGAGTTTTAGGACATAAAACCCAACATCACATTCCTTTATTCTTTCCTAATTTTGACTTAGGGTTTTACTATATAAAGGAGATCTTCCCACCATTTTGAACACACCTTTGGGAGATAAAGAGAGAGAAAAAAAAAAAGTCATAATCCCTCTATCTCAAATCCTAACCAAAGAGTCCTACTTTCTCTCGCCACAAATTTTCCTCTCCCTTCTTTCACGTTATACACAAAAAAAAAAAAAAATCCTCTCTCTTCATTTGGCCTCCACGATTCTAAGGGGAAAAAAAATCTTCTTTCCTCTCTGTGATCTCTTAATCTCTCTATTTTTCTCCTCCAACGCCTCCTCGTTATTTCATGTACAACAAAGGCCAACCGAAAAAATAAGATATTCACAACTACCTTTAATTGATGAGTTTATTTTGTCCTAAATAGGATTTTTATATACATTTGTTTGCATATTATGTAGTTGGGTTTACTCTAGACTAATTTTGTTTATGCATTGTGTATATTTGTAAGGTTGAAATTTCATGAATCATGGCTTGAATCCTACTTATTTGTTTAGTTGATTTCGCTTCTTAGGGTGAGAAATCAATATCGTGGGATACTAAGATTCGATTTCAATATGTTTATCATTTAAACAAAAGTGTTCAATAAGATTTTTTTTCCCTATATGTATGTATATATATTATTCCTTTAAAAATTGTCTAATAATTTATTTTTTTTCTAAATTATGACATTTCAATATATGTGTATATTATGTATTTAATAGTATATCTTAGAATTTGTAATTCAATAACTTCTAAAAAAAATTATTCCAATGATGAAACTTTCAATTTTCGAGATGCCTAGATTTGATTTTAATATAAAATTTGTGGTAAATAAAATTTTCTATTTTTACAACTTTGTTTCTTTTCATGATCTTTTTTTAACAAGGAAAATTTCATTTTATCATAAATTTATTAAAAAAAAAGATTTTATCAAAATATTTTGTTTCATAAAAGAAATATTTGGTTTTTCTAAATTTGAAAGTTTCTTTCTTTTTCTTTTCTTTCTCCCTTTTCTTCTCTATAAAATATATATATTTTTTTAAAAAAATCCTTTCATTAGTATTTATTCCACCAAGGAAGTTTCTTTTGTTTTTAAAAATTAAGATTTTCCTTGTGGAAAATTATTTGCATAAAAAGTCCAACAAAAATATTTTCATAAATATTTTTCTATAAAAGAATCTTCTTTTAAAAAGAAATTTAGAGTTTTTAAAAGCATTTCATCGATTTTCTCTTCAAAGTATTAAATTCATAAAATTTTAGTTTCCTAAAAATAAAATAATGAAGGGTTTCCTTAAAAAGTTATTTTCCTCACATATGTTTTCAAATTAAAAACAAAACATTTTCTTAAAAAAGACTTTCTAGGATGGAGATTAGGAAATCAAAAGGTTGGTTTCTCTAATATTCTTGAGACAATTAATTTACTTTGGGATACCAAGTTAAATTCAAATAAATTTTGAATGGTTTTATACCCCTCATAATTATTGCTCATTATTATATTTTAAAAATAGTGATCAATAAAATATGGGACATATAAAATTAAACACATTTTTTTTCCTACAAATGTCATTTCTTTTAAAATAATCATGTTATAAATTGTGGGAACGTAAATGATATTTGTAGTAATATTATCTCAAGATGAATGCGAATTTGTCTCATATGTAACAACATTAGTGGTTTTTGGGATTCAAAATGGGTAATATCTCATAATAACTATAAGGTTCAACAATGTCTTCATGCGAAAAGGAAATGTGTTTGATATAAAATTGGAAATTTGAACTAACATATCGATAAAAAGTCTACTGAGTAAGAGAAAATTTGCAAGTTTTCCTATTATGATCAATTCTTCCACAACGACCACATTTGACTCACTTCTTAAATTCTATTACTAATGAAATTCTTAACTTCTTCGGTCTACTAGCAAAATGCTTGATATTTGGTGGGAACATTTTTATGCTCTTAATGTCTTTAGGAATGCCCCAACTTGCTTCGTTGCCTAATGGATTAATTATTCAACGATATGTTGCATATAAAGTTGTGTTCAAATAGGTGAAACATATTCCTTGACAAATAAGTGCTTCTTTGTTAATACAACACATGTATGAGAACATGGTATTTTTGCCCCACATACGACAAGTGCATGACTTTGAATGGCGATAAACATCGTATTGGTTTTTTCCATCAAGCACATGGTACTGCATATTAGTCATTGCCTTAATCTAATAAATCAAAAAGAATTAACAATTATAAACATAATGTAATATAAACTATAATTGAATATATAATATTAATACCTTCATCTTAAGACCATTTAATATTTGTTCTCTTAATTGTTTTTATGTTTTTTTCGAGAATTCTATTACTTGAAATTTGCATCATTCCTACGTTCATAGAACCAATGCTGCAAATGCATCTGTAAAGATTCAAGCATTGAAACTATGAGTAATTCTTGAGCTTCTTTTATGGCACCATTAAAACTCTTTGATGTATTTGTCGTCATGGCGTGGTATCTTGTATGAGGAGAAAAAACATGTGACCATTTGGAATAACCTATTTCCTCTAATTTAATACGTATTCTTTTTGCAATACTTTCAAGAGCTCGCATTTGTAATTCAAAGTCCACAACATTGAAAGCCTTAACACACTTATAATAAGTCTTATTGACAAGTTGGCCTGTGTACTTCAATTTCAGTGTCCGATACTACATATTTGAACACAATTTTATTATGAGGAATTGAGTACCTTGATTCTTTGCCTTCTGACAAAATGAGGGAATTATAGAATAAAACTCTTCAGTTGAATCTCTTATATATCTCATTAAGCACAGCTTGTCTGGCACACCAAGCCTTTTGATAACTAATATTCATTCCTAATTTAGAACGAACATATGATCTCACCTCTTTAAGACTGCTAAAATGAGTAATGTCCATACTTATCTTACTCTTAATGAACTCTTTAATCATATGGAACGTTTCCTGCTTATGATCAGTCAATACAACATCAATGGAACATGTATGAGCATCAACAAAATGCTTAACCATCCATTCTTCACTACTGTCATCACCAAATCGACGTGCACGAAGTAACCACTCACAATTTTCTTGTAAACATTTCACATATAAATAAAACTATTTGATATGATAGTCTTGTACTGAAAATTGTCTCTAATAGCGATTGCACACAATGCATTTTGTAAATGCAACTTACTAGAGAACATGTCATTCACATTAATCTTAAAGTCTGAAGGTAGTTTCACAACATCAATATTTTAAATGAAAGTGACCCTCGCCTTCAACCATGTCAGTGGAGTTCGAATCAATAGTTGATATATTACTTAAAACAATAGATAACTTCTTTTTAGCATCAACTATTAGTGAACATTCTTGAACAAGGTCTTTTAGATAAAATGTTATACAACCAAAAAACATCCTTGTCTTCCGTAATCTTTACGTTAGTTTTTAGGAAATGTGTTGAGCCTATTGAAGCAAAGAGATATGGGGAATCCAAATGACATTGGCTTCCTAACTTTTGTATTATTGATTCAATTAAACTAGTGAATGATATTTTTTGTTTATGAATCTTAATCTCAAATACTTCATAATCAATATAATTATTATATACCATGCATATGTGTCAACAGGATTATAACTTATGCATAAGATAAATATATTATATACCTATGTCTATGAAATATATAATTAAGTATATAAATAATCGCAACAACTTTAGCACATCATAAATGTATTATATACCTAACAATATGAAATATATGACTATAAATGTATTATATACCTAACAATATGAAATATATGACTATGCATATAAATAATAAATGTATGCACAATATAAACATATTAATTATATACCTAACTGTATGAACGATATACCTATATATATAAATAATCATTAAAACGTGTACATAGTATTAGTGCATTATATACATCAATGTAGGCACTATATTATTGTGTACAAATATTATGGGTGATGACCCCGAATATATATACCGATTCATATACACTATGTTAATATGAATATATACATGTATTTAATATATCATACGATGTTAATTTATGCAAGTAGATAATCTAAGAAAAAAAATGAAATATACTACAAATCATAGAGTTGTAATACAAAAAATACATATACAAGAATGATTATATAAAAAATCTAATGAACCAATAATATATAACACACATGAAAACCTATAAACATAGTAATCAAGCAACATTCTGAAGTTTTGCAATGTTAAATTCACTTGATGCTTGCAAACAATGGAATAAAAAATATATGATTTTTTATGCACGCAAACAGTGAAAAAATGAAGGAAAAAAATGTGTTGCTTGTACAAAATTGTGTATACAAAAAGTATCACTAACATAGGCAGAAAAAAAGTATAAGCAAACTGAAAAACAAAATGGAATAAGCCAAATTGTATGCAAAAAACAAGACTAGCATTTGCAAAAAAGAAAATTGAAAACAAAAAAATGAATGCTACTTACACATTATGTAAGTGTAACGACCCTAATTTTTAGACCAAAAAAAAAAACCTAGGGAAGTTACTGGGTAACACTGTTGGGATGTTTGTCCTAATCTCGTTCAGTTTGTAAATTACTATTTGAAATTAATAAAGAGTTATTTATTTCATCTTTTGTGTCTCGCATTTATTACAAACTTTGTCCAATAAACTAAGCTCCAGGGTCATTGAATACATGAGAGAACTAGAACTTGAACGGTATGTAGTGGACACACAGGGAGGATCACGTTCGAGTTAATGATCCGAACGGTCTACAGTATATGGATGGGGTTGGAGACCTAATCCTGGATACACTGTGGATGCGACCCGCTTTGTATTAAGATACAAACGAGATGATCTGACTCGTTCATGTGGCTGACATGCGAGTGGAGGCATCCTGTACAATGAGATTGTACAAGACCGAACTGTGAATTATTAGACCATCGATGTAACACCGCTGTTGTGATGAGGACTAATAACCGTAGATGACCATTAGTGACTCGACATGAATCACGAGCGTATTACGGACTCCTATCTGAAGTGTCGTCCTTTGACTAATGCGCGGTGAGGGTGGTCACAGTTACTCGCCCAATATGCCTATCTGACCCAACAGTGTCTACGAACAACCTGTGAAGGGTCGACTCCTGGGCATTGGTTATATCAATGGACACGTAATATCTTGCACTGACGGGAGTGCAACAACGAGGTTTAGTGGAGTGTTACCGTAGCTAATGAAGGTCGATTAACCGGGTCAAAGAGTTTGATAGGTTAATCTCGGATCATTGAAACTCGTCACTGTAGGTCCATAAGGTCCCTCGGTTGGCTCAAACTGGACAAAAAGAAGGTTTACATTTTGGTGTGAATTGAAGTGTTCGAATTCACTAAAAGGGCATTTATGTTATTTATATGAGATATGAATGATATAATATAAAGTTTAATGTGAATGAGATTCATAATAAACTATAGGTTATCCTAATTGTTGAATTAGGGCTAATTTGGAGAAATTAGATTGAGAGAAATTAAATTGAATGTGATTCAATTTAATAAATCCACAATAATGCAAATGTAATTTGTAAAATGAGATATGAGATATTTTATAATATATGGTTATGCAAATATGATTTGCATAACCTATAGTTGTGGTAAAATGGTAAATAGGTGGAGATTTCAACTCCACCTATCACCATTATATAAATCCCTTTGCAAGAAGGTTTCATTAAGCAAATCCTCATTTTTTGAATTCTCATCAAAAGAAGGATTCTCTCTTCTCTCAAAACTCTCTCATCTTCTCCTCCCAAAAACCAAATAAGATCCCACCATCTTCCTTCTTCCAAAAGAAGAACAACCGAGAAGCCAAGTGGTAGTGTTCAGTCGGTGTTCGTGAGAAGAGTTCGAGTTCGTTGAGATCGAGGAGAACACGAAAAGTTCGTGATCGTGAACGGAAAGGAAACTTGGAAGAACGTCTTCAACAAGTAAGTACTTGTTGTTTTCTTTCCTAAATATGCATGTTTAGCCTTAATCAAAGTGTTAGATAGTTTTAATGAAATTTAGTAGCACGACATCATCGCGACGATTCGATCGTCTTCCGCAGCGTGGGGAGTATCATTCCCTACAAACACCATCAGTGCCAAAAATTTCGGCAGCATAACGACGCTACTAGGACAAAACCAAAATTTTCCTGACCTGTTTTAAGTATAAAAAGAACACCCATCCTCCACCAAACTGCATTCAACCATAGGTTGGGTCCTAACAGATCTCAAGCAAGCAGTTAAAACAGGGAAAACCATAAGATCACAATTTTAATGATTAACAACTCCTATATGCAACCTATGGTTATGAAAGGAACGGAACAAGCAACTCGCGTCCAAAAAAGGGCACTAGTGTGCAACAAAACATCTAAGCAGAAATATAACTCCAAAACACTCTACGAATCAACCAACAGGGAGCCAGAACAACTAAAAGAGTCATAAGCCAAAAGAACACGCAGCGGAACTACAAGGTTAAAAAAAATGCTCTATGAGCTAAAGGACACCGCAAGACATCCTCATAGCCTCGCCATGGTGCCTCCGTCGTCATCACTCACAGTTTAACTTTTACTGGCAAACAAAACATAGAAAGAAGACGAGTGAGTATAAAGATACCCAGTAAGCAACCCACTTATGTCCAAACCTATCACAACAAGACAACAAGACAACTAGACTCGTCCTCTAAACTCGTTCAACCCCATCAGGTCTCACATTTGGCATACTTCACCTTGAGCTCTGCCTTTGGTCCTAGAACTTTGATTGATGATGCAATGAGAGAAAGGAACTCTCACGCCGCTACACGCCGACATAGAGCAAAGTAGGTACGTATCCTACACGCCCTTGGAGAATCACCCCTAAGCCAGCACGGGATAATGGAAAACAACAACTCCCTGACGGGGACGTACCCTAGGCTCTCATATCACACTAGCATGGTGCAGTGAGGTACGTAATCAACACGCTCATTGGGGATCACCCCTAAGCTAGTATGGGAAAATGGAAAGCAATCACTCCCGATCACAACGGGGACGCACCCCAATCTCATGAGCCTATCATATACCGTCAACTAGAGGTTTTGACCCACTCAGGCGCAACCCAGGGTTAAGTAAGGGTCGAACTTAAATTCATAAGGTGACTGAGGTCAATCTAAGCATTTCCTAGCGTTCTTGACCCAACCCGAGGGTCCCAACTCCAAATAGGTTCTCAAACTAACCAAGTTTAACTCAAACCATACACCCATTAGGAATGCTAGACATAACCGGAACGACGACCCCCACCTCACATAGCTTCACATAACAGGACACACAAACAAAGCAATCATGGAAAAGCGAGATCAAACATGATCACAAACTCGAGGCAATATCCATACAATCAGGACAAGGATAAACTCTTAAAGGCATGCTTTCAACCTCAAAGACCTTTAGAAAACTATCCTAAGGTTCAGTAATAACGACAACTCAAGAACTCATAACAAAGTAGTGTCGTACGTCGTACCCTTTGCTTAAGTGTTCGACGTTCAACCAAATGGTTGCTTACCTGATACTTGAAGGTTCGGAAAACGAATGCGTGCTCCTAAGTAACCTTCTTGGTACGATTGAGTCCCTGTTTAACAAAAATAACCATCAAGAGAAAGTCCTTAATGGCTCACTAAAGTAATTTGTCACTATAACCGAGTTACCACAATGGAGGTCCAACACGAGCTCGAGGAGCCGAAACTGTATGGTTGAGCCTTCTCAGGCGCTGCCGGCAGCGGCGACGGTGCGTCATGGTGAGTGAGACCCGTTTCCAGAAAGTACGTTGGTCAATCTATTCAAAATCAACCTCCAAAACAAGAGAACCAAAATAAAACTACTCGAACCGGCCGAACCAAAATCATGGGTCTCTTTGAAAACAAAAACTCATCGGCGAACACACCTTTTATCAGCGACGGCAAGGCTCATGGCAGTGGGAGCTGCAGAACACGTCGACTTCTTGTGACGACGAGCGAAGCTGCTGCGGATCGTGGTCGACGACGCGCTCGCGTGCGGTAGCTCTTGGGTCAAGGCGCGATGGCTGACAATCGGCTGAAGGCGCGTCGGATGGCAAGTTGGGAGGTCGCTCGATTGGGTCTGCACGAGGGAGAAGGGAAGGAGAAGGGAGAAAGAAGAAAAGAAGAAAAGAAGAAAAGAGAAAAAGAGAAATAAAGAAAAGAAAAGAAAAGAAAAAAGATAAGATAAAAGAAAAAGGGGGGGGAAAAGTGCTTACCTCCACTCTTTCTCCAAACGCTCGATATGAAAAGTAAGGGAGGTGTCAACCCAATTTAAAGGTGACGTTTAATCACTTGGGTACCTGCAATAACCAGTAATTAACCTCCTGGCCCAAAACTTTTAAAACTACGACATGAACCCAGAATCAATTTTCCCAAAATAAATACATTACTTGACATTCCCGGGCGTCACACTAAGTCAGTGGAAAAAAATTGAAATAAAACATTGTTTTACTTACACGACTGATAGGATAGTTAAAAAGAAAAAAATGTTACTTACTGCTTGAAGACATCGGAAAAAAAAGAAACAGATAGAAAAAGTAAGAATTGTGAGGGATGTTCGTTGAGTGAGATGTGTTTGTAGAAAATAATGACTGCAACATTTTGATAGAGATATTGTTCAATGAGAATTGTGAGATTATGAAATCAATTTTGTTGGTAATAAATCAAATCTAATAAAATATTATATTCTTATTAACTATTATGAAGGTAGTTACCTTAAATGGATTATTTATTTTTGGAATAAATAAATGATAATTATTCCAACACTATAAATAAATTGATCATTATGAGGGATACAAATGGAATAAATTTATTCCATATCTATGAGCCAAGCTATAACCGTAATATTTTTTAAAAAATGAACCATTTGTGAAATATAAAATTGAAAACGTGCTATTTGGCATAATTTTCCATTAAAAGGGTAAAGATTGGATTAAACCCAAATAAGGATAAGCCCAAAAGTTGGGCCCAAAGTCAACCAAACCCAAGCCCATATAAGATCCATCAAATCCTATAAATAGTGGAGACCACCCTTCATTTAAAGATAATTTAGAAAAGCAAGAATCAAGAGCATTTAGAAGCTCTAAGAATCAGAATCCAAATTCAAAAATTGAGGAGAGCCATAATCAAATTAAGGAATCATAATCCATAGCATTTAACCAAAGTCTTCAAGAGTAGAGCCTAGAGAATTTAGAATATATTCAGAATTCAGGAGATTTAACGACTGGAAAGCTTCAACAAATTAATCGTCTCTTCATCAACTATAAATTGAAGATTCAATCTTCCTTCGCCTGAGAACAAACTCGCCAACTCTAAGATCAAAGTCTACCTTCCAATATCAATAAATCGACAGATCGATCCAAGATCAACAAAACAACAGGCCAATCCAAAATCATCAAATCGACAGATCGATCCAAGATCAATAAATCGAAAGGTCGATCCAAGATCAACAAATCGATAGGTTGATCCAAGATCAAGAAATCGATAGTGCGATCTAAGATCAACGAGCCGACAAGTTAATCCAAGATTATCATATCGACAGACCGATCCAAGATCAATAAGACAACAGTCCGATCCAATATCAACAAGTCAACAAGTCAGAGCTCAAACTAACATATTAGAGATGGTAACACTTCACAAAAAAAATAATAAAATTAAGTTCATTTCCACGACATTAAACTTCTCCAGAAATCTCGTGTGAACATATACTTTCATTTTTTTCCATTTGTCCAATTCTCAATCATGGGGAACTTTCTTAACTGATCACAATAAATAGACTAATTTAAATTGTAAAAAGGATTAATAAAATCTCTTCATCTGCTACAAATGTAGTAATGCATATATTGTCTTTCTTTTCTCTCCTACTAGATGTTCTCAAAATTATGACTAAAATTCTTAACATATGTCTCTTTTTGCGTATTAAACCCAAATGTACTTGTTGTGATGGATGTCCTAATCTCGTTTAGTTTGTAAATTTAACATTTGAAATTAATAAAAGTTATTTATTTCATCATTTTGTGTCTCACATATTTTACAAACTTTGTCCAATAAACTAAGCTCCAAGGTCATTGAATATATGAGAGAACTAAAACTTGAACGGTGTGTAGTAGACACATAGGGAGTATCACGTTCGAGTTAATGACCCGAACGGTAAACAATATATGGATAGGGTTGGAGACCTAATCCTTGATACACTGTGGATGCGACCTGCTTTGTATTAGATACAAACGAGGTGATATGGCCCGTTCATGTGGTTGACATGCGAGTGGGGGCATCCTATACAATGAGATTGTACAAGACCGGACCGTGAATTAGACCTACTATTGTAACACCGTTAACAGTATAGACTAATAACTTCGTAGATGATCATTAGTGACTCGACCTGAATCCTGAGCGTGTTACGGACTCCTGTCTGCGGGGGTCTGCCCTTTGACTAGTACGGGTGAGGGTGGTCACAGTTACTCGCCGAATATGCATATCTTCTCAGGGACAGGACCAAGTAGGGAGTTGGGAACTTAACTACGCGAGATAGAATTCACTCGTTCCCACCTTTAGGGAAACTAGAGGGGTTGTTCCCTTAAGTGTTGTCTCTAGGGCTTGGACAACGGGCGCCCACCCTTTCACTGGCCCGAGAGGGTTTTGTTTATGGTTGGACCATACAACATTGTTGTTCATTAGAGGAGCAGTGAGGACTCAAGGAGAAACAAGTAGACACAAGGGTAAAACGGTAATTTGACTCAGCAGTGTCTAGGAACAACCTGTGAAGGATCTACTCACGGGCATTGATTATATAAATGGACACAACTTTTCCTACAGTGATGGGAATGCAACTACAGGCTTTAGTAGAGTGTTACCGTAGCTAATGAATGTTGGTTAACTGGGTCAAAGAGTTTGACAGTTTAGTCTCGGATCATTGGAGCTCGTCACCTGTAGCTGTAGGTCCATTAGGTGCCTCGGTTGGCTCAAACTGGATACATAGATGGTTTACAGTTTGGTGTGGATTTGAAGTGTTAAAATTCATTAAAAGGGTATTTATGTCATTTATATGAGATATGATTGACATATTATATAGTTTAATGTGAATGAGATTCATAATAAACTATAGGTTAGCCTAATTGTTTAATTAGGGCTAATTTGGAGAAATTGGATTGAGAGAAATTAAATTAAATGTAATTCAATATAAAATCCATAATTATACAAATGTGATTTGTATAATGAGATATGAGATACCTTATTATATGTGGTTATGGAAATATGATTTGCATAACCTATGGTTGTGGTAAAATGGTAAATAGGTGGAGATTTCAACTCCACCTATCACCATTATTTAAACCCCTTTGCAAGAAGGGGTGACAAATCATTTTTTTGCTCATTTTTGGAATTCTCACCAAAAGAAGCAATCAAATTCTCTCTCAAAACTCTCCTCCCTTCACCAAATACAAAGGATCCCACCATCCTCCTCCTACATAAGGTAGAACAACCGAGTAACCAAGTGGAGGTGTCCTGTTCGTTGTTCGTGTGAGGAGATCGAGATCGTTGAGAAAGAGTACACGAAGAGTTCGTGATCACCGGAAGAAGGAATTTTGAAGTTGGTCTTCAACAAGTACTACTAACTTGTTGTTTTTTCCTTCTAGTAAGCATGTTTAACCTATATTATTAGCTAGTTTAATTTTAACAAAATCGAATTGCACAACGATACCACGACGATTCGATTGTTTTTCGCTGCGTGGGGATTCTCATTCCCTTCAGTACTAACTTAAATTATTATCCAACCTTTGTTAAAACACCTAAGTCCTAAGACCCCTCAGTGATTCCATTATTCTCATTTTCTTCTTGTTATAGTCTAGGGATTGATAAATGGAAGAAGAGATTAAAAAGGGTATTGAAAAAGAAAGGGGAAAAAAGAAGAAAAATAGAGAAGTGTTAGGCCATAATTGAAGCAAATCAAGAGAGATAGGAAATGGAAGATGAAGGTAATTAGATGTAGATAAATATTTTTCGTCTGTATACTAATGGTAAGAACATTTTTTAACATTTTTTTTAGTTTAAGGGTATTAATACATACAAGTTTTGAAAATACAGGTGTGTTTTAAACGAGATGATTTCTATCCATATACTAATGATAAGAACATTTTTAATTTTTTTTTTGAAAATTTAAGGATATTAATGAAACTTATTTTTGATTTTTTTTTAAAAAAGTTTTAAGACCATTAATGAAATTTTTGAAAGGTAATTTCTATATTTTAAACCTTAATCTTAAAAAAATGTTCAATTGTAGAATAACAAACCAAACCAAACCAAAACCAACCAACCCAGTGCATGTATACCAACCAAACTAGTGCATGTATATTAAGGACATGTTTGGGAGTGATTTTGGAGTGACCAAAATCATTTTTGACATGTCTAAAATCACTTGGTATCCAAAGTGTGATGTTTGGTAATATTGAGTAAGTGATTTTGGAAGAATCCAAAATCATTTGAAGTGATTCCCTTACAATCACTTGAGAGGTGATTCCCAAGTGATTTTATCAAATGATTGTAATTTAAAATGACTATTATTCATTTTTAAAAATAGTATACTTTTAATGACGAGTAAAAACCGTAATCTTTTATCAAAATTCATAAATTTCTAAAAAAAAAAGTGAATTTTTTCAAAGCCAAAATCACTATTAAAAGTATATAACCAAACATGAAAATGATTATATGAAAATCACTTTTAATAAATCAATTATAAACAAATCAATTACACTAAAATCAATATTTCTAAAATCATTCCCAAACATACACTAAGCGCTCTTTAAAATCGCCACTTTCTTAACTCCGGTTTGGGACACAGGTTAATATAAAATACTTTACACCCCAAATACAAACTGTTATAATTAAATAATATTATACGATTCTCCACACTATTATAACCCATTGTTATAACCGTCCCTGCTCCAAATAATCCCAGTCATTTACAAAGCTTTTCCTTCATTTACAGCAATCAAAAGCAAAAGCCCTAGAATCCGCCGCTCCTTTCCATCTCGGTGCCGCTCCCTCCGGCCATTCTTGTCTACGCCGCCGCAATCGCTCCACCGTGGGCTCAGTTAAAGCCCAAATCGGAAGACCGAACCGATCGAATTGGTTGAAAGTCGGTTTTCTTCGATATCAAACTTGGTTCACATTGTTGGTAGGACATTATATTTAAACCTATTTTCAAAGATTACTTCTTCGAACCTGCCCAAAGACACATTGCGTTCACTTTTGAAACCGTTCGAAAATTTTCTACTGTACTCCAAGAAGCGATTCTCTTCGGATCGAGGGTTCCAGTGGTTCGTGATTCTGTTTTCTCTCTTTTCACTTCATTAATTTACGAGTCAATGTTTCATTATGTGAATCTGTTTATTCAAATGTATGATCATCCTGAAGCTTGAAATTCTCTTAGGGTTTTTTTTTCCCCTTACAGGTTGTTTCTGCTTCTAGGAATCTTCTCCGTATCGTTAAAGATGGTATGTTCCCGTTGAACATGTTTTTACCTGTTCTTGTTTTTCCTTTGGTCCGCCTTTTTTTTTAACTCAGTTGCTAAATTTTGCTGCTTGTACCATATGCCTCGGATAAATTGAACTGTTTCCTTCTAATGCGTCGTCCCCACTTGTTTGTTCGTTTTTTTCTCTTTTTGGGTGAACTCTGATAGAAATTTTCCACTGCAGCTTCCCCTTTCGCTCCTAAAGACTGCTCAAGGGCATCCCATGGTAAGGGTCTCATATCAATTTTCCTTTTTGAATCTGTAAATATGCGGGTGAGCTTACAGGCACTAGACTCACATTTGATTGTCAAGAAACTTTAAAGAATTGATATCGAGATAAGTGGCACCATATGTTTTGAACCACATAGATGATTATTATTATTAGTATTTTCACGTGACTAAATGCCACTGTGCTAATCCATTTTAGTTGTAAGGCTGTGCTTTGTCTGAGCTATTTTGGCTGCTATGTCAAGAATTTTTATTTTAGGATTTTGTTTTTGAACTTATTTTAAGAATTTATAATTTCTGTGTTGTAACAGTTGGTGGAACTGAAAAATGGTGAGACTTACAACGGCCATTTGGTTAATTGTGATACATGGATGAACATTCATCTCCGGGAAGTCATCTGCACTTCTAAAGTAATGCACTTTTATTTTTGGGATGATTTTTTCTCTTTTACATTTGCTTTTATCTCTTTTTCTGGGAGATTGTTGGTAATAACTAAGTTTTCTAATCATCAAATGTAGGATGGTGACCGGTTCTGGCGAATGCCTGAATGTTATATCCGTGGTAATACAATCAAGTATTTGCGAGTTCCCGATGAGGTATTCATGAAAGCTGTTGCCATCTTTGAATGTCTAATTGTGACTTTTGATGTATCAGAGGACCAATTATATATGCTTTTAGAACAAAATACCCATATGCCTTACGATTTAATTCTTCTTCCATTTCTGTTACATACTTGCCAGCCACATCTCATTTTGATTTCTGGTTTCTAATATTATTTCCTCTCTTCTTTTACTTATCCTTTTACAACTTTGTGAGTCTTTTCTTTTTTGATAAGAAACAAATTTATTGATGTATGAAATTACTTGGGGGATCCCAAACCAATGGAGTTACAAAAGACTTCTCCAATAGGTCAAAAGTGTAGAAAAGATATAAGAGTAAAACATGGTGTTTGATTTACACCAAGTAATAGTAAGAGGAAAACAACACTATCGAAGAAAGCTGAGTAATCGTCTTCCTTTGTACCGAAGGTCGTATTGTTTCTATCAAGTCATGCCGACCACAAAAAAGCACGAACAAAATATTTTCAAAGTCCTTGGAGGGGTGGCCAAAATGGAAGATGTTGAGGTAAGAGTAAGGGTTATTGGGAAGCACCACCAACCAGCCAAATGCAAGTTGAATATCAATCTAGAAGCTTTGAGCAAAAGAGTAGTGAATAAATAAGTGAGATTGATTTTCCATACTATTGCAAAAGATGCACCGTCTAGGAGAGATGGCCATGTATGGAAGACGCCTCTAAAGCCCATCGTGGGTGTTTATAGCCTTGTGTGATAGCTCTCGAATGAAGCATTTTACCTTTTTTGGGTATTCATCATTCCAAATAACTTTTGTAAAGAGATGGGAGGAGCTCACAATCAAGAGGTCAAGGGTTTTAAGTAAGGATTTGATGGAAAAAACACCATTATTAGCCTCGTGAGGCCAAACCCAATCATCACTGTCCAAAGTCAAACAAAAATTAGACGGTGAGGAGGCTTAGGTTAGCCCATTCAGTTATTTTATTATCCATCAATAATCTTTGAAATCCAAGTCCCGAAGAGCTAAATCTTCATGCCACATATCTATGACCAAACCTTCTTATTGGTAATCCAAAAGCGCTTGGGAAAACACACCTAGGAATCGTTCCAAAAATTAGTGGAGAACCCATTTCCCACCGTGGACCGAACATAGCCATGAATTAAGACCTTGGTGCTTCAAAATATTCTTCTATGGGCCAGACGAGGAATGTAGAGAGAAACTTTTATGAGATTATTAAAAGGTTTGGTGTTGAATTTTGCATCAATAATCACACACCAAAAAGCCTATTTGTCTTTTTGGTAGTGCCAAAGCCACTTGGCTAAGAGAGCACATTTTTTGTCTTTAATACAATGGAGACCCAACTGCCTTTATCAATGGGGAGAATTTTAACAAGATGTTTGTGGTTGCCACTAGTAGAGTCTTTCCAAAGGAAATTCTTGAATAATCTTTTAATCAATTTAGCAACCTTTGTGGGCAATTTAAAAAGGGAGAGGTAGTATGTAGGAAGGTTGGATAAAGTGGCTTGGAGGAGATTTAATATTCCACCCTTGGATATATGAGAGTTATCCAACCATTTAGCATTCTTTGAATTAAAGGAGAGGTGTTTGGGGTTGCCATTCAAGGGAAGACCAAGATAATACATAAGAGTTTGGCCAATTTCCATCTAGACAACCAAATTTCACAGCTATGATATGGAGCAAAGAAACCTCAATGTTAATGCCAAGAATTTAGGATTTGTGTGTATTGATATTAAGACCTGAAACTCTCCCAAAATCATGAACATAAAAAATCTTATACATTCCCCAACTCTTGTATGGTGACAAAAAGAAGCGTGTCATCTACAAATTGGAGATGGGTAATGTTGTGTCTCAAGGATCCAACTTCAAAACCTTTGGGATATTTGCACAGAAGACCCATTTTCACGCGCCTTGATGTCATTTGACCCGTGATGTGAAATTATTGACCAATGACCCTTTCTGTACTTTGCATCCCGTCCAAATTACCATGAGGGCATCATATTATTCTCATTCTAGCCTCTCATTCTCGCTCTTGCTCATGATAGCAATGAGTGGTTGAATTCTGGAGAAAAGAAAGAGACAAGGAAAATTGCTCTCTAGTTCTTGCTCTCGCTTGCTAGCTCTCGCTCTCTTGCTCTCTCACTCTCGCTCTTGCTCTGGCTCTTCTTTGACTTAATTTTCTCTTCTCTTTTTTTTTTCTCTCGATTTTTTACCACTCTTTTGAGTGAGAGCAATGTCGTTTCCGTGTCGAGAGCGTGAACAAGTAATACCGCCTCATACTACCCTCAAGGGTAATTTTGCGCGCATTGCTACGTCCGAATGAGTCATATTTCATTATTTTCAGAAATCCAGGTCATTAATCATTAAAGCGTGTGGTCTTTGCTGTCAGTCCTGGTTTCGAGCTCCAACAAGGTCACCTTTGAAAAAAAAATAATCATTAAAGTGCGTGGGAATAGGTTATCCGTATGAAAACCCCAAAACCTCTAATGGAGCCTCGTGAAGCCCTTTGGATCAATAATGGACTATGACAGTCCATGATGAGAAGAAAGAGGAAAGGTGAAAGGTCACTTGGTGAAGGCTTCCAGTAGCAAGAATCTTACCCCTAGGTTGCCCATTATTGAGCGTAGAGAAATTTGAGGATGATATTCAACCTCTGATCAATTTCCTCCATGATCACTCGAAACCTTTAGCTTCGAAAATATTGTCAAGGAAAGTCTAATCCACTTTATCAAAAGATTTCTCAATGTTGAGCTTGATGATGTTGTTTTTTCCCTTTCTTTTCCATCCATCCACAAGCTCACTAGCTATGATTGATGCATCGAGGATTTGATGACTTTCTATAGAAGTCGATTGATAGTCTGTAATTATGTAAGGAAGAACCTTTTTTTTTAGTTCAACAATCATGGTGGAAGATTCAAACCTCTAACCTTTCGGTTGGGGTACATGCTTTATGCCAAATGAGCTATGCTCATGTTGGCTTGTGTGAGGAAGAACCTTCTTAAGTATTTTAGAGAGAACTCTAGCAATAACCTTTAGAGGCAAGAAGTAAGGTTGATCGATCTATAGTCATTGACTGTACGCGAGTTCACTTTCTTTGGGATGAGACAAATGTATGTTTCATTTAAAGGGGCATTGATAATTCCATTCTTAAAGGAGTCTTGGAATACCCTCATGATGTCACATTTAAGGATGTTCCAAAACATTTTGAAGAATTCAACAGTAAAATCATCGGGACATGAGATTTGTTGGTACCCAAATAAAAAACAGCCTTTTATTTCTTCCTTAGTAAACTCAGCTTCCAATTGTGATACTTGTGTTGCTGAAATAAGGTCCCATTGAGAAATTTGAGGGATAGAATGGAACGATTGCCTTGTTTCTTGGTATAAAGTTGGGAGAAGAAAGAAATAAATTCTTGTTCAATTTCATCATCTGTGAGGCAGCTTCGACCTTGTTGAAAAGAATTTTTGGGAGTACTTTTTCTTCTTTTTGTAGCCATGATACGATGAAAGGAGGAGTTATTGTCACCATCTTGCTTTGCACTTCTGTCTTCTGAGTCTCCTTGTTATGCGACCAAAGAGAGCAGCTGTTATTTCAAAGAAATCCTTTGGATTTTGTGGCTAGAGGGAGCATGTCACCTAACTCCTCTTAAGGCCAATACAATAATGGCAATCTCAGATACAACCTGGTCTTTTTGAGTGGTTAAACTACCGAATGTGTCATGGTTCCAATCTTTAGCATAACCTTTAGACATTCAAGTTTTGCATAACCTTGATGCCTTTTTAGAACAAAAAGGCTTTGGCCTTAGATGGAGAAAGTGGATTTAGGGTTTTTTGTTGACGGCTAATTTCTCAATTATGATAAATGGCCGATCTCGTGGAAACATTTTTGTTGAAAGGCGTTTGAGACAAGGAGATCTATTGTCCCCATTTCTCTTCACCCTCATTGGAGACTTGTTCAGCTTGTTAGTGCACTTTTGTTGCCAAAGAAGATTCATTAGAGGCTTTGCAGTGGGTCATAGGGAGGTGGAAATCTCCCACTTATAGTATGCTAATGATGCCGTCAACTTTTATCTTGAGGATGTCTTGTTAAATGCAAATGAGCTGTTGGGATGCAAAGAGGGAAAGTTCCCTTCTTCCTATTTGGGTATTCCTTTGGTTGGTAATTTTGAGAACAATTCTTTTTTGGGGCCCTATGCTCTACAATAACAAGATTAGGAACAAGATTGATAAATGGAGGAATTTAACTCTTTCGAAGGGTGGTAGGTTGACTCTTGCACAATCTGTGATAAATAGCTTCCTTTGTACTATTTCTCCATCATCAAGGCTCCAAAGGGAGTCATAAATGAAATTGAAAAAATGGTCAGGAATTTCTTTAGGAGTGGTGATAGTTCAAAGGGTCCTTGTAGTAACTTAGAAAATTTGAGGAAAACTTTTCTCTCCAATATGGAGGCTTAGGGATTGGGGCTTTTCAACAAAATAACAATGTCCCACTTCTTAAATGGCTTTGGAGATTTACTCAAGAAAAAGATGCTTTGTGGAAGAGTTGATTTCTAGTATCTATGATGAAGCTCCTAACGGTTGGTCCATCCTCCCCTCGGGAGGAGTTGCAAAAGGTAGGCCTTGGTTTGAAATGCAAACAACAATAGCTGTTTTTCTAGTTTTGTGGGCTCCAAGGCACACCAAGGCAAAAGAATCAGGTTCTGGAAGGACAAATGGATTGGGGAAAACACTTTGGAGGTCTCTTTTCCATATTTTTGTAAAATTTCTATGAAGAAAGAGGCATCCATTGCCGATTGCTGGAAAGACAATTCGAGGGATTAGGTTGCAGAGGCTTTTTGATACTTTTTGACAGAGAACTTGATAAGTTGGTTGGGGCTAGTCCAGAAGCTAGATGTTGTCTGCTTGGGTGATGACAATGACAAGACCCTTTGGTCGCTTGGGAAAGGAGGTATGTTTTCCTCAAAGTTGCCTTTCTAAAATTGACAAAGATGACCCCTATTTTGAAATGCCCCCTCATCTCTTCCATTTGGAAGTTTAGAATTCCAAAGAAAGTTAAGGTGTTCTTATAGTCTTTAGCTTATAGGAGTTTTAAACACTAAGGATCTCCTCCAAAAGAAATGTAAATAGTGGGTCTATACCCCTCGACGTGCGGCCTTTGTCTAGATAGTGATAGTGATGATCCATTGACCACATTTTTCTACATTGTCCTTTTACTGCCAAAGGGTGGCCTTTCCTTCTTGACATCTTTGGCTTTTCGGTTTGTATGGCCAAACATGTTGACATTTGGTTGGTGGTAATCCTTGGGGCTGGAAAAACGAGATAAAGTACTTTGGAATTATGCGGCTAGAGCACTCCTTTGGCATCTTTGGTTGGAAAGGAATCATCGTATGTTTGAAGATTAGTTGTCTTCTTTTGAGTCTATGTAGGAGTGTACAACTCACTTCTTCTTGGTGGTGTTATTTTCACGAGAAATTCTTTTGTAATTATAGTCTTTTCATGATTATGAACCATTGGAAAGCTCTTCTTTAGTTTTTTTGTGGGGAGAGGAGCCCTCTTCCTCTAGTCCTTAGGCTGTTTATTCCTTTTCTATTGTCAATATATTCAAGTTTCTTATAATTTTTTTTTTAAGTTTTTGCATGGAACCTTACAGTCACCCGGCTATCCTCGAAGAGGGGTATTTACCCATCTATATTCCACTGAAGGGAGAAAAGAATAGAATGATGATGCATCCACATATTTTCAAAACGGAAGGGGGTGTGATCATTTTTAACTTGTTAATCTGATTATATCCTTCATTAACCACCGATAAAGTTAAAATTATTCTTTGCTTTCTGATGATAGTTATCATTCCCCTCTTTTTACTTGTCCTAACCAATGGAGTAAATGTGTACCAAGTTTTTGTGCAAAGCGTTGCAATATTTGCCAGCTCTCTCACACATACACATGACACAAGCGTGTACGCATGAAATGTTCTGATTCACTAATTGTATTGTTTCCCAGGTTATTGATAAAGTACAGGAAGAAACCAAAAGCCGAGCAGGTATGCTTTTATGCATTTTATGATATAAGATAATGATTATCAATTGAAGTAAAATATATTTTGCATATAGGAAACTGTAAAATCAATTTCATTGATTCTTAATCTCGTCTTACTGAAAATTTTAAGAAAGTCCATGTAATAAAAGATTGACGTTTGATAACATCCCATAAAATACCAAAGACCTTTGCTAATGTTTCCATGTATTTTGACTCTTGATTGTCCATCCATACACATCAAATGAGTCTAAATACACACCAAATGAGTCTAAATAAACGACTCCGACTCCATTAAGACTAAGATTAATTTCTCTTTTGCCCTTGGTTTTGACAAGTTATAGCTTTAGTATCAAGGAAACTGATGCTTGGACACCAAATTTTCAGATAGGAAACCTCCGGGTGTTGGGCGTGGAAGAGGAAGAGGGCGTGAGGATGGCCCTGGTGGAAGACCAGCTAAAGGAATGGGGCGAGGCTTTGATGATGGTGCTAAAGCTGCTTCTGGAGGACGTGGAAAAGGTGGCCCTGGTGGAAAACCTGGTGCCAACAGAGGTAAATTCAACTGAGTCATTGTTATTTATGGAACATAAATTTGTTGATTTAGCTTCCATTGGATAGCAATTTCTTTTTTTTTTTTTTTTTTTTTTACATTTTCTGCCTTGTACTTATCCATGTTTTCTTTTAGTATTTCACCCTTTAAAAACACTTGGACTAAATCTCAAAAACAAAAATACAGGAGTTCCTATATTTTATAGTTTTTTAAAATCAATCTATGATTTCAAAGTCGAAAAAAAGGTTTGCACATAAAGCGAACTATAAACTAAAATGTTATCAAATGGACTTCTTATCTTGTGTCTTACTAACATTTGTGCCATTGTACTCAAATAATAATGCCGTGTTCTCGTGTGTGTGTGTGTTTTTAATATAGTTGGAGGCCGAGGCCGAGGGTGATCTTGAGTGCCATGGGTAACGGATGAGATGGACTAACTACATATGCAAGCCCCTGCCCCATTTTCTGGTCAGTGGCCGTATGTTTACTTTTCTTTTTTTTTAAATGCATTTTCTTTTGGTTTGGATTCTGAAGTGAATATTATTTATGCGAGTTTAGCCAGCCCTGTGCCAAAGCTGTACACGAGACAGACTATTTAGTTTATTGGTGTAATTGAATGCCAATTGATTCATAGTTTTGGGAATTGGTATATAAGATAGTCTCATGTTTTCAGATGGTCTTAGAGGTGTTGGGAGGCTATGTCATAAATTTAGCTCCACTGAGTGTTTTAAGAAACTTAGCTTTCATTAAACAAAATGAAAAGAATATACAAGACATACATAAAATAAGCCCCCGCCAACAAAAACTAAAGCTAATTATAAAAGCGAGAAAAACTTGTTAATTTTATATTGAGGGAAGGGGTATTAATGAATCCTAGTGTTGCGAGGACCATGCGGCCATAACCAATGATATAGATCTGTCCATCCAGAGATGCCATGCCATGGCTCTATGAACCCTCCAAATATGTTTTGTGATGTCACCGCTCAATCTCAAGGACGATGGCAAGTGACTCTATGGTAAACGTATGACTGACGGGTGGCTTAGAAGATTTTATTTCTCTCTTTTTTACTGGCAACATGAAGAATTACTAAATTTAAATAAACATAACTCAAAAAATTGTATAAATTGCTAAATTCAATTTTCAATCGAACATAAAGTGCATCCAGTAGAGTTTCACACTTAAATTCTTGAAGGAAAGGCTGAAAAAAGAGGGAGTGTATCAAGGAAATGAAAATTGTTAGTTTAATTTAAATAAAAATCTATAAGAAAGACTTCCAAAAAAAAAGAGCGCATCAAGCTAGAAAAATTTATTATTTTAATTCAAATAAAAAATATATGTAATTAATAAAAATACATAATTTGTGACTCCCAATTTAAAATAGTTGCGGGCGTGGATGTTTACGAAACCAACTAAAAACGAATAAAACATTTATGGAAGCCTTTTTTTGGGATCCATATTGATAGACAAACTAATAATTTGTTACATAATTACAATTATTGAACATTATAGAATGCGGTATATGATAATAAATACATATGTATAATAGATCTAAATGAAGGCGAATTATAAAATTGGGGTTGTTTTCCAAACTTATTGCAAAAAAAAGTAGTTTTGAAAACAATTTACAAAAAATAGGTGTTTTTTTTTGGAGTTATTGGAATGCATCAGTTGGGAAGACGCGGTCTACGTTAGGATGTCACTTGGGAATAGGGGCGGATTTAGGAAGGGCCTAGAAGGGGGCTCGAGCCCCTCCCACCAACTTTTGTAAAGCTTAGTTTCTATATATAAAATGCTACATTAATTTTATAATTTTATCTTAGCCCAGTGGCAAGTCTCCTCTATTTTTTTCTTTTTTTTTTTCTGCACGCTTAGGTTCAATTCCCAGCTTCTACAACTTTTAGAATATGTATGTAATTTTACATTTTATTATATATATTTCACTCAATAAAAATAAAAGCGGTTAATACTTTAAATTCTATTTTTAAGAAATCTAATAAATCATATTTCTTTTTATAATTTAAATATATCTAATTAAAAAAAATATCATATTTTTTATTTAGGGCAAAATACATTTTTGGTCTCTTGAGGTTTACATTTGGTAACACCTTTAATCCTTCTGTCAACTTTTCCGTTAATTTCTAACGGAAAGTTGATCTGACACATCTTTTTTATTAAAAATAATATATATTTTTATTTTTAATTATTAAAAATATTATTTTATTAAAACTATTTTTAATTTATTTTTTTTCCTTTTCTTCTCCCTTTTCCCTTTTTCCTTTTCTTTCTTCTTCGTTTTCTTCTTTGCTCTCCCATGGCCGACCAAAGAAGTACCAGAAAGGAAATCGTTTGAATACTTTTTCTCTGTCATGTGCTCGACAACGAGAGAAGGTTCTAGCGTGGTGGGTTTTGGTGCAGAGGGAGGGAACGAACTGTCAATTTGGCGGTGAGTTCAGGCGATGGATTCTGTCGGTTTCCGATGCGAACGAGGAAGGGAGGACGCGACGGTGTGGGTTTCGGGAAGGCAACAATCCGTCGGTCAAAAGAAGAAGGAGAAGCAAGTCGGGGGAGGTTTTCGTTCGGCTGGGGGGGAAGAACGAGGGAAAGAAAAGAAAAAAAGGAAAAAAATAAAGAGAAAGGAAAAGAAAGATCTAAAAAAAAGAATGAGGTTGAGAGAAAACAAACCAAAGAATCAGATATGTTTGATAAGAATGGAAATTATTCACCGAGATGAAATGCAGGTTTAGCTTAGGAAGGTCTTCTAGAGTCACCTTCAAAAGAATGTTTTTATTGAGAATAATTTGATAGCATGAAATGTGAAGCACATTCTATAAGCCAAAAATTATATGGCATCATGATGGATGGATACAGAGATGCAAAATCCAGCGTAGCAATGGCCTTCTCATAGAACCCAACCCTCGCTTCCAAACACAAGGAGACATTATTCAGATACAACTTCAATTTCCAGCCAATACATATTACATACTAAACATCATTGAATTGAAACAAATTAATCGACCAAATTAAGTTTCCTCGAGTTTGAGGTTTTTTACATGCAAGAGAGTAGTCAGACGACAGCAATTGAAAGCTTCAAATCGACAACCTCAAAAAGAGAAAGAAGACCAAGGAGAAAGAAGAGGAAAGAGGGGAAGAGAGAAGAGAGAGAGAAAAAAATAAATTAAAAATGTTTTTAATTAAGATTTTTTAATAATTAAAATTAAAAATATATTATTTTAATAAAAAGATGTGTCATATCAACTTTCCGAGGAACCAAACTCAAAACTGCCCTTTTATTTATTATATATATTTCACTTAATAAAAATAAAAGCTCTTAATACATTAAATTCTATTTTTTTTAAAAAATATAATAAATCAGAATTCTTTGAATATGTCTAATTAAAAAAATATATCATACTTTTTATTTTTTTTAAGTACAATAGGGATTGAGAGGATTCGATATGCCAGTTGAGTTATGCACTCATTTTTTTTGTTGTAATCTATTCTTAAAATTATTTATTTTTTAAGAATATATTTTTCTTCTTGGTATCAAATATAAATAAAAATGAATGTAAATATTTTTTAATTTTTAGAAAGTTATTTCTAAAAGTTAATTATATAAAAGAAAATATGATTCTATCAATTCTTATGAAAAAAAATCTTATTCTTTGTAATTTTTTCTCACATACTTACGTAAAAAATTTAATCATATTTCTTATATCAAAATCTATAAACTATTATATTAAGATTTCATATTCATCCACGTACTTTGTGGTTTGTTTTATTTTAGTCTCTATACTTTTAAAGTCCAATTTTTTAATTTCAGTCAACCATAAAAATGAAATAAGATTATATACAACTAATATTAATGCGTTCAAAATAATTTTTATACGAACTCAAGCCCCCTTAACTTAAAGTTTTGGATCCGCCACTGTTTGGGAAGATGCAACTCAGACAAATTTGGATTTATTGGAATGTGTCAGTTTGACTTACGCATTGCTTGAGGGACTGACACCTACATTTATTCTCCCTCTGGTCTCTGAATTCTCTCTCTCCCACCTTCATTTTTTAACACTCATTCATTCTCTCACCGTCACCTTCACCTCCCTGCAAAAAAATGCGCCTAAACCGTTCATCCCCTCTTAAAAAAAGGTAAAATATCTTTTACCATTATTAATTTTAGTTTTTTTTTATAATTACTAATATATTGTTCTTATTATTTTAAGGGGAAATAATTTGTGGAGAGTATCATAAACCAAATCAAGAAGTTAAGTTTTTGTATTAGAAAAAGTAAGTTTTTTTTTTGTTAAATAAAATATGTGTTATATAAAATGCTTGTACTGTAGTGAAAAATTACCGCATTTAAATGATTAATTGCTTAGAAAAAGGATTAAATATTTCACTCTCAAATTTAAATTGAATTAATACATCAATATAAACTTGAAAAGTGATAAGTTTAAACCTACCAAATCTAACGTATAATGTAATATTGTCAAAATATTTTCCATTAATTTAACAAAATAACAAATAAAAAATATAAATATTGTCAAAATATTATCCATCAATTTAACAAAATAAAAAATAAAAAATATAAATATTTTCAAAATATTGTCCATTAATTTAACAAAATAACAAAAATATTGTCAAAATATTTTCCATTAATGTAATATTGTCAAAATATTTTTCATTGATTTAGATGATTTATCAATGATTGAACCAGGATTGAACAAATTTTAGAAAAATATAAAAAAATTATATGGTTAGTTAAGATTTAGTTAATATATATATATATATATTTATTTATTTTTAAGGATGTGACATATTTTAATGGGATTTAATGAGTTTGAAAATATTAATAGAATCCGTTTGTTGGACATACGCATTCTTAGTGCTAGTTACGTGGAGAGCGGAACGTGAAGAGCGCGTCGCATTCGAAGCAGAATGCGTCTCTCCAAGAAACGCATTCCAATAAGATAAAAAAAACAACCCATATTTGCAAAATAGTTTTGAAACCCACAATTTTTCTATAAATAGTTTAATAAATAACCCTAGTTTAATATTTAACCCATCTGATTGAATGTGGTATATAATAGTGAATGCATACGTTATATAATCGACACTCCTTCGGAGACCTATTAGACACTTCTTAAAGTATGAGTTCCTTAGAATGAATGTGGTATATAACAGTAAATACATGCTCTGTATAATAGAAATTTCTTCAGAGATCTGTTACACATTTATTGAAGTATGAGGCCTTGACAATGAATGTGGTATATAATAGCAAGTACATGTTGTATATACGGTATACATGCATATATAAGTATGTAAAGTGTTAGATGTTGACTTTATAGAAGTAAGTACTTGGGATTATTTCAATTAATCTGGTTACAAAATGTAATTTCTACGAAATAAAATTTTCATCTCCCTGTTTTACAATACGATTTCCACTAAGAATAATTCAAAGCCCATTCTTCAAATTTTCTAGAATTTTTTTCAGTAAGTGATGCATTTTTTTTATGATTGTCTCAATTTTATGTCATGAAAGGAGATTCTATGATCAACACTAGAAAAATGATAAATAATGGATCGATTCGAACTAAACTACCATTGATAAAATGTTTTGGATTTCTATTTTGCAATGTGTAGTGGCGAAAAAACATGTTGAAAAAGCCAAGCCTGAGAAATGATACCTATCTAGTTTGCACTTGTAATCCAAAATTCCTCTACACTTCAAATGTGTCCTCCACACTCCAGAGGTATCCTATATTTCATTGGAAAACCCCTCTTCAAAAAATTGAGAGAACAAAAAGATAGATCAAGAAATCAGTGGGGATTTAAAAAATGCACAAGAATTTAAATGTTAAATACGAAAGTGAGAATGCTGAGATTTTGTTCACGAAATCTTATGGTTGGATAGACTAGCTGTAGATAATATTATACATCAGGGTGAGATGGACAATTTTTTTTATTGACTCACTCCCCTAAAATCATAGTAGTCATAAACTCAAATATGAAACATTTTTAGCATTTTTTCATTATAACTATATATATATATATATATAATTGAAAAACATTAAAACTATTTATTTGTACACATTAGTTACAACTTCCCTTTTTTTTTTTGTATGGATGACCCAAAATTGAGCCTAAATGATACATGATCAATTTCTAAAACTAAGGATATAACCTTTTGCTTGCGTGAAATTACCGAAATGCCCCGTGGAGATACTACGCCGAACTCTCGTTCTCATTTGTTATTATTCCCTCCAACCCTTGCTCTCTCTTTCGACAAAATAATATGGAAATTAGCCAAAAGTGATTCTCGCTCTTTTTTTTTTTTTTTTTTAAATTTTTTTTAATAATTTTATTATTATTTATTTCATTGTTTATGTTAGTTGTACGAATAGACAATGTTAAGAGGACAAATCTAAATTGTCATTAAGAGTACAATCAAATTGATAATTATCATCCAAACCACCCACCAATCTTTCAAATCAATTTATCTCTATACGTATAAAGAGTTATTTAAGTCTTTTAAGCAAATGAGTCAACATGCAAAAAAAAAAAAAAAAAAAAAAAAAAAAAAACTTTATGCATCTTTTTAACTCTTGAAACCTTACCTTTGTCAACTTTGAACGTTGTTTTATGTATTGGAATCACGGTTCAAGCATGATCAGATTGACATTCAAAAGCATTTAAAAGCAAGTACGTACACAAACATTCACATAGTTTCAATTCATCTTCATTGGTATAGGAGAGGTCGCTTGAAAGGGATTGTCAAAAGCGTGATCAGATTACGTAATGGAGTAAAATATAGGTTATTTAATTGTTGAAAATTAAAAGCATGATCATATTACGTAATAAGTGATAAAATAAGAGTTGTAATCTTAGAAAACCAAGAGCCAGAGCTAGAGTATAGATAAAGTCACAGATAAACCTATAGATTATAGAACAAATGAGAAAGTAAAAGATTTAACTAGCAGAATAACATGAGTGAGAGCGAAATCCAAAGCAAAAGCCACATCAAAAGCGAGAGCCAAATCCATATTGAGAGTAAGAGAGTGAGAGCTAAAGATTTCACAAAATCCTTATCACTTAGTTTTTGACATTTCGAAAATATATTAGAAAACAAAATATAAATGAAGAATTATTTTTCATAATTTGTTTGTTTTAGTTATTTGTTTATTTTTAATACTTTTACTTATTTATTTACTTTAATTTGAAGGATGGAGAAGAAATGTTTCTTCATTTGATATGGTGCTTGAGATGAGGAGGAGAGCTGTTATAGGGGAGGTTTCTTGAAAGGGATTGTCATCGAGCATAGTGAGTTATGATAAATTAAAAGGTCACATATATGACATTACAAAAGTTAGTTTGTCAGAATTTGACATTGTGATGAGGGTGCAACATAAGTTGGAATATGAATCTCCCTCACTTTACATCATTGAGAATAACAATATTTAATTTCTTTATGGAAATACCGATCTCTCAAAAGTCTAACTATTCACAACCATTGAATAGAAGCAACACGAAGAAGAAAATATGTAAGTTAACGATGTCAGTGAAAATGTGAGGGATGACCATGTTACATAATCGTTCAACATATATTAGGATGAGATCCCTTTATATGGGAGTTGCACCCAAATGAATTATTATTAATGGTCTCTTTAAGCCGTGGTAACATCAACTTAGGAATTATATGCTCGATCACACGATATTGATCAACATCAATGGAAGAGGAAAGGGTGCTTGAGACTCACATAGAACAATGTAGACGTGCAACATGTTGAACATGACACAAATGTAGAAAGGAGCCTACTAGGGAGGTACTCGAACCTTAGATAGTTGTAGACCTTGAAGAGGTGGTAAGTGAACGAGTGTAAAGGTGGAAGGTGAATTGTCCAATTGTTGAGAATATGACTTGGTCAACTCCAATTGTAATTGAGTATGGTCCTTTAGATGTTAGACCGTTTGTATCTAATGGAAGCATGAGAGACATCATTTTGCATGACTAGTCTTCTTTTGAGTCGATGTTGAAGTAGACCAAATATTCTTCTGTAAGGACTTGACGATGAGCTTATTAGTGTTGGCCATGAATAATAATTTTGAATTTTGGGTTTGAAATCAACTATGAATTTATACATTGTACGATGTATCATGAAACTTGTAAATGGAGGTTTCGTGTAGTTAGGATGCAAGGTTGTGAGATCTTTAGGATCTCAAAGTATGCAAATTCTCACATAGGTGTTGGGGTTTATGCCCTAAACAAGTGTAGTTTTGTAATAATGATATTTCAAATAAATAAAGAGTTATTTATTATGTTCTCGCACATAAACCTAAATCCAATAAACTAAGTTCCAAGGTTATAATGATCGATCTTGAACAATTGTGTAGGACACAAGTTGGATAAAGTTGTTCAAGTATAACCTGAATGGTCTATGGTATATGCATAAGGTTGAGAACCTTATACTGGTAACACCATGGATGCGACCCGCTTTGTATTCAGTACAAACGAGGTAATCCAACTCGTTCATGTGGTAGACATGCGAGTGGGGGGCATCCTGTATAATGAGATTATACAAGACCGAACCACAAATTATTAACCTACTAGTGTAACACCGTTAACAAGATAGGTATAATAATTTATAGATGATCATTAGTTACTTGACCTGAATCCTGAGCAAGTTACGACTCCTGCTTATGGGAGTTTGTCCTTAGACTAGTATGGGTGAGAGTGACCTGTAGCCGACTCAATAAGCCTACCTTCTCAGGGACAAAACCTTGTAGGTAGCTGGGAACTTAACTCTGCAAGATGGAATTCACTCATTCCTAAATTAGGGAATCAGATAGGTTGTTCTCTTAAGAACTGAATCCAGGTCTTGAACAATGGAGCCCCGCCTTCTTACTGACCTAAGAAGGATTAAGTTTATCGTAGGACCATAGACTTGTTGTTCATTAGAGGATCAGTGGTGCTTAAGGAGCAAGATGTAATCATAAGGATAAAACGGTAATTTGACCCAGCTGTGATTACGAACAACCTGTGAAGGGTCAACTCACAGGTATTGATTATATCAATGGACACAACACAATCTACAGTGAGGAGAGTGCAACTACGAGTTTATAGTGGAGTGACTCGTAGTTAATGAATGTTGGTTAATTAGATCAAAGAGTTTGATCAGTTAATCTCGTATCATTGGAGCTCATGATCTGTAGGTCCATTAGGTCCCTCCGTTGGCTCAACATGGAAATTTTGAGGGTATAAAGTTTGAAATGAAATTGAAGTGTTCAATTTCATATATAAGGAGATATATCAATTAGATATGTGATATAATTGATATAATATATAGTTTAATCTATATACAAAATGAGAAATACATAATAAGAGCACTATAGGGGTAGGATGGTCATTTCCACCCTATTTCCCTATAAATATGTGCATAAGATGCACATTTGAAGGCAATCTAAGGCATTTGTGAAAACCCTAGTGCTCTTTTGTAAGTGTTGTTGGAAAGGTTCCAAGACACTTATTCTCTCAAAATCTCTCCTAACTCCAAAAGAGGATTCTCACCATCTTCCTCTCCTAGAGATACAACGGAGAAGATCTAGCGACCGTGTTAAAACTAGTTCGAAGTTTGTGGAGAACGCGAGTTCGAGAGGAGCAAATGAGCATATGATGTTTTAAGTCTACAAAGGTAATACTTGTTGTCCATTCTTGATTTATGTGCTTAATCTAGTATATTTCTATTTTTGATTTGATCTACGTAACATATTACAAAAACACGCGATTCAAATCGCTTCCGCTCCAGGATTCGATCCCATCAATAGGCCCAATTGAGTTGTTAAATCACGAACATAGACAAACGAGTGTTGAGTTAATTGGGCACTAATCAAGGACAATTTCGAGAGAGTTGACCTGTCTATAAATATCCACACATTGTTGAGGACGTTGACAAGAGTATGGTGCAAATATAAGCTACAACAAAGCTAGACGTGCAAGGAAACAACACATACTCTTGTGAAGGGGTCTCTAGAAGACTCATATGCCATGTTGCATGCTTATAGAGAAATCTTGATGATAGAAAATCTAGTTACCTTTCTTTTTTCTTTTCTTTTTTTTTTTTTAAAAAAAGAAAACCTAGGTACCATATTTGAGATTGAACATGAGGATTCCATGCATTTCGAGTACATACTCATGACATTTCTTCCATTAGAGGTTATGTGAGTTATCTGACTATTATTGTTGGGCGACACTTATTTAAAAGGAAAGTACAAATTACAAATCATGTTGGTCGATAATGTAGCTATGGATGATAATGATCAAGTAAACCATTTGGCCTACATAATCATGGACAAAGAGACCAATTGGTCATGGAAATGGTTTATGATAAATTTGAAGGTTGCAATGGGAGAGACTTAAAATATGATGATGGCTTTCGACTGTCACGTCACTATCTCAAATGGAGTCGGAATTGTATTCTCCACAATATTTCATGCACTCCAAACTTACCACTTGGAAAGTAATGTGATGATAAACTTCAAGGACAAGATGACAACTGAATTACTTGTTCACTAAGCTAGGGCATTTTGTGAGTCGGAGTTCAAGAAATATTGATACCGCGACTTATTCATTTTTGAGGCGGTGCCATTGCAAACTATTTGTAGAAGGTTAGTGTTGAATGATGGGTACGATGTCATCTGACCCAAAAACGATATGATAATACGACTAGTAACTCTGCACAGTGTTTTAAATGTCATAACAACAAAAGCGAAGTTGTCCCATAACTGCCTTGCTTGATTTCATTAGAGATTTCCTCCAACAATTGTTTTATGACAAACGAAAATATTGGTCCTTGCACACTTTGATGTACTCGAACTATATTGAGAAGTGAATAATAGTCGAGTGTGAGAAGGCCATATAATGCAGAGTCAACTTGATCGACTATTACAGGTTTCATATGAGAGATTGTCGATTGAATGGTATCGTTGATCTCAACACGCGTGAATACACTTGTAAAGAGTTTGATTATTTTGATATTTCGTGTTCCATGCGATTGTGATAGCTAGAGATTACATCATCAATCTTTGCAATAGATGTTATAGTGTCGAATACCTTATGATCTAAACCATAACTATTCATGTCAACCTTCACCTTGAACATTTAGATATCAAAACCACGTTCCTTCAAAGAGATCATGAGAGAAATTTATTTGAATTAACCTCAAGGTTCTATATTTACGGTTGATGAAGATGAAGTTTGTTGACTCAAAAAATCACTCTATGGATTGAAGCGACCAAGGCAATGAGCCAATGATACAAAAGTGTTCACCAACTTATTATTTATTTAGGGGTATTTGGAGTGAGGGTTTTTGTGGGTTTGACTTAAGATGTTGAAGTAATTATATTTACTTATACTTCACAAGCTTAAAATTTTGTTGGACAAAAATCTATGGGTTTCAACACTTCTACCAAAAACCTTATTCCTAAATCTACTCTCTCACATAATTTTCTTAAATTCAAACTTTCTAAAATTTGCATCCCAAAGGTAAGTTTCCTAAACTCAGACTTTCTAAACACTTCGCTTAAATCTTAGGCTTAAGATATTAAATCTACACTCTAAATGCAAATTAAGAGTTTTAAAAGAAGCTTGCATGATCATTGTGTGTACTACAAAGAAGTAGCATCAACTTATAAATCTTATCTTTTATTATATGTCGATCATATATTAGTAGCACATGAGAGGCAATATTGAAGTAACAAAGCTAAAAGTAGAATTAAGAATTGAATTTGATAGGAAAGATTGGGTAGTAAAATTATAGCACCATGAGATTTAGGCTTATCACGCGGTGTGATTCTTAAAGTACCATTTATTCGTCAAAGAATCAACAAAAAAACATTGATGTTTGATTGCATTTCGTAACAGAAGAAATTATGGACATAACAATACTTAAGAGAAGCCCTTTAGTAAAAGACAATTAGAACAAGCAAATTTTGATAAGAATATGAAGAAAAAAAAAGGTTGATTCAAGTTGAAAAGCAATTAATGTAACAGGCACATTGGTAGCCCACTTTGAAGTTTCTTAAACAGACTCCATTTCCATTCTTATGCTTAAGGCATTGTTGCTTGCAAGACCACAAGTTGCATTCCTTCGGGTCAATCATTGTCATGCATCTTCCTCCACCATTTGCCTTCATTTCCACCACTTCCTCTGTTCATATTTAGTATTTCTATTATATATATATATTGAAAAATAATTTTGACATATTATTGATTGTCAAAGTGAATATAGCTCAACGATAATTGACATGTATTTCGTTTCTTAGGTTGGAGATTCAAATTTTCAAATCCCATATTTATTGTATTAAAATAAGTCAACATATTAATGGACTAGAATCATACCGAGTAATCACTAACAAACAATGACTTATTTTCATTTATCTTTTTTTATAGTATTTTATATAAATTATACTAAATTTACCTCTATATATCCTTTTTTCCCCTATTTCTAAAAGTTTTTCTTTTTTTAATGACCTCAATTTTTTTTAAATCATAGCTCAATTTTAGGAAGTAAAAAAAAAAAAAAATTGTTTTTTGGACCCTATTTTGAAATTTGGCTTAGATTTTAGGTTTTTTAAAAGTAGAAAACTGAACAAAGGAAATACAAGTTCGAATATATTTTATAAACTTAACTTTTGAAAACAAAAGAAAAAAAGAAATTATAAACACTTAAAAAAATAGTTTTCAAAATAATGTATTTTTTGTTTTAGAATTTAAAAGTATTTTTAAAAAGTAAAAAATAAACTATGAAAATCTAGGTATGAGTAGTCTTTATAAGTTCATTTTTTAAAGACAGAATAAAAGGCTAAATGTTACTCTTTTTTTTTTTTTTTCTTTTTTCATAGTTCTAAGAATGCAGTTTTTATTCTCTAAAAAAAAATTAAAAAATAAATAAGAATGCAGTTTTTTCATTATTTATTAACTTATTTCGGAAAAACTTAAATCGAAGTAAAGACTTAAAAAACTTCAAAAGAAAAAAGAAATTATAAACACTTAAAAAAACGATTTTCAAAAAACGTATTTTTTGTTTTAGAATTTAAAAGCATTTTTAAAAAGTAAAAAATGAACTAAAAAATATAGGTATGAGTAGTCTTTATAAGTTCATTTTTTAAAGACAGAATAAAAGGTTATATGTTACTTCTTTTTTTTTTTCCATAGTTCTAAGAATGCAGTTTTTACTTTATTTATTAACTTATTTCGGAAAATTTTAAACTGAAGTAAAGACTTAAAAAACTATTTATGCTTTTAATATCTAGATGAAATTTTAAAACTATTTTATTTTTTCATTAGAAAGAAAAAACACATTGTCAGTGTCACTGGTGTTTTTGTTCTCAGAAACGTTTAAAGAGGTTTTCTCAAGTTAAAAGGAAGAATTATTCAACAAAAAAAATATTTATATAGTAATTGACTATGTTAAAAACAAAATTTTATTTTGAAAATCAACAACACTTCTTTAACATGGTTCCTAAATAATCGTTAATTTTTTGTTTTAAAAAAATTGTTTGAAATAATTTTCTTGTGAGTTATTTTTATTTTTTTAAATTAAGCTTGTAAATCTTTTTAATTCGAAAAAATATTTAAAATTTAATTAAAAAGATGGCCAAATTAATTGTTAGAAAGCAATTGGCCACCAAAGCACACAAGTTCATGAACAACACTATTACACTCATTTCTTTATTAAATTCAATGTGATTTTTGAATTAGTTCATAGAAAATGTTTCTAATTGAATTTAAAAGAAAAGATCATATTAATTTCCCACCTATTCAAATTGAAGACTCAAATGGGATGAAATAAAAAAGTTATAAAACTAACCAGCTAAGCTAAGTATATATTGGAATAAAAATTGAAGATTTTCATATGAAAATATAAAGAAAAGAAAAGGAATTAAATGGGTTTGAAAAAAAAAAAAAAAGAAGAAGAAGAAGAAATACCTGAGAAGGGGAGAAAAGGGAGTGTTAAAATGAAAAAGAGAGCCAAACAAAGCTTCATATCTCTCAAAGTTTTGCAGATTAATGAAACAATAATTTAAGAGTTGGAATTTAAAGTGAGAATGGGAGAGAGGAGGGAAAGGCTTAGAAAGTTTCCATATTGCTTTGCTACCAAAAAAAAAAAAAAAAAAAAACAATTGGCTTAAGTGGTCCACCAAAAGATTTGCCTTTACCCATTTTCTTTCCTTTCCTTTGTCTATGAGGGCCATTTCAATTGGGTACAAAAACAATTATAGATTTAATTTTTTTTATATATAAATCCTTAAATTTTGATAGATAATCATTTAGGTCCCGTTTAATAACCATTTGGTTTTTTATTTTTGAAAATTAAAACCTAAAAATACTATTTCTACCAATGGTTTTTTATGTTTACTTATCTACTTTAATTTCTACCTATGTTTTGAAAAACTAAAAAAAGTAGTCTTCAAAAACTTGTTTTTGTTTTTGAAATTTGGTTACAAACTTAAGTGGTACCTCAAGAAAGATGAAAATCATTGTAGAGAATATGAAAAGAAATTGTGGAAAATAGACATAATTTATTAAAATAAAAAAACCAAATAGTTATCAAACGAGACCTTAATTTTTAGTTTTTGAAAATTGTACTTATTTTTTCACCATTTATCTACCATAGTTTTCAAACTTGAGTTGGTTTTTTAAAACACATCTAAAAACTAGATAAGAAAATATAGAAAATTAGTAATTCATAGACTTGATTTTTAAAAGGAAAAAAAATTAAAAATTAAATAGTTAGGTTTATGAGTTTATTCTCTTTTAATCTTTAAACAGGGTTGAAAATGAGATATTTGTACGGAAGACCCCTTTTTATTATCATTAATGTTGAATGACCTGGCGCTCGAAAATAATGAAAACTGACCTATTCTGACGTGGCAACACACGCAAAATTACGCCGAAGGGTAGCTTCTCACCTCGCAGGAACGCGCACGCCTTCTCGAAAGGAACGCGCACGACACGCCTTCTCGAAGGAACGCGAACGCGCACGCCTTACTCGTAGGAACGCTCACGGTTACTCGTAGGAACGCTTTCTAGGAACGCTCCCGCTTACTCGTAGGAACGCTCCCGCTTACTCGTAAGAACGCTCCCGCTTACTCGTAAGACCCCTCCCGCTTACTCGTAGGAACGCTCATCCTTACTCGAAACGCCCGCTTACTCGTAGGAACGCTCATCCTTACTCGAAACGGTGACTCGCTCATGCATACATACAGTAACGCTCATGCATGCTTACTCGTAGGAACCCTCACGCTTAAACTCGCTCTCGCTTTGGAAATAATGAAAACAGAAGATGCAAATATCTAAACAACCATAATATATTCATTCATTCACATGTCACAAAAAAAATACATTAAGAAAAATAAAAAACACATTATAAGGAAGGGAAAGGAAGCTCTTTGCATCTCCTAATCGACTTCACTGGAGGAGAGTCGACACGCCGAGGGGGCCGACCGTCCGCCTCTTCTTGGGGCGCTCTTCAGTAGGAATGTTAACGGAACATTCGGAAGGCGCGCGTCGGTTGCGCGGGGAGGATGTCGAGAATCAAGAACCGTGGCGCGCTGGTTGCCTCAATGGGGTCCCGGAGGACTCTCGGATGACTCCTCTCGAGGACTCATCTGATTCCTCCCGGAGAGTCATCCGAGGACTTGCTCGGTGGTCGCCCGTGATAGTTGAAAAAACTATCCTCTCGATGATTGTGGTGTGAGGCAGAAAACAGCTTTTTCTACCTCTTCATTGTCGTAAATCGATTTGTCCGAACTGCACTTCGGTTGTGTTTGAATTCATTTTGAAGGGAAGAATATGAAAGAAAGGGTGAAGAAGATGAATAGAGGTTAATTGTCGTTTAGGATGAAATTTGTATAAGTCACACCCTATATTAATACTAAAAACTCAACGGTCGAACTTAAAGACGCTTTGATCACTAATTAATGCGCCTATTTGTTTCTCCAATTAGAAATTACTTCACTGTTTTTGTAATCATGAAAATACTCGATCGGCGTGAGTGTATCGGGAGTAACCGAGTACGAGAGCGAGTTATCGAGAGCGAGAGCTAATAAGCGAGAGCGAGCAATCAAGAGCAATTCAACGGGGAGCAAGAACGCGGGAGAATATAACGGTAGCAAGAAAGCGAGAGCGATCCGACGAGAGCGAGTCTTCGAGAGCGAGCAATCAAGAGCACTTCGGGAGCAATAACGCGAGTTGAAATAGACGATATCAAAAAAGCGAGAGCCTATCTACGAGAGCGATCCAACGAGAGCGATCCTGCGTGAGCGAGCCAACGTTTTTTTTTTCATTTCATATAAAAAGGGTTTTTCATTTCTACATCTCACTAACAAGTTCTTACTCTCTCTCTAAGTTCTCGACACTATCACTCTCTCTAGTCTCTTCAGTTCCCAGGCGTTCGGTCGCACTCCGTTCCACCGCCGCTTGTCGTCGACAGTCCACCGGGGTTTTACGTCGACCTTCTACCGCTGTTAGCCGTCAATATTCCACCGTCGACAGGTTTCACTGTATTGTTTTTATTTTTTTTTATATTCGTAACTGCGATATTGATTGTTACAGTCGAGCGGTCGAAATGGTGCATGTACTATATCTGTCTAGTTTTATTTGGAAATCGACGATAGGTTGCTAGGGTTTAAGTTATATCTGTCTAGTTTGGGGTTGTTACGTTACTGAACGCACAGACGGAGATGACGAGAGTACGTCAGCGATTGGGCGTGTGCGAGTGAACGGAGCGAAGTCGGCGGGAGCGAGTTGATGAGCGCGATTGATCGATTTCATTTTGTATATATATCGATTGTATTACACACATCGTTTTTAATATATCGGTGTTCGTGCATTTTGTTAAAATGATGTTCAACTATTATCCACGAGTTTAGAATGACAAATCGCTCAAGATAGCACGTAAATATCGGTTTCGTGTCAAGCATCTAGTTTAGCACACATCACCGGTGCTAACAAAGTATTGAAACAGTCGACATCTACACACTTGGACTATTCAGGAATGATGATTCGGTTCGTTCGTTGATGTGGACCTCGTATTCAATAGTCCACTAGTCCATCACATTCTTCCGAGGAGGTGAGAGAGGATGGAGGCGAAGGCAATGAATCGATGTCGTTTCTCTATCAATGGAACGAAGAGCCAAGTTTGGTAAGGATGAGTTCATTCTAATAGCGAGATTGTGGCAATCCCCACGATCCACGTGAACGGCCCGAACCGTCGATTTGCTCTTCGGGAGAAGTATTTCGATGGCATGGGAGCGGACATCCATGTAGATGCTTTTGAGTCCGCCTACAAGACGATAAAATTTGACACCCACGAAGATGCGGTGAAGGTGTCGCTTATATATTACTGTGAGGCAGTAATGATGGGGAAGAACAACTGGATTCCCTCCTGCTTTTCAGGTAATACATGTTGTAAAATGTACTTATTATCACATTCTAGTACTGCTACGAAGCTAATGAATATCTAATAGGTGTGGGCATACGAGACCCTACTACCGATGGCGGATCGGATAGCTACTCGCGTCAATGACGACGCGGTGCCACGATTCGTAGATGGTCGTGCACACACTCTGTTACGTACAAGGCCTTGGAACGAGATGTCTTCGCGTCAAAAAAGGTTTATAACCTCTAATATGATATGATTCACGTTAATGTGTATGCATGACTCATCTTACTTACCCACTCTATGTGTTTGTGCATTCTTTGTTATTAGTTGGTCGTCGTCGCGAACCTTATCCCATCAGAATCGGAAATGCAGTATCGTGGCAGACCTGTACACGATAGACTCTTAACGGCGTCCGATGATGAAGAAGATGAGTTGGGATCTGCGGAAGATGACGATTTGTTGAGGAGGTCCAAAGATATGGATGTCGATGTTGAGGATGTCACGGTCGAGGATCGGGAGAACATTAGTGAGAGACTCGGAACACCGACCGTTCCCCGATTCGTTCGCATATCAGGTCTCCTGACCGATCCCCCATTGGATCACCGGTCCGATCCACGACCCCTATTGTCCAACCTTCACACGATCAACCCATTGATATGCCCACCGCAACTACCAGTGTTGACTACATTCGGGGTATAGAAATGCGCGTTCAAGGCGTCGAGATAATCATTAATGATCACCAAAAAGAGTATATACCTGGACATGAGGACGAAATGAGAACGAGGCGGGGAGGTTAAAACCCATCTGCTATGGCTACGCGAGTTCATGTCTAGGATGATGAAGGTACATTACATACTGTAGTATCTTGCTTTCTGTCAGCCTTAATTGGAAATAGTATGTCTTACATGGATTCCATACATTGCAGGACGATGATTGCACAACAAGCCATCATGCACCCGAGCCATCTCCCACTTCACATGTGCCATCTCCCACCCCCACTCTCATTCCCGATCCATCCACCACCGACACCCCCACTCCCACTCACATTCCTAATGACCCACCCGAGTCATCTACCACTCTCACTCCGTCCGACCCTTCCGTTCCACCCGAGCAATCACATACTCTCATTCCACCCACGACGTCCACCACATCCACCACCCACACACCCACTCTCTTTCCCGATCCATCCACCACCGACACACTCACTATCATTCCCCATGAGCCATCCGAGCCATCCACCACACCCACACCAACCCTCGCTCCCACACTCATTTCTAATGAGCCACCCGAGACATCTATCACTCTCACTCCATCCGACCCTTCCGTTCAACCCGAGCCGTCCACCATCCACACTCCACCCGAGCCATCTCCCATTCCATCCGACCCTTCCATCCCTGATGAGCCAGCGGACCCTTCCACAAACCGACTGGCACTATCGCCATTGACAGATGTCTCACATCCCATCCAATCCGATTTAACAGTAGTCGGGGAGGATATCCTATCTAATATCGTTGCAGATGCAGCCACGACATTGGATAGTTTGAAGAAAATGCCATCTCTGCCCCCCTTGGCTGGGGGAACTCACAACCCGACGTTGGAGATCGAAGATATTGACGTCACCGTCCCTCTTGCGGTCCAACAACCCGACGAATAAGAGGGTTTGCGAAAGGGTAGTCGCAAGAGAGTACCACGAGTTCGTTACTCTCCCAGCGGTAAGACTATCATAGAATATGTCGAGGGCGAGCACTCCCCAGAGCGCAAGAAGGCCAAATATCCTATTCCCGGTAGGGTACCTATACTTCATAACCCGACCGTGAAGTACAATCATGCACATGGTGTTGATAAGGAGGTGTTCGAGTCGATGATGTCATGGATTCGAGGATCCTCCACAAATGGGAGATGTTAGGCCAGGGTTGGGGACGATGTCAGTCCCAATGGGGAAAAAGTTCTTCACCGATCTCCTTACACCTAGCTCATGGGTCGAGTGTGACATAAGTGTTACTTCATTCGTTCGTTACTCACATCTGCTAACGTATATTCTTTTTTTAAACTAATGTACACCTTAATATGTTTTCAATGTTGTTGTTCATAGACTATGAACACGTTGTGCATGTTCGTGAAGAACAAGTTGTCTACGCGACTAGAGATGTGTATAAACAAGTTCACGGTGCTTCCAACTGGGATATTGGTGAGTTAATTATATAAGTTATTTACGGTTTTCCACTCACTATGTCTTACTACTATGTACCATATCTGATCTCACCTAAATGCACGAGGAAGGATAGTCTCTTCCAGAGGATCAAAGGCAAGCCGAAAATCAAATCACCATGGTTTGAGTATGAGAGAAGACACACGCGCGGAGTGCGTCACGAGGTGAGCACGATGCATACAAACCGGGTGGCATGAGGTGGATTTCGTTTTTGTCCAACAAACATGAAGGAACATTGGTTTCTACTATGTTTGGACATTACATGAGGTTGCATAATGATATTTGACTCCTATCCATCGTATCTCAAGCCCCAAGAAGTGGACAGGTTCTTAGAGCCATTGACGTATACTTTGCCGTCTTTGCTTTATTACTGCGATGTCCAACGTCACAAGCCTGAGATACAAACGGATAGGTGGAAATTATTACGTTCGAAGACTGCAAATCTGCAACGGAACTCACTTGATTGCGGCATATTTTGCGCAAGTGGATTGAATACCTCGTCCACCGGGCGCGACAAATCCGATTCATCCAAGACCGAATGATAGCGGACTTCGGGACACACTACGCTTGTCAGTTATGGTCTGGGAATGAATTTTTTTGACACTAATTCTCATTTGCACATACAGTTAATTGATTCATTGATGTATATATGTTTTTTGTATAACTATTTAATGTAAATCGACCCGATTGTAAAACATTAATTCATTGATTAATTGTATACAGTTCATATAAACGAATGTTTTGTACAATGCATATACTGTGAATGGTAGTTAATTAGGAGATATAATGTTCCACAGTGTGTGAGATCCAACATGAGCGATCCAACTTGAGCGATCCAACGTGAGCGATCCAACGTGAGCGATCCAACAAGTTTGTTTCTGCGAGCGCGATAAAACGAGCGTCAGATTTCATACATGTTCCTACAAGACAACACAATATGCAAATTAAGATGTGGTACTATTAACACATTGTACAATTACATTCAGATTTCATACATGTTCATCGATTCAGGGGTTGATTACATGATTGTCGATTGTGTCCGACATTACCACATTGACCACATTTTCTACCACGCCTATGCTCTCCACCCGATGGGATCCGTTGTACACGTCTTCGACCAACCCTTACAACACGTTTCGGGGGTTGTATCCGGACATCCACAAAACCAAGTGGCTTCGGCCATTCAGATATATGACCAAGTGGGAAAATTGGTTCTTCATATACCGCTTGGAGCGCTTCCACAAAATAGTACTGGTTGCAAAGGGTTGATGGAGCAATGTTGCGCTCCCTAGCCGCCATGATAGCATGGGCACAAGGTATCTCATACAAATCCCACTCCCTGCATGTACACTGACGTGTTTGAAGATTGACGATACCCCCTAAATGACCATCCCTCACGTGATAATTGTAACAATCAATAGGGTCAACGCGGTAACGTCTACCTTTCTCACACTCGCGCAAGTCGCTTCTCTGCGTGAGTCGAAAGCAAGGTGTGCGCGCGCGTGCCCCAATAATTACGTCGTTCGTAAAACCATCCTTGTAAGTGTTCTCGCACAAAATCAAATAACGCAACAATTGGGAGCAACCGTGCCTCAACCGTGAGTGAATTGAAACACTCAGCGCTGTTGGACGTCATGTTGTCATATCGTCTGTTTACCTGAAAACATGTTGTCCAACGCTCCATACCTATGGCCTCTAGATATCGGGCTACTGCACCTCCACGCAATAGAACAAGTTGATCCCAATACCTTCTAAATTCAGACTGACGGACTGCCCGCATGCGTGAAAAGCCTCGTATGCATGCCCCCAGTGCCATGAATGCATATTTAAAATTGTTTTCATCTTCAACCTCTATATCAAAAATAGTGGCCGGGTTGACAATTTTAAGGGCTTCGCCATATGCATGGAGCATGGCATACAACTCCTCTGGAGTACCTTTGGCTAATGCATGTGCCATCTCCCTAGCACGCCATGCTTTGTCATAACTAATGTTCACACCATATTGTTGTCTAACATCCTCGATGATGTGCTTCGACTTGTAAATTCGACCTACTCCCGCAAACTTGCTTCTTATTAAATGACCTATGACTTCTGCACTTGCTTGCCTATGATCATGATTCAACAATTCAATTGAGCATGAGTGTTGGCCGACATACTTGTTTATTCTAAACAAGATTGTTCCTTCCATCTGTACCGCACGTAACCTCCATGTGCAAGTCTTCTCCAAACAACCAACTGTGTACAAATCCTTCGTTGATTTTTTAACCCTAAATTCAAAATTATTATTCATTGCCAACATGGACAGTCGCTTCTTCAACTCTTTCTTATTTACAAACAACTGACCAACCCCAACATCTTCATTACAGTTATTAACAGATGAAGATTGTCCAATCAGAGTTAAGGTTGAGGTTGGAATTGGATTTGGAGTTGGAGTTGAAGTTGGAGTTGAAGTTGGAGTTGTAGTTGGATTTATAGATGGAGTTGGATTTAGAGATGGAGTTGGATTGAATGTTGGATTTGGATTTGGATTTGGATTTGGAGTGGGATAAAGAATTGGAGTATGAGTAGGGGTATGAGTGGGAATGAGAGTGGGAGTGGGAGTTGGAGTTGGAGTTGGATTGGGTGAATGATTTGGATTTCCATTTGGAGTTGGAGTTGGAGTTAGTGTTGGATTTGGAGTGGGATTTGGAATCGACCATGCTTCACAATTATCCATCTCATATTGTCCAAAAACATCGTGACCATGTTCTGACTCCCAAGGGTTCACATCATCGTTCACTAATGATACTCCCATCTCGTTGGGTGATATATCCACCTCTACTCGTGGTATATTGAGTGTGTCAGCATCTAATGATTGGTGAACCACATGACTCGTATGGGGGACGACCTCATTCGGATGTACATTACCATCATTTCTGTTTACTGTCGATATAAATAGTTGCATCCTCGGATACATTTTCTCGAAGTAGAAGAAACTCAAGGTCGATGGCGGTCCTTATGTACATTGGAGGTGCTTCCTCGAACAACGGCATCTTCACCCTTATTATAATGTCCACCATCGTCTGGCTAGTTCCTGTAACATCATATATAAGGTTTTTCAACTCAAATAACCTAATGGTGTCGGACACAACAACACCGGTTAGGCAACCTCCAATGTAACAATTTTGAATTTCATCCCAACATCCACCATATCTTATGAATAGAGATTTCTTCTCCATCCTGCAATAAAACAAGTTGAAATAGACGGTAATTCAGTGTCAACGACATTAATAAACGACAAGAATGAACCTAGATATACTGGAAATTGGGTGTCACTATAGCTCTCGGTAAACGCTCACGTCGTCCGCTCCCGTCGTCCCGCTCCCGTCGTCTCGCTCTCGCAGCACACTCGCTCACGCACTTTTACTATTTGTTACTACTTCTCGCTTCACGCTCTCGCTATCACGTTCAGTAATCCCATAATAACCTCCGCACGTTACTAACAATGTCACCACTCAATGCTTCAAGCTTCAAACACTTTCATTTACTGTTTTTTACAATTAAATTCTTCGAAAACAACGGTGTGATCCTATGGATGTTTTCATACTGACTGAAACGTATAAGGGAATAAAGTATGCACCCATTAACATTGTAACGTACCTCTTACTTAACGAGAGATCGCACCAATTTAGGGTTTTACGAGAAGGCTTCGACGAAGAAGAATGAGAGAAGAGTATAGAACAAGTATCTTAAGCTTAATGGGAACAATAGTAGTAATTATCGAACACACAATGGAGTTTTGTTCGTATTATATTATTTTACAATTTTATTATCATCATTCCTTTGTCAGAGTATTCGGCTAATAAATTGGCATGTCATTTCATACAGTGTCTTATCGTACAACGCGTATTTCTCAGCGTTTCTGAAGGTAACCGTGAGCGAACGACGTGAGCGTTACTGTATGTATGCATGAGCGAGTCACCATTTCGAGTAAGCGGGAGCGTTCTTACGAGTAAGCGGGAGCGTTCCTACGAGTAAGCGGGAGCGTTCCTAGGAAGCGTTCCTACGAGTAACCGTGAGCGTTCCTACGAGTAAGGCGTGCGCGTTCGCGTTCCTTCGAGAAGGCGTGTCGTGCGCGTTCCTTTCGAGAAGACGTGCGCGTTCCTGCGAGGCGAGAAGCTACCATTCGGCGTAATTTTGTGCGTGTTGCCACGTCAGAATAGGTCAGTTTTCATTATTTTCGAGCGCCAGGTCATTCAACATTAATGATAATAAAAATGGGTCTTCCGTACAAATATCCCGTTGAAAATAGGGAAGGGTCGTTAAAATTCTTTTCTCTTCTTGGCCCCTGATCCTATTTTAAACAAAGATTATTGTCCAAAACATAGATAATTTGACCACGTGGAAATTTTTGTTTTCCTTATATTTAAACTTAATTCATTTAGTCTATTTTAGTTTTCTTAATTTTGTATTTATTTTTGTTTAAAATCAATTTAGTTCTTGCAATTATTTCTTCTATCAATTATTTAACGAATTTCTAATATAGACATTTTTTTTAATTCATTTACCAAATGTCGAGGCCTATGTATATAGACAAGTAGTAGTTAAGGTCACATGTATTCAGAAATGCATTTTTATAAAAAAGTTATTCCATTATAAGTATTTTAACAAAAACTCTTAATAATAATAAAAAAATATTGGTTGGGTTTAATAATACTAAAGTGCTTTTGATCTAATTAGAAATATGTCAAAAGTACAAAAAAGTGAAATAATTGAGAAAATGTGTAGAGAGAAGAAAAATGTGAAACAAAAGATAAGGGAGAGAATATTTATAAATTTGGAGAAAAGGTAGTGAAAGTTATGGAGAAATTTGTGTGAGAAAGTGTATATATGCAATGAGATGTTATTGACAGCTAAATTTGTTAAGAGAGAGATTGGTGAGAAAATAGAGAAAGTTAGAGAGAGAGAGAGAGAGAGAGAGAGATTATGTACATAATTGTTAGGGAAAGAAAATATGTCATGGAAAATTGAAAATGAAGTATTTAAGCAAGATAAACTATCAAATATTTCTTTGAAAAACACTTTTAGATTTTTTTAAAAGGCTTTCCAATTATGGGAAAAAAATTAAACATTTCAATTACAATTGATGGGTAAAAATTGATAAATAAATAATTTTAATGGCATCTTGACGTGAAATAAATGGAAAAAACAATCTTAATCTTCTATATAGTTGTCTTTGCTCCACTTTTCCAATGTAACCCTCAAGATGGTGCCTTAGGCTCTTATACCATATTAGATTTCTATGAGGTTTCATCTCAAAATCAATTGATAATGAGAGAAGTAACTCATATATCTTATATATTGTGAGGTTACTCTCCACTTTTTCAATGTGGGATCTTCAACAGTTACCACACCAATTTCTATTTTTCATTTTAATGAAAAATATATATATTATTTTTACTAATTTGAAAGTTTAGGAGTATTTTGTATAATTTAATAAAGTAAGTTACTAAAGATGGAAAATATTGGGTTTTAAATATGACCTAATTGTTGATTGAAAAAGCTTCTATTACGTTAAGTAGGATTGAACCCAGATGGTAAAATAAAACGAGGGAGGAGGTTGATGCTGGATAATACTGAACTTAGAATTCAAATGATTATTCTTTTTTAAGGTTCGAGAACGAAAATTAGATATCTCAGAAAGTTTATGGAAAAAAAATGGAGTAAATCTAAAAATTTAAACACCAAAATGAGACTTAAATAAATGAAAAATCAATGACAAGAACTAAAATGATTTTTTACCTAAAGTTTATTTAAGAGCTAAAATAAGAGATTTAGACTCCATTCGATAATCATTTAGTTTTTATTTTTTGACTTTTTAAAAATTTGACTTATAAACAATATTTCTATTCTTGAGTTTTTTTGTTTTATTATCTACTTTCTAAAAGTGTTTTCAAAATCGAAACTAAGTTATAAAAACTAAAAAAAATAGTTTATAAATACTCGTTCGTGTTTTTGGAATTTGAGTTAGAATCCGGTTGTTTCATTCAGAAATGTGAGTACTAGTTAGGAATTTGAGACGAAACAAACATAAGTTTCAAAAACAAAAAACTAAAACCTAAGGCCTAGATAACCTGTTGGTTTTTTAAAATTGTGTTTGTTTTCCCTACATTTTTCTACAATGACCTTCATCTTTCTTAAGAAAACATTTGAATTCTTAGCCAAATTTTAAAAACACAAAAATAGTTTATGAAAATACTTTTCTATTTTTCAAAACTTGGATAAGTTCTTGAAAACATAGGTAAAAATTAGATAACAAAATAAGGAAACACATGGTAGATGTAGAATTTATAAACTTAATTTTAAAAATAAAAAACTAAACAATTATTAAACGGGATCTAAATTATCAAAAAGGGGCCTAAGAAATTTAGAAACCAAAATGAATAAGGTATCCAAATGAGATTTAAACTAGTCATTCAAGAGATAAAATCAAACTAAATTGAAGAAAAAACATAACAAACAAATTAAAATAGATTCTTGTTAAAAAAAAATAGAAAAAGAAAAAGAATGAAATAATTTCTATTTAACTAGATTTGAAATTGATATATGCATTCTTTGAAAGATGGAAATAAAATGGAAATGGTATGAAAATGACCAAAATCAAACCAAATATTACATTAAATTTCAACATAAAACACAATGGGGTATTGGTATTCAATTCACCATAGAAATGCATGCCTTTTTAATTTCCACCTCAATTTAGGTCTCCTTTGGAATTGTGTTTGCAGGAACAAAAAGCAATTACAGACTATTTGGTAAATCCGATTTTTTTAAACCTATCGAAAATTCACTTCTCAATTTATTGTACGTTCAAAAACACGCTCATACTAGCTTTTGAATTTAACTTTTCTAAAAATTTGCTATCTTCCCTAACTAAGTTTTAAAAATTTCAAATCCATCCCTCCATCTTTTTTACGTCTATTCTCTTATATTAACGAAATTTGGATTGATTGAATTTTTTATAACAATTGTTTTTCTTATAATTTTATCAAATAATTTAAAGTAAACAAAATTACACGTAATTTAAATGATATATATATATATATATTTTAAATAATTATTTTATGCAGAATTTGATATTTTATATCGATATAAAAATAGTTAAAATAATGTATATAGTTTAGTCATCATAGTTAAATTACAACCATTTCTATCGAATTTACCAAACATTGGGACTACTTTTCTAGGTTTAAAATTGAATGAGTAATTATTATAAAAAGCTAAGTCTTTATTTTTTATTTTTTATTTTTTTATTTTTGACAATTATCATATCAATGTGCCAACTTCCATGTCCATCCACAAAGTGATGATAAAACAAACCCAACAACAATCACATCTCTATCTCACTTACCCTCTCAAGTTATGGATGATTGGACAGTTTACTTTTAGACGTGCTTCCCAATCAAGCAATTTCCTTTTTTCCTTTTTCCCTTTATTCAATATTGCTTTTATATTCTTTTGCTACACCATAATTTTGAGTGGGAAGCACTTTTGTCCATGTTACAAAGGTTTTTTTTTTTTATTATTAATATTACAAAATTTCAAACTTTTTATAAAAATATTGCTATTTTCAAATTATTTATAATAATATTGTAGTTTTAACGCGTTGGTAATGGGCGTGGAAGATAAGAGACGACCAACTTTGCCATCTGTTGGAAAATTTGATCGTCTCTTGAAAAGTCGACCATTTTTCACGCACAAGATGGCCGTCTCTTCAACAGACGATCATTGCCAACACATTAAAACTACAATATTATTATAAATATTTTGAAAATAACAATATTTTTATAAAAAGTTTGAAAATTTACAATATTAATAAAAAAAGCCATGTTACAAATACCAATCTCACTTAAATAAAGTATATCAATAACATATCACTGATATACTTTATATTAGATATATCAACAGTTCATCATTGATAGACGGTTGATATATACTTCATATTGCAAAAATGTGGGATTAAAAAAAGAGAATTAAAGAGACTATTTTGGACTTTTTACAAATTCTGTTTAGGTTGGACTGAATTTTTTTGTTAAATTTGCAAAAGGAAATAAAGAAGATACACGCTTACAATTGTACCAAATTTTTTTTGCCATTATTACAACTACTCTTAAAATTTAATCCTTTTAAGGTTTCTAAAGTGTTTCAAAATAGCCCACCACCTCACATTATAATACCAATTTGACTGAAACTATCATATTCCTTAAATTATTAAAGTAAATAACGTATTGATTGAAAAACAAAAAAGAAAAAACCTTGAAACTACCTTCCTGCCTCTTGCCATCCAGAACTTCATTTCTGTCCACCTCTACCCGTTCTTGGAAAAATATTTTAGAAAAGAGGATTAGAGAGAATTTTAGAAAACGTTTTGAAAAACATTTTAGAAAGTAAATGTTATACACCAACGAACAAATAGGCAACACAACAACTTGATAACATATAACCCATGCCAGAAGATTTGATGACTAGTTAAATCCCCCTATTGTACACTACGAGACAAATTGCCTCTAACAAGCATTAACATGAAAATGACAAAGAGTCGTACATTAACAAATATACAACAAAAATAAACAACAATGCTAAACGAAAAGCATAACATGAAAGCATGATAAAAAGAAGTTGAAATGGGCATGCAACCAAGAGCAACACGCCTTGGACAAGCATGATCATGACATCCTCCTCCACTTTAAATGGTTGATGTCCTTGTCAACCGACTTTCCTTGAACTTAACAATCTTGGAACAACTATCTTCAATTCTTCGTCTTGATCCTAGTGGAATTCCGTATCCAAAACTTCATTCCACTTCTCTAGGAACTTGCTATGTCCTCTCAGCTAGGACTCCAAAGGTGTTCTCCAACAGGATTGGTGGACTCGCCACTTCATATTTCTTCACATGGTGTCAGCCTTGCTTGCTCTAGGATATGGGTTGTTTTGGCCTTGTCTTTGATAAGGACAACAACCCTCAACATATCTCTACAATGGCATGATATTGTCCACTTTGGGCGTACATCCTCATGGCTTTGTTTTTGGTTCCCCAAAAGACCTCATACCAATGGAGATAATTGTCCTCACTTATATACCATGAATCACTTTCTTCCCTAGCCAATTTGAGACTTAGACACTCGAACTTCCTGTCGAACAAATCCGACCACTCCCAATTGAGAGCCTACTCTTCATCTCGAGGCACAATTGGTTAATCTCGAGGCAACATCCACAAAGAGCACACAAACACGGATCACACTTTCTTATCAAGGGAGTGAGCGATATAACACCCATATAGAGCACAACGAAGGCTCACTAATCTTTGTTCCACTTTGAGAATTTCTCTAGTACACAACTAGGTTTTTACCATGTCTCTGATACCAATTGATAATAATGGGGTTTATGCCATAAACTCGTGAATTTGTAAATTGAATTTATTTATTCAATAAAATAAAGAGTTATTTTTATCAGTTTTCTATACTCGCTTGAACTCAAATCCAATAAAAAAAACATTCAAGGTTATTCATATAACTTGAACAGTATGCAGTGGACATACAGGTGAATTGTGTTCAAGTAATAACCTAAAGGATCTATAGTACACAGATGAGGTTGGGTACCTTATCCTAGTAACACTATGGATATGTACAAACAAGTTGATCCAATTTATTCATGTAGAGACATGTGAATGAGGGTATCCAATGCGATGGGTTTGTATAAGGCTAGACCACGAAATAATTAATCTTCCTTTGTAACATTGTTAAATGAATAAATAATTATTTCACTTAGATGTCTGCCCAAGGACTTGCATTGTCATTTAAGAGAGTTTCATCCCCTCTTTCACACACCTCGATACCTCCTTTGGGCATTCCTACACTATTTCATCCTTATGCCTCCCCTATTTAGGGGAGGTATCTACTCGACCATTTCTTTCTTCAAAACGATCACTCGAGGCATAACACTGCGATAGCCATCTAGGCCCATACTCAGTTGTAGAGATGATACGACTCCCAATTTCATTTGGTTGTTTCAACTTTGCATGGACTATAGTAGGACTGGTTTCAGTGATGACTAAATGTTTTACTAGTGGCATCGAGATGACTTTGTGTTCAAGGAGAAACTACATCCCCAACACAACGTCGAATTTGTTTATCATAACCACCACAAAATCAACTTGTCTATTCTAATCCCCCTAATCTCACTATGACCCCTTTGCTATTCCCAAAATGGATAGGGCTAACGAGTTGACAACCTACATTCTTTCTGCATCTCTATTCCAAGACAAGTTTGGTTGTCTTGCTTCAGTTTCTGATATGAAGTTGTGGGTGGCTCTGGAGTCGACTATAGTGTTCTTAGTCGGTTTGTGGTTGACCCATGCATCAACGTGCACAAGGCCTTTATCTATCAACTCTTTTGATTCCCCCACATTTTTCTGAAGGGCAGATAAAAATGTGGTACCTATGCAAGGGTTTTCATTGCCTTCGTTCTACAGGGTTTCGACCTCTATAATTTTGTTTTCAGTTTTGTTCCTATTTCAAGTATGGATTGAAAAGCTTGAAAGATTGCTCGATTTAGACACTCGAACATTCAATGGACCTCTTTACATATAAAGAAAGATGGGGGTCTCGATTGTAATTATTCTGATGATATGCCCCTCGCCATGAATTCCCATTTCTCTGACGGGATGATCTACAATTTCCTCCTTCACTTCCAAGTTTGTCTCATTCCCACTCTTGGGACAGTTAGATCGATAGTTTCAACTATCTCTATGTGAGGAGGTTCTACTTTGTCTCACATCTTAAGATTGCTCATAACTAAGACTGTTACTCAAATCAAACAATCGTTTTGCGACAACATAAGCTTCCGACAAACTCTATACCCTTTGTTCATAAAGCTTGGACTTGACCCACGCTTTCAACCCTTCTACAAAACAAAAGATCTTATCTTTCTCTAACATGTCTCGGATATCTAACATCAACCTTGCAAACTATTGGACATATTCTTTGATTGTCCAAGTGTGGTTCAACTCTCACAATTTGCGTCTTGCTAAAATCTTGATATTTTCAAGGAAGAATTGAGAACATAGCTCTTGTTACAACTCTTTCATGTATCTATGGTACATCACCCTTCTTAAATGTCCATATACTGGGGCATCCACCATAACTTGGCGTCGTTTGTCAAATGCATTGTCGTTAATGTAACTTTCGATTCTTCTGATACTGTACTTGTGGCGTCGAAATATTATCCCATGTCGAATATGAAGTTCTCCAAGGCTTTTGCATCACGAACCCAACAAAAGGGCTTAAGTTCAGGTACTTTCACCTTATTTAATTGGACTTCACCCTAACTAGAGCTTAATTTCCCACCGCTCTCATGGTAAGATTCACTCGGGCGCTCAGATCCACCACCTTTACCCTCACAACATCGGTAGTAGCTCTCACATCTTCAAAGATGTCTAAAACCATTTGAGCAATTATCTTTTGGCACTGTCAAGACTCTTGACAAGCTTCTCCATATGGGCAATAGAGCCCGACGAGCTATCTCCACACTTAAAGCCACCACGTCGTGTGACTTTGTCTTCAAGGCTCTCAACCCGCATCATCAATTCTTTGATGGACATTCCGTTTATGCGGCCAACCATCACGTCAATTGTGTTGACTTTGTCGACAATCTCATCTAGGCGAGATTCTAAAAATCGAACACTATCAGGGACTTTTATCAAGAAGAACATCTACCCTTCGATCTCGGTCAATCGATCAACATGGGACTTGCCCAATTATTTAGCCACAAACATGATTACTTTTAGGGAGTCGACTCGCATTTGATACCAACGGTCACAATCACACTCTCTTGGAACTTGCAAAACGACTGTGCGACACTTACTCTTCCCCAACGAGTAAGTCAACCAATTTGAACTTCGATCACTGGTGACACGTAGGGTCTATCTCACAACCTCTACCTCTGTTCTTGGAAAAGGGTTTTAGAAAACGGGGTTAGAGAGAATTTTAGAAAAATGTTTTGGAAAGCATTTTAGAAAGTAAAATGTTATACACCACAAGAAAATAGGCAACAACAGCGACTTGATAACATATAACACAAATAGGAAGATTTGATGACTAGTTGCATCCCCCTATAGTACATTATGAGGAAAATTGCCTCCGATAAGCATTAACATGAAAATGACGAGAAGTCATACGCCAACAAAAAAAATAAGGAAAGTAAACAACAATGCTAAACGAAAAACATAACATGAAAGCATGATAAAAAAAGGGGTTGAAATGGGCATGCAACCACGGGTAACACATCCTAGACAAGCATGACCCTGACATCCACCCTACTATTCCTTCATAATCTTCCAATAACCCAAAATGACACACACAAAGCGAGAAACAACCCAAAATGACACACACAAAGTAAAATTCTCTGCTGAATGTGGAGAGCTAAGAAAGAAAAGCAAAAACAGTAGAGATGACAATAAAACTCCCTTTCTAAATGACAATGCAAGTCCTTGGGCAGGCATTGTGTGATCACAGAGGTGATCGATAGCTTCTCGATATCGGCATACATACTTGAAGGCATTTTCTTATTATTGTAATAGGAAGCAAAGCAAACTATTCTAAAGGACGAGCGATTTTTATTCCAAACCAGCTGGCCAGGCCGAGCGGATTAGTTGGCAAATTCGATTCCTGTCAAGGGAGACCCAGCATGAAGTTGAAGGGCAACATCTCCTATAACCTGCAGTACATGTAGAGAGCATATAAATCCTCTGTTAATTGGTTATAAGACTATATGACTGAGAAGACTAATAAATGGCAAAATCAAGGTTTCAAACAGCATTCACCATTCGTGACGGTATCATCTTAATCCAAAAATAGAAAGAAATGCTGATACAATCCATAAAGTCTTATAAAAGCCAAATAATGAGCTGTTTCGGGCTCTTTTCCGACATTAATGGTAACAGTTATTACGACCTTACGACTATGAACTCAAACATATAGTATACATGTGATAACAACTTGTAAAAGTATCGGAGTTTAAGATACTGCTAAGTGATACTTCGCCATTCCTCAAAACCAAAACCTTTACCTTGAAGCAGTTGACCAAAATATCACATTTATAAATTAACACTGAATGCCCATCACAATCAAAATGAAATAACAGGTTTAGGTTAAATATAAAAAAGGTACATGGGATGTTTTCATGCTATAATCTATATTTATTCTAGGTTAAATATATAATTTAGTCCTTAATGTTTGAGTAATTTTTCAATTTTTTACCTAATCTTTTAAATATTTCTGTTTCATTCTTTATATATTGATGTTTTTCCAATCAAGTTATTATTATCACACAAACATTAAAATTTATTGGCAAAATGATGACGTGACATCATAATACATTTTATCAATCAAGTTGAAGTATGTCTCATACCTATAAAATTGAAACCCTACCCACTTTATACGACTTGACATGTTATAACTAATCCAATCCAAAATGCCTTGCTATTGTAGAAGGTGGATTCATTATTAAAAGTGTAATTATATTAAATTGACAACTTCATGAAAAAGAACTTTTTAAAATTCATACGTCATTTTTTTTCTAATATGCTTAGTCATAGTGAGCACTTGATTGAAAAATGTTCAACACATAAAAGATGAAATTGAAATTTTAAACGATTAGGGACAACATTAAAAAAGACACAAACGGTAGAACCAGATTATATATTTCTCCTTTATTCTATCTGTGTGCTAGGATACACCAATGAACTACATAAGCTTTTTAATATTTACCATAAGGATGTCATGGAAAGGCTTAAATAATGTACTAGGAAGAGACATGATAAACAGAACCGCTGTCACCACAACATTAAGAAAACGATACCAATAGAATACCTTAGCCATGGACCGATAAGAGTGTTCGGTAACTCCAGCAACATGAGGAGTGATGATCACATTATTGAACTTCAAAATGGGGTCATTGGGGTCAAATGGCTCAGTCCAAGCAACATCAGTGCCCAAGCCTCCTAAGTGACCAGACTCAAGGGAATGTAAAGTGGACTGATAATCCAGGAGACCGCCTCTAGCAACATTTACCAGAAGAGAACCCTGTAATTAAACACTAAACTAAAGCACAAAGCATAGGAAAAATAATATGAAGCAAAAATTTCAATGATATTTTTCAATACTGCATTCAGTTTACTACTTGAACCACAAACCTTTCTCATCGAAGATAAGAATGACTCGTTCACGATGCCGGCCTGAAAGTAAAATCACGAGACATGTTCAGAGAATAAGTGACTAATGTTTAAAGGTATTAACTGAACTAACGGTTGAAAACGTAAAAGTTTTTAAACGTTTATTTGTAGCATTTAGTGTGGATTTTTAAGTTTTGCAACATCTTTAAGTTATTTGAGTTATTAGAGTTATGAGTTATGAGTTATACGTATTTTATATGAGTTAGGAGAGTTAAGTGCATTGATGTCATTTATAGTTTTTTAACAAATCGTTAGTTTTTTGTAAGCCTATATAAAGGCATGCCCATTTGAATGAAAAATATCTCCTTTCATATCTTGTCCTCCACATTTGTTTCTAACAAAGTGGTATCAGATCCTAGTTAAAAAAAATTGAGAGGAAAAAAATGGCCAACGGTGGGTTGAGTTCCCTTCAATTACCGATGCTTACCAAGCTCAACTATGATAGCTGGAGCATCAAGATAAAAGCGTTACTAGGAGCACAAGACATGTGGGAGATTGTGGAGAATGGTTTCCAAAAGTTGGAAGCTGAAGCCAATCAAGCGCAAAGAGACGCATTAAAGGAGACAAGAAGGAAGGACAAGAAAACCATCTTTATCTTGTACCAATTAGTGGACGAAGATACATTTGAGACCATCGCTAATGTCGAGACATCAAAGGCAGCATGGGATAAACTTCAATCGACTCATAGAGGAGCCGATCGTGTGAAAAAGGTACTGTTGCAATCTTTACGTGGTGAGTTTGAATCATTACAAATGAAGGAAACGGAGGTGATAGAAGAATATCACACAAAAGTAATGACCGTTATAAACCAATTGAGACGGAACGGTGAAGAAATTACTGATGTTCGTGTCATGGAAAAGATTTTACGGAGCCTAAATACTAAGTTCGAGATTATCGCCACGACAATCGAGGAGACACAAGATCTCGATAATATGACAATTGAACAATTTATAGGCTCGTTGCAAGCCTATGAGGAGAAAAAGAAAAGAAAGATGGAGCAAACGGAGACCATTGAACAACTTCTCCAACTCAAACTCAAGGAGGAGAATAGTCGTGGATGTGGAAGAGGTCGCAGTGGTCGAGGCCATAGTGGAAGAGGTGAAACCAACACCGATATTTCTCAAAATTCCTGTGTATCCTCAAGAGGAAGAGGAGGTCGAGGTCGTGGAAGACGTGGTGGAAGGTTCGGGAGAGATAAATCCCAGGTAAAATGTTATAATTGTAATAAATATGGACATTATGCAAATGAGTGTTACTCATCTCAATCAGAGTCGATCGATCGAAAGAATCAGGACCGGTCAAATGCTGAGACATCTAAAGCCCACCAAGGGCAATCTAATTATGCGGAAGAGAATGGGATCTTGTTTATGGTGTCAAAGGGAGAAGAAGAGAGTCAAGATAGTATGTGGTATCTTGACAGTGGAGCCTCAAATCATATGTGTGGAAAACGCGAGATGTTTGCGGAATTGAACGAGATGGAGAAAGGTAATATTGCCTTTGGAGACAATTCTTTGGCCACCATCAAAGGAATAGGTAAAATTCTCATTCGGTTAAAAAATGGAGAAAATCAATATATCTCTAATGTTTATTACATTCCCAATGTAAAAAACAATATATGAAGTGTAGGACAATTATTAGAGAAAGGTTTTGAAGTTCAAATGAAAAATAATTATTTGTATTTGAGGGATAATCATGAGAAACTTGTTGCTAAAGTTTCCATGACCAAAAACCGAATGTTTCCTTTGAATATATGTAATGATGTTCCAAAATGCTTGAAGACGTGTTATGAGGATCTCTCTTGGCTATGGCATCTACGGTTCGGACACCTCAATTTTGGAATTCTAGAAGATTTGTCGAAGAAGAAGATGGTGTGGGGTTTACCGCACATTCACAAGCCGAATTAAGTTTGTGAAGGTTGCCTACTTGGAAAACATCATCGAAGTAGTTTTCCAAAAGAGTCTATGACAAGGGCCAAGAAACCTCTAGAACTCATCCATGCCGACGTGTGTGGAATGATCAAACCGGAGTCTCATGGTAAAAGTAAATATTTCCTTTTCTTTATTGATGATTTTTCTAGAAAAACGTGGGTGTACTTTTTGAAGGAAAAATCGGAAGTATTTGAGATCTTCAAAAGATTTAAGGCACGAGTGGAGAATGAAAGCAACCTTACAATCAAGGCCATGAGAACTGATCGAGGTGGTGAATTCACATCAAATGAATTCAAACAATTTTGTGATGAAAAAGGCATCCGACGTCCGTGCGAGTGCAAGGACACCACAACAAAATGGCGTGGTGGAGAGGAAGAATCGAACAGTCTTGAACATGGCAAGAAGCATGCTAAAGACGAAGAAGATGCCGAGGGAATTTTGGGCAGAGGCTGTAGCTTGAGCGGTCTATTTGATAAATCGAGCCCCAACCAAAAGTGTGCTTGACAAAACACCTCAAGAAGCATGGAACGGAAGAAAACCCGGAATTGGTCACTTCAAGGTGTTTGGGAGTATTGCATATGCTCATGTGTCGGAAGAAAAAAGGAACAAGCTCGACGATCGAAGCAAGAAACTCATCTTCATCGGCTATGATGCAAGTTCAAAGGGTTATCGTCTTTACAATCCTTTGAATTTACAATCCTTTGAATGGGAAGGTAATTATTAGTCGTGATGTTGTTTTTGATGAGGAAGCTTTTTGGGATTGGAATATACAGGAGGAAAAGTATGATTTCTTTCCATACTTTCAAGGAGATGATGAAAATGAGCCAACTGGAGATGAAATGAGTGAAGTTTTGACCATTCCAGTGCCACAACTTTCGTCAAATCCATCATCATCTGAAAGTTCATCCAGCGATTCAGAGAACGAAATTGGTCCAAGAGGAACTCGAAGCCTACGGGAACTTAATGAGGTAAATGAAAATCAAGATGACATAATTCTCTATTGTCTTTTTGGTGATTGTGAGCCCATTAGTTTCCAAGAAGCCATTGCAAACAAAAAATGGAAGGAAGCAATGGATGAAGAAATTCGAGCGATAGAGAAAAATGACACATGGAATTGACCAAACTTCCAAAAGGATGTAAACCGATCGGAGTGAAGTGGGTATACAAGACAAAGAGAAAAGCCAATGGTGATATTGAGAGGCACAAGGCAAGATTAGTGGTGAAAGGGTATAGTCAACGTCATGGCATCGACTATGATGAGGTATTTAACCCTGTTGTTCGCCTTGAAACTATTCGTTTGATTATTGCTTTGGCAGCTCATAATCATTGGAAGATACATCAAATGGATGTCAAATCGGCATTCTTGAATGGAATTCTTGAGGAGGAGATTTATGTCGAACAACCATTAGGTTATGAAGTCAAGGGTGAAGAAAACAAAGTGTTTCGATTGAAGAAAGCTCTTTATGGTTTGAAGCAAGCGCCAAGAGCATGAAATTCAAAGATTGACAAGTACTTTCAAGATAGGAAGTACATGAAGTGTCCTTATGAGCATGCCCTCTACATCAAAATGCAAGGTGAAAACATACTAATCATTTGTTTATATGTGGATGATTTAGTATTTACTGGAAATAATCCTAGCATGTTTGATGAGTTCAAAAGAGAGATGGAAAAAGAGTTTGAAATGACGGACATTGGTCTCATGAGTTACTATCTTGGAATTGAGATCAAACAAGGTGAAGATGGGATTTTTATATCCCAAGAGGGTTATGCTAAAGAAGTGCTAAAAAAGTTCAACATGGATGATGCTAATCCGGTTGGAACACCAATGGAATGTGGAGTCAAAATCACCAAGCAAGGTGGAGGAGTGAAAGTAGATCCTACATATTTCAAAAGCCTGGTTGGAAGTTTGAGATATTTGACATGCACAAGACCGGATATTCTTTATTCGGTTGGAATTATTAGTCGATTTGTGGAAGAGCCAACAACAACACATTGCAAAATGGCAAAAAGGATACATCGCTACATCAAAGGGACAATTGGGTATGGTCTATCTTATGTCTCTTCTAGCAATTTTGATATTGTTGGTTACTGTGATAGTGATTGGAGTAGTGACTTGGATGATCGAAAGAGCACTACGGGGTTTGTGTTTTTTATCGGTGAAACGACGTTCACATGGATGTCAAAGAAGCAACCCATTGTCACATTATCAACATGTGAGGCGGAGTACGTCGCGGCAACTTCATGTGTATGTCATGCAATTTGGTTAAGAAACTTAGTGAAGGAGTTGAAGTTTCAAATGGAAGGTCCAATGGAGATTTTTGTTGACAACAAATCGGCCATTGCCTTAGCCAAAAATCTGGTATTTCATGGGAGGAGTAAGAACATTGATACTCGTTTTCATTATATTCGAGATTGCATTACGAAGAAAGAAGTAGAACTCAAATATATCAAGTCACAAGACCAAGCGGCAGACATTTTCACAAAACCCCTCAAGTTGGATACTTTTATCAGAATGAGGAGTTTACTTGGTGTAACAAATCAAGTTTAAGGGGGGTGTTGAAAACGTAAAAGTTTTTAAACGTTTATTTGTAGCATTTAGTGTGGATTTTTAAGTTTTGCAACATCTTTAAGTTATTTGAGTTATTAGAGTTATGAGTTATGAGATATACGTGTTTTATATGAGTTAGGAGAGTTAAGTGCATTGATGTCATTTATAGTTTTTTAACAAATCGTTAGTTTTTGTAAGCCTATATAAAGGCATGCCCATTTGAATGAAAAATATCTCCTTTCATATCTTGTCCTCCACATTTGTTTCTAACACTAACTACTAGATACTAGAAAATTGACGCCCCATTTGATAATCATTTTGTTTTTGCTTTTGAAAATTAAGCTTATAAACACTACTTTCACATATAGTTTTCTTGTTTTATATACCTAGTTTTTAAAAATGTTTTAAAAACCAAGGAAAATTTGAAAACTAAAAAAGATAGTTTTTAAGAACTTGATTTTGTTTTTTAAATTTGACTTAGAATTCAAATGTGTGTTTAAGAAAGGTGAAAAGCTTACAAAAAAATTGTAAGGAAACAAGCATGATTTTCAAAAATAGAAAACTGACCATTTCAAAATCAAGCAAGGAAAAAAGAAAAAGACTTTTTTTATTTTTCACGTCTCGGATTATGCCTCGGGTCATTAGATAGGAATCCGAAAATGAAGAGAGAAACAAAGAATGTTACTATTGTATAAACAAATAGTTTGAGAGTAAGCATTACACAATCTCCAAGAACATTTAAAAGAAAAGAGAATAGATTCTCTATTTTAAGCTATTTTGACAAAATGCTTAGGCCCCGTTTGATAACCATTTGGTTTTTAGTTTTTGGTTTCTGGTTTTTGAGAATTAAGCCTACAAACACTATTTTCACCCATGAGTTTCTGTTGGAATTTCTATTATTTAGGAATGTTTGTGTCTAAATATTAATTGTAAAATATTTTGTCTTTATTGTATTTCATTTATTTCCATATTTGTAATAGGTCTTTCTCATATATAAGAGGACCTAAATTGCACATATTTGTATTGCAACATAGATTTATGCTCTCAAAACTAAGATGGTATCAGAGATTTGGGAAAATGCTAGTTGTGTCTCTAAACCTCAAAAAAACTCTAGTCACTATTTTTGAAACCTTAGCCGCCACCGTCGGAACCCTAGTTGCCATTCTTGATTGGTGCATCCTACTTCCAGCACCGGTGGATTAGTTTCGCTTTGACCCTATACGCTTGTGTCACCAAATTCCAACCATAGCAAGAGGTCTCGTGTTCGCCTTCAACCACAACCCATCGTAGACTTAATCGAGATTCACATTAGTGTTTGCCGAAGGATTATTCTTTGCTCGAGCGGCCGAGCCTTCGTATTGTGTGTAGACGTCTTCACTGAAGGGATCTGTTGGCATGTTCACTTGTCTATTTACCATCGTCGCATCACTCTGCAGCTACCAGTGTTTTTAAAGGCTCAAGGCGCACTAAGGCGCAATAGCCCTCTGGAGCCTAGGCGCAAGGTGCACCAAAAGGCGCGGGCTTTTTTATCTAAGGCGCACTATATATATAAAAAAAAATATATATATATGTATACATACACAATAAGAAAAAACCCTTCATGGGATGAAATTAAGTTTTAACCAAGGAAAATAAGTAAAAGAAATAAGGTTCAACTTTCAAGTATTAATGTTTGAACATAGAGACAATAGATACTCTATTAAAAAACATGAAACAATACAACACTAATAAATTATAAACACTACAAGATCAAAAGCCTTAAATATCAATATCTTCTTCACTAAATAAATCTTTTTCTTCAACCCCATTCTCTTCATCATTGGACATATAGCCATCTGTATCTTCTTCATCAGTCTCATTCTCATAGTCATCCAAGTTAACAGGTGGGGGCATGGGTTGTGGATCTTGTGGTAATGGTTGTGTGGACGTGGAGGATGAACATGAAGCATTATTCTTGGTTCTTGATTTAGCTCTAGAATAGTAGGCAGGTTCTTTTGCTCCAGCAACTCTTGAAACATCACCCCATGTTAAAGAATCATCATCGAAGACAAGATCATTATCCTCTTCAGAATCATCATCCATTCTTCCAATCAACCACTCATTACTATCATCAATATCTTTTAAAGAAATGGGGTCAATGACATCTCGAATGCTATATCGACGTCTCGAGGCTCTATTATATTTTATGAACACCAAATCATTCAGACGACTTTGAGCAAGTCTATTCCTTTTCTTACTATGAAGCTGCAAGTATAAATAATGAAAGTTCCATGATAATTCAAACTAAGAATTTAAAACGTAATTCTCAAGATATGATATGAAGATAACTAACCTGTTCAAAAACACTCCAATTACGTTCACATCCAGAGGCACTACAAGTAAGACCTAAAATTCTCACAGAAAACCTTTGCAAGTTTGGAGTTGATTGTCCAAAATCATCCCACCATTCCACTATAGGTCAAAACTGTGTTAATAGCTTTCAATTCAACAATAAAAGTTTTATTGAACTCTGAAACTTAAAATATACCTGGAGATCTTTTGTTTCTTTGTCTAATGGCTATGCTTTGTCCAAATAATCCTTCAGCTTTCTTGTATTTGGTCAACTCTTCAAGTATCATATCTTGTACCTCTAAAGAAGGAACCATTTTTGTTATACATGAGTATAACCCATTAACAATTTCATCATCGACTTGAATGTTAGGATTCGAGTAATAGAATTCTGGGTTTAAAAAATAACCCGCTGCATGCAAGGGTCGATGCAACTGAAGCTCCCATCTTCGATCAATGATTGTAAAAATGTCCTTGTACTTTTCATCCTTTCCATTAAAGGATCCAACTATGGCCTCCTTAGCTCTATCCATGGCCTCATAAATGTATCCCATGGGAGGCTTCTTCTCACCATCCACCAACCTAAGAACTCGCATTAGAGGACTGGAGACTTTTAGCGCAAACACAATTGTATTCCAAAAAGTAGTCAACAAAATAGGTTGAACGACTCTTTTGCCCTGTTGCTCCTTACTCCATTTGTTATTTTTCCACTCATCAGAAGTAAACATTTTCCTCAAGTTGTTCTTTTGACGATGTATACTTGACAATGTAATGCAAGCGGTAGCAAAGCGAGTCTTAGCTGGTCTAACCAACTCCTGATTGGTAAACTGTCTCATCATATTTAGCAATCCAGGGCGAACATAAATGAAATTGCTAATATCCATGCCTCTTTTCAATGTTCTCCGAATATTTGGAATCTTGTAGATATCTTCCAACATCAAATCCAGCAATGAGCGGCACATGGTGACCAAACTAGGTGGGGTCGTTTTGCTTCTAATAATCTCCTAATAAAAGTAAAGTAATTAGACAACTTAAAAGGTGAAAAAGTTAAGTAAGAGTCTAAGACTAATTTAAAAGGAGCAAATCGAGATAGTATTTCTTACCCGCCATCACATTTGTTGAGGCACTATCTATCGGTAACAACTTGTACCACATTGGCTTCTCCAATGCGCTCTACAAAATTATCTAGCAATTCAAACATTTTCTTCCCGTCCTTCACATATGATGAGGCATCAATAGACTAAATAAACATGGTGCCTTTAGGACTATTAACTAAGAAGTTAAGTAAGGTCCTCTTTCTTCTATCTGTCCATCCATCGGTCATGATAGTGCATCCAACCTTGGCCCACTCTTCCTTATGATTTTTCATCAAATCATTTGTGATTGCTAGCTCTTTCTTCAAGCATGGCACCCTCAATTCATGATAAGATGGTGGTTTCAATCCAGGGCAAAATTGTCCTATTGCTTCAATCATAGGTGCAAAGCTTTCATAATTGCAAGCATTTAAAGGTATCCAAGCATCATAAAACAATCGAGCAATTCTTTGAACGGTGTGCTCTCTCATCTCCTTCTTGTAAGCAGCATTCAATGTTGTTTGCTTTCCTTTATCATTCTTTCGATTTTGAACCATAGTTTCTGGATTAGGTGTAAAATATGCATCCATTGGACCCTTTTGTTTTGGGTTTTTAGAAGAAGACTTTTGGTACTTGATGATAAAAAATGTAAAGTCCTCCATATTCATGTCCTTTACCAATAATCTTCTTCGTCACAAGATCCTAAAAGAAGCAATAGCCATTATAGAATAAGACACAACAATTAAGGTCACGAGTGAGTTTACTAATAGAGATCAAATTAAAGGAAAGTTGAGGTAAATGTAGAACAAAAGATAAAGAAAGAGATGAGGTTAGATTTACTGTGCCAGATCCAAGGACGGACGATTTTGATCCATCTGCCAAAGTAACATTAGCAAGAGATGTAGATGAAGAAAGAATGGAAAACAAATTGAGATTACCTGTCATATGGTCGGTAGCACCAGAGTCTATGACCCATTTGGTAGAAGAGGAGAGAAGACAATGATTCATGTTACCTGACCCAACAATGGTTGTAATAGGGGTATGTGCAAATGATGAAGAAGATGCTTTTGATGATTCCTGGTTTTGTTGAAATTTAGTAGACTCGACCATAGAATTAACAAATGATTTCTTAGATGAACCATGGGTAGGTTGAGGCTGGATTGAATCACATTAGACATCACTACAAGTTCTCGTTCTGCCATAAGTCAACGATGAATGTAAAACCACAAAATTAGACCCAAATTGCTATAATACTGTTGAAAACTTCTAAAAAACAGCCAAACTAGGGTTTTAAATCAGAATCACAGCAAACCCTAAATTTTTTCAGAAGACGAAGTAGAAACCGGCAGCGCACGCGCCTCCACGCGTCGGCGCGTGAATCTGGCAGCAAAGGCTTCCGGCAACGCGTGAGGCTTGCGCGCAGGGTATTTTTTGGCCAAAATTTGGATGTGCTGATCGGCGGCTGGGCTTTCGAATGGGATGAGCGGTGACGACACAATCCTCCAGTAGTAGACCTTGACGGCGGCGGTAGCGGTGGATTCCGGCGAAAACAGCGGCGGCGGCGACGGATTCTGACGACTGTAGAGGTTCTAAGGGTAGTGGGATGAACAAACCACGCAACAAAAGACTTAAACCTCCAATAGGTGTTCCAAATCTCAAACCCTAATGGTTCCAAATCTCTAAGGACAACAAAAGAACCCTAATTACGCTTGAAAACCCTGGGCTTTGATACCATGTTATTGTGAGATCAACAATGAGAGTATATCTTTCCTTCTATACAATAGAGTAAAAAATATATAGGAATACATGAAAGTCCTAAACTAATAAATGTAAAATGACAATAAGGGACAAAAGGTTAATAAGCTTCTAAATATACATATATACTGTAACACCCAAGTCCTGAAAAATACAAGAATTCGCAAAGAATTTAGTTTCACAATTCAAGTCATTATTCAACTTACTCACAAATAGTAGATTATATTCTAGTTTCGACACAAATAATACAGAGTCAAGAATCAAGGAGCTTGATATTTGGATACTTCCAATTTCAATTACTTTAGTGGGAGTGTCATCAGCAATTCAAACAAAAAGATCACCTTTATAAGGAGAAAAAGATGAGAATAAGGATCTATCAACTGTCATATGATCGAAGGCTCTAGAGTCTACTATCCATTCAGATGGAAGAGTTTGAGTATGAAAAGCAAGCGAGTTTTGGTTACCTGTTGTTGCATACTCCCAGAACCACTTACAGTTGTTGGATTTGTTTTGTTCAATAATTGTTGTAGCATATCCAAAATATCTTTGGAGAGTGGTGAGTGGTTACGGGTTTCTGAAATAGCAGCATTACCCTTAGTTTCTCGATCAAATTTGGGTTTCCATTTTGCTGGCTTTCCATGTATTTTCCAACAGGTGTCTTTTATATGTCCATGCTTGTGACAATGGTCGCACCATGGTCTCCCTTTGTGTGACCTATTATCACCATTCGTCTGAGGACTTCCACGAGCTGCAAGAGCTATTTTGAATCGTAGAATGTTCGATCGACCCCATCATGACTTGTTTTCGACTTTCTTCACTGCGAACTTCAAAGAAAACTTCACGAATACTAAGTAAAGATTTAGTACCAAGGATACAACCACGAACTTCATCAAGAGATTTATTGAGACCCATAAGGAATTTAAAAATCCTTTTTTTTCCACAAATTTGCAGAATAGAGACCCATCTTCAGAACATTTCCAATCATGGGTTTCAAACAAGTCCAGTTGTTGCCAATATCGAGATAAAGTGGTGAAATAAGTTGTTACTGATAATTCACCTTGTTTGATATCGTGGATAGAAGTATCAATTAGGAAGAGTTCAACAGTGTTTTCTTGACTGGAGAATGTATCACGAACAACCTCCCAAATTTTTGCAGTTGAATATAGGAAAAAATTCTCTCCAATTTCGGCGATCATAGAATTGATCAGCCAACTCATGACTTGATTATTTTCGACCCTCCATATGCGAAATTTTGGATCCTCTGGTTCAGGTGGAGTTTATTTGCCAATGATATAGTCTTCCCGTCCACGACCATATATGAACATCATCACAGATTGAGACCATTGAAGATAGTTGTGGCCTTTGAGTTTGTGACATGTGATATGTAAAACACAGAATTGAGAAAGAATACTATTCGTTCTCTTCACATTTGAGCTCTATGACAAATATATATAGGTGTACAAAGAAACCCTAATACTAAAGGATGTACAATTACGATAAAGGACAACAATATATATATTATAACACTCCCCCTCAAGCTGGAGCAAATATGTCAAACATGCCCAGCTTGTTACATAAATAATTTATTCTTGCTCCATTTAAAGCTTTAGTAAGAATATCTCCCAATTGCTCTCCAGTCTTCACATATCCTGTGGACACCAAACCTCGTATTTTCTCGCGAATAAAGTGACAATCCACTTCAATTTGTTTAGTTCTCTCATGAAACACTGGGTTAGAAGCAATGTGAAGTGCGGCTTGATTATCACACCACAATTTAGCTGGCATAGACATACTAAATCCAATCTCAGACAGAAATTTATGTATCCATACTATTTCACACACAGACTGCGACATAGCTCTATATTCTGACTCAGCACTCGAACATGATACCACATTTTGCTTCTTACTCTTCCACGATACCAAATTTCCTCCTACAAAAACACAATATCCGGATGTTGATCTTCTATCTTCTTTAGATTCTCGCGATCAAGATCGGAAAAACATTCAATCTTTGTATGACCGTGATCTCTATATAAAATCCCACGCCCAGTGCAGCTTTTTAAGTAGCACAAAATTTGTTCAATCTGCAACCCAATGATCCACGGTAGGTGAAGACATATATTGGGCTCACAACACTCCTTTGAATAAGCTATGTCCAGTCGTATTCTATGTCGGATAATTCAACTTTCCAACCAATCTTCTATATCTCTTAGGATCTTTAAATGTTTCTCCTTCTTTGGTGAGTTGCAAATTTGGTATCATCGGAGTACTACATGGTTTAGCTCCTAGTTTTCCTGTCTCGGATAGCAAATCAAGTACATATTTCCGTTAATGACAGAAAGATACCTTTCTTGCTTCTCATCACTTCAATGCCCAAGAAATACTTTAATGTTCCTAGATCCTTAGTATGAAACTGACCCTGAAGGAAAGTTTTCAAAGAGGACATACCTGAAGTATCATCTCCAGTGATAACGATATCATCGACATACACTACAAGCAGTGTAATACCCTTCTCAGATTGTTGATAAAAGACAGAATGATCAGATGTGCTTTTCTTCATTCCAAACTGCTCAAGTGCTTGGCTAAATTTACCAAACCATGCGCGTGGGCTCTGTTTCAATCCATACAAAGATTTTCTAAGACGATAAACTTTATCACTCTCCCCCTGAGCAACAAAACCAGCTGGTTGCTCCATATATACTTCTTCCTGAAGATCACCATGGAGAAATGCATTCTTAATATCAAGCTGATGCAAGGGCCAACCGTGAGTAGCAGCCATGGAAATAAATAATCGAATAGAAGTCAATTTAGCAACTGGAGAGAATGTGTCAGAATAATCTAACCTTTAGCAACTAAGCGGGCTTTCAAGCGAGCAACAGAACCGTCGGGATTAACTTTAATGGCGAAAACCCATTTACATCCAATAGTCTTCTTTCCTGCAGGACGAGATACCAAATCCCAAGTACCATTATCATCTAAAGCATGCATCTCTTCGATCATTGCATTACGCCAGCCAGGATGAGATAAAGCTTCATGAACAGAGTTAGGAAGACAGGTAGAATCAAGGGATGTAACAAAAGAATATGTAGGCTGTGACAATTGGTGATAAGAGACACAAGAAGCAATAGGGTAAGTGCAGGTGCGTTTACCTTTACGAAGGACAATGGGAAGCTCATCACAAGTTCCTGGATCAGATGTCGAAGAATCTTCTGGCATAGGACATGTGTCTGAAGGTTGTTGTGGTATACGTCTGGTGCAAAACTTGGGTAATAGGCGTGACGCTTGATGGGATAGGTCTTTGAAGGAGGCGAAGTAGAGAGAGATGAAGGAGAGACGATCTCATAGATAAGTGTGTCGTCCTCCCCCTGACATGAACTCAACGATGATGGGGTAAAGGGTAAATCTTCAAAAAACGTAACATCAGGAGAGACAAGATACTTGTTAAGACTAGGACAATAACAACGATACCCTTTTTGAACCCGAGAATAACCCAAAAATATGCATTTTAAGGACTTAGGATCTAACTTCGAACTTCGTACGATGAGGACTGGTATCTAGAACAAAACAAGTGCAACCAAATATTTTGGGTGCAATTGGGAACAAAGATTTTGTTGGACAAAGAACACGATAAGGGATCTCACCATGAAGAACTGAAGAAGGCATTCTATTTATCAAAAAGCAAGCTGTGGAAATCGTGATTCGCCCAAAAATGTTTTGGTACATTCATTTGAAAGGACAAAGCTCTAGCTGTTTCAAGTAAGTGTCGATTTTTTCGTTCAGCAACCCCATTTTGGGATGGAGTATCAGCGCAAGAGGATTGGTGAAGAATGTCATGTGTACACAAGTAAGACCCCAACATATTAGAAAAATATTCACCCGCATTATCGGTTCGCAAAATTTTAACAGAAGCATTAAACTGATTCTTAATCTCAGCATGGAAATTGCAAAAATGAGTAACTCAGATCGACTTTTCATTAAATATAACCAAGTCAGACGTGAAAAATCGTCGACAAAAGTAACAAAATATCGAAATCCAGTTTTGGACATTACAGGACACGGACCCCAAACATCAGAATGGACTAATTCAAATGGAGCACTAGCTCGTTTATGGACCCTAGACTCGAACTAAGACGATGAAATTTTGCAAACTGACACGACTCACAATCCAATGAAGACAAAGAAAGAAACTCTGGATACATTTTCTTCAACACGGGTAAGGATGAATGACCTAAACGACAATGGACCTCAAATGGGGATGGAACACCAGAGTATGCCACAACTTTCGGTATCTGTTGATCAAAAATGTAAAGGCCTTCAGACTCATATCCTTTACCAATAATCTTCTTCATTATACGATCCTGAAACAAGCAATAACCAGGAAAGAATGAGATAAGGCAATTAAGATCATGAGTGAGTTTACTAACAGAAATCAAATTAAATGAAACTCGAGGCAAGTGTAAGACATAAGATAAAGAGAGTGAAGGCGTGAGGTTAATGGTTCCAGATCCAAGAACAGAAGACGTCGAACCATCTGCTAAAGTAACAGATGGAAAAGGTGCAGAGAACAGAGAGGTACAAAATAGGCTAGAATTACCTGTCATATGAGCTGTGGCACCAGAGTCGATGACCCATTTGGTGGAAGATGTAAGGAGACAATGATTCTTACCTGAGTCAGCAATAGTTGCAATAGGATTCGATGAAGAAGATGCTTGTAGTGAGTCCTGGTACAACTGGAATCTAGCAAAGTCATCTGCAGAAATAGTTACCGTTCTCTCAGGTGTATCATTTGTAGACGCAATCTGAGCCACTTCAGGTCTTTGCCCCTTATTCAACAACTTCCAACAGTCACGTTTCAAGTGACCCGACTTACGACAATAGTTACATATAATCTCTTGTGGCTTTTGTCGTCGATGATGATCAAAACCAAGTCTCTGATGGTTCCCAGCAGCGGACCCATGTCTTTGATAATCAGAACCAGGTCTTTGATGACCTGGCTTACCATTCATTTCTTTAGTGACCTTAGGATCATTGCGACTAACTAAAGCACTGTTGGATTGAGAAACAGAAGAGCCAGACGAAGAATTTTCTGTACGGAGAATTCTACTAAAAACTTCATCCAAAGAGGGGATCTCGGAACTTGAGAGAATTTGTGATTTGGCCATATCAAATTCAGAAGAAAGCCCATTAAGAAAGCTCATGACACCCATCTTTTCTCTTTGAGCTTGTTTGAACCTTTATGTACAGTACTAAATGGGAGTAAAGTGTTCAATTCGCACATGTCTTCTTAACTCGCATAAAATAATTCGTGATGATCGGTCTCCCTGTTTTACTTTGATAAAGAGTCATGCAGACTTTCATACATTCGGTTAACTTGCTCTTTTCTTGAGTATAAGAATTCTAAAAATTCGAAAGCGGTTCTTTTCTGAGTCACGATGATTTACCAATCCAACTACCTCACCTCAATTGAATTCTTGATTTGAATATACAAACGAAGCGCCATCACGCAACCAAGTCCTCCTTGTATCATCCTCTGGTGGATCCGGATCGATGTGATCATCCATCTCGAGTGCCGTAAATAGAGCCTAATTGTTCGACTCCAATCATAATAGTTTGAACCATTCAACTTATGCTCCGTGATCTTTGACGAGAGGGGAACCAAATTGGGTACAACTATAGGCTTCATCTCAGCCATTGTTAAGACAAAACAAAGAGGTTAATCTTCAAGGAAACAGAAAATCGATCTCGAAACAAGACCAAAAAGTGCCCTAATCTCACCCAAATGAAGAAACCGAGACAAACCAAGGTTTGGTGTCAAATTCGAGGTGTGACAAAGCCGGAAATCATGAACGGAGACAAACCCAGGCGGCGGTTCGCTGATCGGAGCTCCAACGCGCTCCCACGCGCCGACGCGTGGCGGCGGAGGCAGAATGCTTGGGCGGCGCGTGAGCCTCACTCGCGGCTGCTTCCGGCGAACGGCGACGGCAGTTCTCCTTTTCTGGCGGCGGCGCTCCTCCTCAGGTAGGTGGTGTCGACAAACGACCACCCTACGATGATGACCCAAACTTCAAACCCTAACCTTACTTGGGAGGAAGAAACCCTAATTTTCAAATGCAAACCCTAAACCATAGGGTGCTCTGATACCATGTAAAACACAGAATTGAGAAAGAATAATATTCGTTCTCTTCACATTTGAGCTCTATGACAAATATATATAGGTGTACAAAGAAAGCCTAATACTAAAGGATGTACAATTACGATAAAGGACAACAATATATATATTATAACATGATACATGTGAGGTTGTTCTCATTGGAGAATGAAATGGCACTTTGAGAATCTACCATGTTGAGAATAAGAACCCCAAAAAAGAGGTGAGTTTTGAAACAGAACCCCTAAAAAAAATTACACTGTTTCAGATCTGAAACGAGGACAAATCTGAAATGAGGTTGTTGGGGACACAATCTGCAAGTTGGGGACTCGATACCAAGAATCTGTTGGACACTCAGATCTGAGCGTGAGAGGTCGGGCGGACGAAACACTCGGATCTAAGAGGACTGATCTGGGTTGAGTGCGCGAGAGGACGAATCAGATCTAAGTGCGCGAGAAGACGCACCTGTTGCTCGAATCTGAGTGCGAGAGGATGGGCGAACGACGACTCGGAGTGTTCGGACCTGAACGGCGTTGGCTGGAGTGCACGGATCTGGGTGGTGAGGGATCTGACGGCGACGACAGACGAAAGATCTGGGTGGCGAGAGATCTGACGGCGACGGGATGAGAGATCCGTGATGCTCGGATCTAGGCGGCGAGAGGTCTGAAAGGATGCGTGATGACAGAACCTGGGCGACGCTACTGTTGCTCAGATCTGGGCGCGAGAAGACGGGAGAAACACTCAGACAGCGACCTGCAGTGTTCAGATCTGGATAGACGAACTGTCCGACAATGATCAGACGGCGACAGTGGTGAATAGATGGCGACGACGGTAGAATAGAGATGAAATCCTAGGCTCTGATACCATGAAGCTATGTATGCAAATAATATGGTTTCTATTTGTCATTGAGTAGAGAAGAATTACATTTATACAAGATACTTTCAATCTAATAAGTTGAAAATAAGCAATCAATCTAAACCTATATGGAAAAAATACAGCTATATACAATACAAGGAAACAATCTCAAATATTAAGTCCTAAATTACAGCTTGATTTTCTACAATATGCATTCCTTATTTTCCTACATGAGAGCAAATTGTTGATATACTAACTAAAGGACTTCCAAAGAAGCAATTCGACAGATTGATTGACAAGATGGCTATGGAATACATATTTAAACTAGCTAAAAGGGGAGTGTTGGAATTTCTATTATTTAGAAATCTTTGTGTCTAAATATTAATTGTAAAATATTGTCTTTATTGTATTCATTTATTTCCATATTTGTAATAGGTCCTTCTCATATATAAGAGTACCTAAATTGCACATATTTGTATTGCAATATAGATTTATGCCCTCAAAACTAAGTTTCTTTGTTTTGTCATCGGCTTATTAAACATGTTTTCAAAATCCAAGCCAAAATTTGAAAACTAAAAAAAAGTAGTTTTCCAACTTGTTTTTGTTTTTTGAATTTAGGTAAGAATTCTAATCTTTCCTTAAGAAATGTGAAAACCATAGTGAAGAAATGGAACAAGCACAAATTTCTTTTTTTTTTATAAGGAAACAAAAGAAATTTCATTGATAAAATGAAATGAGACTAATGCTCAAAATACAACAAAAAGAAAAGAACAGACAATACCCAAACAGCATGAGACCAAACTTAAAAGTAGAACCAAAGAAAAACAACATCTCTCCAAAAACAAACAAGAACTCAAGAACAGGAGAAGAATTTCCATACAGACTTTCAAGAACCAAAGAAAGACCAATGGCCCAAATCAACAAATATCTGAGAAAGAGAAACCAATAACACTTAAAAGAAGAACACTCCAAGAAGCAGCCCCTCAATGGAGCAGACTCAAGCAGCACCATCTAAACCTCCAACAACCAGAAGATAGGAGAAGATTTCGTTTTTTTTTAATTCGGAACAAGCACAAATTTCAAAAACGAAATCATCATCAAACGAGGGTGTTAAGTCACCAATTAACCCTGATGGGTTACGGTAAATTTAATTATATCAATACTTTACACTCCCCTCACTTGTGCGCTTAGAAATTTTTAGAAGGCCCAACAAGTGGAAATCACTATTAAATGGAGAGTAAAATGGCATTACAAGAATTTGAACACAAGACCTCCTACTCTGATACCATGTTAAATCACCAATCAACCCAGAAGCTTGAGCTTATGGGGTACAGTAAATTTAATTATATCAATACTTTAACGGGGCTGAGTTGTCATGAAACTACTTCACTTCACACAATGATTTAGTTTAACAGAATAACAAAATAGAGGACACAAAATTACAGTAACAAAGCTTGAAGAAAATAAAAAACTTTAGATGTTTTTAGTGGCATTGCAAACAGAGAGCTTTTAGAAGGCCAAAGATGCAAATATCATTTGACAAAAGTCATCAGGTGAGAAGGGAGGGGGCATATAAGATACTAACTAAGAAGATTGACAATCTATTCCTAGTGATGCATAAAACATAATTTCTACAATGATCATTTCTACAGAGGCAAGAAGAAAGTAACCAAAGAAAGTCTTACAGTTTCGCCATTAAGACACAAGCAACAAACAACGATGTCCGCAATGCTCGCAAACTTGTGAATATCCTCGTGAGCACCTTTCTCATCAACAAGATCATCACTTGCACCTTTATGCAATGGTATTGACCACAATGAGTAAGAGATTAAACATTAAAATTATCATCTTCTGATTGGTTTTATTACCATTCATCTGGCTAGAATTTTGTGTCCAACTTCGTTTTGTGGCAATAATTCTTACACCAAATGGACGCAATCGCTTCGCCAATTCCAGTCCAATGTTCCCGAAGCCGAAGATAAAAACCTACAAAAGTAAAAAAATTACTTCTCTTAAAATTTGACATAGAAGATTGAGTTCAAAAGTTGTTGAATGTCGTGGTAACTATTTCCTGTGTGTGGGACAATTCGTATTGACCAACTGGGGAAGGCTATTAACTAGGACAATTTGACTCAATCAAATGATTCCAATTAAAGTAAAAGCTACTGACTTAAAAGGTCGCCTTCTGAAATTCTGAATTGCAGAAAATTATTAAAAATATTAGAAATTATATTTTCACTTTAATGACTGCATCATTTGCAGGGTCTTTTAAGTAAATGGTATTTTTCCGTCGATGTGTTTACTTTGCCCATGCAAAAAAGCATTGTATGAAAGCTTGATTGTTGAATCGTTATACAATAAATGGCAGTGGCTTCTGTTATAATATATATATTGTTGTCCTTTATCGTAATTGTACATTCTTTGGTATTAGGATTTCTTTGTATACCTATATATATTTGTCATAGAGCTCAAATGTGAATAGAACGATTATTATTCTTTCTCAATTCTGTGTTACATGGTATCAGAGCATCCCTAGGGTTTAGGGTTTGCATTTAAAAATTAGGTTTTCTTTCTAAGTAAGGTTAGGGTTTGAAGTTTGGGTCATCATTTTAGGGTGGTCGTTTGTCGACACCAACTACCTGAGGAGGAGCGTCGCCGTCAGAGAAGGAGAATCGTCGTCGCTGTTCGCCAGAAGCTGCCGCAAGTGAGCCTCACGCGCCGCCTGAAGATTCTGTCTCCGCCGCCACGCGCCGGCGCGTGGGAGCGCGTGGTAGCTCCGATCAGCGAGCAGTCGCCTGGGATTGTCTCCGTTCATTTTTCCGGCCTGTCTGTCACCTCGGATTCGACACTAGCATCTTCGTTTGTCTCGGTTTCTTCATTTGGGTGAGATTAGGGCACTTTTTGGTACTGTTCAGATTTGGGTTTTCTGCTTCCTTGAAGTTACCCACGGTTTTGTTTTAATAATAGTTGAGATGAAGCCTATAGTTGTACCCAATTTGGTTCCCCTCTCTTCAAAGATCACAGAGCATAAGTTGAATGGTTCAAACTATTATGATTGGAGTCGAACAATTAGGTTCTATTTACGAAGCACTGAGATGGATGATCATATCGATCAGGATCCACCAGAGGACGATACAAGGACTTGGTTGCGTGATGACGCTCGTTTGTATATTCAAATCAAGAATTCAATTGAGGGTGAGGTGGTTGGATTGGTAAATCACTGTGATTCTGTAAAAGAACTGCTAGAATTTTTAGAATTCTTATACTCAGGAAAAGAGCAAGTTAACCAAATGTATGAAGTCTGCACATCTCTTTATCATGCGAAACAGGGAGACCGATCTGTCACGAATTATTTTATGCAGGTTAAGAAGACATGTGCAGAATTGAACACTTTACTCCCATTTAGTACAGACATAAAGTTTCAACAAGCTCAAAGAGAAAAGATGGGTGTCATGAGCTTTCTTAATGGCCTTTCCTCTGAATTTGATATGGCCAAATCACAAATTCTCTCAAGATCCGAGATCCCCTCTTTGGATGAAGTTTTTAGTAGAGTTCTCCGCATGCAGAGAAAATTCTTCATCCGCTCTTACATTTCTCATCCAACAATTGCTTTAGTTAGTCGCAATGATCCTAAGGTCACTAAAGGAATGAATGGTAAGTCGGGTCATCAAAGACCTGGTTCTGATCATCAGAGACATGGGTCAGTTGCCGGGAACCATCAGAGACTTGGTTCTGATCATCATCGACGACAAGAGCCACAAGAGATTATATGTAACTACTGTCGTAAGCCAGATCACATGAAACATGACTGTTGGAAGTTGTTGAATAGGGGGCAAAGACTCGAAATAGCTCAGCTTGCGTCTACAAATGATACACCTGAGAGAACGGTAACTATTTCTGCACACGATTTTGCTAGTTTCCAGTCGTACCAGGATTCACTACAAGCATCTTTTTCATCGAATCCTATTACAACTATTGTTGACTCAGGTAAGAATCATTGTCTCCTTACATCTTCCACCAAATGGGTCATCGACTCTGGTGCCACAGGTCACATGACAGGTAATTTCAACCTATTTTGTACCTCTTTGTCCTCTGCACCTTTTTCATCTGTCACTTTAGCAGATGGTTCGACATCTTCTGTTCTTGGATCTGGCACCATTAACCTCACACCCTCGCACTCTTTATCTTCTATCTTACACTTGCCTCTACTTTCGTTTAATTTGATTTCTGTTAGTAAACTCACTCATGACCTTAGTTGCCTTATCTCATTCTTTCCTGATTATTGCTTGTTTCAGGATCGTATGACGAAGAAGATTATTGGTAAGGGATATGAGTCTGAAGGCCTTTACATTTTTGATCAACAGATACCGAAAGTTGTGGCATGCTCTGGTGTTGCATCTCCATTTGAGGTCCATTGTCGTTTAGGTCATCCATCTTTGCCCGTGTTGAAGAAAATGTATCCAGAGTTTCTTTCCTTGTCTTCATTGGATTGTGAGTCGTGTCAGTTTGCAAAATTTCATCGTCTTGTTGCTCAGGGGGAGAGTGATAAAGTTTGTTGTCTTAGAAAATCTTTGTATGGATTAAAACAGAGCCCACGCGCATGGTTTAGTAAGTTTAGCCAAGCACTTGAGCAGTTTGGAATGAAGAAAAGCACATCTGATCATTCTGTCTTTTATCAACGATCTGAGAAGGGCATTACACTGCTTGTAGTGTATGTCAATGATATCGTTATCACTGGAGATGATATTTCAGGTATATCCTCTTTGAAAACTTTCCTTCAGGGTCAGTTTCATACTAAGGATTTGGGAACATTAAAGTATTTCTTGGGCATTGAAGTGATGAGAAGCAAGAAAGGTATCTTTTTGTCGGAACGGAAATATGTACTTGATTTGCTATCTAAGACAGGAAAACTAGGAGCTAAACCATGTAGTACTCCGATGATACCTAATTTACAACTCACCAAAGAAGAAGAAGCATTTAAACATCCTGAGAGATACAGAAGATTGGTTGGAAAGTTGAATTATCTGACAGTAACACGACCAGACATAGCTTATTCAGTAAGTGTTGTGAGCCAACATATGTCTTCGCCTACTGTGGATCATTGGGTTGCAGTTAGAACAAATTATATGCTACTTAAAAGCTGCACTTGAACGCGGGATCTTATATAAAGATCACGGTCATACAAAGATTGAATGTTTTTCTGATGCTGACTGGGCAGGATCTAAAGAAGATATAAAATCAACATCTGGATATTGTGTTTTTGTAGGAGGAAATTTGGCGTCGTGGAAGAGTAAGAAGCAAAATGTGGTATCACGTTCGAGTGCTGAGTCAAAATATAAAGCTATGTCGCAGTCTGTGTGTGAAATAGTGTTGATACATCAACCCAACTGCTGTAATTTTGTTATTTAGTCTTAGTGGAGTTACTGTCCTTTAAGTGAGTTACCATTACAGTAATTCACATTTTTTACTCTTTTAACAGCTTGTATCATCTTGTATTTAAACCCCTTGAAAGGTAATGAAAAGGCAAAATCATTTTATTCAAAGTTTTCTCTCTTTCTCTCAAGTCTCTCTCTCTGATTTGCATCAGATTTGGTATCAGAGCCTCGTAGTAGGAACTGATGGCTGGCAAGAAGAATCCAGCGATGGGTGACTGCTCTGCCCTAAACGAGCATGAAGTGAGTTCCTCACAAAATACGTTGTCGCCTCGATCTTATCACAGAAAGTACTAGCATTGAAGCCTCTGTGGATGAGATTAAGTCAAGCATGTGGGAGATGCAAAGTTTTATGGAAACTATAGCACATCAAATGGGTAAAACCAGCTTGAATCTGCAACACAAAATGAATCAAGAAGGAAAAAAGATTCAGGGGGAATGTCGGAATCTGCAAGAACAAGTGGGCCAGTCAAGCAAAGATTTCCAAGAACGACAGTATATGTACCAAGAAGTACCAAGAACATTCCTACAACAGTTTAAAAGACCTAAAGCACGATTGGATCGAACAAGACTAACAGATTGGGAAAGTTCGAGTGGGGAAGATGAAAGTCTACTGCACGATTACCATACACAGCAACACCACGAAAAGGAGCTTCATTTAAAAGGAACTGAATTCCATCCAGAGCGGTATTTGCAGAATTACCAGTATAACTCAGGCCCTTATTCAACTAATGGAGCTAACGATTACAGAATGAAGATTGATCTTCCTACTTTCAGTGGGAGACTCGATCTTGAAGCATTTCTTGATTGGGTGAAAGACGTTGAGAATTTCTTTGAATACACAAACACTCCAAAGGAAAGAAAGGTAAAATTGGTAGCCTACAAATTAAAAGGAGGTGCGGCCGCTTGGTGGGATCAACTCAAGATCAATAGGAGAAGACATCGGAAAAAACCCATTCGAACTTGGCCGAAACTACTAAGATTAATGAAGGTTCAATTTCTTCCTACTGATTATGAACAACTATTATATAACCAACTTCAACATTGCAGGCAAAATAATCGAACAGTGGCTGAATATACGGAAGAGTTTAATCGCTTAAGCGCTCGAAACAATTTGGTAGAAACTGAGAATCAACAAATAGCAAGATTCATTGATGGGTTGAGAGAAGATGTCCGGCAGAAGGTCAGACTACAACCAATTTACTATCTACCAGATGCCATTTCTTTAGCGTACAGAGTAGAGCAACAACGTGTGGAGAAACAGAGTACTCTATCTGGAAAAAGGAACAATCGGGTAGGACCTAATTTCAGGAGGAATAGTGGGGAAACATCTAAAGGATACCAACAACCACCCCCCACCAATAACACTATCAAGAACAAGAAAGATGGAGGAACTAAAGCCCCTTTCAACAAGTTGCCCGATACAAAAAAAACCACCAACATTTATAACAGGCCTACCTTGGGAAAATGTTTTCGTTGTGGCCAACAGGGCCATTTGTCCAATGAATGTCCCCAACGGAAGGCAGTGACGTACATAGAAAATGAACCTGAAGATCAATCAGGCAGTGATAACGCGGAGGAGCCAGTGGACTACATTGGAGAAGATGAAGGAGACCAATTGTCATGTGTACTTCAAAAGGTACTTTTGGCGCCAACAACAAAACCTCATGTGCAAAGACACTCCTTGTTCAGAACTAGGTGCACGATTAATGGGAAAATCTGCCAAGTGATTGTGGATAGTGGAAGTAGTGAGAACATTGTCTCTCGAAAGTTGGTGGAAACATTGAAACTACGAATTGACCAACATCCTAATCCATATAAGGTTAGTTGGATTAAAAAAGGGGGAGAAGTTCAAGTAAGCCAAATATGCACAATCCCTCTCTCTATTGGTACCAGCTATAAGGATCAAATAATATGTGACATCTTAGATATGGATGCTTGTCACATATTATTAGGAAGCCCTTGGCAATACGATGTTCAAACAATTCATAAAGGCCGTGAGAATACGTATGAATTTTATTGGATGGGCAAAAAAATTATCCTAGTACCTTTAATAAATGGAGTTGAACAGAGCAAAAAATGAGGGGTTAAGACACCTAATCCCCTTTTCACCATCTTACCAGGAAAGGAATTCGAATATAGAACCAAACAAGAAGTCTGGATGGTCAAGGAGAACCCTGAATATGCACCAGTGGAAACTCTGCATAATGAAATTCAGAAGCTACTGTTGGAATTCCCAACATTAACAGAGACGCCAAATAAGCTGCCTCCCTTAAGAGACATCCAACACCAAATTGATCTCCTTCCAGGGGCCACTTACCTAATTTACCCCACTACAGGATGAGCCCCAAAGAGTATGCTATACTACAAGAACAAGTACAAGACTTAATTAACAAAGGGCATATAATCCCCAGTTTAAGCCCGTGTGCAGTGCCAACACTTCTTACTCCAAAAAAGGATGGAAGTTGGCGAATGTGCATAGATAGCAGAGCTATTAACAAAATAACGGTGAAATATAGATTTCCCATACCCAGGCTGACAGATTTATTTGATCACTTGGCAGGTGCAAAGGTGTTTCCAAGGGTGGACTTGAAAAGTGGGTACCATCAAATACGAATCAGGCCAGGTGATGAATGGAAGATGGCATTTAAAACTAGCTTTGGCTTATTCAAATGGACAGTTATGCCTTTTGGACTTTGTAATGCTCCAAGCACTTTTTCCAGGTTAATGACTCAAATTCTACAACCTTATATTAATAAGTTTGTTGTGGTGTATTTTGACGATATCTTAGTTTATAGTAAAAATAAAGAGGAACATCTAGAGCATTTGCACAATCTATTTACCACACTATCTAAGAATGAACTATATATCAATATCAACAAATGTTCATTCCTGGAAGAAAAAATACAATTCTTAGGGTTCCTCATAAGTGCACAAGGGATTGAAGTAGATCCTAGGGAAGTTCAAGCAATCTGGGAGTGGCCGACCCCTAAGAAAGAAAAGGACATCCAAAGCGTTTTAGGGCTGGCTTCATTTTATAGTAAATTCATTAAGAATTTTAGTACTATCGCAGCCCCATTACAAAATGTCTTAAAAAAGGAAAATTTGCTTGGTTAAAAGATCAAGAAGATAGCTTTAATATTCTCAAGGAGAGGCTTAGTACAGCTCCTGTGTTAGCACTTCCAGATTTTAACAAACCTTTTGAAGTAGTCGTGGATGCATCTGGGGTTGGGGTTGGTGCAGTCTTATCACAAGAAAATCACCCAATTGAGTATTATAGCGAGAAACTCAGTGAAACTAGGCAAAAATGGAGCACCTATGAACAAGAACTCTATTCCCTAATTAGAGCTTTAAAGCAATGGGAGCATTATTTACTTGGGAAAGAATTCATTTTGTTTACTGGTCATTTCTCTCTTAAGTTTCTGCAAACACAGAAGAATATTAACAGGATGCACGCTCGTTGGATCTCATTTATACAAAGGTTCGACTTTGTTATCAAACACAAATTGGGAAGCACGAACCGAGCAGCAGATGCACTAAGTCGAAAGCACAGTCTGCTTACTAAGTTACATGGTGAGATTACAGCCTTCGAATGCCTACCAGAAAGCTATGAATACGACCCAAACTTTAGCTTAATATGGAAGAAATGCACAGACCACATTGATGCAGGGGATTATCTACTGATTAATGACTACTTGTTTAAAAATAATAATCTATGCATACCCCGCTCTTCCCTAAGAGAAGCTTTGATCAAGGAGTTACATAGCGGAGGCCTAGCTGGACATTTTGGCAAAGATAAGACTCTTGAACTTTTATCATCTCAGTTTTTCTGGCCACAAATGAGAAGGGATGTAAACAATTTTGTCCAAAGGTGCTTTGTATGTCAGACTTCCAAGGGACAAAGACAAAACACTGGTTTATACCAGCCACCGCCGATACCATACACCATTTGGGAAGACTTGTCCATGGACTTTGTCCTGGGGCTTCCACGAACACAGCGAGGCAATGACTCGGTTATGATGGTCGTCGATCGATTCAGCAAAATGTCTCACTTCATACCGTGCAAAAAAACTTCTTATGCAGTAAGTATAGCTAATCTCTTTTTTAAAGAGATTGTCCGCCTGCACGACATTCCTAAATCAATAGTTTCAGACCGAGATGTCAAATTCCTGAGTTATTTCTGAAAGACATTATGGAAAAAATTTGATACTCAACTCAAATTCAGCTCTACAAGTCACCCCCAGACAGACGGACAAACAGAGGTCACTAACCGCACACTTGGAAATTTAATCCGTTGTTTAAGTGGCAATCGACCTAGGCAATGGGACTCGCAATTAGCTCAAGCTGAATTTGCGTACAATCACATGAGAAACCGATCAACGGGGAGGTCTCCCTTTGAAATAGTCTACACTACCTTGCCTCGTTTAACGGTGGATCTAGCTAACTTACCTTTTTCTGCCCATATTGATCAAGAAGCAGAGAATATGGCTGAGAGGATTACTCAACTCCATAAAGAAGTTCATGAATCTCTGGAGAAATCAAACATATCCTACAAACAACGAGCTGATAAACACAGAAGAGAGAAGCTCTTCAACATAGGGGACCTTGTTATGGTACATTTACACAAGGGACGTTTGCCTGCTAACACACATGCTAAGCTACATCCAAAGAAGATCGGACCTTTCGCAATCCTACAGAAACTTGGAAACAATGCTTACCGCATCGATCTTCCTACAGATTACAAGATTTCCCCAATCTTCAATGTAGCAGATCTGTTCCAATATTATCCCCCCGACCAGTTTCGATTGGCTGATTAATCTTGAGGTCGAGTCAGATTTAACTCGAGGTCGAGTTAGATTTTAAGGGGGGTGGAATTGGTGTAACCCAACTGCTGTAATTTTGTTATTTAGTCTTAGTGGAGTTACTGTCCTTTAAGTGAGTTACCATTACAGTAATTCACATTTTTTACTCTTTTAACAGCTTGTATCATCTTGTATTTAAACCCCTTGAAAGGTGATGAAAAGGCAGAATCATTTTATTCAAAGTTTTCTCTCTTTCTCTCAAGTCTCTCTCTCTCTGATTTACATCACATCAATTTTTGTCTGAGATTGGATTTAGTATGTCTATGCCAGCTAAATTGTGGTGTGATAATCAAACCGCACTTCACATTGCTTCTAACTCAGTGTTTCATGAGAGAACTAAACATATTGAAGTGGATTGTCACTTTATTCGCGAGAAAATACAACGAGATTTGGTGTCCACAGGATATGTGAAGACTGGAGAGCAATTGGGAGATATTCTTACTAAAACCTTAAATGGAGCAAGAATAAATTATTTGTGTAACAAGCTGGGCATGTTTGACATATTTGCTCCAACTTGAGGGGGAGTGTTATAATATATATATATTGTTGTCCTTTATCGTAATTGTACATTCTTTAGTATTAGGGTTTCTTTGTATACCTATATATATTTGTCATAGAGCTCAAATGTGAATAGAACGATTATTATTCTTTCTCAATTCTGTGTTACAGCTTCATCTAGTTTGAAGTGTAACTCTTCAAGAATCTTTGTCAACTAAATGGTTTGACAAGCACATGACATTGCTGCAACTCGTTCAGCTTCAGTTGTAGATAGTATGACAAGTTATTGCTTCTTAGAAAATCATGAAATAGCTCCCAAGCCTAGCATGAAATCATAACTTTTTCGATCATCTCGCTATCCTTCAAAATCACTATCAGTAAAAGCCTATCAATTTTTTTTCCCTTTCTTGTAAGTTGTAAGTAAAACCAAACTCCATAATTCCTTTCAAATTGCGCAATTTTCTCTTCGCAACTAGAATATGCATCTTCTTTGAGTTCTCCATCTACTTACAAGTTACAAAGCATTTTGGCATACATTAAACCGACCTTGTCCCTATTAAATACATTAAACTTCCCGCAGTTTGACCATAAGCAGAAACATTCAAAATTGCATTTCAAGGATGTTAATGCTAAAAGTTTGAGAATCAGTCTACTCTATACCATTCACTAAAGAGATATATATGTAGAAAATCAAGTTGTAATTTAGTGCATTATATTTGGGACTGGTTCCTTGTATATAGCTATAATTTTTCTTTTCCATATAGGTTGAGATTGATTGCATATTTTCAGCTCATTTAGATTAAGAGTTTCTTGTATAAATATAACACTCCTATCAGTGTTTTAAAAAGCCCTCCGGGGCGCGCGCCTAGGCGCGGGGCGGAACATCAGCGCCTCGCCTCGAAGAGGCGAGGCGCATCTAAGAAGGCGCTCGCAAGGCGCACGCCTTCCATGAAGCCCTCGAGGCGCGCAAGGTGTCACAATCGAATTCTTTGGGACGGGACAACGATTGTGCGGCACTTGTTCTAACCCAGCGAACAAGTCACCGAAAAACTAAGTCGCGGACAACTTCGATACAGGGTCTAGCCTCCGCTCACGTTTTGAGAGAAAATGGTTTTAGAAAACGTGAGAGAGAAATCATTTGAAAACATCTTTTGAAAATTTTGTTATACACCAGCAAGCAATATAAAGGGACAACCACAGCTTGAAAGCATATAACCCGGGTAGGAAGAATTGACGACTAGTCGCATCCCCCTATAGTATATTATATGAAATTATAGCTTTTACAGGCATGCACATGAAAATGGCGAGGAGTCATACGCCAACAAAAATACAAGGAAAGTAAGCAACAAGCAACAACAAAGTAAATACATGAAAGCATGGTAAAAAGGGGTTGGAATGGGCATGCGGCCATGGGCAACACGCCCTGGACAAGCATGCCCGTGACATTCTCCCCCGCTTAAACGGTTGACGTCCCTGTCAACTGACGAAGCTTGAATTCTTCGATCTTCTGCGCCCAGGTGGCCAGATCTTCAGCTCGTTCCCAGCTTGTTTCCTCCGTAGGGAGGTCCTTCCACTTGACAAGGAATTCTTGGACCACCCGTACGGGTCTTCCAGTTTTTCTGTTTCTTGCGGCCAAGATTTCTTCCACGACTTTGACATCTTTTCGCTTCAAATCGATGTTTGGCCGATTCGAGATATTGCGTCGATCATCATCTGGATCGGGGTGATAGGGTTTCAAATTACTCACATGAATTACGGGATGAATTTTCATCCATGCGGGCAACGCCACCCTATATGAGGTCACCCCGATTTTCTTCAGCACTTCCATGGGTCCCTCGTACTTTCTCACAAGTCGCTGATCTTTACGGCTTCGGAAACGGATCTGTTCAGGTCTCAGTTTGACAAGGACTTGGTCTCCTGCTCGAAACTCGAGAGGACGACGTTTCTTGTCGGCCCATTTCTTCATGTGTTTAGAGGCTTTCTCAAGATATGCTCGGGCTATTTCTGTTGTCTGTTTCCACTCTTTCGTGAAGTGATGGGCTTGAGGATTCTTCCCTGCATATGGGTGATCGACAATATGGGGCAGGGATGGTTGTCTTCCGCACACGATCTCGAAGGGACTTTTCCCAGTTGAAGAACTTGTTTGGCAGTTGAAGCAAAATTGAGCCACATCCAGCAACTGGACCCAATTTTTCTGTCGAGCGTCAACGAAGTGGCGTAAGTATTCCTCCAATAGGCAATTAAATCTTTCGGTCTGCCCATCGGTTTGTGGGTGGTAACTTGAGGATATATTCAGGCTTGTCCCCAAGAATGCGAATAATTACATCGGAGAATGTACCGATGAATCGCCGTAGTCCGCATCGCCGACAATACTCGATGGGATACCCCACAGCTTCACAACATGCTTAAAGAACAACTGAGCCGTCAACTCAGCTGAACATTGTTTCGGTGCGGCTATGAAGGTGGCATATTTTGAGAATCGGTCGATGATCACCAAGATTGCTTCGAGTTCTCCTACCTTGGGAAGGTGCGTGATGAAATCCATGGACACACTCTCCCATGGTCTGTTTGGTATAGGTAAAGGCTCGAGTAGACCCGACACCTTCGCCTTTTCTATTTTGTCTTGTTGGCAAATAAGGCAAGTCTTGGTGTATTGCATTACATCGTCCCGCATCTTTGGCCAGAAGTATCCCTTCTTTAAGAGCGCGTAAGTGCGCTGCCATCCAGGATGTCCAGCCCATAGAGTGTCGTGGCATTCGTGCAGTAATTTCTTCCTCAAGTCTCCCGCTCTTGGTACGTACAGACGGTTACCCTTTGTTAACAACAGATCATCCTCGACCCAGAATTGTCTTGTCTTCCCTTCTTTGGCCAATTCGATTACAGCTTTGGCCGAGGAGTCTTTCTGTAGGTGTTCCTTGATGATGTCGCGTATTGAGCCATCAATCTTACTTGCGTGGATATGGGCTAACATGCACAGGGCCGCATGTTCGCCCTTTCGACTCAAGGCATCTGCCGCTTGGTTACTCTTTCCTGTTTTATGTTCAAACTTGAAATCAAACTCGGCTAAGGATTCCTGCCATCGAGCTTGTTTCGAAGTTAATTTAGGCTGGCTGAAGAAGTGGCAGATGGCGCTGTTATCTGTCTTTACTACAAATCGAGATCCCAGTAAATATTGTCTCCATACTCTGAGACAATGAACAACGGCTAACATTTCTTTTTCGGAGACAGTATACCTCCGTTCAGCATCATTTAGTTTTCGGCTTTCGTAGGCGATCGGGTGGCCCTCCTGTATGAGGACACCCCCAAGGGCAAAGTCTGAAGCATCTGTCTCAACTTCAAATGGCTTTGTCACGTCGACCAATCCGAGGACAGGACCCCTCATCATGGTTTCCTTCAAGTCTTCAAAAGCCCCTTGGCATTCGGCAGTCCACTGCCAGGGCTTGTCTTTCTTTAGTAACTCTGTAAGTGGGGCGGCTCGTTTCGAGAATCCCTCGACGAACCGTCGATAGTAATTTGCCAATCCGAGAAAGGAACGTAGTTGGGTCACTGAGGAAGGAACTTTCCATTCTCGAATTGACTCCACCTTGTCACTGTCCATACTGATTCGTCCGCACTCGATCACATGCCCGAGAAAGTTGATGCGCTGTTGGGCAAAAGCACACTTCTCTTTCTTTACATATAGTTGGTTCTGTTTCAACTTTTCGAAGACTAGTCTCAGGTGCACCTTGTGTTCTTCTAGGGTGGCACTATAGACCACGATGTCGTCGAGGTAAACTACGACAAACTGGTCGAGATACTCATGGAACACTTGATTCATCAAGGTGCAAAATGTGGCAGGAGCGTTTGTCAGGCCAAAAGGCATGACTAAGAATTCGAAGGCTCCGTATCTTGTCACACAGGTGGTCTTTTGCTCGTCTCCCTCAGCAATGCGAACTTGATAATATCCCGATCGTAGGTCGGCCGTAAAGTATTTAGCCCCGTGTAGCTGGTCGAATAGATCGGATATTATTGGTAGTGGATATCGGTTGCGCACTGTTACCTTGTTCAATGCCCTATAGTCGATGCACAACCGTAGAGACCCATCCTTCTTTTTCTGAAATAGCACAGGGGCCCCATAAGGTGCTTTTGCGGGGCGGATGAACCCTGCGCTCAGTAGCTCGTCTAATTGCTTTCGGAGTTCGGCGAGTTCAGGTGGTGCCATCCTGTATGCATTTTTCGCTGGAGGTTTAACTCCTGGTAGGAGTTCAATTTCGTGATCAATCCCTCGACGAGGGGGTAGAGTCTTCGGCAAGTTGTCGGGCATTATCTCGATATATTCTTGCAGAACTTCTTGGATTTCTGTCGGGACGGGGTCGGTGGTGGTTGTATCCACGACCATAGGAATGGCCATGAATGTTGGTTCTTCCCGACCCAATCCTTTCTTCAGCTGCATGGCTGAAATCATTCTCATGCCACCGGGCTGTTTAATGCTTGCAGAGATGACTGTGGGATTACTACCGGTGACGACGATGCACTTTGCTAGGGGCATTGGGATGACTTTGTGTTCTAGAAGGAAGTCCATCCCAATTACCACGTCAAAGTCATCCATGCGGACCACGACGAGGTCTATTTCTCCTGACCAAGACCCCAACTTCAGAGAGACTCTTTTGGAGACTCCTACAATAGGCAGGGCCTCGGAATTGACAGCTTTCATCCTTCCGGTGTCTCTCTCTATTTTCAACTCTAGTCTCTTGGCTTCTTGATCGGATATGAAGTTGTGAGTCGCGCCAGAGTCGACTAAAGTGCTCTTAGCTCGGTGGGAGTTGATTATGGCATCAACGAACATCAACCCCTTCTCAGACGTCTCTCTCGGTTCGACTTTCTTTTGTAGTGCAGATAGGAATTTTAGCGCACCCATTCTAGGTGTTTCGTTGCCCTCTTCCTTTTCAATTTCAGTTTCGGTCTCCCCCTCATTTTTACTTTGAACTGAGGCTTGGAGAGCCGTGAGGGCGCTCTATCCATGTGGCGATCGTCTGATCTGTGGGCGCCTTTGCATAGGAGGCATTGTAGGGGCCCCTGGTGATACCTCGATTGATAAGGTCCTCGCGGAGGACCGGTGTTTGTGTTTTGAGGCCGCCTTTACATTTCCCCATTCGGTTTATCTGTTCCCCCACTCGGTTTATGTGGCCCATCATATCGCTGATTCGTCGGTCGGGAGGGGTTGTTTCCACCTTGGTGGGGCGGAGTGTATTTCCTCTGTGAACTTGATTCGCCACCATAGTCTAAGAGTCTTTCGGCTGCCGCGTAGGCTGAGGTAAGGTCTTGGACTCTCTGTTCATACAATTTTGTTCTTGCCCACGGTTGTAATCCCTCGATAAAGCAAAACACTTTATCCTTTTCAGACATATCTCGAATGTCGAGCATCACTGCCGCAAACTGCTTGACGTAATCTCTTATGTTTCCAGTTTGCCTCAATTCGCGAAGTTTTCGCCTTGCAATGAACTCTACATTCTCTGGGAAAAATTGAGTTTTCAACTCTTTCTTCAGGTCTTCCCAGGTTGTAATGGTGCATAGGCCATTTTGCATGTCATTGACCTTCGTGCGCCACCACAACTTAGCATCATCTATGAGATGCATCGAGGCCACGGTGACTTTCAGTTCTTCAGATGTAGTACCTGTGGCCTTGAAGTACTGCTCAACGTCGAAGATAAAATTCTCAAGATCTTTTGCATCCCGATTCCCTTTGAATGCTTTGGGATCCGGGATCTTTAGTTTGTTTGGCCCAACACTCGCTTGGTTCGGGGCCTGATTCTCCACAGCTCGCATTGTGCAGCTTATGCGAGTGCTCAATTCAGCCATCTCAGTCCTCATTGCCTCTATAGCCATTCGAACGTCCTCAGTCAGATCGTTGAACAGCTTCATCATAGTCTTTTGGGTATTGTCGAGCTCTTCCACACGCTCCTCTATGTGTGCGGCAGAGCCGGTGGAGCTATCTCCACGTTCGAAGCTACTTGGACGGGTAGCTTTGTCTTCAAGGGAGTCGACTCTCAGCGTCAGCTCTCTTATCGGTAACCCATCAAATCGGGCATTCAGGGCCTTTATTTCACCCACCGCCTCTTGGACTTCCTTTATTTGATCTTCGAGGAATCGCACCGTGTCAGGTGTTTCCCTCAAGTACAGCAACTGTTCTTCGATTTCCACTAGTCGGTCGACGTGCGACTTGCTCAATTGTTTTGTCGCCGACATGATTGCAACCTTCTTTTACCGAGGAGCCAACTAGGCTCTGATACCACTTGTCACAATCGAATTCTTTGGGACGGGACAACGATTGTGCGGCACTTGTTCTAACCCAGCGAACAAGTCAGCGAAACGAAAAACTAAGTCGCGGACAACCCGATCTGAGGTCTAGCCTCCGCTCACGTTTTGAGAGAAAATGGTTTTAGAAAACGTGAGAGAGAAATCATTTGAAAACATCTTTTGAAAAGTTTGTTATACACCAGCAAGCAATATAAAGGGACAACCACAGCTTGAAAGCATATAACCCGGGTAGGAAGAATTGACGACTAGTCGCATCCCCCTATAGTATATTATATGAAATTATAGCTTTTACAGGCATGCACATGAAAATGGCGAGGAGTCATACGCCAACAAAAATACAAGGAAAGTAAGCAACAAGCAACAACAAAGTAAATACATGAAAGCATGGTAAAAAGGGGTTGGAATGGGCATGCGGCCATGGGCAACACGCCCTGGACAAGCATGCCCGTGACACAAGGCGCGCGCCTCGGGGGCTTCTTCAATTTTTTTTTTTTTTTTCGTTTTAGGTATTTTAAATATATATTAAAAAAAAAAAAAACACAATAATATCATTTCATTTAGGGTTTAAGAACGTGAAACTCATCTTCTCCAATTCTCCAATTCTCCTTCAAGGTCAAGCAAGCCAAGTAAGTCTCCTTTTCTTTTCCTTTTTCTTCTTCTTTTCTTCTTCTTTTCTCCCTCCCTTTCCGTCCCTCCCTTTCTTTTCTTTTCTTTTTTCTTCTTCGTCTGTCTCTGTTTCTTCTTTTCTCCCTCCCTTTCCATCCCTCCCTTTCTTTTCTTTTCTTTTTTCTTCTTCTTCGCCTGTCTCTGTTTCTTCTTTTCTCCCTCCCTTTCCGTCCCTCCCTTTCTTTTCTTTTCTTTTTTCTTCTTCTTCGTCTGTCTCTGTTTCTTCTTTTCTTTTCTTTTTTCTTCTTCTTTTCTTCCTTCATTCATCCTGCCTGTGTCTCTGCTTTACGCTTTTTTTTTTTTTCTTTCTTTCTTTCGTTCTTTGTCTTTCTGTTCTAATTTTCTGGTAATCTAATTGTAGCCTATTAAATATATATATATATACACACATACACTTAAAATAGAAAATGTAAACACTAAACATCACTTTTTGATTATTTTTGAACAAGGTGAACTGAAATTTTCACATCAATCGTTTCCGTCTGATGTTATTTTTATCCATTAGGTACGTACGTTATTCTTAATTTGTTAGAATTTAGATGGCTGAGGGTGAGGACGGTCAAAAAAGAGATCCAGCATGGAAATATGCTCGTTTGGTAAATGATGGAGATGTTAATTCTTTAATATGTGGGTTTTGTTCCAAAATAACGAAAGGAGGGGTATATAGAATGAAGCAACACCTTGTTGGTGGTTATAGAAATGCAACGGCATGTAAAAAATGTCCGGATCATGTAAAAGAAGAACTTAAAGCATATATGTCCAAGAAAAAGGAGGTCAAAGAACAAAGAAATTTGATTTTGGACATTGATGCAGAAAATTATGGTATTGAAGATGAGGATGTGGATGAAGATGTAATGGCAAGCGCAAGCAATTCGGGTAAGAGATCGGCATCAAGTTTAGAATCAATTAAGTCTTCTTGTAAAAGGCCAAAACAAAAGGGTCCAATGGATGCATATTTTACCCCCAATCCAGAAACTATGGTTCAAAATCGAAAGAATGATAAAGGAAAGCAAACAACATTGAATGCCGCTTACAAGAAGGAGATGAGAGAGCACACCATTCAAAGAATTGCTCGATGGTTTTATGATGCTGGGATACCTTTAAATGCTTGCAATTATGAAAGCTTTGCACCTATGATTGAAGCAATAGGACAATTTAGCCCTGGATTGAAACCACCATCTTATCATGATTGAGGGTGCCATGCTTGAAGAAAGAGCTAGCAATCACAAATGATTTGATGAAAAATCATAAGGAAGAGTGGGCCAAGGTTGGATGCACTATCATGACCGATGGATGGACAGATAGAAGAAATAGGACCTTACTTAACTTCTTAGTTAATAGTCCTAAAGGCACCATGTTTATTGAGTCTATTGATGCCTCATCATATGTGAAGGACGGGAAGAAAATGTTTGAATTGCTAGATAATTTTGTAGAGCGCATTGGAGAAGCCAATGTGGTACAAGTTGTTACCGATAGTGCCTCAGCAAATGTGATGGCAGGTAAGAAATACTATCTCAGATTCTCAGTTGCTCCTTTTTAAATTAGTCTTAGATTCTTACTTAATTTTTTCACATTTTTAAGTTGCCTAATTACTTTACTTTTATTAGGAGATTATTAGAAGCAAAACGACCCCACCTAGTTTGGTCACCTTGTCAGCCGCTCATTGCACGGATTTGATGTTGGAAGATATCTACAAGATTCCAAATATTCGGAGAACATTGAAAAGAGGCATGGATATTAGTGATTTCATTTATGTTCGCCTGGATTGCTAAATATGATGAGAGACGGTTTACCAATCGGAAGGAGTTGGTTAGACCAACTAAGACTCGCTGCTCACCGCTTGCATTACATTGTCAAGTATACATCGTCAAAAGAACAACTTGAGGAAAATGTTTACTTCTGATGAGTGGAAGAATAGCAAATGGAGTAAGGAGCAACAGGGCAAAAGAGTCGTTCAAACTATTTTGTTGACTACTTTTTGGAATACAATTGTGTTTGCGCTAAAAGTCTCCGGTCCTCTAGTGCGAGTTCTTAGGTTGGTGGATGGTGAGAAGAAGCCTCCCATGGGATACATTTATGAGGCCATGGATAGAGCTAAGGAGGCCATAGCTAGATCCTTTAATGGAAAGGAAGAAAAGTACAAGGACATTTTTACAATCATTGATCGAAGATGGGAGCTTCAGTTGCATCGACCCTTGCATGCAGCGGGTTATTTTTTAAACCCAAAATTCTATTACTCGAATCCTAACATTCAAGTCGATGATGAAATTGTTAATGGGTTATACTCATGTATAACAAAAATGTGGATAAGCGCCTTATCCACTTGTTCTGAACTCCCGGACCATCTTTGCAATAATTCCTCTTGGCATTTGGTTGGTAATTTTAAGTTAAAATTCCTTCCCTTTTCCACTTGTTCCTTTTTGCAGGACAGAACGATAACTTCTTATGGTGGATGGATTGAAGTAACGAACCTCCCTCTTAGTCTTTGGAGAGTTGATATCTTCCGATTCATTGGTGATAATTGTGGTGGTTTCCTTCAGATCTCAGATCACACTGACCGGTGGCTCTCTCTTCATGCGGCTCGTGTGAAAGTACAAAGAAATCTTACTGGTTTCATCCCGGAGTTCATCGAATTGCCGGAATCAGTCGCCGGAATCAACCTATCGGTTAGAATCAAACCAGTAACGATGACAGACTGTTTACAGCTCAACAAAATTACAGTTTCAGATTCTTTAATTGTTGAGAAGGTTGCGGAAAATCCTAGTTGCTTTCCTTGTACTGTCTCGGATAAAAAAGGAAAGTCTCCTTTATTTGCTGCCATTAAAGAGAGTGGGCGTTTACCTATTAGATCCACGGTTTTGACTTCTATAAATGCGGATGTGGCAGCCAAAAACACCGGGAAGCTTTCCTTGTGATGTGTGGATAAAAAGGAAAGAAATCTTTATTTGTCACGAGAAGGAGGTTACCTTTTCTTTTGCCTTTATTGGGAAGATCCTAACCTCCCCACTCTCCAAAAATCTCTCACAAAAATCCCTTAATTGCCGCTGATTTTGACCCACAAATTCTGCCATTGATTAGCCCTCTCCCAACAAACAATATGGCTGGTTTGCAATCGGATAAAAAAGGAAAGTCTCCTTTATTTGCTGCCATTAAAGAGAGTGGGCGTTTACCTATTAGATCCATGGTTTTGACTCTTATAAATGCGGATGCGGCAGCCAAAAACTTGGGAAGCTTTCCTTGTGATGCTATGGATAAAAAAGGAAATAAGTCTTTAATTGCTGCCGAGAAGGAGGTTGCCTTTTCTTTGCCTTTATTGCCGGAAGATCTTAACCTCCTCCACTCTCCAAAAATCTCTCACAAAAATCTCTTAATTGCCGCTGATTTTGACCCACAAATTCTGCCATTGATTAGCCCTCTGCCAACAAACAATATGGCTGGTTTGCAATCAAAAAACCCAATACTTCCAGTGAACCAACCAGATTGCATAACCGATCCATTGCCACAATTTGCAGATTCTTTGTTTGTAGCAAGTGGGCCCTCAAATCCTCTCTCCCCAGCTTTAATTCAGCCTACCCTTTCCACCATTTCTTTTGACGCGGGTCCCACCATTGATGAAGAACGTCTGCCTTTACGCATTGGAATTAAACACTCCACTTGTGATGGAAAGTCAACTCAACCGTTTATTGGCTCGGATACTGAGGCCTACATCTCTAGCCCTAATTCTCTCTCTTCAATTCATGATTTTGACTTTCAACCTGAACCTGTTGATCCGACAATTTTTGGAGACAACCCTTCCCTTGATACCGCAACCCCCTTAAATTTTTTACCACCAGTTCCACCAGACCTAACAAGCCATCTGGAAATTACTGAGCATTTACCAAATCCACTAGTCCCTCCCTCCTTGCTGCCTTTGCCCACCATTGGAAAAGACCCTCACAATCAGCCAGTGGATGGTCCTTTTCCTTTTGAGTTGCGGGATATCGCAAAATTTTCTCTGAGAACATGGTTTATGCATTATACCAATTCCACCCGCATTCCCAATCAGCCAAGGCAAAAAAGGCTCATTCGACCTATGGGCGGAAAAACAAACTACAAAGGGAATTACAAAATTTGAAATCCACTGTTCACTACGATAAATCTGCGACTTTGGCTTTGATGGAGGGTCCCTCAGTTGATCCATGAAATTCCTAACGTGGAATGTTCGGGGTCTTGGTTCTTGGAAGAAACAAATTACTAATTAAGAGAACAATTCTCCAACAAAATCCGGGTATTGTTCTTTTACAAGAAACCAAACTAGCTTCTGTTACACATCAGTTGGTGAAATCTATTTGGAGTTCAACACACATTGGTTGGGCATCTCTTGATGCAATTAATTCTGCTGGTGGCATATTAATTCTTTGGAGTGAGCCAGACTTCATGGTTAACGAAGTTATACAAGGTTTGTATACAATCTCCATTCATGTTTCTATGACTGATGGCTTTTCCTTCTGGCTTACTTCTGTTTACGGCCCTACTGGTAATGGTTTTCATGCGGATTTCTGGCGAGAATTAGAGGATTTGGCTGGCTTTAGCGATGACCATTGGATTATTGGTGGGGACTTTAATGTTACTCGATGGACTTGGGAGAAATCGCATGATCCTTTAATCGATCGTAACATGAATACATTCAATCGTTGGATTTCTAATTACAATTTGTTGGATGTTCCTTTCTGAGAATGGTAACTTCACTTGGTCTAGCTTTGGCCCTTCAGCGTTACTTATCCCCCTCACCGGATGATTTTTACTTCATCGATGATCGTTCTAGGAAGTTTGGCTCACCACTCTTCGCCGATTGGATCAGACACTTCCGATCATTTTCCGCTTGCTCTTTCCTTTGGTAATATTGTTTGGGGTCCTTGCCCTTTTCGTTTTGAGAATTCTTGGTTGCAGATTGACTCAATTAAGGAGGCAGTATCGGGATGGTGGTCTCAACACTCTCTAATTGGTTGGCCAGGTCATGGTTTGATGATGAAACTAAAGGGTCTAAAGGTCTTCTTACAAAACTGGAGTAAATCTCATCGTTTTGAGGCTCATAGATTACACTCTTTTATTGCTCAGTTGCAGATTTTGGATAATTTGGAGGAGTCTTCACCCCTGTCAACTTATCAGAGTGAAAATCGTCGTCTCATCAGGGATCAGATTGAGGCCTTAACGGCCCAAGACCATATTTATTGGCGGCAACGGTGTAAACTGAAATGGTTTCAGGAAGGTGATGAAAATACCAAATTCTTCCATAGAATTTTGGCAGCAAGGAGAAGGAAGAACTCCATTACTGAGGTCCTATCCCGAGATGGGATTAGCCTTCTTACTGCTCATGATATTGAACATGAGTTTCTTGATTTCTTCTCAAACTTGTTTGCTAAAGATAGTGGCCTTCGGTTTTTGCCCGCTAATATTGAGTGGAGTCCTATTTCTCTAGAGCAGGCAAGCGGTCTTAAAGGCATGTTCACAGAGGAAGAGGTTAAGTAAGGCTGTTTTTTTCTCTAGGTTTCGGTAAAACCTGTGCCCGGATGGTTTCTTCTTTGAATTCTTCAAATTCTTCTGGGATACGATTAAGCAGGATATCATGACCATGATTCAGGACTTTTACTCCTCTGGGGTTGTTAATGTTTCTATGAATGAGACATATATTTGTTTAGTACCAAAAAATTGGTCTCCCAAATCATATCGATTTTTCGACCCATAAGTCTCATCTCTTGTGTTTATAAGATTGTTGCTAGGATCTTATCTCGATCGTCTCAAGTCATTTTGGATACTACAATTTCGAAAATCAGCTTGCTTTTGTTTTCGGGAAGATGATTCTAGATGCTTCTTTAATGGCAAATGAGTTGATCGACGACTGGTCAATTCGGAATCTGAATGGAGTGGTTTTGAAGTTGGATCTTGAAAAGGCTTTTGATACTGTTGATTGGGATTTTCTGGATGCAGTGCTACAGGCAAAAGGTTTTGGGGATCTTTGGAGGAAATGGATACGTGGTTGCGTCTCTAGTGCAAACTACTCTATTATCATCAATGGTAAGCCTTGTGGGAAAATAATTCCTAGTCGTGGTATCCGACAAGGTGACCCTTTATCTCCCTTTCTCTTTATTTTGGTATCGGATTGTCTAAGTCGATTGTTGAGCCATAGTGCTAACAGAGGCCTTATTTCAGCCCATCCGATTGGTGCTTCTTCTTTCAGGTTAAACCATCTACAGTTTGCAGATGATACTTTACTTTTTTCTACGGTGACCGACTTTGCGTTGAAACACTTGTTTGAAGTGGTTGAAATCTTTGGAAAGGCTTACGGATTACGAATTAACCTTGCTAAGAGTGAAATATTGGGTGTACATGTTGACGATTCTGATTTGGCTTGGATGTTGTCGTCCTTTGGTTGCAAACAAGGTATGTGACCGACTACCTATCTTGGTTTTCCTTTGGGAGGAAACCCAAAAACCATTTCCTTTTGGAATCCAGGTTCTTGAACGTCAAGCAGAAACTCCATAATTGGAAGTACGCTTTTTATCTCGAAAGGTGGGAGACATACCCTTATTCAAGCTACTCTCTCTAATATGCCTCTGTATTATATGTCTTTATTTAAACTACCTTCGAGAGTCATTACACAATTGAATAAGATTATTAGGGATTTCTTTTGGGAGGGTGCAAGGGGTGATGGTGGATTGCATAATGTGAAGTGGACAACCACTGAACTTCCTAAAGCTGTTAGGCGGTCTTGGGATTGGCAACTTTGAGCTGCGCAATAAGGCCCTCTTAGCAAAATGGATTTGGTTTTTCAGGAACATGGTTCTCTCTGGAGGAAACTTATTGTTGCAAAGTATTATGATCATATGCGCATTGTGGTCGCCCCTTTTGCTCCTCTTTGTTTCTCATAAATCCCTTGGAGATTCATTTGTGGTGTTCGAGACTTGGTGTTCTCTCGGTCTTCTAGACGTATTGGGAATGGCGGTAATACTTGTTTTGGGTGATTCTGGCTTAGTTGTGGACCTCTTGACACCGCTTGTCCACGTCTCTTTCGACTTTCTTTGTTTCTGATTCTAGTGTTGCAAGTCTTTGGAACTCCACGAACTCTCGCTTGGGATCCGAGGCTTCAGTGAAACTTAACAGATTTAGAGACTCTTTGAATGGGCTTTTCTTTCTCACCTTCTCTCCCTATAAACACGTCGAATGCCCCCGATTCTTGGGTTTGGTCATTTGGAGCCTATACATTGCTTTTTCTCTGTAAAATCTCTAACAGGAGTCATTTGCATCTTCACGATCTCATACCACATGACATTTATTCGGTGATTTGGAAGGATAAATATCCAAAGAAGATTAAGATTTTCCTTTGGGAACTTAGTGGGAGCCCGTTATCTCTGCGGATAGACTTCAAAAGCGGATGCCTTATATATGTCTCTCTCCTTCCCGGTGTCACATGTGTCATTTGGGATCGAGAATCATGAGCCATCTGTTTGTTCATTGTTTGTTTGCTCAACGTTTCGGGTTTGTTTCTTTGGATACCTTCGGTTGGGTACTGCCTTTCTCAAATAATATTCTTGATTTTCTTTCCTCCATTTTGGTAGGCCATCCGTTCAAAGGCTCGAAGAAGTTTCTTTGGTTGAATTTTGTTCGCGCTTTCTTGTGGCAACTTTGGTTAGAGAGAAGCGGTCGTTTATTCAGAGGATACTTCCTCTACTTTTAATCGCTTTATGGATCATGTTCTTTCGTTGTTTATTCGTGGTGCAAGCACATGCAACCTTTTAGTCTTTATAGTTTGTCGTTTTTTATGTCAAACTGGCAATCGTTCTTGTAATTCGCCTTGACGATTGGAGTTTTCTCCATTTCATTTATCAATGAAATTGTTTCTTATTCCAAAAAAATGTATAACAAAAATGGTTCCTTCTTTAGAGGTACAAGATATGATACTTGAAGAGTTGACCAAATACAAAAAAGCTGAAGGATTATTTGGACAAAGCATAGCCATTAGACAAAGAAACAAAAGATCTCGGTATATTTTAAATTTTTTGAGTTCAATAAAACTTTTATTGTTGAATTGGAAGCTATTAACATAGTTTTGACCTATAGTGGAATGGTGGGATGATTTTGGACAATCAACTCCAAACTTGCAAAGGTTTGCTATGAGAATTTTAGGTCTTACTTGTAGTGCCTCTGGATGTGAACGTAATTGGAGTGTTTTTGAGCAAAGTTAGTTATCTTCATATCATATCTTGAGAATTACGTTTTAAATTCTTAGTTTGAATTATCATGGAACTTTCATTATTTATACTTGCGACTTCATAGCAAGAAAAGGAATAGGCTTGCTCAAAGTCAAATCAATGATTTGGTGTTCATAAAATATAATAGAGCCTTGAGACGTCGATATAGCATTCGAGATGTCATTGACCCCATTTCTTTAAAAGATATTGATGATAGTAATGAGTGGTTGATTGGAAGAATGGATGATGATTCTGAAGAGGATAATGATCTTGTCTTCGATGATGATTCTTTAACATGGGGTGATGTTTCAAGAGTTCTTTGGAGCAAAAGAACACGCCTACTATTCTAGAGCTAAATCAAGAACCAAGAATAATGCTTCATGTTCATCCTCCACGTCCACACAACCATTGCCACGAGATCCACAACCCATGCCCCCACCTGTTAACTTGGATGACTATGAGAATGAGACTGATGAAGAAGATACAGATGGCTATATGTCCAATGATGAAGAGAATGGGGTTGAAGAAGAAGATCTATTTAGTGAAGAAGATATTGATATTTAAGGCTTTTAATCTTGTCGTGTTTATAATTTATTAGTGTTGTATTGTAATTGTTTCATGTTTTTTAATAGAGTATCTATTGTCTCTATGTTCAAACATTAATACTTGAAAGTTGAACCTTATTTCTTTTACTTATTTTCCTTGGTTAAAACTTAATTTCATCCCATGAAGGGTTTTTTCTTATTGTGTATGTATACATATATATTTTATATTTTTTTTTATATATAGTGCGCCTTAGATAAAAAAGCCCGCGCCTTTTGGTGCGCCTTGCGCCTAGGCTCCAGAGGGCCATTGCGCCTTAGTGCGCCTTGAGCCTTTAAAAACACTGACTCCTATACACAATGAAACACAAAAAATATATTATCTCTATACATAGCTTCAATAGGTAAGTGTACAAGGCTAACATAAGTAGAAAAAAGTAAAAAGATAACAAAGGACAACCTAATTAATATATTTACAAAAATACAATTATACTAATATAAGAACTCTAACAAAGGAGAAACTTTCTGGCTGTATGAAATAGTTCTTGAAATATATAAACATATATGTTTATCTAAATTCATGGTTATGAGCATATTGAACCATTATTTTAGCAAAATTTTTCATCACTCTTAAAAGTTGTAGTTTCCTCTTAACATGTAATTCTTTTCCTCCAAATAATCTTTTATTTATAAATACTGCTAATCACCTATTGACTCAAAAACTTAAGCTGATAGATTGTGGTAAATTTAATTATATCAACACTTCCCTCTCTTGTGGGCTTGGAAATTTGAATAAAAGCCCAACAAATGGAAATCAAACACTCTCTCTCACTTGTGGGCTTGGAAATTTGAACAAAAGCCCAACAAGTGGAAATCAATATTAATTGGGAGAAAACGACTTTATAGGGGTTCGAATACAGGATCTCCTGCTCTAATACCATGTTAAATCACCCATTAACACAAAAGCTCAAGCTGATACGTTATGATAAATTTAATGACATCAACAAATACTACTCACTCAGCTTATCAGCTCATTATTTCCTCTATTTTTCCTATTAGGAAGCACTTAAAATTCGCATAGACGAGCCTATTGCAGACACCATCTGCCATAATTTTTTTTTTCTAGCAGTTGTGTGCCACCCTGTACGTACTTATAATTTGGTTTTATTTTCTCTTGTAACTAGTGTAGAAAATAAAAGGAGTAGAAATATTTTCTGTATATTACAATGAAGGTATAAGGTTTCTTATATAGGAGAAACCTTTATTTACATACAAGGAAATAAAATCACAGCACTATATTATGGCAAATACAAGGGAATAATATTTATTGACAAATAAGGGAATATCTAATATTTCCTTATTAATAAATAAAGAGAATAACCAACACTCCCCTCAAGTTTGGTTTGAATATATCTTCCATTGCGACTTGGAGATCATCTTGTCAAAGCTGTAATTTGGGAAGTCCCTTTGTTAACACACATTTCCCACTGCTTGTTGTAGGGAGATAAGGAGTACATATTACACCTGCATCAATCTTCTCTTTTATGAAGTGTTTATCTACTTCAATATGCTTTGTTCTATCATGAAGAACCGGATTATGGGCAATGGAAATAGCTGCCTTGTTGTCACAGTAAATATGCATTGGTCTATCCTGACTAAATTTCAATTCATCCAATAATCGTTTTATCCATATGCCCTCGCAAATTCCATGAGCCAAGGCTCTAAATTCAGCTTCAGCACTACTTCTAGCCACCACACTCTGTTTCTTACTTCTCCATGTGACTAGGTTGCCTCCAACAAACGAGCAATACCCATAAGTAGATCTTCTATATCCGTTATACTCCCGCCCAATCAAAGCATCGGTGTATATACTTCGACATGTAAATTATCATGTTTCTTGAATAGTATGCCTTTTCCAGGAGTGCCTTTTAAATACCTTAGAATTCTGTAAACTGCTTCAAAATGAGGTTGTCCTGGGGCATGCATAAATTGACTCACCACACTTACAGCAAAGGCAATGTCAGGTCGTGTATGTGACAAATAAATGAGTCTCCCTACCAGTCTCTGATATTTTTCTTTATCTTTTACATCTCCTCCTGTTGCAACTTGCAATTTTAAGTTTGGCTCAATAGGAGTTTCAGATATCTTGCACCCAAGTAAGCCTGTCTCTTCGAGTAAATCAACGATATACTTCCGCTGATTTACAAGGATCCCTTCTTTTGATCTGGCAAATTCCATTCCTAGAAAGTACTTCAGACTTCCTAAGTCTTTAATTTGGAATTCATTTGCAAGTTGTTTCTTCAAGATGGTCACTCCTGCTTCGTCATTTCCTGTGATAATAATATCATCAACATACACTATTAGAACAACAACTCTGTTATTTCCAGTATGTCTATAGAAAATAGTATGATCTGCTTGGCTTTGATAAAATCCATAGCTCATAACTACTTTCCCGAATCGTTCAAACCACGCCCTCGGAGATTGTTTCAGTCCATATAGAGCTTTCTTTAATCTGCACACTTTGTTAATCCCAATTTCTTTCTCAAAACCAGGTGGTGGTTCCATAAATACCTCTTCCTCAAGATCCCCATTGAGGAATGCATTCTTAACATCAAGTTGATAAAGGGGCCAATCTGAATTGACAGCGACAGATAATAATACTCTTATAGAGTTAATTTTAGCAACAGGGGCAAATGTCTCCTGATAGTCAATTCCATAGGTTTGAGTGAAACCTTTAGCAACGAGTCTGGCTTTATACCTCTCAATACCCCCATCGGCTTTACACTTTATAGTAAACACCCATTTGCAGCCTACAGTCTTTTTACCTTTTGGCAATTCAACTATGTTCCAGGTGCCATTTTGTATAAGAGCATTCATTTCTTCCATAACCGCTTTCCTCCAATTCGTATCATTTAGGGCATCCTGTATATTCCTTGGCACAAATAAGTCTGTTATTCTAGAGGTAAAGGCCCTATGATTATCAGATAGTCTATGGTAGGAAAGGTAATTTGATATGGGATATTTGGTGCAATTACGAGTGCCTTTCCTATGGGCTATTGGGATATCAAGGTCGGATATGTCAGATAAGTGATTTGAAGCAGAATGGAAAATAGAATTACCTGGATCTTCAGGATCAGTTGTCGGAGTTTTAGATTGGTCTTGTGTGAGATCTCTCTACTGGTCTTGGTTCTTTTGATTTACACCCCTTCTAGTATAAACACCAGTAGCTCAAGTTTTCGATCAATAAGACCACTTTGTAGTGTTTCTCCCCCACTGAAGAAGAGTTTTCCATACTTGACATTGGAGAATTAGAGTTTGTAACCTCAGAGCTAATGAGTGTGGGTAGAGGAGACATATCCCAGAAATTATCTTCTAAATTAGATACCATCTCCCCCTGAAGATAATTTGGCTGAAAAAAGGATTGATCTTCCAAGAATGAAACATCCATGCTTTCAACATATTTTTTCTGTATGGGGTCAAAACATTTGTATGCTTTCTTGTTTGAAACATATCCAACGAAAATACATTTAGAAGCCCTAGGCTCAAGTTTAGACCGACAAATGTTAGGAAGGTGAACATATGTTGTACACCCAAAAACCTTGATAGGTAAATCAGAAAATAAGCGGACGGAGGGAAAAAAGGTTTTAAAATGATTTAGGGGTGTCTTAAAATCCAAAGTTTTTGAAGGCATTCGATTAATAAGATATGTTTTAGTGAGAATGGCCTCTCCCCACAAATAATTAGGAACATGCATAGAAAACATAAGTGCACGAGCAACATCAAGTAAGTGTCTATTTTTTCTTTCAAAGCAATGCCATTTTGTTGGGAGTGTCACGACACGTCGATTGGTGAAAAATACCTTTGATTTTAAAGAATTCATTTAAATGTTCATTGAAATACTCTTTTCCATTATCAGAATGCACAATGCTAATTTTAGTTTTGAATTGAGTTTCAATCATGTTATAAAACTGGATAAAGATATCTTTCACATCATCCGACTTGTTTTTTTAGCAAATAAATCCGAGTTAACTCGGTATGGTCATCAATAAAGCGTGACAAACCACCGTTTTCCACTATGAGTTAAAATTTTAGAAGGTCCCCAAACATCACTGTGAATTAGGTAAAAAGGAGTAGATGCTTTGTAAGGGTTGGGTGAATAAGTTGATCTGAGTCACATTTTCCCACAATTCCTTAACAGTAGAGTAGCACATATAGTTAGAACTTATTTCTTCTACCATGGAATTTACTAACCAGGTCATCACCATGGAGTTTTCAGCATCCCATACAGCGAACGAAGGATCGTCTTCTGCAGGTATGGATTTGTCTCCAGTAATATATCCAATCTTTCCTTGTCCTCGGATGTACATTCGAACACTTTGCGACCAACGAAGGAAGTTATCGCCATTAAGTCGAATGGTTGTAATCTGGACAACAGGACTGTTGGAGTGGATCCGACTATCTGAGGTTTTTACAATGGGCAGCAACTTATTGTCTGACATTCTGTTGTAGATCACCACACAACACAGTAACAACAAACAAAACCAAAAAAAAAACAGAAACTCCCTTTTTATCAAGAAATCTTTAAGTAAAGATATAGAGACCAAAGATCGACAAACTCTGGTTAGTTCGTGGCGGAGACCGACGGCGGAGACCAGCGGCGGGGACCGGCAGCAGAGATTGACGGCGGAGATCAGCGGAGATCGACAAACTCTCTGAGCGTTGACGATGGGTCCGACGGCAGGTTCGTTGCTCGTAGATCGTTGCTCGTGGGTCTTCACAGATCGGGCTGGGCTGGGTCTTCACTGATCAACGGAAGTTTCCAGACGATCTTTCCTTGCTCGTGGGTTTTTTCCAGACGACGAACGGAAGAGTAAATCAGCGGAAGTTTATGGGTATACCAGTGGGTCTTCACTAATCAACGGAAGTTTATGGGTATACCAGTGGGTTTGAAGATTATGGGTTCCTTATCAGAGGTTGAAGATTTGAACGGAAGTTTTATGGGTATAAGTTTGCTGATCGTGTTTTGAAAAAAAAAAAAAAGGAATTAGGGTTTCTGCTCTGATACCATGTAGAAAATAAAAGGAGTAGAAATATTTTCTGTATATTACAATGAAGGTATAAGGTTTCTTATATAGGAGAAACCTTTATTTACATACAAGGAAATAAAATCACAGCACTATATTATGGCAAATACAAGGGAATAATATTTATTGACAAATAAGGGAATATCTAATATTTCCTTATTAATAAATAAAGAGAATAACCAACAACTAGTTTGGCCGATGTTTTTTTACGTGCGCTTTAATGTCTTGAGGAGTTATAAATATTTTAGCTATGGAGTAAATGGTTTATTATTGATAAAATTAAACCTATGGCTAATATTTTGCATCATAAGATAAAATTTGGGAAATAAGTGATACCAATAGAATTTAGTTATAAGTTGGTTATCCAAATTTAAATGAATTGATGAAGGCTTATTAGGAGTATCATTGAGTTTTCCTTGGGAAAGTGAATTGATGCAGACTTATTAGGAGTATCTTTGTGATTAGTTAATTAGTTAGTTTAGGCTACCTAGCCAATCAGTCAGCTTGATTAGTTTACAAGTATAGAGGTTTGGGTTTCCCGATGGTAACAGCATAAAGAATCTACCACTGATCATTTTCAATTATTTAGGAAATTTCAGAAATTGTAGCTTCCCTGACCGTGCAGAGAGAGAGAGAGAGAGAGAGAGTTACTGTTTTTCCATGGAGTGTATCTCCAGTTGGCTCTCCAAGCCTTCTTTGGTCAACTGCAATCTGCATCTCTTTCTGAAAATGCATAACATACAGAAATATAATGGAATAAATGACTAAAAGTAACCTATGGATACAAAGAAAATCCCCCATTTCAAAGTATACTCAATTATGTAAACCAACCATTACCCACATATACTAACAAAAAAGAGTCCAATTAGAAAAATAAAAACTTTAACTGAAAACATTCCTGTTGAATGTAAACACCATCATCGTCTATCTTCCCCATTACCTAACCCCATTTTCGATCGGTTAGTCAGGTTGTTTGTTAGTCCTGACCAGTTAAAATACTAACAGTTTATTTTATTACATGGGGTTCCATCTCAAGACCAATTGGCAATGAGAGGAGTAACTCATATATCTTATAAGTTGTGAGGTCTCTTGTTAGGTATCTAATCTCTTAATAAACACTCGAATGTAATTCAACACAACCGAAGGAAATGGAAGGAACCAACCCTCCGATAATGAGAGTTCTTCAATATCGAGGGGGGTTATTCTATTGATCCGAAAAGCGAAAAACAACATACACAAAATGCACAGTGATTCGAGAGGTTGGCTCCCTCCTACAAAAAGAACTTCCAAAATAAAGCCTACCTAGAACATAGGACAAAAACCTCCTTTAAACCCTACACGTACAACATGATTCACTCCCTAGTGGTCCCTGGCTCACCATTAACAATTACCCTCTTAGTCTCTTACCCCTACTAATGTATTTCTTGATAATTGGGGGTCTAACAAAACCCTGGGGGTCCACTACCACCTTGTCCTCAAGGTGAAATTGAGGATAATGTTTCTTGATCTCTTCGTAAGCTTCCCAGGTTGCATCACTTCGTGGTCTCTTAACCCATTGGATCAGGCATTCCCATTGGCGTAAATCCTCATTCCATCAGGCTCCTAAAACCTCAGAAGGTGTTTCTGTCCATTTATATTCATCGAAGAACCGTGGAGGAGCAGATTGCAGAACAACATGTGAGCCTATCATTTTTTTCAACTGGGATATGTGAAAAACAGGGTTATGGTTGTCATATGAGGAAGATGCAACTTGTAAGCGACTTGACCAATACGCTCTAAAATTTCGTATGGGTCGTAGAATTTAGGGGATAATTTCTCACTTCATCTCTTTGCTAACGACCTCTATCAGTAGGGCTTGAGTTTCAAATACACCCAATTTCCTGCTTCAACCTCAACCTCTCTGCGATGGCGATCTACCTGTTTTTTCATCCTCTCTTGAGCCAGACATAATTATTCTTTCAAGGCTGCCAGGGCGACATCCCTTTCGAGCAATTGTTGTTTGAGAGTGCAGTTCGAAGTTTTATTTCTCCCCATAGGATATTAATGGTGGTGGCACTCTTCCATACACGACATTGAAGGGAGTGGTATTGATGGATACGTGATAGTTGGTATTATACCAATATTCTGCCCAGCTAATCCATTCCTCCCATTGGCAGGGTTGTTCATTGCAAAAACATCGAAGGTAGGTTTCCAAACATTTGTTTACTCTCTCTATTTGTCCATCTGTTTGGGGGATGGAAAGCAATGTTCTTTTCAAGCTGGGTGCCTTGGATCCTGAACAACTCACTCCAAAAATTGCTCATAAAAATGACATCTCGAACTGATATTATCGACTTCGAATAACCATGTAGACGAACAATCTCTTTAATAAACAAAGTTGCTACCTCTTTGGCCGAAAAGGGATGTTTCAGAAGTAAGAAATAAGCGTACTTACTGAGGCGATCTACTACTACCAAGATTGAATCAAAGTCGTGGGACTTTGGTAGTCCTTTGATGAAATCCAGGTTGATTTCTTCCCAAATTCGATCAGGGATAGGTAATGGTTGTAGTAAACCCGTCGGGGCTATGACCTCTGCCTTATTCCTTTGGCACACATTACACTCTGCAACATAATCTTGCACTGACTTCTTCATTCCCTTCTAGTAGAGTTCACCTGTCATTCTCTTATAAGTTCAAAGGAACCCCGAGTGACCTAAAATCGAATCATGAAACATCTGCAAAATGGCTGGGATTAGGGTGGATCGACTCGATATAACTAATACGTCCTTGTAACGGAGTTGCCCTTAGAATATCGAGAACTTGGGGTGGCTCATAGGATCAATCTCAATGTCCCTCATTATTTTGGTCCATTCGTCATCCTCCGCAACCTCCCTTCGAATTGTATCAACGTCAATGATCCTTAGGGTTGTTAAGGAAGAGCATTCCCCTGTCTAGCACATTCAGGACAAGGCATCTATTGCTCGATTTAAAATTCTTGCCTTATATCTGATCTCAAAGGAGTATCCCAAAAGCTTCGTGAGCCATTTTTGGTATTCAGGTTGAACTTCGCGTTGCTCTAACAAGTTTTTTAACGCCCGTTGGTCTATTAGAACAGTGAACTTCTGCCCCAGAAGATGGCGCCACCTTTGTATTGCAAACACGATTGTCATTAACTCTCGCTCATAAACAAATTTCAATCTTGCTCTTTTCGTCAAGGACTGGCTGAAATAGGCTATCGGTCTCTGGTTCTATGTGAGAACTGCCCCCAATCTTACCCCCGAAGCATCTGTTTCAATGATGAAAGGAAGAGCGAAGTCAGGTAATGCGAGTACAGGGATGATAGTCATTGCCTTCTTCAATCTTTCAAAAGCTTCGATGGACTCAGTGCTCCAATGAAAAGAGTTCTTTTTAACCATGTGATGTAAAGGAGCGGCTATACTTCTGTAGTTCAGCACGAAGCGGCAGTAATAGCCTGTAAGTCCCAGAAATCCCCTGAGTTCTTTCAATGAAGATGGTCGAGGCCAATTCAGCATTGCTCGGATCTTCCCTTCATCCGCTTCGACTCCCTTCCCCGATATCCAATGTCCCAAATATTCAATTCGTCTCTGGCCGAAACTACATTTTTTTTCATTCAGAACTAATTTGTTCTCTCGCAGCACGTTGAACACAAGAGCTAAGTGTTGTAGATGAGCTTCATAACTTGGGTTGTACACCAGGATATCATCTAAAAAAAACAAGCACACATCTTCTAAGGAAGGGACGGATTATGAGAGACTGGAAGGTTGCAGGTGCATTCGTGAGGCCGAACGACATGACCAAAAATTCGTAATGCCCTTCATGCGTGCGAAAAGCCGTTTTTTCAACATCTTTGCACATTCTAATTTGATGGTATCCTGACTTGAAATCCAGTTTAGAGAAAATAATTGACCCATTTAACTCATCGAGTAATTCCTCAATCATGGGAATGGGGAACTTATCTGGTATGGTGACTTGGTTCAAAGCTCGATAATCTACACAAAATCGCCATCCCCCATCCTTCTTCTTTACTAGTAGTACTGGGCTTGAGAAAGGGCTCGTGTTGGGTTGTATGATGCCTGAAGAGAGCATCTCCGTCACTAGCTTTTCGATTTCATTTTTTTGTATGTGAGCATACTTGTATGGCCTGACGTTCACTGACCCCTTTCCTTCGACTATATTAATCCTGTGATCCACATCTCTCTCAGGAGGTAGGTTTCTTCTTTCTACGAACAGCTCAACATACTTCGTTTTCAACTACTGTAACTCATCTGTAAGTCTCTCAGTTTCTACTCTTGCATTTGAGCTACTTCTTTCCACCTGACCCCTCTCTGAAACACTCTGGAGTTCTACCAAGAACCCTTTGTCTTCTTCGTTCCAGTCTTTCATCATCATTTTTAACAAGACTTGAGCTTTTGTCAATGATGGGTCCCCTCTCAACGTTATCTGACCCTTACCAACGACGAAGGTCATTGTTAGCTCTTTCCAATCAACTTCCATCACCCCTAAGGTTCTTAACCAGAGCATCCCTAGGATTACATCTCCTCCTAGTTCGATAGGTAGAAGGTCCTCCTGGAAGGTTATATTCGCCAGATGGATCCTCACATCCTTACACAGTCCTTGTCCTGTCACTATTGAACGATTTCCCATCACTATTCCATAACCCAACGTGTCAACACGTGGAAGTTCCAACTCAATAGCCAACTGTCGAGAGATGAAGTTATGTGATGCTCCACAATCGACAAGTATGACTACGTTCCGTCCTCCTATTTTGCCGCAAAGCTTCATTGTGCTTGGATTCGAAATTCCCACCAAGGACTTTAAGTCGAGCTCAATATTTTCCACCAACAATTTCCTGAACTCGGTTTCGGCTAATACCCACTCTTCTTCCTACTCTGATTCTTCCTGTCTCACTTCGATATCCCCTGAACTACTCTCCCACACCACTCTCAGCTCCCGTAGTTCAAGTTTTTCGCAACGGTGGTCCTTGGAGTATTTTTCATCACAATGGAAACACAGACCTTGTTCCCGCTTGGCCTGAAACTCCGCGTCGGCCAACCTCCTTGGCAAGGGTCCACGGCGATTAAGGTTGATTTTTTCAGGTGGATCGCAAATAGTCATTGGGCCTTTGACTACTCCTTTCGTTATTGGGCCCCGAGATCTTCCCTTCAACCCTTGGGCTCGACTTCTTATCTTTGCCTACTGGGCCAACAACCCAATCTTTTTCAGCTATCCTTAGGACCGACGCCCTATCTTCTATCAATTGGGCTTGTTACATTGCATCCTCCAGCCCTTTTGGTTCCCTACTAATAACGGTCGCCCTGATTGCCGGATTTAGACCGTTGAGGAAGGTATTCTCAAGGACGTCTTCTGCCATTCCCGACAATGGACCCGAGAATGATTCGAACTTCTTTCAATAGTCCCTGACTGTTCCGTCTGGTTTGATCGCAAGGAATCTCCCACATGGACTGCCTTCTTATGTGGGTCGATACCTCATGAGCAACCTCTCTCGTACGTCATTCCAATCAATGATTTCCCTCCGATTACTCGTCCATCGAAACCATTCTATGACATCGGGTTCAAAACTGACTATTGAGACATTGATTTTCTCCAAATCGCTTAGTTGATGAACTTCAAAATAGGTTTCCGCCCTTATCATCTAAGCGTTTGGATTCTCCCCTGTAAACACCATTTCAAGTTTCTTATACTTACTTCGGTCCGAAACGGCTTCCATTCGCTTACTCTGCGATGAGTCCGCCTCCTCTACCATCATACTCGACGACGGGTTATCGGCTTGTTTGCCCTTCATTTCACTGGCGTCAGTATTCCCCGTTGTCTTCTTCCCGGAGGATCCCTCTGCTAGCATGAGGACCAGCGCCTTTTGATTCTCTCGCATATCCAAGGCTACTCTCTCCTATCCACTTTCCAACGTTGATACGAAGCCTCGCAATTTTTCTTTAATTTCCGCAATATCCCTCTCTGTGCTGGAGACTCTCCTCCATAGCCATCATCCGTGTTTTCCCTAGGTCGGCGTGCTCTGATACTAATTTGTTAGGTATCTAATCTCTTAATAAACACTCGAATGTAATTTAACACAACCGAAGGAAATGAAAGGAACCAACCCTCCGATAATGAGAGCTCTTCAATATCGAAGGGGATTATTCTATTGATCCGAATAGCGAAAAACAACATCCACAAAATGCACAGCGATTCGAGAGGCTAGCACCCTCCTACAAAAATAACTTCCAAAATAAAACCTACCTAGAACAGAGGACAAAAACCTCCTTTAAGCCCTCACTCCCACGCCCCTACACGTACAGCACGACTCACTCCCGAGTGGCCCCTGGCTCACCATTAACAATTACCCTCTTACCCATCCTAACGTATTTCTTGATAATTGGGGGTCTAACATCTCTCATCACATTTCCAATGTGGGATCCTCAACATGCCCCCTCAAGATGGTGCCTTTTTGGGTTCACCATTCTTGGATTGAATTTCAATTTCTGGACCAAATACCCGTTTGAGCTTAATGGGCTCTGATACCATATTAGATTACATGGGGTTCCATCTCAAGACCAATTGGCAATGAGAGGAGTGACCCATATATCTTATAAGTTGTGAGGTTTCTCTCCAACTTTCCAATGTAGGATCCTCAACATCGTTAGTTGGTTAGTTAGGTCCTAGTTGGTCACAACACTAGTATAAATGCTTGTTCTTTTGTTGTAAAAGGCATCTTTATCATTTTGAATAAAAGTTCCAATAATTGGTTTACACCGCTTTGGCTCTCTCATGTTTCTCCAAATTCCATTTTTCAAATTTTATTTGGAAATCTCCCACACCAGCCCACCCCTTATACATGCACGATATTTTCTGCAACAAATATGCTCGGGCATCTCATTAATGCCATATCAGCATGTCATGGATTAGGCATACAATCCCCATCATTGATGTTCCTTAAAGCCCCAAATATCAAGTCACCCCATCAGGGAAATACGATCTAGTAATGACTTGACTACAGCATTTTCCCAACTGATTTCACTAAAGGAAATTTTCTGCCTTTTTCATCAGTAACATTCTCATTCTTGTCTTCCTTTTCTTTGCCTTCTACCCCAACTTTTCTCACATAGTGCTTTAGATTTCTTTTTACCCCAAAGTCATTAGATTAATGAACTTTTCCACTCGTTTATTCTGAATATCTTTCCAAAGCATTTTAATTTTTTCCTCCAGTCTATACTCCTCCACAGGCACCCATGACTGTCCACCAAACGAGCCCACAGGATTAAAGTGTTAGGATACCACCTAACAAGAATTAAGAACTGGAATATATTAAGATGTAAGGGCTTATTTGGGGCACAGGTTATAATAACCTGTGTTATTATAACCCATGGAATACTCTACACTCCAAACACAGACTATTATAACCTCAGAGTATACTACTCTGCATTTTAAATAATATTATATGATTCCACAGATTATAATAACCCACATACTATTATAACACCCTATTATTATAACCCACTCAGCGCCCCAAACAACCCCTAAAGGATAAAAAGCTACAAGATAAACCAAGTATAAGACACTTGGAACCTTCCCTCTCTTGAGTATGCTAACCCAAGTCCTAAATCACTCAACAATTGTCTACCTTCTCTCAATCCCCCTCCCTCTATTTATAACCAAAAACACTAACTAACTCCCTAACTAATTACCCTTATGCCCTTACTAATACCATACTACTTCTACTCATAAACCCCTATTAGTTCCCTTACATAAAGTTTTCCTCTTTAGGCTTTAACATGCTTGGACAGAGTTTAACTTCTTGCGAAATTTCTTACAAAATCCATGAAATCCTTCTAAAGCTTAACTCCACCAGTCCTCTCTTATTAAAGGATTTCTCCAACCAAAGTACATAATCCTTTTTTAAAATGAAAAACCATACTTCTATCGAGGAAATGAAAAAATATACAAAGGGTGTTGACCAAATAGCTTATTGACCAAATAGCTTAAGGTACATAATCATCACATCTTTTTGATATCGCCTATGCAGACGCTCCACTTGCCCGTCCAACAAGCCAAAATTAATTGGACAGAGATCTAAAACCATAAATCTCCCTTTTTCCTCAATTCTAACCCTTCCTCCCCTGTACTCCACATCGAAAGAAATCCTAAAATACTTGAATTCAACTTTGATTTGCTCAGATTGGAATTGCCATCATCTATCATCCCCATCTCAAAAACTAGCACCCATTCGATTCCTCTCTAAATAGAGGACTGTGCAAAATATGAAGAGATAATATTTTCTCTATATTCATTTAGTGGGATTAGGGTTTCTTAAATAGAAGAAATACCCATGTACATAAGGAAATAAATTTACAGCAATATATTACATTAAGAACGAATATTCTATTGAGGTAAATAAGAAAAACATCCTTAAAATAACCAACAAGGACTATAACTATAACTTAGCTTATAACAAACGTAGGGTATTCCCTTACAAAGTGACAACTTGGATAGGAAAATTAGATACTTGTGATATTCTTCAGCCAATTTAAGAGGGTTGGTCTATCCACAACCTAGTGTTCTTACTTCTTTATATATAGTATTACTAGTGACCATTAGATTGGCCTATTAACTTTAACATGACTATTGACTTCCCCCAAAATATAAATACTAGAATCCTTCCCTAGAACATTTACTAAAGCCCAAAACCCATATTAACAGCCCAAAACAAGTTATTCAATATTACATTATTGGCCCTTTATTCCTTCTTTCGTACGTCTTGATGATTAGTGGCCTAACATGACCCTCGGGGGTCCAAGACACCTTGTCCTCAAGGTGAAAGTCAGGAAATTGTTGTTGTATCATGTTGATCTCTCCATGTAGCTTTGTACTCGAGTAACACCTTCCATTGAATTAATACCTCCCATTTTCCCGAGGCATCATTTTTTAGAGCTATGATTTCTTGAGGTTCTGCCCTCCACTCCATCTGATGCATTAGCTGCGATGGGCAATTGTGTACCACAACAGTGTTGCCCACGACTTTTTTGAGTGGGGAAACATGGAATACTGGATGGATGAGTGTATCTTTAGGGAGCTTTAATTCATAAGCTACTGGTCCACCTTTTTTTTAATTTAATAAGGTCTGAAAAACTTTGGAGATAGCTTCTTATTTCTGCGTTTGGCCAAAGATACTTGTTGGTAAGGCCTGATTTTGAGATACACTCAATCTCCTACTTCGTTCTCTACTTCCCTCCTCTTTCGATCAAACTTGTTTCTTCATCCTATTCTGGGTTGTGTTCAACTGATTCTTGAGTACTTCCAGGGCCATGTCTCGTTCATTTAATTGTTGTTCGAGGGAAGCATTGGGCGTTTTTTGGCTACCTCGAAAGGAGTAGCGTTGATAGAGAGGTGGTATGTAGCATTATACCAATACTCTCCCCATAAAAACAACGGAGATAGGTTTCCAGACAACGATTTACTCTCTCGGTTTGTCCATTCGTTTGGGATGGTAAGTTGTGCTTCATCTGAGTTGAGTATCATGCATTCAGAAAAGTTCACTCCAAAAATTCCTAAGGTAAATCTTATCTTAATCAGAGACAATAGATTTAGGGAACCCATGGAGTCGAACTACTTTTATGAAAATTGAGGCTATTGCTTTAGCAATGAATGGGTGACTGACTGGAATGAAATGGCCATACTTACGAAGATAGTATCAAAACCAGCCGAGCGAGGGAGGGCTTCAATAAAGTCCATGGATATGTTTCCCATACCCTTTCTAGAATTGGTAGTGGTTGGAGAAGGACTATCGGAGAAACTGATAAAATTTTGTTTTGTTGACACCCCACAGTTTTCCATATAGTTTTTGACATCCGACTTCATTCCCTTCCTATATAGCTCACTCGTTATCCTTTTGTAGGTGCGTAGGAATCCCAAGTATCCGCCCAAAACCGAATCATGATAGGATTGTAGAATAGATTTTATCAAGGATGAAGATTTGGATAATACCAACCGATTCTTGTACATGAGTTTGCCTTGGTTCATGGAGAATTTTTTTTTTTTTTTTTTTGACAAGGTAACAATAAATTTCATTGATGTAATGAAAAGAGTAGAAGCTCAAAGTACAAATCAAAACGAGCAACAGCTCAAAGAACAGGACAAAATCAAGCGCCCAAATAGAAACCCCTTTCAAGAAATTAAAAATAAAGGTACAGTAAACCCCACCAAAGAACCAACAAAAACAAATCCCATAACAACAGAAGTCAAACAAAGTCATGAAACAACTCGAAGCCCAAAACATCCAAACCCTCTGAAACAAACAGCAAAACAAGAAACAGCCTTCAGAACTTCTTCCATCACACTCCAAGCCGCCAGCTTAACCACCTTGAAAACAGAAGACGGTTATCCCCTCCGAACAACCAAAGACCAAATGAAAAAAAAAACACCCCTCAAATGAAAATAAAACCACCCCTCCAGCACTCACAGAAACCTGCCAGCGAAAACCGCACAAACCACAACTACTTACATACTTCTAGCCACCCTTCCCTGAGGCTCCCTGACAAGAACCCAACTAATGACAATCCCCCCCCCCCCCCCCACAAACGCCTCGACCCCTCACAAGCAAACCATCACCAAACCACCCCTAAAACCAAACACACAAAACACTACTCCCAACTTAGAATCGAAATTCGCTTAAGGCTCACCCTTATAGCTCCTTCACCCAAACCTCTCGCAAACCAGTAAACAACTTTCAAAATGCAGAAGGAAAATTCCCCCCAACTTTCACCCCCTTGAATTGCAACCCACTTGTCTTAATGAGGGAGGCAAACAAAGACAATTCCGTAGGGATAATAGGGCTAGTCACCCTTTCTACCTCTGTCTTTCCTTGCTGCCCCTGGGGTGACTTAAATGAACTTGCCAGATTGACAATTTGGGAATCTGCCCTCCACACCTCCACCACTCTCCTTCTCCCCGACTCACAATCAACACTGCTCAGACTCTAAACTGACCACCCATCCGACTCATGGCACCCATTAACCGAGCTAGAGAACCCCTCGACACACCCCTGAACCGTTTGAAAAGAGGCTCTAACAAAAGTTACCTCCCTCTCACCTAAGACGCACTTGTCCACTTCAAAACTAACCGAATGTTCAGCTTCCCTTGCGAACTTCCTTGATCTTTGCATCTCAGGAGTAAGGCCAGCCGACTGCTCAAGAAAATCCGGTCGAACATCTTCAACCGGAGAAATTTGATCTACAACCGCCCCCTTCCCATGCCTCCTTACGTAAAACATCCCCCACAATTTATCGGTCTCCTCCCTTTCCTTCCCCCAAAGAAGTTGAGAGAATCAAACAATCGACAACCACCACTTCTTCTCCTTGAACAACATCACCCCTCATACTTTCTATCCTCTTCATTTTCCACCCGCAAGCTAACCTTGCCCTCTTCTTCCACCATTGCCTCCTCAAAATTGGAAACCAAGCAGCAAGAATCACTAAAGACCCTTTCCTTGAGAAGGCGCCTCTTCATCACAACCCTTGCCACTTCCCCCGAACAGCCCCCCTTCAAATGCACCCCCTCCAAGGAAACTTCATTAATCATCCCAAAAGGTGGCTTCAACCCCCTTGAACCACCACAACCCTTCTCATAGCTCGCCACTGGCGACATTTCACTACCCATAATCACACCCCCCACACTCCTTACTTCCTTTAAGAAGCAAGAAGATCCCCTAACTTCCTCCTGAGGCTGAGACAAACCAGCCCCTCCCTCATCCTCAAAGACTTGAAGAAATCGATCCAAATCTAAGGAATTGGAACTTCATCATCCATGGCATCTCTAACCCCACCGGAGGCACCACCTTACCCAGAAGTTCGAAACTCAACAAAAATACTTTTAAATTCAACCCTGAAATCGGAATAGATAAAGGCATAAATCCACAAATATTAGGAGCCACCTTGGTCCTTGCCTTTGAAATGTCCAACATATTCAACGTTTCTTGAGTGATTTCCTCCAATCCTCCAAAGTGATCTCCAATTGCCTCGAAAACGCTCCTTTTCCACAGTTTAAGAGGCAAATTCGAAATGGCCACCCCTTTGCTAGATGGTTGAATGATACTTTGGATTTGGTTAAAATGGGATCACCGCGAAATACTATGGTTTCCCTCCCTCTCTATATTGACCTGGTCAATTTTCCCAATTTACTGCCATTCGTCCCAACGTTCTCAGTCATTGCATGCCCAAAACAATATCTAAATCTTTGAGTTCGATGGGTAGGAATTTCTCGATGATGGTGAGTTGGGGTAGCCTTAAGCAGACAACTTCACAAACCCCTTTTCCCTTCAATGTCATACCCGAACACATTATTACTCCATAATTCGCAATATTCGTACGAGGCAACTTTAATTTTTCAACGAGCTTATGAGAAATGAAGTTATGGGTGGCCCCACAATCGATTAACACGATTAACTCTTGTTGTAGGGGTGTACAAATAACCCGATAATTCGAGCAACCCAGACTACCCAACCCAAATCGTAAGGGTAGGGTTCAGTTGGGTAACTTAGGTTTTTTTTCCGACTTAAGTTAAGTTAGGCTCGTCGAGGAGGTTAGGAAGAGGGGCGACAAGTTCCTCAAATTCTTGTCTGAAGTCCGCAACTATGCCCATTTTTCGGATTTGCTAAGAATCTGGCGCACAGACTTCCTTCCTGCGTGGGTCGAAACCTTTCAAATAGTTGTTCCTTTAATTCTCCCCAGCTTTGAAAATGTTGGTGATTCAAGGCCCAACGATACCATGACAGTGCATCTCCTTTAAAACTTATGACAGCAATCGTTAGATTTTCCCCTCTCGTTAATTGATGGATTTGAAAGTACCTTTATGCTCGGAATAACTACCCGTCTGGATTGTCTCCTGATAAGATTGCCATTTCCACTTTTTTTAATTTTTCCCTGTTCTACCACCCTCCTTCACTACCCTCCTTCACTTTGCAGGGTTGTTTCATCCTCCTCGTTTGTTGGATTTTGACTTTGCAACTTTCCTCTCTGACTAAGGGTTTTGGCTTCTCTTTCCACGAACACTTGTGACCTTGCTTCTGCCTTTTCGAGTACCACAGTTGCCAAGGCACGCTGGGTTTCTTCGATTTGGAACAAAATTCTTTTTACACTTTTGGTTACTATTTCCATGGACTGTTCTAGAATAGGTATCCTTTGAATCTTGTTTTTAATTTCTTTGATCACCTGGTATGCCCCTTCTAACTTATCGTCAATCTTCTTTTGGGCCATTTTGCGTAGGAACATCCACGAATGTGATCAATTACTCTTTGCGCTTTGTGAGGGAACATACATATATGTTGACCTAAATCGTATACTTTCGTATATCGATTCTTTTTTATCTTCTTTATCATAGGATTTTTTTTTTTTTTTTTGACAAGAAACAACCAAACTTTTCATTGAAATGATGAAAAGAGAGACTAATACTCCAAAAAACAACAAATAAAAGAAAAAATACAGCCAAACTTAACAAGAAGAAATAAAAGCATTCCAGTTGAAATTAATATCAGAAATAGCAAAACCCTCAAAAGCATTGGATAGAGCACACCAGGAAGAAGCCTTAAGATGAATAGCTTCAAAACAAGCTTCCCATGATAAGAAAATTCCTTCAAACGTTCGTTGTCTGATAAGATAGCTTTAACTGCATTACGCCACAAAACCGAAGCCTTCTTAGGGAGAAGAGGCCCTACCAGAAGCTATAAAATATTCTCCTTAAGGCCACCGGAGAATACCCAACTAATACTGAAAGTCTGAAATAACTTAACCCAACATTTTCGAACAAAATCACACTCCACAAATAGGTGAAAACCAGTTTCAGCAGCTCTATAACAAAGCAGGCATATCGAAGGCTGCATATTCATGAGAGGCAATCTCTTTTACAAAATATCAACTGTATTTAAATTTCCAAAAATAAGGATCCAATCTGAAACCTTAACTCGTTTCGGCCATTTAGATCTCCATAAAGCATTGTAAACCACCTTGTCCCAGGGAGGATGAAAATTTAAATGCTTGGCAAGGAACTTCCCTGTGAACAAACCGGATGGATCAACCGACCAACGTCTCAAATCCACAGAAGAAGAAGGTTTAAACCTATCCGGAATCAACAAAAGTTCAGCAAAAATAACAATTTCTTCCTCCTTCAGTGATCTCCTAAACGATAACCCCCAAGAACCAGTATTATTATCCCAAAACTCTGCCACACAAGCTGATTTAAAGGCTGAAAGCAAAAACAACTGGTGAAACTGATCCTTAAAAATGACTTCACCCGTCCAAGCATCAAGCCAAAAACGAATGCTCCTCACATTTCTCAATTTAAAAACTGAAAGGTGCTAGATTTTTTGCCAAGCTTCCACAATATTCAACCAAGGGCTTCGTAAGCTAAGCACTTGAGACCTGGAAGCATCCCACCTATTGTCTGCTAAACCATGAATGCTAACAATCACTCGCCGCCACAAAGAAGAAAGTTCAACTGAAAATCGCCAACCCCATTTAGCTAACAAAGCATGATTATTTACTTTCAAAGCTTCAATTCCTAAACCACCCGAGTAAAGAGGTTTAGAAACCGATTTCCAACAAACCAAATGCTTGATCTTGCCCCCCGCCGACCCTTCCCAAAAGAAAGATCTAATCAAACGTTCCAAAACTAAAAGAACATGAGCAGGCAATTCAAAGACCGGATAGAAGAATAAAGGTAAACTTTCTAAAACTGAATTGCATAAGGTCAAACGACTCCATTTTGATGGATTAAACCTTTTCCATCTATCCAATCTCTTTCCGAAGTTATCAATCACAGGCTGCCAAAAAGAAAGGGCTTTCGGATGGCCACCCAAGGGAAGGCCAAGATATGAAAAAGGCAATTTAGCACTCTTGCACCCCAACTCACCCGCAACCTCCTCCACCTTGGAGTCATGAATATTAACCCCACGAAAATTTACCTCTTAGTAATGAACAATAGGTATCTATATATTCACTTTTTTTTTTACTGATATTAATTATTAATGACGAGATCTATTATCATTTTTCACATGCCCACGGAAATTTCGAGTGGGTGCAAATTCTTCTAATTTATGACCTACCATGTGATCCGTTATATAAATAGGCAAATGGTCCTTTCCGTTATGAATAGCAATAGTATGACCAATCATTGTGGGTGTTGTTTTGGCACAAGTCTTTTTAGTTCTTCAAAAGAAACAGTTTGAGAAGGTTCAATTGTCTGAAATGAATTTCTAAATTTGCGGATTTATCAACCTCAAGTTCATCAAAGATCCCTATTTTTTGTTTCAATTTTTCCCGATTTATCAGAACATTTTTTTCGATTTATTACATAAGTAGTGAAATTTCCCAGGACGAGTGCTCTGATACCAATTTGTAAGGTATTCTCTTACAAAGTGACAACTTGGATAGGAAAATTAGATACTTGTGATATTCTCCAGCCAATTTAAGAGGGCTAGTCTCTCAGAGAACCCAGTGTTCTTACTTCCTTTTCTAAGGCATGCCTTCCCCTTCTCCTATGATAAGACATATATAGTATTACTAGAGTGACCGTTAGATTGACCTATTAACTTTAACATGACTATTGACTTCTCCCAAAACATAAATACTAGTATCCTTCCCTAGAACATTTACTATGGCCCAAAACAAGTTATTAAATACTACATTATTGGCCCTTTTTTCTTTTTCCGTACGTCTTGATGATTGGTGGCCTAACACAAACTGAATAAATGTAAAACAGTTCATACAGCTTATTGATATACTTTGAGAGAAGTTTAGGTTACATGACCAAAATAGAAGGGCTTTTCACATTACAGCAAGCAATTCTCCCAGACTCTAACTAATAACATCAAGGAGAAGCTATTTACCAGGATAAGTATAATTTTACCTGCCTGCGAAGAAGGCCTAAAATTAGGTATATAGCCATTTCTGCACATGACATTGCATTTCCAGTTACTCCGCTTGGTATCCTGGCAAGTTTGATTCCAAACTTTGTGGCGGCATCAATGTCCACACCTTCAAGTATTAAGCTCATAAATATATATTTCTTTAAAGGACAAAACAAGAATACATGTTGAAAAGAAAAGAACATGGTAACAACCTTCAAGGCCAACACCGAACTGCACTATGAGCTTCATTTGGCTTGCTCGAGATATCAAATCAAAATCAAATTTCATCATTTTAGGAACGCAGATGTGGTAGTTGGTTATAACTTTAGGTACATCCACCAATGGAACGACATCAACCTACAAATTTTAAATAAATGAAGCTGATTAAGAAAAAGATTAGGGCAGCATTGGCATATTTACAAATTATTATACAAACATCATAATAAATCTGATTATCTCATCATCTAAATATTGATGCAACAAGGTCTTTTCAATTCTAAAAACTAAAATGGTTTATTTACCCCAAAAAAGCCCTAAAGACTAAGCTCATGTATTTTCATTCACACTTTCAATCTAATATTCAAACCCTTCCACATATATTGTAGTGATAAGCGAATAATATGATATACAAACCAGGTGAAGTTACATATCAACATGATATTCTACACAAAAATAAGTAGGATAACCAATAAACAAAGGGCTTGTTTGAGAACTGTTTTGAAAATACTTTTCTGTTTTATAGAACAAGCATTTTATGAAAACATGTTTGAATGACTATTTTCTAAATTTTTTTCAAGTGTTTACAAAATGCCCTTTTTTCTTTAAGAAACGTGCACTTTCCATTTAGAACTTGAAAAGAACAAGAGGACCAAAGTTGCATAAAGGCTCTCCAATTGGTCTGGATATCAGAGAGAGAGAGTAACAACAAAATGATTTGAATCTAAGGGCCCACAAAGCCATAAAATTGTTTATTTTTCCAAAATCACATATTTGTGAACCACGATTTCAATATGCATAATAATGTTAATCTTTACCATCGATCCAATTACAATTCTTAAAAACAAGTTCTAAAACAAGCCAAAAAAAACCATTTTGAAAATAGCTTCTGAAACAAGCTAGAATCTTCTTATGCAAAGAATAAAAAGAGGTTCATGCAAAATGTTCAAACACTAGAATTACAGAGAAAAACAAAAAACAAATGAATTTTTCTATAGAGAGATTTATAAAAGTATATGCAATCTATCTCAAAAAACTCAATTATCCAAAACAAAATCATATAAAGAGGATTACAGAAATTTACTGATAATGGAATTTCAATTCTAAAATATGGTTGCCCAAGAATCTACGTTGAAAAGATATTGGAAAATTGCCCAGGCTAATAAACTGTTTGAAGAGCAGGTCCAAAATCCAAACATGGGTTGGTTAACTATTGGTTGGTTAACTATTGGTTGATTAGCACCTAATAGGCTCATACTCAATTCACAAAGAAAAAGAATATTAAATGAAAATTCACCACCGTACCTGAATGAATGGATACTTTTGCAAGTATTCTCTGGTATAATTATGCGAACTAGAAAATTGAGACCCACAAAAAAGAACTCGGGTTAAACCTTCGCTGCTATCCTCACGTGTTCTTTCCATCTGCCACCCTACGAGAAATGCATCGAACATCAGCTAAAAGTTAATGGAGAATGAGAAAAATCATCATTATAACTTATAAGGCCACACCAAACTAAATGGAAAGGACAGCAGCGGACTTTATATTATTGAGCTTCACGATCTGCAGTAACAGACCACATATGAACATATTAGAGGCAACTGCCTTTTGTGTTTGGATTCATGAGTAATTTCCACAACATAACTATTTTTTTGTAATTACTCCCTCTTTCTGATCCATACCAGTAGGAGGGCCTCCTTGTAACTCTTCGGTTTTTTTTTGTTCTCTTTTTCTCATCAATTATGTTTTATATTGTTAGAGTTCTTATATTAGTATAATTTTATTTTGTTAATATATCTTTTAGGTTGTCCTTTATTGTCTTTTTACGCTATTCTATTTAGGTTAACCTTGTACACTTGCATATATATATCTCTTGAGTGAATGGAATAAAATGAACTGATTCTCTCAAACATTAGCATTAAAATGGTATCAGAGCCTAGGGTTTTCTAGGGCAATTAGGGTTTCCTTTTTTTGTGTTGTCCTTAGGGATTTAGAACTAATTAGGGTTTGAGATTTGAAGGTTTAAGTCCTTTACTATGAGGTTTGTTTGCTACCACTACCATCAGAACTTTCATCGCCGCCAGAATCTGCCACTTTTGTCGCCGGAATTCGCCGCCGTTGCTGTCAGGGACTGTCGCAGGCATGTTTTTCTGTCACTGCCCAACCCTTTCAACGACCCACTTGTCGATCTTGTGGTTCAAAAAAATTCAGCCCGAAACGTCCAACGAGTGAGCTACACGCGCCACTTCAAATTTCTGCACCTATCTCACGCGCCGGCGCGTGGAGGCACGTGAGTCGCCGAAACTTGGTGTTTTTTTTTTTGTTTTGCTCGGGCTTGCGTGCTTTCTCTAGTGGTGTGTACTGTGTTGGTTTCGGTCCTATCTTTCTTGGTTTAGGGTCGGTTGAAAAAAACCCCTCTTTGGCAATCTAGGGTTTTTTTTGGGGGGTACAGTTTTAAATCTGTCTTTATGGTCTGTTTTCTTTTTATCGTTGTGGCTGAAAAGAAAGGTTTAGTGATGGCAGAGATGATCCCTATGGTGTCAAAGATTACAGAACATAGCTTAATGGGTCTAATTTTTATGCATGGCGGACAAACATTCGTCACTACCTTCGTAGTCTCGATATGGATGATCATGTTACTGAAAAATCACCACCGACGGAAGATACTAGGAAGAATTGGTTACGAGATGATTCTAGGCTTATTTTACAGATAAAGAACTTTATTGAGAGCAACATCGTAGGGTTGGTTAATCATTGTGAATCTGTTCATGAGCTCCTAGAATATTTGAAATTCCTTTACTCTGGAAAAGGGAATATTAGTAGAGTGTTTGATGTATGCAAAACTCTCTTTCAACCTGATCAAGGAGAAAAATCTTTGACTAGTTACTTTATGGAGTGTAAAACATCATATGCAGAGTTTAATGCTTTGTTGCCTATTAGTAATGATGTGAAAGTTCAAACTGCACAGCGTGAACAACTGTTTATTATGAGTTTTTTAGTTGGTCTCGCTTCTAAATATGATATGGAAAAAGATCAAGTTTTGTCTAGCTCAGAAATCTCTTCATTGGAAGATACTTATACTCGAATACTCCGTACTGAGAAGTCGCAAGTAATCTTGCCACTTGAGTCAAATAGTGCCTTAGTTGGACAGACGGGTGAGTACAAAGGAAACAAAGGGGTTGGACCCAACACGTATAAAGGTAATTCGAACACTCAGAGAGCAAACTCGGGCAATATTGTTTGCCACTACTGCCATAAGCCTGGTCATATGAAGCGTGATTGCAGAAGATTGTTGAATAGAGGCCAGAGGTTCCTGATAATCCTGATAAGTCTATTTCGATTTCTGCAGAGGAGTTTGCTAAGTTCCGCCAGTATCAAAAGTCACTAAAGGCGTCATCTTCCACTTTTATTACTGTCATTGCTGACACAGATAATACATCTACGTGTCTTCTTTCCTCCTCTTCAAAACGGGTCATAGACTCTGGCGCTTCTGATCATATGACAGGTAATCCCAATTTATTCTCTCATATTTGTCCGTCTAAATCTTCACCTAATGTTACTATAGTTGATGGGACCACCTCTCCTGTTTTAGGATCGGGTACCGTCAATCTTGCAGATTCAATTTCCTTGTCTTCTGTTTTAAGTTTACCCCAGTTCTCCTTTAACTTGATTTCAGTTAGTAAGCTCACTCGAGATCTAAATTGTTGTGTCTTATTCTTTCCTGATTATTGTCTATTTCAGGATCTTTTGACGAAGAAGACTATTGGTAGATGGCACGAATCGGGAGGTCTCTATATTTTTTAACCACACATATCTACAGTCGTTCCATGCTCTAAAGTGATCTCTCCCTTTGAAGAACATTGTTGTTTGGGTCATCCATCTTTTTCTGTCTTGAAGAGTCTTCGTCCTTAATTTAATCACTTATCTTCTTTAGATTGCGAGTCATGTCAGTTTGCTAAATTTCATCATCTGAGTATGTATCCTAGAGTCAATAAACGAGCTAATGATCCTTTTGAGTCAGTTCATTCTGATGTTTGGGGTCCATGTCCTGTTGAGTCTAAGCGAGGGTTTCGGTACTTTGTAACATTTGTCGATGATTTTTCTCGTGTAACATGGTTATATTTAATGAAAAATCGTTCTGAGTTGCTGTCTCATTTTCGCAATTTTCATGCTGAAATTCGTACTCAATTTAATGGTTCTCTTAAAGTTCTACAAAATGATAATGCAAAAGAATACTTTTTTCATGCTCTTAGTTCTTATTTGAGTGAACATGGCATTCTCCATCAATCCTCATGTGTTGATACTCCATCTCAAAATGGAGTTGCAGAACGAAAGAATCGTCATCTCCTTGAAACAACAAGAGCTTCAATGTTTCAGATGAATGTCCCCAAATATTTTTGGGTCAATGTTGTGTCGACGGCTTGCTTCTTAATAAATCGTATGCCCTCATCAGTCCTTAAAGGTGAAATAACTTATCGTATTTTGTGCCCCAACCTCCCTTCATTTCCTCTTCCACCGAAAATCTTCGGTTGTACTTGCTTTGTTCGAGATGTTCGCCCTTTACTCACCAAACTAGATCCGAAGTCTTTAAAATGTGTCTTCCTTGGTTATTCTCGTGTCCAAAAAGGGTATCGGTGTTATTCTCCTAGTCTTGATCGTTACTTTGTTTCTCCTGATGTCACGTTCTTTGAAGATTCTTCTTTCTTTACTTCATCTTCGAATACGCGTCAGGGGGAGCATCGAGAGGAAGAGGATGATTTTCTTGTTTATACAATCTTCTCCTCTTGTGAGTCTTCGAGCCTTCTTCTCCATCTCCATCTGTTTGTATTAACCCACCTATCACTCAGGTTTATTCTCGACGACGACCTCCTTCAGCTGCATGCCATGTACCAGAGGCTTCTTCGTCATTGGATTCAGAAACAAACGATGATCTCCCTATTGTTCTTCGTAAAGGTAAGCATCAATGCACATATCCTATTTCCTCTTTTGTTTCATATAACCATTTGTCATCTTCTACTTGTTCCTTATTGCATCCTTACAATCTATATCTGTTCCTAAGACTGTTCCTGAAGTTTTGTCTCATCCTGGTTGGCGTGTTGCAATGGTGGAGGAGATGACTGCCTTAGATGACAATTGTACTTGGGATTTAGTGTCTCTCCTTGCAGGAAAGAAGTCTATTGGTTGTAAATGGGTCTTTGCGGTTAAAGTCAATCGAGATGGATCTGTTGCTCGGTTGAAAGCTCGCCTTGTTGCTAAAGGCTACGCACAAACTTACGGGGTTGACTATTCTGACACCTTTTCTCTTGTTGCTAAAATGGCTTCTGTCAGGTTATTCATTTCATTAGCATCCATTCATCACTAGTCATTCCATCAGCTTGATATTAAAAACGCCTTTCTTCATGGTGATCTTGGGGAAGAGGTGTGTATGGAGCAACCTCCAGGATTTGTTGCTCAGGGGGAAAAGGGAAAGGTATGTCGCCTTCGTAAATCCTTGTATGGATTAAAGCAGAGTCCACGAGCATGGTTTGGAAAATTCACTCAGGTAATTGAAAGCTTTGGAATGAGAAAGAGCAAATCAGATCATTCTGTCTTTTACAAACGGTCTGAGAGTGGTGTCATCCTGTTGGTTGTGTATGTTGATGATATTGTGATTACAGGAGATGATACATTGGGCATCCAATCACTCAAGACTTTTCTCCATAGTCAATTCTACACAAAAGATTTGGGAATGTTGAAATACTTTCTAGGAATTGAGGTATTGAGAAGCAAGAAGGGAATCATGTTGTCACAGAGAAAGTATGTAATTGACTTGTTGACTGAAACATGGAAGTTAGGGGCTAAGTCATGCAGTACCCCAATGATGCCTAATGTACAACTCACAAAAGAGGGAGAATTATTGAAAGATCCTAAACGATATAGGAGGTTGGTGGGAAAACTCAATTATCTTACAGTGACTCGACCAGACATAGCTTATTCAGTAAGTATTGTGAGCCAGTATATGTCTTCTCCTACAGTTGATCATTGGGTTGCAGTGGAACAGATTTTGTGTTATTTGAAAGCAACTCCTGGGCGTGGTTTATTATATAAGAGTTATGGGCATATGAACATTGAATGTTTCTCAGATGCTAATTGGGCAGGATCTAAGGAAGATAGAAGATCAACGTCAGGATATTGTGTATTAGTTGGTGGTAATTTGGTTTCTTGGAAGAGTAAGAAACAAAATGTGGTTTCACGATCAAGTGCAGAGTCTGAATACATAGCAATGGCACAATCTGTCTGTGAATTTAGTATGGATACGTCAACTTCTTATTGAATTGGGATTTGATATCACAACACCGACCAAATTGTGGTGTGATAATCAAGCAGCTCTGCATATAGCATCTAATCCGGTATTTCATGAGCGAACTAAACACATTGAAGTTGATTGTCATTTTGTACGTGAGAAGATACAACAAGGTTTGGTATCGACAGGATATGTGAAGACCGAAGAACAATTAGGAGATATCTTCACCAAAGCATTGAACGGAGCACGAATTGATTATCTCTCTAACAAGTTGTGCATGATGGATATATATGCTCCAACTTGAGGGGAAGTGTTAGAGTTCTTATATTAGTATAATTGTATTTTGTTAATATATCTTTTAGGTTGTCCTTTATTGTCTTTTTACGCCCTTCTATTTAGGTTAACCTTGTACACTTGTATATATATATCTCTTGAGTGAATGGAATAAGATGAACTGATTCTCTCAAACATTAGCATTAACATATATCAAAAAAAAAAAAAACAAAAACAAAACAAAACAAGTTTTGTCTGCAAGCTTTGACAAGTTTTTTTCCCCTTAATATATGAAAGCTTAAGTTCTTTAATAAATGAAAGCTTCTTGGTGGTGTTCTTTGTCTAAATTCTTTGACGATTATTCTTCTAATGACATTTGCAACAATTGGAGGGCTTTTTCTTTTTTGTAGGTGTTCAGAATCATTGGGCAACTATGTTTTTTCTTGTAATTCTTTTCTACATATTCATTTATGCTTTAATTCCATTTCTCAATCTTCACTTTGTAGACTTCAACTTCTTGTACTCTCTTATAGCTTTTCAATCATTAATAAAAAGTTTTGTTATTGTTAAAAACAACTATATATCAATTTTTTTTTCTAAAAAAAGGGGCAAAGGAGAATACAGGGGGGATGAAGAACCCCCATAAGCCAAAGTGATTTATCAAAAGGAGGATTTCAGTTGACATAAATCATCAAATCATCGGAATTACAAAAGTCTTCTAGACAAGGTACACCACTAGAAGAGAAAAATCTAAGCCCCGAAACTACTAATATGCTCCTTGAAATGACCTTTGGTTCTGCGAAACCACAAAAGGATTGTTGTTATAGTATGACCAAATAATTCTTGCTTACCCGTTTACAAGAAGACCTCAAAGAAGTTGACTAAGAGCGAAGCCATTGTTATTAGGTAGGCACCAACAAAGGTTGAATCTGTTAAGAAGCCTCCACTAGCACTTAGCTTCAAGAAAACAAAGAAAGAAGAGGTGGGTCTATGTAAGAGTACTAATGGGGTATATATTGGAAATATTAGTAGGTTATTAGTAAGTGCATAGTGGTAATACCGAATAGTGACTTAGTTATAAATAGGAGAGTTAGGGTTTTTAGAAAGGAAAAATGATTTTGAATATTGTCTTAGTGTTCGGACTTTAGGAGAGATTTCTCTCAAAAGGCTATCGATATACTTGAATTTAGAAGAGAAATAGATATATTGTATTTCTTCTTACTTAATCAAGATACAAGGTCTTCTTATATAGGAGAGAGACCATCTACTAATATCTACTAATAAGGAAAATATCTATCAATAAGGAAAAAGAATATTACAGGTATAAATAATAAAGATACAAATAATACACATTATTATCAAAGATACACAGAAAATCCAACACTCCCCCTCAAGCTGGTTTGTAGATATCTTCCATAGCCAGCTTGTTGATAAGTTTATTGAATTGTCCTTTTGAAAGTCCTTTGGTTAGCATATCAGCCGTTTGTTCTGTCGTTGGAAGGTACGATATGCATATCACACCTGCATCAATCTTCTCCTTTATAAAATGCTTGTCAACTTCTATATGCTTTGTTTCACATGTAGAACTGGATTACGAGATATGGCAATGGCAGCTTTGTTATCACAATATACTCTTATAGGTGTCTTTTGAGACACTTTCAGCTCGTCGAGTATCCTGTCAATCCATATACCTTCACAAATTCCATGTGCTAGGGCTCTAAATTCAGCTTCAGCACTACTTCTGGCTACTACATTTTGTTTTTACTACGCCATGTAACTAAAATTCCTCCAACAAATGAACAAGAACTGATGTAGATCTTCTATCGATAGGACTTCCAAATTCCAATCGGCATCGTGATACACTTCAACTTGAAGATGGTCATGTTTTTGAAACAATATACCTTTACCGGAGTTCCTTTCAAATATCTCAAGATTCTATACACACTTGAAATGAGTAGGTCCAAAGCGAGTGCATAAATTGACTTACCATACTTATCGCAAATGCTATATCCGGACGTGTGTGAGATAAATAGATCGATCTACCCACAAGTCTTTGATATCTGTCTTTGTCCTTTACCTCTTGACTTTTTTGTGACTTGTAACTTTACATTTGGCTCGATAGGAGTTTCTCGCTGTTCGACAACCAAGTAAACCTGTCTCTTGAAGTAAGTCAATAACATATTTCCTCCGATTAACAAAGATACCTTTCTTGGATCTTGCGAATTCCATCCCAAAAAAATACTTTAAGGCTCCCAAATCTTTGATCCCGAAACTCCCTTGCAAGTTTTTCCTTAAGATCAGTCAAGCCTTCTTCATCATTTCTGTGAGAATAATATCAACAACATAAACAATTAAAATAGCAATTTTACTATTTTCAGCGTGTTTGTAGAAAATGGTATGGTCTCGCTTGACTTTGAAGGTATCCATAACTAGTGATTGCCTTTCCAAAACGTTCAAACCAAGCTCTTGAGACTGTTTGAGACCATAAAGAGATTTTTTCAGGTCTACTGAGACTTTATTATTTCCAAGTTCTATTTCAAAACTGGTGGTAGACTCATGAATACCTCCTCCTCTAAATCACCATTGAGAAAAGCATTCTTAACATCTAGTTGATGAAGTGACCAATCTAAATTAGTGCATAAGAGACAAAAGAATTACTGATAGAGTTGATTTTTGCAAGCTGGAGCAAAAGTCTCACGATAATCAATTCCATAGGTTTGAGTGAAACCTTTTGCTACTAATCTAGCCTTGTATCTCTCATGTAACCATCAACATTACACTTTACAATAAACACCCATTTGCATCCCATCGTCTTCTTATCTTTTGGCAAATCTGTTATTTCCCAAGTACCACTTTGTTTCAGAGCATTCATCTCTTCCATGACTGCTAATTTCCAATTTGGATCATCTAGGGCTTCTTGTATGTTCTTTGGAACAAATAAGTTGTCTATCCTAGAGGTAAAGACTTTATGACTATTTGACAATTTCTCGTAAGAGATATAGTTTGCAATGGGATATTTAGTACAAGTTCGAGTACCTTTCCTAATAGCAATAGGAACATCAAGATCAGAAATGATAGGTAAGGTATTTTGAACATTTGACAAATTAGGGATAGGAGCGGGATTACTAGACCTTTCATCATTGACAATAGGAGATGAATTTTCAGCATCATTTTCCAGAACTTTTAAAGTGGATTTGTGTCGGGTCAACTCTTTGGTCTTGGTTCTTTTGATTGATCGCCCTTCTAGTATAAAACTTTAACTCAAGAATTTGACGTGTAGAGTCATTTTGTGGTATTTCTCCCCCTGAATGAGAAGTTTCTATGTTTGACATCGAAGGGCTAGTGGCACACAAGTCACGATGGATGACACAAGGAAGGGATTCAGATGTTTACCAAAAATTATCTTCTAACTCTGATTTCTCCCCCTGAAGAGAATTTTGGATAAAATATGGTTGTTTTTCTAAAAAAGAAACATCCATACTCACATAAAACTTTTTTTTTTTGAGGATCAAAACATTTATACCCCTTTTGGTTTGAAGCATAGCCCAAAAAAATGCATTTAATAGCCCTATGATCAAGTTTTGATCGAAAAACATTGGGTATGTGAACGTATGCAATGCAACCAAATATTTTTATGGGTAAATCAAAATGTATACGATTAGTTGGAAAAAAAGTTTTAAGGCAATCAAGGGGGGTTCTAAAAGTCAAGACTTTACTAGGCATCCTATTTATCAAATAGGTAGCCGTAAGTACAGCTTCCCCCCATAAATACTTAGGGACATGCATAGAAAACATTATGGCACGTGCAACTTCAAGTAAATGTCTATTTTTCCGTTCAGCAATTCCATTTTGTTGAGGAGTATCTCGACACGTAGATTGGTGTAAAATGCCTTTATCCTTTAAAAAATCATTCAGGTATTCATTGAAATATTCAGTCCCATTGTCAGAGTGTAAAATACTGATTTTAGTTTGAAATTGAGTTTCAATCATATTATAAAAGTGTATGAAAAGATCTTTCACCTCATATTTATTTTGCATTAAATAGACCCAAGATAGACGTGTGTGGTCATCAATGAAAGTGACAAACCATTTCTTACCACTATGAGTCATAATCTTAGAAGGACCCCAAACATCGCTATGTATTACGTAAAACGGTTTAGAGGCTTTGTAAGATTTTGGTAAATATGTGGATCGATGGTTTTTTGCGAAGATACAACTTTCACAATGAAAAGAAGAGCAATCAACATTTTTGAATAAACTTGGAAATAAATGTTTCAGATAGAAGAAATTGGGGTGTCCTAACCTCACGATGCCAAAGTAAGACTTGCTCATGAATAGAGAGAGAACTAATACTACTAAGACCACGAGTTACTTTATTACTAAAAGGACCTTCATCAAAGTAGTAGAGACCATCAAGCATCCTTGCACACCCAATTTTCTTTCCCGAGTCTTGATGCTGAAAAATACAATGAGATTCAAAGAAAGTGACATGACAGCTTAGAATCTCTACAAAGTTTACTAACAGATAAGAGGTTACATGCTAGTTTAGGAACATGGAGGACAGACTGTAGGGACAGGTTATCATTTAATTTAATGGTTCCTTTTCCTGCAATAGAAGAGTAACTACCATCTGCAATTCTAATTTTTTCATTTTTATAGGAAAGAGAATAAGAATCAAACAATTGAGAAGAACTAGTCATGTGATCAGATGTTCCAGAATCAATAATCCATGGAGATGAATTACTACAAGAAAAGGCTTGAGGACAGTTACCTATTTGTGCCAAAGAAACACAAAGATTACCAGATGATAAATTGGTGTGCAACAGTTTCAAAGATTGATCAACTTGCTCTTTTCCAAATGGCCTTGAGGTAATGGTTGTATTATCGAACAACCCATACTCACTTGTGCTATATTTCTGAGTCATTTCAACAATCAATTTAGACATTAGTAAAAAACAACTCAATTAAGAAGCTGAAAATAAACCAATACTAAACCAATTTTCACTGTTGTACTGCCCAAATAAATGCCAAAAATAAACCGGACCAAACTGAGGAAGACGGCGGAGTCGTGAACTTTAGCGTGAACGGTAGAAGACCCACGCTGCAGAACCCACGAATCGGCAGAACCTACTGCTGCAACCACGAATCGGCAGAATCTGAGGAGTGTGGAGGCTTCTTGTAGCTTCTTGCGTTTTTTTCCTCTTAGGGTTTTAGTGAGAACGGAGGCGCCAAGTTCGAGCAAAGCAACAGCACCAAGAGGCAATGGCTGAGTAATAATTCCAACAATCGTAGCAAGGAAAATCGCGAGCAATTGCCAGGCGTTTCGAGAAATACCAGACGACACCGGAACAAACCACAGAATGATACCCGTAGCAATGGAAGCAACAAGTGGCTTAATCGCCGCACCTTGCCACGGCTGAGAAGCCGGATCAACTCAGACGAAGACGAACAGAGACGAAGACGTGCGCCAGATCAGTTGGCGAAGACGAAGACCCACGGCCTGTTGCGCGAAAACCCACGGCCTGTTCGTTTTCTTCTTTTACAGCTGACCGTAACCTTGATACTCCGACCGGAAGTAAGGTGCCTCGTTTGAAGACGATGGCTAGGGTTCCAACGGTTTAGCGGCTAGGGTTACAATAGCGGCGGCGGCTAGGGTTTTTTTTTTCTTTTTTTTTTTTTTCTGCTCTGATACCAACTTGAATTTAGAAGAGAAATAGATATATTGTATTTCTTCTTACTTAATCAAGATACAAGGTCTTCTTATATAGGAGAGAAACCATCTACTAATATCTACTAATAAGGGAAATATCTATCAATAAGGAAAAAGAATATTACAGGTATAAATAATAAAGATACAAATAATACACATTATTATCAAAGATACACAGAAAATCCAACAGATATTATAATTTCTAGTGATATTGCAATATAATTCTATCATACTATTTTCTTTGAGTTTTCTTGTTAGGGGAATCCTAACAGTCTAGTCAAAAAGTTTTGAGATGGAAAGTAGCTTGGAAGCCTTTTTTTGAAGTCTGTTGCAGTATGCAGGTACTTAACTGGTCATGGGCAAAAACCCAAAGGAAGAACTTTGGCTTTCTAAAACAACATCAAAGGAAAAACCCACCTCAAAAAGCCACTTTCACCATCATTTCATAACCAAAGAAAATCTCCCGAACATTCTTTTCCATTCCTTTGGCCACCTTTGAAGGAACCTTAAAACTTGAAAAGTAGTAGACTGGGATACCAGACAACAATCCATTTGCAAGCGTAAGTCTACCATCTTCACGGGAATAAAATTCTTTAACAACAATATCTGGGAAAAGAGCATAGTGGCGAAGGGAGAACATGAAGGTTGAAACCACCAGTGAATCAGGAACCAGGAGAGAGGAATCTAGCTCCATATATCTGTGACCAATTTCTATTTCAACCTTGATAGTATTAATATGTTAAAGAATTTATTTCACAATTCATGTGTGCTTAACTTTTTTGCTAAAATATAACCATGAGAACAATCCAAAGCCTCATTAGACACAAAAACTGGTTAACCATCTCTAGCATATTCATTACAGAACATCATGAACGTGTTGAAGATTTGACAGTGACGATGATTTAAAGCTCTTATTTAAACAAAAGTATAAATTTTTTTTCTAATTGATATGGGATCTTATATTCACATGTTCTTCATGAGCTAATCCACATTGAGTTGAGACCTTCAGAGATAACTTTAATTGAGTGACTTACAAGTACAAGCTCCTCGCAAGCTCTGATGATGGAGGTGAACTTTTTCCTTGAAAGACCGCAGAGTAAGTGTACCACAATACCTGGTGAGAGTCGTGAACATTGCAGTTGAAAGTTTGACAAAGCAAACTAGCTAAGACCTGATGATTTATGTAAGGATACGTCAAACTATCTCTTGATTAACACTATCAATTTCCATCCTTTCTTATTTTTAGGAAACTGACTTCCATTAACACAAATGAAAGTACGAAAGACAAGGCCAACAAAAACAAATCCAAAGAATAAAGCCGATAAAAAAAAAAAAACATAAATATGATGATGTTATTGTCGTGTGAAAGATTTTGTTGATAAATATGAGGCTAGCAAGGGAAGATTCTGGTGATGCCATTGTTGTAGACACCTTGGTTTGTAGAAGCTGTTGTGGGCGTTAAAAATCATGTGATTCATCTGAGTTTTGCTGCTGTTTGTGATGTTTTTCGTTTGTTTGCCAAGCTTTTGGTTCGTCTTTTGTTTCAACTGATGTGGGTGCTCAGCTAGAAGATCTTGACGGTGGTCTAATAGATCATTTTTAATATATGGAGCTGAAAATTGTTTTAGCTTTTGTAAAGTCTTTGAGATAGTCAAGTGTTTGTTCTAGATGTCTTGGTTGATGGTGGTTTCATATGTTTAATTGTTCCATGGTTCCTTTCCTATGCAAGTGGCTGCTACTTCTATTAATTTTTCATTTCATCAAGGAAAATTTTTATTTCCTTTCCAAAGAAAGAAAAACAAATATAAATACAATTAAAGAAAGAGCCTGCTATCATAATGATCATCAAAGATAACAAATAATTACAAAAGATATAAATATAATTAAAGAAAGAGCCCGCTATCATAATGATCAAAGAAGACAAATAATTACAAAAGACTTTTGTAGAAAACACTCAAAGAGAAGCATTGAAGTTAATCACGTTCCAGACCTCCTCCAAGACTCCTCTGCAACCTTAAAAAACAAATTGTTTCTCTCAAGCTAAATATTCTCATGCCATAGAAAATGATGCAACCAAGCATCAAAGAGTCTAAAACTCTAAGAATCCTCAGAGGACGAGTATTTTTTATGATTCAAAAGTCTCCTAATGACAAGATATTAACTCTATAAAAGTATGATCCATGTCTTTCTGTTGGATTTTCTGTGTATCTTTGATAATAATGTGTATTATTTGTATCTTTATTATTTATACCTGTAATATTCTTTTTCCTTATTGATAGATATTTTCCTTAGTAGTAGATATTAGTAGATGGTCTCTCTCCTATATAAGAAGACCTTGTATCTTGATTAAGTAAGAAGAAATACAACATATCTATTTCTCTTCTAAATTCAAGTTGGTATCAGAGCAGAAAAACACAAAAAAAAACCCTAGCCGCCACTGTCTTTTAGCTAGCTCTCCGGTCAATTTCTCTGGGTGATTCAAATCAAAAAATCGATCTACACCTGCATCAGTAAAGACCGCGATTCTCGTAAAAACAGGAGGAAATCATCAACAACCTACCAATTTCTTTTTGAGAGGAGGCGAAGAAGTGCGAAAATCATTTGTTTCTTTCCGGCCACTGCAGATCTCACGCGAAGAAGAAGGCCCGCGCCCCTGCTGCACTTCCGGTCAACTACAAACCTTACGCAAAGAGGAAGGCCCGCCCCTGTTGCACGAAAATCGCGATCTTCCAGTGCGCGACCCGACCCGGAGGAAGACCCGCGCCCTGGCGTGCGGCTTCGCGTCCTTCCAAAGGCGCGACCCGACCCGGAGGAAGACCCGCGCCCCTGCTGTGCGAAAACTCGCGTCCTTCCAGTGCGCGACCCGACCCGGAGGAACACCGAAAAACGAATTCGTTTTTTGGCATTTATTCGGGCAGTACAATTCGACCCGACCCGACCCGGAGACCCACATTGTCTTCCTCAGTGGTATCCAATTCGTTTTTTCCTCAGCTCAGTTTGGTCCGGTTTATTTTTGGCATTTATTAGGCAAAAGACAATGATGAAAATTGGTTTGGTATTGGTTTATTGTTCACTTCTTAATTGAGTTGTTTTTACTAATGTCTAAATTGATTGTTGAAATGACTCAGAAATATAGCACAAGTGAGTATGGGTTGTTCGATAATACAACCATTACCTCAAGGCCATTTGGAAAAGAGCAAGTTGATCAATCTTTGAAACTGCTGCAAACCAATTTATCATCTGGTAACCTTTGTGTTTCTTTGGCACAAATAGGTAACTGTCCTCAAGCCTTTTCTTGTAGTAATTCATCTCCATGGATTATTGATTCTGGAGCATCTGATCACATGACTAGTTCTTCCCAATTGTTTGATTCTTATTCTCTTTCCTATAAAAATGAAAAAATTAGAATTGCGGATGGTAGTTTCTCTTCTATTGCGGGAAAAGGAACCATTAAATTGAATGATAGCCTTTCCCTACTGATCATCTCCATGTTCCTAAACTAGCATGTAACCTCTTATCTGTTAGTAAACTTTGTAGAGATTCTAACTGTCATGTCACTTTCTTTGAATCTCATTGTATTTTTCAGCATCAAGACTCAGGAAAGAAAATTGGATGTGCAAGGATGCTTGATGGTCTCTACTACTTTGATGAAGGTCCTTTTAGTAATAAAGTAACTCAGGGTCTTAGTAGTATTAGTTCTCTCTCCATTCATGAGCAAGTCTTACTTTGGCATCGTAGGTTAGGACACCCCAATTTCTTCTATCTGAAACATTTATTTCCAAATTTATTCAAAAATGTTGATTGCTCTTCTTTTCATTGTGAAAGTTGTATCTTCGCAAAAAACCATCGTTCCACATATTTACCAAAATCTTACAAAGCCTCTAAACCGTTTTACGTAATACATAGGATGTTTGGGGTCCTTCTAAGATTATGACTCATAGTGGTAAGAAATGGTTTGTCACTTTCATTGATGACCACACACGTCTATCTTGGGTCTATTTAATGCAAAAAAAATCTGAGGTGAAAGATCTTTTCATACACTTTTATAATATGATTGAAACTCAATTTCAAACTAAAATCAGTATTTTACACTCTGACAATGGGACTGAATATTTCAATGAATACCTGAATGACTTTTTAAAGGATAAAGGCATTTTACACCAATCTACGTGTCGAGATACTCCTCAACAAAATGGAATTGCTGAACGGAAAAATAGACATTTACTTGAAGTTGCACGTGCCATAATGTTTTCTATGCATGTCCCTAAGTATTTATGGGGGGAAGCTGTACTTACGGCTACCTATTTGATAAATAGGATGCCTAGTAAAGTCTTGACTTTTAGAACCCCCCTTGATTGCCTTAAAACTTTTTTTCCAACTAATCGTATACATTTTGATTTACCCATTAAAATATTTGGTTGCATTGCATACGTTCACATACCCAATGTTTTCGATCAAAACTTGATCATAGGGCTATTAAATGCATTTTTTTGGGCTATGCTTCAAACCAAAAGGGGTATAAATGTTTTGATCCTCAGAAAAAAAAGTTTTATGTGAGTATGGATGTTTCTTTTTTAGAAAAACAACCATATTTTATCCAAAATTTCTCTTGAGGAGAAATCAGAGTTAGAAGATAATTTTTGGGAAACATCTAAATCCCTTCCTTGTGTCATCCATAGTGACTTATGTGCCACTAGCCCTTCGATGTCAAACATAGAAACTTCTCATTCAGGGGGAGAAATACCACAAAATGACTCTACACGTCAAATTCCTGAGTTAAAGTTTTATACTAGAAGGGCGATCAATCAAAAGAACCAAGACCAAAGAGTTGACCCGACACAAATCCAATTTGAAGTTCTGGAAAATGATGCTGAAAATCCATCTCCTATTGTCAATGATGAAAGGTCTAGTAATCCCGCTCCTATCCCTAATTTGTCAAATGTTCAAAATACCTTACCTATCATTTCTGATCTTGATGTTCCTATTGCTATTAGGAAAGGTAATCGAACTTGTACTAAATATCCCATTGCAAACTATATCTCTTATGAGAAATTGTCAAATAGTCATAAAGTCTTTACCTCTAGGATAGACAACTTATTTGTTCCAAAGAACATACAAGAAGCCCTAGATGATCCAAATTGGAAATTAGCAGTCATGGAAGAGATGAATGCTCTGAAACAAAGTGGTACTTGGGAAATAACAAATTTGCCAAAAGATAAGAAGACGATGGGATGCAAATGGGTGTTTCATTTGTAAAGTGTAATCTTGATGGTTTCTGTTGAGAGATACAAGGCTAGATTAGTAGCAAAAAGGTTTTACTCAAACCTATGGAATTGATTATCGGGAGACTTTTGCTCCAGTTGCAAAAATCAACTCTATCGAATTCTTTTGTCTCTGCGACTAATTTAGATTGGTCACTTCATCAACTAGATGTTAAGAATGCTTTTCTCAATGGTGATTTAGAGGAGGAGGTATTCATGAGTCTACCACGAGGTTTTGAAATAGAACTTGGAAATAATAAAGTCCAGAGACTGAAAAAATCTCTATATGGTCTCAAGCAGTCTCCAAGAGCTTGGTTTGAACGGTTTGGAAAGGCAATCACTAGTTATGGATACCTTCAAAGTCAAGCGGACCATACCATTTTCTACAAACACACTGAAAATAGTAAAATTGCTATTTTAATTGTTTATGTTGATGATATTATTCTCACAGAAATGATGAAGAAGGCTTGGTGATCTTAAGGAAAAACTTGCAAGGGAGTTTGGATCAAAGATTTGGGAGCCCTAAAGTATTTTTTGGGGATGGAATTCGCAAGATCCAAGAAAGGTATATTTGTTAATCAAAGGAAATATGTTATTGACTTACTTCAAGAGACAGGTTTACTTGGTTGTCGAACGGCAGAAACTCTATCGAGCCAAATGTAAAGTTACAAAGTCGCAAAAAGTTGAAGAGGTAAAGGACAAAGACGGATATCAAAGACTTGTGGGTAGACTGATCTATTTATCTCACACACGTCCAGGATATAGCATTTGCGATAAGTATGGTAAGTCAATTTATGCACTCACTGGACCCACTCATTGAGAAGTTGTGTATAGAATTTTGAGATATTTGAAAGGAACTCGGTGTAAAGGTATATTGTTTCAAAAACATGACCATCTTCAAGTTGAAGTGTATCACGATGCCGATCAATGGAAGTCCTATCGATAGAAGGTCTACATCAAAGTTCTTGTTCATTTGTTGGAGGAAATTTAGTTACATGGCGTAGTAAAAAACAAAATGTAGTAGCCAGAAGTAGTGCTGAAGCGGAATTTAGAGCCCTAGCACATGGAATTTGTGAAGGTATATGGATTGACAGGATACTCGACGAGCTGAAATTGTCTCAAAAGACACCTATAAGAGTATATTGTGATAACAAAGCCGCCATTGCCATATCTCGTAATCCAGTTCTACATGACAGAACAAAGCATATAGAAGTTGACAAGCATTTTATAAAGGAGAAGATTGATGCAGGTGTGATATGCATATCGTACCTTCCAACGACAGAACAAACGGCTGATATGCTAACCAAAGGACTTTCAAAAGGACAATTCAATAAACTTATCAACAAGTGGCTATGGAAGATATCTACAAACCCGACTTGAGGGGAGTGTTGGATTTTCGTGTATCTTTGATAATAATGTGTATTATTTGTATCTTTATTATTTATACCTGTAATATTCTTTTTCCTTATTGATAGATATTTTCCTTAGTAGTAGATATTAGTAGATGGTCTCTCTCCTATATAAGAAGACCTTGTATCTTGATTAAGTAAGAAGAAATACAACATATCTATTTCTCTTCTAAATTCAAGTCTTTCAATGCTCACTAACACCATAAACCTCAAGAGATTAGCCTCTATACCGACTACTGGCCATCCTTTCAAAACAGAGAAAAAATTCAAGAGAGTTTTCTTATGGTCTACATGGATCAGAATAAACACCCGCATCTTCAAGGATAGAGAGAAATCCTTTGACAACTTTTTTTTATTTCTCATCATTTTTGGCTCTCTCATGGTGTAAAGATTCATCAAACTTTGAGAGCTATAGCTTATCTTGCGCTTATGAGTTCTATAGATAAAAGTTAGTTTCTTCATTTAAAAAACAAACAAGCACACTCATTTAACCATTTTTGTAGCTGTCTTTGGTAGGGGGAGTCTCTCCCATCTCTAGAAGCACGGTGTCACAGTGCCAAATCTCAACCCTAAATTTTTCGCACTGTGTGGAGATTTGGCACTGTCACACACGGACACTTTAGTTTGGCTAGCAAACACAGATACATGTTGGACACCTGGATACTCCGACACTTGTTGGACATGTATCGGGCACTTGTTAGCACAATAGATATGATGTTAGACACTAGTAGTACAAAGTCACTATAAGTCCAACATTTGTTAGACACGTGTCGAATACTTGTTAAATATAATAAATAGATACAAAAAAATATAGGATGAAAATAATAAAATTTGAGATTGAAATATATCAAACTCATTTTTTTAATCATATAAATACATAAACTTATTGACTTTGAATTTCCTTCTGGTATATATAATTTAAAAAATGTATATTTTAATAAATGTGTCATTGTCATGTCCATGGCCTAGATTTCTAAAAAAATGGCTTGTCACCATGTCCATGTCGTGTCATATCCATGTCCCATATCCGTATCTATGCTTCTTAGCTCCCATCTTTTGTAATTTCCCTCCATCAATGAAATATTTCATATCAAAATATATATACACACATACCTTCGAGTTCTTAATAGAAGGTTCATGTTTCTTTTTCTTTTTTCTTTTTTCTGTCAAACTTTTTTTTTTTTTTGACAAGGTAACAAAACAATTTCATTGATATAATGAAAATACAAAAGAACAAGTACAAGTCTGTAAGAGAAAGGTAAAGAACAAAACAACGCATTAAGCAAGAAGAAAACAAAATCTAAGAAACTCCAACCAAGATTAAACCATATGAATAAAAGGCTGCCAGGGAAAGCGTAAATCTGGAAATGAGAAGCCAACAAATTCCTTGGAGAGAAACACCAAGAAGAAGCTCAAGACAAAATGAATCAAAACTTCAAACCCACCTACTTCTTGGACTTCAAATGACCTTTGATCTCGTGCAAACCTTAAACACGAGATAAGAGCGATCACTCCAAATGACCACCGAATCGACCAACGAACACAAAAAGAGAATCCAAAAGGACCTTTGACAAAAAAAAGGCGGTGACTTAAGAGAGAATCATCCCAAAGGCTCAAAAGCCCAAATCCTCCAATCTTCCCTTTGTGACGACCTCAAAACATTTAACAGCCCCTGCAAATCCACTAAATTCTCCAATTCCACTTCCTTCAGGTTTCCAACCAATTAGCTTCCTAAAAACAAGTTCGAAGCCATTTCCAAATTGAAACCGAACCAGTAAAATAACTCACTCCATTGCTTTTTGATCAACCACGGTCTTCTCAAAAATCTACTACGGCACCAAAGAGAATCATCCAACCTTTGAAACAGCAAGAAAACTTACCACTTCCTTTCTCCAAAGAACTTAGATATTAACATCTTGCCACCTGATTTCCCATAAGCTTCAACCAGAGCTCATCCAACCGGATTTAAACACTTTGTCATCAAATTTCATCAACTTGATTTCCTCCTGCTACAATTTCTTTAAATTGCAGTCCACTTGCTTTAATTAAATCACTAAACCGAGACAACTCAGCAGGACAATCAAACATCTTCTTCTTCTTCGACCCCTTCTTAACCCCCGAAGAAAGCTGGCGATCTGCGGAGTTAAATAATTCAACCAAATTAAACACTGGAGAAAGGTCCTCCAACAACTTGTCACCCAAACTTCTTACTGAGCCTATATCCGGACTGCTTAGACTGACCTCGGAGTCATATTCGAAACCAGAATTTTGACCAACCACTGGAGATACAACAGAATCTTTTCGGATAGCACCTAAAATTGGTTGAAGAGAGGCTTTAAAAAACGAGACCTCCTTCGGTCCAAGATGACATTCCTCAAAGGCAAAACCCGAAGCATTAAGAGGTTTATTTGAGCTTACCTGAGGCTCTGGTGCAGAAGGAAAAGAAACTCTAACCTCTCCCCCGAAAAATCAGAAAATACAAGGGGACCAGAAAACTTCTTAACATCCTTGATCATGGGCTTCCTTCTTGAATAATATTTACCATAAAAAGTGTCCCTCACTTCCTTCACTCTACAGGGCAACGGGGGTGATAACAAAGAGGCAACATCGAAAACTGGACCCTGTTGAACTAGACCGTTGTTATCAAACAAAGCCTCTTCGCACGAATCAGCTACCGGAAGACCATTACCAGCCTCAATGGAACCAAATAAGGTGCATTGATCATCCCTCAATAATGCACCCTCCAATTCTGAAGAAGAGCCTGACCCTGCCACAACATCTTCCAAAGGTGAGATGCTCCTCCCTGTTAACTCCTCACCAACCGATTGGCCCTCTCGAAATTTCCAAGTAACAACCGATTTTTCACTAATCTGCCCACTCAAGACCCTAGGCCCAAACCCCTGCACCTCATGGTTCTCCTGGGATGGGCTTTCAAGACCATCAACACTGGGGTCAGCAAACCCCCTTTCAGACCTCTCGAGTACCATAGCAGCCACAGACTCCACCCCCCCAACCTGGAGAAAATTACCCTTGGCCCACGGCAGTACTTCAATAAAATCAACACCTGCCTCATCCTTCATTACATGATGAATTCTCTCCAAGTCAATGGAATTTGTGACATCCTTCAATACTAGGGGCTCACTCAATCTCATTGGTGTCTTTACTTCTTCCAAATTTTCAAAGAAGATCCAAAACTTCCCAAAGATTGGGTCCTCTATAGGCATAGAAGCCGGGCAAAAACCACAGAGGTTAGGTGCAACCTTGATTCTGGCCATTGATAAATCGATAAGGTTTAAAGTTTCTAAAGAAACCTCCACCAACCCCCCAAATTGCAGCCCTATGGCCTCAAAAACCTCCTTTTTTCACAACTTAAGGGGAAGATTCCTGATTGCAATCCAACCCCCATAACCAGGCATCACTGAGGGCAAACCATGTATTGTATCATCCCATTTTTCAACTTTTAGGTGAAGATTTCCCAATACTCTCCATTTCCGGCTACTACTATCAAAATCCTCCCTAGGGCATTGATTCAACTCATTATCAAAGAGGAGAAGGGCCTTATCACTTCCAAAATGGTTGATCTGCACCTTGTTTTCAAAATAAGACTCCAAAGTTTCCTTTATAACCGACCAACGGATGTGTGCAAATAACTTCGTGACCACCCATAAGTTGGAAAAGTCCACGGACATAACCTCCCTTTCCCTACAAACCCAATACCCTTTTGGGGATACAGAAGCTTCGAGAGCACCAAACCTCGTTCACTTTCTTTGCCTTGGATAGTGCCCAACTACATAGAGGCTCTTGATTCTAAAGCCCGACAAAGAGGGTTGATATAGTATATGAAATCATTCAATAGATCCCTGAACACATCCCAACCAATCTCATACCTGCCCAAGGGAACAAAAAACACCTTTCTACCACCAGAGGGTGGCCAAACCACTCCTTCGGCAAACCACCTCTCCCTTTTCCTGGTCTTAAAAAGCCCTAATGTAGCCTCGGAGTCCCTAAACTTACGACGCTTGAAATAAGAACTTACCTTCAGTGCAATATCAGCAAAAGCATCGCAGAACCAAACGGTATGAGCAAGGGAAAGCCGAATCAAACCACCATGCGAATCAGCCCGAAGGATGACCTCTGACCCTTCCTGCCATAGCTGGAAATCTCCGCCCCCAACACTACAACTGAAAGTCTTCATAACCACAACTCAATATTCCTCAGTCAGTTATTATCACAGCGCATTCAAGAATCGGGAACGAACTCGGGGGAAGTCCAAACGTCAAGTGACCGGATGAAGTTTCTTCAAGGATATAAGCGACAAGGAAGTACCAGGGCAGACAAACACTGAGAACGACGGCAACGAAGAGATGTGGCGATTCGAAACCTGACAGAACCGAAAGGGCTTCGAAAGAGAACCACAAAATCAAAAAAATAATTTCAAACAAAAATGCGGGCCTAAGGGTCGAGCGCCGGAGAAGGAACTGGACACCGGAGAAGATCGGAGGCAAAAGGAAGCTGATCACCGGAGGAAATCAAGAGAGAAGCGAAATCGGAAGATGCAAATTAGGGTAGGTCGGGAGGAGAGAGAAGAGAGAAAACCGGGGGGTGGGGTCTAATGCAGCAAAGACATTCCTTTTTTCTGTCAAACTAACAATAAGAATTAGCAATAAAGGGGAAAATGCTAGACATAGGAAAATCTGATGGAGATCCCAGTCCACCTTTATCTTGAGGATGGCATCCAGGTAATCCCAGTCCACCTTATCAAAGACTTTCCCAAGATCCAATTTGATAACAAGCCCTTTCCTTCTTTTTGGAGATCTACTCATCAATGAGCTCATTTTCTATGAGGAAACAATTGTCTTCCAGGTATGAAAGCCCATTGGGACTCATATATGGTGCTGGGAAGGACTTGGGCAGTGATCTTGTAGGCATATGAGATAACACCAACTATTGGGATGAGGTGAATATAAGTTTCATTTAGATTGGTGTCAATGACGCCATTCTTAAAAAAAAATTGGTAAAAATACTCATATACATATGAGTATTTTTTTTTTTTTTTGACAAGGTGACAACAGAAATTTCATTCAAAAAATGAAATGAGTCTAATGATCAAAATACAAGAAATTAAGGAAAACAGAACAGATCTTGACAGATAAGACTGCAAAGCTCAAAGACCACCCTAAGAAAGACAGGGCAACATGAACGCACGCTTTACATCCATCCAAACCTAAGACACACAACCAAAAACATAGGTAATCGACACTAGTACCCCGGCACATCAAGTCTTTTGCCAAATGAATTAGCACAAAGCATGAAACAAACCATCAAACCAGACTAGAAATTAAATATAAAAGGATGCCAAGAAAAAGTCAAATCTGATATAGAGTAGCCAGCAAAATCCTTGCACTGAGAGCTCCAAGAGGAAGCTTTAACTATAGCTGAGTCATATCTTTTGGACCACTCCAAGCATTTTCCCTCAAACAGTCTCTGATTTCTCTCAAACCATAGTTCTGAAAGAATAGCTTTGACCCCCGACAGCCACAACACCTTAGCCTTGGATCCCAAATCCGGCCCCACCAACAACTGGTAAACATTATCATGGACCAAGTTAGCAAACGCCCAACTGACATTGAAAGTTCCAAAAAACTTAGCCCAACAACTTTCTACATAAGGGCACCGAAAGAAGATATGTAAAGTGGTTTCCTCATGCCGTTCACAAAGACCGCACATCGAAGGATGGATCAAACAACTAGGCTGCTTCTTCTGAAGCACCTCTGCAGTATTCACCTTGCCTGTCAGCAAAATCCACATAAAAACGTTAACCCTTCTAGGGCTAAACGAACTCCAAATTGCCTGATATAACAATTTATCCATCAAATCTCCCTTCCCCCAGTAGGAGACTAGGGAACTAACTGAAAAAAGACCCGAGGACCCCATACCCCACCTTCTCCCATCCTCCCCCTCCACTGGCTGATGTAACACAGAAGTTTAAACTTCTTGAAGGAAAAAATGTGTTATATCTTATTATCTTTTGTAACACCACTAGACTCCTATATATAGGAGTTCTAAAAACAACAATATAAACCCAACAGAATAACAAACCTAAAGAAAACATAAAGCAGAGCAGCTAAACCAAGCAGAACATTAAACCTAACAAAAACCCCGGTGACAACAAAGCGAGAATACTCCAAGCAGAGCAAACACCCCAAAGCAGAGTATAAAAGCAGTACATACACCAAGATACACCAAGTTCCCCATACTAAAAACAAACTCGTCCTCGAGTTCGGGTTGCTAATTGGAGCGAATCAGCGCTTGATAGTCAAACAAATCAGCCACATTGAAAGCAGGAGATATCTTGTATTACGGAGGTAGACCTATTCTCGTATGCATTATTGCCAAGTTTACGAAGGGTGGATATGGCCCAACTTTCTTGGTGTAGCTTTGAGTGCGTGCGATGGGTAACTTTGCTTTTGTGGAGGTGTACCATGACTAAGTCCCCAACCTCGAAATAGCTTCAACCGCTTTGTGCTTGTCCGCGGACGGTTGTAATCAAGGTTAGCTTTTTCCGGATGCTCATGTACTTCTTTATGCGGCTTTGAAATCCTCTCTCGCCATTACTTGGCTCACGATTTGCAATCAAAAGGCTTAGGTAAGTTTGCTAGATCCACGATTAAGCGAGGTAGACTAGTATAAGCGATTTCAAAAGGCGACTTCCCTGTTGATCTATTTTTCATGTGGTTGTAGGCAAACTCGGCTTGAGCTAACTGTAGGTCCCATTGTCTTGGTTTGTCTCCAATTAAACATCTGATTAGGTTTCCCAATGTTCTATTGGTTACCTCCGTCTGGCCATCGGTTTGTGGATGGCTGGTTGAGCTGAACTTTAGGCTTGTGTTGAACTTCCTCCACAGGGTTCGCCAAAAATAACTCAGGAACTTCACATCTCGATCTGAAGTTATTGTCTTTGGAACACCGTGTAGCCGCACAATTTCCTTAAAAAACAAGTTGGCAATGCTGACTGCATCGTGTGTCTTTTTGCATGCTAAGAAATGGGCCATTTTATTGCACTGCACTCTCTCGACTACCATGGTCGAAGTCGCATCCTCTTTGGGTAAGGGGAAGTCCTAGGACGAAGTCCATCGATAGATCTTCCCAAATAGTATTAGGGATTGGCAGTGGTTGGTATAATCCTGTATTTTGCCTCTGCCCCTTTGCTGTCTGACATGTGAAGCATCTCTTCACAAAGTTTGATACATCCTTCCGTAGTTGGGGCCAATAGAAGCGAGATGTAGCCAACTCATAGGTCTTGTCCTTTCCAAAGTGTCCGCCAAGGCCGCTGCCGTGCAACTCCTTTATTAAAACCTCCCTAAGGGATGTATGAGGAATGCATAGGGTGTTACCCTTGAACAAGTATCCATTGATCAGATGGAAGTCTTTCGTCCGAACGTGTTGTTTGCATTGATTCCATATGCTCTGAAAATCCTCATCTTGCCCATAAGTGTCTGGTAGACTTTTGAAGGCTGTTACCTCTCCTTCAAGTTGAGTCAGCAAGATGTATTTTCTGCTTAGGGCGTCAGCCACTTGATTAGCGATCCTCGCCTTGTGTTTTATCATAAATTCAAATCGTTGGATATAAGCCATCCACCTAGCATGCATTCGGTTAATGTTCTTTCACTGCGTCTCGTATGAACTTTAATGAAAAATGGTCGATAAATAATATGAATTCCCTTCCCAACAAATAATGTTCCCATTGCTTTAGTGCCCGAATGAGGAGTATAGTTCTGTTCATAGGTAGTCCATTTTACCCGTGCTTCACTTAGCTTCTCATTTGTAATATTCAATGGGATGGCCTTCTTGAGAAAGCACGGACCCAATTCCACACAGACGCATCCTTTGCTACTTCAAGCAGTTTATTAAAGTCGGAAATGCTAAAACAGGGTTGAGCTCAATTTTTCCTTTAGTATTCGAAGTTGTTTGTCTGTTCATCTCCCATTGAAATCTTCCCTTCTTCAAGCTTAACTTTGAGTCATGGGTGCTTTGCAATGGTATCTTGAAATCCTTGATAAATTTCTGTAGAAGGAGGCTAAGCCGAGAAACATTGTATGTCTCTTTCTTTTTTGGTGTTGGCGATTTTGTATAGCTTGTACCTTTCTTTGGATCGGCCTCAATACCCTTAGAACTAATGACAAACCCTAAGAAGTGTATTTTTGGCATAACAAATGAACACTTCTTGAAGTTTATATATAGCTCGTGCTTTGTCAATGTCTCAAATAAAAGGGTTAGATGTTCGTAGTGTTCTTCTGAGGACTTCACTGTAGACTAATATATCATCGAAGTATACTACTATGAATTTGTTTAAGAAAGGTGTTAATACGGGTCATAAGCCTCATAAAGCGTGCTAGGAGCATTAGATAATCCGAATGGCATGAGTGACCATTCAAACAGCCCAAAGTTCGTCTTAAAAGCTGTCTTCCACTCGTCCCCTGGTCGAATTCTGATTTGGTGATATCCGCTCTTCAAGTCTATTTTGGAGAATACTGTGGATCCAGCTAGTTGGTCGAACAAGTCACTAAGTCGTGGAATTGGGAACCTATACTTCACGGTGATCTTGTTTATTGCTCATTGTCTATGCACATCCTCCAGTGCCATCTTTTTTGGTGTGAGAAGAGCGGGGACCACACATGGGTGAGGCTAGAAATTGTATGTGGCCTTTGTTGAGTAGTTCTGGACTGGTTTTGCAAGGCCGCACATTCTGTAGGATTCATTCTGTAATGAGGCATGTTTGGTAATATTGATCCTGGGACTAAGTCGATCTGATGTTGGATGTCCCTAAGCGGTGGTAATCCGTCTGGCTCTTTAGTTATGTTAGGGAACCTCTGGAGTAGCTCACGGACCTCTGCTGTAGTGTCCTCCTTGCCTGCTACGGTTGTCTCAGTCGCAATCACGGCCCATAGTTCCTTTATGTCAGTAGAGTCAAACTTTTCCCCTTGCATTATTGTGAACAAGTTGCCGTTGGATCTGCCTCTTAACTCATTGTCCTTCTCTCTAGATTGAGCTAGGGGTAGAAGGACAATCTTCTTTCCCATCCAATGGAATTCGACGGTATTCTCTCTTCCTTTATGGGTGGCTTGAATATCATATTGCCACGGCCTTCCCAAAAGGACGTGACAGGCATCCATCTCCAAAACATCACACACTATCTGGTCTTTGTAGTTGTTACCAATTGATAAGGGAACTGTGCATATTTCGCTAATGGGGGCCTCACCTCCCTTTTTAATCCAACTCACCTTGTAAGGATGAGGGTGTGGATCGGTCTTCAACTTTGGGGCTGCACCAACTTTTTGGATACTATATTCTCACTACTCCCACTGTCAATGATAATATTGCAAACTCTTCCTTTAATCGTGCACCTTGTCCTGAATAAGGAATGTCTCTGCTCGTTAGAGTCTGTTGATGGAGTCAGCAATATCCTCTGTACTAAGCATGATAATTGGTCCCCTTCATCTGGTTCTAGAAAGTCGACTTCAGCTTCCTGTTCATACTCTTCGGTGGGAGTGGCCTCTTGATTTTCTGTGTAGGCAACTGCCCTTCGCTGGGGGCATTCATTGGACAAGTGGCCCGGCTGACCACACCTAAAACACTTGCCTAGGGTCGGCCTGTTGTAGATGTTAGAGCTCAATTTTTTGGCAGTCACTTCAGCCCCTTTCTGTCCCTTGGTTTCCACTTCCTCTTTAATCTTGAGGGTGCTTCTTTGTTGGTTATCCGGAGGTGTATTCTTGAAAGATTCTTGGTTGTTTCTTTTTTGAAAATTTCCCCATGCGGGCTTCTTGGTTGACTGAGTCCCTACCTTTTCTAGCTTCTGTTGTTCAACCCTGAAAGCTAATGAAACGGCATCTGGGAGGAAGTAGATAGGTTGTAACCTTACCTTGCGCTTGATGTCTTCTCTTAATCCATCCACATAGCGAGCAATCTGTTGATTTTCTGATTCCAACAGGTTGTTTCTTGCACTCAGCCTATTAAATTCTTCTGTGTAAGCCGCAACCGTTCGATCTCTTTGATGGCAATGTTGAAGTTGATTATCTGAGAATTGCTCATAATCTGTTGGTAGGAAGGCGCACCTTCATCAACCTTAGCATCTTGGGCCAAGTCCAGGATGGGTTTCTTTCCACATCTAATCCTATTGATCTTTAGTTGATCCCACCAAGCTGCAGCTCCTCCTTTTAGTTTGTAGGCGACCAATTTTACCTTTCTATCTTGGTGTGTTAGTATATTGAAGAAATTCTCCACCTCTTTAGTCCAATCAAGAAAGGTTTCAAGATCTAGTCTTCCACTGAAAATGGGTAAGTCAATCTTCATGCGAAACTCTTGTGGATGATATTGTGATCCAACAGGGTGCCACGGCGCTTCATCTCTTGTGTTAAACAGGGGATTAGGTTGCAAAAGGCTTTGTTCCTCATCACTTTGGAGCTATCATACTCATTGGGCTTGATGTTTTCCCATCTTGTTTTTGAGTTTCTTGAAATGTGGAGGTACATTCTTGATAATTCTTGATGTGTTGTTTGAGGTTCTTGCCACTTTGCCTTTCCTTTTGATTGTGTTTCTTGGTAGCTTGTCGATCCGCACTCAAACCTTCCCGATTTCAGTTCGATATTTACTGCGAGACCATTCCTCTCTTCTCGGTATTTTGCGTCAAATGGGCCATCCTTTGTTGGATCTCCACGACACAAACCTTTAACTCTTCAATGGATCCTCCATAGACAATACCCTTTTGGTGATTGTTCGAGGAGTCATGGGTGGATGTGTAGATGAAGCTCCGGAAGTTAGAATCTGGATTCTTCACTGTGTGGAGGCTGGAACCTTTTTCCCGCCATCAGGTCCCTTCCCGAGGGTGCTCTGATACCAACTTGATGTAACACAGAAGTTTAAACTTCTTGAAGGAAAAAATGTGTTATATCTTATTATCTTTTGTAACACCACTAGACTCCTATATATAGGAGTTCTAAAAACAACAATATAAACCCAACAGAATAACAAACCTAAAGAAAACATAAAACTGAACGCTAAACCAAACAGAACATTAAACCTAACAAAAACCCCCAGTGACAACAAAGCAGAATACTCCAAACAGAGCAAACACCCCAAAACAGGGTATAAAAACAGAGTACGTACACCAAGATACACCACTGGCTTTAACTGGTCAATGCGCCCCAACAACACCGTCAGCTCCACCAATTCATCGTCCTTCAAGTTTCTCCTAAAGGAGACAGACCACGAGCGCGTGTGGAGATCCCAAAAGTCAGCAACGCAACCCTGAGGATTGTTCACTACCCGAGCCAACAAGGGAAACTCAACCTTTAAAGGCGAATCACCAACCCACACATCATTCCAAAAAGCAATTCTTCTTCCACTCCTAAGCTGGAATCGGACCAAGGGATTCACCACCGCCCAATGTTTGGCTATATTCAACCAAGGGCTCCTCAAACTTCTCCCTTTACCTACGAACGTACTCCAACCATCATGTGAAACACCATGAATACTCGCCACTACTCGACACCATAATGCCTCCGGATTGTTGCCAAACTTCCAACCCCATTTGGCCAAAAGAGCCCTATTTCTCCTCCTCAAATCACCTACTCCCAAACCCCCCTTCCACGGTCTCGCACCACCTTGTCCCAGCTCACCAAATGACTAACTTTAGAACCACCTCTACCTTCCCAAAAGAAGGTTCTAATGATTTTCTCAAAATGAAGGCACACCCCTGCAAGAGCCTCAAATATCGAAAAATAATACAATGGAAGGCTTGCCAAGACCGAAGAGCACAAAGTCATTTGCCCCCCTCTAGACAAATTGAACTTCCTCCATCTATCAATTTTCTTCTCAAAACTATCCACAATAGGCTGCCAAAACCCAACATGCTTAGGATGTCCCCCAAGAGGTAATCCCAAATAAATAACTGGGAAAGACCCCACCCTACAGCCCAACTTGCTAGCCATTGACTCCACCTGATCCTCATTAATATTAATACCCGAGATAGCTGACTTTAGCCAGTTAACCTTTAAGCCTGAACATGATTCAAAAAGCCCAATTATCTGGACCAGCACCTCCACCATTTTATCATCATATTTACAAAAGAACAATGTATCATCTGCAAACTGCAAGATAGACATCTGAATCCTATCTTTTCCCACCACCAACCCTTCCAACAAACCCTGCTCCCTCATTCTTTTAACTAGGAAACTTAAAACTTCAGAGACAAGCAGGAACAGAAACGGGGACAGAGGATCCCCCTGCCTTAGCCCCCTAGATGCCTTTATTCTCCCTCTTGGCCTCCCATTAATGAAAACCGAGAAAGTAGGGTCCCTAATGCATCCCATGATCTATTGAATCCATTTGCCATCAAACCCTTTAAGAGCCATCACTTCCTGAAGAAAATCTCAATCCACACTATCAAAGGCCTTTTCAATATCAATTTTTAGAATCCACCCCTTTTGCCTCTTGGCCCGATATTCCTCCACCACCTCATTAGCAATCAAAACCGGGTCCAAAATATTCCTACCACCAATGAAGGCACTCTGCGTGTCAGAGATTATCGAGGGCATAACTACTTTTAGCCTTTCAGCCAACACTTTCGCTAGGATCTTATAAGAAGAAGTTACAAGGCTAATTGGTCGAAATTCTTTGACTGACCTTGCAAACTCCTTCTTTTGGATTAAACAAATGAAAGTCTCTTTTTGGGCCACGTTAATATGACCATTTACGAAAAACTCATCAAAAAATCTCAACAAATCCCCCTTAAGGAGACTCCAAAACCTTATATAAAACTCCATAGAGAAGCCATCCGGACCCGGAGCCTTGTTCCTACCCAGATTTTGTAAAGCCTTCAGCACCTCCTCTGGCGTGAAAGGCTTAACCAGCAAGGAGTTCTGCTCCCTCGAAACCATCTCCCACGAAATAGGGACTGGCACCCACCGAGTGCCTTCCATGCGCAAGTATAAATTAGCAAAGAAGCCAATAATCTCCTTCTCTATTTCCCTGGCCAACAGAAGGTTATCGCCATTTAAACTAACCAACTCCACAATAAGTCTCTTCCTTTTTTTTGCCGCAAGAAATCTATGGAAGAAAGAAGTGTTCTCATCCCCTTCCTTCAGCCAGGTAAGGTTACATTTCTGCATTAAATCTCTTTCTTCTTTAAGGTACAAGTCTGCAATTTCACCCAAGGCTGCTTTCTTAGCTGACATTTCTACTAACGACAAGGGGGAAGAATCTTCCTTGCTGTCTAGCCAATTTATTTCATCTAAAAGATCATTCTCCTTTTGCTTCTTAATCTTTTCAGCATCCTGATACCACGACTTCAAGGCCCTCTTAACATTTTTCAATTTGCTGGCAATTACAAACCCCGCCCAACCGAAGGAAGAATCGCTCCTTAAAACATTTTCCACAGTTTTCACACAACCTTCCATTTGAAGCCAAGAGTTGTAGAACCGAAATGGAGAGGGCCCCAAATGAAAAGATCCGGCCTCCAACAATAAAGGAAAGTGATCTGAGAAGATTCTTGCTTGTCTACTTACACAAGTGTTCACAAATAAACTATCCCAAGCCGTATTAACCAAGAACCGATCAATAAGAGATCGAGAATTACCACCTCCAGGCTTTGACCAAGTAAAATCCCCATTGGCAAGAGGAATCTCCAATAACCCCGTTTCCAAGATAATCTGATTGAATTTCTTCATCCCTCTAGTTACCTTTCCTTGCGACAATCTTTCGTGAACCCATCTAATAACATTAAAATCCCCACTCAAACACCACGGGCCCTCCACATACCCCGCCAAAGATCTCCACTCCTCCCACAGGAACTTTCTTTCATAATAATGATTAGGCCCATAAAAGTTAGAAATCCAAAAATCAACTCCATTTAAGGTACAAGCCTTTAAAGAAATGGAGTAACCTCCTTTTAACACCTCCATAACTTGCACTTTGACTTCATCCCACATTATTAGAAGGCCCCCTGATCTTCCGAACGCCTCTACATGTGTCCAACCTACATCCCTCGAGCTCCATAAGGACTTAGCGACTCTATCATCAAAACATGTTAACTTTGTTTCCTGAATAAGAACAAAATCAGGGGATACTCTCTGTATTACCTTTTTCAGCTTATTTTTCTTCTCGCTGTCACCCAATCCACAAGTATTCCAAGATAGGATTTTCATGCTGAGGGCATTAAAGTTCCCTTAACCGAAACCTCTTTTAATTGCAGTCCAGTTGCTCTAAGAATGGCGTCAAATCTTCTTAAATCTGAAGGGTAGTCACCCTTATCCTCTACCGTCTTTCCCCCAGACTCAAGAACCACATCCTCTGCATCAAACAGACTAGCCAAATTAATGATAGGAGGAGAACCACTTAGAAAATGGTCAGATACCTTTTTAACCGATGAAGCCTCCAAGCTGCTCACACTCACCTCTGAATCAGTTACCAAATCCACCCCTGTCCCCGGAGAAGGGCAACCAGACTCCTGCTGCACTCTGCTAGAATAAAGGAACGAGGCTCGAACAAACGACACCTCCTTCGAACCAAGGGTACAAATATCAACCGAGCAGCCCCTCCCACCGACTGTACCTTGAAGATTTGACTGGGTCGAATTCAACTGCACTTCTTCCCGAACCCCCTGCTCCAAGAAATCCGGAAAACTTGATGACCCTTGGAAGTCCAGCACCCCTTTTCCTTGATTTACTCGCTTCCTAGTATAATATTTGCCACAGAAGATATCTTTAATCTCCCTTACGCTCACTGGTTCAGAGGAAGAAAAGAGATCAGATTCACCTTCTTTGAAGCCAATCGGCTGAGAACCAGCATACTTAAAAACACATTCAGGCGACCCTTCCAGAACCTGCCTTCCCACCTCTTGGACTTCCAAACGGCTGCCTAACGGACACATCTCCCCAACCTTATTCCCCCACTCTTCTTCAATGAACGGGACTGATAAACAGGCGCTTGAGTCTATGGACTGACCAGCCAAACGTGCCCCTTCGACTGCAGCCTTCTCGGCATTAAAGTCTCTAATATCACCACCCTCATTGAAGTCATCCTTTTCCTGACTATGCGTCTCCTCTACAACTCGCCCCTTTTCCCCACAATGACCTTTAGTCTTCTCATCAGGCACACATTCATCCTCCCACACCTGTTTAATTCTTTCCAAGTCCATAGCGTTTTTCACATCTTTGAACACTAGATCCTTCCCAAGTTTTGCTGGTACTTTCACTTTCTCTAGGAATTCACAACTAATCCAGAATTTCCCAAGGCTCGGGTCCTCAATAGGAATGATAGAAGGGCAAAAACCACAGAAATTCGATGCCACCTTAATTTTAACCGAAGATATATCTATGAAATTGAGAGTATCCGAGGAAACCTCCTCCAAGCCACCAAAGTGCTGCCCAATCTTCTCAAAGACTTCTCTCTTCCACAGACGCAATGGCAAGTTCTTAACCTTCAGCCACCCTCCATATCCTACCATCAACGAAGGTAAATCATGCTTCTTTTCATCCCACCTTTCAACCAACAAGTGCATCCCCCAATGATCTTCCACCTGCTACTGATGTCATTCATTTTCCTTTCCAGGCTCAACACGTGCTCATCGCCCAAACTCAAAATGGCTTTATCACTTGCAAAGCTGCAAGTGACATTCAAAAAAGTTTTGCAGCGCTTCCTTAACCAATTGCCATTGGATATGCGCAAACAGTCTAGTGACTACCCATATCTTAGAAAAATTCACAGCCAGTACCTGCTTTTCCTTGCGGACCCAATAACTTTCTGAGATCAACGTATTACTCTGAACAACGTTCCCCACCCCACTTCCTTTTCTCGGCATTGTAGTACTAGGGATTCCATTCATCAATGTGTCACAGCTAAGAGGCGAAACTTCCTTCAGAAAATCCGATTAGAGATCCTTGAAAACCATCCACCCGACTCCATAATCCCCCAACGGAACCAAGAACATCCTTCTTCCCCCCGAGGGCGCCCAAACCACACCTTCCGTTGCCCAACCAACTTCCTTCCTGACCTTAAAAAGCCCCAGCGTAGCCAACTTATCCCTGAACTTCCTCCTTTCGAAGTAGGCCGAGATATCGTTATTAAGACAGACGAAGGAATCTCGAAACCAAACCGCATGTTCTAACAACTGAATTGTCGGACTCCTTTCTCCATCTTGAAGGAGCACTACTGAGCCTTCCGACCATATTCGGAAACTTCGACTACCAATACTACAACTGAACATCTTCGACCTCTGGACCATTGTTGACGACTACGGCAACAGACCAGGACGAAGAGGGTACACAAACCGTTGCTATAACCGTACCCAACTAGGCGCTCCTTAGAAAGGGTCAAGCCCAACCACTCGAAACAACAGACAGACAGCGACGAACGAAGCCTAAATTCCCCAAAGAAATCAACCAAAACCTTACCAGAGAGGACGGAAAGCCCAAGAGCCAACCGTAACCTAACAGCGAGGATGATAACCGGCGGCGAAAACCAGAAAGGGAAGGAACAGAAGACGGAATCGGAGGACAAAAGCGGCAGACGGGAACGGAGATCGAAGATTAGGGTTGAACTGGCGAAGAGAGAGAAGAGAGAATCCAAAGTGCTGTAGACGCCCCAAGGCCTAAACTTCTCATATACATATGAGTATATGTATGTCTTAGTTTTGAGGGTTTTAATCAGTATTTCATATCAAATATGTGCAACTTAGGTCCTCTTATATATGAGAAAGACCTATTACAAATATGGAAATAAATGAATACAATAAAGACAAAATATTTTACAATTAATATTTAGACATAAATATTCCTAAATGATAGAAATTCCAACACTCCCCCTCAAGCTGGTTTAAATATATCTTCCATAGCCAGCTTGCCAATCAATCTATCGAATTGCTTCTTTGGAAGTCCTTTAGTTAGAATATCAGCAATTTGCTCTGAGGTAGGAAGGTAAGGAATGCATATTGTACCTGTATCAATCTTCTCCTTAATAAAATGCTTATCAACCTCGATATGTTTTGTTCTATCATGTAGAACTGGATTATGGGCTATAGAGATGGCAGCTTTATTGTCACAATAAACTCGTATAGGTGTCTTCAGAGGAACCTTCAATTCTTCAAGCATCCTTTTGATCCATATCCCCTCACAAATTCCATGAGCTAGAGCTCTAAACTCTGCTTCAGCACTACTCCTCGCCACTACATTTTGTTTTTTACTCCTCCAAGTAACCAAGTTCCCTCCAACAAAGGAACAATAACTGAAGTGGATCTTCTATCTCGTAGTACTTCACGCCCAATCTGCATCGGTATAAACTTCTATTTGGGAGTGATTATGCTTTTAAATAAAATTCCTTTTCAGAGTTCCTTTTAGATACCTCAAAATTCTATAAATGACTTCAAAATGAGTTGCTCTGGTGCATGCATAAACCGACTTACCATGCTTACGGCATATGCAATATCGGGACACCGTATGAGATAGATAAATTAATCTTCCCACTAGTCTCTGGTATCGTTCTCTATCCTTTATTTCTTCTACTTTTGCTACTTGTAGCTTTAGATTTGGTTCAATGGGAGTTTCTGCGACCTTGCAACCAAGTAATCCTGTTTCTTCAAGTAAGTCAAGGACGTATTTTCTTTGATTAACAAAGATACCCTTCTTTGATCTTGCAAACTCCATCCCTAAAAAATATTTCAACGATCCCAAGTCCTTGATTTGAAATTCACATGCAAGATTTTTCTTCAGATCAGCTAGGCCAACTTCATCATCACCTGTGAGAATAATATCATCTACATAGACAATCAAAATTGAGATTTTATTATTCTCAGAGTGTCTATAAAATATAGTATGATCTGCTTGACTTTGAAGAAATCCATAGTTAGACACAACTTTTCCAAAACACTCAAACCAAGCTCTTGGAGACTGTTTAAGACCATAGAGGGATTTCTTTAATTTGCAAATTTTACTATATCCGAATTCTTTTTCAAAACCTGGTGGTAAGCTCATAAAAACCTCTTCCTCAAGGTCGCCATTCAGAAATGCATTTTTCACATCCAGTTGGTAAAGTGGCCATTCTAAATTGACTGCAAGAGATAAAAGAACTCTAATGGAGTTAATTTTAGCAACAGGAGCAAACGTTTCTTGATAATCAACCCCATATGTTTGAGTGAAACCTTTAGCTACCAATCTGGCTTTATATCTCTCAATACTACCATCTGCATTACATTTTATGGTAAATACCCATTTACAACCTACTGGCTTCTTATCTTTTGGAAACTCTACTATTTCCCAAGTCCCATTTTGGTTTAGAGCATTCATCTCCTCCATAACTGCTACTTTCCATTTTGGATCCTCTAAGGCCTCATGTATATTCCTTGGGACAAACAAGTCATTTATCCTAGATGTGAAAGCTTTATGATTATTTGACAAATTATGATATGACATGTAGTTTGCAATAGGATATTTGGTACAACTTCGAGTACCTTTTCTAATGGCTATAGGGACATCAAGATCAGACACAATTGATAAAGTATTTTGAGTAGTTGAAGGAGTAGGAATAGAAGAAATATTACCAAGGTTTTCAGTTTCATTCGTCGGATTCTCAGATTGGCTTTGTGGAGGATTAGCTCTCTGGTCTTCATTCCTTTGATTGAATTTTCTTCTAGTATAAAACTTAAACTCGGGAGCTTGATCGGTAGGATCATTTCGTAGTATTCTCCCACGATTGAGAAGTTTCTACATTTGGCATTAAATAACTAGTAACATTAGGACTAACAAGACTAGGGAGAGAAATGGAGATATCCCAAAAGTGATCTTCCAAGTTCGGTTTCTCCCCCTGAAGAGAACTTTGGGTAAAATATGATTGATTTTCTACAAAAGACACATCCATACTCACAAAAAAAATTTTTGTCTGAGGATCAAAACATTTATAACCTTTTTGGCTTGAAGAGTAACCCAAGAAAATACATTTAATAGCTCTATGATCAAATTTTGACCGAAAATGACTAGGTATGTGAACATAAGTAGTACACCCAAAAACTTTGAGAGGTAAATCAGAATATATGCGAGATGTAGGAAAAATAGTTCTAAAGCAATCAATGGGAGTTTTAAAATTCAGGATCTTGCTAGGCATTCTATTTATTAGGTAAGTTGCTGTGAGAACTGCTTCACCCCATAAATATTTCGGAACATGCATGGAAAACATTATAGCACGAGCTACTTCTAGTAAATGCCTATTTTTCTTTTCAAAGAATTCTGTTGGGGAGTATCCCGACAAGTAGATTGATGAACAATACCTTTATCTTTCAAGAATTCACCAAAAAGTTCATTAAAATACTCAGTTCCATTATCCGAGTGCAAAATACAAATTTTGGTTTGAAATTGAGTCTCAATCATATTGTAAAAATGTATAAAAATGTCTTTCACCTCAGATTTCTTTTCCATTAGATAAACCCAAGATAATCGAGTATGATCATCAATAAAAGTAACAAACCATCTTTTCCCACTATGAGTCCTAATCTTAGAAGCACCCCAAACATCACTATGAATTAAATAAAAAGGTTTGGAAGGTTTGTAAGGTTTTGGAAAATAGGTTGAACGATGATTTTTTGCTAAAATGCAACTTTCACAATCAAAAGAGGAACAATTAACTCCCTTAAATAAATTAGGAAATAAATACTTAAGATAAGAAAAACTAGGATGACCAAGTCTAAGATGCCAAATCATAATTTGTTCTTTACCAGAGAGAGAACTAATACTACTGAGACCCTAGGTAATTTTATTACTAAAAGAACCTTCATCGAAGTAATAGAGACCATCAAGCATCCTGCCACTCCCAATCATCTTCTCCGATTCCTGATCCTGAAAAATACAGTGAGATTCAAAGAATATAACACGACAATTAGAATCTCTAGAAAGTTTGCTGACAGATAAGAGGTTACAGGTTAATTTTGGAACATAGAGGACAGACTTTAAAGAGATATTTTCAGTCAATTTAATTGTTCCTTTTCCTGCAACAGAAGAAAAACTGCCATCTGCAATTCGAATCTTTTCATTAGAATACGAAGGAGAGTAGGAGTTAAAAAAATGAGAGGAACCGATCCATATGATCGTAAGCTCCGTAATCAATGATCCATGGAGATAGGTTATCACATGAGAATGCTTTAGGATAAGTACCTGTTTGTGTCAAAGATATACATGAATGATTAGAAGACAAAATGGGCGGTAGCAATTTCACAAGTTGATTGTTTTGCTCCATACAAAATGGTCGCGATTTTTCATTCAGGTTGCTCGTACTTGCTGCCATCTACTTTCTAGCTATTCCAGTAAATCACCAATTTAAGAGAATTTTGAACTAATCAAAATTTACCTACTGCCCAGTAATAACTTACCGAACCAAAGGCCCAATTGAGAAGCCCACAACTGAATTTGTTCTCTGGTCTAATTGAGAAGCCCACTGATTATATATGGGAAACCCACTTTTACCGAGAGCTACCAATTAGGGATTCTTCGGCGGTCAACGGTGGAGGGGCTGCGCACAGTGAAGCGTCGACGTGAAACGGCGTCGAGACGTGGGCTGCGCACAGTGAAGCGTCGACCTGAAATTCTGCCACGAAAATGGCGTCGTTCACCGCGATGTGAAGCCGCAGAATCTTCTGCTGGACGAACAGGGCAATCTGAAAATCTCCGATTTCGGACTCTCTGCTTTATCCGAACAGCTCAAAGATGGGTTGTTGCTCCAAACGGCTTGTGGTTTTGTCTGCACGACGTGAATCGCGGTAGTGGCCGACGTCGACTCGCGAACGGAGGTGGACCGGCGGCTCTGGATCTGCACGGCGTGAATCGCATTAGTGGCCGGCGTCGACTCGCGAACGGTGGTGGACCGGCGGCTCTGTCTGCGTTGATTAAGGGCAGCGGCGGCGACGGCGGTTAGGGCAGCGGCGGCGGCGGCGGCAGTCAATTAGGGTTAGGGTTTTGTCTTTTTGTTTTTTGAAAAAAAAAAAAAAAAAAACTAGGGTTGCTCTGATACCATCTTAGTTTTGAGGGTTTTAATCAGTATTTCATATCAAATATGTGCAACTTAGGTCCTCTTATATATGAGAAAGACCTATTACAAATATGGAAATAAATGAATACAATAAAGACAAAATATTTTACAATTAATATTTAGACATAAATATTCCTAAATGATAGAAATTCCAACAGTATGGTAAAAAATTAAGAGTCGGTTATTCTCCAAAGGATGGAAAATGCGGTCACGAATAAAAGGCAGCATACAAGACTGTGGGAGGATATTTTCTTATAAACTCCATCAATTCAACTTAATATCAAACCAGCACCCTATGAAGAGGAAACTGACAGTAATTGGACAGGGAAAATCCCTAAGACAATCTTTTCATTGTGTCACTTCCTTAAAAGTCTGAACATCCATGTCAAAAGCCAAAGAAGAAATGTGCACATCTCTCGTTCCCCAAGTCTCTGCTAACTATAACAAGAAAGGAACATTCATTACCCATCTCTCCATTTGTAAGCTGGAATTATTCCTAGTTTGGTTAGTGATCTTAAGATTTATTTTTGGGAAAAAAGATTTCAACATATAACAAAACCGAATTTGTTATTTTCACTGAATTTGAAAGCACATTTGGTTGTAGAATTAAAAAAAAAAAAAACTTTGAAAACTACGTAATGAATCCAGAAACATATAATGTTCTTTTTCAAAAATGTATCACATGCTTTCCAAAAAAAATAATAAAACAATTCAAGAAAATTATTGATATCCGTGAGTGTTCAGGCCAACTTGCGCGCACCTCAACTAATCTCAAAGGACAATTGTCTGACGCTACTACATTTGGTTGTCAGAAAACAAGTAAGATGTTAAATTCCACCATAGAATTTGGAACAGAATCGTCCTTTTTTATTATTATTTTAATTTTAAAGAAACTGAGCTTGAAAAATGAAAAAATATACGGAGACCTACAAAAAAAACAAACCTACATTCGAGTTCCAACACTAGCTACAAGAACAGACTCTAATCCAAAAGAATATGAACGGACTCCAATTCAAGCAGCCTTTTTTTATTATTTCAAACTGAGCCATTACAGACCATTATTTTTTCAAATTTTGTTTTCAGAAACAAGTGGGCCAAACATGTTCTTTTGTTTTCCTAGTGTTTATTATTTCGAAAACATGAAGATGAAAGCAATGACAAACCAAACGGAACTGAATCTTTGGGGGAAAACAAAAATGAGAAACTAAAAGGAACATTCAACTGACTCTTACTATCTTCTCAAAGGGAAAAAAACATTCATAGAGATGAAATTATGCCAAAAAAAAAAAAACTAACAGTCATTCAATAAATCTCCACCAACAAATACAGTCAATACTATAAGAACAATGAGACAGAAATGAATTTTAAAAACGAAATTGAAGTTCAACAGAATTGGGAATAAAGAGGGAATTGCAGAGAATCGGTGCATACCAGAATTGAGACTGTCTTTCTTTTGCTTTCGATCAGAAACAATTCGCCTCCGGTGTTGTCATCCCCTTTTAATCTTCTGATGAAATATATGGTTTTTTTTTCTGTTCTGTCATGAAATGAAGCATCAAGAAATGTACGATACAGTGAAACTAGTGAACTTCCTTACCGATGGTCAATAGATATTTCCGGTGATTTGATGGAAATTCGACAGAAAAAAGAAAACTTAAAAAAATTTAATAGTATGCTTTTGTGCAAAAGTTTTATGCATTTTTATGATTTAGAACTAAAATTAGAAAATAGTTGGAAAAATCCATTCATGATGAAATTTGAAAGAAGAAAAAGAAAAATTAATATTTTATTGTTAAAAAAAAATAATCAATTTCCTTCTTCATTTCCCGATCGAAATTTTCATTTTCGGCCAAGAACGTCAATTTTCAGTCGAAATTTCTCAATTTCCAATCGAAAACATCAAAGGGGTATTTGTACGGATGACCCATTTTTCCACGCATTAATGACATTTGACCTGACATTTCAAAATAATGAAAATTGACCTATTCTCACATGACAACGCGTGTCAAATTACCCAGAAGGGCAATATTAAGCCCGTCTCGCATGGTCACGCTCTCACGCTCTCGTGGACTCGCTCTCGCGTACTCGCAGGAACGCTCACGTTTACACGTAGGAACGCTCACGCTTACTCGCAGGAACGCTCACGCTTATTCGCAGAAACGTTCACGTTTACTCGCAGGAACGCTCACGCTTACTCGCAGGTACACTCACGTTTACTCGCAGGAATGCTCACGTTTAGACGAAGTTTTCACTCGAAGATCAGTCACGTTTATTCGCTCATCGATAACGTTCCAACGAGTCAGCGTTCACGTGAGCGTCAGCGTTCCAGCGTTCACATGGGCGTGCGAGTCAGTCGGCGTTCCAGTGAAAAAAGCGTGAGCGAATCAGTGTGAACGTGATTGCGTGAGCGAGTCAGCGTTCACGTGAGCGTCAGCGTTCGAGCGTTCACGTGAGCGTGTGAGTCAGCGTCCGAGCGTTCACGTGGGCTGCCCTTCGACGTAATTTTGCGCGCGTTGCCACGTCAGAATAGGTCAGTTTTCATTATATCTGAGCCTCAGGTCATTCAACATTAACTATAATAAAAAGGGGTCTTCCGTACAAATATCTCAACATCTCAAAACTCTATCATCCAAAATTTATTATTTTTTTTCCAACCAAAATTTAAGTTTTTTTTAAAGACTCGTTTGAAAACGCTCTCGTTTCTGGTTTTTTGTTTTTACTTTCTTGGTTTTTAAAAATTAGAAATAGAAACATGTTTGATAACTGTTTTTGTTTCTTAAAAAATAGTAACAGACACGTGTATGATAAATGTTTCTTATTTCTATTTTTAGTAAAAATAAATTTTAGTATATATAATATAATTAAACATATAACATGTGTTAAAATAAATAGAAAACAGTTATAAAGAGTTTGGTGTTTTATTTAGGCTCAACACGAAATTAATAATAACGGTTGGAATAGAAATTTTGGCAAATTCAAGATTGTCACGTCATCATCTAACATTGATGACAAAAATATATTTAATTTAGAATTAATTAAATTTATATGATCCTTAAATTAAATTATGGCAAATCTAGGCACACATTTGGCTTCTTTAAAATACATTTGCCTTCTTTAAAATTTGGAAGACCAAAACCCAAATTGAAGGCCCAAATTAGCCAAGTCTAGTCCAAAAAGGTTGGCCTAAAGTCCAAGCAGAGACGAGACCCAAAAGTCAACCAGACCCAATCTAGAAGCGAAGGCCCAAATCAACCAAGCCTAGCCCAAGGTCCAACATCCCTGTCCAGAGGCGAAGGCCCAAATCAGCCAAGCCCAGTCCTAAATGAATGGCCCAAAGTCAATCAAGCCCATGCCAAATAGTTGACTCAATTTCAACCGGGCCCAGTCCAACAGACCCAAGCCCACCTGGAGGCCCAAAGGAACTCTATAAATAGAGAGTTTTCTCCTTCATTTCCAAGGTTCAGAAGTTGAAGACTTCAGAGAGAAAATCTAGAGAGAATTCTCAACAAAGATCAAAGACTTTTTGCACTCCTGAAGATCAAATACTTTCCTGAACAAAGAACGCTTCACGAAGATCAAGAACACTTCAAGCATCCAGTGAAGTTTAAGCCTCAAGAACAAGCTCTTCAATTCTCGAGAAAAGTGTTGGGAAAAACCTCTCACCCTAGGAATAAGCAGAAATAACTGAGAAATTAAAAGAAACCAACAAAATAAGAGACACAAGAATTTACGTGGAAAAACTCCAAACCCGAAGAAAAAACCACGAACAGAAAGAAATTTCACTATGTGAAAAATTGTTACAATCACATAGAATTCTCTCCCCGACCCCAATTATAAAAATACTCTCCCAAAACTTATACCACTCACACCCTTTTCCCACTCTCAGACTAGAGAATATAAAAAGGGAATTTAACTAGAGCTAGTACACCAAGCTTAAAGTGTTTCTAATTGGGATGCTTTGAAACCAAAGTCATAGACTCCTTTTATAGTGTCAGGAGCCCATCACTTTCTTGCACCTTTCAGATGTGGGACAATTTCACTTCTAATATATTGCCAAAAACCCAACAATTTCCACCTTGGCAAGATATTTAAAGAATCCACATCTCTTTGCTACATCATTGTCTTTACCGACAATCATAATCCTCAACACAGAGAATTATAACCTACTCCACCATAAAAGTAGACCACTTGGAATGTCACCTCCCAAGACTTTTATTTTTCGTCACATGCCGATATACCCAGCTGAAATTTATGGTGCAACTTCCACCTACTTGGCTCACCCGGAAGTTTTTCAGCCATCGACATAACTTCCACCACACACCTTGCATAACCGCCAAGTCAATGCCCGTGTGCAAACTTGTGGAACCGCTAACATCACATCCTCTATCATGGCAAAGCGGACATACCATAAGGATGAATTCTGTCTTTCTTCAGAAGATGTCACCATCTCCCCTGACGAGAGAGACCATGTTAGCATCTGACCCAAAGCCTTTTGACGAACTTGCTCTGTTAGGACAATTCTTTTTCATGTGTCCAGACCGCCCACCTTCACAGCAACCTTTCTTTTCCACGAAGTCTTTCTTCTTCTTCTTCCAATTCCAGATTGTCATGTTGGACTTCTTAGAACATTTGTTGGAACCACCACGGGACTCCGTTGGACCACCATCACCGTTTAACCTTTTAGGAACACCATAACTCGGTCTTCCCTTCAAATCCTTGTGTAACTCAGATTGTATCAACACATCTTTGACTTGCACTTGCCACAAGCCAAAGTTCATCTTTCCGTCAAATTTCTTCACATCAATCTTTACTGGACTCATAAAGCTTGACATATCTGCTTCCCTTCTAGCAAATCTGCAAATAGTGAACAACTATAACCCGTTTCAAGAAATATTTTCTGATGTGGAAGCTCAGACAATGCTGCAACCACAGAGCATACTCAGAAACTCAAGAAACTACAAACCTAAAACTCTGATACCACTTGTTGGGAAACACCTCCCACCACTAGGAATAAGCAGAAATAACTGAGAAATTAAAAGAAACCAATAAAATAAGAGACATAAGAATTTACGTGGAAAAACTCCAAACCCGGAGAAAAAAACCACGAACAGAAAGAAATTCTACTATGTGAAAAATTGTTACAATCACATAGAATTCTCTCCCCGACCCCAATTACAAAAACACTCTCCCAAACCTTATACCACTCACACCCTTTTCCCACTCTCAGACTAGAGAATATAAAAAGGGAATTTAACTAGAGTTAGTACACCAAGCTTAAAGTGTTTCTAACTGGGATGCTTTGAAACCAAAGCCATAGACTCCTTTTATAGTGTCAGGAGCCCATCACTTTCTTGCACCTTTCAGATGTGGGACAATTTCACTTCTAATATATTGTCAAAAACCCAACAATTTCCACCTTGGCAAGATATTTGAAGAATCCACATCTCTTTGCTACATCATTGTCTTTACCGACAATCATAATCCTCAACACAGAGAATTATAACCTACTCCACCATAAAAGTAGACCACTTGGAATGCCACCTCCCAAGACTTTTCTTTTTCGTCACATGTCGATATACCCAACTGAAATTTATGGTGCAACTTCCACCTACTTGGCTCACCCGGAAGTTTTTCAGCCATCGACATAACTTCCACCACACACCTTGCATAACCGCCAAGTCAATGCCCGTGTGCAAACTTGTGAAACCGCTAACATCACATCCTCTATCATGGCAAAGCAGACATACCATAAGGATGAATTCTGTCTTTCTCTAGAAGATGTCACCATCTCCCTTGACGAGAGAGACCATGTTAGCATCCGACCTAGAGCCTTTTGACGAACTTGCTCTGTTAGGACAATTCTTTTTCATGTGTCCAGACCGCCCGCCTTCACAGCAATCTTTCTTTTCCACGAAGTCTTTCTTCTTCTTCTTCCAATTCCAGATTGTCATGTTGGACTTCTTAGAACATTTGTTGGAACCACCACGGGACTCCGTTGGACCACCATCACCGCTTAACCTTTCAGGAACACCATAGCTCGGTCTTCCCTTCAAATCCTTGTGTAACTCAGATTGTATCAACACATCTTTGACTTGCACTTGCCACAAGCCAAAGTTCATCTTTCCGTCAAATTTCTCCACATCAATCTTTACTGGACTCGTAAAGCTTGACATATCTAGTTCCTTCCTAGCAAATCTGCAAATAGTGAACAACTATAGCCCGTTTCAAGAAATCTTTTCTGATGTGGAAGCTCAGACAATGCTGCAACTACAGAGCATACTCAGAAACTCAAGAAACTACAAACCTAAAGCTCTGATACCACTTGTTGGGAAAAACCTCCCACCACTAGGAATAAGCAGAAATAACTAAGAAATTAAAAGAAACAAACAAAATAAGAGACACAAGAATTTACGTGGAAAAACTCCAAACTCGGAGAAAAAAACCACGAACAGAAAGAAATTCCACTATGTGAAAAATTGTTACAATCACATAGAATTCTCTCCCCGACCCCAATTATAAAAACACTCTCCCAAAGCTTATACCACTCACACCCTTTTCCCACTCTCAAACCAGAGAATATAAAAAGGGAATTTAACTAGAGCTAGTACACCAATCTTAAAGTGTTTCTAACTGGGATGCTTTGAAACCAAAGCCATAGACTCCTTTTATAGTATCAGGAGCCCATCACTTTCTTGCACCTTTCAGATGTGGGACAATTTCACTTCTAATATATTTCCAAAAAACCCAACAAAAAGCTTACAAGTCGAAGATTTTAAACAAGCTACAAGCCGAAGGAGATCTTCAACAAGCTTACAAGCCGAAGACCTTCAGCAAGCTATAAGCCGAAGATCTTCAATTAGCTACGAGCCTAAGACCTTCAACAAGCTGTAAATTCCTCGAAACAGTTGTACATGAGAGAGAAAGAATCAGAGGAGAAATATTAGAGATTGTAATCCACTATATACAGATAAATACAAATTCAAGTTCATTACACGTGTCTCATTCCCATTTGTTTGGTGGAATCTCGTGTAAACAAATTGACACGCCCAGTGGGACCATCTCTACCTTTCATCTCTTTCTCTCATCTCAAAACAAAAGTGAAGTGATGATATTCAAGCAGACTTCTTCAATGATCTCTCTTATGAGCAGCTCATACATGGGTTCTATTACCCACAGTTGCTCCAATGAGTTGAGGTCGCAAGGAGATGAAGTAATGACATTGTCAAGGGCATCAACTAATAACAAATTCCTGATCAAGTTTAACCCTTTATTTGATTTCGATTCTGACGTAGTATCTGTCATGATGACTGAAACAAACACTATGGAAGAAAGAATGACAAGGATGCAGGAACAAATCACGACTTAATGAAGGTGATTCTAGAAAAAGATTCTCATATCGCATACTTAAAGAGTTAGATTGAGAATCAAGATGTTATTGAATCAAGTCAAACTCTTGTTGTCAGAGATCACAATAAAGGAAAGAATGTTGTGCAAAAAGATCAACCACAACTTTCCAAGAATGTTGTGCAACAAGATCAACCACAACCATCCCCTTCAGTCGCTGAATTATCTGTCCAACAACTTCAGGACATGATAACGAACTCCATCATAGCGCAATATGGTGGAGTTTCTCAAAGTTCCCTCTTGTATTCCAAACCATATACTAAGAGGATCGACAATTTGAGAATGTCAACCGGATATCATCCACCAAAGTCCAACAATTCGATGGAAAAGGCAACCCCAAGCAACATGTTGCGCATTTCATCGAGACATGTGAAAATGTTGGCACGCGAGGAGATCTATTAGTCAAGCAGTTCGTACGAACATTGAAAGGAAATGTTTTTTTACTAGCACACTGATCTGGAGCCCGAGTCAATAGACAGTTGGGAACACTTCGAAAGTGAGTTTCTAAATCGCTTCTACAGTACAAGACGAATCATCAGCATGTTCGAGCACACCAATACCAGACAACAAAAAGGTGAACCTGTTGTCGACTACATAAATCGTTGGAGAGCCACAAGTCTCGATTGCAAAGTTTGTCTCACTAAACTGCCCGTTGTGGAAATGTGCATTCAAGGCATGCACTGGGACTTCTTTACATTATTCAGGGCATAAAGCCTCACACTTTTGAAGAGTTAGCAACTCACGCCCACGATATAGAGTTGAGTATTGCTAGCCAAAGAGATTAAGACCTTCCAATCTCTAGCATGAAGAAGGAAGGAGAGTACATCGAAGAATCTTCAGAAGAGTCTATGGTTGTCAGTACAACTCCTTTCAAGTTGTCTTTGAAACAAAAATACAATAAATTTGAATAGCGACAAGAAAATAGAAAGTGCCCCTTAAGTTTAAAGGAAAGACAAAACAAAGTCTATCATTTTCCTGATTTTGACATGTCTGATATGTTGGAACAACTACTGGACGCACAATTGATCGAACTTCCAAAATGTAAGCGCCTAGAAGAGATGAAAAAAGTCGATGATCCCAAGTATTGCAAGTATCATCGAGTTATCAATCATCTAGTTGAGAAATGCTTCGACCTAAAAGAGATAAATCTAAGATTAGCTAAAGAAGGAAAAATTGAGCTAGACCTCGATGAAATAGCTCAGACAAATCATGTTGTAGTGACAATAAATGCATACAATCAAATGCGCTCTAGTATGTTTCATGGTAAAGAAGTGAGCCTAGTCCAATTTGGAACCATGAAACCTGGAACGACTTGGTTTCAACGTGAGATATCAAGAAACAAACTCCAATATACGGTCAAACCTACCGATGATAAAGACAAAGATCATGTCCTTGTGACTCATTTGAAGAAACAAAGACAAAGTTTAGCTTCAAACGATTCTTGTCAATTTAGAAGCCACAAATGCAAAGACAAACATAAAAAAAAGAATAACTCAAGGAAACCTAAGTTTGAAAGGAAGAGAAGCAAAAAATATTCTCAATCTAGAAAATTGGTGACTTTAAAGGAATTCTTCTCGAGAAATTTCCTTCACATGAAAGAAAAGGAAAAAAACTCCGTTGGTGTTTACTACATTGAAGCAGAAGAACCTGACGACATAAAAGAAGTCAAGTAAAAGACTTCTGTCTTAACTACTCGACCTTCAGTCTTCCAAAGGATGAGTATGGTCGTGACGGAAGAAGAAAACCAAGGTCTAACTTCTAGCTCCACTCGACCTTCAGTCTTTCAAAGGCTAAACGGTCTCTACTTCAAGGAAACACCGACCTTCAACATCAGTTTTTTTTATCGCTTCAAAGTAACAAGTGGTCAACATGAAAAAAGGATGAACACCTTGGAGGCAAAACTGTTCGATGAGGTGAACCACAACAAGATCCAAAGTATCGTCCCTTCACGTATGAAAAGGAAGTTCTCCGTTCTCATAAATACAGAGGGTTCCTTAAGAGTGAAGAAAAATCTCGTCATCTTAACAAATCCTACAAATGAAGGACTTGATCAAGATTATAGCGACGATAGAGACATTTAAATGTAAAAGCTCCTTGTTGCAAGAGCCTAAATTGCATGATGCTCCTGGCCCACATGAGCTTAAAAGGTGAATGGCCAAAAAAAAAAAAAACTCTGAACTACGTTCTGACTTGATCCCTTTTCTTAAGGGTATGTAGGCAGCTTAAAGGAAACTTTAAGTTTAGCCCCACAAAATAAACAAAAAAAAAGTGTCGCAGCTACTGAGACATGACATTATAAGTTAAGGATTAACCATCTACTGGGGACAATACAACAAATTGAAGGTGCTCAATCCTATTGTCAATAGTGACGCTGTAAATTGAAGGTGTTGCATCATTGTGAGGACGACACTATAAGTTAAGTTCATGCGAGATCGCTTCCTCTCAAAGTTCGAGGGACTTTGCCGCTTCCTCTCAAAGTTCGAGGGATTTCGACGCTTCCTCTCAAAGTTCGAGGGACTTCGCCGCTTCCCTCAAAGTTCCGGGGCTTCGTTGTCGCTTCCTCTCCAAGTTCGAGGGCTTCGTCATCGCTTCTTCTCAAAGCTCGAGGGCTTCGTCGTCGCGTCTTCTCCAAGCTCGAGGGCTTCGTCGGCGTTTCGTCTCCAAGCTCGAGGGTTTCGTCGTCGCTTCCTCTTCAAGTTCGAGGGCTTCGTCGTTGCTTCTTCTTCAAAGCTCGAGGGTTTCGTCGTCGCTTCTTCTCAAAGCTCGAGGGCTTCGTCGTCGCGTCTTTTCCAAGCTCGAGGGCTTCGTCTGTTGGGGTTTATGCCCTAAACAAGTGTAGTTTTGTAATAATGTTAATCAAATAAATAAAGAGTTATTTATTCTGATAATTGTTGTATTCTCACACATAAACCTAAATCCAATAAACTAAGTTCCAAGGTTATAATGATAGATCTTGAACAAATGTGTAGTGGACAAAAGTTGGATAAATGTTTAAGTACATAACCTAAATGGTCTATGGTATACGCATGAGGTTGGGAACCTTATTCTGATAACACCATGGATGCAACCCGCTTTGTATTTAGTACAAACGAGGTAATTCAACTCGTTCATGTGGTAGACATGCGAGTGGGGGCATCCTGTATGATGAGATCGTATAAGATCGGACCACGAATTATATCAACCTACTAGTGTAACGCCGTTAACAAGATAGGTCTAATAATTCATAGATGATCATTAGTGACTTGACCTGAATCCTGAGCAAGTTACGAACTTCTACTTATAGGGGTCTGTCCTTAGATTAGTATGGGTAAGAATGGTCTGTAGCCGACTCAATATGCCTACCTTCTCAGGGACTAAACCTTGTAGGTAGATGGGGACTTAACTCTGCAATATGGAATTCACTCATTCATGAATTAGGGAATCAGATAGGTTGTTCTCTTAAGAACTGAATCCAGGTATTGAATTACGGGGCCCCACCCTCTTACTGGCCTAAGAGGGATTATGTTTATGGTAGGACCATAGACTTGTTGTTCATTAGAGGATCAGTAGTGCTTAAGGAGCAAGATGTAATCACAGGGGTAAAACAATAATTTGACCAAACTGTGATACGAACAACCTGTGAAGGGTCAACTCACAGGTATTGATTATATCAATCGACACAACACAGTTAGGGATGACCACGGGGCAGGGCGGGGTCGGGGATGCATTCTCCATCCCTGTCCCCGTGGGGATTTTTCATCCCCATCCCCGCCCCAATTCCCCGTTTTGGAGGGTCGGGGTCGGGGATTCCCCGATCCTCCCCACGAGGAAAGATCCCCGCTTATTTATTTTTTAATTATTCTTTATTAAAAATTAAAAAAAATATATTATTATTCTTTTATTTATTTAATTCATTACATTTTAAAAGATATTTAATATAAAACTTATAAAATTATATACACTAGATTTTTTACTGTTTTTTAAATATTTTTAAAAAAATTATAGAAATATTTTAAAAAATTATAGAAATCTTAATATTGTTACTGTTTTTAAATATTTTTTAAATATTTAATGATTTAAATAAATAAAAAGAATAATAAGATTTACATATATATAAACAGTAATATTAATTTTATAATAATAAGATTTATATAAAACAATAACAATATTAAGATTTGTATATATATGTGTGTGTATATATATATATATTATTAGTTATATAAAATTACATATTGCTAACAATAATAAGATTTACATATATATATAAAACAGTAACATTAATTTTATAATAATAAGATTTATATAAAACAATAACAATATTAAGATTTGTATATATGTGTGTGTATATATATATATATATTATTAGTTATATAAAATTACATATTGCTAACAATATTTTTACACATAATCATAACATATATTATATATTTTTAAAAATATATATATAAAACAATTATTCGGGGCGTAAAATACCCGGTTTGACCTCCATACCTGGTCAAATCGGAGATTCCCCGCAGGGACCCGACCCACGGGTATTTTTGTCATCTCTAACACAGTCTACAGTGAGAAGAGTGCAACTACGAGTCTATAGTGGAGTGATTCGTAGTTAATGAATGTTGATTAATTATATCAAAGAGTTTGATCGGTTAATCTCGTATCATTGGAGCTCATGATCTGTAGGTTCATTAGGTCCCTCCGTTGGGTCAACATGGTAATATTGAGGGTATAAAGTTTGAAGTGAAATTGAAATGTTCAATTTCATAGATGAGGAGATATATCAGTTATATGTGATATAATTGATATAATATAGTTTACTGAGAATTTGATTCACAATAAAATATATGTTAAAATGAGAGATACCTTATAATTATGTAAATATGCAAATAAGACGTCTCCAAGCTCGAGAGTTTCATTGGCACTTCCTCTCCAAGTTCGAGGGCTTCATCGTCGCTTCCCCTCCAAGTTCGAGGGCTTCGTCGTTGCTTGTTCTCAAAGCTCGAGGGTTTCATCGTCGCATCTTCTCCAAGCTTGAGGGCTTCGTCGGTGCTTCGTCTCCAAGCTCGAGGGTTTCGTCGGTGATAGCACACAAAATGTGTTATCCTTACGCTTATAATTTGCTAGTTTTTGTGATAATTTCAAGGCTTTCACGTGTTTTAATTATTGAATTTCAGGTTAAGAGCATTAACAGATCACATGGAGACATATTGGAGTTTTTGGGTTCAAATCAAGGCTAATGGAGCTAAAAAGTTGAAGCAAGTTGATCAAAAGGACCAAATCAAGCAAGTTGACCCGAGGTCAGGGCGTTGCAACCCCAGTCTAGGCGTCGCAACGCCATATTTGCGGACGTTTGGCATATAAGAACTTTGGAGACGACATTGCAACACTGCTTTGCAGCGTCGCAACGCTGATACGATAAGGAAACACGCGTTAGGGTTGTAGCGTTGCAACGTCGCACATATTTCCTTAACTGTTTTGCCGCCTAGGGCACGACGTTACAACGCCACCCATGGGGTTGCAATGTCGTGTCGATTAATTGTATAAATAGAACATTATGCCCACATTGCAAGGGGAACCGAACTTGATAGATTTTTTGACCTTATTTCGAAATACACACTCTAAAAGGAGCAGAAGAGCATTCCTTGGGGGCCAAGCACGTGAGTGGAGACCCGAGATCGTGACAGGAGCTCGGGAATGAGGGACCAACATCGACACCTACGAGTTTTATTTCTCTTTCTTTTAGTTTGTAGCTCAATTTATAGACTCTTTTATGAGATTAACATGTTTTTATGGTGATTATGAGTGAAGAGATTTGGAATTCCCGTAGCGGAAGACATTGTGAAACGTCGTTAATTCGTTGTGTAATTCTTATCTTAAAATTGAATTAATCTCATTAATCCAAGGCTAAACATGCAAATAAGAGAGGAAAAACAGTAAGGTATCGTTACTTACTTGTTGAAGAACACTTCTTCAAAGCTTTCCTCCTCCGGTCACGATCTCTCTCGAACGGACGATCTCCTCGAACTCGATCCTCGATCCGAATAGCAAGACACCTCCAAAGGGTCTTCTCAGTTGTTCTCGGGAGGTTGAGGGAGAGTAGGTGGGACTCCCTTTGGCTTTTGGGTGAGGAAAGAATTTGAGAGAATTGAGAGAGAGTTGAGAGAAAAAACCTTTTGCTCTCTTTGGATGAAAATGGCAAAATCCCCATGAGATGCCTTTGAATGCACCTATTTATAATGGTGTGTGGTGGAGTTAAAATCTCCACCTATTCACCATTTTACCACAACTATATGATATACAAATCATATTTGCATATCACATAATATAAGGTATCTCATACCTTATTATACAAATCTCATTTGCATAATTGTGGATTTTTCAATTGAATCACATTCAATTTAATTTCTCTCAATTCAATTCCTCCAATTAGCACTAATTAATCGATTAGACTATACTATAGTTTATTATGAATCTCATTCACATCAAACTATATATTATGTCATCTATATCTCATATAAATTACATAAATACCCAAATAATGAATTTGAACACTTCAAATTCACACCAAACTGTAAACCCTCAATTTGTCCAATTTGAGTCAACCAAAGGACTTAATGGACCTACACGTGACGAGCTCCAATGATCCGAGACTAACCTGTCAAACTCTTTGACCCGGTTATTCAACATTCATTAGCTACGATAACACTCCACTTAAGCCCGTAGCTGCACTCTCATCACTGTAGGACAAGTTGTGTCCATCGATATAACCAATACCCATGAGTCGACCCTTCACAGGTTGTTCGTAGACACTGCTGGATCAAATTACCGTTTTACCCTGTGTCTACCTCTTGCTCCTTAAGTCCCACTGCTTCTCTAATGAACAACTACGTTCTATGGTCCAACCATAAACAACAACCCTCTGTGCCAGTGAGAGGGTGGAGCCCCGTTGCTCAAGCCCTGGAGACAACACTTTAGGGAACAACCCCTCTAGTTTTCCTAAATCGGGAACGAGTGAGTTCCTTCTTGCGTAGTCAAGTTTCCGTCTCCCCACGTGGTCCTGTCCTTGAGAAGATAGGCATATTGGGCGAGTAACTGTGACCACCCTTACTCGTACTACTCAAAGGACGAACCTCGGCAGACAGGAGTCCGTAACACGCTCAGGATTAAGGTCAAGTCACTAATGGTCATCTACGAAATTATTAGCCCTATACTGTTAACGGTGTTACATCAGTAAGTCTAATAATTCATGGTTCAGTCTTGTACAATCTCATTGCACAGGATGCCCCCACTCACATGTCAACCACATGAACGAGCTGAATCACCTCGTTTGTATCTAATACAAAGCAGGCCGCATCCACAGTGTATCCAGGATTAGGTCTCCAACTCTATCCGTATACTGTAGACCGTTCGGGTCATTAACTCGAACGTGATCCTCCCTGTGTGTCCACTAAACACCGTTCAAGTTCTTAGTTCTCTCATAATACAATGACCCTGAAGCTTAGTTTATTGGATTAAGTTTATGAAATATGCGAGACACAAAGTTCAAATAAATAACTCTTATTTATGACACAAAGTTCAAATAAATAACTCTAATTTATTTACAACTTGGAATATTACAAACTACACGAGATGAGGACATACATCCCAACAATGAGTAGTTAATTTCCATAGTTAGGGGATTGATGTACCTTGTTATGAAGTTATTTTAGCTACTGTATTGAACTTATGTTTGTGTTGCTTTATTTTTGGCAATTCTTCCTTAAAGGCTTGCTTTTCTTTGGCCATGTTTAACATGATTTGTTGGTTTAAGTTTATTTTGAGAGAATAGACTTAGATTAAAGTATAGTTGTCAAGAACCTTAATAAATCTGGGCTTGAGAGTGCCTTTAGTTCTTTGAGAAACGTTTTAAGAAGTAGCTTAATGTCATGCATGCTTTTAAAATTCATAAGGTAACTTTAGGATTTATCGTTGTGCATGAGAATCAATGGAGCTCGAGAGAGTTCTTTTGAATGTCTTTTAACTTCTTATTTATAATCTCACAACCATAGTCAATTGCAGAATTAACTTGTGAAATCAATTCCCCTAACAGTTCTATCTTATTTGCGTCTCCACTTGTATATTTGCTTTTCTATCTTTATTTTCACCTTTATTCCAATTTCTGTTGCTTTACATAAAATTAAGAATTAGTATCTTAGTAATTGATTGATCTAGAAAACCATTCCTGAGGACGATACTCTAAACTCAAATCACTATATTAAAACTTGACTTGTACACTTGCGGTATTGTAATATTATTTTACGCAATAGTCGGCGCCTAGTCTCCAAGTTCGAGGGCTTCGACGACGCTTTGTCTCCAAGTTTGAGGGCTTCGGTGGCGCTTCGTCTCCAAGGTCGAGCTTCTGGCGGCGCTTCGTCTTCAAGGTCCAGCTTCTGGCAGAACTTTGTCTTCAAGGTCCGACTTCTGGTAGAACTTTGTCTTCAAGGTCTGCCTTCTGGCAGAACTTTGTTGCGTATAATTATGGATATGCAATACCGCAGTGTACGGGTCAAGTTTTAGTATAGTGATTTATGAGTCCAAGTATCGTCCTCGGGAATGGGTTTCTAGATTAATTAATTACTAAGGTACTAATTCTCAATTTTAGCTAAAGAAACATAACATGAATAGTTGGTTGAAAGTAAAGACAAGCAAACAAACAAACATGTGGAGACACGAATTGATAGAATTGAGGGAAGTGATTATACAAGTTAATGACTCAATTAACATATGCAATGAACCAATGAGATGAATTTATAAACAAAAAGTAAAATACTCAAGAAAATCTCTCGATTCTTAGTGAGCTTCACACATGCAATAAACTCCATAGTCTCCATATGAACCTACGACATGCATGACATTAAGCTACTTCTTTATGTGTTTCCCTAAGATTTCTAAGTCATTCTCATGCCAGATTTCTAAGGGTTTTGATAATTTTGCTCTAATTCAAGCTTTATCTCTCGAGTCCACTTAAACCAACAAATTAAGAAGTAAAAAACGAATTGCCAAAAATAAGGACAAAACATGCTTCAATACATAGCAAGAAAGTCATAACAAGTAAATCAAACCCTAACTACAATGTTTAGCTACTCTAAATCACATGAAAATCAGACTAAACATGTAGAAAACGTCTTAAAACGCTATTACAATTTGAAAGAAAAGGAAATTAAACTTATGTGTCGATGTCGGTCCTTCGTCTCCGAGCTCCTGTCTTCGATCTCGAACCTCCACGAGTGCTTTGGCTCCAAAAAATGCTATTTTCTCTCTTCTTACAAAGTGTATTTCGAAATTAGGGTGGGTTGTCTATCAATTTCGACTCCCCTTGTAATGAATCATAAGGATATATTTATAGATGGAATGGGTGCAGCGTTGCAACGCTGTACCCTAGGCGGCTGGAAAATATGGAAATAGTCGATGGCGTTGTAACGCCGAGGCGGCGTTGCAACGCCGCTACCCTAACGCGCGCTCCTTATCGAAATGGCGTTGCGGCGCGCAAGGCAACGTTGCAACGCCGGTTATCTTGATCCTTCATGCGCATCTTCTTATCGAGATAGCGTTGCGACGCCGCAAGCAAGCGCCGTTGTAACGCTATCGCTGAAGTCTACAACAACGCATCTTAGCTGCACGTTCGGCGTTGCAACGCTCTACATGGCGTTAAACGCCATCACCTCGGGTCTTCAAGCTTGGTTTGGTCCTTTCACTTTCAATTGATGTTATTTTGAGCCCCAAATAGCCTCGTTTCGATCCCGAGTGATCCAATTTGTCTCCGAATATTCTGTTTACGCTCTTAACCTGATATTGAGTAATTTAAACGCGTAAAAGCTCTGAAATCATTATAAAACTAGCAATAATTAAGCCTAAGGATAACACATTTTGTGTGCTATCAAACACCCCAAACTTAAACTTTTGCTAGTCCCGAGCAAAAACAGAATTAAACATCGGATTGTTCTTAAACATACATTTGATTCAAGCCTAAAAAATTTAAGAGAAAATATGGTAATCACAGGAAACACTCAAATATAACACTTCAGCAAGCAATTTAAAACTTTTCCTAAGTGTTCCTACGTGTGTGTGTTTGATTAGCCTATGTTCCCTTCATTTTTACTAAGCCCGGATCAACTTTATTAGGCTCTCCATTCAACTTCCCCTACACTGGTCTTAATTACTAATCTTTGAGCCTCCCTACATTCAAGAATTAAATAACTCTACTCAGGACTTGCTCACTTTTTTATCAAATTTTTCTATTTTCTTCTTTTTTTGTGTAAGGACACTAGCTTTCACACATCCACTGCAGGGACCCTTACCCAGAGAACTCGCTGCCTAACTGATCATAATGAAGGTAGCTCTTTTTGCCCTCATGAATTTTTTCTTTAGCAAACAAATAACAAAGCCAACTAATTCACATATTATACAGGTCATGCACTTCATATTGTTATTCACCCTATCTTGCAGTTTAACTCTCAAATCAGTTCTTAGACCTATCGAGGTGACATCAAACTTCTGAACCTAATAACTTTGTTCTAAGCATTTCAAAACTACAGAAACACAGACTATGTGCATAATAATGCAGGAGAAACTTAAGAAAATTTTTAAATTAACTCAAATTCATGTCATGCTTTCAGGTTTCAGCAGAATCACAAAGATTTCCAATTATATCTCATCCTAGGCTATCATACTCATACTTATGTAAAAGATAGCAATTCTAGCATATGCTCAGGACAGTCACAACAATTAAACAACATCCCACCCCCAAACTTAATCTAAACATTGTCCCCAATGTTTCCAGAAATAAGCACAAATTAAGTATAAGGGTAAGAGTGAACAATACTGTCCTGAGTTATGGAGATCTTTCTGAGTTTCTTGGATAACCCAAACATGTGTGTTGGAGTGTCTCAGAACGGGAGCATTGATTTTAACGAAGACAGGCATCGTCACAACCTACAAAGCAAACAACACTAGTAAATAAACTAAGAATTGAAAAACAACAAACTAAAGACAAAAAAAAAAACATAAAAAAATGAAAAAGCTTGGGTTGCCTCCCAAGAAGCGCTTTGTTTAACGTCTTTAGCTAGACTGTACTCCCTCAAGGTGTTTCCTTCCTTGCTTGCAGTGCCTGGAGTGATGTGTTCATTTGGCTAATCTGGGTCTCTACATTCTTTATCGCAGCTCCATTACTAGTGACAATACCAGATAGACTGGTGACTGCATTCTCCAGCTGGTTTGACCGACTTCTGGATTCAGCTATGAAGGAGTGCAATGTGTCTTCCAAAGATGGTTTCCTCTCTGATGTAGAAGCATGTCCTGTAGGAGGATTCAACATATTTTTGTTGTTAGCATAAGAGAAATTCTCATGATACCTCAAACCTTGATTGTAATGTGTTGGTAGGTTATTTTGAGTCTGATTTCCTCTATAGGTGTTGTTTCTGTTGTTCAGGTAGTGCAATTGCTCCATAGTGGATTCTCCATTAGGCTGGGAGCATTGAGAGGACATCCCTTTTTGTGGTGATCCTGCAAAATTATTCAGAGCATGAGTGAGAGATGCCATATGAGATCTAAGAGAAGTTACCTCATCCAGTTGATATAATCCAGCTACTGGCTTAGATCTGTCATTGTCTGTAGGCCACTGGTAGCTGGCAGTTGACACTTCCTCGAGGAGGGCACGTGCTTCTGGCACAGTCTTCACCATGAAAGCCCCTCCAGCAGTGGCATCCAGAATGGTCCTGGTCTTACCTTCCAGTCTATTATAGAACAATTGTACCTGGAGCCAATCTAGGTAGCCATGCTGTGGGCACCTCTTGAGCATGTCTTTGTACCTTTCCCATGCCTCAAATAATCGCTCTCCTCTTCTTTGCTGAATGTTCCTATCTCGGTCCCTTAACTTTGCAGCCTTCACGGGTGGAAAGAATTTGGTCATGAAGGCTTGGGCCAACTCCTCCGTGAAGTGATACTACCAAAGGAAGAGACCTAGCCATTCTTTTGGCTCTACCCCGCAAAGAGAAAGGAAAGAGACGTAAGCGAATACTATCGTGTGAGAGATACCATTCATTTTAAATGTGCCATGATTTCTAAGAAATTTTGAAGATGAGAGTTAGGATCTTCTGTGGCTAAGCCTCTAAAAGCACTCTCCCTAACCATTTGTATCAGCTCTGTCTTAAGTTCAAAGTTATTAGCATTTATAGGGGCATGGACTATTCCAGCCTGCTCAGAATTAAACACAGGTTGGAAATACTCCCTGATAGGTTTAGGGTTATTGATGAGCTCCTGATCAACCATTTCCTGAGGTTCTGTTCTTCCTTCCCTTAGGAGTCTCCTACAGGTCCTTTCGATCTCAGGATCAAAAGGGTGCAAGTCTACAACTCTCCCCTTGGGCATACACCTGGAAGTACAAAAAGAAAGGAATTAGACAAAAACACAAAAGGAACTAGAACATAAAAGAAAAAAGAATACAAAAAATAAAGATATGAAACATAAAACTTGGGTTGCCTCTCAAGAAGCGTTTTCTTTAACGTCTTTAGCTAGACGGTGACTTATCAGGGCACATAAAATTGCTCATATTTTGTCGGGTTCTTCTTGCTCGAATTGATATAGCCTTCTAAGTCTAAAAGGCTATCCTGCTTTTCATGGGTACCAGAGTTGAAATTATTTTTGGTATTTTTGTTTAATGAAATGAAAAAACTGAAATCAAAGCAAGACTCGTGAGTATAAGACAAATGGTTATAAAAAATAAAGGAAATTTCTGGGGATAAAAGAAAAGTAGGCTTCTCAGCCTCTAACTCTATCACCTGGATCTCCCCTGTGGAACTAAGTGTATCACCAATGTCTTCCTCACTAACCTGATCATGGTGTGCCTCAGTCTCCCCCAAACTATCCTCATTATCATCTAAACAAACCCTCCTAGGTGGCATCTCCTGAGTGGTAAGGATAAGAAATTGTTCCTATAAGGCTTTAAGGGAAACTACTAGCTGGTTAAGATACTGAGCTCTATCCTGTACTATTTCCCAAAGTCCTACCACCTCAGTTTCTAACCTCTCCAACCTCTTTAATTCACTATGAACCAAATTTTTAAATTTCTATTCTAAGGTATATTCTGCCAATTGGTCCATAAGAGAAGATTTGTCTATGGGTTGGTTAAGGTATGAAAAATTATGGTTCCAACTTCCTAGATAACTATCATTACATGAATGCTTATCAATTTTCAGGTACAGAATGGTAAAAATTAGACAGATGACATACAGAGAAATCATGATGCACATACCTAGGGTCCTAAGAGGGACAATAGAATGGTGGAGAATCAAAATCATGCAAAGTCATAATTAAAAGAAATTAATAATTCAAATCAAGACTTCTACACAATAGCAACACAACCAAAACAAGGGACAAAGACTAAAAAACACACAAAACTAAAATAAAACAAATAAGGAAAAAAAACAAACACACAAAAAGAACAAATAAGGAAAAACACACAAACAAGCTTTAGTCTAAAATTTCAAATTTTCTCATAATATTAATTAATCTAAATAATCGCCATTCCCCGGCAACGGTGCCAAAAGCTTGTTGCGTATAATTATGGATATGCAATACCGCAGTGTACGGGTCAAGTTTTAGTATAGTGATTTATGAGTCCAAGTATCGTCCTCGGGAATGAGTTTTTAGATTAATTAATTACTAAGGTACTAATTCTCAATTTTAGCTAAAGAAACATAACATGGATAGTTGGTTGAAAGTAAAGACAAGCAAACAAACAAACATGTGGAGACACGAATTGATAGAATTGAGGGAAGTGATTATACAAGTTAATGACTCAATTAACATATGCAATGAACCAATGAGATGAATTTATAAACAAAAAGTAAAATACTCAAGAAAATCTCTCGATTCTTAGTGAGCCTCACACATGCAATAAACTCCATAGTCTCCATATGAACCTACGACATGCATGACATTAAGCTACTTCTTTATGTGTTTCCCTAAGATTTCTAAGTCATTCTCATGCCAGATTTCTAAGGGTTTTGACAATATTGCTCTAATTCAAGCTTTATCTCTCGAGTCCACTTAAACCAACAAATTAAGAAGTAAAAAACGAATTGCCAAAAATAAGGACAAAACATGCTTCAATACATAGCAAGAAAGTCATAACAAGTAAATCAAACCCTAACTACAATGTTTAGCTACTCTAAATCACATGAAAATCAGACTAAACATGTAGAAAACGTCTTAAAACGCTATTACAATTTGAAAGAAAAGGAAATTAAACTTATGTGTCGATGCCGGTCATTCGTCTCCGAGCTCCCGTCTTCGATCTCGAACCTCCACGAGTGCTTTGGCTCCAAAAAACGCTATTTTCTCTCTTCTTACAAAGTGTATTTCGAAATTAGGGTGGGTTGTCTATCAATTTCGACTCCCCTTGTAATGAATCATAAGGATATATTTATAGATGGAATGGGTGCAGCGTTGCAACGCTGTACCCTAGGCGGCTGGAAAATATGGAAATAGTCGATGGCGTTGCAACGCTGAGGGCAGCGTTGCAACGCCGCTACCCTAACGCGCGCGCTCCTTATCGAAATGGCGTTGCGACGCTGCAAGGCAACGTTGCAACGCCCGTTGTGCGGTCCTTCATGTGCATCTTCTTATCGAGATAGCGTTGCGACGCTGCAAAGCAGCGTTACAACGCTATCGCCTGGGGTCTTCAATGCATCTTGGCTGCACGTTCGACGTTGCAACGCTCTACATGGCGTTGCAACGCCATCACCTCGGGTCTTCAAGCTTGGTTTTGTCCTTTCACTTCCAATTGATGTTATTTTGAGCCCCAAATAGCCTCGTTTCGATCCCGAGTGATCCTATTTGTCTCTGAATGTTCTGTTTACGCTCTTAACCTGAAATTGAGTAATTTAAACGCGTAAAAGCTCTGAAATCATTATAAAACTAGCAATAATTAAGCCTAAGGATAGCACATTTTGTGTGCTATCAAACATCGTCTTCAAGGTCCGCCTTCTGGAAGTTTCGTCATCAAAGTCCGCTTCGCGCGCCGTCATTAAAGTCCGCTTCGCGCGGTAACCGTTATCAAAGTCCGCTTCGCGCGCTCGTCTTCAAAGTCTGGCTTCTAGCGGCGCCTCGTCTTCAAAATCTGGCTTCTAGCGGCGCTTCGTCTTCAAAGTCTGGCTTCTAAACTAAAGATGTCCACGGGGCGGGGTGGGGCTAGGGAATGACTTACCGTCCCCGTCCCCGTTCCCGCCCCCCATTTCATTCCCCGCCCCCGCGAAATTCTCCATTTAATTTCGCAATGAACGGGGCGGAGATTCCCCGCGGAAAATTGGCGGGGATCGGGTTCCCCGCGGGAATAATTCTCCGTTTACCATTTTTATTTTTCCAAATTTTATTACATAATTTCTTTTTTTTTATTTTTTTTATTTAAATGGTTAATTACTAATTAGAAAATTATATTTAAGAGATTTTTTTTTCAATTTTCTTAAAAAAGTAAAATGATATTTAATAAAAATTTAGAATTATGATTTATTATATATACATAAATATATATGTTTAAATAATAATAATATATCGGGGCGGGGACGGGGACGGGGCGGGGTCGGGGACAGGGAATGTATTCCTTGTCCCCGCCTCCATTTATAACAGGGAAAAAATCCTCCCCGCTCCTTCCCCCATTCTCCGCGGGAAAATGGGCATCCCTAAGTTGAACCCATGTAGTTTATTTATCTAAGTTGCGGAAGACAATATTGATGAAGAGCTGTTGTAATTTTCTTTAAAAAAGAAAGGGAAAAAGTTAGGGAAAAAAAAGAGAAGTAAAAAAAAATGAAAAACAAATTAGCTACAAAGGAAAAGAATTGAAAAAACAAAAAAAGTGAGTTAAAAAAAGTGGAAAAAAGGTGAAAATATGTGCATATGTGTGTAAAAATAAGAAAAAAGAATTCCTACAGCAAAAGTAAAATTAAAATGAAATTAAATTAAATTGAAAATAGTGGGCCCACATTCCAATCTCTTTTTTTTTCTCTCTCTCTTTCTCTCACCAAAAACCAGTGCCTCCCAAACACTTCTCTGTAACTTCCTCTCTCTCACCAAAATCACAAAACTTTCTTCCTCATCTCTCCGATCTACCAACGACTCAACCTCCGACAACCCACAATGACAGTGTCGGCGTGAGATCTGAGCGAGCGTTCGACAGTAGTGTGCAACGCTGTGCTTCGTCCGAAGTTTTGACTTCAGGGCTCGATGCAGACCACACGACCCCGACGATGCAGTAGTGGCACCTTCCCCACGACCAACAACCTGTTAAGTAATGACCCGGACGCGCATCAAATGGGATCGAAAAAGGTCGTCCTCAGCGCGTGGTAGTCTTCCTCTATTAGGGTGCAAACAAATGTCCCACATTGGATAGGGAATGGATTGATCATGGGTATATAGGGAAGGACAATGAATGGATTGATCATGGGTATATAAGGAAGGACAATTATCTGCATTAGTATGAGGCCTTTTGGTGGGAACCAAAAACAAAGCCATGAGGGTTGATACCCAAAGTGGACAATATCATACCATTGTGGAGATATGTGGAGGTCCGTTGTCCTCAATAATTGGTATCAGAGCCATGATAAAACCTAACTGTGTGTCGGAGAAATCCTCAAAGTGGAACAAAGGTTAGTGAGCCTCGGTTGTGCTCTATCAAGGTGTTATACCACTCGCCTTGATAAGAGCAAATGTGATCCGTGTGTGGTGCTCTATGCGGATGTTGCCTCGGGATGGACCAGTTGTGCCTCGAGATGAAGAGCAACCTCTCAGTTAGGAGTGAACGGATCTGTTCGAGGGGAGGCTCAAGTGTGGTACTTTGTTCGAGTGGAGGATTGTTAGGGTGCAAACAAATGTCCCACATTGGCTAGGGAATGGATTGATCATGGGTATATAGGGAAGGACAATGAATGGATTGATCATGGGTATATAAGGAAGGACAATTATCTCCATTGGTATGAGGCCTTTTGGTGGGAACCAAAAACAAAACCATGAGGGTTGATACCCAAAGTGGACAATATCAAACCATTGTGGAGATATGTGGAGGCCCGTTGTCCTTAGCAATTGGTATCAGAGCCAAGATATTACCCATGATCATTCCATTCATTGTCCTTCCCTATATACCCATGATCAATCCATTCCCTAGCCAATGTGGGACATTTGTTTGCACCCTAACAATTCTCCCCTCGAACAAAGTACCACAACTGAGTCTCCCCTCGAACAAATCCGTCTACTCCAACGGACCACCACATTGTGTGATATTCCTTAATCCTCCCCTCGAACAAAGATCTACTCATCTATCAGGCAGCTTGATAGAGTTTACTCATCTATCAGGCAGCTTGATAGAGTTTACTACTTGTTTGCTGCACCAAGCACTTTTTGTTCGACTCCGGGGTACATCCACAATGTCCATATAAGGCTAATTAATCTTTGTTCCACTTTGAGAATTTATCCGACACACAACTAGGTTTTATCATGGCTCTAATACCAATTGTTGAGGACAACGAGCCTCCACATATCTCCACAATGGTATGATATTGTCCACTTGGGGTATCAACCCTCATGACTTTGTTTTTGGTTCCCACCAAAAGGCCTCATACCAATGGAGATAATTGTTCTTTCTTATATACACATGATCAATCCATTCATTGTTCTTCCCTATATACCCATGATCAATCCATTCCCTAGCCAATGTGGGACATTTGTTTGCACCCTAACATCCTCAACAACTGGTTGTCGCCTGACCAAGGCTAAAAAAAAAATCCTGATCTCCGAGACGATGATACGAACTGCTTATGTATATATAGGAAGAATTCAAACGAGATTTGCTCATATCTCACCTATGTTTGTTTGGATTTCAGGCCAAATTTAATCTGAATTCGAAAATCTCAACTTCTAATTTGTTGGAGTAAAATCCAAGTTTTATTTAGACTATGCTGGAGAGTGTGATTGGCTCCATCCATGGTGAAAACTTGGGATTCATTCACTCAGATTTTAGCTCTAATCACAGAGCTCAATTTTGACATAATTTTAACCCATGTCAAAATTTGAACAAAATCTGTGAAATTTAAGCTAGAGTAAATTTCAAGTTGAAGCTTGATTTTGAATTGAATTCAAAGTGTCAAATTTAAATTGGTTCAACTTTAATATTGAGATTATTCAATTACAAGATTGGAAATACATTAAATCCTATCTCAAATTTGTATATCGAATTCAAGCGAATATAACTCAGTTCCCGTTGTGTTCCAGTCCAATTTCAAGCAAATAGAGTCGACGTTATTCGAGGCCAAAAACCTTAGAATAATTTAATTTCATTCCTACTTGAACCAAAATTCGAGACAAATTCTATCTCAAATTCAAGCAAAAAAAAAAAAAATTGTAGAATTACCTCAAATTAAAATTTGGGACATGATCCAAATTTTATCCCAAATAAAAAATGGGTTGAAATTTAAATCCAAATTCGATTCCAATTCCAAATTATAATTAAGGTAGAAATTTTCCTCAAACCAAAATTTGAACATAATCCAAATTTTATCCCAACTCAAAGTTGAAGAAAATTTCAAATTTTGATTAAATTGACACATCACGTGCAAATCTCATCCAAAATTAGAGCAAATCTCTTATGTTTTGATTCTAAAATAACTTTTTCGAAATTCACACACATCTTGTGTATAAATCTCGAAAACGGACATTTGTTGGAATAAAATTTTTGACAAATCCAAGATTTCCACGTCATCACTCAACATTGATGGAAAAAATATATTTAATTTGGGATTAATTAAGTTTAAATGGTCCATAAATTAAATTATGACAAATCTAGACACACATTTGACTTCTTTAAAATACATTTGACTTCTTTAAAATTTGGAAAACCAAAGCCCAAATTGAAGGCCCAAATTAACCAAGCCTAGTCCAAAAAAGAGTCAACACGAAACTAATAATAATAACAATAATAATAATAATTTTATCCTTCAAATGCTGTTCAAATTTGATTTGTAATATAATTTCTCACTCCAATCAATTCACCTTAAATGATTTTGGCACGAGAAAGTTAAATAGACTAATTTGTAAATTGTCTAAGGTTTGACAATCAAACATATCCACATTTCTTTAATTTAATAATGAACTTTATTATTATTTTTCTTTAAAAATGCATTAGGCAATAATACACACGAGTAAAATTTAAAAAAAAAAAAGACAGAGATACATAATTTTTTAATCTTTAATCATACTAAATGGAAAAATAATTCACATATAAATAGAAAATAATAACTAAAGATTCATTAATGGAAAGCAAAAAAAAAAATTAAAGGAGAGAGAAGAGAAAAATATAAACAAAAAGAGAAAAAAAAGATAAGGAACTATTAAAAGAAAAAAAAGATTAGAGAGAAAGAAGAGGGAAGAGAGAAAAAAAAATTAAAAATAAGAAGAAAAACAAAAAAAAAAAGTAATAAAAGAAAAAAAATAAGAAGAGAAGTGAGAAAGAAAGAGAGGTTTGATGGATGTAGAAAGGGAGATGAGAAATAGGGATACAAGCATGAAACATGAAAAGAAAAAAAAATAGAAGCACAATTTGAGAAACTACTTTTTGTGGTTTCTCAAAATTTGCCTCTTTTTTTATAAACGTTTCTAAAAAATTAGAAACAAGAAACAAGAACATTTTTCAAAAAAGTCTGTTTTTTGAAAGAAACGAAAACAAGAAATAGGAAACGAGAACGTTATCAAACAAACCCTAAAATTCAACCCCAATTTTAAAAAACAAGAAACAAGATGGATTATCAAATAAGTTTGTTTCTTAAAAAATGAGAAATATGAAACAGAAAATAGGAAACATGAACGTTATCAAACAAACCCTGAGTTTTTTTAGTCGAAAAATGATGTTTCTATCTAGAATTCAAGCCATTATGGGTGGTACTTGGATTATTTCTGGGAAATTGTTGTGTTTTGATCGAAATTTTTGAGTTTTAGAATACTTAATTTTTGGATTCGTATTCTCAGTTTTAGTTATATCATAATGGATAAAATCGTGCTAATGAAATATTTTGATTGTTAAATGGTTGGTAAAACATTTATAGACCATTAATTTGGTTGTATTTGAATAAAAGCAAAAAGGTAAAACTACATTTAAAATATAAAATAAAATAAATCAAAGCACTAGAGAAACTAATTTTTTAAAGAATATTTATGTAAGACCCAAAATATTTTAGATTATTTTCAATAGTTATCCAAGTACATGCCAATTACCGCTAAACTATGCTCATTTTACCAGTTGTTTGTTGAACACATTGACTTGAAAATTATTTTTTTTCAAAGCTAAATCATAACCATTAGTTTCATTGAGACAATTCCATACATATTTTTAGGTAAGGGTTGGGTGAATCGACCATCAACTTTTGAAATAGTAATTATCCTCCTTTATTCTTTTTTTTAAAAATAAATTAGATTTGAATTGACATCAATTTATCCTATATACCGATTTATCTTTGTTGTTTAAAAAGATGATTATAAAATTTAAATTAAAAAAATTGTCAAACATAAGTACACGAACTTAGCTCAACTGACATAAAGTATGAGTTTGAGGGCATTTACTCCTTTTTCTAATTCTCACTCTCGCATATGTGGCTATAAAAAAATATCTTCGCTAGTACAAATATCTCTCATTGAGGACAGAATTCGAAAATGATCATTAAGAGAAACCACTAAACTATCTTTAGTTATTGAGTTACAACTGTGTGTATGATCATTGGTTAAAAATCAGTTGTAAACAACTATTACTTATTATATTCACAATGTGCCTATATATTAGGGGCATTGCCTTTGTTGATCATTCGTTGAATAAAGAGAGACTTACTCTTTTCGTGATCAATGCTTTCTCTATGTCTTTTAAAACCTTGTGATGGTATCATAGCCTAAAGGTCTAACGACTAGTCAAGATTCATAAAAAAGAAAATATGGAATCGTTTTCTCCGGAGAGAAGCTCGACCAAATTCATCACCACGTCACAAGCTACAAAGGTGATTAATTTGGGAAATAAGATCATGACAGTAAAGCTTGATGAGGAGTATTTCTTGCTATGGAAAGTTGCAAGTGAGTACAATCTTACGAGGCCATAAACTACTTGAATTCATAAGTGACGAATGTGAAGTTCCATCAAAATTTATGAGTTAAGAAAAACCCTCGAGGTCAGAAAGTGAACAAAATTTAAATCCAACATATGATCACTAGGTTCGCCAAGACAGCTTGATCACGACGTGGCTGGTGAGTTCAATGACGAATTCACTATTATTAGAAATGCTTGAATTTGAAACAACTAGAGAGGTATGAAAGATCTTGTATGTAAGATTTAGTTCACAAAAGTTGGTAAGAGTTATGGAACTCAAATATAAACTTGAAACTATCAAGAAAGGAAACTTAAAATTAGAGGAGTACTTTACTAAAATCAAGAATCTCGTTGATTCTCTCTCAACATTAGGAAAGAAAATCAAACATGAAGACCATATGATGCACATTCTAGCTGGATTAGGATCTAAATTTAATGCAATGATATCAGTAATTACAGAGAAAGAGGAAACACCACCATTACAAAAAGTTTATTTGTTGCTTCTTACTCAAGAAAATCGGATAGCACAAAATACTAAAATTAACCCAGATAGAACTCTACCAACAATCAATTTAGAAGCACGTCGAAACCATCCCCACCCACACAATCTCCTCCAAATTTGACATTGTTGCGTAAAATTACTAAGATATTATGCAATACCGCAGTGTACGGGTCAAGTTTTAGTATAGTGATTTATGAGTCCAAGTATTGTCCTCGGGAATGGGTTTCTAGATTAATTAATTACTAAGATACTAATTCTCAATTTTAGCTAAAGAAACATAAGTTGGATAGTTGATTGAAAGTAAAGACAAGCAAACAAACAAACATGTGGAGACACGAATTGATAGATTTGAGGGAAATGATTATACAAGTTAATGACTCAATTAACACATGCAATGAACCAATGAGATGTATTTATAAACAAGAAGTAAAATACTCAAGAAAATCTCTCGATTCTTAATGAGCCTCACACATGCAATAAACTCCATAGTCTCCATATGAACCTACGACATGCAAGGCATTAAGCAACTTCTTTATGTGTTTTCCTAAGATTTCTAAGTCATTCTCATGCCAGATTTCTAAGGGTTTTGACAATTTTGCTCTAATTCAAGCTTTATCTCTCGAGTCCACTTAAACAACCAAATTAAGAAGTAGAGAACGAATTGCCAAAAATAAGGACAAAACATGCTTCAATACATAACAAAAAAGTCATAACAAGTAAATCAAATCTCAACTACAATGTCTAGCTACTCTTAAATCACATGAAAATCAAACTAAACAAGTAGAAAACGTCTTAGAACGCTATTACAAATTGAAAGAAAAGGAAATTAAACTTATGTGTCGATGCCGGTCCTTCGTCTCCAAGCTCCCGTCTTCGATCTCGAACCTCCACGGATGCTTTTGCTCCCAAAACACTCTTTTTTCTCTTCTTACAAAGTGTATTTCGAAATTAGGGTGGAAAATCTACCAAATTCGGCTCACCTTACAAGAATGCATAATGATATATTTATAGGTTCAATCGGTGCAGCGTTGCATCGCTAGGGACAACGTTGCAACGTTGTACCCTAGGCGGCTGATAAATAAGGAAACTCTAGATGGCGTTGCAACGAGGCGACTTTTGCAACGCCGCCACCCACGACAGCGCTCCTTATCGATCTGGCGTTGCGACGCTGCAAGGCAACGTTGCAACGCCTATTGTGCGGTCCTTCATGTGCGCTTCCTTATCGAGATAGCGTTGCGACGCTGCTAGGCAGCGTTGCAACGCTATCGCCTGGAGTCTTCAAAGCCTCTAGATAGCAATCACGGCGTTGCAACGCCATCACCTCGGGTCTACTAGCTTGGATTGATCTTTCTACTTCCAATTGATGTTATTTTTAGCTCCAAAAAGCCTCGTTTCGATCCCGAGTGATCCAAAATGTCTCTAAATGTTCTGTTTGAGCTCTTTACCTGAAATTTAATGACTTAAACACATCAAAGCCCTAAAATTGTCATAAAACTAGTAATAATTTAGCCTAAGGATAGCACATTTTGTGTGCTATCAAACACCCCCAAACTTAAAGTTTTGCTAGTCCCGAGCAAAAACAGAATTAAACATCAGATTGTTCTTATGCATGCATTTGATTCAAGCCTCAACGATTTAAGAGAAAATCTGACAATCACAGGAAACATTCAAACATAACACTTCAACAAGCAATTTAAAACTTTTCCTAAGTGTTCCTACGTGTATGTGATTAGCCTATGTTCCCTTCATTTTTACTAAGCCCGGATCAACTTTATTAGGCTCTCCATTCAACTTACCCCTACACTGGTCTTAATTACTAATCTTTGAGCCTCCCTACATTCAAGAATTAAATAACTTCACTCAATACTTACTCACTTCTTTTTTAATCAAAATTTTCTATTTTCTTCTTTTTTTGTGCGAGGACACTAGCTTTCACACATCCACTGCAGGGACCCTTACCCAGAGCACTCGCTCAATGAGTGGCCTAACTGATCACAATGAAAGTAGCTCTTTTTTCCCTCACGATTTTTTTTTAGCAAACAAATAACAAAGCCAACTAATTCACATATTATACAGGTCATGCACTTCATTTTGTTATTCACCCTATCCTGCAGTTTAACTCTCAAATCAGTTCTTAGACCTATCGAAGTGACATCAAACTTTTGAACCTAATAACTTTGTTCTAAGCATTTCAAAACTACAGGAACACAGACTATGTGCATAATAGTGCAGGAAACTCAAGAAAATTTTTAAATTAACTCAAATTCATGTCATGCTCTCAGGTTTCAACGGAATCACAAAGATTTCCAATTATATCTCCTCATAGGCTATCATGATCATACTTATGCAAAGATCAATAAATAATTCAGCACATACTCAGGACAGTCACAACAAATAAACAACATCCCACCCTCAAACTTAAACTAAACATTGTTCCCAATGTTTGCAGAAATAAGCCCAAATTAAGTATAAGGGTAAGAGTGAACAATATTGTCCTGAGTTATGGAGATCTTTCTGAGTGCCTTGGATAGCCAAAGCATGTGTGTTGGAGTGTCTCAGAACGGGAGTATGGATTTCAACGAAGAAATGCATCGTCACAACCTACAAAGCAAAACAAACAACTAGTAAATACTAAGAACTGAAAAACAACTAGAACAAACTAAAGATAGAAAACAACAAAAATAAGTGAAACTTGGGTTGCCTCCCAAGAAGCGCTTTCTTTAACGTCTTTAGTTAGACTGTACTCCCTCAAGGTGTTTCTTTCCTTGCTTGCAGTGCCTGGAGTGATGTGTTCATTTGGCCAATCTGGGTCTCTATATTCTTTATTGCAGCTCCATGACTAGTCACTATACCAGATAGACTGGTGACTGCATTCTCCAGCTGGTTGGACCGACTTCTAGATTCAGCTATGAAGGAGTGCAATGTCTCTTCCAGAGATAGTTTCCTCTCTGATGTAGAAGCATGCCCTGTAGGGGGATTCACCACATTTTTGTTGTTAGCATAAGAGAAATTCTCATGATACCTCAAACCTAGATTGTAATGTGTTGGAAGGTTATTCTGATTCTGGTTTCCTCCATAGGTGTTGCTTCTGTTGTTCAGGTAGTGCAATTGCTCCATAGTGGATTATCCATTGGGCTGGGAGCATTGAGAGGACATCCCTTTTTGTGGTGATCCTGCAAAATTATTCAGAGCATGAGTGAGAAATGTCATATGAGATCTAAGAGAGGTTACCTCATCTAGTTGATATAGTCCAGCTACTGGCTTAGATCTGTCGTTTTCTGTAGGCCACTGGTAGCTGGCAGTTGACACTTCCTCGAGGAGGGCACGTGCTTCTAGCACAGTCTTCGCCATGAAAGCCCCTCCAGCAGTGGCATCCAGAATGGTCCTGGTCTTGCCTTCCAGTCCATTATAGAACAATTGTACCTGGAGCCATTCTGGGTAGCCATGCTGTGGGCACCTCCTAAGCATGTCCTTGTATCTTTCTCATGTTGGGATTAATGCCCTAAACTTGTGTAATCTTGATCAATTAAATAAAGTGTTATTTGTTTTGATAAGATTACAGTCTTGCTTTTATAAATCCAATAAACTAAGCTCCAAGGTTATAACGTTTATCTTGAAATCAGTGTAGTGGACACTATTTGGATTGAATTCAAGATTATAACTTAAATAGTGTTGGGATTTTTGTCCTAATCTCGTGTTTGTAACATATTGTTTGAAATGAATAAGAGTTATTTATTTCATCACTTTGTGTCTCATAATATTTATAAACTTTTCCAATAAACTAAGCTCCGGGGTCATTGAATTTATGAGAGAACTAGAACTTGAAGCGGTGTGTAGTGGACACACGGGGAGGATCACGTTCGAGTTAATGACCCGAAGCAGTCTCTGATATATGGATAGGATTGGAGACCTAATCTTGGATACACCGTGGATGCGCCCGCTTTGTATTAGATACAAACGAGGGTGATCGACTCGTTCATGTGGTTGACATGCGAGTGGGGGCATCTGTGCAATGAGATTGTACAAGCCGGACCAGTGAATAATTAGACCTCACCGATGTAACACCGTTGTGAAAGAGACTAATAAATTCGTAGATGACCATTAGTGACTCGACACGAATCACGAGCGTGTTACGGACTCCTGTCTACGAGAAGAGGAATTCTCTCAATTCTCTCTCAATTCTCCTCCCTCTCCAAAACTCTTACAAGATCCCACCATCTTCCTTTCTCCAAAAGAGAACAACCGAGAAGGCCATTTAGTTGTGTTCGAGTTCCTTTTGTGGGACTGTTCGTTGAGTTCGAGGAGCACGAAGAGTTCGTGATTTGAAGAAGAAACTTTGAAGAAAGTCTTCAACAAGTAAGTAAACTCTATTTGCTGTAATTTTCTTCTTCTTTTAAGCATGTTTAGCCTAGATCTAGTGTTAGATCAATTTTAACAAAACTATGTTGCATAATGATACCTCGACGATTCAATCGTCTTTCGCTGCGCGGGATTCTCATTCCCTTCAATTGGTATCAGAGCCATCTCGATGGTTCTTCATTTATGCACTATTTTATTAAAATTTGGTGGGTATTTTGCCATAATTCATGAGATGAGTTTTTGGTTTGCTTAAATGGATGTTTACGGTTTTTGGTATTTTAGATTTACAATTATGTTGATGAGATCAATGTAAGGGCCCTTTGTTTTTGGGCATTTTTGTTGTAAATCAGTCCGTAAGTCCGGTCGTTCGTGCAAGAGTTCTTTGTGAAGAAATCGGAGCGAAAGCAGGCGGAATTAGATGCTCTGAGTAGCGTTACCTTATTGGCGTAACGTTGAGAACGCTTGATTTCGGCGTATGGCAGAGGCTTAGCGTTACTGTAACGCTCTGACACGCACGCGTTGAGGCGATTCTTGGAGGCGGTTTCGCGAGGTCGTGGGTTCAAGACTTAGTGGGGCGGTTATTTTCGTTTTATTTATTTAATTTTATTTATAAAATGTATTTTAATTTTTTATTTAATTATTTTATTAAATAATATTAATATAATTGTTATATTAATGTTATTTAATTAAATAATTGTACTAGGTGCCAAAAATCGGTCCATTTTGCTATTTAATTATTTTATGCATGAGATGTATTTTTTAATTAATTTCTATGTGCATAATGTATGTCATATAGATTTAAAATCCCACCTTAGGTTAAACATTTCATACATCATTTATATTATAAGAGTTATAATATATAGTATGCATGATAGGATTATATTATAAGAGTTATAATATAATGTTTGCATGATTTAATTTATTTAATATAAGTGTTATATTTTTAAATTAAAAGCATGCTCATGCATTTAATTCATGTGATAAATTATATTATGTTATAGTATATAGTATTATTCATGTGATGGATGATCAAGCACTATAACATAGAAATGCATGCAACCTTAGTTAATTATTAGTTTTAAAGTGTTTAGAACTTGAATAATTAGACTTAGGTTTTCTAATTTTCTAATAAGATTAGAAATTTAGGAAATCAAATATAACCTTTGAATGGAGACCGATAAGTAACTCTGTCTAAGGAAGGTTTTGTCTAAAAGGTCAGTATTTAAGTTGACGCTTATGAACACCCTACCGAAAATCGACTTGGGAGTGAATTCGGTCCGGAGATTCTTAGGTTATATTCTCGTGAGTGCCGTTAATTAAGTGTTAATTAATTTACTCACATAGACCTAAGTTAATAATATGATTATAAACTTAGGTTAATACCATATAAGAGTTATATTGGTAGACTTAGGTAAATTTTAGCCGGTTTATCTAGGTCAATCCCTAATAAAATTAAAGTCTTTGAGTGGGAGGAAATAAAGTGTATGAGATACATTTGAATTTCCAACCACAAATCTCCTTTAAGTCCGCACCGTGAGATCTATACTCGGCCTCGTGGCGCAAATGGGGAGCGTCCCCTCTCTGGATGGCATTTGTATAGGTCAATATCATCGTGGATGGAGATAGTACTTATAGTGAGTGGGAGCGAGACTTGTGAAAACGAGACCCACGGTCTCTTCTTTCGATTCACACCGTGAGACGCCTATGATCCGCACCGCTAGTTTGCTGGACTGCACAATCCCTTCGGAGGGCTTGATCATGGAAGTGAACACCGTGAATTCTCAAAAGGGATCTGATTTCTGGTTGGTTTTCCTTCTTGGTTCACCCTCCGGTGGCTATTGTTTGACGGATTCTTGGAAACTTAAAGATTGAGGTGACACTCACGTAATTCGTTAAGTGTTAATGAATTCGACAGAACAATGGTAATTGGGCGCCTAATGAAATAAGAGTTATTCGGGATTAGGTGGTGCGATCGAGAAAGTCTCGTCCTAGAGGAGGAGTGTTCTGTTCACCCTTCGGTGGCGGTCATTCTAAACCTTTAGGGTATCATTGCAAAATTTTGAATGACCTAGGGATCATAAAACAATTTTGCTAAAACTTGATTGGATTTCAAAAGTTTTTGCGAGACTAATACAAAGTTTTTCCTTATTTTTCAACTAAAAATGTCTAGCGCAATAATAACTTTACTCGCTTCGGATAAGTTAGTGGAAGATAATTACCAAAGTTGAAAAAACAACATTAATACAATTTTGGTACAAGACGACATAAAGTTCGTGCTATCTGAGGAGTGTCCTCAGATGCCGGGCTCGACCGCGTCGCGAAGTGTTCGCGACACGTACGATCGTTGGATCAGGGCCAATGAAAAGGCCAAGGTCTACATAATTGCCAGCATGTCTGATGTTTTGGCAAAGAAGCATGAGCTGAAGGTTTCCGCCAAGGAGATAATGGAGTCCTTGCAGGAAATATTTGGACAATGATCCTTCCGAGTCCAAAGATGACTCGCTCAAATCACGTTTTCAACGCGACGGATGAAAGAGGGTCGTCGTCCGTGAACATGTTCTAGACATGATGACCCACTTCCATCCGCCATAGATGAACGGGGCTTCGATCGATGAGTCGAGCCAGGTCAGTTTTATTTTAGAGACTCTTCCGAAGAGTTTCCTTCAGTTTCGTAGCAATGCTGTTATGAATAAAATTAGCTACACTTTGACTACCCTCCTCAATGAGCTACAGAATTTCCAATCCTTGAACATGGTCAAGGAATGCGAGGCAAATGTTGCCTCTGAGTCTTATCACGAGGGTTCGACCTGCGGGATGAAACTCGTTGCTCCTTCACGCCCGAAAGGGAAGAAGAGGATGAAGAAGGGTAAATCATTTGTCTTTTCGCCGCCGCCACACAAGACAAAGAAGAAGGTCAAGGAGGTTGCGAGAGAAAGGAAAGTGTTTCCACTGCTGATGGAGGCGGTCACTGGAAGAGAAACTCGCCCCAAATTCTGGGCGAGAGGGCGAATCAAGGTAAATGTGATTTACTTGTGAGTTGAAACACTGTTTAGTGGAGAGTAGTGACTCAGCTTGGATATTGGATTCGGGCGCCATTAACAACGTTTGTTCTTCTTTTCAGGGGATTGATTCCTAGCAATGGCATTGCGAGAGAGGTGAGATGACTCTACGGGTTGGATCAGGGAGCTTGTCTCGCCGCTGCCGTGATCAACACTGTGAAGTTGCACTTTGGCGGGAAGTACTTATTGTTGGACAATCGTACATAGTTCCGTGGTTTACTAGAAACCTTGTTTCAATTTCTGCTTAATTGAACACTTTGTATTTCCGTTTCTTTTGAATTGAATAAAGCGTTTATTTCTTTCAAAGGGAATGTTATTTGTTCAAACTTCACTTGAAAATAATCAGTATGTTTTGAAACCCAATTCGGTCAAAAGTGTTTTGAATACTGAATTGTTTAAAACTGCAGAAACACGAACTAAGAAAGCAAAAGTTTCTCGAAAAGAAAATGCCCACCTTTGGTATCTTTGGTTAGGCCACATTAATCTCAATAGGATTGAGAAACTAGTGAAGAGTGGACTTCTAAACGAGTTGGAAGAAAACTCTTGCCTAGGTGTGTGAGTCATGCCTTGAGGTAAAATGACCAAACGTCCTTTTAGTGGAAAAGGATATAGAGCCAAAGAGCCTCTTGAGTTAGTACATTTCGACCTCACGTGGTCAGATGAATGTTAAAGCTCGAGGCGGTTATGAGTATTTCGTGTCTTTCATAGACGATTACTCCAGATATGGGTATATTTACCTAATGCACAAGAAGTCTGAAACTCTTGAAAAGTTCAAGGAGTACAAGACTAGGGTTGAGAACCTCTTAGGTAAATCGCTTAAAACACTTTGATCGGATCGAGGTGGAGAGTACATGGACACTGAATTCCAGGACTATATGATAGAACACAGAATTACGTCCCAACTCTCAGCGCCTGGTATGCCACAGCAGAATGATGTATCGGAGATGAGAAACATAACCTTGTTGGACATGGTTCGGTTGATGATAAGCTATGCTCGTCTCCCTGATTCTTTTTGGTGGTACACAGTGGAGACTGCGGTTTATATTTTGAACAACGTTCCGTTGAAGAGTGTTTGTGAAACACCTTTCGAGCTCTGGAGTGGACATAAAGGCAGTTTACATCACTTCAGGATTTGGGGATGCCCGACCCACGTGTTGGTGTCAAACCCGAAAAAGTTGGAACCCCGTTCGAAATTGTGCCTATTCGTAGGTTACCCTAAAGAGACTAGGGGTGGTCTGTTTTACGATCCTAGGGAAAATAGGGTGCTTGTGTCAACAAACGCCACTTTCCTAGAGGAAGACCACGTCAGGGATCATTTACCAAGAAGTAAAATTGTATTAAATGAAATGGACAATACATCAGCAAGAGTTGGTGATGGGGCTAGTACGTCAACAAGTGTTGTTGATCCTAGCACATCTAGTCAAATCCGTTCCCAAGAGTTGGGGGCCTCGACGTAGTGGGAGGGTCGTGAGGCGACTTTGATCGCTACATGGGTTTATTGAAACCTCGGTTGTCGCTCCCGATGATGACTGTGAGGATCCATTGACCTATGATCAGGCAATGGTTGATGTTGACAAAGATGAGTGGATTAAAGGTATGGACCAGGAAATGGAGTCTATGTACTTCAATTCTGTATGAGAGCTTGTGGATCAACCGGATGGGGTAAAACCTATTGGTTGCAAATGGATCTACAAGCGTAAACGTGGCGTAGATGGGAAGGTGCGGACCTTCAAAGCCCGACTAGTGGCAAAGGGTTTTACCGAGTTGAAGGGTTGACTATGAGGAGACCTTTTCACTGTTGCCATGGTAAAGTCGATCGAGATCCTTACGGCCATTTGCGCGTATTATGACTACGAGGTATGGCGGATGGACGTCAAGACGACCTTTACGAATGGCAAACTTGATGAGACCATCTACATGGACCAACCCAAAGGGTTCATTGCCCAAGGCCAAGAGCAAAAGGTTTTGCGGCTTCATAGGTCCATTTATGGGTGAAACAAGCTTCGAGGTCTTGGAATATAAGGTTTGATGAGGCGATCAAATCTTATGGCTTTGATCAAAATGTCGACGAGCCTTGTGTCTACAAGAAAATCGTTGACAAAACTATCGCATTTTTGGTGTTGTATGTGGACGATATTCTTCTCATTAGGAATGAGGTAGAATTTCTTACTAACGTTAAGAAGTGGCTAGCGGCAATTCCAAATGAAAGATTTGGGAGAAGCTCAAGTATGTTCTAGGTATCCGCATTGTCCTAACCTAGGAAGAGTAAGCGCTAGCCTGTCTCGTGTGTCTTATATTGACAAGATGTTGTCTAGATATAAGATGCAGAACTCCAAGAAGGGCTTCCTGCCTTTTAGGCATGGGGTTCACTTGTCTAAGGATCAATGTCCTAAGACTCCTCAAGATGTTGAGGATATGAGAAGGATTCCATATGCTTGGTGTAGGGAGCTTTGATGTATGCCATCTTTGTGTACTAGGCCCGACATACATTATGCAAGAGTAGGAATTGTCAATAGATATCGGTCCAATCCGAGATTAGATCAACTTTGATGGTAGTAAAGGCAATCCTCAAGTATCTTAGGAGAAGCGAGGAACTACAACTTAGTGTATGGTAGTGGGGATTTGATCCTTACGGGATACACAGATTCTCGATTTTCGGACCGATAAGGATTCTAGGAAATCCACTTGAGTCACCTTCATTACGAATGGAGGAGTCAGTAGTATGGCGAAGCATCAGCGAGGATGCATCGGTGATTCCACTATGGAAGCGGAGTATGTTGCGGCTTGTGAAGTTGCAAAGGAAGTCGTTTGGCTTAGGAAGTTCATGATGATTTGGAAGTTGTTCCTAACATGAACTTGCCGATCACATCGCTCTGCGTGATAACAAGTGGTGCGATAGCCAACTCACGTGAGCCTCGGAGCCATAAGAGAGGCAAACACATTGAGCGCAAGTATCATCGATATGGGAGATTGTGCACCGCGAGACGCGTGATTGGTCACGCGAGATAGCGTCGAGCAGCAACGTAGGTGATCCATTTACAAAGCCCCTCACGGCTAAGGTGTTTAAGGGTCACCTAGAGAGTCTAGATCTTCGAGAGCTTCCCGACTAGGGCAAGTGGGAGATGTGTAAGCGGGTATTCAATGCCCTAGTTTATTGTATTACTTCATTGTAATTTATGTACATTTTGAAATGTATTTTCTCCACTAGCTTAGACCAAGTGGGAGTTTGTTGGGATTTTTGTCCTAATCTCGTGTTTGTAACATATTATTTGAAATTAATAAGAGTTATTTATTTCATCACTTTGTGTCTCGCAATATTTATAAACTTTTCCAATAAACTAAGCTCCGGGGTCATTGAATTTATGAGAGAACTAGAACTTGAAGCGGTGTGTAGTGGACACACGGGGAGGATCACGTTCGAGTTAATGACCCGAACGGTCTCTGATATATGGATAGGGTTGGAGACCTAATCTCGGATACATTGTGGATGCGCCCGCTTTGTATTATATACAAACGAGGTGATCTGACTCGTTCATGTGGTTGACATGCGAGTGGGGGCATCCTGTGCAATGAGATTGTACAAGACCAAACCGTGATTAATTAGACATACTGATGTAACACCGTTGACAGTAAGGACTAATAACTTCGTAGATGACCATTAGTGACTCGACCTGAATCGTGAGCGTGTTACGGACTCCATGCGGGAGGGTCTGTTCTTTGACTAGTACGGGTGAGGGTGGTCACAGTTACTCGCCCAATATGCCTATCTTCTCAGGGACAGAACCAAGTAGGGAGCTGGGAACTTAACTACGCGAGATGAAATTCACTCGTTCCGCCTTTAGGAAAACTAGAGGGGTTGTTCCCTTAAGTGCTGTCTCCAGGGCTTGGACAACGGACGCCCACCTTCTCACTGGTCCGAGAAGGGTGTTGTGTATGGTTGGACCATCACAATATATTGTTCATTAGAGGAGCAGTGGGGACTTAAGGAACAAGAGGTAGACACAGGGGTAAAACGGTAATTTGATCCAACCGTGTCTACGAACAACCTGTGGAGGGTCGACTCATGGGTATTGGTTATATCAGTGGACACGTAATATTCTGCACTGACGGGAGTGTAGCTACGGGCTATAGTGGAGTGTTATCGTAGCTAATGAATGTTGGTTAACCGTGTCAAAGAGTTTGGCAGGTTAATCTCGGATCATTGGAGCCCATCACTGTAGGTCCATTAGGTCCCTTGGTTGGCTCTACCTGGGTTAAAAGAAGGGTTAATGTTTTGGTATGAAGTTGAAGTGTTCAATTTCACTTTAAGGGCTTTTATGTCATTTATATGAGATATGAATGATATAATATATAGTTTAATGTGAATCAGATTCATAATAAACTATAGGTTAGCCTAATTGTTGAATTAGAGCTAATTGGAGAAATTGATTGAGAGAAATTAAATTGGATGTGATTCAATTTAATTAATCCACAATTATTGCAAATGAGATTTGCAATATGAGATATGAGATATCTTATATTATATGGTTATGCAAATGAGATTTGCATAACCTATGGTTGTGGTAAAGTGGTAATTATGTGGAGATTTTAACTCCATCAATTCCACTATATAAACCCTTCTTGCAAGAAGGATGTAAGTTTAATCTCTCATTTTTTGATTTTTCATCAAAGAAGAGAAGAGGAATTCTCTCAATTCTCTCTCAATTCTCCTCCCTCACCAAAACTCTTACAAGATCCCACCTTCTTCCTTTCTCCAAAAGAGAACAACCGAGAAGGCCATTTGGTTGTGTTCGAGTTCCTTTTGTGGGACTGTTCGTTGAGTTCGAGGAGCACGAAAAGTTCGTGATTTGAAGAAGAAACTTTGAAGAAAGTCTTCAACAAGTAAGTAAACTCTATTTGCTGTAATTTTCTTCTTCTTTTAAGCATGTTTAGCCTAGATCTAGTGTTAGATCAATTTTAACAAAACTATGTTGCATAATGATACCTCGACGATTCAATCGTCTTCCGCTGCGCGAGATTCTCATTCCCTTCAAATAGTCTATGGTATAAGAATAAGGTTGGAAACCTCATTCTGGTAACACCATGGATGCGACCCACTTTGTAATTAGTACAAATGAGGTAATCCAACTCATTCATGTAGTTGACATGCGAGTGGAGGTATCTGTATGAAGAGTTCATACAAGATGGATTGCAAATTATTAGTCTAAACCGATTATAACACCGTTAATGAGGATAAGACTAGTAATTTATAGATGGTCATTAGTGACTTGACCTGAATCCTGAGCAAGTTAAGAACTCCTGCTTATAGGGGTTTGTCCTTAGACTAGTATGAGTGAGAGTGGCCAGTAGCCGACTCAATAAGCCTACCTTCTCAGGGACAGAACCTCGTAGGTAGCTGGGAACTTAACTGTGCAAGATGGAATTCACTCATTCCTCTCATCAAGAATTAGATAGGTTGTTCCCAAGAACCCGACTCGTGTCTTGAACAATGTGGCCCGCCCTCTATGAGGTATGAGTCTAAGGTAGGACCTTAGACTTGTTGTTCATTAGAGGATCAGTGGTGCTTAAGTACCAAAGAGGTAATCACAGGGGTAAAACGGTAATTTGACCCAACTGTGATTACGAACAACCTGTGAAGGATCGACTCATGGGCAATGACTATATCAGTGGACACAATAATATCTACAGTGAGGAGAGTGCAACTACAAGTCTATAGTGGAGTGACTTGTAGTTAATGAATATTGATTAACTGGATCAAAGAGTTTGATCAGTTAATTCCACATCATTGGAGCTCATGATCTGTAGGTTCATTAGATCCCTCCGTTGGCTTAACATGGTAATATAGAGGGTATAAAGTTAGGAGTGAAATTGAAGTGTTCAATTTTATACATGAGGAGTTATATCAATTATATATGATATAATTGATATAATATATATAATTTTAATGTGAATTAGACTATATACTAAAGAGAGATTAAAGGAGGGGTAGGATGGTCATTTCCATCCCAATTCTCTATATATATGGTTGCATGAGATGCAACTAGGTTAAGGGTTTTTCATAGAATCACTAGCCTCCTTATTGTGTTGTTGGAAGAGTTCCAAAACACACATCTCTCTCAAAATACCTCACATCTCCTAAAGGGAACCCACCTTCCTCCCTCACCTAGAGAACAACGGAGAAGATCCGGTGGTCGTGTCTTCGCACGTTGGAGTTCTTGTTGCTGAGATCGTGACCGTGGAGAGAGGATCACTTGAACAAACGTTCTTCAAAGGTAAATTCTTGTTGTTCAAACTCTTATTTTATGCTTAATCCATGTTTTACGTTCTTGAAATTTCCATTGTAACTAAAACAAGAGCGCGCGATTTGCAATCGCTTCCGCTGCGGGGACTTCGATTCCCTTCATCTCATGCCTTGAATAATTTGCTGCTCTCCTCTTCTTTGCCTAAATGTTCCTATCTCAGTCCTTAACTTTGCAGCCTTCACGGGTGGAAAGAATTTAGTCATGAAGGCTTGGGCCAATTCCTCCCAGGAAGTGATACTACATGAGGGAAGGGATCCTAGCCATTCTTTGGCTCTGCCCTGCAACGAGAAAGGAAAGAGTCGTAAGCGAATACTATCAGCAGAGATACCATTCATTTTAAATGTACCACGATTTCTAAGAAATTTTGAAGATGTGAGTTAGGATCTTCGTGGTTAAGCCTCTGAAAGCACCTTCCTAACCATCTCAGTATCACTACATCTTAAGTTCAAAATTATTAGCATTGATAGGGACATGGACTATTCCTGCTGCTCGAGAATTAAACACAGGTTGGAAATACTCCCGATAGGTTTAGGGTTATTGATGAGCTCTGATCGACCATAGTATGAGTTTCTGCTTTTCCTTCCCTTAGGAGTCTCCTACAAGTCCTTTCGATCTCAGGATCAAAAGGGTGCAAGTCTGCAGCTCTCCCCTTGGGTATACACCTGGAGGAACAAAAAGAAAGAAATTAGAGAAAAAAAAAACTAGAAAATAAAACAAAAAATAAAGACATGAAACATAAAACTTTGGTTGCCTCCTAAGAAGCGCTTTCTTTAACGTCTTTAGCTAGACGGTGACTTATCAGGGCACATAAAATTACTCATATTTTTTCGAGCCCTTCTTGCTCGAATCGATATAGCCTTATAAGTCTAAAAGGCTATCCTACTTTTCATGGGCACCAGAGATAGAATTATTTTTGGTATTTTTGTTTAATCACATGAAAGAATTGAAATCAAAGCAAGACTCGTGAGTACAAGACAAATGGTCATAAAAAATAAAGGAAATTTCTAGGGATAAAAGAAAAGAAGACTTCTCAGTCTCTAACTCTATCACCTGGATCTCCCCTGTGGAACTAAGTGTATCACCACTGCCTTCTTCACTAACCTGATCATGATGTGCCTCAGTCTCCCCCAAACTATCCTCATTATCATCTGAACAAATCCTCCTAGGTGGCATCTCCTCAGTGGTAAGAATAAGGGCCCGTTTGATAACGTTCCTGTTTCCTGTTTCTTGTTTATGTTTCTCATTTTTTAAGAAACAGACTTGTTTGATAATCGATCCCGTTTCTTGTTCCCAAAATTTGAGAAACGTTTATAAAATTTGGACTAAATTTGAGAAATTTCAAATAGTAGTTTCTTTCTGTTTCGTTTCTTTTTATATTAAATCTTTCCAATTTTTAATACCTTCAAACTCTATCTTATTGGTGAAACGCATGCCAACACTCTACTCCTTCTATTTTGAGTCCTGAGTTCGATCATTGATAAGTACATATTATTGATTTCCTTTTTTTATTATAAATAATAATAATATAAATAATTTATATTATTATATAAGTTTGCTTTTTTATTTCATTTCTTCATTTTACCATCAGTATATTTATATTATTTTAATTTGAAATTTGAAATTTGAAATTTGAAAATATATATATATATATATTATTTGAATTTTGAGTTTTAATTTTGCAATCTTAATATTTATATATTATTGTAATTTTGTAATAAATAAATTTTGTTCACTAAAACATGCATTTAACCTCATTTTAATATTTTACAAACTACAACATTTATCAATATAATTGAGTTTGATCTAAGTCGACATCTTTTAAGACGAATGACTCGAGTAAGAGATAGATTGCAAATCAAATTTGAGAACATTTGAAGAATAAAATAATTTTATTTATTTACTTTTATTATTAATTAATTTTACATCGAGACTTGTTGGTATTTGATAATATAAAATTATTATAATTCATTGTATATTTATATATTTTCATGAATGTTATATATTTTATATTATATAACTAAATTCTTTTTAAACTATAAAAAATGACAAAAAATGAGATGAAAAAAAACATTCAAGAACAAGAAACAAGAAAGGGTTATCAAACAAGTTTATGTTTCTATTTCTTGTTTTCAAAGAAACAAGAAACAGAAATAATTATCAAACATATTCTTGTTTCTTATTCTTAAAAAATGAGAAACAAGAAACAAGGAACAGGAAACAAGAAACAGGAAACAAGAAACAAGAACGTTATCAAACGGGGCCTAAGAAATTGTTCCTGTAAGGCCTTAAGGGAAATTACGAGCTGGTTAAGGTACTGAGCTCTATCTTGTACTATTTCCCAAAGTCCTACCACCTCAGTTTCTAACCTATCCAACCTCTCTAATTCACTATGAACCAAATTTTTAAATTTCAATTCTAAGGTGTATTCTGTCAATTGGTCCATAAGAGAAGATTTGTCTATGGGTTGGTTAAGGTACGAAAAACTATGGTTCCAACTGCCTAGATAACTACCATTACATGAATGTTTATCAATTTCAGGTACAGAATGGTAAAAATAGACAGATGAAATTTAGAGAAATCATGATGCACATACCTAGGGTCTTGAGAGGGGCAATAGAATCGTGGAGAATCAAAATCATGTAAAGTCATAATTGAAAAAAATTAAGATTTCAGATCAAGACTTCTACACAATAGCAACACAACCAAAACAAGGGACAAAGACTCAAAAACACACAAAACTAAAATAAAACAAATAAGGAAACAAACAAACACACAAAAAGAACAAATAAGGAAAGACACACAAACAAACTTTAGTCTAAAATTTCAACTTTTCTCCTAATATTAATTAATCTAAATAATCGCCATTCCCCAGCAATGGCGCCAAAAACTTGTTGCGTAAAATTACTAAGATATTATGCAATACTGCTGTGTACGAGTCAAGTTTTAGTATAGTGATTTATGAGTCCAAGTATCGTCCTCGGGAATGAGTTTCTAGATTAATTAATTACTAAGATACTAATTCTCAATTTTAGCTAAAGAAACATAAGTTGGATAGTTGATTGAAAGTAAAGACAAGCAAACAAACAAACATGTGGAGACACGAATTGATAGATTTGAGGGAAGTGATTATACAAGTTAATGACTCAATTAACACATGCAATGAACCAAAGAGATGAAATTATAAACAAGAAGTAAAATACTCAAGAAAACCTCTTGATTCTTAGTGAGCCTCACACATGCAATAAACTCCATAGTCTCCATATGAATCTACTACATGCATGACATTAAGCAACTTCTTTATGTGTTTCCCTAAGATTTCTAAGTCATTCTCATGCCAGATTTCTAAGGGTTTGGACAATTTTGCTCTAATTCAAGCTTTATCTCTCGAGTCAACTTAAACCAACAAATTAAGAAGTAGAGAACGAATTGCCAAAAATAAGGAACAAACATGCTTCAATACATAGCAAGAAAGTCATAACAAGTAAATCAAATCCCAACTACAATGTCTAGCTACTCTTAAATCACATGAAAATCAAACTAAACATGTAGAAAACGTCTTAGAACGCTATTACAATTTGAAAGAAAAGGAAATTAAACTATGTGTCGATGCCGGTCCTTCGTCTCCGAGCTTCCGCCTTCGATCTCGAACCTCCACGGATGCTTTGGCTCCCAAAACACTATTTTCTCTCTTCCTACAAAGTGTATTTCAAAATTAGGGTGGAAAATCTACCAAATTCGCCTCCCCTTACAAGAATGCATAATGATATATTTATAGGTTCAATCGGTGCAGCGTTGCAACACTTTACCCTAGGCGACTGGTAAATAAGTAAACTCTCGATGGCTCAGCGTTGCAACGCTGCTACCCTAACGCGCGCGCCCCTTATCGATCTGGCGTTGCGACGCTGCAAGGCAGCGTTGCAACCCCCGTTGTGCGGTCCTTCATGTGCGCTTCCTTATGAGATAGCTTTGCGACGCTGCTAGGCAGCGTTGCAACGCTATCACCTTGGGTCTTCAAAGCCTCTAGATAGCAATCACGGCGTTGCAACGACATCACCTCGGGTCTACTAGCTTGGATTGATCTTTCTACTTCCAATTGATGTTATTTTTAGCTCCAAAAAGCCTCGTTTCGATCCCGAGTGATCCAAAATGTCTCCAAATGTTTTGTTTGAGCTCTTTACCTAAAATTTAATGATTTAAACACATCAAAACCCTAAAATTATCATAAAACTACCAATAATTTAGCCTAAGGATAACACATTTTGTGTGCTATCAAACACCCCCAAACTTAAACTTTTGCTAGTCCCGAGCAAAAATAGAATTAAACATCAGATTGTTCTTATGCATGCATTTGATTCAAGCCTCAACGATTTAAGAGAAAATCTGGCAATCACAGGAAACATTCAAACATAGCACTTTAGCAAGCAATTTAAAACTTTTCCTAAGTGTTCCTACGTGTGTGTGTGATTAGCCTATGTTCCCTTCATTTTTAATAAGCCCGGATCAACTTTATTAGGCTTTTCATTCAACTTCTCCCTACACGCGTCTTAATTACTAACCTTTGAGCCTCCCTACATTCAAGAATTAAATAACTCCACTCAGTACTTACTCACTTTTTTTTTATCAAATTTTTCTATTTTCTTCTTTTTTTGTGCAAGAACACTAGCTTTCACACATCCACTGCAGGGACCCTTACCCAGAGCACTCGCTTAATGAGTGGCCTAACTGATCACAATGAAGGTAGCTCTTTATGCCCTCATGATTTTTTTTTTAGCAAACAAATAACAAAGGCCAACTAATTCACATATTATACAGGTCATGCACTTCATTTTGTTATTCACCCTATCTTGCAGTTTGACTCTCAAATCAGTTCTTAGACCTATCGAAGTGACATCAAACTTCTGAACCTAATAACTTTGTTCTAAGTATTTCAAAACTACAGGAACACAGACTATGTGCATAATAGTGCAGGAAACTCAAGAAAATTTTTAAATTAACTCAAATTCATGTCATGCTCTCAGGTTTCAGTGGAATCACAAAGATTTCCAATTATATCTCCTCATAGGCTATCATGATCATACTTATGCAAAGATCAATAAATAATTCAGCACATACTCAGGACAGTCACAACAAATAAACAACATCCCACCCCCAAACTTAAACTAAACATTGTCCCCAATGTTTGCAGAAATAAGCCCAAATTAAGTATAAGGGTAAGAGTGGAATAAGCGATCTTGTCACGAGTTATGGAGATCTTTCTGAGTGCCTTGGATAGCAAAAGCATGTGTGTTGGAGTGTCTCAGAACGGGAGCATGGATTTCAACGAAGAAATGCATCGTCACAACCTACAAAGCAAAACAAACAACTAGTAAATACTAAGAACTGAAAAACAACTAGAACAAACTAAAGACAGAAAACAACAAAAATAAGTGAAACTTGGGTTGCCTCCCAAGAAGCGCTTGAAGGGAATGAGAATCCCCGCGCAGCGGAAGACGATCGAATCGTCATGGTATCATCATGCAACATGTGTTTATTAAAATGATCTAACTATTAGATCTAGGCTAAACATGCTAAATTGTACAGCAAGAAGAACATACTTACTTGTTGTAGACCAATTCAGCAATCTCTCCTGCAGATCACGATTCTTCGTGCTCCTCGATCTCAACGAACTCTTCCCACGATCGGATCCCAAACACTACCAAATGATCTTCTTGGTTGTTCTCTTTTGGAGAAGGGAAGTTGGTGGGAACTTTTGTGTTTTGGAAGGTGAAGAGAATTGAGAGAGAAGAGAGAATTTCACTTTTGGATTCTTAGGGCAAAATCCAAAAATGACAACTTTACTTACCAACCCATCTTACAAAGGGTTTAAATAGTGGAATGATGAAGTTCACAACTTCACATTATTACCACTTTACCACAACCATATGTTATGTAAATCTCATTTACATAATTATATAATATAAGATATCTCATATCTTATGTTGCAAATCTCATTTGCAATAATTGTGGATGTAATTAAATTGAATCACATTCAATTTATTTTCTCTCAATCAATTTCTCCAATTAGCCTTTAATTCAACAATTAGGCTAATATATAGTTTATTATGAATCTCATTCATATTAAACTATATATTATATCATCTATATGATATAAATACTCTTAAAGTGAAATTGAACACTTCAATTTCATGCCAAAACATTAACCCTTCTTTTATCCCAGATTGAGCCAACCAAAGGCCCCTAATGGACCTACGGTGGCGGGCTCCAATGATTTGAGGTTAACGGTCAAACTCTTTGACCCGGTCAACCAATGTTCATTAGCTACTGATAACACTCCACTAAAGCTGTAGTTGTACTCCCATCGAGTGTAGAATATTACGTGTCCACCGATATAACCAATGCCCATGAGTCAACCCTTCACAGTTGTTCGTGAGATACACGGTGGGTCAAATTACCATTTTACCCCTCGTGTCTACATCTTGTTCCTTAAGTCCCCACCTGCTCCTCTAATGAACAACATATTGTGATGGTCCAACCATACACAACACCCTTCTCGGGCGGTGAGAAGGTGGCGCCGTTGTCCAAGCCCGAGAAAACACTCTGAAGGGAACAACCCCTCTAGATTCCCTATAGGTGGGAGCAGTGAATTTCATCTCGCGTAGTTAGGTTCCCGACTCTCTACTTGGTTCTCGTCCACGAGAAGATAGGCATATTGGGCAAGTGGCGAGACCACCCTCACCCGTACTAGTCAAAGGGACGGACTTCGCAAGCGAGGAGTCCGTGACACGCTCGGGACTCGGTCGAGTCACAAATGGTCATCTATGAATTTATTAGTTTTTACCATCAGCGGTGTTATATCGAGAAGTCTAATAATTCACGATCCCGATCTTGTACAATCTCATTGTGCAGGATGTCCCCACTCGCATGTCAACCACATGAGCGAGTCGGATCACCTCGTTTGTATCTAATACAAAGCGGGCGCATCCACCGTGTATCCGAGATTAGGTCTCCAACCTCATCCTTATCATCATCAGACCGTTCGGATCATTTACTCGAACGTGATCCTCCTTATGTGTCAACTACACACCGTTCAAGTTCTAGTTTTCTTATATATTCAATGACCCTGGAGTTTAGTTTATTGTAAAGGTTTAAAATATTGCGAGACACAAAGTAAAGAAATGAATAACTCTTATTAATTTCAAAACAATATTTTACAAACACGAGATTAGGACAGAAATCCCAACAACGCTTTCTTTAACGTCTTTAGCTAGACTGTACTCCCTCAAGGTGTTTCTTTCCTTGCTTACGATTGCACAGGTGATGTGTTCATTTGGCCAATCTGGTCTCTATATTCTTTATTGCGGCTCCATGAGTAGTCACTATACAGATAGATTGGTGATCGCATTCTCGGTGGTTGGACCTGAGATAGATGGTGATCGCATTCTCCATTTGGTTGGACCGACTTCTGGATTCAGCTATGAAGGAGTGCAATGTCTCTTCCAGAGATGGTTTCCTCTCTGATGTAGAAGCATGCCCTGTAGGGGGATTCGCCACATTTTTGTTGTTAGCATAAGAGAAATTCTCATGATACCTCAAACCTGGATTATAATGTGTTGGGAGGTTATTCTGATTCTGGTTTCCTCCATAGGTGTTGCTTCTGTTGTTCAGGTAGTGCAATTGCTCCATAGTGGATTATCCATTGGGCTGGGAGCATTGAGAGGACATCCCTTTTTGTGGTGATCCTGCAAAATTATTCAGAGCATGAGTGAGAGATGCCATATGAGATCTAAGAGAGGTTACCTCATCCAGTTAATATAGTCCAGCTACTAGCTTAGATCACATGCGTTTTCAGAGGCTTTGGTAGTTGGCGATTGACACTTCCTCGAGGAGGGCACGTGCTTACAGCGCATCTTCGCCATGAAAGCCCCTCCAGCGAGATGGCATCGAGAATGGTCTGGTCTTACCTTCCAGGTCCATTATAGAACAATTGTACACTGGAGCCATTACGGGTAACCATGCTGTGGGCACCTCCTGAGCATGTCCTTGTATCTTTCTCATGTTGGGATTAATGCCCTAAACTTGTGTAATCTTGATCAATTAAATAAAGTGTTATTTGTTTTGATAAGATTACAGTCTTTCTTTTATAAATCTAATAAACTAAGCTCCAAGGTTATAACGTTTATCTTGAAATCAGTGTAGTGGACACTATTTGGATTGAATTCAAGATTATAACCTAAATAGTCTATGGTATAAGAATAAGGTTGGAAACTTCATTCAGTAACACCATGGATGCTGACCCACTTTGTAATTAGTACAAATGAGGTAATCCAACTCATTCATGTAGTTGACATGTGAGTGGGGGCATCTGTATGAAGAGTTCATACAAGATCGGATCATGAAATTATTAGTCTAACCGAAGATAACATCGTTAACAGGATAAGACTAGTAATTTATAGATGGTCATTAGTGACTTGACTGAATCACGAGCAAGTTAAGAACTCCTGCTTATAGGGGTTTGTCCTTAGACTAGTATGAGTGAGAGTGACCAGTAGCCGACTCAATAAGCCTACCTTCTCAGGGACAAAACCTCGTAGGTAGCTGGAAACTTAACTGTGCAAGATGGAATTCACTCATTCCTCTATCGAGGAATTAGATAGGTTGTTCCCTTAAGAAGCGACTCGGTCTTGAACAACGGCCCCCGCCTCTATGAGGGTATGAGTCAAGGTAGGACCTTAGACTTGTTGTTCATTAGAGGATCAATGGTGCTTAAGGAGCAAAGAGGTCATCACAGGGGTAAAACGGTAATTTGACCCAACTGTGATTACGAACAACCTGTGAAGGGTCGACTCATGGGCAATGACTATATCAGTGGACACAATAATATCTACAGTGAGGAGAGTGCAACTACAAGTCTATAGTGGAGTGACTTGTAGTTAATGAATATTGATTAAGCTGGATCAAAGAGTTTGATCAGTTAATTCCACATCATTGGAGCTCATGATCCGTAGGTTCATTAGATCCTCCGTTGGCTTAACATGGTAATATAGAGGGTATAAAGTTAGGAGTGAAATTGAAGTGTTCAATTTTATACATGAGGAGTTATATCAATTATATATGATATAATTGATATAATATATATAATTTTAATGTGAATTAGACTATATACTAAAGAGAGATTAAAGGAGGGGTAGGATGGTCATTTCCATCCCAATTCTCTATATATATGGTTGCATGAGATGCAACTAGGTTAAGGGTTATTCATAGAATCACTAGCCTCCTTATTGTGTTGTTGGAAGAGTTCCAAAACACACATCTCTCTCAAAATACCTCACATCTCCTAAAGGGAACCCACCTTCCTCCCTCACCTAGAGAACAACGGAGAAGATTCGGTGGTGGTCGTGTCTTCGCACGTTGGAGTTCTTATTCTTTGAGATCGTCGTGTAGTGGAGAGAGGAGCACTTGAAGAAACGTTCTTCAAAGGTAAATTTTTGCTGTCCAAACTCTTATTTTATGCTTAATCCATATTTTACGTTCTTGAAATTTCCATTGTAACTAAAACAAGAGCGCGCGATTTGCAATCGCTTCCGCTGCGGGGACTTCGATTCCCTTTATCTCATGCCTTGAATAGCTGCTCTCCCTCTTGCTGCCTAAATGTTCCTATCTCAGTCCTTAACTTTGCAGCCCTCACGGGTGGAAAAAATTTAGTCATGAAGGCTTGGGCCAATTCCTCCCAGGAAGTGATACTACATGAGGGAAGGGATCCTAGCCATTCTTTGGTTCTGCCCTGCAAAGAGAAAGGAAAGAGTCGTAAGCGAATACTATCAGCAGAGATACCATTCATTTTAAATGTACCACAGATTTCTAAGAAATTTTGAAGATGTGAGTTAGGATCTTCTGTGGCTAAGCCTCTGAAAGCACCTTCCCTAACCATCTGTATCAGCCCTGTCTTAAGTTCAAAATTATTAGCATTGATAGGGACATGGACTATTCCAGCCTGCTCAGAATTAAACACAGGTTGGAAATACTCCCTGATAGGTTTAGGGTTATTGATGAGCTCCTGATCAACCATAGTATGAGTTTCTGCTTTTCCTTCCCTTAGGAGTCTCCTACAGGTCCTTTCGATCTCAGGATCAAAAGGGTGCAAGTCTGCAGCTCTCCCTTTGGGCATACACCTGGAGGAACAAAAAGAAAGAAATTAGACAAAAAAAAAAAAAATAAACAACTAGAAAATAAAACAAAAAATAAAGACATGAAACATAAAACCTGGGTTGCCTCCCAAGAAGCGCTTTCTTTAACGTCTTTAGCTAGACGGTGACTTATCAGGACACATAAAATTGCTCATATTTTTTGGGGCCCTTCTTGCTAGAATCGATATAGCCTTATAAGTCTAAAAGACTATCTTACTTTTCATGGGCACCAGAGATAAAATTATTTTTGGTATTTTTGTTTAATGACATGAAAGAATTGAAATCAAAGCAAGACTCGTGAGTACAAGACAAATGGTCATAAAAAATAAAGGAAATTTCTAGGGATAAAAGGAAAGAAGACTTCTCAGTCTCTAACTCTGTCACTTGGATCTCCCCTGTGGAACTAAGTGTATCACCACTGCCTTCTTCACTATCCTGATCATGGTGTGCCTCAGTCTCCCCCAAACTATCCTCATTATCATCTGAACAAATCCTCCTAGGTGGCATCTCCTCAGTGGTAAGAATAAGGGCCCGTTTGATAAGATTCCTGTTTCCTGTTTCTTGTTTATGTTTCTCACTTTAGCAAGCAATTTAAAACTTTTCCTAAGTGTTCCTACGTGTGTGTGTGATTAGCCTATGTTCCCTTCATTTTTACTAAGCCCGGATCAACTTTATTAGGCTCTTCAATCAACTTCCCCCCTACACGCGTCTTAATTACTAACCTTTGAGCCTCCCTACATTCAAGAATTAAATAACTCCACTCAGTACTTACTCACTTTTTTTTTATCAAATTTTTCTATTTTCTTCTTTTTTTGTGCAAGGACACTAGCTTTCACACATCCACTGCAGGGACCCTTACCCAGAGCACTCGCTCAATGAGTGGCCTAACTGATCACAATGAAGGTAGCTCTTTTTGCCCTCACGATTTTTTTTTTAGCAAACAAATAACAAAGGCCAACTAATTCACATATTATACTGGTCATGCACTTCATTTTTTTATTCACCCTATCCTGCAGTTTGACTCTCAAATCAGTTCTTAGACCTATCGAAGTGACATCAAACTTCTGAACCTAATAACTTTGTTCTAAGCATTTCAAAACTACAGGAACACAAACTATGTGCATAATAGTGCAGGAAACTCAAGAAAACTTTTAAATTAACTCAAATTCATGTCATGCTCTTAGGTTTCAGCGGAATCACAAAGATTTTCAATTATATCTCCTCCTAGGCTATCATGATCATACTTATGTAAAGATCAATCAATAATTCATCACATACTCAGGACAACCACAACAAATAAACAACATCCCACCCCCAAACTTAAACTAAACATTGTCCCCAATATTTGCAGAAATAAACCCAAATTAAATATAAGGGTAAGAGTGAACAATACTGTCATGAGTTATGGAGATCTTTCTGAGTGCCTTGGATAGCCAAAACATGTGTGTTGGAGTGTCTCAGAACGGGAGCATGGATTTCAACGAAGAAATGCATCGTCACAACCTACAAAGCAAAACAAACAACTAGTAAATACTAAGAACTGAAAAACAACTAGAAAAAACTAAAGACAGAAAATAACAAAAATAAGTGAAACTTGGGTTGCCTCCCAAGAAGCGCTTTCTTTAACGTCTTTAGCTAGACTGTACTCTCTCAAGGTGTTTCTTTCCTTGCTTGCAATGCCTGGAGTGATGTGTTCATTTGGCCAATCTGGGTCTCTATATTCTTTATTGCAGCTCCATGACTAGTCACTATACCAGATAGACTGGTGACTGCATTCTCCTGCTGGTTGGACCGACTTCTGGATTCAACTATGAAGGAGTGCAATGTCTCTTCCAGAGATGGTTTCCTCTCTAATGTAGAAGAATGCCCTGTAGGAGGATTCACCACATTTTTGTTGTTAGGATAAGAGAAATTCTCATGATACCTCAAACCTGAAATATAATGTGTTGGGAGGTTATTCTGATTATGGTTTCCTCCATAGGTGTTGCTTCTGTTGTTCAGGTAGTGCAATTGCTCCATAGTGGATTCTCCATTGGGCTGGGAGCATTGAGAGGACATCCCTTTTTGTGGTGATCCTGCAAAATTATTCAGAGCATGAGTGAGAGATGCCATATGAGATCTAAGAGAGGTTACCTCATCCAGTTGATATAGTCCAGCTACTGGCTTAGATCTGTCGTTTTCTGTAGGCCACTGGTAGCTAGCTGTTGACACTTCCTCGAGGAGAGCACGTGCTTCTGGCATAGTCTTCGCCATGAAAGCCTCTCCAACAGTGGCATCCAGAATGGTCCTGGTCTTACCTTCCAGTCCATTATAGAACAATTGTACCTGGAGCCATTATGGGTAGCCATGTTGTGGGCACCTCCTGAGCATGTCCTTGTATCTTTCTCATGCCTCGAATAGCTGCTCTCCTTCTTGCTGCCTGAAGGTTCCTATCTCAGTCCTTAACTTTGCAGCCTTCACAGGTGGAAAGAATTTGGTCATGAAGGCTTGGGCCAACTCCTCCTAGGAAGTGATACTACCTCAGGGAAGGTATCCTAGCCATTCTTTGGCTCTGCCCTGCAAAGAGAAAGGAAAGAGTCGTAAGCGAATAGTATCAGCAGAGATACCATTCATTTTAAATGTACCATAGATTTCTAAGAAATTTTGAAGATGTGAGTTAGGATCTTTTGTGGCTAAGCCTCTAAAAGCACCTTCCCTAACCATATGTATCAACCTTGTCTTAAGTTCAAAATTATTAGCATTGATAGGGACATGGACTATTCCAGCCTGCTCAGAATTAAACACAAAGTTGGAAATACTCACGATAGGTTTAGGGTTATTGATGAGCTCTTGATCAACCATAGTATGAGTTTCTGCTTTTCCTTCCCTTAGGAGTCTCCTACAGGTCCTTTCGATCTCAGGATCAAAAGGGTGCAAGTCTGCAGTTCTCCCCTTGGGCATACACCTGGAGGAACAAAAAGAACGAAATTAGACAAAAAAAACTAGAAAATAAAATAAAAAATAAAGACATGAAACATAAAACTTGGGTTGCCTCCCAAGAAACGCTTTCTTTAACGTCCTTAGCTAGACGGTGACTTATCAGGGCACATAAAATTCCTCATATTTTTTTGGGCCTTTCTTGCTCGAATCGATATAGCCTTCTAAGTCTAAAAGACTATCCTGCTTTTCATGGGCACCAGAGATAGAATTATTTTTGGTATTTTTGTTTAATGACATGAAAGAATTAAAATCAAAGCAAGGCTTGAGAGTGCAAGACAAATGATCATAAAAAATAAAGGAAATTTCTGGGGATAAAAGGAAATAAGACTTCTCAGTCTCTAACTCTATCACCTGGATCTCCCCTGTGGAACTAAGTGTATACCACTACCTTCTTCACTAACATGATCATGGTGTGCCTCAGTCTCCACCAAACTATCCTCATTATCATCTGAACAAATCCTTCTAGGTGGCATCTCCTGAGTGGTAAGGATAAGAAATTGTTCATGTAAGGCCTTAAGGGAAATTACTAGCTGGTTAAGGTACTGAGCTTTATCTTGTACTATTTCCCAAAGTCCTACCACCTCAGTTTCTAACCTATCCAACCTCTCTAATTCACTATGAACCAAATTTTTAAATTTCAATTCTAAGGTGTATTCTGCCAATTGGTCCATAAGAGAAGATTTGTCTATGGGTTGGTTAAGGTACGAAAAACTATGGTTCCAACTGCCTAGATAACTACCATTACATGAATGTTTATCAATTTCAGGTACAGAATGGTAAAAATTAGACAGATGAAATTTAAAGAAATCACGATGCACATACCTAGGGTCTTGAGAGGGGCAATAGAATGGTGGAGAATCAAAATCATGCAAAGTGATAATTGAAAAAAATTAACAATTCAGATCAAGACTTCTACACAATAGCAACACAACCAAAACAGGGGACAAAAACTAAAAAACACACAAAACTAAAATAAAACAAATAAGGAAACAAACAAACACACAAAAAGAACAAATAAGGAAAGACACACAAACAAACTTTAGTCTAAAATTTAAACTTTTCTCCTAATATTAATAATCTAAATAATCGCCATTCCCTGACAACGACGCCAAAAACTTGTTGCGTAAAATTACTAAGATGTTATTCAATACTGCAGTGTACGGGTCAAGTTTTAGTATAGTGATTTATGAGTCCAAGTATCGTCCTCGGGAATGGGTTTCTAGATTAATTAATTACTAAGATTCTAATTCTCAATTTTAGCTAAAGAAACATAAGTTGGATAGTTGATTGAAAGTAAAGACAAGCAAACAAACAAACATGTGGAGACACGAATTGATAGATTTGAGGGAAGTGATTATACAAGTTAATGACTCAATTAACACATGCAATGAACCAATGAGATGAATTTATAAACAAGAAGTAAAATACTCAAGAAAATCTCTCGATTCTTAGTGAGCCTCACACATGCAATAAACTCCATAGTCTCCATATGAACCTACGACATGCATGGCATTAAGCAACTTCTTTATGTGTTTCCCTAAGATTTCTAAGTCATTCTCATGCCAGATCTCTAAGGGTTTTAACAATTTTGCTCTAATTCAAGCTTTATCTCTTGAGTCCACTTAAACCAACAAATTAAGAAGTAGAGAACGAATTGCCAAAAATAAGGACAAAACATGCTTCAATACATAGCAAGAAAGTCATAACAAGTAAATCAAATCCCAACTACAATGTCTAGCTACTCTTAAATCACATGAAAATCAAACTAAACAAGTAGAAAACGTCTTAGAACGCTATTACAAATTGAAAGAAAAAGAAATTAAACTTATGTGTCGATGCCAGTCCTTCGTCTCCGAGCTCCCGTCTTCGATCTCGAACCTCCACGGATGCTTTGACTCCCAAAACACTCTTTTCTCTCTTCTTACAAAGTGTATTTCGAAATTAGGGTGGAAAATCTACCAAATTCGGCTCCCCTTACAAGAATGCATAATGATATATTTATAGGTTCAATCGGTGCAGCGTTGCAACGCCGCTACCCTAACGCGCGTGCTCCTTATCGATCTGGCATTGCGACGCTGCAAGGCAGCGTTGCAACGCCCATTGTGCGGTCCTTCATGTGCGCTTCCTTATCGAGATAGCGTTGCAACGCTATCGCCTGGAGTCTTTAAAGCCTCTAGACAACAATCACGGCGTTGCAACGCTCTGCTTGGCGTTGCAACACCATCACCTCGGGTCTACTAGCTTGGATTGATCTTTCTACTTCCAATTGATGTTATTTTTAGCTCCAAAAAGCCTCGTTTCGATCCCGAGTGATCCAAAATGTCTCCAAATGTCCTGTTTGAGCTCTTTACCTGAAATTTAATGATTTAAACACATCAAAACCCTGAAATTATCATAAAACTAGCAATAATTTAGCCTAAGGATAGCATATTTTGTGTGCTATCAGACACCCTCTGATTCAAATCGTGAGGTAAAAATAATCACGGCAGGCAAAATCGAGGATTCTGGAACAACAGTAAACCTCAATGTCAGGTTTGTGGGCGCTTTAGCCATACCGTATTGAAGTGCTATTTTCGATTTGAGAAGTTATTGATAACACACAAAATGTGCTATCCTTATGCTTAATTATTGCTACTTTTATGTTAATTTCAGAGCTTTGATATGTTTAAATCACTCAATTTCAGGTAAAGAGCTTAAACAATACATTTGGAGACATTACGAATCACTCGGGATCGAATCAATGCTTTTTGGAGCTTAAAATAATATCAATTGGATGTAAAAATACCATTCCAAGCTAGTAGACCCGAGGTAATGGTGTTGCAACGCCATGCAGAGCGTTGCAACGCCGTGATTGTTGTTTTTATGAATAGAAGAGTCATACCGATAGCGTTGCAACGCTGTTTTGCAGCGTCGCAACGCTATCTCGATAAGAAGACCATCGTGAAGGACCGTGGCGAGGGCGTTGCAACGCCAAATCGATAAGGACGCACGCGCAAGGGTAGCGGCGTTACAACGCTGCCCTCAACGTTGCAACGTCATTGATAGTTTCCTTATATGCCTGCCGCCTAGGGCACAACGTTGCAATGCTGTGCCGATTGCACTATAAATACACCACTTTGTCCAACTTTCAAGGGGAGTCGAATATGATAGTTTTTGCACCCGAGGAGAAAGAAAAGCATTCCTTGGGAGCCAAAGTGTTTGTGGAGGCTCGAGATCGTGACGGGAGCTCGGAGATGAGGGACCGACATCCACACATAAGTTTATTTTCTGTTTCTTTTAGATTGTAACACCGTTTAAGGACGTTTTCTATAACTTTAGCTTGGTTTTATTGTAATTTAGAGTGGCTAAATGTTGTAGCTAGGATTTGATTTGCATGTTTAAGACTTGTTTGTTTATGTACTGAACTATGTTTTGTTATTTATTTTTGGCAATTCGTTCTTCAATTCTTTGATCTTGTTGGTTTAAGTGGACTCGAGAGAAAAAAACTTATATTAGAGCAAAGTTGTCAAAACTCTTAGAAGTCTGGCATGTGAATGACCTAGAAGTCTAAGGGAAACACATAAATAAGTTGCTTAATGTCGTGCATGCTTTTAAAATTCATAAAGAGTTTTTAGAATTTATCGTGTGTGCTGTTGGGATTTTTGTCCTAATCTCGTGTTTGTAAATTACTGTTTGAAATTAATAAGAGTTATTTATTTTATTACTTTGTGTCTCGCAAATTTTACAAACTTTTCCAATAAACTAAGCTCCAGGGTCATTGAATTTATGAGAGAACTAGAACTTGAACGGTGTGTAGTGGACACACAGGGAGGATCACGTTCGAGTTAATCACCCGAACGGTCTACAGTATATGGATAGGGTTGGAGACCTAATTCTGGATACACTGTGGATGCGACCCGCTTTGTATTAAGATACAAACGAGGTGATCTGACTCGTTCATGTGGTTGACATGCGAGTGGGGGCATCTGTGCAATGAGATTGTACAAGACCGGGATAGTGAATAATTAGACCCTCACGATGTAACACCGTTGTGATGAAGGACTAATAAATTCGTCGATGACCATTAGTGACTCGACCTGAATCCTAAGCATGTTACGGACTCCTGTCTACGGGGGTTTGTCCTTTGACTAGTACGGGTGAGGGTGGTCACAGTTACTCGCCCAATATGCCTATCTTCTCAGGGACATGACCAAACAGGGAGCTGGAAACTTAACTACGCGAGATGGAATTCACTCGTTCCCGCCTTTAGGGAAACTAAAGGGGTTGTTCTATTAAGTGTCGTCTCCAGGGCTTGGACAACGGGCGCCCACCTTCTCACTGGCCCGAGAAGGGTGTTGTGTATGGTTGGACCATCACAATATGTTGTTCATTAGAGGAGCAGTGGGGACATAAGGAACAAGAAGTAGACACATGGGTAAAACGGTAATTTGACCCAACCGTGTCTATGAACAACCTGTGAAGGGTCGACTTATGGGCATTGGTTATATCAATGGACACTTAATATTCTGCACTGACGGGAGTACAACTACGAGCTATAGTGTAGTGTTACCGTAGGTAATGAATGTTGATTAATCGGGTGAAAGAGTTTGATAGGTTAATCTCGTATCATTGGAGCTCGTCACTGTAGGTCCATTAGGTCCCTTGGTTGACTCAATCTGGGTTAAAAGAAGGGTTAATGTTTTGGTGTGAATTGAAGTGTTCAATTTCACTTAAAGTGCATTTATGTCATTTATATGAGATATGAATGATATAATATATAGTTTAATGTGAATGAGATTCATAATAAACTATAGGTTAGCCTAATTGTTGAATTAGGGCTAATTGGAGAAATTAATTGAGAGAAATTAAATTGAATGTGATTCAATTTAATAAATCCACAATTATTGCAAATGTGATTTGTAATATGAGATATGAGATATCTTATAATATATGTTTATGCAAATATGATTTGCATAACCTATATTGTGGTAAACTGGTAATAATGTGGAGATTGTAACTCCATGTTCTTTCCACTATTTAAACCCTTTGCAAGAAGGGTTTCTCATCTCATTCTCTCATTTTTTGGATTCTCACAAAAAGGAAGAGAACTTTCTCTCTAAACTCTCTCTACTCTCCTCCCTTCTCCAAAACACAAAAGTCCCACCACTTCCTTCTTTCCAAAAGATGAACAATCGAGACTCCAAGTGGTTGTGTCGTGTTCTTGTTCGTGGAAAAAGTTCGGGATCGAAGAGATCGAGAGAACACGAAGAGTTCGTGATCGATTCGTTGGAAAGGAGTTCTTGAAGAAGGTCTTCAACAAGTAAATAACGTTAACTTACTGTTTTTTCTTTCCATTTAGCATGTTTAGCCTAAATTATTTGATAATTAATTTTAGTGAAATTCTAGTAGCGTAACGATATCATGACGATTCGATCGTCTTCCGCTGCGCGGGAATTCTCATTCCCTTCAATTGGTATCAGAGCCATTCGTTGGTTCTTTGTTATGCACTATTTTTTATTAAAATTAGGTGGGTAAATGCCTTAATTCATGAGATGAATGTTGGTTTGCAATTTTGGATAATTTCGGTTTTTGGCACTTTTAGATTTACAATTTTTATGTTGATGAGATCAATGTAAGGGCCCGTTGATTTTGAGCATTTTGTTGTAAATCGAGTCTGTAAGTCCGTATCGTTCATGGCAAGAGTTGCTGTGAAGAAATCGGAGCGAAAACGGGCGAGAAACGACGAAGAACAACAAAAGAGTTTGTTGTTCTATCGATGACGTTGAGACGTCAATGAACCCTTGCGGGCGCTGGCTTGGCTGTAGAGCAGCGTCGCAACGCTAGGCGTAGCGTAGCAATGCCACGACGTGGAGCACGCGGGGCGTGACGCTGGACGTGGCAGCGTTGCAACGCCGCACGCGTAGTGGGCAGTTAACGAGAAGTTATGCAAACGTGGGCAGTTTCAAGGCTTTAGTGGGGCAGTTTTTCGATTTTTAATTGTAAAAATGTATTTTAATTATTTATTTAATTATTTTATTAAATAATATTAATATAATAGTTATATTAATGTTATTTAATTAAATAATTTGCCCCTAGGTGCCAAAATCGGTCCATTTTTGCTATTTAATTATTTTATGCATGTGATGTATGATTTAATTAAATTTCTATGTGCATAATGTATGTTATATAGATTTAAAATCTCACCTTAGGTTAAACATATTCATGCATCATTCATATTATAAGAGTTATAATATATAGTTTGCATGATAGATTATATTATAAGTGTTATAATATAATTAAATGCATGTTTTAATTTAATTAATATAAGTGTTATATTTTTTAGATTAAAGTATGCTCCTGCATTTATATTCATGTGATGAATTATTTTTGTTATAGTATATAGTTATTCATGTGATGAATGATCAAGCACTATAACATAGAAATGCATGTAACCTAAGTTAATTATTAGTTTTAAAGTGATTAGAACTTGAATAATTAGACTTAGGTTTTCTAGTTCTAAAAAGATTAGAATTAGGAAATCAAAGTATAGTATTTGAATGGTGACTGATTAGTAACTCTGTCTAAGGAAGGTTTTGTCTAAGGTTGGGGTATTTAAGTTGACGCTTGCGGAATACCCCTACCTGGAAACCGACCTGGGAGTGAATTCGGTCCGGAGATTCTTAGATTATACTTATCGTGAGTGCCGTTAATTAAAATGTTAATTAATTTAGTCACATAGACCTAAGTAATAATGTGATTATAAACTTAGGTTAATGCCATATAAGAGTTATATTGGTAGACTTAGGCAAATTTTTGCCGGTTTATCTAGGTCAATCCCTAATAAAATAAAGTGTTGAGTGGGAGGAAATAAAGTGTATAAGATACATTTGATTTTCCAACCACAAATCTTCGTTAAGTCCGCATCGTGAGATCTATACTCGGCCTCGTGGCGCAAATGGGAGCGTCCCCCTTCGGGTGGCATTTGTATGGGTCAATATCATCGCGGATGGAGAGAGTATTTATAGTGAGGGGGAGCGGGACCTGTGAAAACGGGACCCACTGTCTCTTCTTTCGATTCACACCGTGAGACGCCTATGATCCGCCTCTCGCTAGTTTGGCTTTGCACTGCATAATCCTCTCCGGAGGGCCTAATCATGGGAGTCGGAACATCGTGAATTCCCGAAAGGGATACAGTTTCCTTGTTGGTTTTCCTTCTTGGTTCACCCTTCGGTGGCTATTGTTTGGACGGATACTTGGAAACTTAAAGATTGAGGGTGACACTCACAGAATTTATTAAAAGTTAATGAATTCGACCGAACAATGGTAATTGGACGCCTAATGGAATAAGAGTTATTCTGGGATTAGGGTTTGATCGAGAAAGTCTCGTCCTAGAGGAGGAGTGTTCTGTTCACCCTTCGGTGGCGGTCATTCTAAACCTTTAGGATATCATTGCAAATTTTGAATGATCTAGGGATCATGAAACAATTTTTGCTAAAACATGATTGGATTGCAAAAGTTTTTTGCGAGACTAACACAAAGTTTTTGATTTTTCAGCAAAATGTCTAGCTCAATAATAGCTTTACTCGCGTCTGACAAATTAGTGGGAGATAACTATGAAACGTGCAAAAACAACTTAAACACGATTTTGGTAACTGACGACATAAAGTTCGTGCTCACTGAGGAGTGTCCTCAGGTGTCGGGCTCGACTGCATCGCAAAGTGTTCGTGATGCATACGATCGATGGATCAGAGCCAATGAAAAGGCCAAGGTCTATATCATTGCCAGCATATCTGATGTTTTGGCAAAGAAGCATGAGCTGATGGTCACCGCTAAGGAGATCATGGAGTCCTTGCAGGAAATGTTTGGACAACAGTCCTTTCAAGTCCGACATGACTCGCTCAAATACGTCTTCAACGCACAGATGAAAGAGGGGTCGCCTGTCCGTGAACATGTTCTAGACATGATGACCCACTTTAATTTAGCGGAGATGAACGGGGCTTCGATCGATGAGTCAAGCCAGGTAAGTTTTATCTTGGAGACTCTTCCGAAGAATTTCCTTGAGCCAGAGTAATTTGTTATGAACAAGATAAACTACACTCTGACTACTCTTCTTAACGAGCTGCAAACCTTCCAGTCCTTGATGAGGATAAGGACGTCGGAAGCTGAGGAAAACGTTGCCTTTAGGTCTTATCACAGGGGTTCGACCTCTGGGACAAAGCCTGTAGCTCCTTCTCACTCGAAAGGGAAGAAGAAGAAGATGAAAAATGGTAAAACGGACCGAGCTGCCGCCCAGAAGGGCAAGAAGGTCAAGGAAGTTGCAGAAAAAGGAAAGTGTTTCCACTGCAATGAGGACGACCACTGGAAGAGAAACTGTCCCAAGTTCCTAGCCGAGAGGAAGAATCAAGCTAAATGTGATTTACTTGTGATTGAAACTTGTTTAGTGGAGAGTAGTGACTCTGCCTGGATATTGGATTCGGGCGCCACTAACCATGTTTGCTCTTTCTTTTTCAGTGGAATTGATTCTGGCAGCAGCACTACTGAGAGGGTGAGGTGACTCTACGGGTTGGATCAGGGAGCTTGTCTCGCTGTGATGCGAGTGATTGCAGTGAAGCTACATGTTGGCAGGAATTACATTTTGTTGGATAATATGTATATAGTTCCAAGGTTTACTAGAAACCTCGTTTCTATTTCCTACTTGTTAGAACAATGTATTTCCGTTTCTTTTCAAGGCAATAAAGCGTTTATTTCCCGAAATGGAAACTTAATTTGTTCAGCTTCACTTGAGAATAATCTGTATGTTTTGAAACCTAATTCGGTCAAAGGTGTTTTGAATACTTAATTGTTTAAAACAGCAGAAACACGAACTAAGAGAGCGAAAGTTTCTCCTAAAGAAAATGCCCATCTTTGGCATCTAAGGTTAGGCCACATTAATCTCAATAGGATTGAGAGAATAGTGAAGAGTGGACTTCTAAACGAGTTGGAAGAAAATTCTTTACCGGTCTGTGAGTCATGCCTCGAAGGCAAAATGACCAAACGTCCTTTTAGTGGAAAAGGATATTGAGCCAAAGACCCCCTTGAGCTGGTACATTCTGACCTCTGTGGTCCGATGAATGTTAAAGCACGAGGTGGTTATGAATACTTCGTGTGTTTCATAGATGATTACTCGAGGTATGGGTATATTTACCTAATGCATAAGAAGTTTGAAACTCTTGAAAAGTTCAAGGAGTACAAGACTGAGGTTGAGAACCTGTTAGGTAAATCGCTTAAAACACTTCGATCAGATCCAGGTGGAGAGTATATGGACATTGAATTCCAGGACTATATGATAGAACACGGAATTACGTCCCAACTCTCAGCACCTGGTATGCCACAGCAGAATGGTGTATCGGAGAGGAGAAACAGAACCTTGTTGGATATGGTTCGGTCAATGATGAGCTATGCTCGTCTCCCTGATTCTTTTTGGGGTTACGTAGTGGAGAACGCGGTCTATATTTTGAACAACGTTCCGTCGAAGAGTGTTTGTGAAACACCTTTCGAACTCTGGAGTGGACGTAAAGGTAGTTTACATCACTTCAGAATTTGGGGATGCCCGACCTATGTGTTGGTGTCAAACCCGAAGAAACTGGAACCCCGTTTGAAATTGTGCCTATTCGTAGGTTACCCTAAAGAGACTAGGGGTGGTCTATTTTTCGATCCTAAGGAAAATAAGGTGCTTGTGTCGACAAACGCCACTTTCCTTGAGGAGGACCACGTCGGGGATCATTTACCAAGGAGTAAATTGTGTTAAACGAAATGGACAGTACATCAGCAAGAGTTGCTGATGGGCCTAGTACGTCAACAAGTGTTGTTGATCCTAGCACGCCAAGTCAAATTCGTTCTTAAGAGTTGGGAATGCCTCGACGTAGGGGAGGGCTGTGAGACAACCTGATGGTTACATGGGTTTAGCTGAAACCTCAGTTGTCACTCCTGATGATGATTGCGAGGATCCATTGACTTATGATCAGGCAATGGCTGATGTTGACAAAGACGAATGGATTAAAGCTATGGACCAGGAAATGGAGTCGATGTACTTCAATTTTGTCTGGGAGCTTGTGGATCAACCGGATGGAGTAAAACCTATTGGTTGCAAATGGATCTACAAGCATAAACGTGGCGTAGATGGGAAGGTGTAGACCTTCAAAGCCCGACTAGTGGCAAAGGGTTTTACCTAGGTTGAAGGGGTTGACTATGAGGAAACCTTTTCACCTGTTGCCATAGTAAAGTCGATCAGGATCCTTCTGGTCATTGCTGTGTATTATGACTACGAGGTATGACAGATGGACGTCAAGACAGCCTTTCTGAATGGCAAACTTGATGAAACCATCTACATGGACCACCCAAAGGGTTCATTGCCCAAGGCCAAGAGCAAAAGGTTTGCCGGCTTCATAGGTCTATTTATGGACTAAAACAAGCTTCGAGGTCTTGGAATATAAGGTTTGATGAGGCGATCAAATCTTATGGCTTTGATCAAAATGTCGACGAGCCTTGTGTCTACAAGAAAATCGTTGACAAAATTGTCGCATTTTTAGTGTTGTATGTGGATGATATTCTTCTCATTGGGAATGAGGTAGAATTTCTTATTGACGTGAAGAAATGGCTAGCTTCGCAATTCCAAATGAAAGATTTGGGAGAAGCTCAGTATGTTCTAGGTATCCAGATAGTCCGAAACCGGAAGAACAAAACGCTAGCCTTATCTCAGACGTCTTATATTGACAAGATGTTATCTAGATATAAGATGCAGAACTCCAAGAAGGGTTTGCTGCCTTTCAGGCATGGGGTTCACTTGTCTAAGGATCAGTGTCCTAAGACTCCTCAAGAGGTTGAGGATATGAGACGGATCCCATATGCTTCAGCTGTAGGGAGCCTGATGTATGCCATGTTGTGTACTAGGCCCGACATCTGTTATGCAGTAGGGATTGTCAGTAGGTATCAATCCAATCCAGGATTAGATCACTGGGCAGTCGTAAAGGCAATCCTCAAGTATCTTAGGAGAACGAGGAACTACAGCTTAGTGTATGGCGGTGGGATTTGATCCTTACGAGATATACCACATTTCGACTTTCGGACCGATAAGGATTCTAGGAAATCCACTTTGGGGTCAACCTTCATTCGAATGGAGGAATCGTAGTATGGCGAAGCATCAAGGATGCATGCATCGATTCCATTATGGAAGCGAGTATGTTGCGGCTTGTGAAGTCGCAAAGAAAGCTATTTGGCTTAGGAAGTTCATGACTGATTTGGAAGTTGTTTCAAATATGAACTTGTCGATCACACTGTTTTGTGATAACAATGGTGCAGTAGCCAACTCCAGAGAGCCTCGGAGCCATAGGAGAGACAAACAGATTGAGCGGAAGTATCACTTGATACGGGAGATTGTGCACCGCGGAGACGTGACCGTTACGCAGATAGCGTCGGAGCAAAACGTAGCTGATCCATTTACAAAGCCCCTCACGACTAAGGTGTTTGAGGGTCACTTAGAGAGTCTAGGTCTTCGAGTACTTCTTGACTAGGGCAAGTGGGAGATATGTAAAACGGGTATTCAATGCCCTAGTTTATTGTATTACTTCGTTGTAATTTATGTACATTTCAGAAATGTATTTTCTCCACTAGCTTAGTCCAAGTGGGAGTTCGTTGGGATTTTTGTCCTAATCTCGTGTTTGTAAATTACTGTTTGAAATTAATAAGATTGTACAAGAGATTGTACAAGACCGGACCGTGAATTATTAGACCTGACCGTGAATTACAAGAGATTGTCCTAATCTGACTCATTCATGTGGTTGACATGCGAGTGGGGGCATCCTGTGTAATGAGATTGTACAAGACCAGACCGTGAATTATTAGACCTACTGATGTAACACTATTGACAGTAAGGACTAATAAATTCGTAGATGACCATTAGTGACTCGACCTAAATCCTGAGCGTGTTAAAGACTCCTATCTGCGGGGGTCTGTCTTTTGACTAGTACGGGTGAGAGTGGACACAATTACTCGCCCAATATGTCTATCTTCTCAGGGGCAGGACCAAGCAGGGAGCTGGAAACTTAACTACGCGAGATGGAATTCACTCGTTCCCGCCTATAGGGAAACTAGAGGGTTGTTCCTTTAAGTGCTGTCTCCAGGGCTTCGACAACGGGCGCCCACCTTCTCACTGGCCCGAGAAGGGTGTTGTGGTTAGACTATCACAATATGTTGTTCATTAGAGGAGCAATGGGGACTTAAGGAACAAGAAGTAGACACATGGGTAAAACGATAATTTGACCCAGCCGTGTCTACGAACAACCTGTGAAGGATCGACTCATGGGCATTGGTTATATCAGTGGACACGTAATATTCTCATCTTCGCGGGAGTGCGGCTCACGGGCTATAGTGGAGTGTTACCGTAGCTAATGAATGTTGATTAACTGGGTCAAAGAGTTTGATAGGTTAATCTCGTATCATTGGAGCTTGTCACTGTAGGTCCATTAGGTCCCTCGGTTGGCTCAATCTGGGTTAAAAGAAGGGTTAATGTTTTGGTGTGAATTGAAGTGTTCAATTTCACTTAAAGGGCATTTATGTCATTTATATGAGATATGAATGATATAATATATAGTTTAATGTGAATGAGATTCATAATAAACTATAGGTTAGCCTAATTGTTGAATTAGGGCTAATTGGATAAATTAATTGAGAGAAATTAAATTGAATGTGATTCAATTTAATAAATCCACAATTATTGCAAATGTGATTTGTAATATGAGATATGAGATATCTTATAATATATGGTTATGCAAATATGATTTACATAACCTATAGTTGTGGTAAAATGGTAATAATGTGGAGATTTTAACTCCATGTTCTTTCCACTATTCAAACCCTTTGCAAGAAGGGTTTCTCATCTCATTCTCTCATTTTTTGGATTCTCACCAAAAGGAAGAGAACTTTCTCTCTAAACTCTCTCTACTCTCCTCCCTTCTCCAAAACACAAAAGTCCCACCACTTCCTTCTTTCCAAAAGAAGAACAACCGAGACTCCAAGTGGTTGTGTCGTGTTGTTGTTCGTGGGAAAAGTTCGGGATCTAAGAGATCGAGAGAACACGAAGAGTTCGTGACCGATTCGTTGGAAAGAAGTTCGTGAAGAAGGTCTTCAACAAGTAAGTAACGTTAACTTACTGGTTTTTCCTTTCCATTTAGCATGTTTAGCATAAATTATTTGATAATTAATTTTAGTGAAATTCTAGTAGCGTAATGATACCATGACGATTCGATCGTCTTCCGCTGCGCGGGGATTCTCATTCCCTTCATGTGCGAGGCTCACTAAGAATCGAAAGATTTTCTTGAGTATATTCATTTCTTGTTTATAAATTCATCATGTTAGTTCATTGCATGCGTTAAATAAGGTTTTAACTTGTGAATTCATTTTTCTTTAATTCTATCATATTCGTGTCTCCAATTGTACATTTATTTTTTATCTTTGTTTTCACTATCTATCTATCAACGTTTTGTTACTTTAGCTAAAATTGAGAATAAGTATCTTAGTAATTAATTAATCTAGAAACCCATTCTCGAGGACGATACTTGGAACTCTAAAATCACTATACTAAAACTTGACCAGTATACTTGCGGTATTATTGCAATATAATTTTACGCAACAGTTATATCATGGGTTGAACGCGAATGCCAATGGCTATTCCAACTCTCCAAATTCAAAACTAAACACATCCTCTTGCTAATGCATTTTTGGTGCAAAATGACTTGAATAAGATAACCAATGGTATCTTGATTCTGGTGCCTCAAATTATGTGACAAATGACCTCTTCAATATGTCAATTGCAACTGAATATCAAGGAGAAAATAGGGTACATGTTGGTAATGGCTCAGGTTTGAAAATCTTAAATATTGACAATTCCTTTCTTAAACCATCTTGTTCATCAACTAACGCTATATTTAAGCTTCAAAACCATGCTCCAATGTACCTCAAATCATAAAAAAATAATCAATATTAGTCAATTTGCAAGAGATAACTATGTAGTTTTTGAATTTCACCCTTTATTTTGTTATGTGAAGGACCTGTCCAATGGCCAAAACTTGCTCTTAGGCAAGCTAACTGATGGATTGTATGCATTTGACTTGGAAAAAGCACATCTCAAGGTTTAAAAATCTCTACTTGTACCTTATGTACATTCACAATCCCAAATATATCATATTGGCATTTCTTTTGCTACTTCATCATGTAATATTTCTAGTCCTACCTCATTTGATATATGACATAATAGGCTAGATCATCTAGCATATGCCACTGTTCAAAATATATTCATTCAATGTAATATCTCTCATTCTTCAAATAAGAAAAATTGTTTATATCACACTTGTTGTATTGGAAAGTCTCATTGTTTATCTTTCCATGATTCACAAACTATGTACCATGTTCTTCTTGAACTTATTGCTGCTAATGTTTGGGGACCATCTTTTAAAACTTCTCGAAATGGTTTCAGCTATTATATAAGATTTGTAGATGTATTTTCCCGTTATACATGGATATACTTCTTGTCTTCTAAATCTGAAGTTTTCTAAAATTTTATGCTCTTTAAAACATATGTTGATAAACTTATAGGTAACTCAATTATCTGTTTTCAATCAGATAATAGAGGAGAATTTTGTTCATTCACTCCTTTCCTAAAATCCAATGTCAAAGAACATAGGTTTGATAAGATCTAATCCCTTAGCGAAAGCAATTTGAATCGCGTGTTCTTGTAATGTGTTACGTAAATCAAATCAAAACATACATAAAACGATTAAGCATGCATATTAACTTATATGGACAACAAGTATATTACCTTTGAAGACGAAAACAACACGTGCGCCTTTTGATCCTCTCGTTCTCACGATCTTAACGATCTCACGTTCTCCACAAACTACGAAGTAGTTTTGATCCACCCGCTAAATCTTCTCCGTTGTATCTCTAGAAGAGGGAAGGTGGTGGAACCTCTTTTGGAGTTGGGAGAGATTTTGAGGGAAGACAAGTGTTTTGGAACTCTTCCAATAAAACTCTTGTCAAATAGAGGACTAGGGTTGCCTTTTTTGAATTAGGTTTACAAATGTGCATCTCATGCACATATTTATAGAGAAATAAGGTAGAAATGACCATCCTACCCCTATAGTGCTCTTATGATATATTTCTCATGGATTGAACCATATGTTATATCAATTATATCATATATAATTGATATATCCCTTTAAACATGAAATTGCACATTTCAATTTCACTCCAAACTATAACCCTCCTTATTTCCATGTTGAGCGAACGAAGGACCTAATGGATCTACAGATCATGATCTCCAATGATACAAGATTAATCGATCAAGCTCTTTGATTCAATTAACTAACATTCATTAACTATGAGTCATTCCACTATAGACTCGTAGTTGCACTCTCCTCACTGTAGACAATGTTGTATCCACTGATATAATCAATATTTGTGAGTCGACCCTTCACAGGTTGTTCGTAATCACAGCTGGGTCAAATTACCGTTTTACTCATGTGAATACATCTTGTTCCTTAAGCTCCACTGATCCTCTAATGAACAATCAATCTATGGTCCTACCATAAACTTGATCCTTCTTAGGCTAGTAAGAAGGCGGGGCCCCATTGTTCAAAACTCGGATTCAGTTCTTAAGAGAACAACCTATTTAATTCCCTAATTCAGGAATGAGTGAATTCCATCTTGCATAGTTAAGTTCCCAACTACTTACAATGTTATGTCCCTGTGAAGGTAGGCTTATTGAGTCGGCTACAGGCCACTCTCACCCATACTAGTCTAAGGACAAACCTCACAAGCAGGACCGTAGCATGCTCAAGATTCAGGTCAAGTCACTAATGATCATGTATGAATTATATACCTATCTTGATAACGGTGTTACACTAGTAGGTTAATAATTCGTGGTCAGGTCTTGTATAATCTCATTATACAGGATGCCCCCACTCACATGTCTACCACATGAACGAGTTGGATTACTTCGTTTGTACAAAATACAAAGCGGGTCGCATCCATGGTATTACCAGTATAATGTTCCCAACCCTATGCATATACCATAGACCTTTTAGGTTATACTTCAACAACTTAATCCAACTTATGTATACTATACAAATGTTCAAGATCTATCATTATAACCTTGGAACTTAGTTTATTGGATTTAGATTTATATGCGAGAATATAATAAATAACATCTTTATTTATTTGAAACAAAACTACACTTGTTTAGGGCATAAATCCCAACAATCTCCCACTTGTCCTAAAGCTAGTGTAGTACATAATGAACATTACAGTAATGTAAATACAATAAACTAGGACACTGAATACCCTTTGTACAATATACTCTCACTCTCCCTGATTAGGTGATACTTTCGCTCAATGTGTTTACTCCTCTTGTGACTTCGGGGTTCTCTTGAATTTGCCATAGCACCACTGTTATCACAATAAAGTGTGATCGAAAAACTCATGTTTGGAACAACTTCCAAATCCATCATGAATTTCCTTAGCCATACAACTTCTTTAGCTGCTTTATAAGCTGCTACATATTCGACTTCTATAGTTGAATCTGCGATGCATCCTTGCTTGATGCTTCGCCAAACTACAACCCCTCCGTTAAGAGTGGCCCGGACCGACGAGATTTCCTCGAATCTTTGTCGATTTGGAAGTCGAGAATCATGTATCTCTGTAAGGATCAAATCCTTAGCTCCATACACAAGCATGTAGTCCCTCGTTCTCTGAAGATACTTAAGGATTATCTTAACCGCTGTCCAGTGTTTTGATCCTGGATTAGATTGATATCTACTGACCATTCCTACTGCAAAGCATATGTCTGGCCTAGTACACAACATTGCGTACATCAAGCTACCAACAACTGATGCATAACGAATTCGTCTCATATCCTCAACTTCTTGAGGCGTCTTAGGATATTGTTCCTTAGACAAATGAACTCCATGCCTGAAAGATAATAAACCTTTCTTGGAATCTTGCATCTTAAATCTTGATAACACTTTGTCGATATAAGATGTTTGAGACAATGCTAGAGTTTTGTTCTTGCGATTTCGGACAATCTGGATTCCAAGAACAAACTGTGCCTCTCCCCGTAGCTAGCCATTTCTTAATGTCAGTAAGATAACCTATATCATTCCCAATGAGTAGGATATCATCTACATATAAGACTAGGAAAGCGACAAAACTATTAATGATTTTCTTGTAGACACAAGGTTCATCATTATTTTGATCAAAGCCATAAGATTTGACTGTCTCATCATATCTTATATTCCAGGACCTAGAAGCTTGTTTCAGCCCATAGATGGACCTTTTAAGTTTGCAAAGTTTTTGATCTAATCCTGGTTGTATGAACCCTTTGGGTTGGTCCATGTAGATGTTTTTGTCAAGATTCCCATTTAAGAATGTTGTCTTGACATCCATCTGCCATACCTCATAGTCATAATATGCGGCAATGGCAAGTAGAATATGGATTGACTTTACCATAACAACAGGTGAAAAGGTTTTCTCATAGTCCACCCCTTCTACCTAGGTATAACCCTTTGCTACTAGTCTAGCCTTAAAAGTTTGCACTTTTCCATCTACACCACGTTTTCTCTTGTAGATCCATTACAACCTATAGGTTTTACCCCATCAGGTTTATCTACAATATCCCAAACAGAATTGAAGTCCATAGACTCCATTCTTGGTTCATGGCTATGACCCATTTGTCTTTGTCTTTGTCAACCATTGCTTGGTTATAAGTTAATGGATCCTCGCAATCATCATTTGATATGACAATTTAGGTTTTAGATAAACCCATGTAACGGTCAGGTTGTGTTAAAACTCTCCCACTACGTCAAAGCACTCTCAACTCTTGAGGTGGACTTGAGAAATTTGTATCAACAACCCTTGTTGATGTATTATCAGCAACTTTTGCTGGTGTTCCGTCTAATTCACTTAACACAACTTTACTTCTTGGTTGGTGATCCCTTATGTGGTCCTCCTCTAAGAAAGTGGCATTTGTCGACACAAGTACCTTATCTTCCTTAGGATCATAGAATAACCCAACTCTCATTTCTTTTGGGTACCCTACAAAAAGGAGTATTTGAACGTGATTCCAATTTTTTTGGATTTGTCATGGGCACATGTGCTGGACATCCCCAAATTCTGAAATGACGTGAATTACCTTTACGTCCTTTCCAGAGTTCAAATGGTGTTTGTAAAACACTTTTTGATGGAACATTGTTCAAAATGTATACAACAATCTTTACTGCGAATCTCTAGAACGAGTTAGGGAGATGAGTATAACTCATCATTGATCGAACCATGTCCAACAGGGTTCTATTTCTCCTTTTTGATACACCGTTTTGTTGAGGCGTACCATGTGCCGAGAGTTGGGATGTAATTCCATGTTCTATCATATAGCCTTGAAATTTTAAATCTATATACTCTCCACCTCGATCCGATCGAAGTGTTTTAATTGTTTTACCTAATTGATTCTCAACTTCAGCCTTGAATTCCTTGAACTTTTCAAGTGCTTCAGACTTATGATGCATTAGGTAAATATGCTCAAATCTAGAATAATCAATCTATAAAAGAGATGAAATATTCATAACCTCCTCTGGCTTTAACATTCATCGAACCACAAAGGTCAGAATGTAGAAGCTCAAGAGGTTCTTTGGCTCTATAACCTTTTCCACTAAAAGGTCTTTTAGTCATTTTTCCCTCTAAGCAGGACTCACATACTGGTAAGGCATTTTCTTCTGACTCATTTAGAAGTCCAATTCTTACCAATCTCTCAATCCTATTGAGGTTGATGCGACCTAACCGAAGGTGCCAGAAATGTTATGTTTCTTATCAGTTCGTGTATTTGCTAATTTGAGTAATTCATTGTTTAAAACTATTTTAACTGAATTAAACCTTTGCAAATAATTTTCAAGAAGAGCAACACATAGTTCAATACTTTTCCAAAGAAATAAATACTTTATTTAATTGAAAAGAAATTGAAGTACATTGTTTGCTAAGGCAAGAAATAAGGTTTCTAATAAACCCTGAAACTACATACATGTTATCAAATAACTAGATTTTCTTGCCAGACAATTGCTCTTTATTTGCTCATTTTCTTTTTCTTCTGAATCTTCTTAAGTTCAGAAGAATGACTACAGTACTTAGTTCCAGAGGGTGAACACTTCTTAATACTTTTGGAATGGGCAAACAGATTTGCCTCTCCATTCTTTTGTCCATTATTATTCATGAATGACTGGTAAGTCTACAGTTCATTTAGCAGAGAAGTCAGATCATACTCTATGTTGTTCATCGCTGCATAGCCGCGGAATTGCAGAAAACTCTTCAGAAGAGATTCTAGGATGAATGATATCTGATTTTTCTCGTCTATGACCACCCCGTTCATTTCCGCTATGTTGAAGTGAGCCATCAGATTGAGAACATGTTCTCTTACTGACGTTCCCTCCTCCATGTGTGCGTTGTAAACGTACTTTAGGGCTTCATGCTGAATTTGATTTGACGGTTGTCTAGACAAATTTAGCATAAATCCATGATTTCACGAGCTGAGTCCTTGCCCTCCAGCCTCCTAACTAAAACATCAGGTATGCTAGCCAGGATGTAGGCTTTTGCCTTTTCATTGACATTGATCCAACGGTCATACGCATCCTTAACATATTGAGGTGTGTCTTGAGCAGAGTATTGAGGACACTCCTCATTGAGTACGAACTTAAGATCATGTGTTACCAAGATGATGTTAAGATTGTTTTTCCAGGTCATCATATTTTTTTCGGTTAATTTCTCAGTAGCCAATAAGGAAAGGATTGTGCTATTCATATTGCTGAAATACAAAATACTTGTATTAGTTTCTCGCTTAAACTTTAATTAATCCAATCATTTTTAGCTAATTATCTAATGATTTCTAAGTCATTAACAATTCACAATGATATTCCAAATGTTTAGAATGTATGACACCGAAGGGTAATCATAAACACTCCTCCTCTGAATCAAGACATTCTTGACCAAAACCTAATGCCAGAATAACTCTTATTCCTATAGGCTTTAGTTACCATTATTCGATCTGGATACTATTACAACTAATGTATCCTGTGAGTGTAACCCTCTATCTTTGGATTCGAGAGTCCCGATCCAACAAAATCCGCCGAAGGGAGGACTAGGTTGGAAAATAAACTAAGGTAATCTTTATCCTTTTCAGGTGTTCACTGTGTTCTGATCCCTATGATCAAAGCCCTTCGAAAAGATTGTCTGGTCCAGGCCAAACTAGCAGGCTGATCATAGTAATCTCACGGTGTGAACCGATAAAATAGACCATGTGTTTTGTTTTCACAGTTCCCGCTCCCACTCACTATAAGTATCCTCTCCATTCACCTTGATATTGGTCCATACAAACACCATCCGAAGGGGGACGCTCCCGTTTGCACCACGAGGCCAAGTATGGATCTCACGGTGTGAATTTTCCGGAGATATGTAGGTGGAAAACTTGATGTATCATATACATCTATTTCCTCCCACTAAGTACTTTAAGTATTTTATGAATTTTACCTAGGTTAAATCCGACTAATGATTTTAGCTAAGTCTATCAATATAACCCCTTATATTGAATTTTACCTAAGTCTACAAACCTAGGGTTTCTAGTTTATCAACCCTTAATAAACTTTGCTGACATTTTAATAATTTATAGACTCTAAGATTAATTCACTCTCAAGTCGGTTTCGGTAGGGTGTGTTAGCTTTTCAAATCGACTTAAATACTGACCTAGACAGAACCTTTCTTAGACAGAGTTCCTCTTAATCATAGTCTATAAATTATTCGATCCCTAATTCTAATCTCTTTAGAACTAGATAACCTAAGGTCTATTAATTCCAAGTTCTAAACATTTTAAAACTATTAATTAACCTTAGGTGACATGCATATTATGTTATATTTGCTTGATCATCCATCACATGAATAATAAACATACAAAGCATATTCATCTCATGAATCATAATGCATGTCAATGCTATCCAAAAATTAATATAGCATCTTATATTAATAATTCATGCAAACTATATAATATAACACTTTCTATTATAAATGATGCATGAAAATGCTTAACCTAAGGTGAGATTTTCTAAATAACATACATTATGCATGGATATAATTATACAACAATTGCATAAAAAATAAATAGCAAAATTAGACCATTTTTGACACCCTAAAATTAATTAAAATTAATATAATCTAATTATATTAATTAAAATTAATTAAAAATAAATAAAAAATGTTTTACAATAAATTATAATAAAAATAAAACTGTTGCTCGTCGCTGCTCTTCGTGAAACGCCTGCGACATTGCAATGCTATACTAGCGTCGCAACGCTAATGCTTGTCCGTTTCTTCCCGTTTGAGCGCTTGGCAAAACGCCTTCAGCTCCAGCGTTGTCACGCCTGTGCTAGCATTGCAACGCTAACGCCTCTTCGTTCAAGCGTTGTGACGCTGGTTGAAGCATTGCAACGTTGCGCCTCCTGCAGCTTGAAAACTACCTCAACGGCGTTACAACACTGTATGCAGAACAACAAACTCCTTTTGTTGTTTTTGCTCATTTTTGCTCCGTTTTTCTCAACAACCACTTTGCCTCGATCGACACAGACTTACAGACTCGATTTACAATTAAAATTGCCCAAAACACCGGGCCCTTACATTGAACGATTCAATGAAAAAATTGCAAATCTAAGTGTAAAAAATGTAAACATCTAATTTGCAAACCTTCATTCATCTCATGAACAAAAATGTAATCCCATCTATGTTTTTGACAGATCTAGAACAAAAACAAGAACACAATTGGCTCTGATACCAATTGATAGGATCTAATCCCTTAGCGGAAGCGATTTGAATCGCGTGTTCTTGTAATGTGTTACGTAGTTCAAATCAAAACATACATAAAACGATTAAGCATGCATATTAAGTTCTATGGACAACAAGTATATTACCTTTGAAGACGAAAAACAACACGTGCTCCTTTTGATCCTCTCGTTCTCACATCTCAATGATCTAAACGATCTCATGTTCTCCACAAACTACGAAGTAGTTTTGATCTGCCCGCTAGATCTTTGATCCGCCCGCTAGATCTTCTCCGTTGTATCTCTAGGAGAGAGAAGGTGGTGGAACCTCTTTTGGAGTTGGGAGAGATTTTGAGAGAAGACAAGTGTTTTGGAACTCTTCCAACAAAACTCTTGTCAAAGAGAGCACTAGGGTTGCTTTTTTTGAATTAGGTTTACAAATGTGCATCTCATGCACATATTTATAGAGAAATAAGGTAGAAATGACGATCCTACCCCTATAATGCTCTTATGATATATTTCTTATGGATTGAACCATATGTTATATCAATTATATCATATATAATTGATATATCCCTTTAAACATGAAATTGAACATTTCAATTTCACTCCAAACTATAAACCCTCCTTATTTCCATGTTGAGCCAACGGAGGGACCTAATGAATCTACAGATCATGAGCTCCAATGATACAATATTAATCGATCAAACTCTTTGATTCAATTAACCAACATTCATTAACTATGAGTCATTCCACTATAGACTCGTAGTTGCACTCTCCTCACTGTAGACTATGTTGTATCCACTGATATAATCAATATTTGTGAGTCGATCCTTCATAGGTTGTTCGTAATCACTGCTGGGTCAAATTACCATTTTACCCCTGTGAGTACATCTTGTTCCTTAAGCTCCACTGATCCTCTAATGAACAATCAGTCTATGGTCCTACCATAAACTTGATCCTTCTTAGGCCAGTAAGAAGGCGGGGCCCCATTGTTCAAGACTCGGATTCAGTTCTTAAGAGAACAACCTATCTGATTCCTTAATTTAAGAATGAGTGAATTCCATCTTGCATAGTGAAGTTCCTAGCTACTTACAAAGTTATGTCCCTGAAAAGGTAAGCTTATTGAGTCGATTTATATGCGAGAATATAATAAATAACATCTTTATTTATTTGAAACAAAACTACACTTGTTTAGGGCATAAATCCCAACAAGGTTTACCTATCCCTATACCTCAAATGAGATTGTTGAAAGAAACACAGGTTTGATTGACATAATAAGTCATTTATATGAGATATGATTGACATAATATATGGTTTAATGTGATTGAGATTCATAATAAAATATAGGTTTGCCTAATTGATTAATTAGTGCTAATTTGGAGAATTTGGATTGAGAGAAATTAAATTGAATATGATTCAATTTTAAAGTTCACAATTATGCAAATGAGATTTGTATAATAAGGTATGAGATACCTTATATTATGTGATATGCAAATATGATTTGCATATCATATGATTGTGGTAAATTGGTAAATGGTGGAGATTTTAACTCCACCATATTATATTATAAAAGGATGGAATGTGAGATATTCCATAACACAACTTTTCATTTTTTGGAATTCTCAAGCCAAAAGAGAAAGGAATTCTCTCTTCTCTCAATTCTCTCTAGAATAGTCTCTCCACCCAAACCAAAGGGAGTTCCACCACTCTCCCTCAACCGATCGAGAACAATCGAGAAACTGTTTTGGAAGTGTCCAGTTTGTTCGGTTCGAGAGATCGCGGGAAGAGATCGTTGGCACGAAGTGTTCGTGATCGGAGAAGAAATTGTCGAAGAAAGGTTTTTCAACAAGTAAGTACATGCATACTTTCTGTTTTCTTCTTTTAAAATCATGTTTAACCTTGAATTAAATTGTTTAGTTCAATTTTAAGAAAAGATTTTCACAACGAACACCACGAAGTTTTATGTCGTTTCCGTTACGGGAGTTTCATTTCCTTCAATTGGTACCAGAGCCAATCGTTGGCCTTTTCGTTGTGCAATCTGTTTTTCTTAAAATTAGGTGAGTATGCTTTAATTCATGAGATGAATTTTGGTTTGCATGTTGGATGGTTTCAGTTTTGGCACTTAATTTAGATTTACATTTTTCGTTGAAAAGATCAATGTAAGGGCCCGTTATTTTGGGCAAATTGTATGTAAATCGAGTCTGTAAGTCCGTGTCGATCGTGGCAAGAGTTGATGTGAAGAAATCGGAGCGGAAACTGGAGAAAAACGACGAAGAACAACAAAGGTGTTTGTTGTTCTATCGATGGCGTTGAGACGTTGTTCTTCGGTGTCTCAACTGATGGAGATCGGATCTCCTTGAGCAGCGGAAACGTGTTTGAGATCGTTAATGTGCTTGATTGTTTTGCTTAAAATAAAAACAGTACATTGATAAATACAGAACAAGCATGAAATTCTAATCCTATTAGACATGGATTAATTGCATACAAACAAACTAAGTTTAACAATTAAACTAAAGGGAAGAAGGAATTACCTTTGTAGACTCGCAACAACTCCTTGCTCCAAGCAAATTCCAGTAAATCAGCAACACAACAATTCTCTGTTTTCAAGCAGGAACACTACCACTTGGAAAACTCTTTATGTCTCTGAATACTTAGATCTTCCTTGGTGGGAAGGATCCAACAATTGGAAGGTTTTGGGAATTCTAGAATTGAGAGAGAGAGAAAATTCTTGCAGTCTTTCAACAAATTGATCGATTGATCATTCCAAATGAGCAACCTCCTTCTCCCTGTTAAACTGTCGATAGGGAGAAGGGGAGGAGTAGTGGGGAACGTGTCTGGATGACACGTTCCTTCATTTATTATTAAAATAATAATAATAATAATAATAATATAGTTAAATCAAATTTAATTATTCATTTAAATCATATTTAAATCATACAAATTAAATATCATATATTTAATTTAGATTAAATCTCATTTAATCATATTACCCCATTAACCTATAGTTTTAATGTACATCCAGTGCACATTAAATTTTATCCTATAGTTTGCAAATGTGAATCATATTCACATTTAATATTATTTGAATTCTTTCAAATATTAAATTCTCTCATATAATTTAATACGAATCATATTCACATTAAACTTATTATTCACATTAAATTTATAATATATAGTTCCAAAACTATATATATATCGTATCTAAATACATTAAATATATTCCCTAATGAATTTGAACATTTCAAATTCAAATGATCTAAGAACCATTTACGAGCTAGAAGGTGGACCTAATGGACCTACAGATCAGAAGCTCTAACGATACGAGATTGTTCGGTTAATCTCATTAACCTCTCAATCAACATTCGTTAACTACGGGAACACTCCACTAAAGTCCCACAGCTGCACTCTTTTCACAGCAGATATATTTCTGTGTCCATGGATATTGACCAATAACAAGCAAGTCAATCCTTCACAAATGTTCGTAACACCACCACTGGTCAAATTCATTGTTTTTACCCTCGGGTTACATCTTGTGCCTTAAGTACCAATGCTCCTCTAATGAACAATTTGTTTGTGGTCCTACCAACAAACAGAGTCCCTCTCGGGCCAATGAGAGGGTCGACCCCTTTGTTCAAGTCCCGAAGACACCACTTAAGGGAACATTCCTCTACTTACCCTGGTAGGCGGGAAGGAGTGAATTCCATCTTGCTAAGTTAAGTTCCCAGCTGCTCACTCGGTCTTGTCCCCAAGAAGGTAGGCATATTGAGTCGGCGAATCTCGCCACTCTCACCCATACTAGTCAAAGGACAATCCCTTGCGAACAGGAGTTAAGTAACTTGCGCCAGGATTGAGATCAAGTTGTCTAGGTCATCCTAGTGAAATAGAAACCTAACTAGTCAGCGGAGTTTCTGACTAGAGGTTACTATTTTCGTGGTCTCGATCTTATGTAATCTCATTACATAAGATATCCCCACTCACATGTCATCTACACGAACACGTTAGGATCACTGTGTTTGCATCAAATGCAAAGTGGGCCACATCCATAGTTTAACCAGGGTAAGGTACCCAAACCTTATCCCCTAACTATAGGCCCTTTAGGCTGTATCTCGAACCGAGATCCTTTTTATGTACATTACATTCAGTTAGAGATTTATTTAACAACCTTGGATGTTTAGTTTATTGGATTTAGGGTTTAAATAAAGGCAAACTCGTAGATAAGGAACAATAACACTTTATTGAAATAATAACACTTTATTACATTAATTAGAACATAATTACAAACTACGAGTTTTAGGGCACAAATCCCAACAAACTCCCACTTGCACTAAAAGTCTAGTGGGGTACAACCTAATCTAAAACAGTGGTTACAGAGATATAAATACAATAAACTAGGGCATCCATATACCCCATTACATATCTCCCACTTGCCCTAGATTAGCCTATGTACATATCTCGTAGACCCAGACTTTCCAGATGACCCTCGAACACTTTAGCCTTGAGAGTCTTTGTAAACGGATCAACAATATTGTGCTCCGATGCGATCTTCGTGACTGTCACATCTCCTCGTTGCACTATTTCTCGTATCAGGTGATATTTCCTCTCGATGTGCTTACCTCACTTATGGCTGCGAGGTTCCTTCGAATTGGCTACCGCACCACTGTTGTCAGAGTATAAGGTGATGAGAGATTCCATATTTGGAACAACTTCCAAATCGGTAAGGAATTTCTTTAGCCAAACGACCTCTTTCACCGCTTCACAAGCAATGACATACTCGACCTCCATTGTGGAGTCGTGATGCATCCTTGCTTGATGCTTCGCCATACTATAACTCTCCGTTAAGGGTGGCCCGATCCCGATGTGGATTTCCGAGAATCTTTATCGGTGCGAAAATCGAATCGGTGTATCCGAGTGAGGATCAAATCCTTAGACCCATACACAAGCATATAGTCCTCGTTCTCCTTAGATACTTAAGGATATTTTTAATCGTTGTCCGGTGGTCTAACCTTGGATTGGGTGGTACCTACCGATTATTCCCCATTGCATAACAAATGTCAGACCTGCGCACAACATAGCATACATTAAGCTACCTCTCGCAGAGGCATAGGGAATATGTCTCATATCCTCAACTTCTTGAGGTGTCTTGGGACATTGTTCCCTAGACAGATGAACTTCGTGCCTGAAGGGTAATAAGCCCCCCTTGGAATTCTGCATCGAATATCTGGACAACATTTTATCGATATAAGACACTTGAGACAGTGCTAGCGTTACGTTCGTTTTGCGATTCCACGAGGATCCAATCCCAAGAACATATTGTGCCTCTCTAAATCTTTCATGTGGAATTGGGTGTGATCAATTCTTTATGTCGAGAAGGTATCCTACATCATTCCCAATGAGTAGGATATCATCCACATAAAGTACTAACAAAGCTACTTTGTCGTTGATGATCCTCTTGTAAACACAAGGCTCATCAACGTTTTGGTCAAAGCCGTAAGACTTGATCGCAATATCAAATCTTATATTCCAAGATCTTGACGCTTGTTTCAACCCATAAATGGATCGATTGAGCTTGCAAACTTTTTGCTCCTGACCTTGGGTTATGAAACCTTCGGGCTGAGACATATAGATGCTCTCGTCAAGATTACCATTCAAAAAGTCAGTCTTGACGTCTATTTGCCAAATTTCATAATCAGAAAATGTGGCTATGGACAAGAGTATCCTTATAGACTTCAGCATAGCAACAAGGGAAAAAGTTTCTTCATAGTCAACTCCTTCCCTTTGGGTAAAATCCTTTGCTACAAGTCTACACTTAAAGGTCTGTACCTTTCCGGCTGCATCTCTCTTTCTCTTATAGATCCATTTACACCCTATGACTCTAACCCCTTCAGGTTGGTCTACAAGTTCCCATACTAAATTGAAGTCCATTGACTCCATTTCAAGGTTCATGGCTTTGATCCATTGGTCCTTGTCTACGTCATTCATTGCCTGTTTATAAGACAATGGATCTTCTACGCCGTCATCGGTATGACAACTTGAGTTTCAATTTAAACCCAAGTAGCGGTCGGGTTGGGAAACAACCCTCCCCACTGCGTCGAGGCATTCCCAACGATTGAGAAGGACGAGATCGACTTGAGGTCTTTGGCTCTTTCATCAACTCTTGATGAAGGTCCAACTTTGATCAACAACTCTTCTTTGGTTAATGAGTAGCTTCATTTAGTACTAATTTACTACGCAGATGCGTGGTTCCTCATGTGATCTTCCTCCAAGAACGTGGCGTGCGTCGATACAATCACCTTGTTTTCTTGTGGGTCGTAGAAAAGACCACTTCTTTTTTATTTGGGATAACCAACAAATTGGCATAATCTTGAATGAGGTTCCAGTTTCTTTGGGTTTGTCATGAGCACGTGTCTTGGACAACCCCAAATCTGAAGTGTTGTAAACTAGGTTTACGCCCCTTCCAAAGTTCAAAAGGTGTTTCAAACACACTTTTGATGGAAACTTATTTAAGATTTGAAGCTGCAGTCTCTCTGCATATCCCCAAAACGAGGCAGACAATTGAGCATAGCTCATCATAGAACGAACCATGTCTAACAAGGTTCTATTTCTCCTTTCTGACACACCATTTTGCTGTGGTGTATTTGGTGTTGAGAGTTGAGATTTAATTCCATGTTCTATCATATAGTCCTGGAATCTCAAATCCATATACTCTCCACCTCGATCGGATCGAAGCGTTTTAATGGTTTTTCCTAATGCATTCTCTACTTCTGCCTTATACTCTTTGAACTTTTCAAGAGCTTCAGACTTATGATGCATTAGGTATAGATAACCATACCTCGAATGATCATCTATGAAAGAGATGAAATATTCGTACCCTCCTCGAGCTTTGACATTCACTGGACCATAAAGATCCGAATGCACAAGTTCTAGGGGCTTTATGGCTCTGTAACCTTTTCCAGTAAAAGGTCGCTTGGTCATTTTACCTTCCAAGCAAGATTCGCAAGGCGGTAAAGAATCGTCTTCTAACTTATTTAGAAGTCCATTCTTAGAGAGTCTCTCAATCCGGTTGAGATTAATATAGCAAAGTCTAAGATGCCATAGATAGGTATTATTGTTTGGAGAAATTCTTTGCCTTTTATTTTGAGTGTTAGCATTTTTAAACATCTCATGATTTAAAATTGCTTTGGTTTTGTTCGGTTTCAGTACGTATAAGCCATTTTTCAATTTAGCAGAACAAATATTGACACCCTCTTTTAAAATGAACGCTTCATTAATTGAAAAAGAAATACAATAACCAAGTTCTATTAAACCAGAGATAGAAATTAAGTTCCTTTTAAGCTTAGGAACTATATACAGATTTTTTAATAAAAGAAATCTATCTCCGAAAAATAACTTGGCATCTCCCACTGCACGAGCTAAGACGACGTCTCCCGTTCCGACCCTGAGCGTTATCTCACCCTCTTCGAGCTCCTTGAAGGAACTAGTTTCCTGAAATGAAGAGAAAACGTGATTAGTGGCTCCTGAATCAATTATCCAAGTCAAATCATTATTTTCCACTAAACAAGTTTCAAGAACAAGTAAATCTGATTTACCTTTCTTCTCTTTGAGCTCAACAAGGTATTTTGGGCGATGTCGCTTCAAAGGTGCCCATCCACGTTATGAGTGGAAACATTTTCCTATCTCGCAACCTTGGCTTTTTCCTTGCCTTTGTCGATGTGTGAGTGGTGCCTTCCCTTTCCCTCCTATTTTCTTCTTTTGGGTCTTCTTAAGCCCAGAAGATGAGCTACAGGACTTAGTCCCAGAGGATGAACCCTTTTGGAACCTTCTAGAATGGGCAAACAGATTTGCCTCTCCATCAGTCTGTCCCTTATTCTTCATAAGAGACTGGAAAGTCTGTAGTTCATTAAGGAGAGTAGTCAGGTTATACTCTATCTTGTTCATCATCGCATTGCTGCGGAATTGCAGGAAACTCTTTGGAAGAGACTCCAGGATGAACGATACCTGACTTTGCTCGTCAATGACTGCTCCGTTCATCTCAGCCATGTTGAAGTGGACCATCAGATAAAGAACGTGTCTCTCACGGATGACCCCTCCTTCATACGGGAGTTATAAACGTATTTGAGGGATTCGTGCCGAATCTACGCAGACGGTTGTCCAAACATTTCCTGCAGCGAACTCATGATCTCACGAGCTGAGACCATGCCCTCGTGCTTTTTGGCCAGAACTTCAGAAACACTAGCCAAAATGTAGACCTTGGCCTTGTCATTGGCCTTGATCCAGCGGTCGTACGCCTCCTTAACAGATTAAGGAGCGTTACGAGCAGGGATCTGAGGACATTCCTCAAACAGTACAAACCGTAGGTCGTCAACAACGAGAATCGTATTCAAGTTGGACTTCCACGTAGTAAAATTCTCACCAGTTAAACGGTCGCTTTTAAGTAGGCTATTATTGAGGACGACATGCTGAAAATCTAAAATAGTTCTAATTAGATATGCCTTTTAACCCATTGTAAAACCAATCATATTTAGCAAAATTATTAAAGAACCCTAATGTTTAAACTAAACCCAATGTTTAAATTAAACCTTTAATTTTGCAACGATACTTCAAGGGTTTAGAACAAAAGCCTCCGTCGGGCAGTCAGTCATTCCTCCCTTGAATTGAGACTTTCTCAGTCAATTCTCACTACCAGAACATCTCATGTCCCAATGGTTCTTAGCTACTGTTTGTTTGGTCAAGGACTTGTTAACTAGCTTAACCCATCCCGTAAATGTGACCCTACAATTTTCAGATCCAATAGGCCCGAGCCAACAGGCTACTATTAAGAAAGACAAGCGATGGCAAACAACCTAAGAGACCCTATCCATTTTCAGAGTTCGCGGTGTTCCGATCCCTATAGTCAAGCCCTCCGTAGGGTTTGGTGCATTCCAGACAACCTAGCAAAGGACAATAGAAATCTCACGGTGCGACCTAATGGAGAGACCGTAGGATACGTTGACGCTGGCGTCCCTGCTCCCATTTACTATGGATACTTCCCTCATTCACCTTGGTATTGAACCGTAGGGGGCGCCTATTGACGCCACGTAGCCGAGCATGGAACTCATGGTGTGAACTCTTGAGGACGTGAGAGTAAACTCGATGCAAACATCTCGTTTTCTCCCACTGAAGCTCCTTTAGGGTATAGGTTTAACTTAGTCGGATTCTGGCTAAAAGAATCTATTTAAGTCTATGTCTATTATAACTATTATAATTAGGTCTTAAAACCTTATGTCTAGGTGAATAAACATTTTAATTACCTAGAGATAAAATATAACTAAGGTTAATTCAACTCGAGTTAAGGTCGGTTCCTAGGTAGGAGGTGTTAAGTAACAAGTCGACTTTAAGTACCCTGAATTTTGAGACAGAACTTCAGGTAGAGAGTCCCTTATAACCAAAGTCCTAAAGTCCTACTATATTTTAAACTATTTAAAATACTACGTAAGACTAATTTCTAATCCTATTAGAAATTAAAACTTAGGTCTAAATTAATTTTAAACGATTTAAAACTAATTAAATTTTAACCAAAGTTCCTATGTTTGCATGCATTTCTTTATTATAGGTTATGGTTTCTAAAACCCCTTCAATTTATAACTTTTATAAATTTAATAATTAACCTATGGTAAAGAAACTATATTATAAATCCAACAATCAATATTCAAATTGGAGTTATAAAAGGAAATTCAACTAATTGAATTATAAAATTACTTAAACAAAATAACATTTATTTTAAACTAAGTAATTTCATGCTCCATGCAATTTATTTTCCATATAATCTAATTATAACACTTATAATTAATTACTCATGAAAAAAAATAAATTAATCATGCATTCAACCATATTCATATAACATTTACATAAATAAAATGCATGAACATGCTTATCCTAAGGTGGGAATAATCTAAATGACATTCATAAAAACATAAAACTGTAAAACCGGAATAATTTGGCCCCTAAAGTGCAAAAAAAAAAAAATTACATTAATTTATTTCATGAAACCAGTCCAAAAATACACTAAACCGGCCTTGAACCGCTCGAACAGGATCAAAACCATCGAACGAACGAGGTCAGTCTGCGGTGCTTGAATGCCCACGGTTGCTGTAACGCGATGCGGCGTTTCAACGCCCGCTTTGTCGTCTTGCGCGCCTGGTATCGGGGGTAGCGTGTAGCGTTTACCGGCGGCGCGGCGCAACGCGTTGTTGACCCTTGAACGAGCCGCGCGTCGATAGGGAATCTTTGGCGTTGCGACGCCGTTCTTCAGCGTTACAGCGTTCTTTGCTTTGGCAAGAAATGAAACTCACGAACACAAGCAGGCTTCGTTCTTCAATTTCTCCTTCGATTCTCAACTGAATTGCATGAAACTGGTCCCGAACGACTCGTAACTCAATTACAAACTCAATTTTGCACTTTATGCCCAAAAACGCAGGGGCCTTTACATACTAATTGATCAAAATCAAAGTAAACTAAGGACAAAAAATTCCTAAACAAGTTTTACAGCAAACCAAATGCATTTCCCACCAAATCAATGCAATTTTGTTTCAAAACAAAACAAATAGAGCATTGCTCTGATACCATTTGATCGAGATCGGATCTTCTTGAGTAGCGGAAACGTGTTTGGGATCGTTAATGTGCTTGATTATTTTTCTTAAAATAAAAATAATACATTGATAAATACAGACCAAGCATGAAATTCTAATCCTATTAGACATGGATTAATTGCATACAAACAAACTAAGTTTAACAATTAAACTAAAGGGAAGAAGGAATTACCTTTGTAGACTCGCAACAACTCCTTGCTCCAAGCAAATTCCGAAGAAATCAAAGAACACAACAATTCTCTGTTTTTCAAGCAGGAACACTACCACTTGGAAAACCCTCTATGTCTCTGAATACTTAGATCTTCCTTGGTGGGAAGGATCCAACAATTGGAAGGTTTTGAGAATTCTAGAATTGAGAGAGAGAGAAAATTCTTGCAGTCTTTCAACAAATTGATCGATTGATCATTCCAAATGAGCAACCCCCTTCTCCTTGTTAAACTGTCGATAGGGAGAAGGGGAGGGGTAGTGGGGGCGATATGCGGATGACACGTTCCATCATTTATTATTAAAATAATAATAATAATAATAATAATAATATAATTAAATCAAATTTAATTATTCATTTAAATCATATTTAAATAATAAAAATTAAATATCATATATTTAATTTAGATTAAATCTCATTTAATCATATTACCCATTTAACCTGTAGTTTTAATGTACATCCAGTGCACATTAAATTTTATCCTATAGTTTGCAAATGTGAATCATATTCACATTTAACTAATATTTGAACTCTTTCAAATATTAAATTCTCTCATATAATTTAATACGAATCGTATTCACATTAAATTTATAATATATAGTTCCAAAACTATATATTATATCGTATCTAAATACATTAAATATATTCCCTAATGAATTTGAACATTTCAAATTCAAATGATCTAAGAACCCTTTACGAGCTAGAAGGTGGACCTAATGGACCTACAAATCAGAACCTCCAACGATACGAGATTGTTCGGTTAATCTCATTAACCTCCCAATCAACATTCGTTAGCTCATGGAACACTCCACTAAAGTCCCACATTTGCACTCTTCTCTCACCGAGATATATTTACGTGTCCATGGATATTGACCAATAACAGCAAGTCAATCCTTCACAAATGTTCGTAACACCAGCTGGGTCAAATTACCGTTTTACCCCTAGGTTACATCTTGTGCCTTAAGTACCAGTGCTCCTCTAATGAACAATTTGTTTGTGGTCCTACCAACAAACAGAGTTCCTCTCTGGCCAATGAGAGGGTCGGGCCCTTTGTTCAAGTCCCGGAGACACCACTTAAGGGAACATTCCTCTATTTACCCTAGTAGGCGGGAAGGAGTGAATTCCATCTTGCTAAGTTAAGTTTCCAGCCGCTCACTCGGTCTTGTCTCCAAGAAGGTAGGCATATTGAGTCGACGAATCTGGCCACTCTCACCCATACTAGTCAAAGGACAATCCCTCATGAGCAGGAGTTCAGTAACTCGCCTTTCGAGATTGAGATCAAGTTGCTTAGGTAATCCTAGTGAAATAGAAACCTAACTAGTCAAGCGGAGTTACAAACTAGAGGTTACTATTTCGTGGTCCGATCTTATGTAATCTCATTACATAGGATATCCTCACTCACATGTCATCTACACGAACACGTTAGGATCACTGTGTTTGCATCAAATGCAAAGTGGGCCACATCCATAGTTTAACCAGGGTAAGGTACCCAAACCTTATACCCTAACTATAGATCATTTAGGCTGTATCTCGAACCGAGATCCTTTTTATGTACATTACGTTTAGTTAGAGATTCATTTAACAGCCTTGGATGTTTAGTTTATTGGATTTAGGGTTTAAATAAAGGCAAACTCGTAGATAAGGAACAATAAAACTTTATTGAAATAATAACACTTTATTACATTAATTAGAACATAATTACAAACTACGAGTTTTAGGGCACAAATCCCAGAATGAGGTTTCCAACCTTATTCTTATACCATAGACTATTTAGGTTATAATCTTGAATTCAACCCAATTAGTGTCCACTACACTGATTTCAAGATAAGCGTTATAACCTTGGAGCTTAGTTTATTGGATTTATAAAAGCAAGACTGTAATCTTATCAAAACAAATAACACTTTATTTAATTGATCAAGATTACACAAGTTTAGGGCATAAATCCCAACAATCTCCCACTTGACCTAAAGCTTGTGGAGTACTAAACATTACATTAATGTAAATACAATAAACTAGGGCATTTAAACCCTTTGTACAAAATACTCCCACTTGCCCTAGTTGGGGAAGACTTGTAAACCTAGACCTTCTAGGTGACTCTCAAATACTTTAGCCGTGAGAGCCTTTGTAAAAGGATCAACAATGTTGTGCTCTGAGGCTATCTTCGTGACAATCACGTCTCCTCTGTGCACGATCTCCCGGATGAGATGATACTTCCGCTTTATGTGCTTTCCCCTCTTGTGACTTCGGGGTTCCCTCGATTTTGCCACTGCACCACTATTATCGCAATACAGTGTGACGGGCAAAGTCATATTTGGAACAACTTTAAAATTTAGCATACATTTTCTTAATCAAACGGCCTCCTTAGCCGCTTCACAAGCTGCTACATATTCGGCCTCCATGGTGGATTCAACAATGCATCCTTGCTTGACGCTTCGCCATACTACAACTCCTCCGTTAAGAGTGGCCGACCACGATGTAGAGATTTAGAGAATCTTTATCATCGAAAGTCACAATCTGTGTATCTGTAAGGATCAAATCCTTAGCCCCATACACAAGCATGTAGTTCCTTGTTCTCAGAAGATACTTAAGGATCGTTTTTAATCGCATCCCGGTGTTCAAGTCTGGATTGGATTGATACCTCACCGACCATCCCAGCGCAAAATGGATGTCGGGCCTAGTACACAACATGGCGTACATCGGGCTCCCAACGGTGATGCGTAAAGGAATCCGTCTCATATCCTCAACTCCTTGAGGTGTCTTAGGACAACATTCCATAGACAAATGGATTTCATGTCTAAAAGGCAACAAGCCTTTGTTGGAATCTTGCATCTTAAACCTTGACAACACTTTGTCTATGTATGTTGCTTGAGACAAGGCTAGTGTTCTATTCTTGCGATTCGGACAAACTGGATCCCAAGAACAAACTCGCGCATCACCCAAATCTTTCATTTGGAATTGCGTTGCTAGCCATTCCTTGATGTCGATGAAGATAACCTACATCATTCCCAATGAGTAGGATATCATCCACATAGAGAATTAGGAAAGCGACAGAACTATTGATGAATTTCTTGTAGACACAAGGTTCATCATCATTACAGTCAAAACCATAAGATCGATAGCCTCATCAAATCTTATATTCCAGGACCTAGAGGCTTGTTTGGTCCATAAATCGACCTTTTAAGCTGCAAACCTTTTGCTCTTGTCTCAGTTCAATGAACCCTTTGGGTTGGTCCATGTAGATGGTTTCCTCAAGATTGCCATTCAAAAAGGCTGTCTTGACATCCATTTGCCATACCTCATAGTCATAATATGCGGCAATGGCATGAAGGATACAGATAGACTTTACCATAGCAATAGGTGAAAAGGTTTCCTCAAAGTCAACCCCTTCAACCTGGGTATAGCCCTTTGCTACTAGTCTAGCTTTAAAGGTTTGCACCTTCCCATCTACACCACGTTTTCTCTTGTAGATCCACTTACAACCTATAGGTTTTACCCCATCAGGCTTATCTACAAGATCCCAAACAGAATTGAAGTGCATAGACTCCATTTCTTGGTCCATGGCTATGACCCATTTGTCTTTGTCAATATCAACCATTGCTTGATTATAAGTCAATGGATCCTCGCAGTTGGCATCTGGTATAACAACTTGGGTTTCAGCTAAACCCATGTAACGGTCAGGCTGTATCACAACCCTCCCACTACGTCGAGGCATACTCAACTCTTGAGATGGACCCTCTTGACTAGACAAACTAGTATCAACAACTCTTGTTGACGTACTAGTGTTCTTATCAACAACCTTTGCTATTGTTCCGTCTAACTCACTCAACACTACCTTACTTTTTGGTTTGTGGTCCCTTATGTGGTCCTCCTCCAAGAAAGTGGCATTTGTCGACACAAAGACCTTATCTTCCTTAGGATCATAAAATAAACCACCTCTTGTTTCTTTTGGGTATCCTATGAATAGGCACAACTTTGAACGTGAATCCAACTTCTTTGGATTTGTCACAAGCACATGTGCCGACAAATTTCATATTCAAGTGACATAAACTACCTTTACGTCCTTTCCAGGAGTTCAAAAGGTGTTTGAAACACTTTTGGAGGGCACACTATTCAATATGTATCTGCAGTCTCCACCGCATAACCCCAAAAGGAACTAGGAGATGAGCATAACTCATCATTGATCGAACCATGTCCAACAAGGTTCTATTTCTCCTTTCCGATACACCGTTTTCTTTGTGGTGTGCTGGGAGCTGAGAGTTGGGATGTAATTCCATGTTCTATCATATAGTTCTGGAGTTTTAAATCGATGTACTCTCCACCTCGATCCGATCAAAGTGTTTTAACTCTTTTACCTAATTGATTTTCAACCTCAGCCTTGAATTCCTTGAACTTTTCAAGTGCTTCAGACTTGTGGTGCATTAGGTAAATATGCTCATATCTAGAATAATCATCTATAAAAGAAATGGAATATTCATATCCTCTCCTGGCTTTAACATTAATCGGACCACAAAGGTCTGAATGTATAAGCTCTAGAGGATCTTTGGCTCTATAACCTTTTCCACTAAAAGGTCTTTTAGTCATTTTGCCTTCAAGCGGGATTCACATACACTGGTAAGGAATTTTCTTCTAACTCGTTTAGAAGTCCTCTCTTTACCAATCTCTCAATCCTATTGAGATTAATGTGACCCAATCTTAGATGCCAAAGATGAGCATTCTAGGAGAAATTAGTTCGTGTACTTGCAATTTTGTAAAATTCACTTGTTAAAACTATTTTAACTGAATTAAACCATTTGCAAATAATTCTCAAGAAGAGCAACACATAGTACAATACCTTTCCAATGAAATAAACACTTTATTTAATTGAAAAGTAAAAGAGGTACAATGTTCTCTAAGGCAAGAAATAAGGTTTCTAACAAATCCTTAAGCTACATGTTATCAAATAACAGCTTTTCTTTGCCAGACAGTTGCTCTTTATCTGCTCCTTTTCCTCTTCTTCTGTATCTTCTTAAGTCCAGAAGTATGGTTACAGTTCTTTTTCCCAGAGGATGAATCCTCCTGAGAACTTTTGGAATGAGCAAACAAACTTGTCTCTCCATTTTTTTGTCTCTTATCATCCATAAGAAACTGATAATTCTGCAGTTCATGTAGCAGAGAAGTCAGATCATACCTCTATGTTGTTCATCGCTGAATTGCTACGGAATCGCTGAAAACTCTTCGGAAGAGATTCTAGGATGAACAAAATCTGACATTTCTCATCTATGACCGCTCCATTTAATTCCGCTATATTGAAGTGGGCAATCAGATTGAGAACATGTTCTTTCACCGATGTTCCTTCCTTCATACGTGCGTTATAAACGAACTTTAGGGCTTCATGCCGAATTTGTTTGGACGGTTGTCTAGACAAATTTACCACAAAATCCATGATCTCTCGAGCTGAGACCTTGCCCTCCAGCCTCCTGGCTAAAACATCAGGTATGCTAGCCAGGATATAGGCTTTCGCCTTTTCGTTGGCATTAATCCAGCGGTCATACGCATCCTCAACAACTTGAGATGCATTTTGAGCAGGAAATTGAGAACACTCCTCATTGAGAACGAATTTAAGATCATGTGTAACCAAGATTATGTTGAGTCCATCCCTCCAAGTCACTATGTTCTTTCCGGTTAACTTTTTCGCACCCAATAAGGAAATCATAGAGCTAGACATTTTTGCTGAAATATTTACAAACAAACTTGTATGAGTTTTCTTGCTATAACTCTAATTCAATCATGTTTTAGCTAATTATCAAATGATTCTTAGGCCATTTATAATTTGCAATGATACTCCAAAGGTTTATAATGTATGACACCGAAGGGTAATAAAAAACACTCCTCCTCTGGATCAAGATATTCTTGACCAAAACCTAACACCAGAATAACTCTTATTCCTATAGGTTTTAGTTACCATTTTGATGCCGGATACATACACAACTTATGTACTTCGTGAGTGTAACCCTTTGTCTTTAGATCCCAGAGTCTCGATCCAATAAAATCCGCCGAAGGGAGGACTAGATTGGAAAATAGTTTAAGGAAATCTTTATCCCTTTCGGGTGTCTACTGTGTTAGATCTCCTATGATCAAGCCCTCCGAAAGGATTGTCTGGTCCAAGCAAAACTAGCAGGCTGACCATAGTGGTCCAACGGTGTAAACCGACAAAAGAGACCGTAGGTTTTGTTTTCACTAAACCTGCTCTCACTCACTATAAGTACCCTCTCCATTCACCTTGGTATTGACTCATACAAACACCATCCGAAGAGGGACGCTCCCGTTTGCGCCACGAGGCCAAGTATGAGTCTCACGGTGTGAACTTCTTGGAGATAGCGTAGGTGGAAAAATATGTATCTCATACACTTTTTCCTCCCACTGAATACTTTAAGTCTATAAGAATCTTTCTTAGGCTAAAACCCGGTTAATGGTTTTACCTAACTTTATCAACATAACTCTTATATTGATAATCAATATAACTCTTATATTGATTTTATCCTAAGTTTGTTAATATAACTCCTTATATTAAACCTAGGATTTCTAGTTTATTAACCCCTTAATAAACCCGTTGACGCTACTGTAATTTATAAGACTCTCTGATTAAATTTCACTCCCAGGTCAGTTCCCAGGTAGGGGTGTTCCGTTTCCGTCAACTTAAATACCCCAGCCTAGACAGAGCTTTCCTTAGACAAAGTTCCTCTTTTAATCATAGCTTATAAATTACTTGGTTCCTAATTCTAATCTAATTAGAACTAGATAACCTAAGGTCTATTATTTTCAAGTTCTAAACACTTTAAAACTAATAATTAACCTTAAGTGACATGCATACTATGTTATAGTGTTTGATCATTCATCACATGAATAATAAAACATTCATAATATATTCATCTCATGAAATATAATGCATGTCAATGTTGTCCAAAAATTAATATAACAACCTTATATTAATTAATCATGCAAACTATATAATATAACTCCTTATCTTATAAATGATGCATGAAAATGCTTAACCTAAGGTGGGCTTTCTAAAATATAAGCATACACTATTCATGACAATAATTACACAACAATTGCATAATTAAAATAGCAAAATTAGACCAATTTTGGCACCCTAAAATTAATTTTAAATAATATAATATAATTATATTAATTAAAATTAATTAATTAAATATAAATTAAATACAAAACGTTTTTATATTTAATATATATTAAAAATAACGTTTCTACCCGTTGCTGCCTTCCGTGAAACGCGTCTTGGCGTTACGTATCGAGATAGCGAAAGCGTTACATAACGCCGCTTTTGTCATTTTTACGCCGAGCGTTGCAACGCTGTCGTCTTTCTCAAATGCACGCAGATGCGCGATGGCGTTGCAACGCCGAGGACGATTGCAACGCCATTCACAGAACAGCCATAGGAATCTCCATTCCTTGCTCGTTTTCGCTCACATCTTCTCAACAACCTCTTTGCCTCGATCGACACGGACTTACAGACTCGATTTACAATTAAATTTGCCCAAAACACCGGGCCCTTACATTGAACATTTCAATGGAAATTGTAAATCTAAGTTCCAAAATTGAAAACATCTAATTTTGCAAAAATCGTTCATACATCTCATGCACAAAACAGTAAATCCCACCTTATTCTTGAAAATTTCAGAACATAAATCAAGAACGCAATTTGACTCTGATACCAATTGAAGGGAATCGAAGTCCCCGCAGCGGAAGCGATTGCGAATCGCGCGCTCTTGATTTAGTTACAATAGGAAAATTCAAGAGTCTAAACATGGATTAAGCATATAATAACATTATGGACAACAAGTATATACCTTTGAAGAACCTTTCTTCAAGTGCTCCTCTTTCCACGGTCACGATCTCAGCAACAAGAACTCCAACGTGCAAAGACACGACCACCGAATCTTCTCCGTTGTTCTCTAGGTGAGGGAGGAATGTGGGTTCCCTTTAGGAGATGTGAGGTATTTTGGGAGAGATGTGTGTTTTGGAACTCTTCCAACAACACAACAAGGAGGCTAGTGATTCTATGAAAAACCCTTAACCTAGTTGCATCTCATGCAACCATATATATAGAGAATTGGGATGGAAATGACCATCCTACCCCTCCTTTAATCTCTCTTTAGTATATAGTCTAAATCATATTAAAACTATATATTATATCAATTATATCATATATAATTGATATAACTCATCATGTATGAAATTGAACACTTCAATTTCACTCCTAACTTTATACCTCTATATTACCATGTTGAGCCAACGGAGGATCTAATGAACCCTCTGCATCATGAGCTCCAATGATGTGAAATTAACCGATCAAACTCTTTGATCCAGTTAATCAATATTCATTAACTACAAGTCACTCCATTATAGACTTGTAGTTGCACTCTCCTCACTGTAGATATTATTGTGTCCATTGATATAGTCATTACCCATGAGTCGACCCTTCACAGTTGTTCGTAATCACAGTTGGGTCAAATTACCGCTTACCACCTCGTGATTACCTCTTTGCTCCTTAAGCACCACCGATCCTCTAATGAACAACAAGTCTAAGGTCCTACCTTAGACTCATACCTCATAGAGGGCAAGGCCCCGTTGTTCAAGACACGAGTCGGGTTTTAAGGGAACAACTGTCTAATTCCTCGAGAGAGGAATGAGTGAATTCCATCTTGCACAGTTAAGTTCCCAGCTACCTACGAGGTTCTGTCCCTGAGAAGGTAGGCTTATTGAGTCGGCTACAGGCCACTCTCACCCAAACTAGTCTAAGGACAAACCCCTATAAGCAGGAGTTCTTAACTTGCTCAGGATTCAGGTCGAGTCACTAATGACCATCTATAAATTACTAGTCTTATCACATTAGCGGTGTTATCTTTGGTTAGATTAATAATTTGCGATCCAGTCTTGTATGAACTCTTCATACAGGATGCCCCCACTCGCATGTCAACTACATAAATGAGTTGGATTACCTCATTTGTACTAATTACAAAGTAGGTCGCATCCATGGTGTTACCAGAATGAGGTTTCCAACCTTATTCTTATACCATAGACTATTTAGGTTATAATCTTGAATTCAACCCAATTAGTTTCCACTACAATGATTTCAAGATAAGCGTTATAACCTTGAAGCTTAGTTTATTGGATTTATAAAAGCAAGACTGTAATCTTATCAAAACAAATAACACTTTATTTAATTGATCAAGATTACACAAGTTTAGGGCATAAATCCCAACATGTCATATAGATTAAAATCCCACGTTAGGTTAAACATTTCAGTGTTATATTGGTAGACTTAGGTAAATATTAGTCGATTTATCTAGGTCAATCCCGAATAACTTAAGGTGTTAAGTGGGAGGAAATAAAGTGTATAAGATACATTTATTTTTTCGAACACAAATCTTCTTTAAGTTCACACCGTGAGATCCATACTCGGCCTCATGGCGCAGATGAGAGTGTCCCCCTTCGAATGGTATTTGTATAGGTCAATATTCAACGTGAATGAAGAGAGTACTTATAGTGAGTGGGAGCGAGACCTGTGAAAACGGGACCTACGGTCTCTTTTATCAATTCACACCGTGAGACGCCTATGATCCGCCTGTTAGTTTGGCCTGGACCAGACAATCCCTTCGGAGGGCATTGATCATGGGAGTCGGAACACCGTGAATTTTCGAAAGGAATACGATTTCCTTGTTTGTTTTCCTTCGTAGTTCACCCTTCGGTGGCTATTGTTTGGACGGATACTTGGAAATTTAAAGATGGAGAGTGACACTCACGGGATTCATTAAGAGTTAATGGATTCGGACCGAATAATGGTAACTGGATGCCTAATGGAATAGGAGTTATTCTGGTATTAGGGTCTGGTCGAGAAAGTCTTGTCCCAAAAGAGGAGTGTTTCTATTCACCTTTCGGTGGCGGTCATTCTAAATCTTTGGGGTATCATTGCAATTTTTAATGACCAAGAGATCATAGGATAAAAATTTGCTAAAACCTGATTGGATTTTTCAAAGTTTTTGCGAGACTAATACAAAGTTTTTCTTATTTTCAGCAAACAGAATGTCAAGTTCAATTATCGCCCTTTTAGCTTCTGATAAACTCGTCGGTGATAATTTTCAAACGTGAAAAAATAATATCAACACAATACTGGTAACTGACGACCTAAAATTCGTGCTCACTGAAGAGTGTTCTCAAGTGTTGGGCTCGACTGCATCACGAAGTGTTCGTGATGCGTACGATCGGTAGATCAGGGCCAATAAAAAGGCCAAGGTCTACATTATTGTCAGCTTGTCTGAAGTATTGGAAAAGAAGCATGAGGTTATGGTCACCGCTAAGGAGATCATGGAATCGCTGCAGGAAATGTTTGGACAACAGTCCTTTCAGATCCGACACGATGCCCTCAAACACGTCTTCAATGCTAGGATGAAGGAGGGAACATCTGTCCGTGAAAACGTTCTAGACATGATGACCCACTTTAATCTGGCACAGATGAATGGGGCTTCGATCGACGAGTCGAACCAGGTCAGCTTTATAATAGAGACTCTTCTGAAGAGTTTCCTTCAGTTTCGTAGCAATGATGTTACGAACAAAATTAGCTACACTCTGACCACCCTACTCAACAAACTACATAACTTCAAGTCCTTGATGAGGATCAGGGGACCGGAAGCTGAGGCAAATGTTGCCTTCAGGTCCTATCACAGAGGTTTGACCTCTAGAACAAAATCTGTAGGTTCTTCAGGCCCGAAAGGAAAGAAGAAGAAGTTGAAGAAGGGTAAAGCTGACCGCGTTGCCGCCTAGAAGGGCAAAAAGGTCAAGGAAGTTGCGGAGAAAGAAAAGTGTGTCCACTGCAACGAGGATGGTCACTGAAAGAGAAACTGTCCTAAGTTCCTTGCCGACAGGAAGAAAGAAGGTAAATGTGATTTACGTGTAATTGAAACCTGTTTAGTGGAGAGTAATGACTTTGTCTGGATACTGGATTCAGGCGCCACTAACCATGTTTGTTCTTCTTTTCAGGGAATTAATTCCTGGCAGCGGCTGCGAGAGGGTGAGATAACACTACGGGTTGGATCTGGGGAGGTTGTCTCTACTGCAACGTTCGACACAGTGAAGCTCTTTTTTGGCGGAAAGTACTTATTATTAGCTAATTTGTACATAGTACCAGGGTTTACTAGAAACCTAGTTTCTATTTCCTGCCTTATTGAACATTGTATTTCTTTTACTTTTGAATTAAATAAAGCACGTTTATTTCTTTCAAAGGCAACTTGTTATGTTCAGCTTCACTTGAGAGTAATTTATACGTTTTAAAGCCTAATTCGATCAAAAGTGTTTTGAATACTGAGTTGTTTAAAATGGCAGAAACACGAACTAAAAGAATGAAAGTTTCTCCTAAAGAAAATGCCCATCTTTGGCATCTAAGGTTAGGCCACATAAATCTCAATAGGATTGAGAGACTATGAAGAGTGGACTTCTAAGCGAGTTGGAAGAAAACTCTTTACTAGTATGTGAGTCATGCCTTGAAGGCAAAATGACCAAACGTCCTTTTAGTAGAAAAGGATATAGAGCCAAAGAGCCTCTTGAGCTTATACATTCTGACCTATGTGGTACAATGAGTGTTAAAGCACGAGGAGGTTACGAATACTTTGTATCTTTCATAGATGACTATTCGAGATATGGGTATACTTACCTAATGCATAAGAAGTCTGAAACTCTTGAAAAGTTCAAGGAGTACAAGACTGAGGTTGAGAACCTGTTAGGTAAAATAATTAAAACACTTCGATCGGATCGAGGTGGAGAGTATATGGACACTGAATTTCAGGACTATATGATAGAACATGGAATTACGTCCCAACTCTCAGCACCTGGTATGCCACAGCAGAATGGTGTATCGGAGAGGAGAAACAGAACCCTGTTCCGTCGAAGAGTGTTTGTGAAACATGTTGGGATTTGTGCCCTAAACTCGTAGTTTGTAATTATGTTCTAATTATTGTAATAAAGTGTTATTATTTCAATAAAGTGTTATTGTTCGTTATCTACGAGTTTGCCTTTATTTAAACCCTAAATCCAATAAACTAAACATCCAAGGCTGTTAAATGAATCTCGAACTGAATGTAATGTACATAAAAAGGATCTCGGTTCGAGATACAACCTAAAGGGTCTATAGTTAGGGGATAAGGTTTGGGTACCTTACCCTGGTTAAACTATGGATGTGGCCCACTTTGTATTTGATACAAACACAGTCATCCTAACGTGTTCGTGTAGATGACATGTGAGTGGGGATATCCTATGTAATGAGATTACATAAGACCGAACCACGAAATAGTAACCTTTAGTTGTAACTCCGTTGACTAGTTAGGTTTCTATTTCACTAGGATGACCTAGGCAACTTGATCTCAACCCTGAGCAGGTTACGAACTCCTGTTTGCGAGGGATTGTCCTTTGACTAGTATGGGTGAGAGTGACGAGATACGCCGACTCAATATGCCTACCTTCTTGGGGACAAGACCGAGCGAACGGCTGGGAACTTAACTTAGCAAGATGGAATTCACTCATTCCCGCCTACTAGGGTAAGTAGAGGAATGCTCCCTTAGGTGGTATCTCCGGGACTTGAACAAAGGGCCCGACCCTCTCATTGGCCCGAGAGGGACTATGTTTGTTGGTAGAACCACAAAGAAATTATTCATCAGAGGAGCACTGGTACTTAAGGCACAAGATGTAACCCAGGGGTAAAACGATAATTTGACCCACCTGGTAATACGAACATTCGTGAAAGATTGACTTGCTGTTATTGGTCAATATCCATGGACACAGAAATATATCTGCAGTGAGAAGAGTGCAGTTGTGGGACTTTAGTGGAGTGTTCCCGCAATTAACGAATGTTGATTGGGAGGTTAATGAGATTAACCGAGCAATCTCATATCGTTGGAGCTTCTGATCTGTAGGTCCATTAGGTCCACCTTCTAGCTCGTAAAGGGTTCTTAGATCATTTGAGTTTGAAATGTTCAAATTCATTAGGGAATAAATTTAATGTATATTGATACGATATAATATATAGTTTTGGAACTATATATTATAAATTTAATGTGAATAAGATTCATACTAAATTACATGAGAGAATTAAATATTTGAAATAGTTCAAATATTAAATTCAAATGTGAATGTGATTCATATTTGAAAACTATAGGTTAAATCATAATGTGCATGAGATGTACATTAAACTATAGGTTAAAGGGTAAAATGATTAAATATGATTTAATCAATTTAATTAATATTATAATTGAATTAAATGTGATTTGATTTAATGTAATTAATTAATATTTGATTAATTAATATAATATTAATTGGGAACGTGTCAGGAGGACACGTTCCCACTACTCCCAACTCCCCTCGATAGGGGAGTGGGAGTTACTTTTGATGAAGTCCTTCTCCTGGTGAGAAGGACAGATGAATAGTATGATCGATCATTTTGGATTATTCTTCTTGCAATTGGAGAATTGCTGCAAGAATACTCTCTCTCTCACACTCTTATTCCCAAAAAACCATCTAATTGTTGGATCCTTCCCACCAAGAAAGATCTAAGAATTCAGAGATATAGAAGGTGCTCACGGTTGGTAGTGTTCTGTTGGTGAAAAATAGAGAACTTTTGAAGTTCCTGAGTTACTGAACATTGGAGCAAGGAGTTGCTATTCAGCGAAACTACAAAGGTAATAATTTCTTCTTTTTCTCTTTAGTTTAATCATTAAACTTAGTATATTTGTATGTAATTAATCCATGTAATTAATCCATGCCTAATTAGATTAGAGTTAATTATATGCTTGTTCTGTATATTTGTCAATGTACCGATTTTTGTTTCAAGCAAAACAATCTTGCATATTACGATCCCAAATTCGTTTCCGCTGCTCACGGAGATCCGATCTCCATCAAAACACCCTTCGAACTCTGGAATGGACGTAAAGGCAGTTTACACCATTTCAGAATTTCGGGATGTTCGACCCATATATTGGTGTCAAACCCAAAGAAGTTGGAACCCCGTTCAAAGTTGTGCCTCTTTGTAGGTTACCCAAAAGAGATAAGGGGTGGTCTATTTTATGATCCTAAGGAAAATAGGGTGCTTGTGTCGACAAACGCCACTTTCCTTGAGGAAAACCACATCAGGGATCATTACCAAGGAGTAAGATTGTGTTAAATGAAATGGGCAGTACATCAACAAGACTTGCTGATGGGGCTAGTACATCAACAAGTGTTGTTGATCCTAGCTCGTCTAGTCAAGTCCGTTCTCAAGAGTTGAGAATGCCTCGAAGTAGTGGGAGGGTTGTGAGACAGCCTGAACGTTACATGGGTTTAGCTGAAACCCAAGTTCTCACCCCTGATGATGACTGCGAGGATTCATTGACCTATGATCAGGCAATGCCAAACATTGACAAAGACGAATGGATTAAAGCTATAAACCAGGAAATGGAGTCGATGTACTTCAATTCTGTCTGAGAGCTTGTGGACCAACCGAATATTGGTTGCAAGTGCATCTACAAGTGTAAATGTGGCATTGATGGGAGTGTGCAGACCTTCAAAGCTAGACTAGTGGCAAAGGGTTTTACCTAGGTTGAAGGGGTTGACTATGAGGAAACCTTTTCTCCTGTTGCCATGATAAAGTTTATCAGGATCTTTTATGCCATTGTCGCATATTATGACTATGAGATATGGCAGATGGATGTCAAGACAGCCTTTCTGAATGGCAATCTTGATGAGACCATCTACATGGACCAACGCAAAGGGTTCATTGCCCAAGACCAAAAGCAAAAGGTTTGCCGGCTTCAAAGGTCTATTTATGGACTGAAACAAGTTTCGAGGTCTTGGAATATAAGGTTTGATGAGGCGATAAAATCTTATGGCTTTGATCAGAATGTTGACGAGCCTTGTGTCTACAAGAAAATCGTCAACAACACTGTCGCATTTCTGATATTGTATGTGGATGATATCCTGCTCATTGTGAATGAGGTGGGATTTCTTACTGACATTAAGAAATGGTTGGCTTCACAATTCCAAATGAAAGATTTGGGAGAGGCCCAGTATGTTCTAGGTATCCAGATAGTCCGGAACCAGAAGAACAGAATGCTAGTCATGTCTCAGGCATCATATATTGACAAGATGTTGTCTAGATATAAGATACATAACTCCAAGAAAAGCTTGTTGCCTTTCAGGCATAGGTTCACTTGTCTAACGATCAATGTCCTAAGACACCTTAAGAGGTTGAGGATATGAGACGAATCCCCTATGCTCCAGCTGTAGGGTGCCTCATGTATGCCATGCTATGTACTAGGCCCGACATCTGTTATGCAGTTGGGATTGTCAGTAGGTATCAATCCAATCCAGGATTAGATCACTGGACAACCGTTAAGGCAATCCTAAAGTATCTTAGGAGAACGAGGAACTACAACCTTGTGTATGGAAGTGGGGATTTAATCCTTACAGGATACACAGACTCTGATTTTCAGACCGATAAGGATTCTAGGAAATCCACTTCGGGGTCAGCCTTCATTCTGAATGGAGGAGCTGTAGTGTGGCGAAGCATCAAGCAGGAATGCATTGTTGATTCCACGATGGAAGTCGAGTATGTTGCGGCTTGTGAAGCTGCAAAGGAAGTTGTTTGGCTTAGGAAGTTCATGATAGATATGAAAGTTGTTCCAAATATGAACTTGCCAGCGACCCTGTTTTGTGACAAGAGTGGTGTCGTAGCAAACTCGAGAGAACCTCAGAGTCATAAGAGGGGCAAGCACATTGAGCAGAAGTATCATCTGATATGGGAGATTGTGCACCGAGGAGACGTGACAATCACGCAGATAGCGTCGGAGCACAACGTTGCTGATCCATTTACAAAGGCCCTCACAGCTAAGGTGTTTGAGGGTCACCTAGAGAGTTTAGGTCTTCGAGTGCTTCCTGACTAGTCCTGTGTTGGGATGTATTACCTAATCTCGTATTTGTTTGTCATATTCATGATTGAAATAAATAAGAGTTATTTTTTCATCACTTTGTGTCTCGCATATTTACAAAATTAATCCAATAAACAAAGTTCTAGGGTCATTGAATTATGAGAGAACTAGAACTTGAACAGTGTTTAGTGGACACACAGGAAGGATCACGTTCGAGTTAATGACCCGAACGGTCTACAGTATACAGATAGGGTTGGAGACCTAATCCTGGATACGCTGTGAATGCATCCCGCTTTATATTAGATACAAACAAGGTGATACAACTCGTTCATGTAGTTGACATGCTAGTGGGCGAATCTTGTGCAATGAGATTATACAAGACCGGATCGTGAATTATTAGACTTCACCGATGTAACAGATTAATGTGATAGGCTAATACGCCGTAGATGACCAATAGTGACTCGACCTTTAGTGCGAGCGTGTTCATCGACTCTCGCCTCGCGGGTCCATCCTTTGACTAGTACGGGTGAGGGTAGTCACAGTTACTCACCCAATATGTCTATCTTCTCAGGGACAGGACCACGTGGGAAGCTGGGAACTTGACTACGCGAGATGGAATTCACTCGTTCCCGAATTAAGAAAACTAGAGGGGTTGTTCCCTTAGGTGTTGTCTCCAGGGCTTGGACAACAGGCGTTCACCCTCTCACTGGCCCGAGAGGGATGTTGTTTATGGTTGGACCATGCAACATTATTGTTCATTAGAGGAGCAGTGGGACTTAAGGAGCAAGAGGTAGACATAGGGGAAAATGGTAATTTGACCCAGCAGTGTCTACGAACAACCTGTGAAGGGTCGACTCACAGGCATTGGTTATATCGATGGACACAACTTGTCCTACAGTGATGGGAGTGCAGCTATAGACTTTTGTGGAGTGTTACCGTAGCTAATGAATGTTGAATAACCGGGTCAAAGAGTTTGACAGGTTAATCTCAGATCATTGGAGCTCGTCATCTGTAGGTCCGTTAGGTCCCTCGGTTGTCTCAAACTGGATAAATTGAGGGTTTACAGTTTGATGTGGATTTGAAGTGTTCAAATTCATTAAAAAGGTAGTTATGTAATTTATATGAGATATGATTGACATAATATATAGTTTATTGTGAATGAGATTTATAATAAACTATAGGTTAGCCTAATTGATTAATTAGTGCTAATTTAGAGAAATTGAATTGAGAGAAATTAAATTGAATGTGATTCAATTTAAAATTCCACAATTATACAAATGTGATTTGTATAATAAGGTATGAGATACCTTTTTATATATGTTATGCAAATATGATTTGCATAACATAAGGCTGTGGTAAAATGGTAATTTAGTGGAGATTTAAACTCCACATCTCACCATTATATAAAGGCCTTTGCAAGAAGGCTTTGGTAAGCTTTTGTTCATTTTTTGGAATTCCATAAAAAAAGAAGCTCTTTCTTCTCTCATTCTCTCTCAAATTTCTCTCCACCCAAATCAAAGGGAGTTCCACCACTCTCCCTCAACCAATCGAGAATAATTGAGAAGATCGATTTGGAGGTGTCCAAATTTTCTTGTTCGTAAGATCATTGGAACGAAAGAGATCGAGATCGGAGAAGGAATCAGTGAAGAAGTGTTCTTCAACAAGTAAGTATTTTACTATACTATTTTTCCTTCTTCTAGATGCATGTTTAGCCTAGAATTAAAATGTTTAGTTCGATTTTAAGAAAGGATTTTCACAATGAATACAACGACATTCAAAGTCGTTTCTGCTGCGGGAATTTCATATCCATGAATTGGTATCAGAGCCAATCGTTGTCTTTTTCGTTGTGCAATCTGTTTATCTTTAAATTAGGTGTGTTTGCTTTAATTCATGTGATGAATTGATGGTTTGCGTAGTGGATGTTTCGATTTTTGGCACTAAATTAGATTTACTTTTTTGTTGATGAGATCAATGTAAAGGCCTAGTGTTTTTGGGCATTTTAGAAAGTAAATCGAGTCTGTAAGTCCGTGTCGTTCGTGACAAGAGTTGCTGTGAAGAAATCGGAGCGAAATCGAGCGAAAAACGACGAATTTGTTGTTCTTTCGATGACGTTGAGACGCTGTTCTTCAGCGTCTCAACGCTGTCCGTGCGGATCCAGGTGCGCTGCAGGCACAATGTTGTGATGCCAGGCGTGGCGTTGCAACGCTTTGGGCATTGAGAACGCAGTGTACAACGCTGGGCACTGCAACGTTGGAACGTTGGCCACTGCGTTACAACGCTGCTGCGTAGTGGGCAGTTCGCGAGATGATTGCGCACGCGTAGTGGCTGATGGGGCAGTTTTTCTCTAATTATGGAATTATGGCATAACTAGAGAAATTAATAATGAGAGATATGAAAATTGAATATGATTCAATTTAATTCCACATTATGCAAATGTGATTTGCATATTAAGGTATATGATACCTTATATTATGTAATTATGCAAATATGATTTGCATAATATATAGTTTGTGGAAGTAGTGGGCTAAATGGGTTGAGATTTTCTCTCTACCCTCACCCACGATAAATAAGTGTTTTGTGAAGCAAATTTGTGCAACGTTATCTCATTTTTAGATTTGGAAAAAAACCAAAATCTCTCATTCTCTCTCAAAGTTCTCTAATCTCTTTTCTCAAAAAGGTTCACACAAACCTCCCTTCTCCTAGAGAACAACCGGGAAGATTTCTTGCAAGTGTCCGGTATGAGGTTCGTGATTTCGTAGAGATCGAAGAGATGAAACTAGAAGAAAGTTTCTTCAAAGATAAAATTTGTTTCCCTTAAATGCTTAACCTAGGATGCATGTGTTTGAGTTAAGTTCGACTAACACAATCGGGGCATTGCAATCCAAAATCGCCTCTGCTACGGGATACCATCCCTTCAATCCCATGACTCAGTAACAATTCCAGTCACGACCAGGTATGTCTTTGTAATTATAAATGCAAAGAACTATTTTACTATGATCATGTATTATGTTTTAGAATAGATTAAATGACTGAATGTGATCCTTACCTTATGGGTAGCAAAGGACTAGATTGAATTAGAGAATCCTTTTATGTTGTAGTACTGGAAAAGATGCCACTAAGAGGACGTGGAAGAGGTCGAGGTAGGGGACTCGACAGATGTTGAGGGGCAGGGGAGAGTTGGTAACCCACCACTAAAGTTACCAGTGGACCAGGAGAAGATTCCCCCACCTATGTCAGACCCACCTCAAGAACAACCAGACCGTCAAGAGGATACTCAGTAGCACCAGCAGCAGGATAGGCTAACCCTAATATGATGACTATGATGGTGGAGGCAATGCAAGCTTTGGTGCGAGCTACAATGGCCACTCAGTTGGCTCAAATAGGTCAAGCACAGAATGATGCATCAGTTGAGGCCAAATACCTAAAAGATTTTAGGAAGTATGACCCACGACCGTTTGATGGGTCTTCTAACGATCCTATAGTGGTTGAGTTATGGTTGCCCTTGAAACCATATTCAAACTGATGAACTGTCATGAAGATCAGAGGGTGTCGTGTGCAACTTTTATGCTAAGAGATGGCGCGTACTTGTGGTGGGAGTCCGCTCAGAGAACTATGGATACTAACGGAGGGCCAATCACATGGAACTTATTCAGGGAAGCGTTCTGGCGCAAGTTTTACCCAACCACGACTCAATACAGGAAGCAAGCAGAGTTTCTATAACTCTGTCAAAACAAAAGATCAGTAGAAGTGTACGAAAGGGAATTCACGAGACTAATGCGTTTTGCTCCAGAACTGGTGGTCACAAAGACTAAGAAAGCAGAGCGATTCGTTATGGGACTAGATGAAGGTATTCGAGGTATCGTATAAGCACTGTCACCCCCAGATTATGCTTCAACAGTGAGAGTAGCTGAGTTGACTGATGTTTAGGCTCAAAGTGTGCAACAGGTAGTGGTTAACCCAGGTCAGCCCCCTTCGGTCCAGAAAAGGAAGTGGGACCAGGAGGGCCTAGATCCCTAACATTATCAACAACCTTTGAAACCATCAAGCAATTCACGTTCCACTCCCAGTCAAAGACAACCAATTCGTTCCGGAAAGGATAGTGGTGAGAAACCACACTGTAATGAATGTGGAAGATATCATTGGGGCAAATGTTTGGCTCGCTCTGGAGAATGTTTTAGATGCAAGAAAGAGGGACATAGAACAGAGAATTGTCCCAATCAAGGTATCAGGGATGCTCAGCCTCCAAGTTCGAGTGGAGCTGGACCTTTTGAGCAAACGATCACGCAAGAAAGAGACTTTGCTAGTACAAGTCGAGATGTTGGTAACTTCGATCCAACGATCACAGGTACACTTCTAATACTCAGATACTTTGCCTCAGTATGTTAATCCAGGTTCTATGCATATTGTTATGAGTTATGCTTAGCTAGAACTAGAACCAAGTTAACATGAGAAGGCTAGGGGGACTCTCAATTTGATAAGGGAGGGATAAGGCTAGTGCTTGATGCTAAGTAAGTAAGTTGGACTTTCGGGGTTACCTTCAGCCCAAAAGTAGACTCGAGCATAGAATTCAAATAACGAATACCAGTTATTTAGGTCCTTATAGAAAACTCCAATAGAGTGACGGAAGCTCAAATTAAAGTCTTGAGACCATTAGGTAATGAGTTTGTATGCCACCACATGTCATTTGAGAATCGACTGGGGAAAAATCTCATGAGGACCAGAAGACTCTTAGTAAGTGAGAGATCAGTCTTGTCAGAGTGTTTAGGGCAAAATCATCAAGCGGGAGAGGCAACCCAAGAGAGTGGAAGAAAAACGAGCTAGATTTTTCGAGCTAATTCATGAGTTGGAACATTCGAGGACGAAAGTTCTTAAGGATGAAACATTGTAACACCCACTATTTTTCAGGTGTTATTAATTTCTTTTTTACGTTTAATTTCAAGAAGAGAATTCATAATTTGAATCAAATGTGAAAATTTTGAGTAATTAAATTGTTTGAGATGTTGTAATGTTTAGAATTTAAGTTTGTGGCATTGTTGTGATTATGCTAAAAATGTGAAGGCATTTTTGGAAAGAGGAAATAGAGGGATGATTTAGGGTTTGAGACAAGTTTGTCTTTAGTGTACATGTTTCTTGAGGCACTTTCTTCTTCTCCCTCTTCTTCACGAAACTTTGCTCCTTCACACAACAACCGCCGACCAAGCTTCTCGTTCCTCTGACTTCAAACGGCGACAGCTCCCATTCACACGCAACAGTACCGAACGCCACTCTGCAAGAAGCCACTACTACTGTCAGTCACTGCTCGCCATAGACTAGAAACCAAGAAGTTTCGTTCAGTCTCCCTCGACGCAGCCGTTGGACATCCGTGAGGCGTCAACAAACCAAGCCCCAACCCATGACTTCTCTGCTACGTCGCCGCAATGCACGTGCTTCACCATTGACCTGCGAACCATGCCCCCTCCTTGCATGACGTCACCGTCGCGAACTAATGCCGGAGTCAAAGGGCTTCTCGTCGGAAAGTTTGCAGTTGCACTGGCGAGCCAAATCGCGACTTAATTCACATTTTTTGCTCGATTCTAGCTGGTTCACATCATTTAAGGATCGGTTTCAGTTAGATCGCAACTCAGGCTCATCGAAAATGTGCTCCACACTCCAAGACGCGCCGCCGTCGACCACCGCTCGGTGGAAAGTGTAACCTTCCATATTTCTTACTCCCAAACTCGTTTTGGACCTCTGTTGTGGTAATTTCATTTATTTAGCATTAGATAATTCAAGTTGTTAAACAAAGCCCCAAGTTTTGATAAGTTTTCTCATTATTAGGATTTGGTGACTTGAGGACGTCGTGAGAACAAATTTCAGAAGTTTCCCGGTCACGATTTCTCTTAAGGATTTATTGCAAGGTAATTAATTAAAAAATATGAAAGGTTTGAGGTCCTTTGATTTAAGGAATAAATGGGTTTGAATTTAAGTGATGGTTGATTGGACAGGTTTGGAAAGCAATTTGAGAGAGAAAGTTAATCTTTGAAATTTTATAGCGAATGCTAAGGTAAGGGATCTCATGCCAAACCTTTTTAAAATGGGATAAAAAGTCATAGATTTCATTATGTCTTATTATTTTCTATTTCGAAAGTATTATGTCTTAAAGTATTTTAAAATTGAAAGTTATGAAAGTCATGTCATGATCTATGATTGATTGATTTAGATATGACCTTTGCATTCACTGTTCATGAATGATAGACAGGAACCATGCATGTTTGTATGTACATGATAAAGTTTGTGAATGGTTGTGACCATTATTCTCCATAAGATTATAAGGGGTTTGAGAGGACTCCACATGACTTAGTGGTCTTCGGACCCAACATGCTTCCGGAGTTTTGAGAGGACTCCATACGACACTGGAGTCTTCATACTCAACATTATTTAGGAGTCTTCGGACTCAACATGCTCTCGGGGTTTGGTAAGATTCCATACGATAGGAGTCTTCAGACTCACCATGCACTGATCAAGAGAACTTAATTGACCACTAAAAGTCGAAGAGAATAGCCATAGTAGTTTTTAAAGGAAGTTTAGGTCCCACACATGAAAGTTTTTTTAAAGTCATGATTGTATGTGTATGCATATCCCAAACCTCGGTAGCAAGGTCACTTACTAGATATTATTTTTATAATACTCACCCTTTCTTTTTAAAATGTTTTCAAGTAAAGGAGAAAACATACAAGGCGAGTGACGAGAATACGTTATTAAGGGCATGGGGACCACGAAGCCTTGTTTTCTGCATTTCTTTTTAAATTAGTAGTCTTTTAAACAATTTTGTTTTCCGCCAAAGTAGCATAGAGATTTTGAAATTGAGACCAGACTTTATTTATGTTATTTAAATGTTTTGATTGTTTGGGATCCCCTAAAAGGAAAGTTTAAACTGTGATTTGAATTAATTTACTCTTTATCATGTTTTATGACCTAAAAGTGCATGCACAAGTAGTATGTCCCTAGGAGGCGAATCTTAGAATTAGGGGTGTTACACATAAGTTTCAGTAAACAATCCCAACACAACCCTGCACCCCAAACACAGGAATCAGAAACTCCAGGGTTTTTGATTCCAAACCAACGTGACAAACAACCCCTAAAGGTATGTAACGTTTTGCGTATTCTTTTTCTGTGTTTCATGTATTCAAAATGGTACAAATGTCTAGGTATGATTAATGTGTTTTGGTTGGGTTTGAATGTGGTTGGGAGAATAACAACCATCATGGTTCCTGGCGTGTTTAGGGAGTTAAAACTGGAAGAAACCTCTTAGGGCTATAAGTTGTTAACATTCCCTAGAAAAGAGAGAAATTGGTTGCCATTGTGCTGACCTAAGAGGTAAGTAGACATTCAGGCTTGCTTATTAAGATCTTGTATGCAAGGAATGTGAGGCATGTTGAGCTAGCTTTTTGAGAGGCAAGCTTGCTTGAATAAGTATGAAACTTTGGTGATGAGGGATTCATTAGAACTTATTTTTTAGTCGTGTCTACCTAAGCTTATTCGGCGTTGCATTAGTATCCATAGTTGTGTTTGTGAACCTCAGACTAGGTTGTAGATGTAAATTTGATAAGATGGGTTAGACTTGGCGGGATGGATCACCCTGGAGGTTCCACAGTGTTATGAATGAGAAAAAGTCCGTTAGGCTAGTGCCACCTACCCCCATGTCACTCCTAGGCGAGTCCAAATCTCTAGGTTGATGAGATGAGTGTTGGCATTAGGGTTACTTTCCTTTTGCTAGAGCTAGATTAGGGAGTGATTCCTCCATCGCGTCCCGATGTTCCCTTTGACTAGGGTGGTATAAATTTTGCAATTAAGCACCCCTAATATGAAAGTATGCATAACTTATTGCAACAAGTGATAAGTATATTTATATCATTTCCTCAAGGACTAGGCCAAAAATGTTACTAAGTTTAAATTAATTTTAGTCAATGAAAACGTAACCAAGCAAAATAACAATCAACAAAATTTTAAGGAAATACAAATGAACCAAACTAACTACAACTAGACTTGAAATTGACAGGCAAAAAGGACTATAATAAGGAATGGCAGGAAGAACATTTGGAATTAAGAACATACTTGGATTAGGGAGGTTCTTATACTGCAGTAAGGATGCAATGCTACAACAAAGCTCATGCTAAATCATACCATACAACATTTCAACACTTGATCGTCCCAGATTCTCCTAAAATGTAGCCAAATTTCCATTTAAACTACTCATTTTAAGCTCATTACTTATGTGCACGATTATTCCTAACCTACCCATTTCACTGCAAGCATGCTTGTAATCAATTCTTAGTGAAATTTAAAGCAAATAATTTCCTATTCTTTTTTCCAAAATGCAAGGAAATGATAGATGAAAAAGGTTGACCAAACGTAATTCATCTTAACATTAAAAGTGAAGGGATCGAATCCTAGCACGGAAGTATATTGAGTCGCTTTTGATTGCAATTACGTTTTCGAATTCTCACAAAAAATAGAAACTAGATTAAGCATAAATGGAGGAAAAGAATGTTTACCTTTGAAGAACTATTTCTTCACGTATTCCTTCTCCAATCCTCTCGATCTCGTGACAATCACGAACACGTACTAATTTCGAACACCTCCACTATTGCTATTCCATTGTTCTTTAGGAGAGGAAGAACGGTTGAAGTTCCCTTTTGGAATTGGGAGAGAAATTTTAGAGAGGAGTTATGTTCAAGAAATGAAAACTCCAAAAATGAGCATTCAAGTGCCAAAATGCATCTCAATGTACTCTTATATAGTGTGTGAGGATGGAGGTAACTTCCTCCACCCACTCACTTAGTGTTTGCACAAGTAATGCATTATGCAAATCATATTTGCATAATTGCATAATATAAGGTATCCTATACATTATTTACCTTATGAAAATCATATTTTCATAATGCATGTTATAAAATATCATGTACTTTATCTATTAATTGAATCATATTCTATTATGCACATCTCTCTAATATTATTTAGTATGAGACTATTTCTACACTAAATTAATCCATTGGATAATAATCCAAATATAATATATGGTTCAATATGAATCATATTCACATCAAACTATATATTATATCGATTATTTCACATATAATCGATAGAACTCCCATTTACGAATTCGAACACTTCAAATTCGCTCCAAAACTTTTATGCCCTTGATATATCCATGTTGAGCCAACGGAGGGACCTAATGGACCTACAGGTCATGAGCTTCAATGATACGGGGTTAACCAATCAAACTCTTTGATCTAGTTAATCAACATTCATTAACTACGAGTCACTCAACTATAAACTCGTAGCTTCACTCTCCTCATTGTAGGACAAGTTGTGTTTATCAATTTAACGAATACCCGTGAGTCGATCCTTCACAGGTTGTTCATAATCACAACTGGGTCAAATTATCGTTTTACCCCTATGATTATCTCTTACTTCTTAAGTACCACCGATCATTTAATGAACAACTTGTTTATGGTTCTACCATAAACAAAGCCCTTCTCAGACCAGTAAGAGGGTGGGGGGCCCCTGCTCGAGACTCGAAGTCAACACTTAAGGGAACAACTTATCTAAATTTTCTAGCTTGGGAATGAGTGAATTATATCTTGTGGAGTTAAGTTTTCAGCTTTCCACTCGATTTTATTACCAAGATGGTAGACTTATTGAACCGACGACTAGGCCAGTCTCACCCATAATAGTCAAAGGAAAACCCCTCGAAGATGAGGAGTCCTTAATTCGCTCAAGATTCAGATCGAGTTACTATTGGTCATCTATGAATTATTAAACCTAATTTGTTAACGGTGTTACATCAGTTGGTTAATAATTCGCGATCCGGTCTTGTACGAACTCATGGCACAGGATACCCCTACTCGCATGTTTACTACATGAACGAGTTGGATCGCCTCGTTTGTATCAAATAAAAAGTGGGTTGCATCCATAGTGTGACCAGGACAAGGTTCCAAACCTCATTAGTATACTATAGATCGTTCAAGTTATTTACTCGAACGTGATCCCACGTATGTCAACTACATACTATTCAAGTTCTTATAAACATGTATAACCTTGAAACTTAGTTTATTGGATTTAAGTTTAAATGTGTTGGGATTTATGCCCTAAACTTGTGTAATTTTGATCAATTAAATAAAATGTTATTTGTTTTGATAGAATTACAGTCTTGCTTTATAAATCGACTAAACTAAGCTCTAAGGTTATAACTTTTATCTTGAACATCAGTGTAGTGGACACTATTTGGGTTGAGTTCAAGAATATAACCTAAATAGTCTATGGTATAAGAATAAGGTTGGAAACCTCATCTTGGTAACACCATGGATGCGGCTCACTTTGTAATTAGTACAAATGAGGTAATCCAACTCATTCATGTAGTTGACATGCGAGTGGGGCATCTTGTATGAAGAGTTCATACAAGATGGATCATGAAATTATTAGTCTAACCAATTGTAACACCGCTAATGAGGATAAGACTAGTAATTTATAGATGGTCATTAGTGACTCGACACAATCTCTGAGCAAGTTAAGAACTCTTGCTTATAGGAGTTTGTCCTTAGACTAGTATGGGTGAGAGAGTGGCCATGAGCCGACTCAATAAGCCTACCTTCTCGTGTGACGTAACCTCGTAGGTAGCCGGGAACTTAATTATGCAAGATAGAATTCACTCATTCCTACACTAAGGAATTAGATAGGTTGTTCCTTAAGAATCGACTCGTGTCTTGAACAACGGGGCCTCACCTCTATGAGGGTATGAGTCTAAGGTAGGACCTTAGACTTGTTGTTCATTAGAGGATCGGTGGTGCTTAAGGAGCAAAGAGGTAATCACAGGGCAAAACGGTAATTTGACCCAGTTGTGATTACGAACAACCTGTGAAGGGTCGACTCATGGGTAATGACTATATCAGTGGACACAATATTATCTACAGTGGGGAGAGTGCAACTACAAGTCTATAGTGGAGTGACTTGTAGTTAATGAATATTGATTAACTGGATCAAAGAGTTTGATCGCTTAATCTCACATCATTGGAGCTCATGAACTGTAGGTCCATTAGATCCCTCCGTTGGCTCAATATGGTAATATTGAGGGTATAAAGTTAGGAATGAAATTGAAGTGTTCAATTTCATACATGAGGTGTTATATCTATTATATATGATATAATTGATATAATATATAGTTTTAATGTGAATTAGATTCATATATATAAACTATATACTAAAGAGAGAATAAATGAGGGGTAGGATGGTCATTTCCATCCCATTCCCCTATATATATGGTTGCATGAGAGGCAACTAAAAAAGTCATTCTAAGTGATTTCTAGCATTTTGTTGTTGTTGGAAAGGTTCCAAGACAACAAACATCTCTCTCACAAAGCACCTCACTTTTCCTAAAGAGAACCCACCTTCCTCCCTCACTTAGAGAACAACGGAGAAGATCCGGTGGTAGTGTCAGTGTTCGTACGAGTTCGTGTTGCGTTGATCTTGATCTTGAGAGAGGAGGAGCACTTGAAGAAAGGAAGAAAGGTTCTTCAAAGGTAGTAACTTTCTTGTTGTCTATTATATTTATATGCTTAATCTAGTTTTATTTGTTCTTGAATTTATCGTTGTAACTAAATCAAGAGCGCGTGATTAACAATCGCTTTCGCTGCGGGACTTCGATTCCCTTCAAAATGCAAGTATACAAAAAAAGATGAAAATAACACTTTATTAATTCATCAAATATTTACAACATTCATGAGTTTAGGGAATACACCCCAACAAAAAACACTCTAAATCAATAATCAATAATAGAAACACTGAGCAAGATCCTCTCTACAATATAAAAGTCCCAAATTTTTGCTTTAAACTATTTAGCTCATAATGACAACAATAAGACTACTAAAAACTAATAAGAAGTCTATTTCAACCGTCAAAGAAAATGGACAGTAGAAAAGAAGAAGAATAACAGTAAAAATAGAAGAATATTCAGATGCATAAGCTTCTAAAGGACTCCCTCCTTTGTCTTCAACTCCATTTTTAAGATAGATGATTTCTTTTCAACTCATTCTTCTCTCATTCTGTAGCCTTTTCCCTTTTTCAACCTCTCATTTTCCAAGGTAAACCCTCAGTTAAGGACAATACATTATATACCTTCTATTTTTAATTAAAAATCAGACAAGTGATGCAAATGGCAACATTCTACTGGTCCACGTGGTCCAGTTGGCTTTTGTATGATAGCTCAATTAATGAAAACAATCCTCACGTGTGGAAATTTGAGTTGTACTGAGGTAGATTGTTGCAGCATCTTAGTCCAGTAGGCTTTTCTAAACTTTATTCATACTTCTCTTCAATTCAAACCTTCTTGAGACAACATGAGCAACCAAATATCTCTAAGAAGTTGCATTATACTCGTAACTTAAAGCCTTTCTAAAGTATTAGCCAATTCACCAACGAAGTATGCATAAAAAAGCTAAATGAACCACCAAATGCTGCTAAAACATTACAAAATAGCAGTGGTTATTACTAAAGCTTAAGAGAAATAATTCTTTACTGAAGAGTTATCACCGATTGAGAGTTACTTTTCTTCTTCAGTGCACTAGCTTAGGGGACAATTCCCTCATCGAGTGTTGGATGATGGTTGTTTTCCTTCATTCGGTGTGCTAGTCTAGGAGCGATTCCTTACCATTTATAGAACATGAGAATTTCTTCCTTCATTTCTTCGTGCTACCTAAAGGTGTGATTCTCTAGAAGAGTGGGCGCAAGAGTTGGTTTCTTAAACTGTCATGGCTAACCTAAGTTCCTAGACTCGCAAGTAGAACTCGAGACAACCAGACAAGGGTGGACTCGGGGTGAGGTGTGTTAACCTTTAGTTATTTGAATAGAGTATTGGGTTGTTCAAGAGTTCGTGCATCACTAGAATATTTGAAGTGTTTTTTATGGTTTTGAGTTTTAGACACATAAGTGAGTTACTTATTGAGTATGTTTATATTCACTCTTGGTACTTTGCTTGTGATTTTGCATATGGTTCACAACCACGAGGTGGGTGACCGAGGTGAGGACTTGATGAGGCTATGGAGATATCACCGAAGTTTTGTTCCTATGCCTAAGTTTTGTGCATAAAGTATGCCATTTAGATTAAAATCCCACCTTAGGTTAAGCATATGCATGCATCATTTTATGATATAAGTTGTTATATTATATAATATGCATGCTTAATTAATATAAGAGTTATGTTAATTATTTTTTGAAAGCATAGCCATGCATTTATTTCATGTGACGATTTATGTTATATGTTTTAATTTATTCATGTGATGAATGATCAAGCACTATAACATAGAAATGCATGTAACCTAAGTATTAATTAACTAGTTTTAAAATTGTTTTAAAACCTGTTATTAATTAGACTTAGGTTATCTAGTTCTAATAAGATTAGAATTAGGTTTTCTAATGTTACTTATGAATGGTGACCGATAAGTAACTCTGTCTAAGGAAGGTTCTGGCTAGGCTAGGGTATTTAAGCTGACAGAAACGGAACACCCCTACCTGGGAACCTACCTATGAGTGAATTTGGTCTGAAGATTCATAGGTTATGTTTATCGTGAGCGACGTTTATTAAAATGTTAATAAACTTTAGACCTAAGTTTTAATAAATGGTTTATAGACTTAGGAAATTCCAATATAAATGTTATATTGGTAGACTTATGTAAATTTAGCTGATTTAGGTCATCCCGTAATGTCTAAAGTACTTAGTGGGAGGAAATGAGTGTATATGATACATTAATTTCTACCTACGCATCTTCGTTAAGTTCACACTGTGAGATCCATACTTGGCCTCGTGGCGCAAATGGGAGCGTCTCCATTTGGATGGTGTTTGTTTGGGTCAAAAGCAAGGTGAATGGAGAAAGTGTTTATAGTGAGTGGGAATGGGACTTGTGCAAACGAGTCCCACGATCTCTTCTAATGGTTTGCGCCGTGAGATTCTTATGACCCGCCTGCTAGTTTGGCCTGGACCAAACAATCCCTTCGGAGGATCTGATCATAGGAGTCGAAACATAGCGAACTCCCGAAAGGGATAGGGTTATCTTAGTTTATTTTCCAACTTAGTCCTCCCTTCGGCAGATTTTGTTGGATCGGGACTCTGGGATCTAAAGTTAGAGGGTGACACTCACGGGATACATTAAAAGTTAATAGATCCATACCAAAAATGGTACCTAGAACTTATAGGGAATAAGAGTTATTCTGGTAATAAGGTCTGGTCAAGATTGTCTCGTCCCAGAGGAGGAGTGATTCGACTACCCTTCGGTGGCGGTCATTCTAAACCTGTGGGGTATCATTACAAATTAATTGACCTAGGGATCATAGATTAATTTTGCTAAAACATGATTGGATTATACATAGGTTTAATGCGAGAAAATAATACAAAGTTTTTTTTCTTATATTTCAGCAAATATGTCGAGTTCGATTATTTCTCTTTTGGTTGCCGAAAAACTCATTCGAAACAATTACCAAACATGGAAAAACAACATTAATACGATTTTAGTTGTGGACGACCTGAAGTTCGTACTCACTGAGGACTGTCCTCAGGTGTCAGGTCGGACTGCAACATGAAGTGTTCGTGATGCATTCGATAGATGGACCAAGGCCAATGACACGGCCAAGGTCTACATCTTAGCTAGTAAATCTGATATATTGATTAAGAAGCATGAGAAAATGGTCACCGCCAAGGAGATCATGGCATCGCTGCAAGACATGTTCAGACAACAATCCTTTCAGGTCAAGCACGATGCGCTCAAGCACATTTTCAATGCCAGAATGAAGGAGGGGGCGTCTATCAGGGAACATGTTCTCGACATGATGGTCCACTTCAACGTGGCAGAGATGAATGGAGCATCTATCGATGAGTCGAGTCAGGTCAGCTTCATTTTGGAAACTCTACCATATAGTTTCTTGCAATTTCGTAGCAATGTTGTTATGAACAAGCTAAGCTACACCTTAAACATTTTGCTCAATGAGCTACAAACCTTCCAATCTCTGATGAAAGTTATGCGACATGAGGGTGAGGCAAATGTTGCTCAACGGCCTTTTCAGAGAGGTTCGTCCTCGGGAACCAAATCTGTAGCCTCATCCTCTTCAAGTCCGAAAGGGAAGAATAAGAATATGAAAAATGTGGCCAAAGGGAAACAAGTTGACCATGCTGCAGCCGAGAAGGGCAAGCAGGTCAAGGACGCTGTAGAAAAATGAAAATGTTTCTACTGCAACGTAGATGGGCACTGGAAGCGTAACTGCCCCAAATACCTGGTTGAGAAGAAGAAAGAAGGTAAAATTGATTTGCTTTGCATTGAAACATGCTTAGTGGAGAGTGATAACTCTACCTGGATATTGGACTCAGGGGCCACTAACCATGTTTGCTCTTCTTTTCAGGAAAATAGTTCCTGGCAGCAACTGCAAGAAGGGGAGATAACATTCAGAGTTGGAAATGGAGATGTTGTCTCAGCTATAGCAGTGAGCACAGTGGAACTACTATTTGGCAAGAAAATACTGTTATTAGATAACGTGTATATAGTTCCAGGGTTTGCTAGAAACCTCATTTTTGTTTCTTGCCTTATTAGTCAATGTATTTCAATTTCGTTTCAATTTAATAAAGCGTTTATTTCATTGAAAGGTTTAGAATTGTGTACAACTCTACTTGAAAATAATTTGTATGTTTTAAGGCCTAATTCAGTTAAAATGGTTTTAAACACTAAATTATTTAGAACAGCAAATACGCGAACTAATAAAAAGCAAAAAGTTTCTCCTAAACAAAATGCCTATCTTTGGCATCTAACATTAGGTCATATAAAACTCAATAGGATTGAGGGTTTGGTGAAGAACGGATTTCTAAATGAGTTAGAAGAAACTTCTCTACCTGTATGCGAATCATGCCTTGAAGGTAGAATGACCAAACAACCTTTTAGTGGAAAAGGTTATAGAGCCAAGGAAACCTTGGAGCTTGTACACTCAGAGCTTTGTGGTCCGATGAGTGTTAAAGCCCGAGGTGGGTATGAATACTTCATCTCTTTTATAGATGACTATTCAAGATATGGATACATTTACCTAATGCATCAGAAATTTGAGGCACTTGAAAAGTTCAAGGAATATAAAACTGAGGTTGAGAACCTTTTAGGTAAATCCATCAAAACATTTTGATCTGATCGAGGTGGAGAGTACATGGATCATGAATTCCAAGACTATATGATAGAACATGGAATAACGTCCCAACTCTCAGCACCTGATATGCCACAGAAAAACGGTATATCGGAAAGAAAAAATAGAACCCTGTTAGACATGGTTCGGTCGATGATGAGTTATGCTCATCTCCCTGGCTCGTTTTGGGGTTATGCAGTGGAGACTGCAGTATACATTTTGAACAATGTTCCTTCGAAAAGTGTTTCTCAAACACCTTACGAACTCTGGAAAGGACGTAAAGGCAGTTTATGTCATTTCAGAAATTGGGGATGTCCAACCCATGTGCTAATGACAAATCCAAAGAAATTGGAACCTCGTTCAATATTATGCCTGTTTGTGGGCTACTCTAAAGAAACGAGAGGTGGTCTATTTTTCGATCCTAAAGAAAATAGGGTGCTTGTGTCGACAAACGCCACTTTTCTTGAGGAAGACCACATAAGGATCACAAGCCTAAAAGTAAAATCGTGTTAAAAGAGTTAGACAGTATGTCAGTAAAAGTTACTGACAATGCTAAGAAACCAACAAAAGTTGTTGACCCTATCTCATCTAGTCAAAGTTGTCCATCTCAACAGTTGAGAGAGCCTCAACGTAGTGGGAGGGTTGTTACACAGCTTGACCGTTACATGGGTTTAACTGAAACCCAAGTTGTCACATCTAGTGATGACTGCGAGGACCCATTGTCATATGATCAAGCAATGGATGACATTGGCAAAGACTAATGGATAAAAGCCATGGACCAGGAAATGGAGTCTATGTACTTCAATTCCGTTTGGGATCTTGCGGATCAACCTATGCGCTTAACCTGATGGGGTTAAACCCATAGGTTGTGAATGGATCTCTAAGAGAAAACATGGTGTAGATGGGAAGGTACAAACCTTCAAAGCTAGACTCGTGGCAAAGGGCTATACCCAGCGAGAAAGGGGTTGACTATGGGGAAACCTTTTCTGCTGTTGCCATGATTAAATCTATACGGATTCTTCTTGCCATTGTTGCATATTATGACTATGAAGTATGGCAAATGGATGTCAAGATGACGTTTTTGAACGACAATCTTGACGAAAACACCTACATGGACCAACCCAAAGGTTTCATTCAACAAGCCCATGAGCAAAAGGTTTGCAGGCTGAAACGATCAATTTATGGGTTGAAACAAGCCTCTAGGTCTTGGAATATAAGGTTTGATGAGGCTATCAAATCTTATGGTTTTTATCAAAATGTTGATGAACCTTGTGTATACAAGAAGATAATCAACAGTACTGTCGCTTTTCTAGTGTTGTATGTGGATGATATCCTACTCATTAGAAATGATGTAGGATTCCTGACTGACGTTAAAAAATGGTTGGCTACGCAATTCTAAATGAAAGATTTGGGAGAAGCGCAGTTCGTTCTCGGGATCCAGATTGTCCGGAATCGCAAGAAAAAAACACTAGCCTTGTGTCAAGCATCATACATCGACAAAATGTTGATTCAATATAAGATGAAAACTCCAAGAAGGGTTGATTGTCTTTCAGACACGGGGTTCACTTGTCTAAGGAACAATGTCCTAAGATACCTCAAGAGGTTGAGGATATGAGATGAGTCCCTTATGTATCAGCTGTAGGTAGCCTCATGTACGCCATGTTGTGTACTCGGCTCGACATCTGTTATGCAGTTGGGATTGTCAGTAGGTATCAATCCAACCCAGGATTAGATCACTGGATTGCGGTAAAATCAATCCTCAAGTATCTTAGGAGAAGGAGGAACTATATGCTCGTGTATGGGGCTAAGGATCTGATCCTTACAGGATACACAGACTCTGACTTCCAAACCGATAAGGATTCTAGGAAATCCACTTTGAAGTCAATGTTTACTCTTAATGGAGGGGCAATAGTCTGGCGAAACATCAAGCAAGGATGCATCGCTGACTCCACTATAGTGGTTGAGTATGTAGTAGCTTGTGAAGCGGCTAAAGAAGAAGTATGGCTTAGGAAGTTCATGACTGATTTGGAAGTTGTTTCAAATATGAACCTCCTTATCACCCTTTATTGTGATAACAGCGATGTCGTGGCCAACTCGAGAGAACCTCGTAGTCACAAAAGAAGAAAACACATCGAACGGAAGTATCACTTGATACGAGAAATTGTGCACCGAGGAGACGTGATCGTCACGAAGATAGCATCGGAGCACAACATTGTTGATCCGTTTACAAAGACTCTCACGGGTAAGGTGTTCGAGGGTCACCTAGAAACTCTAGGTTTACACATTAGAACTTGACTAAGGCAAGTGGGAGTATTGTATCAAAGGGTATTCAATGTCCTAGTTTATTGTATTTGCATTACTGATCCTCTAATGAACAACAAATTTATGGTTTGACCATAAACATTATCCCTCACGGGCCAGCAAGAGGGAGGGGTCCTGTTGTTAAACATAAATTTATAGTTTATTGTATTTGCATTATTGTAATGTTTTATGTACTCCACTAGCTTTAAGACAAGTGGGAGTTTGTTGGGATTTATGCCCTAAACTCGTGTATTTGTAATTATTTGAGGAAATGAATAAAGTTGTTATTTTTCCTTTAAACTTGTATTCTCGCAATTACGAACTTAAATCCAATAAACTAAGCTCCAAGGTCACATTTAGAATGTCACCCAAATGGTCTATAGTAGATGGATTAGGTCGGGAACCTTATCCTGTTAACACTATGGATGCGGCCCACTTTGTATTTGATACAAACGAGGCAATCCAGCTCGTTCATGTAGTTGACATGCAAGTGGGGGCATCCTGTGCAAAAGTTTGTAAAAGACTGGACCAAAAATTGTTAGACTAATCCAGTAACACCGTTGATAGGTTAGGGCTAATGATTCAAACGATGACCAATAGTGATTCAACCTGAATCCTGAGCGAGTTGCGAACTCCTGTCTGTCGGGGATTATCCCTTGACTAGTACGGGTGAGAGTGGCCACAGTTGCCGACTCAATATGTCTACCTTCTCAGGGATGAAACCTTGTAGGGAGCTGGGGACTCAACTTCGCAAGAAGGAATTCACTCGTTCCCCGTTCTAGGGTAACTAGATAGGTTGTTCCCTTAAGAGTTGTATCCAGGTCTTGAACAATGGGGCTCTCCCTCTTGCTGGCCCGAGAGGGATACTGTTTATGGTCAGACCATAAACTTGTTGTTCATTAGAGGATCAGTGGTGCTTAAGGTGCAAGAAGTAGTCATAGGGGCAAAACGGTAATTCGACTCGACTTTGACTACGAACGACCTGTGAAGGGTTGATTCACGGGCATTGGTTAAATCAATGGACACAACTTGTCCTATAGTGAGGAGAGTCCAACAACGAGTCTTTAGTGGAGTGACTCGTAGTTAACGAATGTTGGTTGATGGGATCAATGAGTTTGATTAGTCAATCTCGTATCGTTGGTGCTCATGATCTGTAGGTTCATTAGGTCCCTCGGTTGGCTAAACATGAAATTTATAGAGGGTATAAGTTTTAGAATAAATTTGAAATGTTCAAGTTTAATTTAGGGATTATATCAATTATATATGATATAATTGATATAATATATAGTTCAATGTGAATATGATTCATTTTGAACTTAATTATGTCTAATTATGGAATTAAGACACAACTAATGGTAGAATTTTAGAGAGATGAAATTGGATTTAATTAAATCAAATTTCTCCACACTATGTGAATATGATTCATATAATAAGGTGTTTGACACCTTATATTATGCATTTGTTCATAATGTGTGGAGTTAGTGGCAAGATGGGTGGAGAATTTGTCACCCACATTGCCTATAAAAGCATCCTTTTGGATGCAATTTAGGTCACTTGAAGTATTTGCTAAGTTTTGGAACTCTAGCAAAACAACATCTCTCTCTCAAAATCTCACCATTTTCCCTTATACCAAAAGGAGATCCTACTTCTCTCCCTCTCCTAGAGAACAACCAAGAAGTCCTTTTGGTGGTGTTCATGAATTCGGTCGTAGAGAAGAAGAGATCGTTGACGACGAAAAACTACTTGAAGAATTGGTCTTCAATGGTAACCTTCTAGACATCTATGCTTTCAAACTAGTATGCTTAGCATTAGTGTTTTTTGTTTTGAGCAACTTCTATGTAACACAATTAAGTGTATATGCGATCAATCGCTTCCGCACGAGATTCAATTCCCTTCATTTATACCCTTGTCTTTTATTGTGTGGTTGGTCTGTAAAGCTTCAAATTCTTTTATCTTTGTATTTGTTGGTTGAGCTCAACATATTTTATCGTAGTTTGGTGAATGTTGAGTATTTTCTCTGCGTTATAGAAGTATTTTTATTCTCATCGTGTCTTTATAAAATTTTGGTTTCTTTGTAGTTACATCGTTATGCTGCCGAAATTTCAGGCATGAATAGGGTAACTAGGTTGTGCTTCCACGTTAGGTTGCCCAATTTTTAAGGTCGTTATAAAATCCAAAATAAATATAAATGAATATGAAAATAATATACTTACGAGATACATTTTTAAATTAGTAACTATAATTTTTGTTTCAAAAATTAAAGCAAAATATAAATTTTTACTCCAAAAGTATCAAATTGTATTATCTTGTTGACCACCCTAGGTATTATATTAGGTTGGGACTAATTTTCCTTAAAAGAAATGAGACTAATTTCATTACGAGGATTGAATTTAAAACTAAGATAAGTTGTCAACTTGAACATAGCGCATCAAAACTCTTAAGATAAAGTTTGTTGGATAAAAAAATATGATTGAAATTTAATGTTGTGTTTGTGTCGGTTATAATGCCCTAAAACTCATTGTTTGTAAATAATTTTCTAATTAAATCAATTAAGAGTTATTGTTTCTCCAATAAAGAGTTATTGTTTAATTCATTATTTTATATTGCCTTAACTTAACCATAAATCCAATAAACTAACATCCAAGGTTGTTCCATGTCTCTTGAACTGAATGTATGGGACATATAAGGATCTCAGTTCGAGGTACAACTCAAAGGGTCTATGGTAAGGGGATGAGGCTTGGGTACCTTAGCCTCTATGGATATGGCCCACTTTGTATATGATACAAACACAGTGTTCCTAACGTGTTCGTGTAGATGAAATGTGAGTGAGGATATCCTATGTAATGAGATTGCATAAGACCAAACCACGAAATAATAACCACTAGATGTAACTTCGTTGACTAGTTAGGTTTCTATTTCAATAGGATGACCTAGGCAACTTGATCTCAATCCTGAGCATGTTACGAACTCCTGTTTGCGAGGGATTGTCCTTTGACTAGTATAGTTGAGAGTGGCTTGAGTCGTCGACTCAATAAGCCTACCTTCTTGAGGACAAGACCGAGCAAGAAGCTGAGGACTTAACCTAGCAAGAAGGGATTCACTCCTTCCTGCCTATTAGGGTAAGTAGATGAATGTTCCCTTAAGTGGTGTCTCCAGGACTTGAACAAATGGTCCGACCCTCTCATTGGCTGAGAGGGACTTATGTTTGTTGGTAGGACCACAAACATGTTGTTCATTAGAGGAGACTGGGACTTAAGGTAAAAGATGTAACCCAAGGGTAAACAGTAATTTGACCCAGCTGGTGTTACGAACATTCGTGAAGAATTGACTTATTGTTATTAGTCTATATCCGTGGACACAGATATATATCTGCAGTGAGAAGAGTGCAACTCCGGGACTTTAGTGGAGTGTTGTCGCAGTTAACGAATGTTGATTAGGAGGTTAATGAGATTAACTGAATAATCTTATATCGTTGGAGCTTCGGATTTGTAGGTCTATTAAGTCCACTTCCTAGCTCGTAAAGGGTTCTTAGATCATTTGAGTTTGAAGTGTTCAAATTCAATTAGGGAATAAACATTATGTATAGAGGTACATTATAACATAAAGTTTTTATGTGCATTAGAACTTTATATTATAAATTTAATTTGAATATGATTCATATTAAATTAATTGAGAGAATTAAATACTTGAAATAGTTCAAATATTATTTAATTGTGAATGAGATTCATATTTAAAACTATACGTTAAAATTTAATGTACATGAGATGTGCATTAAAACTATAGGTTAAAAGAGAATTTGATTAAATATGATTCAATCATATTTATAACCTGATATTTTGATTAATTGAGAATTAATTAATTAATTGAATTAAATATGATTGAATTAAATTAATAGGCTATATAAATATATTAATATAATGAATTGATTTAATTATATTATTAATTTAATTATATTATTAATTAATTTGATTAATTAATTATTATTAAATTGATTAAAGGGTCGACACGTTCCCCACTTCTCTGCTTTGTCTCCCCTCCCTATCGATATGTGTAGGGAGTTGGGAGAACAAGATTGATCGATCGATCATTATAGCAATTGAGTAGAATTGCTGGAAAAGAGATTCTCTCTCACATACAAAATTCTCACCTTTTCTCAATTGTTAGAGTCTTCCCACCTAGGCAAGATCTAAGACTCATAAGATAGGGAGTTTTCTTCGTGGTAGTGTCTTGTTCTGTCAAAGAAGAAGTTTGAAAGTTCATGTGCTGTAAAATTTGCTGCAACGAGGTGCAAGGAGTTGTCAACTTGTGAAACTACAAAGGTAATACTCGTTTCCCTTTTAGTTAGTAAATTTACAACATATCTAATTATGTTTAATCCATGCTTAATTTAGACTGCTTATTTCTGTTGTTTTTACCAATGTATGGGTTTTTGAAGTAAATCAAAAAAAACAAGCAATTACGATTTAATCATGTTTCCGCAGCTCAAGGGAATTCAATTTCCATCAAACTTGGAGTTGTGTGGGGTGGGTAAAATACCACACTCTTCGTCTAGCCCACATACTTCACAACATAAACAATTCCCCTCACTAACTTTTACACTGTTCACTATTGAAGTCTACACATTTATCGAGGAATCTCATCTTCCTCTCTTTCCCTCTCTCCCCCGCCCATATTAATCATAAGTATTTTAACATATTCAAAAAGTGTAAAATGTTTATTTATTAATTTAAATATATTTTTAAAAATTTTTTAATTTATAATTTTTTCTAAATTATCCATCGACATTGACATTTTATTGATATTTGTATTGACATTTCAATAAAATCGAGATCTCGACATTTCTATCGACATTGACAATTTAATCATTGATGTTAAGTAATTTACTTCTAAATTCTAGAAAATCTTGCAAAATATGACTATTTTGGTAAGATCGTTTTTTGACATAAAAATATCATTCAATTTCATATGATAATAAACAACAAAATTCCTTTAAAATTGGTTAGAATTTGAAATCACTCAAAATCATAAACGCATAGACCAATAAAGATGAAGCTACAATAGAGACAAAGTTTAACTCTAAATATGCTAAGGATGTGTTTCATTAGTGATGAAATACTTAGACATTGAGTTGTTAAAATTTGTGTTTAAGGGGGTGTTTGGATTGTAGAGTTGAGTTAAGTTAAACTGAGTTGAGTTGAGTTCTGCAGACTTGTTTGTCAGTGAGTTCAATAAGTCTGTATTTGGAGTGTAGAGTTGAGTTGAGTTGAGTTGAGTCAGGAAGTCTGTGTTTGGGCTGCATAGTTGATTTATTATGTCAGGGGTATTTGGTGCAGTTTTTTTTGTAACTTGATAAGTTTGGGTTTTTTTTTTTTGAACTTTTTTTCTTACTTTTCTTTTTCAACAAATCAATTGCAAACATATTTGTCTACAACTTCAAAACTCAATTATGAGATCAACTACAAAATTACAGTATATATTACCATTTGTCAAATTTATGTGAGCGATGTTTGCAAAATTAATAAATATTGAGATTGATATCAAGTTTTCTTTTCCAATAAAATTCATCTAGAAACACTTATATATAGATATATATATATATATATATATTTAAAAAAAATATATCATTCTTTCTTTCTTTTAGAACTTGATTTTTTTTTTCAAAATATAGACAATATAGCATTGTTTCCTCTTTTTGATATACATTAAATTAAACTTCTTTCAATTTATAGAAATCACATATTTTTAGTACACATTGAACTTAATTCAATTGATAGAAATCAAACGTCGTATTCTTTATAACAACAAATAACAATTGATGAATGGAAAAAAAGACAATGTATCAATATTTTTTTTCTTTAAACACAAATTAAACTTTTATTAAAATAGAGAAATCTAAGGTTTCATTATCAAAACTTATATTGAACTTATTTGAAACTTACAAATGAGGAACTTATCATGACCTTTTTTAAGTACTAATAAGGTTGTTTGTTTTAAAATACAATGATCGTTACGTTTTTTAAAGGAACATTGTTTGTTTACATTTGTTAAAACACATGAAGATGACAATAAAACGGCGATATATTTCAACATCAATATCATGTATACGTGAAATTTTCACAAAATATTAGCATATTATCAATGACCTATTTACATGATTCATAAACATAATTATGGTTCAAAAAATATAAGTAATGACCGACAATAGGTCGAGTTTGTATGTCCGAAGAAAGATTGTTAGAGAAGAGAGCAAGACCAACTAAGTACATGTGCATTTCATATTATTTTGAACCATGAGAATCTCATTGGTCGCTGGAAATTATTGTTGGTGATACTCGTCGGTGAAGATACTACTGGTTACAAGATAAGGTCATTAACGATTGTTGTAAATCGTCAGACAAGGTAGTCGACGGTGGTCGTGAATCGCTGCAAATGGTCGTTGATAGTGAAAGTCACCCGATAGTGGTCTCCAGAGAAGGTCATCATAGGTGGTTATTTGTTGTCGAACGCTGGAGATGGTCACCGATCACTAAAGATAGTTGTCAGAGATAGTTTTTGGTTGTCGAAGATGATCACTGATTGCTAGAGATGATCATCGGAGATAGTTTTCGATCGTTGGAGAAGGTCATCAGAGGTGGTTGTGAAGGGATCGGAGCCCGCATCAGAAGCAAATTGAATCCCGTGTTCTTGATTTAGTTACATAGATCGAATCAAGAACAATATTTAAATAGGATTAAGCATGTAAAAGAACCAATGGGCAACATTATTACCTTTATAGAATTGAATTCTTCTAGTGCTCCACAACCTTTGTAACGTTCACAATCTCACGTTCTCTACGAACTCGACACTATCGATTCACAATCACCATCGCTAGATCTTCTCCGTTGTGGCTCTAGGAGAGAGAAGAAGGTGAGATTCATTTATGTTGGGAGAGGAGTAGAGAGATTTGAGATAGGTGTTGTTTTGGAACCTTTCCACAACACAATATTAGAGTACTAGGTTTTCTCACAACTAGCTTGGTCACAAAATTGCATCCCATGCATCTATATAGGGAAATAGGATGGAAATTACCATCCTATCCCTATTGTTAATATAATGCTCATTTTATGTATATGCAAACCATATTTGCATATTTACATAATTATGAGGTATCTCATACCTTATTATATAAATCATATTTATAAATTGAATCAACATTCAATTTTTCATATCTCTCATATATATATATATATATTGGTATATAGTTTATTATGAACCAAATTCATATTAAACTATATTATATCATATATAACTAATATATCTCCTCATATGTGAAATTGAACACTTCAACTTCTCTCCAAACTTTAAACCCTCAATATTTCCATGTTGAGCCAACGGAGGGACTTAATGGACCTACAGATCATGGGCTCCAATGATACGAGATTAACCGATCAAACACTTTGATCTAATTAATCAAAATTCATTAACTACGAGTCACTCCACTAAAGACTCGTAATTGCACCCTCCTCACTGTAGAATGTGTTGTGTCCATTTATTATAATCAATACCTATGAGTCGACCCTTCACAGGTTGTTCGTAATCACAATTGGGTCAAATTACTGTTTTACCCCTGTGATCACCTCTTGCTCCTTAAGCACTACTGATCCTCTAATGAACAACAAGTTTATGGTCCTACCATAAACATAATCCCTCTTAGGCATATAAGAGAGTGGGGCCCCGTTGTTCAAGACCTAGATACAGTTCTTAAGAGAACAACCTATCTAATTCCCTAATTCAGGAATGAGTGAATTCCATCTCGCAGAGTTAAGTCCCCAACTACTTACGAGGTTCTTGATGGAGATCGGATCTCCTTGAGCAGCGAAAACGAGTTTGGAATCGTAATTGCTTGATTGTTTTGGTTATAAATGCAAAAACCAGTACATTAACAAAACAGAACAAACATGTAAATCCTAATCTAATTAGGCATGGATAAAACATACAAACATACTTTGTTTAACTGTTAAACTAAAAGGGAAAAAGGGATTACTTTTGTAGAATTTCCTCAGCAACTCCTTGCTCCAAGCTTTACAGCAACTCAGGAACTTCTCTGCTTCTCTGCTTTTACAAGAGGACACCACCAAAAAGAGAACCTCCTATCCTCTGAGATTCAACTTAGATCAAATCCTTTGTGGGAAGGATTCCAACAGTTGGAAGATTGGGAATTCTAGAGAAAATGAGAGAGAGAGAATTTCTTCTAGAGAGAACTATTCTCAAAGTCACAGCTCGATCAATGTCTTCTCACCAGGAGAAGAAGCCTCAAGTGAAAGGATCACCTCCCCCACTCCCTATCGATGGAGAGTTTGAGGGAAGTGGGAACGTGTCCTCCTGACACGTTCCCATTAATTTAATAATTAAATTAATAATAATGAATCTAATGAATTATTAATTAAATCATATTTAACTAATTAAAATTAAATATCTTATATTTAATTTAGATTAAATCACATTTAATCAATTATCCCTCTATTCTATAGTTTTAATGCACATCTAATGTACATTAAATTTAACCTATAGTTTTCAAATATGAATCACATTCACATTTGAATTTAATATTTGAACTCTTTCAAATATTTAATTCTCTCATGTAATTTAGTATGGATCATATCCACATTAAATTTATAATATATAGTTCCAAAACTATATATTATATCGTATCAATATACATTGAGTTTATTCCCTTATGAATTTGAACATTTCAAATTCAAATGTTCTAAGAACCCTTTACGAGCTAGAAGGTGAACCTAATGGACCTACAGATCAGAAGCTCCAACGATACGAGATTGCTCGGTTAATCTCATTGACCTCCAAATCAACATTCGTTAACTGCAGGAACACTCCACTAAAGTCTCGCAGCTGCACTCTTCTCACTGCAGATATATTTCTGTGTCTACGGATATTGACCAATAACAGCAAGTCAATCATTCACGAATGTCCGTAATACCAGCTGAGTCAAATTACCGTTTTACCCCTAGGGTACATCTTGTGCCTTAAGTACCAGTGCTCCTCTAATGAACAATTTGTTTGTGGTCCTACCAACAAACAGAGTCACTCTCGGGCCAATGAGAGGGTCGGGCTCTTTGTTCAAGTCCCGGAGACACCACTTAAGGGAACATTCCTCTACTTACCCTAGTAGGCGGGAAGGAGTGAATTCCATCTTGCTAAGTTAAGTTTCCAGTCGCTCACTCGGTCTTGTCCAAGAAGGTAGGCATATTGAGTCGGCGAATTTGGCCACTCTCACCCATACTAGTCAAAGGACAATCCCTCGCAACACAGAGTTCGTGAACTCGCTCAGATTGAGATCAAGTTGCCTAGGTCATCCTAGTGAAATAGAAACCTAACTAGTCAACGGAGTTACAACTAGAGGTTACTATTTCGTGGTCTGGTCTTATGTAATCTCATTACATAGGATATCCCCACTCACACGTCATCTACACGAACACGTTAGGATCACAGTGTTTGTATCAAATACAAAGTGGGCCACATCCATAATTTTACCAGGGTAAGGTACCCAAACCTTATCCCCTAACTATAGACCCTTTAGGTTGTATCTCGAATCGAGATCCTCTATATGTACACTACGTTCAGCTAAAGATACATTTAACAACCTTGGATATTTAGTTTATTGGATTTAGGGTTTAAATAAAGGCAAACTCGTAGATAACGAACAATAACTCTTTATTAAAATAATAACACTTTATTACATTAATTAGAACATATTTACAAACTACGAGTTTTAGGACACAAACCCCAACAGTTCTGCCCCTAAGTGATGAGAATTAGATCCTCTTGAGCAGCGAAAACGTGATTAAAAATCGATTTGCTTGATTGTTTTGGTTTACTAGAAATACCAATACATTGGGTAAATAAAACAGAGATAAGCATACAATCTGATCTAATTAGAGCATGGATCCTAAACATGCAAACATGCTGTAAATTAAATAAACTATAAAGAAATTCTAAGTTACCTTTGTAGTTTCGAATCAACATGAACTCCTTGCTCCTTTTACACAGCAATACAACAACCAAGAAAATTCCTCTGTTCTTTTCCTCAGGACAACACCACAAAGGAGAACCTCCTATCCTCTGAGTTTCTACTTAGATCCAATCCTTGGTGGGAAGGATTCCAACTGATTTAGAAAGGATAAGGGAATTTGAGAGAGAGAAATTTTTAGCAATTTACTAATTCCATAAATGGAATGATCGATCGATCATTTCACAGATCCCCTCTCCCTGTTTAACTGTCGATAGGGAGAGGAAGAGGGAAAGTGGGAACGTGTCATCCTGACACGTTCCCTTAATTAATTTAATAAATTAGTTAATTAATTTTAATTAATAATTAAATCATATTTAATTATAAATTAATTTTAATTTTAATTGAATCACATTTAACCAAAATTAAATTAAATATCAAATATTTAATTATGATTAAATCATATTTAATCAATATTCCCTTTAACCTATAGTTTTAATGCACATCTCATGCACATTAAATTTTAACCTATAGTTTTCAAATATGAATCACATTCACATTTAAATTAATATTTGAACTCTTTCAAATACTTAATTCTCTCATATAATTTAATATGAATCATATTCACATTAAATTTATAATATATAGTTCCAACACTTTATATTATAATGTATCTATATACATTAACATTTATTCCCTAATGATTTTGAACATTTCAAATTCAAACGATCTAATAACCCTTTACAGGCTAGAATGTGGATCTAATGGACCTATAGATCAGAAGCTCCAACAGTACGAAATTATTCGATTAATCTCATTAACCTCCTAATCACCATTCGTTAACTGCGAGAACACACCACTAAAGTCCCACAGCTGCACTCTTCTCACTGCATATATATTTTTGTGTCCATGGATATTGACCAATAACGGCAAGTCAATCCTTCACGAATGTTCATAACACCAGCTGGGTCAAATTACCATTTTACCCCTGGATTACATCTTGTACCTTAAGTACCAATGCTCCTCTAATGAACAATTTGTTTGTGGTCCTACCGACAAAAACAAGTCTCTCTCAGGCCAATAAGAGGGTCAGACCCTTTGTCAAGTCCCGGAGACACCACTTAAGGGAACATTCATCTATTTACCCTAGTAGGCGGGAAAAGAGTGAATTCCATCTTGCTAAGTTAAGTCCCCAGCTGCTCACTCGGTCTTGTCCCCAATAAGATAGGCATATTGAGTCGGCGAATCTGACCACTCTCACCCATACTAGTCAAAGGACAATCCCTCGCAAATGTAAGTTCGTAACTCGCGCTCGAGATTGAGATCAAGTTGCCTAGGTCATCCTAGTGAAATAGAAACCTAGCTAGTCAACTGAGTTACATCTAGTGGTTACTATTTCATGATCCTGGTCTTATGTAATCTCATTACATAGGATATCCCCACTCACATGTCATCTACATGAACACGTTAGGATCACAGTGTTTGTATCATATACAAAGTGGGCCACATCCATAGTGTTACCAGGGTAAGGTACCCAAACCTTATCCCCTTACTATAAATCCTTTATGAATTTCCTTACACGTTAGGATCACAGTACCACTATTATCACAATAAAGTGTGATTGACAAACTTATATTTGGAACAACTTCCAAATCCATCGTGAATTTCCTTAGCCAAACAACTTCCTTAGCTGCTTCAAAAGCTGCTACATATTCGGCTTCCATAGTAGAATCTCTGATGCATCCTTGCTTGATGTTTCGCCAAACTACAGATCCTCCGTTAAGAGTAAAAACTGACCCCGATATAGATTTCCTAGAATCTTTGTCGGTTTGAAAGTCAAAATTTGTGTATCATGTAAGGATCAAATCCTTAGCTTCATACACAAGCATGTAGTTCCTCGTTCTCCGAAGATACTTGAGGATTGTTTTAACCATCGTCCAGTGTTCTGGTCCTGGATTGGATTGATATCTACTGACAATTCGTACTGCAAAGCAGATGTCCGGCCTAGTACACAACATAGCGTACATCAGGCTCCCAACAGTTGATGCATAAGGAATTCGTCTCATGTCCTCAACTTCTTGAGGTGTCTTAGGACACTGTTCCTTAGACAAATGAACCCCATGCCTGAAAGGTAACAAACCTTTCTTGGAGTCTTGCATCTTAAATCGTAACAACGCTTTATCGATGTAAGATGTTTGAGACAATGCTAGAGTCTTATTCTTACAATTTCGGACAATCTGGATCCCAAGAACAAACTGCGCCTCTCCCAAATCTTTCATTTGGAATTGCGTAGCTAGCCATTTCTTAATGTCAGTAAGATAACCTACATCATTCCCAATGAGTAAGATATCATCCACATATAAAATTAAGAACGCGACTGATAACACACAAAATGTGTTATCCTTAGGCTTAATTATTGCTAGTTTTATAATGATTTTAGAGCTTTTACGCGTTTAAATTACTTAATTTCAGGTTAAGAGCGTAAACAAAACATTTGGAGACAAATTGGATCACTCGAGATCGAAACGAGGCTATTTGGAGCTCAAAATAACATCAATTGGAAGTGAAAGGACCAACCAAGCTTGAAGGCGAGGTGATGATGGCGTTGCAACGCCATGAAGAGCATTGCAACGCCGAACGTGCAGCCAAGATGCGTTGAAGACCTGGCGATAAGCGTTGCAACGCTATCTCGATACGAAGATGCGCAAGAAGGATCAAGATAAGCGTGGCGCGGTAACGCCGCTTGCGCGTCGCCGCAACGCCATTTCGATAAGGAGCGCGCGTGTTAGGGTAGCGGCATTGCAACGCTGCCGACTGTTTCCATATTTACCATCCGCCTAGGGTACATCGTTGCAACGCTGCACCGAATTCCTCTATAAATACAACCTTAATTCTTCTTGCAAAGGGGGCCAAAATTGATAGACAATCCACCCTAATTTCGAAATACACCTTGTAAGAAGAGAGAAAATGGTGTTTTTGGGAGCCAAAGCATCCGTGGAGGTTCGAGATCGAAGACGGGAGCTCGGAGACGAAGAACCGGCATCGACACATAAGTTTAATTTCCTTTTCTTTCAGATTGTAATAGCGTTCTAAAACATTTTCTACATGTTTAGTCTGATTTTCATGTGATTTATAGTAGCTAGACATTATAGTTAGGATTTGATTTACTTGTTATGACTTTCTTGCTATGTATTGAAGCATGTTTTGTCCTTATTTTTGGCAATTCGTTCTTTACTTCTTAATTTGTTGGTTTAAGTGGACTCGAGAGATAAAACTTGAATTAGAGCAAAATTGTCAAAACCCTTAGAAATCTGGCATGAGAATGACTTAGAAATCTTAGGGAAACGCATAAAGAAGTTACTTAATGCCATGCATGTCGTAGGTTCATATGGAGACTATGAAGTTTATTGTATGTGTGAGGATCACTAAGAATCGAGAGATTTTCTTGACTATTTTACTTCTTGTTTATAAATTCATCTCTTTGGTTCATTGCATGTGTTAATTGAGTCATTAACTTGTATAATCACTTCCCTCAATTCTATCAATTCGTGTCTCCACATGTTTGTTTGTTTGCTTGTCTTTACTTTCAACCAACTATCCATGTTATGTTTCTTTAGCTAAAATTGAGAATCAGTACCTTAGTAATTATTTAATCTAGAAACCCATTCCCGAGGACGATACTTGGACTCATAAATCACTATACTAAAACTTGACCCGTACACTGCGGTATTGCATATCTATAATTATACGTGACAGGTTTTTGGCGTCGTTGCCGGAGAATGGCGATTATTTAGATTAATTAATATTAGGAGAACATTTAAAATTTTAGACTAAAGTTTGTTTGTGTGTATTTCCTTATTTGTTCTTTTGGTGTGTTTGTTTGTTTCCTTATTTGTTTTATTTGAGTTTTGTGTGTTTTTGAGTCTTTGTCCCCTATTTTGGTTGTGTGCATATTGTGTAAAAATCTTGATCTGAGTTATTAACTTTTTCTCAATTATGATTTTGCATGATTTTGATTCTCCACCATTCTATTGTCCCTCTCAGAACCCTAGGTATGTGCATCATGATTTCTCTGAATTTCATCAGTCTAATTTTTAGCAGTCTGTACCTGAAATTGATAAACATTCATGTAATGGTAGTCATCTAGGCAGTTGGAACCATAGTTTTTCGTACCTTAACCAACCCCTAGAAAAATCTTCTATTATGGACCAATTGACGGAATATACCTTGAAATTGAAATTTAAGGTTCATAGTGATTTAGAGAGGTTGGATAGGTTAGAAACTGAGGTGGTAGGACTTTGGAAAATAGTGCAGGATAGAACTCAGTACCTTAATCAGCTAGTAATTTCCCTTAAGGTCTTACAGAAACAATTTTTTATCCTTACCACTCAGGAGGTGCCACCTAGGAGGATTTGTTCTTATGATAATGAGGATAGTTTTGGGGAGACTGAGGCACACCATGATCAGGTTAGTGAGGAAGACATTAGTGATACACTTAGTTCCACAGGGGAGATCCAGGTGATAGAGTTAGAGACTGAGAAGTCTTATTTCCTTTTATCCCCAGAAATTTCCTTTATTTTTTATAACCATTTGTCTTGTACTCACGAGTCTTGGTTTGATTTCAATCCTTTCATTTTACTAAACGAAAATATCAAAAATAATTCTATCTCTGGTGCCCATGAAAAGCAGGATAGCCTTTTAGACTTAGAAGGTTATATCGATTCGAGCAAAAAGGGCCCAAAGAAATATGAGCAATTTTATGTGCCCTGATAAGTCACCGTCTAGCTAAAGACGTTAAAGAAAACGCTTCTTGGGAGGCAACCCAAGTTTTATGTTTCATGTCTTTATTTTTTGTTTTATTTTCTAGTTGTTTGTGTTGTTTGTCTAATTTCTTTCTTTTTGTTCCTCCAGGTGTATGCCCAAGAGGAGAGCTGCAGACTTGCACCCTTTTGACCCTAAGATCAAGAATTGATAATTTAGAAGTCTTGGAAGATGCCTCTAGTAATCTAAATCAGATAGTAGGTGAAGATAGAAACGAGAAAATATTCTTTTATAATATAGTTCTAATTGTATAGTAAGTTTTTTAAAAAAAAAAAAAAAAAAACTCAAAAAAAAAAAAACTCCCTTTTTGAACAACTTTGTACCTCAAACACAAACTTCTTAAACCCAGACGAAACAACATTGCACCTCAAACATAGATTTCATTAACCCAAACTAAACAACTCAACACCTCAAACACAAATTATTTAACTCCACAGACTAAACAACTCCAGACTTAGAGGTTGTTTGGGGTAAAGAGTTACATGGAGTAGAAGTTAGCAAGTTTATGGAGTTAGGAAGTCTGTGTTTGGGGTGCAGAGTTCTAGAGTTCCGTAGTTTTTGTTTGGGGTGCATATTTGTTAAACTTGGAGTTCTGAAATCTATGTTGATTTTAGATTTTTTTTTTTTTTTTTTTACAGTTTTTCCTACCATTTTTCAAATTTTCGTTATTAGAGATTTGCTTCCACAAATTCTAAGATTTAAGTTTTTTTTAACTAATTGATATATATTTTATAAATTTCTTTAAAAAAAATGATTTTGACAAAATACTCTATATTCTTTTTTCAATATCTCTAACATTAATTATTCATTTGCTTGAGATAGTTTTCAAATAAAAGAAAGTCTTACAATAATTTTTTAAATGCAACATCGTGATTTGAACAAATTTTAATCCATTAATTTGAAGGAATTCGAATAAACTTTAATTTTTTTAATGTTTATACTCTCTTAAATTCTAGAAATAATATAGATTTGTTCTCGTCAATCATAAAATTGAGATTTTAAATTATATTATTTTATAAATATTTTACAATTTTTGTTAAAGACTCACTTTCGTCAATTTTAAAATTTTAATTTAAGATTTTTTTCTAAGTTTAATAAAAATTATAATATTTATTTTATTTTTCTAACTAGTTAATGATCTAAAGTTTGATTAATTTGAAAATAATATATGTTCTTTAAAGTTTTAAACAACTCAATTAAAAAATAAAATATCAAATATTTATGCTATCTTAAAATAATTAAGTTCAAAGTGAATATATATTTTTTAACATTATTCAAAATAAATAATTTTATTTATTGAGAAATCATTTATTTTTTTAACTTTGAATATGATTAATTTAAAAATAAAAAATATTTAAATACTAGTGTTGACATAGAAATTTTGACCAATCCCCAATTGTCACGTCATTATTCCAAATTAATGACGAAATTATAAATAATTAAATTTAGGATCAATTATGAATTGACATGTGTCCCAAATTTATTTTGAAGACAACAATTGACAATTCTAAAGATTAAAAGTTTAATTTGGTCAAATTGGGTTATATGGAATTTGGGTTAAAGTTAAATAAAGTCAAAATCCAAATGGTTAGGCCTAAAGCCAACAAAGCCCAAGTTCAGATTGTTGGGCCCAAAAGCCACTAGAGTCCAAGCCCACATGTCTTGGAAAGCTCTATAAATAGAGAGCTTCTCCTCCATTCCAAAGGTTCAGAAATTTCACTCTCAAGAGAAGTCAGAGAGAATTCAAAGTAAAGTCTTAACTATTGAATGCTCCCTGAAATCCTTAGTGTTGAACGCTGCAAGACGAGTCTTTAAGTGTTGAACGCTGTAAGACAAGTCTTTAAGTGTTAAACGCTGCAAGATGAGTCTTTAGGTGTTGAACGCTGCAAGACAAGTCTTTAGGGGTGTGTTTGGCCCATGGGTTTGGATTTGGATGGGTTTGGATTCCAAATCCAAACCCATGTTTGGAGCAAGGTGTTCCAAATCCTGGGTTTTGAAATCCATTCCCATGGGTTACAACATACAATCCCATGGGTTACAACAGTGTCATCTCATGGAATTTGTTCCATGTTTTTCTCATCCAGTTGTCGACTACTTCGACAACAACGATAAAAACTCTGACGACCACCAACGACCATCGACAACGAAAACTCCGGTAAAAACTCCGGCGACCACCGACAACGACAACTCCGGTAAAAACTCCGACGACCATCGACAACGATAACTCCGACGACCACTTTCGCAACAACTTCGGTGACAACTCCGACGACCACTCAACAACCACCGACAACGAAAACTCCGACGATCGTACCGGCGACCACTTTGGTAACAACTCCGACGATAACTCCGACGAAAACTCTGGCGACAACTCCGACGACAATTCCGACGACAACTCCGGCGACCACATGACACCATCGACAACGACAACTCCGACGACCACACCAGCGACTCGACTACCGCTGATGACTGCCTCCGAAAAATATTTGATTTTCCATTTCCTTTTCAATTTTTCGTTTTTCATTATCGGTGATCGCCGACAATAACTCCGATGACAACTCCAAATGACTACGACAACAACGACAACTACAACTACAACGACCACATCAGGGACTCAACTACCGTTGACGGTTACCTCTTTGCGACCACTTGGTTTCTCATTTCCTCTTTCATTTGTCGTTACCATTTTTAGCCACCACTTCGACAATAACTCGAGAGACAACTCCGCGACCACGCATAACTACAACTCGACAACCACATCGGCGACTAGCCACCACCGATGGTTGCCTCAGCGACCTTTTCAACAACAACTCGGCGACCCGATGACCACCGACAACCAAAAATCCAACGACCACCTCGACAATCCCACCACCTCATCAACTCGACCACTCCAACAATACAACAATTTAGTCAATTTTTTAAAAGGTTAAAATAAAACTAAAAAATGGCTAATAAACATTTTTTATGCTAGTCTCAACACCTTTGAATTTTGTGAAACTTTTTTAAAAAAAAAAAAACTTGATATTTTTTTTTAATGTACACTCAAATGGCTCAATTCTATAATTTCTTTTTTAAAAGTTAGAAAAAATGAAATAATTTTTTTCTTTCGCACAAAGGCGTTTTATGTTCTTTTGTTGCAATACTTTTGGACGATATATCTGTATGTGCAAACTCGTGGTAGGGGTGTTCAAAAAACTACCTAAATTGAAATCTTTGTAACATCGCACCCCAAACACGGTTTCGATTCTGCACTTCGTAAAACCGCACCCCAAACACGGTTTTACGATTCCCGTGCTTCGTAACCCCTCGGGATAAACCTCCAGAGCTTCGATTCCCGTGATTCTCGATTCGAACTGCGCGCCAAAAAAATTAGGTGTTGAACACTGTAAGATGTTGAACACTTCAAGTCCTTAGGTGTCAAATGCTTTGTGAAGAACTTCAACAAGCTGCAAGCCGAAGACCTTCAACAAGCAACAGGTCGAAGATCTTCAACACGTTGCAGGTCGAAAACCTTCAACACACTGCAAGCCGAAAGACTTCAACACGCTGCAAGCCAAAGACCTTCAACAAGCAACAAGCCGAAGACCTTCAACAAGCAACAAGTCGAAGATCTAAGCCGAAGACCTTCAACAAGCTGCAAGCCGAAGACCTTCAACAAGCTACAAGCTGATGACCTTCAACAAGCTGCAACCCGAAAACCTTCAACAAGCTACAAGCTGAAGACCAAATACACTTCCAAGTTTACACTTGAGAACAAGCTTCAAAACCCTCGAGAAAAGTCTACACTTGAGAACAAGTTGCAAAACCCTCAAGACAAGTCTACGTTCGAGAACAAACTGCAAAGCCCTCCATACAAATTACATTCTTGAACAAGCTGCGAAACCCTCGAATCAAATTTACGTTCGAGAACAAGCTGTAAAGCCCTCAGACAAATTAAAGTTGAGAGAGAGAAAGAATCAGAGGATAAACATTAGAGATTGTAACTCACAACATTAAATATTAATAAAATTTAAATTCAATTACACGTCTCTCATTTATGTTTCTTTGTTGAAATCACGTGTGAACAAATTGGCACGCCTGGTGGGACAATCTCTACCTCTCATCCCTTTTCCTCATCTTAAAGTACAAGTGAAGTGATGGCGTCCAAAAAGACTTATTCGATGACCGTCGACATGAGCAACTTGTACACAAGTTCTACTACCTATAGTTGCTCCAATGAACTAAGGTTGGAAAAAGATGAAGTAACAACACCATTGGAGGCATCAACTAACAACAAGTTCCTGGTCACGTGTAACCCTATGTTTGATTTTGATTTCGACGTAGCGTCTGTTATGATGACTGAAACAAGCACTAAGGAAGAGAGATTGACAAAGATGCAGGAACAAATCAACAACTTGATGAAAACGATTGAAAAAAGAGATTCTCAAATCGCATACTTAAAGAATCAGATTGAGAATAAAGATGTCGTTGAATCAAATCATACTCCTGCTGTCAAAGATCGTAACAAAGGGAAGATCGTTATGCAAGAAAATCAACCAAAATCCTTCACTTCGATCGCTTCACTATCAGTCCAACAACTTCAGAACATGATAACTAACTCCATCAGAGCTCAATATGGTGGGGTTTCTCAAAGTTCTCTCTTGTATTCTAAACCATATACTAAGAGAATTGATAGCTTAAGGATGTCAACTGGATACCAACCACCAAAGTTCCAATAATTCAATGGAAAATGCAACCCTAAGCAACATGTTGTGCATTTCATCAAGACATGTGAAAATGATGGCACATGAGGAGATCTACTGGTCAAGCAGTTTGTACGAACATTGAAAGGAAATGCTTTCGACTGATACACTGATCTAGAGCCCGAGTTAATAGATAGTTGGGAGTTTCTAAATCACTTCTGCAGCACAAGACGAATCATCAGCATGTTCGATCTCACCAACACTAGACAACGAAAAGGTGAACCCGTTGTCGACTATATAAATCGTTGGAGAGCCACGAGTCTCGATTGCAAAGATCATCTCACTGAACTATCTGTTGTCGAAATGTGCATTCAAGGCATGCATTGGGGGTTGTTTACATCCTCCAAGGTATAAAACCTCACACCTTTGAAGAGCTAGCAACTCGCGCCCACGATATGGAGTTGAGTATTGCTACTCGATGAGACAAAAACCTTATAACTTCTAGCATAAAAGAAAAATGAACTGACATCGAGGCGACTTCAGAAGAGTGGTTGTCAGTACAACCCCTCTCAAGTTGTCTTTAAAGCAAAAATACAAGAAGATCGAAAAGCGACAAAAAAATGAAAGATGTCGCTTAAGTCTAAAGGAAAGACAAAACAAAGTCTATCATTTTCCTGATTCTGACATGGTTGACATGTTAGAACAACCACTGGACGCACAACTGATCGAACTTCTAGAATGTAAGCGCCCAGAAGAAATGAAAAAAGTCGATGACCCCAAGTATTGCAAGTATCATCGAATTATCAATCATCCAGTGGAGAAGTGTTTCGTCCTAAAGGAGTTAGTTATAAGGTTAGCTAAAGAAGGAAAAATTGAGCTGGACCTTAATGAAATAGTCCAATCAAATCATGTTGCAATAACAACAAGTACATGCAGTCAAACACACTCCAATTCGCTTCACAATCAAGGAGTGCATCTAGTTCAACCTAGAAACCATAAACACAAGGACATGCATCGAAGTAAAAAGGATCCAAGGAAACCTAAGTCTAAAAGAAAGAGAAACAAAAATCATTCTCAGTCTCGCCAATCAATGAGCTTGAAAAAATTGTTCTTGAGAGATTTCCTTCCCATAAAAAAAGTGGAAGAAAACTCTGCAAGTTCATATTATATTGAGGCAAAAGAAGCTGACAACTCAAAAGAAGTCAAGCAAAGGACTACTGTCTTTGATGGCATCAAACCTTCAACTACTCGACCTTCAGTCTTCCAAAGAATGAGTATGGTCGCGACAGAAGAAGAAAATCAAGGCCCAACTCCTGTCTCACCTCGACCTTCAGCCTTCCAAAGGTTAAGTGTCTCAACTTTGAAGAAAGATCGACCTTCAACATCTGTTTTTAATTGCCTCAAAGTAACAAGCGATCAACATGAAAGAAAGAAAAAATATTGAAGATAGAACTGTTCAATAAAGTGAACAATGACCAAAAGATTCACAGTCTTGTTCCTTCACGTATGAAAAGGAAGTTCTTTGTTCTCATAAACACAGAGAGTTTCTTGAAAGTGAAGAAAAATCTCATCATCTTAACAAATCCTACAAATGAAGGACATGATCAAGACTATGATGATGAAAACAACATCTAAGATGTAAATAAAGCTTTTTATCGCAAGAACCTAAACTGCATGATGCTCCTGGCTCGCATGAGCTTAAAAGGTGAATGGAAAAAAAAATTTAACTACGTTATGACTTGATCACTTTCACTTGAAGGGTGCGTAGGCAGCTTAAAAACTTTTAAGTTTAGTCTCTAAAAAAAGGGTTTTCATCCTCATGAAAACAAGACATTACAGGTTGGATGCATACAAGCGAGCTTCATTCCCCTCAAGTTCGGTTTGTTGCTCATTTGCTCTCTGCTAAAGTTTGAGTTTTGTTCCCCTCAAGTTCAGTTCGTTGCTCATTCTCCTAAAGTTTGAGTTTCTTTCCCTTCAAGTTCGATTTGTTGCTCATTCCCCTAAAGTTTGAGCTTTGTTCCCCTCAAGTTCCGTTTGTTGCTCATTCTCCTAAAATTCGAGCTTCATTCCCCTCAAGTATGGATAGTCGCTCATTCCCTTAAAGTTTGAGATTCGTTCCCCTCAAGCTTAGGTCCAAGCATTGCTCACTTGGAGTTCAAATCTGTACTTCGCTCTCTTAAAGTTTATGTCTGAGCGTTGATCGCTTACAAGTTCAGCGTTCTGCCTCAAAATACCGCATTTCAAGGACTAGTATGGTGCTTCAAGATTAGTGTTCCACTTGTTTCGAGCTTGCTTTTCAAAGTTAAGTGTTGCTTACTTCACGATTACGTTCATTTCAAGTTCGACATATCGCTCCTTCATGAAGCTAGGATGCTTCATCCTTTGACACTCGATCCTCCGTCAAGTCAGGAGGTTCCATCTGTCGACATTGGCTCATTCTCCACGTCAATAGATTTCATTTGTTGGTGTTCACTCCTCCATTAGATCAAGATCGAGGCTTCACCCATCATCACTCACTTTTTCACTAAGTTAAGAGGTTTCATACCAACATTAATATCATTGAGCACATACTGATGAACCCAGTAGAAAAAAATACAAAAAATAGAGAAAAATACAAAAAAGGCACAAAAAAAAGGCAAAGTAGAGTGAGATATGACGTACCTTGAAAGTTGTCTCTGACTTAACATTAAAGAGCAGCAGAGCTGCAGCAACACCATAAGCCTCGTTAGGGTCGAGTGTTCCTGAGCTAACATCGTAGAGCAACAGGGTTGCAGGAATACCATAAGCCTCGTTAGGGTCGAGTGTTCCTGAGCTAACATCGAGGAGTAATGGGGTTGCAGGAATACCAAAGGCCTCGTTAGGGTCGAGTGTTCTTGAACAAACCTCGAAAAGAGTTCTGCAACTACAAGTACGCCCGGAACCGACGAGGGTCCCACAAACGTATATGAGCCAGGAACACGTGGAGTTTCGTAGCTACAAGTACACCCGACACTGACAAGGGTCCCACAAGTGTATATGCGCTAGGAATGAGGAAGTCCTGCAACTGCAAGTACGCCCGGAACCGACGAGGGTCCCACAAGCGTAAATAAGCCAGGAACACGTGGAGTTTCGTAGCTCCAAGTACACCCGAGACCGACAACGATTCCACAAGTGTATATGCTCTAGGAACGAGGAAGTCCTGCAAGTACAAGTACGCCCAGAACCGATGAGGGTCCCATAAGCGTATATGAGCCAGGAACACGTGGAATTCCGTAACTGCAAGTACACCTGACACCGACAAGGGTCCCACAAGTGTATATGCGCTAGGAACGAGGAAATCTTACAACTGCAAGTACGCTTGGAACCGACGAGGGTCCCACAAGCATATATGAGGTAGGAACATGTGGAATTCCGTAGCTGCAAGTACACCGACACCGACAAGGGTTCCACAAGTGTATATGCGCTAGAAAGCAGAAAGTCTGCAGCAAGCGCAAGTACGTCCAAACAAGACGAGGGTCCCACACAAGCGTAAATGAGCGGGAACATGTGCGTTTCAGAATGCAAAGTACACCCGAGCGACAATGATCCACAAGTGTATATGCGCTAGGAACGGGGAAGTCTGGAAACTGCAAGTACACCCAGAATCGATAAGGGTCCCACAAGTGTACCTACGCTAAGATTGGCGTCGTATTTGCAAAAAGAAAAGAAAGAAGAAAAAAGAAAAAGAAAAAAAGAAAGAAAAATGAAAGAAAGAAAAAAAAAGGTAAAAAAAAAAGGAAAATAAAGAAGAAAAAAAAAAGAAAAAAAACATTAGAGTTTGGGACTTATCAAAGTTTTAGCCAAACATGTCTCCACACTCTGATGCAAATGGATGGGAGACCCACTTCCTCTATTTATAGTTGAGGAAAAGATCAGCTCCCAAAATCCAAGTTTGAATTGGAATAGGAATTGCAATTGAAATAGGATTTCATCTCAAATCAAAATTTGGCTTATCTTTATCTCCAGTCGAAAATAGTCTGCAAGCCAAATTAAAATTCTATTCCAAATCCAAAGTTGAGATTTGATAGAATTTTATCTCAAAAGATAAAAAAAAAATATTTGGGCATAATCCAAATTTTATCCCAAATCAAAATGATAAAATTAACTCTATCAAATCAAAATCATGGTAGAATTTTAATTTTATCTCAAATCAAAATTTGAGCATATTCCAAATTTTATCTCAAATTAAAATTTGATAAAATTAATTATATCAAGTCTAAATCATGGTAGAATTTTAATTTTATCTCAAATCAAAATTTGGACATACTCCAAATTTTATCACAAAACAAAGTTTGATAAAATTAGTTCTATACAAATTAAAATCATGATAGAATTTCAATTTTATCTCACAAAGTTGAAATCTGGGCATACTCCAGATGTTATCACAAATCAAGGTTGGAGTGAAATTCAAATGCTACTCCAAATTCAAAAAAAGAAATTGGGTAGAACTCCAAACCTACTCCAATTTGTCCAAATTTTATGTCATGCAAGAAAATAAAAATAGTGACCCAAATTCATATTTTGATTTTGTTGGCGTGAAAATGTGTCAAATAAAAAAAAATCTCAATTATGAACCAAATTTATAGTTTGATTAAACTGATACATTAAATGAAGTCAACTTAGGAGCAAACATCTTATATTTTGATTCCAAATTGTCTTTTTTCGAGATTCGCTCACACATACTTGTGCCTAAATCTCGAAAAGGTCATTTGTTGACATAGAATTTTTGACCAATCTCCAATTGCCACGTTGATTCCAAATTAATGACAAAATTATAAATAATTAAATTTAGGATCAATTATGAATTGACATGGGCCCAAATTTAATTTGAAGACAAAAATTGGTAATTCTAGAGATTAAAAGTTTAATTTGGTTAAATTGGGTTATATGGAATTTGGGTTAAAGTCAAATAATGTCAAAATTCAAATGGTTAGGCCCAAAGCCAACAAAGCTCAAGTTTAGGTTGTTGGACCCAAAAGCCACTAAAGTCCAAGACCACATGTCTTGGAAAACTCTATAAATAGAGAGTTTCCCCTTCATTTCAAAGGTTCAGAAATTTCACTCTCAAGAGAACTCAGAGAGAATTCAGAGCAAAGTCTTAACTACTGAATGTTCCCTGAAGTCCTTAGTATTGAACGTTGCAAGACGAGTTTTTAAGTGTTGAACGTTGTAAGACGAGTCTTTTAAGTGTTGAACGTTGCAAGACGAGTCTTTAGGTGTTGAACGCTGCAAGACGAGTCTTTAAGTATTGAACACTATAAGATGTTGAACACTTCAAGTCCTTATGTGTCAAGTGTTTCGTGAAGAACTTCAGCAAGCTGCAAGCCGAAGCCCTTCAACAAGCAACAGGTCGAAGATCTTCAACACGCTGCAAGTCGAAGACCTTCAACACGCTACAAGCCGAAGACCTTCAACAAGCAATAAGCCGAAGACCTTCAACAAGCAACAAGTCGAAGATCTAAGTCGTAGACCTTCAACAAGGTACAAGTTGAGGAGCAAGCTACAAGTTGAAGACCTTCAACAAGTTGCAAGCCGAAGACCTTCAACAAGCTACAAGCTAAAGACCAAATATACTTCTAAGTTTACACTCGAGAACAAGCTGCAAAGCCCTCGAGACAAGTCTACACTTGAGAACAAGCTAAAAATCCCTCAAGACAAGTCTACGTTCGAGAATAAGCTGCAAAGCCCTCCATACAAATTACATTCGAGAACAAGCTTCGAAGCCCTCGAATCAAATCTACGTCCAAGAACAAGCTGTAAAGCCCTCAGATAAATTACAGTTGAGATAGAGAAAGAATCAGAGGAGAAACATTAGAGATTGTAACTCACAACATTAAATATTAATAAAATTCAAATTCAATTACACGTGTCTCATTTTTGTTTCTTTGCTGAAATCACGTGTGAACAACTAATGTATTAAATTGCAATAAAGGTTAGTTTAAAATATGTTTTTCTTATATTCAAATCATAAAAATCATATATATTTTTTAGTTGTTAATAATAAAAAAAAAGAAATTGAGGAGATTCAAGCCCTATGCGGTGTATATTTATTTATCAACCACCGGTGCATCAGTCTTCTCTGGCCTGTCCCCTCCAGGATACAACAACCCAACTGAAACGTTGTGTAGCTCAAACCACTTTGCATTGAGAAGTTGAGCTCAAAGCTGCACAACAAAAAACACACTTCTTTTGGTCAATTTGCTCTTAAAAGAGCAAAGTAGATAATATGAAAATTAGAGAGAAAGAAATTGAGGAGTTGGTATGTATTGAAATGGTTTGTGAGGTAGGTATTTATAAGACTTTTTAGATCTATAAAATTAATGCATAATTAAATTTGTTAATTTTTAACTTTTTTCACAAATACGTTTTTCTTATTTTTTTAAAGAAAAAACTCTCTCATTTAAAATCTTGAAACTCATAATACAACATAAAAGTGTGACTCTGCATTGAACCTTTACTAGTGAAATAATAATCTCTACTCCAGCGTTAGTAGTGGTCTTTGACTTGAACTCTAACACTTAAAGGAAAATAGAGAAATTATTATCCACACATAATTATCGAGGTGTTGACATAAACTTTATTGGTTAGCACATTATGGCCCTGTGCTGATCCAGAATTTCATGAGCGTATTTGAGAATAAACCTCATATCCTCATAGAGAGCGACCTCACTCTCACACTCATATAGGTAAAATCTGTCAAGGGTTGCTCCTAAAACAACAACACCCCACTCATAAGAGCTATAGATTTTATTAAGAGTTTATTGAAAAACTCAACCTTCCACTACGTTATAGGATAAAGGCACTCACATCATAGGGATGGATCGATAAATAGAGATAGTGCATTTTTACGGCCACCTTATAATTTGTTTTTCCCTTTGAACCCAATTCTCAGGATCTCTGACCACTGGGTGGGTATCCTTATATATGGCTCAGGATAATTATAAGGGCTTCATCCTCATCCCCCTCGATGTATTCCAAACTCTTTCTCTATTCAAGGCGTTTGTGAATGGATCTGCAAGATTATCACAAGATTTAATGTAATTCACATTACTAATCCCATTACTCAAATAGGACTCACAGTACTGTGTTTTCTTCTTATAGGTCAGGATTTACCGTTATAAAAATGATTTTTTACTCTACCAATTGTGGCAGTGCTATCATAATTTATCAAGATAGAAGGTATTGGTTTCTCCCACATTGGAATCTCATATAATAAATCTTTTACAACCTTCTTCCTCACTAGCTGAAGCTAAAGAAATAAGTTTTACTTCCATGGTAGAGTTGGCAATAATTGTTTGTTTTTTAGATTTCCAACAAATAGCACAACCTCCCAAGGTAAAAAGATACCAAGTGGTTGATAAAGAATCACCTGACAATGTATTCCAGTCAGTATCAGAAAATCCTTCAACAACAGCGATATTTTTTATAAAATAAGGCACAGTCTTTTGTTCCCAAAAGATATTTCATAACACGGTCTATGGCATGTCAATGTTCTTTACCTAGCTTACTCGTAAACCTGCTAAGAACTCCTACTGTATATGCAATGTCAGGTCTAGTACAATCAGTTGCATATCGTAGGCTACCAATCACGCTAGCATACTCCTTTTGATTAATTACAACACTTTCATTTTCAATGGGAAACAAGTGAACATAAGAATCAAATGGAGTAGACACGTGTTTACAATCAAAATAATTGTATTTTCTGAGTATTTTCTCTATATAATGTGATTGGTCAAGAAAAAATCCATCTGAGGTTCTCGTTATTTTCATACCCAGAATAAAATTAGCCTCACCAAGATCTTTCATGTCAAAATGGCTTCTCAATAAATTTTTTGTTTCATTTATAAAAAACATATTTGAGGCAAAGATCAATAAATCATCAACATATAGGTTAATAATAACATGTGAATTTTTCCATGATTTATAATAGATGCATTTATCACGTTCATTTGGTTTATAACCATTATTTAGCATGCAAGAATCAAAATTTTTCATGTCACTGCTTTGGAGCTTGTTTTAAGCCATATAGGGATTTAGTAAGCTTACACACTTTGTTCTCTTGCTCAGGCTCTATAAAACCTTCAGGTTGGTCCATGTAAATTTCTTCTTCTAAATCACCATTTAAAAAAGTTGTTTTCATATCCATTTGATGAATATTCATATCAAATATTGCAGCTATTGCAATTAGCAATCTAATAGATGTGATTCTTGTAACCGGAGAAAAAGTATAAAAAAAGTCTAAGTCTTCCTTTTGTTTAAAACCTTTTGCGACAAGTCTAGCTTTATACTTGTATACTCCCATCCGGTTTCAATTTTTTTCTCAGAACCCATTTACACCTTATAGTTTTAAAACCTGGTGGTAGATCAACTAATTTCCAAGCTTTATTAGAAATAAGTGATTTCATTTCATTTATAGCCTCTTTCCAGAAAATCTCATCTGGAGATGATAAAGCTTTTGTCAAAGAAATTGGTGATTCTTGAATATTATAAACATAAAAATCAGGACCAAAATCTTTCACAGTTCTTGCTCTTTTACTTCTCCTTAATTCAACTTGAGAGTTGTTTTCATTATTATCACTAGAGGTAGAAGAATCAAACTTAGAGAAAGTTTGTTCATAACTTTGACCCCCACTATTTCTTGATTTAAAAGAAAAAAATTTTTCATGAAAAATTGCATAATTTGATTCAAAAATCACATTATGTTCAATATCAAGAAATCTATATGTTGTACGAGCTGCATATCCAAGGAAAACACAAGTGGTAGCTTTAGACCCTAATTTAGGTTTTTTTGGATCTGTTAGCCTCACAAAAGCCAAACATCCCCAAACTCTTAAATATCCCAAATTTGGCTTATACACTTTCCACAACTGAAAAGGTGTAATTTTAGTTTTTTTATGTGGGACTCTGTTTAACACATGACAAGTAGTCAAAACCGCTTCACCTCAAAGATTAAAAGAAGCACCTGATTCTAATAGCATAGCATTAGTCAAACCAATTAAGGTTCTATTTTTTCTCTCAGTTACTCCATTAGAAGTAGGTGAATATGGTGGAGTAGTCTCATGAATTATTACTAATGATTCAACGTATGAATTGAATTCAAATGATTCATATTCTCGACTTTTATCACTTCTAATTCTTTTAATTTTTCTACCAAATTGATTTTCAACTTCGAGGAGAAATTTTTTGAAATTCTCAAAAGCATCACTTTTATTTTTCAATAAATAAACATGGGTGTATTTTGAAATATCATCAATAAAAATGATAAAATATCTATTTCCTCCGCTAGTTAAAACTCCCTCGAATTCACACAAGTTTGTATGAATTAACTCTAATAATTCAGTATTTCTTTCAACACTTTTATGAGGTCCTTTAGTGATTTTAGTTTTACTGCATATTTCACATTTCTCAAAAGTATTTTTTAAACTAGGAATTAACCCAAGACTACTCATCACCCCAACATACTTACTAATTAAGTTACCATCAAAGTTTCATCAAATAATTCAAACAATTTTAATCAATTTCTATAGTCGAAATTTGGCTTATCTTATCTCCAATCGAAAATTGTCTGCAAGCCAAATTAAAATTATATTCCAAATCCAAAGTTGAGATTTGATAGAATTTTATCTCAAAAGATAAAAAAAATATTTGGGCATAATCCAAATTTTATTACAAATCAAAATGATATAATTAACTCTATCGAATCAAAATCATGGTAGAATTTTAATTTTATCTCAAATCAAAATTTGAGCATACTCCAAATTTTATCCCAAATTAAAATTTGATAAAATTAATTCTATCAAGTCTAAATCATGGTAGAATTTTAATTTTATCTCAAATCAAAATTTGGCATACTACAAATTTTATCACAAAATAAAGTTTGATAAAATTAGTTCTATCCAAATCAAAATCATGATAGAATTTCAATTTTATCTCACAAAGTTGAAATCCGGGCATACCCCAGATGTTATCACAAATCAAGCTTGGAGTGAAATTCAAATGTTACTCCAAGTTCAAAAAAAAAAAATTGGGTAGAACTCCAAATCTACTTCAATTTGTCCAAATTTTATGTCATGCAAGAAAATCGAAATACTGACCCAAATTCATATTTTGATTTTTTTGGCATGAAAATGTGTCAAATAAAAAAAATCTCAATTATGAACCAAATTCATAGTTTGATAAACTGATACATTAAATGGAGTCAACTTAGGAGCAAATATCTTAAATTTTGATTACAAATTGTCTTTTTTCGAGATTCACTCACGCATACTTGTGCCTAAATCTCGAGAAGGGGCATTTGTTGACATAGAAATTTTGACCAATCTCCAATTGCCACGTTGATTCCAAATTAATGACGAAATTATAAATAATTAAATTTAGGATCAATTATGAATTGACATGTTTCCCAAATTTAATTTGAAGACAAAAATTGGCAATTCTAAAGATTAAAAGTTTAATTTGGTCAAATTGGGTTATATGGAATTTGGATTAAATTAAATAAAGTCAAAATTCAAATTGTTAGGCTCAAAGCCAACAAAGCCCAAGTTCAGGTTGTTGGGCCCAAAAGCCAATAAAGTCCAAGGCCACATGTCTTGGAAAGCTCTATAAATAGAGAGTTTCCCCTTCATTTCAAAGGTTCAAAAATTTTACTCTCAAGAGAACTAGAGAGAATTCAGAGCAAAGTCTTAACTACTGAATGCTCCCTGAAGTCCTTAGTGTTCAACGTTGCAAGACGAGTCTTTAAGTGTGTGTTGAACGTTGTACGACGAGTTTTTAAGTGTTGAACGCTGCAAGACGAGCCTTTAGGTATTGAACGCTGCAAGACGAGTCTTTAGGTGTTGAACACTCTAAGATGTTGAACACTTCAAGTCCTTAGGTGTCAAGTGCTTCGTGAAGAACTTCAGCAAGCCGCAAGCCGAAAACCTTCAACAAGCAACAAGTCGAAGATCTTCAACACGTTGCAGGTCGAAGACCTTCAACACGCTGCAAGCCGAAGGACTTCAACACAATGCAAGTCAAAGACTTTTAACAAGCAACAAACTGAATACCTTCAATAAGCAACAGGTCGAAAATCTAAGTCGAATACCTTCAACAAGCTACAAGCTAAAGAACAAGCTACAAGCTGAACACCTTCAACAAGTTGAAAGTCGAAGACCTTCAACAAGCTACAAACTAAAGACCAAATACACTTCCAAGTTTACACTCGAGAACAAGCTGCAAAGCCCTCGAGACAAGTCTACACTTGACAACAAGCTGCAAAACCCTCAAGACAAGTCTACGTTCGAGAATAAGTTGCAAAACCCTCCATACAAATTACATTTGAGAACAAGCTGCAAAACCCTCGAATCAAATCTACGTCCGAGAACAAGCTGTAAAGCCCTCAGATAATTACAGTTGATAGAGAGAAAGAATCAGAGGAGAAACATTAGAGATTGTTACTCACAACATTAAATATTAATAAAATGTAAATTCAATTACACGTGTCTGATTTCTGTTTTTTTTTGTTGAAATCACGTGTGAACAACTAGTGTATTAAATTGCAATAAAGGTTAGTTTAAAATATGTTTTTCTTATATTCAAATCATAAAAATCATATATATTTTTTAGTTGTTAATAATAAAAAAAAGCTTACAAAAAATATAATATTGTTAATTATTATAAATAATTTTAGTTTAAACTAAAAAAAAAAAAAAAAACTCTAAATAACAGGTAGAGGAAGTGGGATAGAGAAATTCTTATCAATTAAATAAATTACCATGTAGTATTCTAATTTACATTAGAATTTCAATTTAAATAATAGTATCATATCTAAAATATTTTTATATAATTTATATTTTAAAAAATAAAATTATAGAATAAAAAGAAAGATAATTTTGTTAAAAAATTATTAAAATTATAAGATAAAAATAAAAAATATATTTTTAATACTTATTTAAATTTAATTAGTAATGAGTAATAATGATGAGAAAACTTATATAAAAAATAAAGAAAATTTAAAATTTATATAAAAATAAAGAAATTTTTTTAATTAAAAATTTTTTTTAAAAAAAGAAAAAATAGAGAGAAGAGTGGGGTAAGTAGATTTGAAATGAAGGGAAGAAAACAATTGATAGAAAAGTTATGAGGTCAGAATAGAGAATAATTGGAGCTCACAATAAAATAGTTGGAAAATAGTTAATAAATTTGTGAGATTCGCAATTAAAATTAAAATATGTCAAACAAGATGAGTGATGAACTATTACCCTCCTAATTCCCCAATTCTAAACACAACCTTCAAGATTCATTTAAACTCAAACCTAAGGCATGCAGAAAAAGGGTAATCCAATACAATCCTCCTCATGAGTCATGACTTTCTTTTACGATTAGCGATATTTTGGACTGGGCTTCCTTTTTCCAAAATGGGAACCTGGCGAATATATCGGTCATTGGAAAGTCAATTCCTAAATATTACATTATTCTATCGCGTGATGACATCTGTGACGAACCAGTCGCCCAATAAAGCCTTGACGACGACGAAAAAGAACAGAGGTGACTTATTCTTCTCACTCGATCGTCATCATCAGAGCCTCATCGCCACGGCTCTGTTCTTCTATTCGTCGATTTTAAGGTGATTATATTCTCATTTCTTTTACTGGGTTCTTCTTATCTTTCTCTTTTTGTTCTTCAATGGATCGTTGTTTTCATCTCTGCTGTCTGACTCTGGAATTTGCTGTACTTTTTTGCATCTTCCTTCTATATGACTATTTCTTTTTTCTGGAGTGGATGTGTGTGATCGGGCTGAATTTTGGGCTTAATTGTTTCTTTAGCGTGTTCCATTCCCTGCCCTTGTTGGGTTCTTGAGAAAACGTTTTGTGATTGTTCGAAATTGTACTGTAATTTTGTAGAAGTTTTGATTCTTTCTTTGTTCGCTGAAAATGAGTACGTCAGGGTTCAATGCGTAACTTTCCTGTTCAGTGATAGTTAAATTACCACCAAACTCAAATCTACAGATACGGCGTATTTAATTGTTATACATATTTTTAGCATAAGACTAGCTCAATACCTGACTATTGATATTAATTAACAAAGAAAAAAGACATTAAAGTAGTTCGAACGCAGGATCCAGCTTTGATATAGTTATTAAACTCAAAAGCTCATACCGATAAGTTATGATATATTTAATCTTTCGTAATCATGGCCATGTTTTAAATTTCTTGTTCTTTTGGAAACATGATGTTTAAATTGTGCAAATGGAAAGTTCCTTTAAAGAACTAGAGACTAAAGATGATCAAATCCAGAATTGTGAGTTTTGAGAGTATATTTTTGTTGACAAGAAGCAAAGAACTCAAAAGGCAGTTCATCTTTCCATGGTTCTCAGGCCACATTTGTCTAGTGTGCAAGCATCGGGTATGATAGAGGAGCCAATTTGTAAAAGAATTGCAAGTATGTCAAGATCAGCTAAAGATAGTGAATTGGTTAGAAATGTAGAAGAGAAAAGGAAGCAGCAAGAGTCTCTTATTCCTTATGTTCATGAAGATTGTGTCTCAAACATCCTCATCAGACTCCCACTCGACTCACTTCATAGGTCAATGTTTGTCTGTAAGCACTGGTTTAATATCATATGCAGCCCCACATTCGTTGAGACTCATCTCCATCGTTCTGAATCTGTTTTAATCTTCACAGCACCAACTCATTACGAAGAAACTTATCCCCATCTTACTCCAACACTCCCAAATTCTGGAAGATCAAACACCCTCTCAATTGAAGCAAAGTATATGCAGTCTGCTGAATCTCTCTCTCTATTCCATAACTTGGAGCCCTCCTTAAAGACGTTCATTCAGTTTTTGGAATTTAAAGATGGAATAAGCAATGTGGGAGAGTACAGTTTAAGTTGCTTTGGACAGATTCGAGCGACCTGCAGCGGTTTGATATTGCTCGATAACAAATTGAAGAAAGGGGGACTAATAGTTACTAATCCAGTAACCAGGAAGCTGACTGCTCTTCCACCGGGAACTTTGCATTCGTCACATAATGAATCTTATGGATTTGTATACAACGATGTTTCGGGCCAATACAAAGTCGTTCACTTGTTTCGCGATGCATTGATGTATATTAGCTGTGAGATATTTACCCTTGGGACTAAAAGGTGGAGAGCTGTTGATGGACCTTCTTTTGGTCTCTTTGGTTGGCTTGGATATAAACCTGTTGAAGCCATAGGAGCTCTGCACTGGATCCCACAAGTTAATCACAGTGATTGCATCGTATCGTTGGAAATCGAGAATGAAAAGTTTCAAACTATACCACTTCCAAACAGTTGCAATATGTATGATGGAATTGTTGAAATTGGCTCTTCTCTAAGCTTTGTCACTCATCATGAGACGCATACAGACATTTGGGTCTTGAAGGGTTTGTCTGGGGAAGTATGGATAAAGCAACATTGCATCAACGTAGGTTGCAGAATTGATATGATTCCCATTTTAAGTTTAAGAATAAGAGGAGACCTCATTTTCCAATCAAAAGATGGTTTGTTTTACATCTACGACTTTGAACTACGATCGATTACTAAAGTTAAGGAACAAAAACGACTCAGTGTGTCGCCAGGTTGTCTTTTTCCTCATGTCAATAGCATGGTCTCTTGGAGTAACAGTTAGAAATCTCAGGTGAGTTTGTATTGAAGATGCATCTTGGTAAATGCTTTCACTTGCCATATAATCTGATTAATCATGTCTGCTTCTTTATGGTTATTTATGTATATGTATTGCCTCAACATTTGAAGTTATGTATAAAAGTTGAGTAAAAACTATTTTTTCTAGTCACTAGTTTTTTTTCTTTTGTAATAGCACCTTCTTTGGCCTAAAATGTGGGTAGAGATTAGCTGTTAATACTGTTGTTAACTCGTAATAGACGATATATGCTTTGTCAAAAACAAAATCAAACTGCTAATGAAATATCAAGGATACACTGATGCACATACATTTAGACAATTAGATGAACATGCGTAGAGGCTGTAGATTTATACTGTCAATTCTAGCGTGTTGCTGTACGAAAGAAAGAGACCTATTGGAATTGAGCGAACTCGATGTGGTGTTTGCCAAAGATACTTTCACAGTTAGGGTGTGTTTGGCACATGGGTTTAGATTTGGATGGATTTGGGTTCCAAATCCAAACTCATGTTTGGAGCCAAGGTATTTAAAATCCTTGGCTTCGAATTCCAACCTCATGGGTTTAGATTTGGATGGATTTGGGTTCCAAATCCAAACTCATGTTTGGAGCCAAGGTATTTAAAATCCTTGGCTTCGAATTCCAACCTCATGGGTTACAACAGTGCAACCCTATGGGTTTCAACAGTGCAATCTCATAGAATTTGTTCCATATTTTTCTCCTTCACTTGTTGATTACTTCGACAACTCTGGTGAAAACTCTAGCGACCACCCGACGATCACCGACAACGAAAACTCCAACGACCACACCGGCGACTCGACCACTACTGACGGATTTCTCCGGCGACCACTTGATTTTTTATTTTCGGTGACCACTTCGACAACAACTCCGGTGAAAACTCCGACGACCACCCGACAACCACCGATAATGACAACTCCGACGACCACACCGACGACTCGACCATCGTTGACAACTGCCTCCAGCGTGTACTTCGACATCAACTCCAGTGACAACTCCGACGACCACCTGACAAACACCGATAAGGACAACTTCGACGACCACCCGACAACCACTGATAACGACAACTTCAACGACCACACTGGCGACTCAATCATCGTTGATCGCTGCCTCCAGCGACTCGATCATCGTTGATGACTGCCTCCGGCGACCACTTGATTTTTCATTTTCGACGACCACATCGACAACAACTCTGATGACAACTCCGGCGACCACCTGACAATCACCGACAACGACAACTCCGACGACCACACCGGCGACTCGACCACCGCTGACGACTGCCTCCAACAAATACTTGATTTTCCATTACCTCTTCAATTTGTCATTTTTCATTTTCGGTGATTACTTCGACAACAACTCCGACGACAACTCTGGCAACCACCGACAACGACAACTCCGACCACCACACCGAGAACTCGACCACCGCTGACGGCTGCCTCTTCCGACTACATTATTTTTAATTATCTCTTCCATTTGTCATTTCCATTCTTGATCACCACTTTGACAACAACTCCAGTGACAACTCCGGCGACCATGAACAATGACAACTCCGACGACCACACCGGCGTCTCGCCATCACTAACGACTGCCTCAAACGAACACTTGATTTTTTTTCCAACAACCTATTCGACAACAACTCCGACGACCACCCAATCACCACCGACAACGACAACTTTTGTAGCTTCCTTGATAATCTAACCACCTCATCAACTCGACCACCCCAATAACCCAAGGATCTAGTCAATTTTTTAAATGGTTAAAATAAAACTAAGAAATAACTACTAAACAAATTTTTTTTTGCATAATAACATGCAATTATACTCTTAAAACCTTTGAATTTTGTAAACTTTTTACAAAAAATACAAGAAAAACAACTTTGTATGGTGTTCAAAAAACCCGATGACCCGAATAACTCGATCAACCCAACCCAATTCTACGGTTTGGGTTGGGTTGGGTTAAAAAAAATAAAATTTTATAGGTTGGGTTGGTTCGTGGGTTCATGAAAATTAGTTTTGGTTGAACCTGGAACCGAACCAACCCGAACTTCATATCAATTTTAGAAAAATATTTTTGTACTTATATTACAGCTATATTTATACTTATTTTTTGATTATTTATTCTTCAATAACATTTTAAAATAATTTTTAGTCTTTTGGAAGGTAAAAATTCATAATATAAATTAAAATGAAGTTGTTAATCTTAAATTCAATATTAAAAAAAATAAATAAATATAGGGGCAATTGGACTGGTAGCAAAGAGGCCCAACATAATTGCCCATATAGCAAAGGGCTCCATCTATTTGCAAAAATTTGAAAAGAGGAATTGAAATTATTAAAAAGCCCCCACGTTGAAACTCATGCCCACGTCACACAGAAATCATAGAATCTGATAGACTTTTATCAGTGATAGACTCTGATAGAAGTGATAGACTTCTATCAATGATAGATGTTTATACTTCTATCACTGATAGTTTTCTATCAATCATTAACTTCTTTCTTCTATCACTGGTAGACATCTATCAGTGATAGACTTCTATCACTGATAGACTTCTATTACTGATTGTTGTGGTCATGTTTTACTTCTTATCAATCAATTCTTATCAATTCTTGCTTCTTTGTTTGTGTATCAATCATTAACTTCTTTCTTCTATCACTGATAGACATTTATTAGTGATAGACTTCTATCACATCTGATAGACTTTTATCAGATCTATATAGAAATGATAGACTTCTATCAATGATAGATGTCTATCACTGATAGACTTCTATCACTGATTGTTGTGGTCCTGTTTTACTTCTTATCAACCAATTCTTATCAATTCTTTCTTCTATCAGTGGTTTTGTTTTACTTTGCTTAAATCACAATTCAAATTTTCTCATCAGATGTCACTCATAGGTCTAATAGGCTTTAGTTTCTTCATTTTGACATATTTCTTATTTGCTTTAGTTTATGGTTTTAATGTAGCCAAAGTTGTTGTGTCCATAGTATTGATATTAAACTTCAGGAATAGAAACAATTACAAACCCCTTATATTGATAGTATGGATAGTATGATAACAACAATATTGAGTTCTATCTTGAAAACGTATATCTAAAACCAATTGTCAAAAATTACATCATGGTAAAAATGGTGGAAATTTACATGTCCTACGATTGTGACCAACACGATGACAACGACTACATTTTGTGTGACTTCTTGCTTCACCAATCGACGAAATCCTTTGCTTTCGGGCCTTCCTGCATGACGTTTAACAATTGGAGGTAATGCATTCATGCCAACATCTATAGAACTCCATTCAAAATGATTCTTAAGCATCCACAAGTTACTATTCTTATAACGTGATGCTCGAACATACGAATGACAACCCTCTTGGGCACATTGAAATTCAAGTGACTTTGAATTTGTTTTTAACGTCCTAAACTCAAAATTCTTCTTCACAGCGAGGAATGAAAAAAACTTTGACACAATTTCCTTACTTGCAAAAACATCATCTTCCTCCAAATCAACATCTCTATAAATGTTGTAATAACGTGGAAATCACCATCAATCCTAGAAGAAGAAGACGAAGAACCAATTGATAACAACTTGTCACTTCCATCACTAAGTGCACAAGAGGAGCCATCAAAACAAGCATCATTGATATGGGCAACTAAAGGATATCTTGTATTTTGATCTTTCACTAAAGTTAAAAACCAAGTAACATCTTTATTTTCTTGAATTTTAACCACATCCTGAGCACCATTCATCTTATAACCTAATAACATCAACAATTCTATAGAAGAAATACAAGTATCCATTCGAACTTCTTTCTCAATCAGATTAATAAAATCATCAAAACACATCATATCATCAACCAAAATCACAATGGTCTTGTAATGCTCATAGAAAATTTTCTCATTCCATTGTCCACTGTAAAACACAACTATTGAAAGTTTCATCATAGTTCCAAAATAACTGCAACAGAAGAGTAATAAAAACATTAAGTAATTGTATTTCATACAGTATATTATTATGATAAAGGTATATCACTTATAGATATCAATTACCACACAAAGAAATGTAACATTGTCTAATGATTTATAGGAAGTCACTGATAGATATCGATCACCAACACAAGCCACATAAATTAAAATTTTAGCAATATAACACTAATAGATATCAATCATCAAAATATATTTATGATTAAAGTCTATCACTGAAAAATATCAAGCACCACACACACAAACCACATTGATAAACTGCTTGCAAAGAAATCACTGATAGACTGCTTGCAAAGAAATCACTTAGAGAAAAAAAAATCACTGATAGTTTGGTTGCAAATAAATCATTGATAGACTGCTTGCAAAGAAATCATTAATCACTGATAGTTTGGCAAAGAAATCATTGATAGACTACTTGCAAAGAAATCACTAATAGTTTGGTTGCAAAGAAATCACTTTGGGGGCGTTTGGATCGCATAATTGGGTTGAGTTGTGCAGAGTTGTTTTGTCAGTGAGTTCTGGAAATGAGTGTTTGGGGTGCAGAGTTGAGTTGAATTGAGTCAAGAAGTCAGTGTTTGGGGTGCAGAGTTGAGTTAATATGTCAAGGGTATCTGGTGCAGTTTTTTGTAAAGTGAATAAGTATGATTTTTTTTGTCGTTTTTTTTTTTCTTACATTTTTTGTTTCCACCAAATCAATTGCAAACATATTTGTCTACAATTTCAAAACTTCATTATGAGATCAACTACAAATTTACCATATATATTACCATTTGCAAAATTTGTGAGATATTTAGAAAAGTACTGAATATTATGATTGATATCAATTTTTTTTTTTTTGCAATAAAAATTATCTTTATCTTATGTTATTGAGAACATATTCTTCAATTATTGAAGGAGTGTCTTCTTTTTAAGCACATGTGAGCAAGAACTCCATTTATTTTAATGTACTTATGTATTAGTATTAATACTTTGGAAGAAAAACTTGTGTTCATTTGATTTATATGAAATTATGCTAGTAGTTTATTTTGGTCAAGATGTTGAGAAGATAACAACATATTTCAGTGTCATGTATTACTTGAATATCGCCAAATTTATAAGATATCAATTCAATGGCTTATGTGTACAATGTTAACAAAAAATTAGTTAGAAGCCCACAAATAATACAAAGTATTAGTAGATGCAAAGTAATGTCCACAAAATACAACAACAAAAGGAGCAATGTCTAATCATCCAATCCTTCCCAGTAGATGCATGCAATATGTCCTCTTCGATTGAGGTGGAACCTATAGAAAGCAGTCAGTCTTCTATATATCAGTCAGAAGTAAGTCTATCAAGGAGACACGATCATGCTCAGTCAATCCTTCTATTTGATACAAGAGATCGACTACTTCCTTCCTTCGTGCAACCTCCAACTCATACTTCTCCTTCTGTCAGGATAGAAGTAGTATCAGAGCATGGCTTTTAAATTCTGCATACTCGCCTACATCGTAGCCAACGATCCTTATAGCCTCTCGCAGGAAGTCGCCTCGTTATCTCCAGGTTTGTTTTTATTTTGTAAAGTAGTTAAAATTATTTGAGTTGCTTGTGTGTTGACACTTGTTATGCTATGCTTTTGACTCTTTGTTCTTGTGCTAAGGTAGTTTAGAGTTTAAGTTTAGACTATGGCTCGAAGACGTGACCGTTGTAAAGTTCTAGCAACTTTCGAGGATGAAAGTTTTTCTTAGAAGGGTATAGACGCCACGTAAAATTAGGTGCTTTAATTGTATTTGTTTTAAATTTGAATCTTTAGATAATCAGATCAGGATTAGGAAAGGGTGTTTCAAAGTTTAAAAAAAGATTAAGATTTCTGTTTTAAAAAGGTTTAGAATTTCTTTTTCTAAAAGGATTATGACTTTTTTATGTCTATTATTTAAACTAGAGTATTAGCAACTTAAAGGCACACTTCAAAACTCTCCTTGTCTTCTTCTTTTCTCCACTTTCTTCATCTCGTCGGACCGTCGCCGGAGAGTCACCGAACCGTTGTTGGAGAGTTGTCGGACCGTCGTCGGAGAGTCACCGGAGAGTCGTCGGAAAGTCGACGGGCCACCGTCGGAAAGTCGTCGGACCACCGCCGGAAAGTACCGTACGGTTGAGTTAATAACTCAACTCCATGGGGTTGGGTTATTAAGTCACCGGTTATAATTGTTGGTGAACCAAACAAGGAGTTGAGTTATTAACCCAACTCAACCCAACCCAACCCCATAAACCAAACACCCCCTTATAGAAATCATTGATAGAATAAAATACAGAAAATCACAGACTGTTTGCAAAGAAATTATGAAATGCAAGGAAGATAAGAAAGTAATACTTGGATTTGATTAGAGAATATAGATCTCGACTCTTTGTGACGCTTCTTGCTTGGATATTAAATTCGGAAGATGTTGTGGATGATGAAACTACAGAGGCTTGCAACAGAAGCTTCCACGAAACTTGCAGAGAAGCAAGGATCACAAATTCGAAAGATGTTGTGGATGATGAAACTACAGAGACTTGCAACAGAAGCTTCCACGAAACTTGCAAAGAACCTGAATGAAGCTAAAAACAATTCAGATACCCGCGAATGGAAAAAACAATCCTAAACCTAATCGAAGAAGACAACATACGCACAACCTAATTGAAGCTTGGTCTGCAATCGCAAAAAGTAAAATCGGAAAAAGAATTTAGATTTCCACGAAACTTGCAGAGAAACTGAATGAAGCTAAAAACAGTTCAGATACTCACGAATGGAAAAAACAATCCTAAACCGCACAACCTAATTGAAGCTTAGTCTGCAATCGCGAAAAGTAAAATCGAAAAAAGATTTCAGATAACCACGAAAAATCTAAAGGAAAAAGCAAAAGGTAAGCCTAAACGAAGAAGAAGAATGCGTGAAACTGACGGTATTATTGGAATTATAAAATTTTTTAAAACATTTTTGTCATTTTTGCAATTCTTTTAAAGTGTTGCTATATCTACAAATAATAAACCTAAATTTGCTACCCATTACAAATTCTCATAAATATATATATAATATATATATACATATATACATATCAACACTTAATTTTTGTAAAAAATAAAATTTTAAGTATATAACCCGACCAACCTAAATCAACCTAACCCAAATGTTTCATGGTTGAGTTGGATTGGGTTCATCACTTAATAAAGGTTGTATTGGTTAAACATATTTGCAACCCGAATAGTTGGGTTGAGTCTAAAAAGTACCTCAACTAGACCCAACCCAACCTATGAACACCTCTAACTAGTGGCATGTTTTCTTCTTTCTAAATGCTAAAAATTGTTCTAAATGTTTAAAACTCTTTTTTTATTCTTCAACTACAACATAAATTGAAAGTTTCATCGAAAAGTTACTTAAAAAATTAATTCATGTTAGACAGTAGCTTCTACAATTCACACTACAAAATTTGAAAGGAATAAAATAGTTAAGAGGAAAAATGTGAAACAAAAATGTACCAAACCTAGAGTTCAGAAAACTGCACCTAAGACACAGCTTTCTGATTCCCAGGCTTCAGAACACTGCACCCCAAACACAGTTTTCTGATTCCCATACTTCAGAATATTGTACCACAAACACAATTTTCTGATTTTCAGGCTTCAGAACTCCTTAGGGCAAACCCCTCAGGCTTCTGATTCTCAGGATCCTGATTCTGAACCTACGCTCCAAACAACCTCTTAATGATTTGAAGAAGTAAGATGCAGCTTAGGAGTTCGGCTTTTAGGTAGCTTGGTTGAGAGATGATTGATTGCTTGGTTTTTGTGGCTTGTGAGGGTTTATACAATGTTATGAGATAATTGGTTAGAGAGGAACAATTGAGTTTTTAGAAGGTTAGAAAGACCTAAGGAGGATGCGTGTGCAGTTGTTAAATTTCCATGTCTTTCTTTGGACTTCCGTCGTTAAGTCTTTTTGTAACTTTTCTTGATTGGAGCTCATTTTTGTTTTAGTTTAGCTCCCTTTTATTTGATGTTGACTTTTTCTATACTCTTCTTGTATTCTTTCATATATTCTCAATGAAAGTTCAATATTTCATGAAGAAAAAGAAAAAAAATTAGGATGTAACAAGAGTATGCAAAAGCAATGAAGTACAAATGCTGCGACGATCGGATCGCCTTACCTTCAACCAAGTGATGCATATTTTTTAAATGTTGTTGACATGGGATGTGAATGCCTATAGGTATTGGATGTCGATTGATTTGTAGGCATAGACGAATTATGGTAATTTGTTCCAATCTAAGTTATAAACAACGATAAAGATAATTTTTAGAATAGAGCACTCGAGCCATTTGGATAAATGAACATGGTTGTGACAGTCAGGTCTCAAATGGGCCAACAATGGTGATGCTCATAAGTTTCGAGAGGGGGAAGAGGGAAAAAAATCATAAATATATAGCATATTTACCCTGTCATAAAAATCTATTATAGTATTAGTTATTAAAACTATAATAAGTTTCTTTAGATAACAAATGATGTTCTGATAACATTTTTTCTTACAGTATATTATAAGTTTCTATAGGCTTTTTTTTACACAATTATGAAATTTTAAAGCTTTTTCTTTATGTTATTACAAATTTTTATAATTTTTTTATTTTTATAATTTTTTTCTTCTTGCCAATTAACAATATATTATGAAGGGTCATAATGACCCTCTTTTGTTACTTCTAATGGTGTTGTAAATCATTTCACTCATATATTATATATAAGAGGGGAGAAACTTTCTCTCCTTATTTTGCGCTTTTATTTTTCAATTTAATTCATTTAAATGGTTCTTTAGGGGTTTCATTTACCATATTAAGTTTCTTAAGTTAATAAAATACATATCAATGTTTTATGAATTAATTGTGGTTTTAAATATTTCTTTCTAAAAAGTGAATATATTTTATCATTACAAAGCATAGCTCAACTGACGGATTGTGGGATCGTAGATTGAGAGAATTTGGGAGAAGAGTGTATAAAGGTCAAAATCGAGAACAATAGAATTTTCTGCAAAATTCCCTTCAATCACCTCAAATCTCATTCATAGCTTCAATAAGCTTTGAAAAGATGCCGGCAAAAGAGTGATGAGGATGATTTGAGTAGTAGGAGGTGGCCAATTTTGAAGAAATTGGCAAATGGAGTATAACTTATTCATCCATTTATGTATTGGTCCAATTGAAAATCAAAAATGAATTTTAATTTTAATTTTAATTTTAATTCAAAATTAATTTTAAAGTAAAATAAATTTATTAATTTAATTAATTAAACAATTCAATTAATTAATTTTAATTAATTTTTTAATTTAATATCAAATATCAAATTAAATAATTGGACTAACCCTAATTTCTTAAACTGATTGTTCGAACATGTCATGTTTTAAACCGAGCCAATATCTAAATCATATTTAAATATTTGCATCTCTTCTTAATCATAGTTTAATTCATAAATGAACCGTAAAACGTTAAATATATCGCATATAATTAACGCTTTCTCCCAAAACCAAATTTGAACAATTCAAATTCTTTTCTCTCAAATTGTTACAAGACTTAGTCTGAGGTAGTAAGGGAGACCTAATGGACTTATAGATCATGAGCTCCAACGATACGAGAATAACCCGTCGAACTCTTTAGTCTAGCTAATCAACATTCGTTAACCACTCGGACACTCCACTAAAGCCCAGTGGTTGCACTCACCTCACTGCAGATATATTTTTGTCCACTCGATATAATTATGATTAGTAAACACTCCACTAAAGCCCAGTGGTTGCACTCACCTCACTGCAGATATATTTTTGTCCACTCGATATAATTATGATTAGTAAGTTGATCCTTCACAGGTCGTTCATAATTACAACTTGATCAAATAAACCATTTTACCCCTGTAATTACTCCTTAAGTCCCACTGATTCTCTAATGAACAATTGGTTTGTGGTCCAACCAACAAACAGAATCCCTCTCAGGCCAATGAGAGAGGTGGATCCTTTGTTCAAGACCCAGAGTCAGCACTTAAGGGAACAACCTCTCTATTAATCCTTAAAGCGGATAGGAGAAAATTCCATCTTGCAGAACTATGTTCCCAACTATTTATCCGGTCTTATCCCTGAAATGGGAGTCTTATGGATGTGGGTGATCACCCTACGCATTCAACTCATGATGATACATCGATGCCAGAGACGGCTGATGTTGCACCACAAGTGTCGTTGGACGCTGAAATCATGTGACTGAAGTCTGAGATTGACAACTTGAAGACGGAACTATATGAGGTGAAAATCGAGTTGATTGGTGTGAAGTCAGAATTGTCAGCTCTAATGTCTATGTTACTTTCTTATATAGAGGTACGTGCTTTGGTTGTTTAATTCATGTGTGATCATCGTAGTTTTGGTTGATTCATTCTTTATTCGTTTAATAGGGTTCCACAATACCGACGAATAAAGTACCCACGGATGGTACTGATAGAGTGTTTGTTGATGTCCGTGAACCCATGTGATGTAGTGTACTGTAGTGTACTCTTTTGTGCCCTTTTGTGTCATTTTATAAAGGCTTCTATCTTTTTATTTTTCTAGTTTTTTAGGTCTTAAGTTTTACTGCTGTCATTTAAGTTTTATTGTTGTCATTTGACTTTGTTACTATGTCTTTAACTTAAAGGTTGGCTTGTAGCCTTTAAATAGGGGCCCCTAGGTTGTGAGAGGCATTATTCAATAAAAATTATGATTCAAGAAACCTTCAAGATTGGTTCTACATTAGTTTTGGTATCAGAGCGACCGAAATTGGGAACCAAAATGGCTGGAAAAAGGCAACCCGGTAGGTGACACTTCCCAGATCGACGTTGTTCGAACCAGTGAAGAAGTTTAAGTCCTATCTCCAAGATCTATCTCTCATCATCTCTCTAAAATGGAAAATTCCATAGAAGAAATGAGAAATAGCCAACTTGAGCTTCACCAAATGGTGAAAGCCTTGACCGAACAAATGAACTTGATGTCCATTCAGCCAAATAATAACCAACAGCCAAGAAGCCAAGATCTTCAAGGTAGCCCCAGTCAATCCCTTGGAAGACTGCCTCAACATGGGTCAAACCTTTATCAAGAAGTTGCAAGAAATATATCACCCCACAACCACAATCCACTGCAAGATTATTACAGACTGCAAGATTATTACAGAGAGGAAGAATTGTTATTCCACCAAAGACATCCTGAAGAAAGGGTAAGAAAACAACAAGAATATCCACGAAATGCATTTCCACCTCCTCAAATTCAAGATCCAAGATTTATAGGACTTGATAGCTCTAGTGATGAGGGTGAACCGTTTGGAGGAAGAAATTATGAATTTCAAGAAAGACAAAGGGACAATGCACCAAATTACCCTCCACAAAATTATGAATACAAGATGAAGGTGGATCTTCCTACCTTTAGTGGGAAATTTGATATTGAGGCCTTTTTAGATTGGTCCAAAGAAGTTGAAGCTTTCTTTGACTATACCAACACTCCCGAAGACAAGAAAGTGAGGTTGGTGACATACAAACTAAGAGGGGGAGCTTTCGCATGGTGGGACCAAGTGCAAATCAATAGAAGAAGATATGGAAAATGACCTATTACGTCTTGGTCCAAGATGCTAAAACTATTGAAAAACACATTCTTTCTCGTTAATTACGAACAACTCCTATATAATAAATATCAACATTGCACTCAAAATAACCGAACAGTAGCTGAATATTCAGAAGAGTTTCATAGATTATGTGCAAGAAACAATTTGTCTGAAACTGAACAACACAAGATCGCTCGCTTTGTTGATGGTTTACGAGAAGATATCAAGAAAAAGGTCAATTTACAGCCCATTTTTTATCTTACAGAAGTTGTAGCTTTAGCAAGAAAGGTGGAAGTTGTAGCTTTAGCAACATAGAGGAACACCCGGCAAAAAAATTACCTTGGGAAAGAAGCAGCCAAAATTTTAGAAGATCTAATGAAGTACAAAAAAATTGGCAGATTGGAGGCCCTTCTACACCCCATATTGACAAAGGTAAAGAAGAGGGTAATCCTAGAACTACCGAAAATAAGGGTAATTAAGGCAACAACATGAAGAAAGCAAATATATATGAAGGAAATGAAACTCCCCGCGCAGCGGAAGACGATCGAATCGTCGTGGTAGTGTTGTGCAACTTAAATTCGTTAAAACTATCTAACACTTAGAATTAGGTTAAACATGCATACTAAGGAAAGAAAACAACAAGTTTTTGGTTACTTACTTGTTGAAGACGCTCTTCAAGGCTTCCTTTCCGTTCACGAACACTTCGTGTTTTCGATCTCAACGATCTCGAACTCTTCTCACGAACGCCGACCGAACACCACCACTTGGTTTCTCGGTTGTTCTTCTTTTGGAAAAAGGAGAATTGTGGGATTCTCTTCTTTTTGGTTTAGGAGGAGAAATATTTGAGAGAGAATTGAGAGAGAGAGGAGAGCTTCTTTTGGTGAGAATTCCAAAAATGAGCTTCGAGCCTTACAACCCTTCTTGCAAAAGGGGTTTAAATAATGGAGATAGGTGGAGTTGAAATCCCCACCTATTTACCATTTTACCACAACTATAGGTTATGCAAATCATATTTGCATAACCACATATTATAAGATATCTCATATCTCATTTTACAAATCACATTTGCATTATTATGGATTTTTAAATTGAATCACATCCAATTTAATTTCTCCAAGTCAGCCCTAATTCATCAATTAGGCTAACCTATAGTTTATTATGAATCTCATTCACATTAAACTATATAATATATCATTCATATCTCATATAAATGACATAAATGCCCTTTTAGTGAATTTGAACACTTCAATTCACACCAAAACAGTAAACCTTCTTTTAATCCAGTTTGAGCCAACCGAAGGACCTTATGGACCTACAGTGACGAGCTCCAATGATCTGAGATTAACCTATCAAACTCTTTGACCCGGTTAATCAACATTCATTAGCTACGGTAACACTCCACTAAAGCCCGTGAGTAATTGCACTCCGTCGATGTAAGATATTACGTGTCCACTGATATAACCAATGCCCATGAGTCGACCCTTCACAGGTTGTTCGTAGACACTGTTGGGTCAAATTACCGTTTTACCCCTGTGTCTACTTCTTGCTCCTTAAGTCTCCACTACTCCTCTAATGAACAACAACGTTGTAATGGTCCAACCATACACAACAACCCTCTCGGGCCAGTGAGAAGGTGGGTGCTTGTTGTCCAAGCCCTAGAGACAACACTTAAGGGAACAACCCCTCTAGTTTCCCTAAAGGCAGGAACGAGTGAATTTCATCTTGCGTAATTAAGTTCTTAGCTCCCTACTGGTGGTCTGTCCCCGAGAAGATAGGCATATTGGGCGTAATAGCGTGACCACCCTTACCCGTACTAGTCAAAGGACGGACTTCGCGATGATGGAGTCCGTAACACGCTCGTGATTCGTGTCGAGTCACTAATGGTCATCTACGAAGTTATTAGTCCATACGGTTAGCGGTGTTACATCAGTAGGTCTAATAATTCACGATCCGATCTTGTACAATCTCATTGTACAGGATGCCCCCACTCGCATGTCAACCACATGAACGAGTCAGATCAACTCGTTTGTATCTTAATACAAAGCGGGTCGCATCCACAGCATATCCAGGATTAGGCCTCCAACCCCATCCACATACTGTAGACCGTTCGGGTCATTAACTCGAACGTGATCCTCTATGTGTGTCCACTACACACCGTTCAAGTTCAAGTTCTAGTTCTCTCATAAATTCAATGACCCTAGAGCTTAGTTTATTGGACAAAGTTTGTAATAAATGCGAGACACAAAAGATGAAATAAATAACTCTTTATTAATTTCAAATAGTAATTTACAAACTGAACGAGATTAGGACAAACATCCCAACAATATACAACCGACCAACATTGGGCAAATGCTTTAGATGTGGCCAACAAAGACATTTATCTAATGATTACCCTCAGAGGAAGACTCTAACCATTATGGACAATCCACACAATGAGGAGCAAGAATTTGAAGAAGAGACCGATGAACAAGATGTGTCTTATGTGGAAGTCGATGATGGAGAGCATTTATCTTGCATTATCCAAAGAATATTACTCACTCCCACAAGTGAGTCTCACCCTCAACGCTATACTCTTTTTAGAACACGTTGCACTATCAATGGAAAGATTTGTAATGTGATCATTGATAGCGGAAGTAGTGAAAACATAATTTCACGCAAGGCTGTCCAAATTCTTCAATTGAAGCCCGATCCTCACCCAAATCCATACAAAGTAAGTTGGATACGAAAGGGGGGAGAGGCCCATGTTAATGAAATTTGCACTATTCCCCTATCTATAGGGAGTAATTACAAGGATCAAATTATTTGTGATGTCCTTGATATGGATGCATGTCACGTTCTTTTGGGACGACCATGGCAATATGATGTTCAAGCCACACATAAAGCGCGAGAGAATACTTATGAGTTTCATTGGATGAGCAAAAAGATAGTACTCATGTCATTGAACAATACCACTAAAAAACCAAGGATTGAAGGTTCTTCTAACCTATTCACTGTTTTGGGATCTAAAGAATTCACCCAAAACATAGATAAAGAAATCTGGGTTGTTGTACAGAAACAAGACAAAAAGAAAGACAGTGAGGAACAACTTGACCCCATGGTTGAGAAAATATTGCAGAAATTTCTAAATTTGACAAACAATCCAACCACACTGCCTCCACTAAGAGATATACAACACCAAATTGACTTTATACCAAGCTCTAATTTTCCCAATTTGTCGCATTACAGAATGAACCCCAAGGAGTATGAAATACTTCAACAACACATTCAAGAACTCCTAGAAAAAGGGCATATACAACCTAGTGTTAGCCCATGTGTTGTACCAGTCTTATTAATTCCTAAAAAGGATGGCACATGGAGAATGTACGTGGATAGCCGAGCAATCAACAAAATAACGATAAAATACAGATTTCCTATTCCTCGTTTATCTGACCTAATTGATCAATTGGGTGGTGCTAGGGTATTCTCTAAGGTGGATCTACGAAGTGGTTACCACCAAATTCGAATTCGACCCGGAGATGAATGGAAGACCGCCTTCAAGACAAATGTCGGACTCTTTGAATGGTTGGTAATGCCTTTTGGCCTCTCCAATGCCCCAAGCACATTTATGAGATTGATGAATCAGGTTTTGCATCCTTACCTTAATAAATTTATTGTGGTCTATTTTGATGACATTCTAATATATAGTAAGTCCCAAGAATAACATCTAGAACACATTATGACACTATTTACCACATTAGAGAAGAACCAGCTTTACATCAACCTAAAAAAATGCTATTTCTTACCAACAGAAATTAAGTTTTTAGGTTTTATCATTTTCAGCAACAACATAACCGTGGACCCCCTAAAAATAAATGCTATTATAGATTGGCCCCCATTGAAAAATGCTAGAGACATACAATGTTTTTTGGGATTAGCTTCTTTTTATCGTAAGTTCATCAAAAACTTTAGCACAATAGTTACACCACTAACTGAATGTTTAAAGAAAGGTAGGTTTTGTTGCACAAATGAACAAGAAGACAGTTTTAAAACAAATTATGTGCAACCCTTGTTTTAGCATTACCAGACTTTAATAAAATTTTTGAAGTATCTGTAGATGCCTCAGGAGTGGGAATAGGTGTTGTTTTGTCTCATGAAAACCATCCCATTGAGCATTATAGAGAAAAACTTAGTGAACCTAGGGAACGGTGGAGCGCTTACGAGCAAGAACTATACTCCTTGGTGAGAGCACTCAAACAATGGAACATTATTTGATAGGTAAGGAATTCATTTTATATACCGATCATTATTCTCTTAAGTTCTTATAAACACAAAAGAATATCAACCGGATGCATGCTAGGTGGATAAATTTTCTCATTAAACATAAAGCTGGAAATACTAACAAAGTAGCGGATGCCCTTAGTAGGAAACATTCTCTACTTACTTTACTCCGGGGTGAAATCATTGCATTTGAGGAGTTACCATCTTTATATGAATTTGATGTTGATTTTCGTGATATTTGGAATAAATGTTGCCACCATGTTAACCCTAGTGACTTCCATATAGTTGATGGATATTTGTTTAAGGGAAATGTCTTATGCATACCTCACACATCTTTACATGAGCAAGTGATAAAGGAACTACATTCTGGGGGTTTAGCAGGACTCTTAGAGAGAGATAAAACCATTGAGCTTGTTTCGGGAAGGTATTTTTGGCCACAACTTCGAAAAGATGTCACTAACTTTGTTCTAAGATGTTTTGTTTGCCAAACTGCAAAGGGTCAACCACAAAACACAGAACTTTATACCCCTTTACCTATTCCACAATCTATTTGGGAAGACCTTTCTATGGATTTTGTTTTAGGATTGTCTATGACACAACGTGGTTATGACTCCGTTTTAGTAGTAGTAGACCGTTTTAGCAAAATGACGCACTTTTTGGCTTGAAAAAAACTTCTGATGCCATTGCAATTGCTAACTTATTTTTTAAAGAGATTGTTCGATTGCATGGTGTTCCTAAATCTATAGTCTCTAATCGGGATGTTAAATTTCTAAGTCATTTTTGGAGAACTCTTTGGAAGAAATTTGATACATGTTTGAAGTTTAGCTCCACTAGTCATCCTCAAACAGATGGTCAAACCGAAGTCACAACTCGCACACTTGGTAACTTGATTCGATGTCTTAGTGGAGAAAAACCTCGACAATGGGACCTAGCTTTGCCTCAAGCAGAATTTGCTTTTAATCATATGCGAAATCGATCTACAGGGAAGTCACCTTTTGAAATAGTCTATACTAAACTTCCATGTTTAACTATTGACCTTGCTACATTACCAGCTACTTTGAATGTTCATCAGGAGGCTGAGGAAATGGCAGAACGTATCACCAAACTCCATAAAGAAGTTCGTGACCATTTGGAGGTTGCCAATGCTTCTTACTAGCTTTTGGTTGATAAGCATCGCCGACCTCAATCCTTTGCAATTGGAGATCTTGTGATGGTTCATTTGCGGAAATCTAGATTACCTTGGGGTGTTCATGGCAAACTTCCATTGTACCCTTTTGTCCATGCGATCGTTAACAATGAGACAGACGAGCCGTGGACGTGGTTCATGACAATATTGAAGAACCGTATCATTCGCGATGAGTCAAATCTCGTCATTGTTTCTTACCGCCACATTTCCATTGCAAATGCAGTTAATGTCGTGTTTTCAACGGCATTCCATAGAATCTGTGTCTACCACGTTCGAAAAATTTAATCACCAACTTCAAGAATAACGAAACAGTACTGAAGTTGTTTGATAAGGCAACTCGAGCATTTAGGGTGGTAGAATTTAATTTTTATTGAGAACAACTATGTCTCTTCCGCAATGGAGTAGTGACACAATATTTGGAGGAGGTTGGATTCGAAAGATGGATGAGATCCCATCAAGCACAGCGACGGTACGACAATATGACCAACAATACAGTCGAGTCTTTCAATTCTTTAACAAAAGATGCTAGATTCTTGTCTATCACATCCTTACTTGAGTTCATAAGGAACCATCTGCCGCAATGGTTTCATGATAGGTGAAATCAATGGTCATCGACGAATGCAATATACTCAGATTACGTGTTAAGGAAGATGGCCACAAACTGTGATAGGACCAGACGAAATCAAGTCGACCCCCTCGACTGTTACCATTTTAATGTACGAGATGGTCGGTTAGATGACATTGTTGACCTATACGCACGTGAATACACATGCAATGAATTTCAAGCTATAGAGATTCCATGTTTGAATGCTATTGTTGCTGCCAAACATAGGAACATTAATCCATATACTTTTTGCAGTCGTTACTACACCGTCGAATCATTGATAATTGCGTATGTTGAGTCATTGAATCTGGTAGGTCACATTTCAAAATGGAGGAGACCACCAGGATATACGCATTTGACAACATACGCAGATGACCATCCTCCCTCCAACCTATCTCAATTAGTTCTTTAAATGGAAGAACGAGTTAGATTTATAGATGTCCCACCATTGTCTACTTGTTTATCAACATCATTAATTATATTAGAAACTTATGTAGTCCTTGTTTAGTAGTATGTTGTCAAATTATTTTTATTTCTATTTTTAGAAACTTCAGCCGGAGTAGGGTTTCCTCGCGTTGAGGCATGCACGAGCACGAGGCGGGTTTCCTCGCGTTGAGGAATGCGCAAGTGCAAGGCGGGTTACCTCGCGTTCAGTCATTCTTCGCATTCGTGTTCATAATATGCGACCACGATTCCTTTCATCACGATGACATCACCAAGACGTCATTCATCGTGATGGACACCAACTTGCGTTCGGGTTTTGGTGCCTGCACGCGAGCACGACTTTGTGACATCAGCAAAAGGATAGTTTTCATTATTCCAATACCAGAGATCAAACGGCATTTTTTAAATAGAGAATGGGTCATTCGTACGAAAACCTCATTTAAGTTTCTAACCAAATTTTTGAAGACTACTTTTTTTAATTTTCAAAATTTAGCTTGCTTTTTTAAAACATAGGTATAAAGTAGATAAAAATAACATATATCCATTGATAGTAGTATTTTTAAGCTTAATTTTCAAAAACAAAAAACTAAATGGTTATCGAATATGACCTAAGAAAATTAATTATCCATTTGTATTCAAGTCTCACTCTCATCTCTCGCTCTTGGCTCTCAACATGGCTTTCATCTCTCGATTCTCGCTTGACCCTTTTCTCGTCGCTCTTGGCTCTCAAAAATAAGGCTTTTCTTACTTCCAAAACTTTAGAGTTAAATTAACACACTCATCTAATTTTAGGGTAAAGTTGAAACTTTTCCCTAAATTCTAGGAATGGAGTTGGATATAATCATCCAAAGCTTAAAAGATTAAATTTATAGTCTATTTAACTCAAAAGAGAGAGAGAGAGAGAAAAAAAAAAGAAAAGAGGGGAATGATTATATATTTGATATTGAAGCATCAACGGAGCTGTAGCTTCCCGCCAAGGCAAAAGAAAAAGCAACTTGCAACTGCAACCAACGTCTCCTTCAACCTATCTTCAAAAGTAAGGAATAAGTCTTCATGCAAAATCCATCTAATTCTTCAAGCAAGCACTTATTATATTCAAAAAAGCACAGCTTTGCTTGTTACCCCCTACTTTCTTCCTTCTTATAACTCTCTTAACTCATTCGCCAATTCTATCAAAAATGGGTTTAGATTTTGAACTAAAGATCAGCCCAACCAGAGATGATGATCCTTCCTCAACCTTGGAGCTTCAGTTGGCCAAAAGCACTTCCAGTCATTTTTTCTGGTCTAATGAAACCAATTCCATGTTCATTCTCACTGCCAAACTCACAGGTCTATTAATCCATCCATCCATTCATCCCCCTATCTTTTTCTCACTCATTCTGTCTCTTTGGTTTCTGTCTATTCTCTCTCATTTTTTTTGGTTTTTCTCTCATTTTCCTGTTGCAGGTTTTGCAAGAGACGACATTGTGATAACTATTAATGGAACCGGTACTCGGATTGAGATTGGTTGGGGACAACCTTATCAAAAAATGGAGATTACGAGATGGGCATACAAGAAAGAAACGGAGACAAGAAGGTTCAAGAAGATCTTTCGAATCCCGGATGGTGTGGTTTTGGACGAAATCAAGGCGACATATAATGAAGAAGAATCGATTTTGAAGATTTTGATGCCCAAATTGGTGGATGGAATCCTTGGGGTAGGAATTGAAGAGGTAAAGGAACAGGAAGTTGGCGAAGTGGCATTTGAATCTCAGGAGAACATTACTGATACAACTGCAGAGCTTGAGACTCTAGAAACGAGCAGAAAGACCAAATTGGTTGCAGATAATCATGGAGATGAGGAAGACGATGCTGCTAATGGAGAAGAATTTGGAGTACAAAATGCCGAGCCCGAAGCATTTCCTAAGGTAGAATATGTAGCAGAAACACCGCCAAAAGAGATTGAGAAGCTAAAGAGCAATGAGATGAAAGTTATTGATGGAGATCCCAATGACTACTCTGAAAGTGAACAATCAGAAAAAGTAGCGATAAAAACTACTGAGCATGAGGTCACCAGAGAAAGTGTTAATGGGGAAATTAAGGTCCCCAAGGTTATAAGTATGGAAGGAATAGAAGTGGCTGAAGAAACATCTCAAGGAACAGCCAACCATCAAAAGGAAAAAGGAGAACGCAACGCTGAAGCTCATAATGGTGACATAGCAACCATGATAAATAAGAAACCAGATGTCAAAACACAATCACAAGCTTCAATTGATCACAAGGCACAAGTATTAGACCAAGAACTTTTGCAGCCAAATCGACAGACTCAAGCAGAACCAAGGAAACAGGAAACGTATAAAAACGTTCGGAAATTGAAAGAACCTGAAGATACAGATGGTCCATATCTGCAAAGACCTGCACAGGAGCATGAAGAAAAAGAAGTTGATCAACAAGGAAAAAGTTTCCAAACAAAAGACGAAATCAAAGAAGCAAGAGAAGAATACAAGTCACCACAGATGGAGACACATGAAGATTCCAGCAAGGAGGCAAAACAAGAGAAAAAGCAAGATTCAAAACAGTTTAAAATGCGCACTCCAATCATCATAGCAGGATCAGCTCTTCTCGCATCACTTGTAATTGTCGTCTTTAACTCAGTGAAAAGTAAAAGACGAGAGAAAAATATGAGAGGTTAAAATGCTGAAGCAGCAGACACTTACTTCCCAGAAGAAATAAAGACTTTTCACAATATACCCAAAATGTAAATCCGATCATAATAATGTAAATGGCCAGTTGCTGATAATAGCACCACTTGGAACCCTCGAACTGTTGGTACTCTACTCTCTACAGGCTTGCGTCAAACTGCCTGTACAATAGCAACTGCATTAATTACACATTTAAAAAGAGAGAAGTGAGTTGGCAAAGAAAAGACAATCAAGAACTTTTGGCATTGAAAGCCTGCACCTAACAACAGCTAAACAATTATGATATGAGGGACACAGCTATCTAAGGTTCTCCAACTTTTATGGTACCTATCTATGTAAAATATGAATTATTGATCGTACAACCAGCTATATCATTCAGTTGAATAAAGAATAAAATAGTTTGATGCTGTCCAATCAATGTAATTCGGATAGTAAAGGGTAATGTGGGAAAATTGACCGTGAATCATACAGCTTGTAAAATAAAATTGATGACAGTGTATCTTAAATAATAGATGTAGAAATGTTGTATGAGCAAGATCTGACATGATCTTATTAGTCTTTTTTAATTTCTCCTATTAAAACTGCAGTTTTTGCCCAGCTGTTATGAGGACACTGAAAACTAAATAGTGTGACCCATATTCTAAAATAGTAGTTAAAAGTCTTACCCCTAGCATATCCCAGAGTAGGGGTGTACATAAGTCGGGTTGGGTTGAGTTGGGAGAGTTTTTTGGACAAACTCGAAAATTCGGGTTGATCATTCCTTCAACTCAACTAACTCTATTCATGAGAATAATACAACCCAATATTTTCAGGTTGAGTTGGGTTGGGTTGCCGGGAAAATTTTTTTATATAATTTTTAAATTATTTAAAATATTTTTTTCTTAAATTAATAACTAAAATCACATCAAATTCAAATATCAAACTTCAAAGTTCATAACATTTTAATATTTGTTAAAAGTCTAGAAGAAAAATATCAAAAATGGACTAATAGTTCCTTTATAAGTATATATGTAATTAAAATAAAATTTAAAAAAATATATAAATTTTGGGTTGGGTTGGGGTTGGGTCGGGTCAACCCGAGCTTAAAAAGCCCAATCCGAGAACCGACCCGAACTTTACGATTCTCCAAATTTCTAACCCAACCCAAACCGGAAAAAACCTAACCCAACCCAACCTTTAAGGATTGTTTGGGGCGCTGAATGAGTTATAATAATAGGGGGTTATAATAGTCTGTGGGTTATTATAGTCTGTGAAATATATAATATTATTTAAAATGCAGAGTAGTATAGTCTGGGGTTATAATAATCTGTGTTTGGGGTGCAGAGTATTTCACAGGTTATTATAACACGGGTTATAATAACCAGTGGGTCAAACATGACCTTATGGTTTTGGTTGGATAGTCCGGATTGCTCGGGTTACTGGGTTATTTGTACACCCCTATCTCAAAGTTCTAATTGAGAAAATTTAATCTCTAAGAGGATGTTTGAGGCACTGACTTGGTTATAATAACATGAGTTATAATAGTCTGTAAAATTATATAATATTATTTCAAATGCAGAGTTATTTAGTCTTGGATTATAATAGTCTGTGTTTGGGGTGCACAGTACCATAGGTTATTATAACACATATTATTATAACTCACGCTCCAAACAGCTCCTAAAGCACTAATTTTATGTAACATGCAGGCATCGTTCATTTCTTACAAAACGATACTTCAAGACTTCAAATACAAAGGACTATTGGCCAAAGAAATATCAAGTGAGAAAAATCTAAACAATCCGTACATATGGAACAAGTTAGAACATGTTTGGTAAGCAATCTAAAAACAAAATTTTAAAAAACAAAGAATTCCATGAAAACATAGTCGTATTTCATATATTTCATGTTTTCAAATATATGTGTTTAGTAACCAATTTAGAAATTGAATTCTAATTTAAACAATTTTCAACATATGTTCTATAATATATTTAATATTATTTTGCAATATCATATAATTTATATATATTATATTATACATATTTTAATTTAATAAAATAAATTGAGTTTATATCATCAAGTACTATATTTATTAAAGTTTTTTTTTTGGATAATTGGTAGTTGGAGCTTTGCTACCACTATATCCATTGGCACCCACATTCGTTCCAACCCTGAACCCGAGAGACATCAAGAGTTTTTATTTATTAATTAAGCTCACCCGATGAAAACATAAAAATCTTATTACCAGAACTTCCACAATTTGGATCACAGAATCAAGAAAAAGTTTTTGAAAATGCATTTGTCAAATGCATATTAAGTGAATAAAAAAAAAGACAAAATCCAGATTGCTTACAAAAAAAAAGTCCCTATTTACCTGATGTTGAAACAGCAAAAGGACTTAAATGTAACAGAAAATTCAACATTAAAATAAAGACTGGGAGATGAAGTGCATTTGGAAGTTATGGGAATGTCAAAGCATCAATTGGAGAAAGAAAAGTCAATTTGAAAAAATCAACAAACCACCACTGCTATTTTTCTGATACAAGTACAAACCCTATTCCTAAATAAATGTCAAAACCTGGTCAAAGGCACATTTTTCTAAGTCAACAACAAGGAGCTTGACCAAAAAATAAAATATTAGATCAATTCAATGCTGTCATTGCCAGTCGCAAGTTGCTAAATGAATTTCAAACCCTTCTGGATGACCTTACAACAGTCAGAATGCATGAACAGCGTGGACTTCATAAAAAGCCAACTAAGTAGTATGTCTATTGTCAAAATTTTAAACATCAAGGGTAAAAGTAGGTAGAAGTTAAAACCAACTCGAATGAAGAAAACCAAAGGACCAACTTAGTAGTATGTCTATTGGTCAAGCAAGTAATATTTTCATAGAAAAAACAGGGTGGGGGACAAAATTTATAGAAAATTTACCATCAGAAAATTCCATTCGTTGGTTGTAATAAAGATGGGGAGTAAAACTGCAGAGCTTCAATCTTCCAGCAGCAAGGCATCAAAATCAACTTAAGCTCAGGCCGCTCTCTTCTTCTGCTTGCATAAATATTCTTCTAGTTTTCACATGGCATGGATCCAGAGACTGAGGTAAATCTCATACTCCCCTTTATCCTTCTTCACAACCATGGGTCAATGTCACCCACTTTCTCAAACCAAGATTCAAATTTCTTGGTATCATCTCACCGATGCCCATCATATGTGGCCCCAAAAAGGTCATTCCTACGCTTTATCTTTCCTCCAAGAATTAAATAACTAAAAGTAAAACAATCGATACTTTTTAAAGAAATGTAATGCAAGGGAGACAGAGACAGTGTGTGCGTGGCCTCCCAAATGTCAGTTTCGCAGAAGCAGGGAAATACAGCTCACAATTTTGAATGGTTTCCCTGCAAAATGGAAGAATGGGAAAAGATCTTATTACATCAAATGTAATACATAAGTCAAAAGAAATGGTGACACAAGTGGAACTCATTATATATCCAGAGCACTTAAAAATCATATCTAAACATTGGCCGTTAGGAAACCATCTCGTTTTTCTTAATCAATCTTCAAACAATCATTGCAGAGGACGTCAAATCTGTATTAATTGCATTAAGATCCAAAGAGAGGAACACAGAATTTCATCAAAAGATATTTTCCTACCTCAACACAAATTGTTTGTATTTACCAAGTAATAAATATCACAGAGAACAGCTACATCAACGAAGATGTAACAACAACATAGACAGAAAATGGATTGTACAAGCTCCAACCCCCAACCCACCCAAAAAAGAAAAAAAAAAGTAAGCATTGAGGAATGTGAGAGTCCATTCCGTATCTAATTTCCTTGCACAATACACACTGATTAATACAAAGAAACTCCTCTTACCCTTTCGTTTATTTTACTCGTCCATTGTTCATACTTTTCACAACTCTGGAAGCCAAATTCGAAGATGTCCTGTAATCTGCAGTAATCTGACAATTTCTATTCAGGGTTATTTCCTCGCCCTAAACAATCAAGCCCTTCGGTTCTTGAACGTACAATTCGATGGAACATCTCTCTAATCTGCCGCTCCAGAGGATCCAAGCCAATCTTCATAGTTTCACAAATCTGAGAAAGTTCCTGCACCCTTTGCCTCACCTCTTCTTCCCTATCATTCGTCAATGGGAAGTGTGCCGTATCGGCCATTTCATTCATAATATGCGCAAATTTATCGATCTGATGAATCTCCTTCAACAACCCACAAGCATTTCTTCTTTCCCGCTTCCTCGATTCTTCTAAAATTCGATCGTGAAGAGAAAGCATTGGCGCCGCCCATGCGAACTGCCGGGGCAGCGAGAAATGAACATGTAAGCCGCGGTCCTGGCAGGGAATCGCCGCCACCAGAGTCCACGTTACAAACAGCAAAATCATGTTCATCGTAAAAACAGGAACCGCAAGGCTACGCACAGGCTCATTCGCCCTCGGAACAGCCAAATTGCTCCCAATTGCCTGAAGCTGTCTAGCGGCCGACCAGGAACGCGAAACACTCCATGAAAGCGAACGGAAATGCCCCAAAGACCTGCGGTCTCTGGTACCATTATTGCGTCCAAAAGAACGGTTTCTCTGAGCAATAGCCGGGGAATTGGCATCGTTTTCGTCGAGCATTGCAATCGCCAAATCTATCAGAGCCTTCTTTGCGCGGCGAAATTGGCCCTCGCCAAGAGTCTTCTTCTGACTACAATTATCCAAAGCACTAAGCACAATCTCCAACAACTTCTGCCACTGTCTCAGCTGCTCAATCCCATCTCTAATCGCATTACAAACATCAAGCGCCTTCACGCTCCTCTCCAAGTAATCCGAAACCAGCCTATCCATCGGCGGTCTACAAATTTCCGCCTTATGCCCTAACAAAATGATCTTAAACTCCTCCTGGCAGCAAATGAAAGCATCCAAAAGCTTCCTAATCCACGAGAGAGACAAAATCTCATCGGCTGAAGCCGACGACAAGTCCTGGAACCGTTGAGTGACCTGCTTCTGGAATGAATCGAGGTCGGAATCCAAGGAAATGCCGTCATGGGAGCTGCCCTCCATGGAATGAACTTGATCGCGCCGGATACTGAAAATCGAACGACCAATGTTGGTTAACGGCGACGAAGAACCCTGAAAATCAGTGGCAGGCATTCTTACATGAACAAGAAGAGCTCAAAATTGGATCGAAACTGGGAAATTGAAAACAGGAACAGAATCAGATTGTGAAAAAATCAAATTTGAGAGTATCGAAAGATGGAAGTTGAGAGAGAAACATAGATATAGATAGAGAGAGAGAGAGAAAATGGGGAATTTGAATGATGAACCCTAACGGAGGCGGAGGATTTTATTGGGAGAAAAACGGACCGCGTATTTACGGTTGTTGGAATTTGGAAAGTGGAAATGTCCAAAAAGGCCAGAAAATAAAACGCCCCATTAAAAAGATTAAAAAAACAATAAAGTAAACTAAATATTTATTTGGGTCTTCTATATCTCTCTTTCTTCAAATTTCTATGTTTTATTTTTTTTATATATTGGTTTTTTCAAGTTTTAAATATTTTATTTTGATTGATTAATTTTCTATAAGTTTTCTTTTTTTTTAATTAATTATTTTATAATAAGCTAAATCTATTTAGAAACTCGACACATAATTTTTATTAAGCTTCAATACTTGCACCAAATTGAGTGAATATGATATTGGATTTTTTTTTCCCATATGATTTATTAAAGAATTAAGAACAATGGATAAAATAGTTTTTTTAAATCTAAAATTTAAAAACTAAAATAAGAAGAGTATTTGTAATTTGTAAGTCAAGTAAAGATAAATCTCTCTGATTTGATTAACTAGTAAAGAATGATGTTTTTTTAAAAATAAAAAGTAATCTTAATATATGGTGAATTGATTAGAGAAATAAGAAAATAATCTTTCAAGATTAAGTATACGTCCAAAGTCTTGTTTTTTATTTTTATTATTTTTTCTATTCTTGCACATGTTATTTTGGCTCAAATATTCTTTTAACTTGGAAAAGAAATAAATCGAGAAAGTTGAGTTGTCTAAAACGTATGCAAAAGAAAAGAAAAGTCCAATTTTTGTTGACACTTAAAAAATTTAATCATGTCTATTATAAAAACTACTTTTCTCCGTGAAATACAATAAATATGAAAGTTTTTTAAAAAAAACAAATCAGATGTAATGTAAACCAAATATTTTTTAAAAAAACAAAAAATAAAAGTTTAAATAGTTATCAAAATTAACATTTGATTTTTGAAGGTAGGAATTAAATTTTTGTCTTTTCATTAAAACACTTTTAATCGGATTATATTACAATTAATAATGGCGTCGTGTGTGTACTTTTACGCGCTGAAAACGCGGACCAAACACGAACTGAACACGCACGGGAAACCAACGGTTCATATTTAAAACTGATCTCTACGCTTCTCATCCTCAGCCGTCGATTAATCTTCTGGATTTTTACACTCCAATCATTCTCCAAGGCCTTTGATGATGTTACATTTAATTATTATCAGCAACTTTCCTCAAACCGTTCTATTTCGGCTTATGGAATTTTTCAACTCGATGGAACCTTCTTAAGTTCTTATTAATTTTTATATATTAACACTTTAGTTTTTATATATAATATTATTAAATATGTGAAGTAATAGATTTTAACCTCGAACAAGGGCGGCCAACTCGAATAACAAATAAAAAAAAAGAAAGATAAACCAACCAGTAAGCATCGAAGTCATGGATTTGAATCCCGCACCCCAAATGTTTACAAAAAATATGTATTATACTATATTTATTATCAAACAAAAAAGTTTAATTATTATTTCAGGTTTCATTTTTGTTTTCTTATATATATAATAGGCTAAAATGTTATTATAGTTTTTGTATTTTAAGACTTGTTTTATTTTAGTCATTACTTTTAAATATCTAAATTTAGTCTCTACATTTTAAACCAATCTTAAAATTAATTCATACTATTACTTTATTGATAATTTTTCCAAAATAATTTAGTCTTTGTTAATCTTTTGTCTATAAAGTGAGAAAATATATTCAAAATAAAAATTATGATTTTAACAAAGTGTCGGTAGATCTTCACACTTTTTATTTTATATCTAATAGTTGATCTTTGAACTTTAAAAGTGTTTAACATATCTTTCGACTTTTAATTTCGTATCTAATAGGTCTTCAAATTTTCAAGTTTGTGTCTAAAAGATTCTTGACTTATTCGAAATTTTTTAAAATTCAATAATTATTTTGACACAAAACTAAAAATTAAAGTCTTATTAGACACAAAATTCAACTTTATGTTAGTAAATCAATTGATGTTAACTTTTTTTAATATGTCAGAGAGTTATGGGATACAAAAGAACCTATTGAACACGTTTATAGTTTAGAAATTGAATGTGGAGCGTGGATATGGATTTAGACCTCCCACCTTTTGATGATAATTTTTTTATTATACTTATATAATATAATTATTGGCCCCCAAATATTACTCTCTAGGTTCGCCCGACCTTGAACCTCTTTTAAATGAAGATTACATGTGTTTCAAGTCAATTGAGATGTATTTATTTATTTCGATAAATTGTATTTCTTATTTATACTTGTAATTTTTTTTTTTCGAAAAGGGTATAAAAATCTCCTTGAATCAATGATGGATCCATAACTAAAAGGATGTGGGATCTCAAAAGGAAAATGGGTCTGGCTAAATGGTTTGGTAATTCCATTATGATCCTGACACTTATAACGTTATTGTGAGCAAATGTGGTTCTCACCCTTTTGAGTGAACCGTTGGTGGGCCTCTTGGCACTTTCAAAAATTCGTTGAAAGAGATTGCTTACGAGTTACCAGTTTTGTCTCAATTTGTTCGTTGTGGTAGTGGGGGATGAAAAGAACACTTACTTCTAAAGGATCAGTGGATGAGGGACATACCTCTTTGCTCATTGTTTCCTCATTTATATCATTTGTCCTCGATCAAAAATCAGTTGGTGGCTTCGATTCTCTTTGTTTCTTCCTCCCCTCTCGAAGTCGGCCTTGTCCTTATCCTTCTCTTGGGTTCTGTCGAGATTTAACCTATTGGGAAACGATGGATGTTGTCTTTTTGCTATCCATGATTTGTCAGGTTCATTTTGGTCCTCATCGTCTTTGGACTCCTTCTCCTTCTAGAGTTTTTCCGTGTAGTTCTCTCTTTAATTGTTTAGTTAGCACGATCGTATCAAGTGGGTTCTCGTTCTTCTCTCCTGTGGAAGGTGAGGTCCCAAAGAAGGTCAAGCTTTTTGTGTGGCAGGTTTGGCAGGGAAGGGTTAGCACCTTGGATCATTTGCTAGCATGAAGGTCTCCTTTGGTCGGATCGTTCTGTTGTATTCTTTGCAGAAGGGAAGCTAAGGATCTTGATCATATCATTTGGTCTTGTAACTTCACTCGGACGGTTTGGAGCTCCTTTTTTCAGTAGTTCAACTTCAGCTTTGTTGGAAACTTGGATAGTAGAAAGTTGTTCTTAGAGCTTCTCCTTGGTTTGCCTTTTCATGGGAAAGGGTTATTTTTGTGGCAAGTTGGGGCTTGCGCTATTTTATGGAGTCTGTGGCGGGAGAGAAATAATAGAATCTTTCGGGAGAGAGAGATCTATTCTATGGAAGTGTGGTCCCTTGCTAAATTTTATGTTTCTCTTTGGGCATCGATGTCAAAATCTTTTTTAATTTTGAGTCTCATGTTGCTTGATTGGAACCCTTTTTATAGTCAACTATCTTTTTGTGGGCTTTTCTTTTGTATGCCAGTGTATTCTTTCATTTTTGAAAGCTCGATTTTTCATTAAAAAAATTAATGAATTAATGAATATTAAATAATTAAAAAGAAATAAATTAATTTTTACTTCTAAACTTAGTTAGGTCTATTAATTTTTACCATTAACTTTGGATTTCTTCAAATTAGGTTTTAGACTTTAATAAATGTTGTCATTCTTACCTTAAATTTCAAAAAATGTTGTTTATTTTATCTTTTGATAAGTTTTTGTTTGAATAATAATTGGTAAATAATAATAATAATAATAATATTCTTTTGTGGGTTCAATTTTACAAAGTTATTATAAACAAAATTAGTTACAAAATATAAGGGATTTTTTTTTGGAAATAAGTTACAAAATATAATGTTAGTATAAATGACTGGACTTCAAAGAAATATGAAATATGACACTAGAGCATAATTTTCGTTTGAGTTTTGAGAGAGATTTATTTTGGTGGTCAACTTTTGTGCATTTGTGGAACGTAATTTTATATCATAATTTTTCTTTCACTAAAAATTGGTATTTTTTTTTCTTTTCATCAAACTTTATTTTTTAAGTGAAAGTTAAAAATTGTAACATTTATCTATGTATTAGAGTTTGATGGGATGAAGTTAAAGGTTTAAAATAAAATTGATAAACCTATCGAGATTATGAAGTTAAAATTTGATTGTTTTTCATAACTAAAATAGATATAAAAAGTAATATATATAAAAAAAAGTAGAGTAGAAAAAAAAATTGGATAGAAAAATACAATGTATCATATAATGTGTTTTCCTTTTTTAAAAAAAATAAAAAACCTAATTTCTACAATTAATTCTTTATTAAAATTAATTTTAATATTTTTTTTTTCAAGATGGAGTGCCCTCGTCCCTTCAACTATTGGCGTTATTAAAATTACCTATCTGAATTTTTAATTGGATTAATCTGCTTTCTGACTTCTGAGTTTACTAATTCTCCTTTATTTTTTATTTTTTTTAATTTTTAAATTAAATTTATAAATACTACTCTTAACCATAGATTTTTTTTTATTATCTACTTTTACAAATTTTCCAAAATTCAAGTCAAGTTTTAAAAACTTAAAAAAAGTTCACTAAGAATTCAAATAGTTGGTTGAGAAAGATGAAATCATGGTAAAAATGTGAGAAAATATGTACCATTTTAAAAAACTGAAAACAAAAAATAAGTCTCCTTTGATAATCATTTGAATTTTGTTCTTATTATTATTTTTAAATGTTGTAGTTAGTAAAATTTTAAGAACAAAAATAAGTTTTAAAAATTATTTTTTTTAGTTTTGAAAACTCGGCCATGATTTTGAAAGCATGTATAAAAGTAGTTTAATAATTGTTTAAGTGATATGTATTCTTCAAAATTATCCAAATAATTATAAATTATATAATGTTGTAAAATTGAGAGGCAAACCCAGATACAAAAACTTTACCAAAATATTTAAAATATATGTAATATAAATAATAAAGAAAAATTAAAGAAAAGAAGGTGGAGGAAGACAAAAGTGATTGGAGAATTTTTACCCAATAATATTTTTTATCCACAAAAAAACCACTATTTATAGGTTGTTTGACATGTAATTATGACATTTGGACACCAAGTAGAGGTGGTTAGAAGCCAGGGATATGCCACTTGACAATGGAAAAAATGAACAAATGGATAACACTTACATGAATATCTATTTTGTAATATCCATAATAGTTGACATTTTTCACAATTCTTCCAAAGGGAGGCTCTTATTTTTTATTTGCAAATAGTTTTTTAACCCAATGTGTTAACTGTGTAAAATTGCATTTGATTAAAACTATTATGAAAAAAATTATTTTTAGAAACAAGTTACAAAAGTTTATTTGTTTTAGTATCTAAATTTTCAAATGTCTCATTATAGTACCTAAAATTTGTATATCATAACTATTTTTAGTTTTTATTTTTATTGTTGTCAAATTTTAGACATTAAAAATTTCACCTAAACTCCATGTGACGTGAATTTGTAATTTTGTGACAACAGTGATAAATTTGTAATTTTGGGAAGAACATTAATACAAAACAGAAAAATTTTGACATCGTTGTGATGTAGACGACAAAGGCTCTGATGCTTCAGTTAGAGAAAACTTTGAGAGAATTTGAGAGTTTTTAGAGGAGTTTAGGTGGTTGGAATGCTTTACTCTCCCCTAAAGAGAGCTTAAGTACCTCCTCCTTAGTGATTTTGTAAATTTTTATCTTCAACTAGGAGCGAAAGGATCGAACTGAGTGGTCGACCTCCGTAGCCCATTTCTTCGTCCTTTCGCCCTGTGTCCCTTTCGATTTCGATCCATTTTGACTTTGTATGAACTTCTTTGTTGGTCCAAATTCACCAACCATAATTCTCAATTTTTTTTATCCATTTGAAAGTTTGTTTTGAACCATTGCCTATCTAAAAATTAATTAATGAAAAGAAAAAGATAGATCGATGTTACATTTTTGTAAAATAATTTGTTAAAAAAATTAAAAGCAGTTACTAAAATAAAGTATTTAGACATTTAAAGATCATTAATAGAATAAGCCTGAAGTTGCAATTATATAAATAGAATTTAAAATTTTCTTATTAACACAACAATTTGAATGAAAAAATAATTAAAAAAAAAACTTTAAAAGCCACTTTTCGTCTTTTATATTTCATTAAAATAATGACTTGCATTTAAATTTTACCAGGTAACATTTTAATTCTTATATTTAAAAATTTTATATCAATTTAAACCCTAAACATTAATGAATAAGAATTTAATCTTTATAATTTAAAATTTATAATAATCTAGTTTTAACCTTGTTGTCACGTAAAATCTTATCCATATGTAGTAAGATATTTTATGTATATAATCAGAACCATCCCTATTAGGCTATTAACAAAAACAAATTATACTAAATAATTACATAAAAGAAAAAAAATGATTTGAGTTTTTTCTTTAGGCTAAAAAGAACAATAAAATTATGAAGTCAAATCAGAGTCCAACAACTTAAGGACTGTTAGGACGCTGAGTGAGTTATAATAACATTACGTTATAATAGTCTGTAGAATCATATAATATTATTTAAAATGCAGAGTTGTATAGGCTGGAGTTATATAGTCTGTATTTGAGGTGTAAAGTATTTTACATATTATAATAATACATGAGGTAAGTCCTTAGAGTCGTCATTGAAAAGAGGGATAACATTGAAAGTCATCTTTCCAAATCCAAGAATTCTCTAAAAAAGATTTCAAAATAGTTAAATTGTGAGCGATTTTGTTATCCTCCCTAAGAATATTAGAGAAAATAAAAGTGTCTAAATCCAAATAAACAAAGAGAATATCCTTAAAAAAAAAAAAAAAAAGACCAGTCCCATCAGAATTCATTTGAGTTTTTTTTTTTAATAAAAAGACATTTGAGTTTTTTTTTTTCTTTTGAAAAGAAAGACATTTGAGTTTTTTTTTTATAATAGGAACTAAAATATTATATATTAGAATTTACCAATTAGACACTACAAATTGGAAAAAAAAATGGAAAGAAACCAAATTGTAAATTGGTAATATACTAAATTTAAAAAATGTATATATATATATATTAAGAAAAATCAATATGGGGATATTGCAGATTACCGGGAACCGTGACGTGGACTCGGGAAAAGGGAGCTGCCCAACCGACACGTAAGCAATCAAGTGGGAAAAAGAGGCTGTTGGAAAACAGGCAACCGGTTTACTATTGCCATTAATTATTAATTTTTGAAATTTGAGTGGAAAGGAGGACACGTGGCAAGTAGTACAGCTGGGTCTTCGTTGGCGCGTAGGGGTACAGAGTGACTCGGTCTGAGCTTTCAATTCTCGAACCGTTAGCCAAAATTACCAATTTGCCCCCCTCAGGGGGCCAATCACGAAAGCGTCAAATCTTTTATTATTAATAAATAATTTCCTTTTATTTATTTAATTATATATAATATTATATATATTTTTCGAGGTCTCAGTCTCAGTCTCAGCGTCAGTGTCAAATCAAATAAAATTTAGTAATTAAAACGTTCAGACTTCTTCTTATTCGGATTGGGGTACGGAGGAATGAGGCGGGACCCACTCCTGAAAAGACCAACCTGTGGGCCCCACTGAATAATAATAATAATAATAATATATCAAATTTAATAATTAATTAAACTCCTCGAGCCATCTTCTTCTGTACGAAAAAACTTTAACAGCTGTATGATTTTGTTTATTTATTAATTATATATCTGTGTGTAGATACAACACACACGTTGTGGTCAGGATATTAATTATTAAATATGCATGATGGAATGTGTTATATTTCCATCAACAAATTTTGTTATGTATATCTAAATAAAAAAATAGTTAAATTATTAGTACATATATTTTTTTATTTATATTTATTTGGTTAATGAAATTTAAAAGTATTTATTCGGTTATAAAACTTTTAATTTGTATTCCATAGATTTTGAATTTTAAAAAAGGTTGATTTTTATTTTAAGCTTTCAATTTTTTGTCTAACAAGTCTTTGATTATTCAACATTCATTTTTTAAATTTATCGACTCATTAGATACAAAATTGATAGTTTAAGATCCTATTAGACGTAGAATTTGATTTTATATCTTTAAGATCGTTTATTTCTAAATTTCTTTTAAAAATTTTTAAGGCATATTAGACAAAATTAAAAGTTTATCTTAATGTTTAGAGACATATTAAATTCAAAATGGTAAATTTAGGAAACTATTAGATACTAATTCATGAAATTTTTAGATAAATTTGAAAGTTTAGAGACTAAAATTGTAGTTTAACTAAAATTCTTTATTACATATATAAATATAACTCATGAGCAACATATTATCTCTATCTTATATAAAAAAAATCATTTATAATTAAATATAAATGAAGATTCTAGTATTTACATTTCCCAATTATACAAAACATTAATATAAATACCAAATCCATGAATGGAAAAAATATTCTACCCTAATCAAATCTTAAAATATACATGAAAGAATAAAAAATAAAAAGGAGATAAATAAACCTAAAATACAAAATTTCAAGATTGCCCTAACTTTATCCTTAATTAACAATACTTCCCTTGAAGATGAGTTGTATATATCATGCAATCCAAACTAACTATTCAAAATTTCAAAATTAGGTTTTCGTAAAGGTTGGGTAAGGATATGTATTCACTGTTTTTTAGTAAGCACATAGTTGAGTTGAACCATTTCATTATTGAATTTTTTTGAGATAATGTGTTGATCAATTTCAACATATTTTTTTTCCTATTATGATGAATTGGATTCTTTGCAATACTTGTTGCCGCTTGATTAACACGTATCATCTATAATTGTGATGAATAATCTTTTCCTAATTCACTTAGAACTTTATTAATCCATATGTCTTCACACATGCCATGAACAAGTGTTTTCAATTCAACTTTTGCACTACTTCTTGCAACCACGCTTTTTGCTTCTCCAAGTAAAAGATTACCCCCATGCAAAGGAACGAGGACTTGAGGTAGATATTTTATTTGTAATGTCACATGTCCAATCTACATCATAATATACCTTAATGTTTCTCTGGTCGATTTTCTAAGAAACAATCATTTTCTGGGAATCATCTTTAGATATATGAGGATTCGGTATGCAACAACCATATGTTCTTTATTGGGACTATGAGCAAACTAGCTAATCAAGTTGATGACGAATCTAATATCTAGACGTGTATGAGAAAGATATACAAGACATCCTACAAGATGTTGGTAGCTCCCCCTATCTACAGGTGCACTATCATGATCGAGTCCAATTTTCTTTTGAGAGTCCATAGAAGAGTCTGCTAGTTTATATCCTAACATGCTAGTATCTTTGAGAAGATCTAACATGTACTTCATTTGGGATACAACTATATCTTTTTTGACTGAGCAACCTCCATAACTAAACAATGGTAAATTTATTTTTTGAAAAAATAGGTGACCTGCAAAACAAAGAAAAAGAGTGCACTGATGTGGCGCTTGCCACACCAACTTTGATGCTTAAGTTAAGTTGGAAAATTTGAGTGAAGCAAACTATAGTTTAGAAATTGGCTTAAGTTGAATTCTCTTTCTTTGAGTTATAACGACATTTATAGGATCTTTTACTTAGTTTTTTCATGTTCCTTTTTGGGATTTTTGTATGAAAGACCTATTTTTAATGATTTAATGGCATTTGACCTGACACTCCAATTTAATGAAATCTGACTTATTCTGACGTGACAATGCACGAAAAATTACACCCAAGGGCAACATCAGAAGCACATGCATATGTTCAAACGTGAGCGATCAGTAACGCTCGCATTCACACTCACTCGCAATAACATCCACTCGCTCTCGCCCCTCGCTCACGCTTACTCGCAGTAAAGCGCACTCGCTCACGTTTACAATAACACTCTTGCACTCGATTGTTCGCTCACAGTCACAGTAACACTCGAATGTCACTCGCTCACGCTTACTTGCAGTAACGTGCACTCGCTCACGTTTACAGCAACGCTGTCACACTCGATTGTTCCCTCACGTTCACAGTAACACTCGAATGCTCGCTATCACTCAATCAATCACGTTTGCTCGTTCTCGTTCACTCGCTCACTCACGGTAATCAATTGTTCGTGCATGCAAGTTTGCATGATGCGATACATGCTTTCACACACTCGTTCACTCGCTCACGATAATCAATTATGATTTGTTATTGAATTAGAGAGAATGCTTGCACATTGTAAGAATTGCAGATAATAGTGTTTTCATTAATTTTTTATTAAAAATTAAAAAAGAAAGAAAGAAAAAAAGAAAGAAAATACATACGCTAGTGGTGCTCCTATTCAGAGTAAGAGGAAGAGGAGTCGATGATCACCAATGACGCTTGTTTGGAGCCATTTCCCTGTACATTAACTTTCTTTTTAGGGCGCTCCTCAGTAGGAATGCTCACCGAACATTTCGATGGGGTCCGTTCGCAAGACAATGGTTGTGTTGGTTCAATGTAGGGAAAATCAACCTTGTATATTTCATAGTCACGACACTCTCTAGCTTCGCTAAAGGTGATGTTGTGGCTTTGGCTTGTGGTGGGAGTTGTGTTGGCATAGTCCTTAGAGAATTTTGTTCAAGGATATTCCAAGAAACTATCCTCTGAAGAGAGTGCCTGCAGTGGTGTGAGTGAGGAACAAGATGTATCTGTTGGGTTTTATGTCCTAAAACTCGTGGTTTTGTAAATTGAATGTATATTCTATTTTGCAATAAAGTTGTTATTGAGATTTATTCAGTAAATGTGTTATTGAATAAAGTGAATTGTGTATTGTGTAACCTAAACCCAATAAAGAACCCTTGGCTATAGGATGAATACTTGAACTTTATGTGTGACATAAAAGTGGATCAAGTTCAAGTTATAGCCAGAACGGTCTATAGTATAAGGATAGGGCTGGGTACCTTATCCTAGGGACACTATGGATGCGACTCATTTTGTAGAGTACAAACGATGTGATCCTAAATCTTTCATGTGGAGATATGCGAGTGAGGGTGTTGATAATCCCATGAAATGGGATTACTTTTAGCATTTTCCATTGCTTTCTTTTGCTCAAAATTGAGTTATGTGCATGTTTTGTTCGCTTTTCTTAGTGTATTATTCGCTGAGTGTTGTGTTTAGTGAGTTTAGTGTTAGTTGTTCATTTTCTTGTCTTGTAGGTTAATTTTAGTGTTTTGTGCCTTGTTGTTTTGTTGTGTTGCTTATTTGTTGTTTGTTGTGACTGGGTGTTGTGTTTTGAGTGTTGTTTTTGTTTTGTTATGTGGAGTAGGAGAGAAAAGAATGTTACTGCAGCATTGGCTTTAAAGAGCAGAAGAAGAATTCGCATTATGGCAGTAATGTCACAACATTGCTGCAACACTGCTTTCATCGATGTGGTAGCAATGTCACAACATTATTTCGGGACAGATTAGTCAAATGTGGGGACCACATTTTGGGATGACGTAATCTTTGGGCTGAAATGCTATTTTTTAAGTGGCTGCTGGTTTTTTGGAGAAAAGAAAAGAATGGAAGGACTTGAGGTGCAAAAATAAAAAGAAAACAACCTACCCTAATTTAGAAAAAGAGGGAATCGATCATGAGGAGGATCTTATCGAAGAAAGGAGAGAGGAAGAAGGGAGGCTGCTGTTCGTTCATGCTGCTGCTTCATCAACCTTCAGCCAACCCTAGTTTCTTCTTTTCTTCTCATTTATATAGTTTGCTTTCTTCTTGCCCTAGCTTAGATTGTTGAAAAACTTGTTAGTTAACCTTTTTCTTGTAATTTCAACTCCTTTTTCATTATGTGGATGATCTTTATCTTCTTTGTTCTTGAATTCTCTGTAAAAACTATGAGCTAATTGTTTAAGTTGGAATTTATGGAATGAAATCTTAGTTTTGAAGTCTTTTGTTGGAGTATTGTTTTTGTGTGTAGATTGCTTATGGGTGTTTATTGTTTAGTGTTCTTCTTAAGATTGATCACCTTAGGAATGAATTTTAGTTTGTTTTAATTCTGAACAGGTTAAAATGAATGGAAAAAACATAGGCAAAACATGTGAATCTTTGTCTTGAAAAAAGAAAAGGTTCCAAGGGTATAGACATATGCCTTTGGCTTGTTAACTTAGGGAAATTTGAGTTAATTTGACGTTTGAAAGCTGGGTATTCATAGACATATGTTAAACTCTGCTTTTAGGCTATAATTCAAAGGTTAGAAATGATTTTCGGAATTGTTGTGTAATTTCCTGTTTCTGCACAGTATAGCAGTGTGACAACAATGTGGTAGCATTGCTACAACATTAGACAGCAGAATTTAGGAGTTCATTTCCATAAATTCCAACGCTTTAATTATTTCATTCTCAGCTTGTTTAGTGTCCATTTGAGTTGTTTATTGCTCTGAGATAGCTGGTTTCTTTCTCTCTTGTGCCAAGCTTGTTTTAGTTGCTTTTGGGTTATTTAGAAGCTTTAAGATTAGTTTAATTTTACTCAATTTCATCATTTTCACTGACTTTAGTCCCTGTGGGATCGACCTTGTTCACCAATTACTACCTACGATTGCGTATGCTTGCGTAGTGAGTTTTTGCACAACAAGTTTTTGGCGCCGTTGTCGGGGACTAAGTGTTTGTGAATTTTGTGAAACTGAGTACTTTTATTTGTTGTTTTTCGTTTTAGTTAGCTCACTCAATTTTTTATTGGTTACTTGTGTATCGTGCTAGGTGCTGAACTTCTTTTATCAACGAGGAGCACGATCCTGAATTGAAACCTCTTGATCCCAAGATTGAACGTACATTTCACCGTCGAAGAAGGGAACAGAGAGGACGAGGAGAAGTTGAAGGTATGACTGAACCACCGCTATTGATAATAATGGTGGTGCTAGAGCAGTGGAAGATGAGAGAGATCGGATTATTCAGGAGTATGTAGTGTCGGTTCTGATTCCGAGGATTATGCCACCAGAGATAGAGACACCACATTTTGAACTGAAGCCAATCATGTTTCAGATGCTCCAGCACACAGGCTAGTTTGGGGGTACGCCAATGGAAGATCCTCACTTACATCTCCAGTTATTCATGGGTGTGTGTAAGTCCTTTGTAATCAGAGGGGTAAGTGAGGACACTCTTAGGTTGACGCTTTTCCCTTACTCACTAAGAGGGAAAGCACTTGAATGGTTGAACACGATACCACCTGGAGCTATGTCAAGTTGGAATGAGTTGGTGGAGCAGTTCCTGATAAAGTATTTTCCACCCACCAAGACTGCAAAGCTCAGGAGTGAAATTACTTCATTTCAGCAACAGGATGATGAGTCTTTATATGAAACTTGGGAGAGGTTCAAAGAGTTGCTGCGCAAATGCCCGAATCATGGTATTCCCTATGGCATTCAGATGAAAAACTTTCTATAATGGGTCGAATACCCATACGAGGATGGTAATGGATGCCTCAGCTGGAGGAACATTGTTGTCGAAGACATACAATGATGCTTATGAGATTCTAGAGAAGATTGCGAAGAATAACTACCAGTGGCCTACTTCACGCCTTAATCTGACTCGCCAGGTAGCAGTGGTGCAAGATACGAGTGCAACGAGCTTGGTGTCACGATCACACTTTTTGAAGGGTCTCGAGTGATCGTGCGACACTTGTTCCCGTACTTGAACAAGTAAGCCAACGTAGTGAGAAAGGATCGTCGGTGGCACAACGACCGTATCTCGCAACCTCCACCCCCGTTTCAAGAGAAAACGGTTTTCGACAACGGGGTCAGAGAAAGTTTGGAAAACATTTGGAAAAGCTTTTGAGAAAAGGTTGTTATAGGCTAGCAAGCAAATAAGGGACAACCACGCTCATGATAACATATAACTCCGGGTAGGAAGATTTGACGACTAGTCGCATCCCCCTATAGTATATTATATGAAAAATTAGCTATTACAGGCATGAACATGCAAAGTGGCGAGGAGTCATACACTCGCGAAAATACAAGGAAAGGTAAACAACCTACTCTAGGGAAAGTAAGTACATGAAAACATTGTAAAAGGGGTTGGACGGCCATGTGGCCATGGGCAACACGCCCTGGACGAGCATGACCGTGTTGGGATTTATGCCCTAAACTTGTGTAATCTTGATCAATTAAATAAAGTGTTATTTGTTTTGATAAGATTACAATCTTTCTTTTATAAATCCAATAAACTAAGCTCCAAGGTTATAACGCTTATCTTGAAATCAGTGTAGTGGACACTATTTGGGTTGAGTTCAAGATTATAACCTAAATAGTCTATGGTATAAGAATAAAGTTGGAAACCTCATTCTGGTAACACCATGGATGCGGCCCACTTTGTAATTAGTACAAATGAGGTAATCCAACTCATTCATGTAGTTGACATGCGAGTGGGGGCATCCTGTATGAAGAGTTCATACAAGATTGGATCACAAATTATTAGTCTAACCGTTATAACATCGTTAACGAGGATAAGACTAGTAATTTATAGATGGTCATTAGTGACTCGACACAATCTGAGCAAGTTAAGAACTCTCGCTTATAGGGGTTTGTCCTTATACTAGTATGGGTGAGAGTGGCTGTGGCCAGGCTCAATAAGCCTACCTTCTCTGGGAGTGAGAACCTCGTAGGTAGTGGGAACTTAAGCTGTGCAAGATGAAATTCACTCATTCCTCTCATCGAGGAATTAGATAGGTTGTTCCCTTAAGAAGCGACTCGTGTCTTGAACAACGGGGCCCCGCCCTCTATGAGGGTATGAGTCTAAGGTGGGACCTTAGACTTGTTGTTCATTAGAGGATGAGTGGTGCTTAAGGAGCAAAGAGGTAATCACAGGGGTAAAACGGTAATTTGATCCAGCTGTGATTACGAACAACCTGTGAAGGGTCGACTCATGGGTAATGACTATATCAGTGGACACAATAATATCTACAGTGAGGAGAGTGCAGCTACAAGTCTTTAGTGGAGTGACTTGTAGTTAATGAATATTGATTAACTGGATCAAAGAGTTTGATAAGTTAATTTCACATCATTGGAGCTCATGATCTGTAGGTCCATTAGATCCCTTTGTTGGCTCAACATGGTAATATAGAGGGTATAAAGTTAGGAGTGAAATTGAAGTGTTCAATTTCATACATGAGAAGTTATATCAATTATATATGATATAATTGATATCATATATAGTTTTAATGTGATTTAGACTATATACTAAAGAGAGATTAAAGGAGGAGTAGGATGGTCATTTCCATCCCAATTCTCTATATATATGGTTGCATGAGATGCAACTAGGTTAAGGGTTTTTCATAGAATTACTAGCCTCCTTGTTGTGTTGTTGGAAGAGTTCCAAAAACATACATCTCTCTCAAAATACCTCACATCTCCTAAAGGGAACCCACCTTCCTCCCTCACCTAGAGAACAACGGAGAAGATCAGGTGGTGGTCGTGTCTTCGCACGTTGGAGTTCTTGTTCTTTGAGATCGTGATTTGTGGAGAGAGGAGCACTTGAAGAAAGGTTCTTCAAAGGTAACTTCTTGGTGTCCAAACTCTTATTTTATGCTTAATCCATGTTTTACATTCTTGAAATTTCCATTGTAACTAAATCAAGAGCGCGCGATTCGCAATTGCTTCCGCTGCGGGGACTTCGATTCCCTTCAGACCATGACATCCTCCCCCACTTAATTGGTTGACGTCCCTGTCAACCGACTGTCTTCGAACTCAGCAATCTTGATGGTGGCTAACTTCAGGTCTTCAGCGCGCTCCCAACTGATCTCAGCTTCGGGGAGTCCCTTCCATTTTACTAGGAACTCTTGAACATTTTTCCTTGGCCTGCCGACTCATCGTGTTCTGTCAGCTAATATCTCTTCTACTTCCTTCTCAGTAGTGTTCTTTATTGTCACAGGAGGTCTGGATACCTCATTTCGAGTTTCATCCTCAGGATCCGGATGATAGGGTTTCAAGTTACTTACGTGGATGACAGGGTGGACTTTCATCCACGAAGGAAGTTGAACCTTATAAGACGTTTTGCTGACTTTCTGGATCACCTCTACAGGGCCCTCATACTTCTGCACTAGGCGTTGGTCTTTGTTTCCTCGAAATCGGAGTTGTTCCGGCCGCAGTTTAATCAACACTTTCTCCCCCGCTTGGAATTCTAAGGGGCGACGCTTTTGATCGGCCCACTTCTTCATTCTCTTTGACGCTTTCTCAAGATAAGCACGGGCCACTTCTGATGTTTGTTTCCACTCCTTAGTGAAGTTGTACGCTTGAGGGCTTTTCCCCACATAAGGGTGGTCGATTACATGGGGCATGGTCGGCTGTCTCCCGCACACGATTTCAAAGGGGATTTTTCCTGTTGCAGAACTCTGCTGACAATTGAAACTAAACTGAGCCACGTCGAGCATATCGACCCAGTTTTTCTGCCTTGCATCGATGAAGTGTCGCAGGTATTCCTCCAACATACTGTTGAATCGTTCAGTCTATCCATCAGTCTGCGGGTGGTAACTGGAAGACAGTCTCTTACTCGATGATTTCCCTTGCAAATGAGACAGGAGTAAGGGCCTTGATAAGGGGCCCTTGGTGTATACTGCTGGCTGGACCCTCGCCAATTATTGTCATTTCGAGGTTGGGAGAGTCTGCGATCTCCCCCTTCTTGTCTGTCTCTCCCGCCATTTCTAGGGGGACCTTGCTGGGGGTTCCTTTGTCCTCCACTAGAGGACGCCTGATTCCGTCTTGCATCTTGTCTTGGTTCGTGACTCAGATCGAACAAGCGCTCTGCCGCAGCATAAACAGACACCAGGTCTTGTACTCTTTGTTCGTATAATTTTGTCTTAGCCCAAGGCTTTAGTCCCTCGACAAAATAGAAGACTTTGTCTTTTTCGGACATGTCACGTATATCTAACATCAGCCCCGCGAATTGCTTGACATAGTCTCGGATGTTGTCGGTGTGTTTCAACTCCCGCAACTTCCTTCTTGCCAGGATCTCAACATTTTCGGGGAAGAACTGAGAACGTAGCTCTTGCTTCAGTTTTTCCCACGTGTCGATCGAGCAACGACCATCTTGGATGTCCACATATCTGGACCTCCACCATAATTTAGCATTCTCAGATAGATGCATTGTGGCAATCATCACTTTTGCTCTCTCTGTCACAGTGTCCGTTACTTCGAAATACTGCTCAAGGTCGAAGATGAAGTTTTCTATCGCCTTGGTGTCTCGAACCCCACAAAAGGGTTTTGGTTCAGGAACTTTATACTTCTTCGTCTGCATTCCGCCCCCAGTTGGGGCTTGGTTTCCAACAGCTCTTATGGTGACATTGATGCATCACTTATTTACATCATCTCGGCCTCTGGACTTCGGGGCAACCTTTACGTCTTCAGAGAGGTCAGCAAACATCTGACCTAATACTTTCTGGGAACTGTCTAAGCCATCGACACGTTCCTCGATTTGGGCAGCAGAGCCCGATGAGCTGTCGCCCCACTCAAGGCTACCACGTTGGGCAACTTTTCCTTCGAGGGTCTCAACTCGTATGATCAGTTCTTTGATGGGCATCCCATCAAGGCGGCCAGCTACCGCATCGATTTTGTCGACTTTGGATGCGATCTCTTCCAGACGAGACTCCAAAAACCGAATACTGTCAGGGACTTCGACTAAGTAGAGCAGTTGCTCTTCGATCTCAGTCAATCGTTCTTTGTCCGATTTGTTCAATTGTTTTAAGGCAACCATGATTGTCGGGTCGAATTTGAGGAGCCTACTCGGCTCTGATACCAACTGTCACGATCACACTTTTTGAACGGTCTCGAGTGATCGTGCGACACTTGTTCTCGCACTTGAACAAGTAAGCCAACGTAGTGAGAAAGGATCGTCGGTGGCACAACGACCGTATCTCGCAACCTCCATCCCCGTTTCAAGAGAAAACGGTTTTCGAAAACGGGGTCAGAGAAAGTTTGGAAAACATTTGGAAAATCTTTTGAGAAAAGATTGTTATAGGCTAGCAAGCAAATAAGGGACAACCACGCTCACGATAGCATATAACTCCGGGTAGGAAGATTTGACGACTAGTCGCATCCCCCTATAGTATATTATATGAAAAATTAGCTATTACAGGCATGAACATGCAAAGTGGCGAGGAGTCATACACTCGCGAAAATACAAGGAAAGGTAAACAACCTACTCTAGGGAAAGTAAGTACATGAAAGCATTGTAAAAGGGGTTGGATGGGCATGCGGCCATGGGCAACACGCCCTGGACGAGCATGACCGTGACACTTGGCAGCACAGATTTCCACCCTTACCAATACACTGAAGTCGATGAATATGGGTTCAGGAAACCAGTTTGGGCCACCAGTGCCAGTCTCTTGTGTGTATTGTGGAGAGGGACATACTTTTGATGTTTGGCCATCCAATCCGTCGTTCGTGAACTATGTGGGATACAACAAGAACTTCAACCCCTACTCGAATACATATACCCGGGATGGAGGCATCATCCAAAGTTTGCATGGAACAATCTAGGAGCTGGGTCTTCAAATCAGCAAGTGAGACCTCCAGTGCCTCCAGGATTTCAACAACAGGGATATCCCCAGCAGATTTTGCAAAACCATAAGGTACAGACTCATGAGCCCACATCCTCATTAGAATCATTGTTGAAAGAGCACATGGCTAAAACTGATGCCATAGTGCAAAGCCAAGCAACAACAATAAGAAACCTAGAAAATCAAATGGGTCAACTAGCCTCAGCCTTAAACAATAGAGCCCAAGGTACTTTGCCTAGTGATACTGAGGATCCAAGAGACAAGGGCAAGGAAACTTGTAAGGCAGTGCAGCTTCGGAGTGGGAAAGAGTTAGAGGAGCTCAAACCCAAGGCTCCTAAGGGAAAAGAGCCCACTTCAATCCAAGTCAATAGTGAAAGTGGCAAGCAGACACAAGAAAATGTGGTAACATTCCCGCAGCATCAGACTGAAATAGAGCAGACAGAAGAAAATGTGGCAACAGTGCCACCACATCAGAAAGCAGAACAGAGAACTGCTGCAGCATTGCCACAAGTACAACCAGCTGAACAGGTGATTTTGAGATCACCACCACCGTTCCCTCAACGTTTTCAGAAGAAGCAGCAAGATGAACAATTTGATAAGTTTTTGGACATTTTAAAGGAGCTTCACATCAACATCCCATTAGTGGAAGCCTTTAAACAAATGCCCAACTACGCGAAATTCATGAAAGACATTTTGACCAAAAAGAGGAGGTTGGGAGAGTTCGAGACTGTCGCACTCACTTCAGAATGTTCATCTATTGTCCAACAGAAAATCCCTAAGAAGTTAAAAGATCCAGGGAGTTTTACCATACCATGCACCATTGGGAATACATATTGTGGGCAAGCCTTGTGTGATCTAGGGGCTAGCATCAACTTGATGCCTATGTCCATCTTTAAAAGACTTGGCATTGGAGAGGCAAGACCCACCACAGTCTCATTACAACTAACTGATCGATCAGTAGTCTATCCAGAGGGTAAGATAGAGGATGTGTTGGTAAGTGTGGATAAGTTTATCTTTCCTGCAGATTTCATTATACTTGACTATGAGGCTGATAAAGACATCCCGATCATCCTTGGGCGACCCTTCTTAGCCACAGGGAAGACACTCATTGATGTGCAAAAAGGGGAGTTGACAATGAGAGTCAATGATCAAAGGGTAACGTTCAATCTTTTTAATTCTTTACATTTCCCTAATGATGTCGAGGAGTGTTCTCTTGTGCATGTTTTAGACACAGCAGTTGTGAAAAGTTGGCATGAAGCATCAGTTGGATCAAATAACCTTGTTGGCAATGAGAATGAAGCTGACTCTGATGAAAGAGGAGTGATTTCTCATGTGGGTGCCAAACAATATGGTGGTGGGAATCGAAGCCAGTTTGAGTCATTGGGGCTGGCAGAGAAAACTTTTCTTACAATCAAACCATCAGTTGAAGAACCACCTACTTTGGAGCTTAAACCACTTCCCACACATTTGAAATATGCATACCTAGGGAAGAATGACACGTTGCCAGTAATCATATTGTCAACCTTGAGTGGAGAATGTGAGCAGAAGTTGCTTGATGTGTTGAGACAACATCAGAGAGCAATTGGGTGGTCTATGGCAGACATAAAAGGCATCAGTCCAACGATATGCATGCACAAAATCTTGCTGGAGGATGATTGTTCAAATTCAGTTGAACATCAAAGGCGATTGAACCCTGTCATGAAAGAGGTGGTGCGGAAAGAGATTATTAAGTGGCTTGATGCAGGTATCATCTTTCCTATCTCTGATAGTGCTTGGGTAAGCCCGATTCAGTGCGTGCCTAAGAAGGGCGGGATCACAGTGGTAGAAAATCTGAATAATGAATTGATCCCAACAAGGACAATCACAGGGTGGCGAGTTTGCATGGACTATAGAAAGTTGAACAAAGCCACGAGGAAAGACCATTACCCCTTGCCCTTTATTGATCAAAATGCTTGACAGGCTGACAGGGAAGGAATATTATTGCTTCCTTGATGGGTATTCAGGATATAATCAGATTACGATTGCACCGGAGGATCAAGAAAAGACTACCTTCACTTGTCCTTACGACACATTCGCATTTCAGCGAATGCCTTTCGGGTTATGCAATGTCCCTGCTACTTTTCAACGATGCATGATGACGATCTTTAGTGATATGGTGGAGAAAACACTAGAGGTATTTATGGATGAATTTTCTACCTTTGGTGAAACTTTTGATATGTGTTTGTTTAATTTGCAGGATATTCTCAAACGTTGTGAAGAGACCAACCTAGTCCTCAACTGGGAAAAATGCCACTTCATGGTTTGTGAGGGAATAGTTTTGGGGCACAAAATATCAAAAGTAGGAATCGAAGTAGACAAAGCTAAGATCGAGGTCATTGAGAAGATGTCTCCACCTGCCACAGTGAAAGGAGTTAGAAGCTTTCTAGGACATGCAGGATTCTACAGGAGGTTCATTAAGGACTTTTCAAAGATTGCAAAACCTCTCTGTATGCTTCTAGAGCATTCCAAGCCTTTTGTCTTTGATGAAAATTGTGAGGAGGCGTTCGTGTGAGCCCCAAGCAGAGCATTAGTGTGCGCTCCGAGAATTGTTGCTCCTGATTGGTCCTTGTCCTTTGAAATGATGTGTGATGCAAGCGATTTTGCAGTAGGAGCAGTCCTGGGTCAGCGCAGAGGCAAGGTCTTTCACTCCATTTATTATGCCAGCAGAACCTTGAATGATGCCCAAGTCAATTACACTACCATTGAGAAAAAGCTGTTAACAGTAGTTTTTGCATTTGATAAGTTCATGGCACATCTGATAGGTACTAAGGTAATAGTCTTCATTGATCATTCAACAATCAAGTACCTGATCTCAAAGAAGGATTCGAAGCCCAGACTGATTCGCTGGATACTCTTGCTTCAAGAATTTGACTTGGAAATCAGAGATAGGAGTGGGATACAGAACCAAGTTGCATATCACTTGTCCAGACTCCATGTGAAGGACGAGGCACACCACCAAGAGCCTATCAAGGAGACATTCCCTGATGAACACCTTCTTAGAGTGACTGAGCATCTCCTTGGTATGCAGATCTGGTGAACTATTTGGTGAGTGGACTTCTACCTCTTGAGATGAGTAAACAACAGTTGAAAAGATTCATGCACGAGGTGCAATACTTTTATTGGGATGAACCATTCCTCTATAAGAAATGCGCTGACATAATTTTGAGGAGATGCGTCCCTGAAGAAGAGGTTCAGACTATTCTTCATCATTGCCATTCAGCACCATATGGTGGCCATTTTGGCGGGGCTCGAACAACAGCTAAAGTGCTGCAATCTGGATATTTCTGGCCCTCACTTTTTAGAGACGCCCATCAGTTTGCTAAGAGCTGCGACCGTTGTCAAAGGGTGGGCAACATCTCGCGGAAGCATGAGATGCCATTAAACAACATTCTAGAGGTCGAAGTTTTTGATGTATGGGGGATAGACTTCATGGGTCCATTCCTACCATCTCATGGGAACCTCTATATTTTGCTGGCGGTGGACTATGTGTCCAAGTGGGTCGAAGCAATCGCTTCACCATCCAATGACTCCAATGTGGTGAGTAAGTTTCTGAAAAAGAACATTTTTACACGTTTTGGGACACCGAGAGCACTCATAAGTGACGAGGGGACTCATTTTGGAAGTAGAATGCTTGAATCAATGCTAGCTAAATATGGGGTCAAGCATAAAGTGGCTACTGCCTACCATCCTCAGACTAGTGGGTAAGCTGAAGTGTCAAATCGTGAGATAAAGAGAATTCTGGAGAAAATGGTGTGTGTATCACGCAAAGACTGGTCAATGAAGCTAGATGATACTTTGTGGGCATACCGGACATCTTTTAAAACGCCCATAGGTATGTCACCTTATAGGCTTGTATTCGGTAAGGCATGTCGTTTTCCTTTGGAACTCGAACACAAGGCCTATTGGGCTCTTAAAGCGCTAAATTTTGATCTCCAAGCATCAGGAAATGAGAGAAAACTGCAGCTTGTGGCACTTGAGGAGTTGAGGTACTTTTCCTATGAGAATGCCAAGCTTTATAAGGAAAAGACCAAGGCATGGCACGACAGTCACATCCTTTCGAGAGAGCTCCTATCGGGACAACATGTTCTTCTTTTCAACTCTCGACTAAAGTTGTTCCCAGACAAGCTGAAGTCAAGATGGTCAGGGCCCTTTCAAATTGTGAGTGTTTCCCCGTATGGAGTGGTGGAGCTTCTTGATGAAAATTCGGGAAGTACTTTTAAAGTGAATGGTCAATGTGTTAAGCACTATTGGGGAAACACCATTGATAGAGGGAAGGTGTGTGTGCTGTTTCAAGTTGAAAAATGAGCGAAAAAGAGTCGGGCTGCGGACTTAAAACCAAGCGCTTAATGGGAGGCCACCCATTTGAGTAAATTTTTTTTAGTTTATTTTTGCTTTAGTTGAGTGGTTTTGTTTTGCTTTGATTCATTGTTTGCTGTTAGCTTAGTTTTCTTTAGTAGGGGTACTTGTTACCTCTGTGTTTTATGAGCTTTTGGTAGTTTGTTTGGTTTCAGGGGAAGAAGGGAAGAAAGAAAGTCAGAAATGACAGAACAGAATTTTTCGCCCAGTTGTGGTGGCGATGTGGTAGCATCATTGCTACAATGCAACATGGGTCCTTAGTAAGTCTGTTCAATGTGGTAGCAATGCTACAACATTGTCGCCACATTGAAACAGGGGAAGCTTGTCGACAAAGGTCAAAACGACAGCGTTTTGGGTTGTTAAAAAAAAAAAAAAATATATATATATATATCAAATAAAATTCAGTTTCATAGACTAAAACAACACCGTTTCATAAAAATATCGATTGCCCTAATTATTTTTCCCTCTTCATCATGTTGTTTTCTTCATTTTCGATTTCTTGTCTTCCTCTTCTTTAGGTGTAGCGGTGACCGGAGCTCCGTTTCATCGACCAACCTCTTCGATTTCAGTCGCTTTTGCCGCAGTCGTCTGCCATTTTCCGCGTCGAAGGAGTCCGTCGAAGCTTCTTTTCCAGTTCGTTTTGTGAGCACAATTCCGATTGTTGGTCAGAGAAGGAGCTTTGAGTTCATTCGCCAGCCTCTTCAGTCGTTGTGCTCGTCGAGCAACAAGACCTAGAAGACAGTAGCTTCGGTTGGCAGGTAAAACAAACATATTGTCAGAATGCCTTCCAAGTCGCATTCTAAAGCTAAAGCCGCTAGGTCCGAGCCAACCGAGCATCCTAGTTGTCACAATCATACTAGAAGAGCGTATGTTTGTGAACCTCACAGTGACAATACGTGCCATGATGCGATCGAGGAGGACGGTGCATCATCTAACACACCAAGATAGGTGGGCTCGAAGGCATGTGAGGCTGGGGCCAACCGTGTCGTCGAGAGGGTCGATGTATGGGCGTATGACTCCTCGCCAAAATGACGTGCAAGGAGGAAGACCCAATATTTCACATAATATACTATAGGGGTACCATGGTGTCGACTCTCCACCACCCCAGGCTTGTGGGCCTAAGTGAGTCACCCCGCGGCACGTTCGCGTGTCATGGTTGGGGCGGCGTCTCAAGAGAAGTGTCTTGGGCGTTTCCTTTGTAACGGGTTTTCAAGGGGCGGTGTCGGGCCAACGCAGTGTGTGCCGACATTGCGCCCTTCCCATGGGGTGGAGGTTCACTATAGGCCCGTTAGCGCCGGCGATCCGAGAATGTCCCGTCAAAGCCAACTCATGGGAAAGACAAGTGCAAGTACGGGACGGCGCGGCGTGTACGACCAAGTTATATTCCGCCGCTTATTTACTTGATGCTTGGTTGAGGATGAAGAACCTCGCCTAAAGACAGCGAGGCCACAAAGCGTTGCGATCATAACGATGGGGCGGAGTTCCCCTCAAGGTGGCCATGTTCGAGGATGAATCATGGCGCCGCGCGGTCCGAGAGAGGTGCGACCGTGACAATTGGTATCGAGCCAACCTTTGTGCGCGTGATCGGACAAGAATCGAATGGGGTCCGTTGTGACAATGAATGTAACTTTCGTGGGTTGAAACCAGTTGGTGGCTTCGTTCAAATCAAGACCGTGTTGACATTGACTTTCGAGGCAGTACCTGGGCAATGTTTAAGCACTTACACTTTCGAGGAAGGACCTGGGTGAAGTGTTGGTCGCCGGTAGCCATTTTCGAGGAAGAACCTGGGTGGTATCGGTTAAAAGACCTGGACGAGTCGGGAAAATCACTTTCGAGGAAGTACCTGGGTGATGTTTGTTCGAGTTGCCGAAATCGATGTTTTGTGAATTGAGTTAGCATTAGCAAGAGAAATCACATGTCAAGCAAGTATGGGCAACAGTTTGGCATATGAGAACAATGTTGGCGTTGGCTCAGTTCGAGAGAGTTGTCCATATGGAACGCGACTTCCACATTATGCCCAAGAGGGGCAAGTTGATCAGTTGGCATGTTTGCCAACGAGTTGTGCGGGCGGTGGTGCCCGATTGAAGCGCCTATGTGCGCAAGTTGAGCAGTTGGCGTGCGAAAGCCAACGAGTTGTGCGGGCGGTGGTGCCCGATCGAAGCGCCAAGAGTGCGCAATCGTTGCGATGTGGCCAGGAGTGCCACTATGAAAGTGCTCGAGCAGAGTGAGCACATTGTGAAGCGCCGAGGCGCTGTATTGTGTTGCCACACGATGTGGTTTGCTGCAGTGAGTTGGCCGACAGAGTGCCAACGGCAGGAGAAGCTTTCCGACCTTGCTGAAGCAGTCGCTCAGAACATACGTGCGTTCTGGCCAAGATGGCCGAGTTGGGATAGGTTCCCGTGACCAGGCGAGTGAACGCCTAGGTTTGGTACCATGGTTCGTCTGGTGAGTCCCGGGCCGAAGCCCCAAGAGTCGGGCGAAGAGAGTGCCCCATGAAGGGATAGCCCACCAACCAGTGGTGACCGTTTACGAATTGCCGTATCCGTCTGAAGCGCAAATTTTCAAGCAAGTCCGTTAGCATTGTTAAGGCATCGAGACGATGCCGAGTTTCGAGCGGGGGAGGGTGTTATAATCCATGATTGGATTGAACCCCCGAGTATGTCATCGAGGACGATGACGAGATTAAGTGGGGGAGAATGTCACAATCATACTAGAAGAGCGTATGTTTGTGAACCTCACACGATGACAATACGTGCCATGATGCGATCGAGGAGGGCGGTGCATCATCTAACACACCAAGATAGGTGGGCTCGAAGGCATGTGAGGGCTGGGGCCAACCGTGTCGTCGGAGGGGTCGATGTATGGGCGTATGACTCCTCGCCAAAATGACGTGCAAGGAGGAAGACCCAATATTTCACATAATATACTATAGGGGTACCATGGTGTCGACTCTCCACCACCCCACAGGCTTGTGGGCCTAAGTGAGTCACCCCAGTGGCACGTTCGCGTGTCATGGTTGGGGCGAGCGTCTCAAGAGAAGTGTCTTGGGCGTTTCCTTTGTGCGGGTTTTCAAGGGGGCGGTGTCGGACGGCGCGCGGTGTGTGCCGACATTGCGCCCCTTCCCATGGGTGGAGGTTCACTATAGGGCGTTAGCGGCGGCGATCCGAGAATGTCCCGTCAAAGCCAACTCATGGGAAAGACAAGTGCAAGTAGTACGGACGGCGGCGTGTACGACCAAGTTATATTCCGCCGCTTATTTACTTGATGCTTGGTTGAGGATGAAGAACCTCGCCTAAAGACCCGACGAGGCCACAAAGCGTTGCGATCATAACGATGGGGCATGAGTTCCCCTCAAGGCTGGCCATGTTCGAGGGATGAATCATGGCGCCGCACGGTCCGAGAGGTGCGACCGTGACACTAGTCATCCATCGCTGGCTGACATTGTACCCACATTTGCATCTTGGTGGTGAAAGCCGCATTTCGAGCAATTTCCTTAAAAGAACCCCCGCATTGAAAAAGGGTTTGTTTACTCTCAGGGTGAGAATTGCGGGCTTCCTAGGTTTATCGCTGAGCCCATTCAAGAGCGAAATTGGCAGAGATTCTGCTCTCATCCCCATCGAGTGAACCTCCCAGTGGTGCACGAGTTCTTGGCCAATTTCAGCCATGCCTTAGGCAATGGAGTTTTGGTAAGAAAGCGGTTTGTTCCTCTCAATGCCATTCACATTAATGAGCTTTTACTTCTGTCTGATTTTCTAGATCAGTATAGTTTGTGGAAAAGAACCCCCACTGAGAGCCGGCGACAGCGAGTATTGAGGAAGCTGACCGTGCGCGGTTATGAATGGATAGTTTCGCCCCAAGGAGCATACACCTATTTGCGCAAAGCTCTTAAGCCACATAATCGGGTTTGGTATCACTTCCTGCGAACCAAGCTCATGCCCACTACCCATGTCAACATCATTTCTGAAGAGCGAATGTTTCTGCTCTATGCCTTAGTCAAGGGCAAATCGATTAATGTGGGGCGGATTATTTACGAGCAGCTTGTGGAGTCGACATCCAAGAACAAAGGAAAAATATTCTTCCTTGCGTTGATTACCGAGCTTTGTATGAGAGCTGAGGTGCCCATTTTGATCTCTGAAATGACGCTTCTGCAAAATCAGGGAGCCATAGGTTCGACGTGCATTGCACGTTTGCTGAAGGAGAATGTTGCCCCTGTGGAGCAACCCGTGGTTGCCCCCGCTCCAGAAGCAGTTGGGGGAGCTGAGCACCAGCTGCTCATACATCGTGAGGTGCAAGAGATCAAGCTGAGGCATGAGAAGATACACAGTATGTTGGTCTCCTTTGCATTTTATACCAGAGATCGCGATAGGGCATTGCACGCAGCCATGCGCCGAGCCTCCACACGACCTATTCCGGCGTTCCCCGAGTTCCCTGAAGAGGCGTTGAGAGGATGGGAGCGCCCGGATGCTGGTGAGAGCTCTCAAGGGCCAATTTCTGATGATGAGGAGGATGGCGAGCAGCAGTGAGGGGAGTTTTCTTATCCTTTCCTTTTGTGTCTTTTCTGTTCTCATTTGCTTTTTATTGTATGCTCTTAGATCTTGTGCAATCTAGCCCATCCTTTAGTTTTTTTTGTGTTCTCTGTGGCGGTTGTTGTGAGGACACAACGTGTCTTGAAGTTTGAGGGTGGATGCTTGTTTTTGAGTTTGCTGCTGTGGCGAAAGGCCGTTGTGTATCTCTCTGTTTGGCTTATTGTTGTGTTAGTCGATTGTTGGATTGTAGTCTTGTCTGCTTGGTTGTTTGTTGATTTGTTGTGTTGTTGTTGTTGGGTGCCTTCTGCTGGTTAGTTTATTGCTAATGATGATACTTTAGACTCTCACCTTTTACTTGCATATAACACTTTAGGTTTGACAAATGAGTGATTGAGTCAAAGTAGCCTTCACACTTAAGTCTTAGCTACCAAGCTTGTAGATTCTAAAATGTTTTATAGTCTTAAAGAGAGCTTAGGGGCTAAAGTGAGTTGGCGTGGTCTCTTGAATTGAGTCTAAGGTATCTTTAGTGAGTTGTTAATGTTTCTTGTTTGTAAAGTCAAAGTTTGGGGGAGGTCAAATCTGTGAAAAAAGAAAAGGGATACTCCTCTTTCTCTTGTGGCTTAGTAAACCAGGGCTAGGCATGATACCCATGCTTAGTTTTGAGTCAAACGGTCACGGTGGATATGAGTATGCAAAAGCAACCAATCTATGTGATAGTGCTCGTTGTTAGGCGTCTTCATCATCAATGTTGGCGTTTAGATCGAAGGTACAAATGACTAGAAAGGTTCCCTTGAAAGAAAAAAAAAAGAAAAAAAAAAGAAATAAATGAAAGCAAAAAAAAAAAAGAGAAAAAAAAAGAGGTTGACCTCCCGTTGTTCTCCTTCATTGTATTTTTGGTGGAAGAGTTTTATTCTCTTTTTTAAAAAAAAGGGGAAAGAAAAGAAAAGAAGAGTTCATTTGGTTTTACATTTTGAGCTTGTTGTAAACTTTAGTCTCTTGGATGGACTCTGTGTTAAGTCATTTGATGCTCATTAAAGTAAGTTCTATGATTTAAGCTTTAGAACGACTTAGATGATGCAAGTGAGTGAGCTAAGACCTTGCACATACACACTTAGGGGTTGCTTTAACTTGTGAACGATTTAGTCATACCTTGTTTGTGTTTATGCTTGTGAATTGTGGGAGTTTACCTGAAGGTTTGATAATCTTAACCTCTATGGCACCTAGCTAGTTGTTTGTTTTTGTGGTAGTTGTTAGTGCATCACTCGAGGACGAGTAATGAGTAAGTTTGGGGGTGTGATAATCCCATGAAATGGGATTACTTTTATCATTTTCCATTGCTTTCTTTTGCTCAAAATTGAGTTGTGTGCGTGTTTTGTTCGCTTTTCTTAGTGTATTATTCGCTGAGTGTTGTGTTTAGTGAGTTTAGTGTTAGTTGTTCATTTTCTTGTCTTGTAGGTTAATTTTAGTGTTTTGTGCCTTGTTGTTTTGTTGTGTTGCTTATTTGTTGTTTGTTGTGACTGGGTGTTGTGTTTTGAGTGTTGTTTTTGTTTTGTTATGTGGAGTAGGAGAGAAAAGAATGTTGCTGCAACATTGGCTTTAAAGAGCAGAAGAAGAATTCACATTATGGCAGCAATGTCACAGCATTGCTGCAACACTGCTTTCATCGATGTGGTAGCAATGTCACAACATTACTTCAGGACAGATTAGTCAAATGTGGGGACCACATTTCGGGTTGACGTAATCTTTGGGATGAAATGCTATTTTTTAAGTGGTTGCTGGTTTTTTGGAGAAAAGAAAAGAATGGAAGGACTTGGGGTGCAAAAATAAAAAGAAAACAACCTATCCTAATTTAGAAAAAAAGGGAATCGATCATGAGGAGGATCTTATCGAAGAAAGGAGAGAGAGGAAGAAGGGAGGTCATTGCGTTCATCATTTCTTTGCTTCATCAACCTTCAGCCAACCCTAGTTTCTTCTTTTCTTCTCATTTATATAGTTTGCTTTCTTCTTGCCTAGCTTAGATTGTTGAAAAACTTGTTAGTTAACATTTTTCTTGTAATTTCAACTCCTTTTTCAGTATGTGGATGATCTTTATCTTCTTTGTTCTTGAATTCTCTGTAAAAACTATGGGCTGATTGTTTAAGTTGGAATTTATGGAATGAATCCTTAGTTTTGAAGTCTTTTGTTGGAGTATTGTTTTTGTGAGTAGATTGCTTATGGGTGTTTATTGTTTAGTGTTCTTCTTAAGATTGGTCACCTTAGGAATGAATTTTAGTTTGTTTTAATTCTGAACAGGTTAAAATGAATGGAAAAAGCATAGGCAAAGCATGTGAATCTTTGTCTTGAAAAAAGAAAAGGTTCCAAGGGTATAGACATATGCCTTTGGCTTGTTAACTTAGGGAAATTTGAGTTAATTTGACGTTTGAAAGCTGGGTATTCATAGACATATGTTATACTCTGCTTTTAGGCTATAATTCGAAGGTTAAAAATGATTTTCGGAATTGTTGTGTAATTTTCTGTTTCTGCACAGTATAGCAGTGTGACAAAAATGTGGTAGCATTGCTACAACATTAGACAACAGAATTTAGGAGTTCATTTCCATAAATTCCAACGCTTTAATTGTTTCATTCTCAGCTTGTTTAGTGTCCATTTGAGTTGTTTATTGCTCTGAGATAGCTGGTTTCTTTCTCTCTTGTGCCAATCTTGTTTTAGTTGCTTTTGGGTTATTTAGAAGCTTTAAGATTAGTTTAATTTTACTCAATTTCATCATTTTCACTGACTTTAGTCCCTGTGGGATCGACCTTGTTCACCAATTACTACCTACGATTGCGTATGCTTGCGTAGTGAGTTTTTGCACAACAGGTGTCCTATGCAATGAGTTTGCATAAGACTGGACCGCGAAATAGTCACTTAGACTTTATAACTCCGTTTACTGTCTTAACTGACTATATTCATACGATGACCTAGTAACTCGATCTTAATCCTGAGCGTTCTATGAACTCCTGTTTATTTGGATTATCCTTAGATTTGCATGGGTGAGAGTGGACCGAGATTGCCGACTCAATAAGCCTTCCATTTCAGGGATAAGTCTGGGTAGATAGTTGGGAACATAGTTCTGCAAGATGAAATTCTCTCCTACCCGCTTTAGGGATTAGTAGAGAGATTGTTCCCTTAATTGCTGACTCCGGGTCTTGAACAAAGGTCCCACCCCTCTCATTGGCCCAGAGGGATTCGGTTTGCTGGTTGGACCACAAACCAATTGTTCATTAGAGGATCAGTGGGACTTAAGGAACAAAAGGTAATTATAGGGGTAAAATAGTAATTTTGACCCAGCTGTAATTACAAACGACCTGTGAAGGATCGACTTACTAATCATGGTTATATCGAGTGGACAAAAATATATCTACAGTGAGGAGAGTGCAACCACTGGGCTTTAGTGGAGTGTCCCAGTGGTTAACGAATGTTGATTACCTAGGCTAAAGAGTTTGGCCGGTTAATCTCGTATCGTTGGAGCTCATGATCTGTAGGTCCATTAGGTTCTCCTTACTAGCTCAGACTAAGCCTTGTAACATTTTGAGAGAAAAGAATTTGAATTGTTCAAATTCGAGTTTGGGAGAAAGCGTTAATTATATGTGATATATTTAACGAATCATAGCTTAATTATGAATTAAACTATGATTAAAAGGACGTGTATATATTTAAATATGATTTAAATATTGGATCCATTTATAGCATGAATAAAGATTCATGTTCGGAAAATCGATCGGGATCAGGTAATTTATTTAATTTAATATTTGATATTAAATTAATTAAAAATTAATTAATTAAATGAATTATTTAATAATTTATTTAATAAAATTATTTTTTTTATTGAAAATCAATTTAATAATGATTTTTGAATTAAAATTAAATGAAAAATGAATGGATTTTCATGATTTTCATGAAAATCAACTTGGCAAGTTGCTCAATCCTCATCATCTTCAAAATGGGCCACCTTTACCTCAATCCATCCTCATCACTATTAAGTTGTCATTCTAATGAAGCTTGTTGAAGCTTTATATAATGGTGATTTGAGGTAATTAAAGAGAATTTTGCAGAAAATTTTAAATATCTCGTTTTGTGACCTTTGGGAACTCTTCTTCCAAATTCTCTCAATCTATGATCCCACAATCCATTCCAAGGCCTGAAGATAGTAGGGAAGACACAAGCGGTTGTCCACGAAGTGTTCGTGTTGCAAATCGTCCACAAGGTGAAGAGAATTTAATCTTCAAAAGTGAGTTTCTTAACTCCCAGTTTTTCCAGCTTTGAGCATATATTTTATTTTACAAAATTGATCAACTTAGAGTGTTCAAGATCCAAAAATTCTTCCGCTTTCTTAATCTAGACTCTTTCAGTATCAGACCCTCCATACTTGGGGTTGGAGAGGGTTTGATCATAACTGTGTTCGAAGGATTTTGAGAAGTCAATTAAAGGTATAGAAGATGAGTTTAAGCTTTCGTTTTTTGATAGATTTTGACTACTATGTTTAGAGAACTGTGTTCGGAGGATTTGGAGAAGTCCAAGAAACAAATGTCTCAACGATCACAATTAATGGAGCATTGACTACTATTTATTGCACCCATTCATCTCCTAAAATACAATTTACTATATCTTAGAATATGTGAAAATGAGCATGTTGACGAGAGTCGATGAGAGCGCATGTTACTATATCCTAGAATTCAATGGGAAAATGAGCGAGTCGACGAGAGTGATTCGACGAGAGCGTGTGACGAGAGCGTGACAACGAGAGCGTGATGACGAGAGCGTGACTAGTGACACTGGGCATGTGAGCGTTATCGCTCTTTTCATTTCATATAAAAGAGGTTTACGGACACAATGAAAAACACTTCTCACTCTATCATTCTCATGCTCTCCCTCGCATGACCGTCAACTGCCACCCACAATCGCCGCCTATTGCCGCCAACCATCGTTCATATTCAAACAACCAACGAGCACTATTCAAAACAGTACGATATTTAACAAAAAAATTTCGTTATCGCTTTGCTTTATTTCTTTTAAATTTTCTGAGAGTGATTCTTCTTCATTTTATGCATGTAAATGGTCTGTCAAATAGGTATATATTTATATATATATATATATATATGTAGTATATGGAGTGTAGAGGGACAAGACAATGTTAGGGTTTTAGGGCTTAGGGTTTCGACTAAAATGAGGGTTTATGAATTCAACTATACTACTGAATGAACGAAGAAGATGACGAGAGCGAAGTTGTGAGAGCGAGTCAACGAGTTCGTGTCGTCCAGAACATTCCTGCAATAGTTTTATTTGTAATACTGATTGTGTTCTTACCTGTTATTTGGTGAATTATATGCAGATTTACCATGGCAACTGTGCTAAAAATTGCAAAGAAAGACTGGTTTCTCGGACAAGCTTCTAGCCTAACACATATCAACAATGCTAATAAAGTCCTAAGGTAAAAGTTGACAGGGAGTGGAACTGTCATGAAGTTTGGGAAGGACGAGTTCATGATCATGACTGGATTGTGGTTGTCCCCTCAGCAATGTGAACGATCGGAACCTACGGTTGCCATTCGGGAGAAGTACTTCGATGGGATGGGCACCAAAATTCACGTGGATGATTTTGAGTCCGCGTACAAGAAGGCACAATTTGACACCGATGATGATGTGGTCAAGGTGTCATTGATTTATTATTGTGAGATGACGATGATGGGTAAGAACAAATCCGAGGTCGTCATTGATAGTTCATTGTTCGGGGACGTCGAAGACCTAGAATACTTCAATAGTATTGACTGTGGGTCTAAAATTTGGGAGAGGACAAAGTTGAGACGGTTAAGATAAAATCCAAGATGAATAAACGCTATAGCTTTAAGTATAACCTTTTCGGATTCCCGCCTGCGTTTCAGGTAATACAATTGCTATAATAGTTTAGTAGTTGTCTTTTTTTCTTTACCTGAATAATCGGTGAACAAATGAAATGTTGTGTAAAAGTGCGGACATATGAGACATTATTGTCTGTTGCTGATTGGATTGCGACACACATTATTGATGACACAGTGCCTCGTATTAGAAGGTGGTCATGTGCACACTCTATCTCATTCAAGGCGTAAGATCGAGATGTCTTCGCGTCTAGAAAGGTTTACAATTAACTACATTACCTATTTAGGTGCTTATGGTTTTGTCACCATTAGATTGTCTATTGTTTGGCAGCTAGTTTTCGTGTCGGAGATGGTCTCGCAGAGTCTAAGTTGTAGTACCGTGATACTCTTGTCGGTCACAGACTTCAACAGGACTCTGTGACGAAGAAGATGAGTTCGAGATGCACTTTGAGGCTCAGATACATAGCGGAGACGATGATAACCATGGTCAGCCTAGGGAGGCTCATGTAGACAACGACGACCATGATGAAAAGGAGACTCACATCGGAGTCCCTGATCATGAGCATCTTCACAGTGATAGACGCTCCCCTGTCCAACGATCGTCCACCATCGATATGTTGGGATTTTATGCCCTAAACTCGTGTAGTTTGTAAATGTTTGATGAAATTAATAAAGAGTTATTATTCATCATTATCTCGTGTTCTTGCATATAAAACTTAAAATCCAATAAACTAAGCTCCAGGGTTATGGTTATGAGAACTTGAACAGTGTGTAGTAGACACAAGTAGGATCGTGTTCAAGTAAGTAACCCAAATGGTTTATAGTATATGGATAAGGCTGGGAATCACATCCTGACAACACTATGGATGCGACCTACTTTGTATTTGATACAAACGAGGCGATCCAACTCGTTCATGTAGCCCACATGCGAGTGGGGGCATCCTGTGCGATGAGTTCGTACAAGACTGGACCACGAATTATTAGCCAACCATAATTCATAGATAACCATTAATCACTCGACCTGAATCCTGAGCGGGTTACGAACTTCTGTCTGTGGGGGGTTGTCCTTAGACTAGTATGGGTAAGAGTGGCCAGAATTGCCGACTAAATGTGGCTACCTTCTCAGGGACAAGATCTCGTGGAGAGCTAGAAACTTAACTCCGTGAGATGGAGTTCACTCGTTCCCGAGCTAGAGAATTTAGATAGGTTGTTCTCTTAAAGGTTGTATCTAGGTCATGAATAACGGGGTCCCACCCACTCATTGCCCCGAGATGGACTTTGTTTATGCTAGGACCAAAAACTAGTTGTTCATTAGATGATCAGTGGCACTTAAGGAGCAAGAGGTAATCACAGGGATAAAACAGTAATTTGACCTAGATATGTTACGAACAACTTGTGAAAGGTCGACTTAGAGCATTGGTTAAATCAATGGACACAACTTGTCCTTTAGTGAGGAGAGTGTAGCTACGAGTCTATAGTGGAGTGACTCATAGTTAATGAATGTTGGTCAATCGGGTCAAAGAGTTTGATCGGTTCACCTCGTATCATTGGTGCTCATGAACTGTAGGTCCATTAAGTCCCTTTGTTGGCTTAACATAGAAATATCGAAGTTATAAAGTTTTGAAGTGTTCAATTTCGTAAATGGGAGTTATATCGATTAAATGTGATATAATTGATATAATATATAGTTTAATGTGAATATGATTCATAATAAACTATATACTATATTTGGATTAATTTCCAAATACCATTTTAATATGGAATTGTTTCATATTAAATACTAGAGAATATAATTGAATTGAGAGACATACAATTGAATGTGATTCAAATGGTATTTGATAAAGTATGTGATACTTTATTATATGCAATATGAAAATATGATTTTCATATTGCACATATTATGGAGAAAATGGGTGAGTGGATGAAGGAAGTTACCTCCACCTTTACTCATTATAAATAAGTGCATTATGATGCACTTGGCAAGTTGATAGTCTCATTTGTGGAAATAAGGATTTCCACATAACTAAAATTCTCTCTCAATTCTCTAATCCTTTGTTAAAGAAAAATTCTCCCAAAGCCAAAAAGGAATTCCATCATTCTCCCTCTCCTAGAGAACAATGGAGAAGCCTTAATGGAGGTGTCCGTGTTGATCGTTAAGATAGATGATCAAGGACGAGATTGGAGAAGGAACACAAAAAGAGATTTCTTCAAAGGTAAACTTTTCATTTATGCTTTACTTATTTTCTGTTTTTGTGCATAATCCATAACGTAATTACAAGCAAAAGCGATTCCAACGCTTCTGCTACGAGATACAATCCTTTCACGATAGACACCATGCACCATCAAGCATCGAATACCTTCGGAGTATAGACATGCGTATCCATCGAGTGGAGCAGCCATTAGATGGATTGAAATCAGACATCAGGGAGTTAAGAATAGGAATGGGGGAGGTGAAAACCGATTTCATAGCCATCCCCGAGTTTATACGTAAACTGAACCAGGTATGTTATATGATGTAGATCATTACTTAGTGTTCTATTTATTTCGAAAATGGCTATCTGACATGGATTGCACCTATTGTAGGATGATGGCCACAACATGGATGAGGATCGTGGCGTGCCCACTATCCCAATTGATCCTCCACCATTTCCATCGAGACATCCACTACCCATATCCTTCCCACTTGCACCATTGAGACCACCACCCTCCCTACCATCACCATTGATCCTCCACCATCACCACTACTACTGATCCCCTCACCACTACTACCGAGCCATCCACTACCTCATCCTTCCCACCATCCCCACGGAGACCTCCAATATCCCCATCTTTCCCACCATCACCACAATCTTCCCACCATCACCGTTGATCCCCCACTGCCACCACCGATCCCCCCACCGTTACCATTGAGACATCTACTACTCTCATCCTTTCCACCTCTACCACTAAGACATCCACTACCCTCATCCTTCTCACTAGCACCACCGAGCCATCTACTACCCCCATCCTTCCCACTAGCACTACTGAGACATCCACTACCCCCATCCTTCCCACCGCCACCACTGATTCCCCCATCTTCGCCACCATCCACATTGAGACCACCACCTCCCCACCATCTCCACTGAGACCACCACCATCTCTACTGATCTCATCCTACCCATGACAGACTACTCATTGAATCTAGCCAACCCTGACACCACACAACCACCTCACTTGAGAGCCTAAAGACGTTGGTCACATCGTCTATCGAACATGAAAGGTCGAAGAACCCAATCCTGAAGATTGAAGATGTCGACACCATCGTCTCCATTGCTATCAGGGGCCCATCTGTTGATCCCACCATCTCAACCAAACTGGCTACTAGAAAAGGTAGTCAGAAAAGGTCAGCTTCACAACGGTATACACCGATCGGGTCGTGCCTCTTAAAAAACGTAAGAAGGCCAAATATACCATCTCTAGTTAGATTACGATACTTCATGACCCTGTCGTTGTCTACAATCCTGTCCATGGTGTTGATGTTAAGGTATTCAATGTTATGATGGAATGGATACAGGATCTGAAGTCAAACGATGAGGTCTGACTAGGTCTAGGGACGACGTCGATACCAATGGGGAAGAAGTTCTTCATTGACCTCCTTACTCTGAGTTCATGGGATGAGTGTGACGTAAGTGACACTTTGTTACTTTAATACATCTTACTATCAACATTGGTTTGACTAATGATGAATTTTTCTCATACTATGAACACACTATTCATGTTCATCAAGAAGAAGTTGTCCGTTCGACCAGACATGTGCATAAACCGGTTCACCATACTGCCGTCTGGGATATTGGTAAGTATGAATGTAAAAGTATTGTATGTTGTTAACTATAAGAACTTATCGAGTCTTCCATGTTAATGCAGGCTCATTTAAACATGTGGGGTAAGGATAACATATACCAAAAGATCAAGAACAAGCCTCAACTCAAGGTTGCCATGGTGTGGGGTTTAGAGGATACGTACACTAAGTACGTTAATGTTTTTCATGATGAGTACAAACCGACGTGGAGTGAGGTGAATAATCGCTATGCAACACGCAAGTGCACATGATCAAAGTAATAAAACTAGAGTACTCCAGAGTATCGAATCCACAAGGAACGAGTTTCACAAAGTTAAATCGAGTAAACAAGAAATGCTAGTGAAGATGCAGGTATAACAAAGTTTTATAAAGTGTTTTGGTGGTAAAAGAGTGCTACTAATATTTGAAGAAAAATAATGAGGTAAAAGAAGGAAATTCAAGATGCTTTTTGCCCCTTTGGAGAAAATGTTGTCGAAAATGCGGTAGCAATTGTGTCAGCAATTCCAAATCTAAGTAAACCAGGTTCGATTCCTATTCGATTTTGCTCTCAAAACCTTTAGAAAACTAAGTAATTAAACCTACATGTCTGTGGCTAATTGAGCTTAGATGGTTCCCCCACACACAACCCTTTTGATTTCGAAGTCTCGCCCTATGTCTAAGGTCGAAGTTTCAGATCTTATGTCTAAGTCCTTTCCTTCGTTGTTTTTATGAAATCTGCTATCCCTTGACCCTTTCAGTATCAAGTTCGAGCTTGAGGGACAAATCCTAGTGATATGCTAGAGTTGTCCAAATAATATTCAATAAAAATAAACTTGGAGTTGGTTGTCAACACAACTACCATTCTAATTTAAGTTTGACATTCTAGGGCATTCACAACTTGAACCCCTAGAGAGGATTTAACTCATGGTTAAAGTAAAGGAAAATATTATCTTACTTGTTGTAAATGTAAAAAACATATTACAATGGAAGATACACTACTAGAAATTTGGTTTTTATTGACAACTAAAAACTGTCAACATTCACTTTAGTTGACATTTTTTGGTCGTCAATGAAGGCGGTGTCAATATATCTAAGCGTCAACTTTAAGTAGATAGTTGACAGTTGTTAAATGTCAACGAATATACCTTTATTGACGGATTTTGACTGTCAATAATTATGAATGTTGACACTTATTAGCCATCAACTATGACGTAAATCTGTCAACAAAGACATCTTTATTGACACTTATGTACCGTCAACATAGGGTATAGTTGATCGTTATTAGCCGCCAATATTTATGTCAAAGCGTCAACAATAAACACTTTTTTGACATTTATGAGCCGTCAACATCATGTATAGTTGATATTTTTTAATCGTCAACATTTTTAGCCAACCATCAATAATATCTTTTTTATTGACACTTGTTGCTTATCAATATAAATATTTCTTAACATATTTTAGCTGTCATGTATAACTATACTTGACGTTTTGCGTTATTGAATATGACATATATGTTGACAGTTTTGAACCGTCGATAATATCAGTTTTAATGTCATTTTTTAGCCATCAACTATAATTATATATAAAAAATAAAAAAATGGATATTATTCACCCATCCTCTACCACCTGCATCTGTATGAACAACTCTATCAATTCACATTTTTTCCATTGAGGTAGTCATTATCAACATGTAAGTCACATAAAACTAGATAACAATCTAATTGGAAACTCAACGATTACCATACAAACTTTATCAAAATAAAACATAATATTGCAAATGAACTAAGTAAACTTTCATTAACTAACTAATAAGTTAAAATTACATGTCGTTCCAAGCAAACTGTTCAAAAACATAACGCTAACTCCTGAAAATCACATAATTGAAATATGATAACAAAGATTTTCATAAGTACCGAGATACAAATTCACATAACTCAACTTTCATCTCGTCCAACTCATCTTGGGTGTACTTACTTTTTCTAGTCACTGCAAACAAATAAGTGTACATAATAGATTAAAAATTTGAATAAATCAAAAAATTTTAAAACACATAAAATAAGATCACAAAGTATTACCACGTCCGTAATCACTCGACTTCTCTGTGTCACTATATCTTGAATGAACTTCATAATATAGTACCTACACTTTGTATTCTCTGATTGCTTAACACACTATATAAATAGATTAAAACATATAAAAAACAAGACTCGAATACATAAACAAAATGTTAATAAAAAAGGGTAGATTGAAATGATTACATGAGCAGCTATCTAATTAAAAATTGGGCTTCTTACATTTGCTTGAGCATAGAACATCCTAATAGCCCTATACAAGTACAAATAATAATAAAAATAAGTGAATAACGTTTTCAATAAAAAATATGTCAATGATAGATGTTTTATATACTTACGTGTTAACTATATTTTGTACATAATCGTAGATGCCATGTCCTATGGAGTTAATTGACCAAACTGTGGAAGTTTTCAATGAGATAACCACCACCAACCAATGGTTTAATATAGAATATATACAAAAAAAATACAAGTAAATTAATAAAGACATGTTTTACATACTTACCCTGAATTACAAGGACATATCAATAGTTTGTTTTTGGTCTCTCTTTGCCTATTACATAGGAATCAAGAGTGTTTTGCTCTTCAGGTCAAGAGCCATATGAAATTAAGAATGGTTGAAGGAATGCATATTGCTCTAATATGATGGGTTCAGATTGGAATAAGTACCTAGCATTAAATAAAAAATATTAAAATTTAAAATGGTAAAATAAAATTTAATAATATATTACAAAACTTGTAGCGCCCCTAAAATTGAGCATAATCTAAGGAAACGTTACTAAACTTACAATCCTTATGTCCCAAAAATTTCAGCAGCATAACAATATATTTACAATAATACCAAAATTTTACATGCACATGTCTGGAAAAAAAAACACACCTTCTAAACTCAACATTCCAGATAACTCAATCAAACTCTAATTTACTAATCATTTTGAAGATTCAAGAACGCTCGACCATAAAAAATGAAACAAAACAATGCTCTCTCAACAATTTCAAAACAAGTTAACCGTTAAAACGTAAAACAAACTCACATGTCCATTTCTAAGTATAACTCAAAACTAACAAACTAGTTCATAGGTCTATCCTAAAGAGGTAAATACCGACAATATCAAAGTCCACATAATTAAATAATACTTACGCGATATGAGTTGATATAACGGAGACAGCAAGTTCCTCCATCATTGATGCAAACCAAGAAAATTTGGTTGAATGGATTGTGAGTTTGATTAAATTTTGGGTTCAAAATGCTTTAAAAAAAGATTGAAATGAGTTTTTTTTCCTATAGTCCTAACCTATTATCGTTTAGATAAGTCATTAAAACGACTCCATCATGAAAGAACAAGCTAACAAATAAGATTATGTAACAAGAATTGAAAAAAGTTCTAATACACATAAAATAATATCAAAGCATCTAAACTTGAGTCATTGTGGGAATATTTGAATAGAAAACCGCCATTAAAAAAGACGTCTTAATTCAGTGTTGCATCCTCATTGGTACTTACAAAGCAACCATAATTAAGAAAAGAAATTAGTGGCAATTTTTATGAAACATTGATAGAGAATGCAATACGATTTACATACTAAACTCACATAATACCCCCAACCTATTAGGCAATTGTGATCAATTTCTATATGAAGAACACTTTATGGAATAATTGTGACCGACTTTCAATTTGTATTTTTGTGCCTATTTAACAGAATTAATCAAAGAGATTTTCTCCATCTTTACAAAATCACAGGGGTAGACTCAAAGGAGATTTGACTTTCACGTTAATGACTCCTCTCTCAAATATGGAAAATCAAATAATCACTAGAATCAAATCCTCCCCATTCCATAATAACAACAAATTACACTACAATATTAATTTTTCAGTTTTGTCTTGCTTCATTCTTCATCTTTCGTACATTGAAAAACAGTGATTGGAGGAGAGTTCAATTTGAGGAGATGAAGGCCTTGAGGATTACAGAAAAGCTTTTTGTTAAGAAAACCAAACCTATTAATCAATATGTGGTATTTTTTTTTTTAAACTGAAAGCATTATATCCTAACCATGAACACCATTACACACCTGAATAATTCACTTCTAAACAAAGGACAAACAAAGACATAAACAAAATGAACTACTCACCTCTAGAATAGTAAATAATCGCAAATCGGGTACTCAAAGTAGAGTCACGACGCTGATGGTGACTAAAAGCAGAGCCACACGATAGAGACAACTACTTCTTGTCGGCGGTGAAGAAAACACAGAGACAAAGAAGGGAGACCACCATATGCCAACGGTGAGGGAGAGAGTCAATTGCAGACAATGATTAAAGGAGGGTGGAAGACTCGATGGAGGGTGGAGGTGTATACGAGCAAATGATTTTGGGAGAGAGAGGATTTAGCCACTTGACAACAAGTTTAACTCCACGTCTATTTTAGTTTCGATGCCTGTGGTGATGGCTTACAACGGCAGTGGCGGGTGGCTTACAGTGATGGCTTACGACGACAGTGGTGATCGCTTACGACGACGGAGGCGATTGTTGATCACAGCGGCGACGATTACAACTTACAAAGACAACCGAAGACAGCCGACAATTGTCGATTATGGTTGGGTTACGACGAAAGAAATCAAATAACGCCAAAGACAACCGAAAGAAAATGAAAGAAATCCAAGAAGCTCCAAAGAGCAGTCGAAAAAAATTGGGAGTGTTGAAAACCTAGTGTGAAACGGAAAAAGTTTTGATTTTTTATTATTAAATTTCCAAACGACGTCGTTTTACTAAATGAGGGCGCGTTAAACACACACTATGTTGACGGTCAATAACCGTCAAGAAAAGGGAACTTATATTGACGGTTACTCACCGTCATTAAAAGAATATATGTTGACGGTCAATGACCGTAAAAAAAACACCCATCATTGACGGTTAAAAATCGTCAAAAATAATAAAACACGGGATTTCAAGCTTTTGACGGGATTTTTCAGAATTAGTGTCAGTAAAACTACCAATGTTGATAGTTTATGGCGTCAACTTAAATAGAAACCTATTTTGACATGTAAAAGCTGTCAATATATATATTTTTAAATTAATTATTAATTTTAGAGTACAAATTAACCATTTGTTGACGATTTTTTATCCCAAACGTCAATAATTCAATTAAGTCATGCATCAATGAAGGCCAAATTTGTAGTAGTGATAAAATACGACAATGGAAGGATTAATAATAAGGAGACTGAAAATTCGAAAATAAATGGAAGTTCTCGGGTCCTTACTTTTTATTCGAAAATAGAACTGTACCAAACACAACTCATACATACTGAAATTAAACTTGAATACTAAACTTTACTGAGGAGCTTCACTGAAAAATGTAATCCATAAAGAACAAAAGAAATCTTCGAAAATCTCGTCGTTGATCGATTTCAAAATCCCAAAGGAAATTAGAAATCCTTACCTCTAACACTTTTGTAAGGAGGGATCAACTAAGAATTCATTACAAACTAAGAAATAAGAAAAAGGTTGCTGGAAAAATAAAGAACAAAAAGAAACAGCTGCTGTAAAAAAAACAGTAATGAAAAACTTGAATGGAGAATGAAAATGGAGAAGAAAATGAACTAGTAGCCTCCCACCAAGTCACTTCCTTTTCTCTAAGGTTTCTTGTGCATTTATAGGCCTTTTCTTTTAGGGTTTCCTTGTTTAGATTCCCATAAATAGTGAGAGTCAATTAGCCCCGAATTTGGGATGTCAATGCTTTCAAAAATGGTGAAAATCTCGTGATTCTCGCGCCTTTCCATTTTCTGCAGATTCTCACAATGTTGCCCACATTTTTGCTCGCATTCTTGTCTGGTCTTGTCTGAGCATTTTGCAGGTAAAAATGTGGCCCGCAATTTCCCTTGCATATTTTATGTCTCCTTTTTCCTTCACAAAAACACACTAGATTAGCTTGTTTTTCACAAATTTTCACTAATTTTTTATTTTTCACTAATTTTAGCAAGCTTGAACAATTTTACTCATAAATGGTATTTTTAGCTTGCCTTGTTATGAATATTTGCAGTAAAATAGACAAAATAACTAAGTTTAAGTATGAATAATCCTCATAAATGAAAATTATCAGTGGATTTTGTTTTTTATCCAACCAACCTAAAGGAACATTGATTCTTGTTGTGTCTAGATATAAATAGAGGACAAATTATTGTATATCATTCCTACCTCTCATACCTCAATGTATATACAATATATATTACATGAATTTTTCCAGAACATATTGTCTTAACAAATGAATAACAGAACATAACGATCATGCAAGACTAATCGAGAGAGAGCGATCCAATGTGAGCGATACAACTAGAGATATTCTACGTGAGCAATCATACGAGGGCGAGTGAGCGAGAACATTTCTATGAGAGCGATTGAGCGATAGTGATCCATTCTCAATTCTTTGTGTAATGCGATCCTGCGATAAACAATACTATGTAAATTTAAATACAGTAAAAGAAGCAATAATATTAACTCAAACTTTATATTGCTACCTATTGCTCTGCGTGGTTGAAGTTCATAGTGGTTAGTGGTTGACTGCATGATTGTTGATTGTGTCTGACATTACCACATCTACCACATTTCTAGGTCGCCTGTGCTCGCCACTAGATGGAATTCTTTGCACCCTTCGTCATCCAACCCGGACAACTCGTTTCTCTAACAGTATCTTCACATCCACATATCTGGGTGGTTTCGGTCATTCTGATACATGACCAATGGGGTATATTAGTTCTGCATATACAACCTAAAGAGCTTTAACTGTATAACATTTGTTGCAAAGGTATTACATAACGATGTTCCGCTCTCTAACGATGATGATAACATGCACACAAGGTAATTTGTACAAACCGAATTCTCTGCATGTGCACTGTCGTGTTTGAAGATTAACGATATCATCCAAATGACTGTTCCTTACGTGATATGCGTAACAATCAATAGAGTTGACACGATATCATCTACCTTTCTCACAATCAGTGGCGAGGCATTTCCCAGCATAGTCTGACAACAGGGTCTTGTGCGTAATCCAATAATTTTGCCTTTCACAGAACCATCCTTGTAAATGTTCTCGCACAAAATCAAACAACGCAACAATGGGGAGCAAACATGCCTCAACAGTAAGTGATGAAACACTCTGCACTGTTAGACATCATATTTTTGTAACACCTACTTTACTGAAAATAAGTTGTCCATCGCTCCATACCAACACCCTCCAAATATCAGGTTACAACACCTCCTCGCAATAGAAGAAGTTGATCTCAATACGTCCTGAATTCAGACTCACAGACCGCCCTCGTTGCATTCTTAAACAATTGGACTACCACATTGTCCTTGAAATTCTTCATCACATAAAGCTCCAAGTGGTAAGTGCACATTCCATGAAACACATTAGGGAAAATAACCCGAACACTGTGAGCTATGCTTGCATGGCGATCCGATACGATCACAAAACTTGGGGAGTCCCTCACAAATATTTTCAATTTCATCATGAACCATGTCCATGAACAATCATTCTCACTGTCAACTATTGCATAGGCCAATAGGTAAGAATTTGGTTATTTCCATCCCTCCCTACCCCGACCAACATGCAACCTTTGTATTTTTCCTTTAAGTGTGACCCATCCACAATTACAACATCTTGCATGCATGAATATCCTCTTATGCATGCTCCCGATGCCATGAATGTATATTTAAACTATATCAAGTCTTCAAGCTCTATATAACAAATAGTGCCTGGATTGGCAATTTCATGGGTTTCACCATATGCATGAAGCATGGTATAGGATTTTTTTGGAGTTCCTTTGGTTAATGCATGTGTTATTTCCCAAGCACTCCATACTTTGTCGTAACTTATGTTGACTACATACTATTGCTTTACGTCTTCAATGATGTGCTTCGATTTGTAAACTCGACCAACTCTTGTTTCTAAAAAGGGGTGTGTGATTTTGTAAACAGAAACACCTTCTTATATTTTTGGTTTCAAATTATCATAAACTAATTAATTTTAGATTTATGTTTTTAAGTTAATCTAAAATGTCTTGGACCTTGTTTTAGCTCTTATTTTTAAAGACCCATTATTTTCGTTGGGCCCAAAGCTGGAGGAGCCCAAATCAGCTTTCTTGATCTCCTATCACCCAAACCCATTTGTTCCCTTTTGTTATTATAAAAGGATGTATGGGCCTTAAGTGAGATAAGAAGAGAAAAAGTGTGTATTGGGTCTATTATTAAAATTAGGGTTTCTTCCTTTTAGAGAGAAAAAAAGAGAGAGAGAAAGAAAGGTTGGGGGCTCGATAGAAAGGCTTGAATAACAGAGTGTTATTCCGAGAGAGAGAGAGGTAAATCGGAAAAATAAGGAGGGATTTAACCGCGAGAGAGAAATCGAGGGAGCTCCGTCTTTATCGTCGAAATCTGCTGTCCACCGTGGGTTGCAATTCGCAAGAAGAGTTGACTGTTGCCGTGGAGTTGCTGCAAGTTGATCGTTCGGCTATTCGAAGTCATTGGTTGCTGTACAGACGTGAGACTCAGCCTTTCAACTTTTGTTTTGAGATCCTCTCCAAAGGTTGTATCTCTCCTCTCTTTCTATTTTTCTTTCTAGTTAGTTTAGATTCAAGATTTAATCCAAAAGATTGTTAGACTCCCAATTTTGAATAAAGTTTGGTTGTAGTCTCTCTTTGGGCATAAATCTTGAAATCTTGTTAAATCCTAAATGTTAAATGTATCTTTAGATATCCTGCTGTAAATTCTCTGTATTCTCCCGTATATCTCTAATAAACTGTCTAGCAAAGGCTTAAAACACCTTTGCAAGTGGAGTAGGTCGTTTTATGACGAACCACTATAAATATTGGTGTTTTCTGATTGTTCTTTACTGTTCTGCATTTGTTTAAATTCTGTCCAACCCTTAAATTGCTTAAAAATCGCTTATAAACTTGTTGTAAACACTTCAAACTTGTCTAAAATTGGTTAGACATAGGATTTGGATCTTGGCATATAATAACATTTGGTATCAGAGTCTTTAATCCTTGTTTTTAGGGCATTCTTTCTTGAATTAAAATTTAGTTTGTTGAATAAAATCTTTGGGTTTAAAGAATCTTTAAGTTTTTAGTATTCTTTAATTCTGATTTTTTTTTTTATTTCAAGAAAAGTTTGCTGTCCAATTTTGTTTCTCATTTTTCAGGATGAGTACCAAGTTCGAGGTGGAGCGATTTGATGGGAAAGGAGATTTTGGTCTATGGAAGATCAAAATGTTGGCCATCTTTCGTCAACAAAAGGTCGATTACACACTTTTGGAGGCTAAGAAAATTCCGGACAACATAACAACGGACCAACTGAAAGAGATAAATAAGGTAGCTCACAACCTTATAATCCTTTATTTGTCTGATACAATTATAAGACAAATGCGTAGTGAAGAGATCATTGTTAAACTTTGGACAAAATTAGAATCTACCTACCAAGTAGCATCAATTTCAAGCAAAATATTTTTAAAATCTAATTTCTTTAGTTTTAAAATGGACTCTAGTAAAATCATGAAAGATAACCTAGATGAATTCCATAGATTAGTTTCTGAAATGAAAAATATAGGTGAAATCTTTTCTGATGAAAATCATGCTGTAGTTATGATAAATTCTTTGCCTGAATCTTATAATGATGTTAAATCTGCTATGAAGTTTGGTAGGGATACTTTGTCCACTGAAATTGTCTTAAAAGCCATTAGAGTAAAAGAACAAGAACTAAAAGAAACCAAGAAGTCTAATAGTGAGACTTTGTACGTTAGAGGGAGATCAGAGAATAAGAAAAAACATAGAAGCAAGAGTAGGGGTAGATCAAAGTCTAAGGGGGCTAGTAATAGGAGGTGTTATCATTGTCCAAAAGAAGGCCACATTAGAAGGTTTTGTCCTGACTTTAGGAATAAAAAGTCGTCGGGTAAAGGGAAAGAGGAGTCTAGTGTAGTAAACCTTAGTGAAGAGTATAACCACTCTCTTATGGTTAGTAACACTAGAGAGGATGACACTTGGATCCTAGATTCAGGTTGTTCTTTCCATATGACCCCTAATAGAGAATGGCTAGAAGACTTCCAAACCGGTGTGGGAGGTAAAGTCATGTTAGGGAACCAACAGTTTTGTAGTGTAGAAGGTCAAGGAATAGTACGCCTTAGGCTTCATGACGAAAATATTAGGTTTCTAACTGGAGTTAGGTACGTACTTGAAGTTAAAAGAAACCTAATATCCCTTAGCATGTTAGATAAGCAAGGGTACACCATTAAGTTAGAGGGTGGTGTTCTAAAAGTCATGAAGGGCATCTTAGTTGCAATGAAATGGCTTCTTAAGGATACCTTATACTCTTTAGAGGGTTCGACGGTCGTAGGGTCAAGTGATCTAGTTAAAGAGAGTGACAATTCCAAAATTACCCTTTGGCATAAATGCTTAGGTCACATGAGTGAGCAAGGAATTAGGGAGTTAATAAAACAACAAGTAATTCCTAACATAAAAAATGTAGACCTAGATATGTGTGAGCATTGTGTTTATGGTAAAAGCAAAAGAGTAAAATTTGGAAAGGGTGGTTCACTCTGCTAATAAAAAACTAGAATATGTGCATGCTGACTTATGGGGCCCATCTAATGTTGTCACAAATGATGGGGCTAGATATTTCTTATCCATTATTGATGATTGTACTAGAAAAGTTTGGGTTTATCTTCTGAAAAATAAATCTGATACTTTTAATAAATTTGTTGAATGGGTAACCTATGTTGAAAACCAAACTGGCCTTAGAGTTAAGAAACTTAGGACTGACAATGGGCTAGAGTTTTGTAACCAGGCATAACAAGACACTTGACTGTTGTAGGGACACCACAACAAAATGGGGCCGCTGAGAGAATGAATAGAACCCTTATGGAAAGAGTTAGGTGCATGTTGTCTGATTCACAACTTCCTCAAAGTTTTTGGGGGAAGTCATTGCAACAAACATGTTATAAAATCAATAGGAGCCCATCTACTGCCATAGATTTAAAAACACCTCAAGAGCTTTGGCAAGGTAGTCCCCCTGATCTATCACACATGAAAGTCTTTGGGTGTTTAGCAGGGATATAAACTATGGTGTCTAGACCCAAATTCACCAAAAATCCTAATAAGTAGAGATGTTGTTTTTAATGAAGGAAAAATGGGGTATGTAGAAGAAAAGACCGAGTCTATTCCTAAAAGTCCACCTAGTTCCACTGAAACCGTTTTAGCTAGTCCTCCTTCCACTTCTCATAGTGATCAGGTAGATGAGCCAATAGTAGAACATGATGTTTCACCATGTACGTTAGATCAATCACCTACACATGAAGTTGCTAATGAGGAAGAGGAAGAGGATAGTCAAGACTTAACAAATTATCAGTTAACTAGGGATAGGGTTAGAAGAACCATTGTAGCTCCCACTAGGTTTGGGTATGCCGACCTTATATCCTATGCCCTAGTTATAGCTAATGAGTTTATTAATCAAGAACCACAAACTTTCAATGAGGCCATAAATAATGAAAATAAAGATAAGTGGTGGGCCGGAATGAAAGAAGAGTATGATTCTTTGATTAAAAATCAAACTTGGGTTCTTGTTAATAAACCATTAAAAGCTAAAACTGTAGGTTGTAAGTGGATTTATAAAGTCAAAGAGAACCCTTTAGAAAACAACAAGCCTAGGTTCAAGGCTAGGTTAGTAGCCAAAGGGTTTACTCAAAAGGGAGGAGGGTATAGACTATGATGAGGTTTTTTCTCCCGTTGTAAGACACACCTCTATTAGAATTTTGCTTGCCTTTGTTGCTCACTTTGATCTTGAGTTAGAGCAGATGGATGTAAAGACCGCTTTCTTGCATGGTGAGCTTGAGGAGACCATTTACATGGATCAACCACCTGGATTTGAAGCTCCCAAACAAGAAAAGAAGGTTTGTCTTCTTAAGAGATCGTTGTATGGTTTAAAGCAATCTCCACGTCAATGGTATAAAAGGTTTGATTCCTATATGCTATCTATTGATTTTTGTAGAAGTAAGTATGATAGTTGTGTATATTTCAAACAAATCTCTGAAGTGAATATTGTTTACTTGCTTTTATATGTTGATGACATGTTGATTGCTTGCAAAACCATGCATGAAATAAATAAGTTAAAGAATCTCTTAAAGAAGGAGTTTGAAATGAAAGACTTAGGCAATGTAAAAAGAATATTAGGAATGGATATTATTAGAGATAGAAAAGAGAAGAAACTATATTTATCTCAAAGTGAATATATAACAAGACTAGTTAAAAGATTGAACATGCATGATAGTAGGAATGTTAGTATTCCTTTTGGCAAGCACTTTAAACTATCTGTTAATGATTCACCTAGGACTCCAAGTGATATTGATGAAATGCATGATATTCCATATGCTAATACTGTTGGGAGTCTTATGTATGCCAAGGTTTGTACTAGACCTGACCTTGCTCATCCACTTGGTGTTGTTAGTAGATTTCTTGCTAATCCTGGTAAACAACATTGGAATGCTGTTAAGTGGATTCTGAGGTATCTTGCATGTCATACAGATTTATGTCTTGTTTATGGTGGAGCAAATATAGTTGATAGAAAGAATATTGAACTTGTTGGATATGTTGATGCTGATTATGCTGCTGATATAGATAAACGTAGATCTTTGACTGGTTTTGTGTTTAGATTGTTCAATTGCACAATTAGTTGGAAATCTAGTTCTGATCTATAGTTGCTTAATATACAATGAATCTGAATATATTGCATTAATCAAGCTATTAAGGAATCTCTTTGGCTTAAGGGAATTGTATCTGAATTGTGTTGTAGTGATAATGTTTCTGTGACTGTGCATTGTGATAGTCAAAGTGCTCTACATTTATCTAAAAATCATTCTCACCATGAAAGAACTAAACATATTGATGTTAGGTATCATTTTGTAAGAGATGTCATCAATGATGGTTTAGTTTCTGTTAAAAAGGTTGCTACTGATTTGAATGCTGCTGATATGTTTACTAAAGCATTACCTTGTGATAAATTTAACCTTTGTGTGAGAATGTTGCACCTTGATCATGGATAACCCTGGATCTTATTTGAGAACTAATTATAGGTCCTCTTCTTAGTTTATGATAGATTGAAATCAAGGTAGAGTTTGTTATATTTTTGGTTTCAACTTATCATAAACTAATTAATTTTAGATTAATGTTTTTAAGTTAATCTAAAATGTCTTGGACCTTGTTTTAGCTCTTATTTTTAAAGACCCATTATTTTCGTTGGGCCCAAAGCTGGAGGAGCACAAATCAGCTTTCTTGATCTCCTATCACCTAAACCCATTTGTTCCCTTTTGTTATTATAAAAGGATGTATGGGCCTTAAGTGAGATAAGAAGAGAAAAAGTGTGTATTGGGTCTATTATTAAAATTAGGGTTTCTTCCTTTTAGAGAGAAAAGAAGAGAGAGAGAAAGAAAGGTTGGGGGCTCGATAGAAAGGCTTGAATAACAGAGTGTTTTTCCGAGAGAGAGAGGTAAATCGGAAAAATACAGAGGGATTTAGCCGCGAGAGAGAAATCGAGGGAGCTCCGTCTTTATCGCTAAAATCTGCTGTCCACCATGGGTTGCAGTTCGCAAGAAGAGTTGACTGTTGCCGTGGAGTTGCTGCAGGTTGATCGTTCGGCTATTCGAAGTCATTGGTTGCTGTACAGACGTGAGACTCAGCCTTTCAACTTTTGTTTTGAGATCCTCTCCAAAGGTTGTATCTCTCCTCTCTTTCTTTTTTTCTTTCTAGTTAGTTTAGATTCAAGATTTAATCCAAAAGATTGTTAGACTCCCAATCTTGAATAAAGTTTGGTTATAGTCTCTCTTTGGGCATAAATCTTGAAATCTTGTTAAATCCTAAATGTTAAATGTATCTTTAGATATCCTGCTGTAAATTCTCTGTATTCTTCCGTATATCTCTAATAAACTGTCTAGCAAAGGCTTAAAACACCTTTGCAAGTGGAGTAGGTTGTTTTATGACCGAACCACTATAAATATTGGTGTTCTCTGATAATTCTTTACTGTTCTGCATTTGTTCAAATTCTGTCCAACCCTTAAATTGCTTAAAAATCGCTTATAAACTTGTTGTAAACGCCTCAAACTTGTCTAAAATTGGTTAGACATAGGATTTGGATCTTGGCATATAATAACACACCTTGTCCTGTGCAAGTATACACAGTTTATGCAGCGAGTGTAAATAAATCGTCTCCTTAGAGATTCGTGAGGTGAAGTCTTACTTTTTGAGTTAACTTTAGAGAAAAATAAGGGTAGCCAAATATTCAGGTGAAAATTAATCACTACAAAAGTAATAACTAACAGAAACAATGCTAAGAGACATAGAACTTAATGACTATCAGAAAGAACAACTTAGATCAATTGCTTAAGAACATGAGTTTGAATTAGGGGAATAGTTATGCTTTTTCAAACAAAATGCTCCAACATAGACATTGCTCCAACATAGACATTGCTCTAACCCTTAATGCAAGTTCATCACAGACTCTTCCCAGAGATCTTAAGTAGAGGCAACTAACTCCCATTATATTTCCTCACCCATGTTTCTCTCCTTGCATTCATTAGGTGAGTTACTATCCCTAGTATCCTCAATTACCCTCGAGCTTGCTCCCAATCAGAACTAATGCTAATCAATGAAGTCAGTTTATTCTTCCTCTTCCCAAATTCAGAATAAACACAACTAAAATAGGTTGGCCAAATGAATTCCAGTTAAATTTAAGAACACAAAGATTATAAGTGAGGATCATGCAAGCCATGCTGCATTATTTAATTAAAATACACAATAACTTCCCTAATTCTTACCCCAGACAATGTTTAGTTCATAGCAATGAAGCACAAACAAAAAATAAAACTTAAACTAAACTAAAAAAAAAATTACAAGATCTAAATGAGAAATAAAGAATTTTGAAAGGAAATTGTAATAACAGAGGAACTGAAATAACAACACAAAATTGAAGACAAGATGAAATTGCAACTCCCAATGGCTAAGAGGAATCTTTTTTCCAAGATGCTTCTTCTTCAATTAGTAGCTTCTAATCCTTTTTATCTTCCCCTATTCTCTACACAAAAACTATTCCTATCGAAAAAGGGTCCTCCCTAACTAACTCTCCTCCCCTTCTCAAAATGAAAAAAAAAGACTTAAATACATCCTCCCAAAATTGGAATCAGGGCTTAGTGGCCTAAGAACTTCTCGTAGCAACCTCCAATTGGTCCAACTAAGGCTAGCTGACAGATTCAATAAATGAGATGGCTTCCACGTGCTCCTTTTGTTTTACTTTTCAACTGGTTGTTTAAGACAAAGCCAATGCTTCAACATTCCTTACATTTTTGATCCAACAATTGGAACAATGTTGGGACCTTGAAGATGCTCCAACATATTGGTGGATTCTTTTTTCTCAATACAAATGCTCCAACATTCCTTTTAGCTCTTCATCACTTTGTCATTATGTTGCAACAATACATCCTTCAAAGATTACATTAAGCACAAATTAGTCAAAAATTCCACCTAGAGCAACAACAGAAGACTTGAGCCATTCAAAGGATTTTGATATTCTAATGACTAAATAACAACTTCTAGCTAAGAAAAACAATAAAACCTTACTCATAGAGACACAACTCACTCCAAATAATTTACTTAATAACTCTCTTTTGCAGAGCTATCAAGCCTCAAGCTTAATTTTTATTATGTGACCTATGACTTCAATACTTGCTTGTCTATGATCGTGATTTAACAATTCAATAGAGCATGAGTACACACTTACATATTTGTTTACCTTGAACATTTTCGTTCCTTCCATCTTCACTGCCTGTAATCTCCATGTACACGTCTTTTCTAAGCAACCCACTGTGTACAAATCCTTTGTAGATTTTTTGACTTTGAATTCAAAATTCTTGTTCATGGCCACCATGGAGAGACTGTTCTTGAACTCTTTCTTATTTACAAACAACTGACCAACCTCAACATCATGACTAAAAGTAGTTCTAGACGAAGATGGGCCAGACAAAGATGTAGTCAACAATCCTACTTGAGAAGATCGACACACATCTTACCTTATAGTTGAGTTGGAGTTGGAGTTAGCATTGGAGTTGGAGTTGGAATTGTAGTTAGAGTTGAAGTTGGAGTTGGAATAGGCCTTATCTCATTTTCAACAATAAGACTATACATAGGATGAATTGTGACTTCTATGGTTCGACTATCATGCATTGCTCTATGTAAATCCAATGCTTCATATCGATCCATTTGATAATGTCCATAAACAGTGTGAATATAATGTGACTCCCACGGGTTAACATCATCATTCCCTAGAGAGCCTCTTGTCTCATTAGCCGTCTCCTCTCTATAAATATTAAAGGATTCGACATTTTCCATGTCCACCTCCACATTCTCTGCCATTACATGAGAATTTACATTACAAGTTTGCATTCGTTTGCTGAACATCCTCATTCGGTTGCATGTTACAGTCATTTCAATGTAATGTTGATACAAATAGCTGCAACTTCTAACCATTTTCTTGAAAGAGAAGAAATTCAAAGTCGCAGTCAGTCTTTATGCACATCGAAGGGGATTACTCTTCCAACTGCATCTTCACCCTCATTAAACATAATCGGACTAACGTTTGTAACATCATCTATCATGCATTTCAACTCGTCAAACCTGATGGTATTTGACACAACACCTGTTAGGCACCCTCCGATGTAACAATTTTCAATTTCATCCCAATGTCCACCATATCTTGTGAATAAGAATTCTTGTCTATCCTATAACAAAGTGGGTAGGAATAACAATAAGTCGCAGTAAAGAATTGAAAAATATGTTGGGATTTATGCCCTAAACTCGTGTATTTGTAATTATTGAGGGAATAAATAAAGTTGTTATTTTTCCTTCAAACTTGTACTCTCGCAATTACAAACTTAAACCCAATAAACTAAGCTCCAGGGTCACATTTAGAATGTCACCCAAATGATCTATAGTAGATGGATTAGATTGGGAACCTCATCCTGTTAACACTATGGATGCAACCAACTTTGTATTTGATACAAACGAGGCAATCCAGCTCGTTCATGTAGTTGACATGCGAGTGGGGGCATCCTGTACAAAGAGTTTGTACAAGACTGGACCTTGAATTGTTAGACTAATCTAGTAACACCGTTGATAAGTTAGGGCTAATAATTCAAACGATGACAAATAGTGATTGAACCTGAATCTTGAGCGAGTTGTAAACCCTTGTCTGTCGGGGATTGTCCTTTGACTAGTACGGGTGAGAGTGGCCAGAGTTGCCGACTCAATATGCCTACCTTCTCAGGGATGAAACCTTGTAGGAAGCTAGGGACTCAACTTCGCAAGAATGAATTCACTCGTTCCCGTTCTAGGGTAACTAGATAGGTTGTTATCTTAAGAGCTGAATCCAGGTCTTGAACAACGGGGTCCCCTCCCTCTTGCTGGCCTGAGAGGGATAATATTTATGGTCGGACCATAAACTTGTTGTTCATTAGAGGATCAGTGGTGCTTAAGGTGCAAGAAGTAATCACAAAGGTAAAACGGTAATTTGACCCAACTGTGACTACGAACGACCAGTGAAGGGTTGATTCACGGGCATTGGTTAAATCAATGGACACAATTTGTCCTACAGTAAGGAGAGTGCTGAAGGGAATTGAATCCCGTGCGGAAGCAATTGATCGCATATGCACTTAGTTGTGTTACGTAGAAGTTGCTTAAAAACATGAATCTAGGCTAAACATACTAATTTAAATGCAAAGAGAGATTAGAAGGATTACCTTTGAAGACCAATTCTTCAAGTAATTCCTCGTCGTCCACGACTTCTTCTTCTCTACGAACGATTTCTCGAACACCGCCAAAAAGCCTTCTCGATTGTTCTCTAGGAGAGGGAGAGAGGTGAGATCTCCTTTTGATTTAGGAGTGTTTTAAGAGAGAACTTTGAGAGAACTCTTGTGTTTGCCTTAGATGAAAAACTACACAAATAGTTCAAGTGTTGCAAAATGCATCCAAAGGGATGCTTTTATAGGCAATGTGGGTGGAGACAAATTCTCCACCCATCTTGCCACTATCTCCACATATTATGCATAAATGCATAAATAAGGTGTCAAACACCTTATTATATGAATCATATTCATATAATGTGGAGAAATTGGGTTAGAATAAGTCCAATTTCATTTCTCCAAAATTCTACCATATTTTATGTCCAAATTCCATAATTAGACATAATTAAGTTCAATATGAATCATATTTACATCGAACTATATATTATATCAATCATATCATATATAATTGATATATTTTCTAAATTTGAACTTGAACATTTCAAATTCATTCCAAAACTTTATACCGTCTATTAAATTTCATGTTGAGCCAACCGAGGGACCTAATGGACCTACAGATCATGAGCTCCAACAATACGAGATTGACTAATCAAACTCATTGATCCCGTCAATCAACATTCGTTAACTACGAGTCATTCTACTAAAGACTCGTAGCTGCACTATCCTCACTGTAGGACAAGTTGTGTCCATTGATTTAACCAATGCCCGTGAATCAACCCTTCACAGGTCGTTTGTAGTCACAACTGGGTCAAATTACTGTTTTACCCCTATGGTTACTTCTTGCACCTTAAGCACCACTGATCCTCTAATGAACAACAAGTTTATGGTATGACTATAAACATTATCCTTCTCGGGCCAGTAAGAGGGAGGGGGCCCCGTTGTTCAAGACCTGGATACAACTCTTAAGGGAACAACCTATCTAGTTATCCTAGAACGGGGAACGAGTGAATTCCTTCTTGCGAAGTTGAGTCCCCAGCTCCCTACAAGGTTTCATCCCTGAGAAGATAGGCATACTGAGTTGGCAACTTTGGCCATTCTCACCCGTACTAGTCAAGGGATAATCTCCAGCAGACAGGAGTTCGCAACTTGCTCAGGATTAAGATTGAATCACTATTGGTCATCGTTTGAATCATTAGCCCTAACCTATCAACAACGTTACTGGATTAGTCTAACAATTCTGGGTCCGGTCTTGTACAAACTCTTTGCACAGGATGCCCCCACTCACATGTCAACTACATGAACGAGCTGGATTACCTCGTTTGTATCAAATACAAAGTGGGCCGCATCCATAGTGTTAACATGATAAGGTTCTCGACCTAATCCATCTACTATAAACCATTTGGGTGACATTCTAAATGTGACCCTGGAGCTTAGTTTATTGGATTTAAGTTTGTAATTGCGAGAATACAAGTTTGAAGGAAAAAATAACAACTTTATTCATTTCCTCAAATAATTACAAATACACGAGTTTAGGACATAAATCACAACAAACTCCCACTTGTCCTAAAGCTAGTGGAGTACAATAAAACATTACAATAATGCAAATACAATAAACTAGGGCATTGAATACCATTTTTGCTACAATACTCCCACTTGCCCTAGTCAAGTTCTAATGTGTAAACCTAGAGTTTCTAGGTGACCCTCGAAAACCTTAGCCGTGAGAGTCTTTGTAAATGGATCAGCAACGTTGTGCTCCGATGCTATCTTCGTGACGATCACGTCTCTTCGGTGCATAATTTCTCGTATCAAGTGATACTTCCGTTTGATGTGTTTTCCCCTTTTGTGACTACGAGGTTCTCTCGAGTTGGCCACGACACCGCTGTTATCACAATAAAGGGTGATCAGGAGGTTCATATTTGGAACGACTTCCAAATCAGTCATGAACTTCCTAAGCCATATTGCCTCTTTAGCCGTTTCACAAGCTGCTACATACTCGGTCTCCATAGTGGAGTCAGCAATGCATCCTTACTTGATGCTTCACCAGACTATTGCCCACCATTAAGAGTAAACACTGACCCCGAAGTGGATTTCCTAAAATCCTTATCAGTTTGGAAGTCAGAGTCTGTGTATCTTGTAAGGATCATATCCTTAGCCCCATACACGAGCAGATAAGTCCTCGTTCTCCTAAGATACTTGAGGATTGATTTTACCGCAGTCCAATGATCTAATACTGGGTTGGCGTACATGAGGCTACCTATAGCTGATGCATAAGGGACTCATCTCATATCCTCAACCTCTTGAGGTGTCTTAGGACATTGTTCCTTAGACAAATGAACCCCGTGTCTGAAAGGCAATAAACCCTTCTTGGAGTTTTGCATCTTATATCGAATCAACATTTTGTCGATGTACGATGCTTGAGACAAGGCTAGTGTTTTTTTCTTGAAGTTTCAGACAATTTTGATCCCTAGAACGAACTGCGCTTCTCCCAAATCTTTCATTTGGAATTGCGTAGCCAGCTAGTTTTTGGCACCAGTGAGGAAACCTACATCATTCCCAATGAGTAGGATATCATCCACATACAACACTAGAAAAACGACAGTACTGCTGATTATTTTTTTTGTATACACAAGGCTCATCAACATTTTGATAAAAGCCGTAAGATTTGATAGCCTCATCAAACCTTATATTCCAAGACCTAGAAGCTTGTTTCAACCCATAAATGGATTTTTTCAGCCTGCAAACCTTTTGCTCTTGGCCTTGTTGAATGAACCCTTTGGGTTGGTCCATGTAGATGTTTTCGTCAAGATTGCCATTCAGAAAGGCCGTCTTGACATCCATTTGCCATACTTCATAGTCATAATATGCAGCAATGGCAAGAAGGATCCGTATCGACTTAATCATGGCAACAGCAGAAAAGGTTTCCTCATAGTCAACCCCTTCTCGCTGGGTATAACTCTTTGCCACGAGTCTAGCTTTGATGGTCTGTACCTTCCCATCTACACAACATTTTCTCTTGTAGATCCATTTACAACCTATGGGCTTAACCCCATCAGGTTGATCCACAAGATCCCAAACGGAATTGAAGTACATAGACTCCATTTCCTGGTCCATGGCTTTTATCCATTCGTCTTTGTAAATGTCATCCATTGCTTGATCATATGACAATGGGTCCTCGCAGTCATCACTAGATGTGACAACTTGGGTTTCAGTTAAACTCATGTAACGGTCAGACTATGAACAACCCTCCCACTACGTCGAGGCTCTCTCAACTGTTGAGATGGACAACTTTGACTAGACGAGCTAGGGTCAACAACTTTTGTTGGTTTCTTAGCATTGTTAGTAACTTTTACTAACATACTGTCTAACTCTTTTAACACGATTTTACTTTTAGGCTTGTGATCCCTGATATGGTCTTCCTCAAGAAAAGTGGCGTTTGTCGACACAAACACCCTATTTTCTTTAGGATCGAAAAATAGACCACCTCTCGTTTCTTTAGGGTAGCCCACAAACAGGCTTAATTTTGAACGAGGTTCCAATTTCTTCGGATTTTTCATTAGCACATGGGCTGGACATCCCCAAATACTGAAATGACATAAACTGCCTTTACGTTCTTTCCAGAGTTCGTAAGCTGTTTCAGAAACACTTTTCGAAGGAACATTGTTCAAAATGTATACTGCAGTCTCCACTGCATAACCCCAAAACTTGTCAGGGAGATGAGCATAACTCATCATCAACCGAACCATGTCTAACAGGGTTTATTATTGGGATTTGTGCCCTAAAACTCGTAGTTTGTAATTATGTTCTAATTATTGTAATAAAGTGTTATTATTTCAATAAAGTGTTATTGTTCGTTATCTACGAGTTTGCCTTTATTTAAACCCTAAATCCAATAAACTAAACATCAAAGGCTGTTAAATGAATCTCTAACTGAATGTAATGTACATAAAAAGGATCTCGGTTCGAGATACAACCTAAAGGGTCTATAGTTAGGGCATAAGGTTTGGGTACCTTACCCTGGTTAAACTATGGATGTGGCCCTCTTTGTATTTGATGCAAACACAGTGATCCTAACGTGTTCGTGTAGATGACATGTGAGTGGGGATATCCTATGTAATAAGATTACATAAGACCAGACCACGAAATACTAACCTCTGAGTAGGTTACGAATTCCTGTTCGTAAGGGATTGTCCTTTGACTAGTATGGGTGAGAGTGGCCAGATTCGCCGACTCAATATGCCTACCTTATTGGGGCCAAGACCGAGTGAACGACTGGGAACTTAACTTAGCAAGATGAAATTCACTTCTTCCCGCCTACTAGGGTAAGTAGAGGAATGTTCCCTTAAGTGGTGTCTCGGGACTTGAACAAAGGGCCCGACCCTCTTATTGGCCCGAGAGGGACTATGTTTGTTGGTAGGACCACAAACAAATTGTTCATTAGAGGAGCACTGGTACTTAAGGTACAAGATGTAATCCAGGGGTAAAACGGTAATTTGACCCAGCTGGTATTACGAATATTCGTGAAGGATTGACTTGCTGTTATTGGTCAATATCCATGGACACAGAAATATATCTGCAGTGAGAAGAGTGCAGCTGTGGGACTTTAGTGGAGTGTTCCCGCAGTTAACGAATTTTGATTGGGAGGTTAATGAGATTAACCGAGCAATCTCGTATCGTTGGAGCTTCTGATTTGTAGGTCCATTAGGTCCACATTCTAGCTCGTAAAGGGTTCTTAGATCATTAGAATTTGAAATGTTCAAATTCATTAGGGAATAAACTTAATGTATATTGATACAATATAATATATAGTTTTGGAACTATATATTACAAATTTAATGTGGATATGATTCATATTAAATTTTCTGAGAGAATTAAATATTTGAAAGAGTTCAAATATTAAATGTGAATGTGATTCCTATTTGGTATAGGTTAAAACATAATGTGCATGAGATGTACATTAAACTATAGTATAAAGGGTAAAATGATTAAATATGATTTAATCATTAGATTAATACTATATTTGAATTAAATATGATTTAATTTAATGAAATTAATTAATTAATTAATTAATTTATATATTATTAATTGGGAACGTGTCAGGAGGACACGTTCCCACTATTCCCCAACTCCCCTTCGATAGGGAGTGGAGAGTTGCCCACTGAAGGTTTTTCTTCTCTTGGTGAGAAGAAGAAGTTCATTGATCGATCAATTAGATTGAACTCACAGAAGAAATTCTCTCTCTCTCACTCTCATTCCCAAAATTATCCAAAAGTTGGAATCCTTCCCACAAAGGATTTTGTTCTAAGTGGAATCTTAGAGGATAGGAGGTTTTCCAAATTGGTGGTGTTCTGTTGGTGAAAAACAGAGAACTTTTGAAGTTCTTGAGTTGCTGAACATTGGAGCAAGGAGTTGCTGTTCTACTAAACTACAAAGGTAATTCATTCTTCCCTTTAGTTTAATTGTTAAACTTAGTTTGTTTGTATGCAATTAATCCATGTCTAATAGGATTAGAATTTCATGCTTGTTCTGTATTTATCAATGTACTGATTTTTGTTTCAATTAAAACAATCAAGCAATTTACGATCCCAAACACGTTTCCGCTGCTCAAGGAGATCAGATCTCCATCATCTATTTCTCCTTTTCGATACACCGTTTTGCTGTGGCATGTCAAGTGCTGAGAGTTGGGACGTTATTCCTTGTTCTATCATATTGTCCTGGAATTCATGATCCATGTACTCTCCACCTCGATCGGATCGAAATGTTTTGATGGATTTACCTAAAAGGTTTTCAACCTAAGTTTTATATTCCTTGAACTTTTCAAGTGCCTCAAATTTCTGATGCATTAGGTAAATGTATCCATATCTTGAATAGTCATCTATAAAAGAGATGAAGTATTCATACCCACCTCGGGCTTTAACACTCATCGGACCACAAAGTTCTGAGTGTACAAGCTCTAAGGTTTGCTTGGCTCTATAACCTTTTCCACTAAAAGGTCATTTGGTCATTTTGCCTTCAAGGCATGATTTGCATACAAGTAAAGAATTTTCTTCTAACTCGTTTAGAAGTCCGTTCTTCACCAAACCCTCAATCCTATTGAGGTTTATATGACCTAATCTTAGGTGCCAAAATAAACATTTTGTTTAGGAGAAACTTTTTGCTTTTTATTAGTTCGCGTATTTGATGTTTTAAACAATTCAGTGTTTAAAACCATTTTAACTGAATTAGGCCTTAAAACATACAAATTATTTTCAAGTAGAGATGTACACAATTCTAAACCTTTCAATGAAATAAACGCTTTATTAAATTGAAACGAAATTGAAATACATTGACTAATAAGGCAAGAAACAGAAATGAGGTTTCTAGCAAACCCTGGAACTATATACACGTTATCTAATAACAGTATTTTCTTGCCAAATAGTAGCTCCATTGTGCCCACTGCTATAGCTGAGACAACATCTCAATTTCCAACTCTGAATGTTATCTCCCTTTTGCGATTCTTTGCCAGAACTAGTTTTTTACAAAAGAAGAGCAAATGTGGTTAGTGGCCCCTTAATCCAATATCCAGGTAGAGTTATCACTCTCCACTAAGAATGTTTCAACACAAAGCAAATCAAATTTACATTCTTTCTTCTTATCGGCCAGGTATTTGGGGCAATTACGCCCAAAGTGCCCATCTACGCTTGCAAAGAGAAATATTTTCCTTTTCTCACGTCGTCCTTGACCTTCTTGCCCTTCTAGTAAGCAGCAAATGCAATCACTTGTTTCCCTTTAGCCACCTTTTTCATATTCTTCTTCTTCCCTTTCGGGCCTGAAGAGGATGAGGCTACAGATTTGGTCCCCGAGGACGAACCTATGTGAAAAGACCGTTGGGCAACATTTGCCTCCCCCTTCTGTCGCCTTATTTTCATCGGAGACTGGAAGGTTTGTAGCTCATTGAGCAAAGTCGTTAAGGTGTAACTCAACTTGTTTATAACAACATTGCTACGGAATTGCAAGAAACTATATGGTAAAGTTTTCAAAATGAAGCTGACCTGACACGACTCATCGATAGATGCTCCATTCATCTCTATCACATTGAAGTGGACCATCATGTCGAGAACATGTTCCCTGACAGACACCCCCTCCTTCATTCTGGCATTGAAAATGTGCTTGAGTGCATCGTGCTTGACCTAAAAGGACTGTTGTCCAAACATGTCTTGCAGTGATGCCATGATCTCCTTGGCAGTGACCATGTTCTCATGCTTCTTAACCAATATATCAGATATACTGGCTAAGATGTAGACCTTGGCCTTGTCATTGGCCTTAGTCCATCTATCGAATGCGTCATGAAAACTTCGTGCCGCAGTCGGGCCTGACACCTGAGGACAGTCCTTAATGAGTACGAACTTCAGGTCGTCCACAACTTGAAGGGAATTGAAGTCCCCGCAGCGGAAGCGATTGCGAATCACACACTCTTAATTTAGTTACAACGATTAATTCAAGAACATACATAACAAGATTAAGCATAAAATCAGAATGGACAGCAAGAAATTACCTTTGAAGGACCTTTCTTCAAGTGCTCCTCCTCTCTTACGTTCAAGATCACAACAACACGAACTCGTACGAACACCGACACTACCACTGGATCTTCTCCGTTGTTCTCTAGGTGAGGGAGGAAGGTGGGTTCCCTTTAGGAAAAATGAGGTGTTTTTATGAGAGAATTTTTTGTTGTCTTGGAACCTTTCCAACCACAACAAAATGCAAGGATTCACTTAGAATGACTTGACCTAGTTGCATCTCATGCAACCATATATATAAGGGAATGAGATGGAAATGACCATCCTACTCCTCCTTTATTCTCTCTTTAGTATATAGTTTATATATGAATCTAATTCACATTAAAACTATAGATTATATCAATTATATCAATTATAATAGATATAACACCTCATGTATGAAATTGAACACTTCAATTTCATTCCTAACTTTATACCCTATATTTTACCATATTGAGCCAACGGAGGGATCTATTGGACCTACAGATCATGAGCTCCAATGATGTGAGATTAACTAATCAAACTCTTTGATCCAGTTAATCAATATTCATTAACTACAAGTCACTCCACTATAGACTTGTAGTTGCACGCTCCTCACTGTAGATATTATTGTGTCCACTCATATAGTCCTTACCCATGAGTCGACCCTTCACAGGTTGTTCGTAATCACAGCTGGGTCAAATTACCGTTTTACCCCTATGATTACCTCTTTGCTCCTTAAGCACCACTGATTCTCTAATGAACAACAAGTCTAAGTCCTACCTTAGACTCATACCCTCATAGAGGGTGGGGCCCCGTTGTTCAAGACCTGGAGTCAGTTCTTAAGGGAACAACCTATCTAATTCCTCAATAGAGGAATGAGTGAATTCCATCTTGCACAGTTAAGTTCCCATCTACCTATGAGGTTCTGTCCCTGAGAAGGTAGGCTTATTTAGTCGGCCATGTGCCACTCTCACCCATACTAGTCTAAGGACAAACCCTATAAGTGGAGTTCTTAACTTACTCGGAGATTCAAAGTCGAGTCACTAATGACCATAAATTACTAGTCTTATCCTGTTAACGGTGTTACACTGGTTAGACTAATAATTTGCGATCCAGTCTTGTAAGAACTCTTCATACAGGATGCCCCCACTCGCATGTCAACTACATGAATGAGTTGGATGACCTCATTTGTACTAATTACAAAGTGAGTCGCATCCATGGTGTTACCAGAATAAGGTGTCCAACCTTATTCTTATACCATAGACCATTTAGGTTATATTCTTGAACTCAACCCAAATAGTGTCCACTACATCGATTTCAAGATAAATGTTATAACCTTGGAGCTTAGTTTATTGGATTTATAAAGCAAGATCGTAATCTTATCAAAACAAATAACACTTTATTTAATTGATCAAAATTACACAATGGAATATTGATGTGTAGCTCCTTCAGAATCTCTAAAAACTTGTCAAACTGCTTATCTTGCTGTTTCTTCCAAAACGTTGTGGAAAAGGTGGTGGTGGTCTCGAATGTTCTCGCTCGATTGGTCGTGGATTGTGACAATCTTTGCATCATTTTTTCTGTCCCTAGCTTTCGTTGGTGTGGCAAAGCCGCAACACCGCTTGTGATCAATCTCTCCGATGCGGAGGAAATGCTACAACATCGCTTTCGATCAATTTCGATGTTGAGGTGATCTCGCAACATTTCTCTGGTTATTCCCACATTGACTTGATTTTTACTGCACTCAACTTGCTCTTGGATTGAAGTGGGCTCTTTTATCTTAGGAACCTTGGGTGGAAGCTCCTCTAATTCTCTCCCACTTCGGAGTTGCACTGCTTTACATGTCTCCTTGCCTTTGCCTCTTGGATTCTCAGTGTCACTAGGCAAGGTACCTTGGGCTCTATTATTCAACGCTGAAGCTAACTGACCCACTTGGTTCTCTAAATTTCTGATTGAGGCAGCTTGGCTTTGCACTATGGCATCAGTTTTAGCCATATGCTCTTTCAACAGAGTCTCAAGTGAGGATGTAGACTCTTGAGGTTGTGCCTTAGGATTTTGCGAAATTCTTTGAGGATATCCTTGTTGTTGAAATCAGAAGGGTTTGGAGGTCTCATTTGCTGATTTGAAGGCCCAACTCCTTGATTGTTCCATGCGAAGTTTGGATGATGCCTCCAACCCGGGTTGTATGTATTTGAATAGGGGTTGAAATTCTTGTTGTACCCCACATAGTTTACCGAAGCCGGATTGGATGGGCAAACATCAAAAGTGTGTCCCTCCCCACAATAAACACATGATACTGACATTGGCGGCCCAAACTGACTCCCTGAACCCATGTTCATTGACTTCAGTGTATTGTTAAGGGTGGCAATCAGGCCGCTAAGCTCACGCACCGCATCGCATCTTGCACCACTGCTACCTGGCGAGTCGGATTAAGGCGTGAAGTAGGCCACTGGTAGTTATTCTTTGCGATCTTCTCTAAAATCTCATAAGCATCATTGTATGTCTTTGACAACAATGCTCCTCCAGCTGAGGCATCCACTACCATCCTTGTATGGGTATTCAACCCATTATAGAAAGTTTGCATCTGAATGCCATAGGGAATACCATGATTTGGGCATTTGCGCAACAGCTCCTTAAATCTCTCCCATGTTTCATACAATGATTCATCCTCCCGTTCTTTGAAATGAAGTTATCTCACTCCACGAGTTTGGCAGTCTTAGTGGGTGGAAAATACTTAATCAAGAACTGCTCCACCAACTCATTCCAACTCGAGATAGCTCCAGGTGGTATTGTATTCAACCACTCTAGCGCTTTCCCTCTTAATGAATACGGGAAAAGCGTCAGTCTAAGGGTATCCTCACTGACTCCTCTGATCACAAAAGATTTGCAGACTCCCATGAATAACTGGAGGTGCAAGTGAGGATCCTCCATCGGCGTACCACCAAACTGGCCTGTGTGCTGAAGCATCTGAAACATGACCGGCTTCAATTCAAAATGTTGTGCCTCTATTTCTGGTGGCATAATCCCTGGAATCAGAACTGGCACTGCATATTCCTGAATAATCCGATCTCTCTCATCTTCCATTGCTCTAGCACCACCATTATTATCAACTCTCAGCGGCGGTTCAGCCATACCTTCAACTTCTGCTCGTCCTCTCTGTTCCCTTCTTCGACGGTGAAATGTGCGTTCGATCTCGGGATCAAGAGGTTGCAATTCAGGATCGTGCTCCTCGTTCATATAAGGAAATTAGTATTAGTACCAGCACGATACCAAGGTAACCAATCAAAATTTTGGATGTGTTAACTAAAACTAACAATAACAAATAAAAGTACTCAATTTCACAAAATTCTCAAACAATTAGTCCCAACAGCGGCGCAAAAACTTGTTGTGCAAAAACTCACTACGCAAGCATACGCAATCGTAGGTAGTATTTGGTGAACAAGGTCGATCCCACAGAGGACTACGGTTGGCGAAAATGGTGAAATTAAGTATGAACTACTAAGCTTAAAACTAAATTAAAGAACACAAGTGAACATGCAAAACGTTTTAGAAACAAGCACCAAAGCAACCACTAAAGCAAAGGACACTTAAAAGGACCCAAAACTAACTTGGAGTAAATGATTAAGGTGCTAAACAAATAATAAAATGGATAAAAAGGAGGATTTGGAATTTCGAGAAGCAGTGTCGTGTTTTACAAATTTTGACTTGCCAATGTCTTTGCAAAGATTAACACCACACTGTTATATAGCAGGAAATTTTATGCTAAAATCGACCCGAGATTTCCCGAACTCGATTTTCTCGCCTTTAACACAAAGTTAAGCATATGTCTATGAAAACCCAATGCTAACGGACATTAAAAGATTGAACTCCCTAAAAACACAAGTTTAGAATGCATGTCTACACCCTACAACTTCTCTCCATGAGAAGTCACTTGCTCCATATGTGTGAATCTACCCATTCCTAACCCTTTCAGTATTAAGAACAAGTTAAATGTCCTACTTAAGGTGATCAAACTCAAATAAGAACCTGCAATAATCACCACAAATGGAAATATAACTTCATACATGTGCATTGGATCAAAACAAGTTCAACAAACCACATTCAACCATAAATTCCAGCCCTTAAACACTTAGCCCATAGCTGAAAAGCAGAAAATAGTCCTCAATAAACAAGAATTCAGCAACATAATGAGATGTTTAACCAAAGATTACAACTAAAAGGTTCCAAACGTATAACAGTTTAGCTAAAAGCTTAAGAAAAGTTAGGGCAAATCAAAAAAACAACAACACAGCAGATAAACAACAGTAAAACGAAAGAGAGAGAGCAGGGGATGAAGGATCTTCTTCTTCTCTTCAAGAATGGCTCTTCAATCAGCTGGATTCTTCTTCTTCTTCTCCAAGAATGTGGGTTTTCCGAAAAGAGAGATCTCCCGTCGCTTCTGATCGATGGCTTCCTCTTTTTCTCTTTTAGGGTTATTTTTCAATCACCCTATCCACGTGGCAGCTACTGATTGGCTCGTTTTTAATGAAGTGTGATGCACAGCTGACATCAGCAGAAAATTTTCGCGAGAAAACAGCTTCCAGTTTTGAGTTTTAATGCTATAGCATTGGCCAAACATTATGGTTTTGTGTCGCACAGTGCTACAACATTGCCACCACAACGACTTTCTGCTGCACCATGTTGTAGCATTGTAGCCTCATTACACAGCTAATTCACCATCAATGCTTATCATCCTACATTCTTTTTGGTTCAACTTCAAAACCTAAGCAAAAGGAAGATAACACCATAAAAATGACGGGCAAATAATAAAATTTCTCTTAAATACCGGCATGCTTCGCTACAACCCAAGAAAAAGAGCTAAAATCAATAATGAATTTCACTTTACTCGATTTTTAGCGAGTTTTAAGAGCGGAATTGTGATAATTAACTCCCATTTCATGGGATTATCACACCCCCAAACTTAAACCGTTGCTCGTCCTCGAGTAACGCTCTAACTTCAAGAAGCAACATCGCAATAAGAATGATTGGGACTCAAATGCAACCAAAAGATGTTTTAACCCTCAGGTAGATTCTTATCTCTTCTCTTACAAATGACATTTAAGGAGATGTTCAATTCATGCACAAATAAAACACATGAGTGTGTGTGTACAAGATCCTAACCACTTAGATCTACAATATTAACGTCATCTTAAAGCTCGGTTCCCTAGATTTAGTTAATGGACTGCAAGTCAACCCAACATATGATCAACAAACAAAAGTTTAAAAGCTCAATCAAGAGAGTTCAAACCTACAAGAATGTCTACCCAAGAATCTTCATCTTTAATCTCTCCCAAATAACAAGACATAACAAAAATGATGAAGCATAAACAAGGGTAGGAGGCCCTTAAACACTTTCTTTTCTTCTTTCTTTCTTTCTTTTTTTTTTCTTTTAAGAGAACCCAACTAGTCATTTGTACCTTCGCTTTAAACGTCAACATTGGTGATGAAGACGCCTAACATCGAGCACTATCACTAAAGAGTGGGTTGCTTTCGCATACTCATATCTATTGTCACTGTTCGACTCAAAGATAAACATGGGTGTCATGTCTAACCCTGGTTTACTAGGCCACGAAAGATAGAGGAGCATCTTTTTTTTTTTCTATTCTTTTTATTTCTCTTTTCTTTTTCTTTTTCTTTCAAACTCCTTTTTTTTTTTTTTTAGGGCCTCCCCCAAACTTGGTACAATACATAGATGGCGAAGAATTTAACGCTCTACTCTAAACTTCACTTTCAAACTTAAGTTGAAGACACATGAGAGAAGCACTCTTAGTCCCTAAATCTTCCCCAAAACTCTAAGATTCTTTTAATGAGTAAAAGATAAGTAGCTTGGATCTTAGTGCAAAGAAGTTCCTAACAAGACATGCATTTTTATGACTTTTAACATAAATGTCATTTGTAAGTTCAGAAATTTGAATCTAAATTTCATCATTGGAAGACAACTCAAAGAAACATGAATCCCAACAAATCTCACAAGCAGTATCAACTTAGCACAGCAAAACCATTGTCAGCAACCAAAATAGTGCAAGCAATTGCAAACATAAGTTCTAAACATAATGACTAAGCAATGCTTCACAACACAACAATGAGCATCAACAAGTTAAACGAGAACATCCACCACCCCCAAACTTAAGATGAGTTGTGCCCCACAACTCTAAAAAAAAAAAAGAAACAAGCACACAGGAAGGAAAAACAAAGCACCAGATACGCAACAATCTAAACTAACCAGCTTAGCACAACTAATTTAAGGAAGCTAAAAGAAAAGATAGACAAACAACACTAGGGCAAGGGGAACAGAAAACTCCCCTAAGCGTCGTGGCTTTAGTCGGCTCTGTCGACATCGCTGGGGCCAATGGGCTCATCCTCATTCCCTGCAGCAGCCTGAAACACAAAAGGGTGCAATATCTGGTCCGGAAAGGATGGCAGCGGAGGGATAAACCTATGGGCAATGCGCACAAGAGCCTTGTGCAAAGCAATATCCCTCTCTCAAATGTGCGAGGCCAAGGCGATAAAGGAACTCTCCATATGACGATGCCTTACTCTCGCAAAAATGAGAGCTTGAACCCAAAGCACAAAACACTCTGTCTCGAGTCTAAATATCAAAGAGGAAGAAGAGAAGCATATAGGAGGCATCTGCTCAGTGTCTTCTGAGAAACAAAACTCAAAGTTCCCCTGTATTTTGTAGCTTTCGATGCTATAACATTATTTGGTACAAAATTTCTGCATGTCTTTGACTCCCCACTGCTGCAGCATTGTTTGCACATCTGGGAACAAAGTATACACTGCTTAGTTTTTTAATTTTTGCAGATTTGAGCTACTGCCTCTTCTCCCTTTTTCACCTGCAATCACATGATTTTTCACAACATTAGCAGCATCATGCCCAACAAATTAAACCTACCACGACACTGGACTCACCAAAAACCAAAAGAAAACAAAAATAAATTCAACACACTAAAAACTTAACTAAAATAGGTTGCCTCCCACAAAGAACATATTTGCGCAAATCAAAAAAAAAAAGTTTTGAATCCTTGCACATCAATTACTCCTTTCTTTCATGAGCTTTCTTCCTCTTCACCAAAAATACTCAATTGACTCAAAGAAACAACTTTTTAAACACAACAAACTACCACACAAACATAAGTGCAAAATGAAAGAAAAAAAAAAGAATGAATAATAACGAAAGGAATGGAAATACTTAGCTTGATTGGGTTGCTTCGTTGAGTAATTAATTTAAGTCCACAACCCAAAAAAAAAAAAAAAAAAAAAAATCTTTCACGAGATTTTGAGAGGTCTTGAAGTTGCCTTCCTCTCCTTTTTCCTTTCCTTTTTCCTTTTTCTCTTCCTTTTCTTTTTTGGAACTTTTGTTCTTTGATTTTCCATTTTCTTGAGATCACTTGATTCAACGTAAGACACCCACTTATTTTTCTCTCTCTCATTTGGGTAGCACATTTCCTTTGATGAACTCTGAATTTCACACTTCTTTCCTTTTATGGATGATTGTTTTTTTTCCAAACATGAGATGTGTCCATTCTCAGCTTCACTTTCTTCCACAACATGTTCAAAAGAGTTTTCATTCTCTAAGCTCTCCTTGAAACTTTTGTTCATTTCAACATTTTTAGATGAATTCAAAATCCCAATAGCAGAACATTCTTCTACATCATCAAAAGATTGCATGGTATTGAACACATTAAAGGTTACATGTTGATCATTAACTCTCATTGTCAGCTCTCCTTTCTGAACATCGATAAGTGTTCTCCCTGTGGCTAAGAAAGGTCGCCCAAGTATAATTGGCACTTCTTTGTCAGCCTCATAATCGAGTATGATGAAATCTGCAGGGAAAATAAACTTGTCGACACTTACCAAAACATCCTCTATCTTCCCCTCTGGATAAACCACTGAACGATCTGCCAACTGTAAGGAGACTGTGGTGGGTCTTGCCTCTCCAATACCAAGCTTTTTAAACACAGACATAGGCATCAAGTTTATGCTTGCTCCCAAATCACATAAAGCCCTTCCATTATAGGTTTTACCAATAGAGAAAGGGATAGTGAAAGTACCAGGATCCTTTAATTTAGGAGGAAGCTTACTTTGAAGGATTGAGCTACAATCTTTTGTAAGAGCCACTATTTCAAATTCCCCAAGTCTTCGTTTTTTGGTCAAAATATCTTTCATGAACTTGGCATAGTTGGGCATTTGCTTCAAAGCTTCAACCAATGGAATATTGATGTGTAGCTCCTTCAGAATCTCTAAAAACTTGTCAAACTGCTTATCTTGCTGTTTCTTCTGAAAACATTGTGGAAAAGGTGGTGGTGGTCTCGAATGTTCTCGCTCGATTGGTGTGGATTGTGACAATCTTTGCATCATTTTTCTGTCCTAGCTTCTGTTGGTGTGGCAAAGCTGCAACACTGCTGTGATCAATCTCCTGATGCAGAGGAAATGCTACAACAACATTACGATCAATTTCGATGTTGAGGTGATCTTTCGCAACATTTCTCTGGTTATTCCACATTGACTTGATTTTTACCGCACTCAACTTGCTCTTGGATTGAAGTGGGCTCTTTTATCTTAGGAACCTTGGGTGGAAGCTCCTCTAATTCTCTCCCACTTCGGAGTTGCACTGCTTTACATGTCTCCTTGCCTTTGCCTCTTGGATTCTCAGTGTCACTAGGCAAGGTACCTTGGGCTCTATTATTCAACGCTGAAGCTAACTGACCCACTTGGTTCTCTAAATTTCTGATTGAGGCAGCTTGGCTTTGCACTATGGCATCGATTTTAGCCATATGCTCTTTCAACATGAGTCTCAAGTGAGGATGTAGACTCTTGAGGTTGTGCCTTAGGATTTTGCGAGAATTTCTTTGAGGATATCCTTGTTGTTGAAATCCTCGGGAACTTTGGAGGTCTCATTTGCTGATTTGAAGGCCCAACTCCTTGATTGTTCCATGCGAAGTTTGGAAGATGCCTCCAACCCGGGTTGTATGTATTTGAATAGGGGTTGAAATTCTTGTTGTACCCCACATAGTTTACGGGCCGGATTGGATGGGCAAACATCAAAAGTGTGTCCTCCCCACAATAAACACATGATCCGACATTGGCGGCCCAAATCGACTCCTGAACCCATGTTCATTGACTTGATGTATTGTTAAGGGTGGCAATCTGGCCGCCAAGCTCATTGCACCGCATCTTTGCACCTTGCTACCGCGAGTCGGATTAAGGCGTGAAGTAGGCCACTGGTAGTTATTCTTTGCGATCTTCTCTAAAATCTCATAAGCATCATTGTATGTCTTTGACAACAATGCTCCTCCAGCTGAGGCATCCACTACCATCCTTGTATGGGTATTCAACCCATTATAGAAAGTTTGCATCCAATGCCATAGGGAATACCATGATTTGGGCATTTGCAAGCATGACTCCTTAAATCTCTCCCATGTTTCATACAATGATTCATCCTCCTGTTGCTGAAATGAAGTTATCTCACTCCTGAGTTTGGCAGTCTTAGTGGGTGGAAAATACTTAATCAAGAACTGCTCCACCAACTCATTCCAACTCGAGATAGCTCCAGGTGGTATTGTATTCAACCACTCTAGCGCTTTCCCTCTTAATGAATATGGGAAAAGCGTCAGTCTAAGGGTATCCTCACTGACTCCTCTGATCACAAAAGATTTGCAGACTCCCATGAATAACTGGAGGTGCAAGTGAGGATCCTCCATCGGCGTACCACCAAACTGGCCTGTGTGCTGAAGCATCTGAAACATGACCGGCTTCAATTCAAAATGTTGTGCCTCTATTTCTGGTGGCATAATCCTCGGAATCGAATCGCTTTGCATATTCCTGAATAATCCGATCTCTCTCATCTTCCATTGCTCTAGCACCACCATTATTATCAACTCTCAGCGGCGGTTCAGCCATACCTTCAACTTCTGCTCGTCCTCTCTGTTCCCTTCTTCGACGGTGAAATGTGCGTTCGATCTCGGGATCAAGAGGTTGCAATTCAGGATCGTGCTCCTCGTTCATATAAGGAAATTAGTACCTAGCACGATACCAAGGTAACCAATCAAAATTTTGGATGTGTTAACTAAAACTAACAATAACAAATAAAAGTACTCAATTTCACAAAATTCTCAAACAATTAGTCCCCGGCAACGGCGCCAAAAACTTGTTGTGCAAAAACTCACTACGCAAGCATACGCAATCGTAGGTAGTATTTGGTGAACAAGGTCGATCCCACAGGGACTACAGTTGGCGAAAATGGTGAAATTAAGTATGAACTACTAAGCTTAAAACTAAATTAAAGAACACAAGTGAACATGCAAAACGTTTTAGAAACAAGCACCAAAGCAACCACTAAAGCAAAGGACACTTAAAAGGACCCAAAACTAACTTGGAGTAAATGATTAAGGTGCTAAACAAATAATAAAATGGATAAAAAAGGAAATGGAATTTCAGAAGAAGCGATCGTTTTTTACAAATTTTGACTTGCCAATCTTTGCGGCATTAACACCACACCGTTATATATAGCGGGGAAATTTTATGCTAAAATCGACCCGAGATTTCCCGAACTCGATTTTCTCGCCTTTAACACAAAGTTAAGCATATGTCTATGAAAACCCAATGCTAACGGACATTAAAAGATTGAACTCCCTAAAAACACAAGTTTAGAATGCATGTCTACACCCTACAACTTCTCTCCATGAGAAGTCACTTGCTCCATATGTGTGAATCTACCCATTCCTAACCCTTTCAGTATTAAGAACAAGTTAAATGTCCTACTTAAGGTGATCAAACTCAAATAAGAACCTGCAATAATCACCACAAATGGAAATATAACTTCATACATGTGCATTTGATCAAAACAAGTTCAACAAACCACATTCAACCATAAATTCCAAATTTCTTAAACACTTAGCCCCCCAGTGAAAAGCAGAAAATAGTCCTCAATAAACAAGAATTCAGCAACATAATGAGATGTTTAACCAAAGATTACAACTAAAAGGTTCCAAACGTATAATGAGTTTAGCTAAAAGCTTAAGAAAAGTTAGGGCAAATCAAAAAAACAACAACACACAGAGATAAACAACAAGAAAGCGAAAAGAGAGAGAGCGAGGGGATGAAGGATCTTCTTCTCTCTCTTCAAGAATGGCTCTTCAATCACCGGATTCTTCTTCTTCTTCTCCAAGAATGTGGGTTTTCCAAAAGAGAGATCTCCGCCGCCACGATCGATGGCTTCCTCTTTTTCTCTTTTAGGTTATTTTTCAATCACCCTATCCACGTGGCGACTCGATTGGCTCGTTTTTAATGAAGTGTGACCTTACGGTGACATCGTGAGAAAATTTTCGCGAGAAAACAGCTTCCAGTTTTGAGTTTTAATGCTATAGCATTGGCCAAACATTATGGTTTTGTGTCGCACAGTGCTACAACATTGCCACCACAACGACTTTCTGCTGCACCATGTTGTAGCATTGTAGCCTCATTACACAGCTAATTCACCATCAATGCTTATCATCCTACATTCTTTTTGGTTCAACTTCAAAACCTAAGCAAAAGGAAGATAACACCATAAAAATGACGGGCAAATAATAAAATTTCTCTTAAATACCGGCATGCTTCGCTACAACCCAAGAAAAAGAGCTAAAATCAATAATGAATTTCACTTTACTCGATTTTTAGCGAGTTTTAAGAGCGGAATTGTGATAATTAACTCCCATTTCATGGGATTATCAATAACTCTACCTTGATATTGGATTCAGGGGCCACTAACCACGTTTGCTCTTCTTTTCAGGAAACTAGTTCCTGGCAGCAACTACAGGAAGGGGAGATAACATTCAGAGTTGGAAATGGAGATGTTGTCTCAGCTATAGCAGTGGTCACGGTGGAGCTACTATTTGGCAAGAAAATACTGTTATTAGATAACGTGTATATAGTTCCAGGGTTTGCTAGAAACCTCATTTATGTTTCTTGCCTTATTAGTCAATGCATTTCAATTTCGTTTCAATTTAATAAAGTGTTTATTTCATTGAAAGGTTTAGAATTGTGTACAGCTCTACTTGAAAATAATTTGTATGTTTTGAGACCAAATTCAGTTAAAATGGTTTTAAATACTGAAATATTTCAAACAGCAAATACGCGAACTAATAAAAAGCAAAAAGTATATTCTAAACAAAATGCCTATCTTTGGCATCTAAGATTAGGTCATATAAACCTCAATAGGATTGAGAGATTGGTGAAGAACGTACTTTTAAACGAGTTAGAAGAAAGTTCTCTACCTGTATGCGAATCATGCCTTGAAGGCAAAATGACCAAATGACCTTTTAGTGGAAAAGGTTATAGAGCCAAGGAAACCTTGGAGCTTGTACACTCAGACCTTTGTGGTCCGATGAGTGTTAAAACCCGAGGTGAGTACGAATATTTCATCTCTTTTATAGATGTTTATTCAAGATATGGATACATTTACCTAATGCATCAGAAATCCGAGACACTTGAAAAGTTCAAGGAATATAAAACCGAGGTTGAGAACCTTTTAGGTAAATCCATCAAAACACTTCGATCTGATCGAGGTGGCGAGTACATGGATCATGAATTCCAGGACTATATGATAGAACATGGAATAACGTCCCAACTCTCAAAGACTGGTATGCCACAAAGAAAGCGGTGTATCGGAAAGGAGAAATAGAATCCTGTTAGACATGGTTCGGTCGATGATGAGTTATGCTCATCTCCCTGACTCTTTTTGGGGTTATGCAGTGGAGGTTGCAGTATACATTTTGAACAATGTTCCTTCGAAAAGTGTTTCTGAAACACCTTACGAACTCTGGAAAGGACGTAAAGGTAGTTTATGTCATTTCAGAATTTGGGGATGTCCAACCCATGTACTAGTGACAACTCCGAAGAAATTGGAACCTCGTTCAAAATTATGCCTGTTTGTAGGCTACCCTAAAGAAACGTGAGGTGATCTATTTTTTGATCCTAAAGAAAACATAGTGTTTGTGTCGACAAATACCACTTTTCTTGAGGAAGACCACATCAGGGATCACAAGCCTAAAAGTAAAATCGTGTTAAAAGAGTTAGACAATATGTCAATAAAAGTTACTAACAATGCTAAGAAACCAACAAAAGTTGCTGACCCTAGCCCGTCTAGTCAAAGTTGTCCATCTCAACAGTTGAGAGAGCCTTGACGTAGTGGGAGGGTTGTTACACAGCCTGACCGTTATATGGGTTTAAGTGAAACCCAAGTTGTCACATCAAGTGATGACTGCGAGGACCCATTGTCATACGATCAAACAATGGATGACATTGACAAGGACAAGGATGAATGGATAAAAGCCATGGACAAGGAAATGGAGTCTATGTATTTCAATTCCGTTTGGGATCTTGTGGATCAACCTGATGGGGTTAAGCCCATAGGTTGTAAATGGATCTACAAGAGAAAACGTGGTGTAGATGGGAAGGTACAGACCTTCAAAGCTAGACTCGTGGCAAAGGGCTATACCCAACGAGAAGAAGTTGACTATGAGGAAACTTTTTCTCTTGTTGCCATGATCAAGTCTATACGAATCTTTGTTGCCATTGTTGCATATTATGACTATGAAGTATGACAAATGGATGTCAAGACGACCTTTCTGAACGACAATCTTGACGAAAACATCTACATGGACCAACACAAAGGGTTCATTGAACAAGGCCATGAGTAAAAGGTTTGCAGGCTGAAACGATCCATTTATGGGTTGAAACAAGCCTCTAGGTCTTGGAATATAAGGTTTGATGAGGCTATCAAATCTTATGGCTTTTATCAAAATGTTGATGAACCTTGTGTATACAAGAAAATAATCAACAGTACTATCGCTTTTCTAGTGTTGTATGTGGATGACATCCTACTCGTTGAGAATGATGTAGGATTCCTCACTGACGTTAAAAATTGGCTGGCTACGCAATTCCAAATGAAAGATTTGGGAGAAGCGCAGTTCGTTCTCGGGATCCAGATTGTTCGGAACCGCAAGAACAAAACACTAGCCTTGTCTCAAGCATCGTACATCAACAAAATGTTGATTCGATAAAAGATGCAGAACTCCAAGAAAGGTTTATTGCCTTTCAGGCATGGGGTTCATTTGTCTAAGGATCAATTTCTTAAGACACCTCAAGAGGTTGAGGATATGAGACGAATCCCTTATGCATCAGCTGTAGGTAGCCTCATGTACGCCATGCTTTGTGTACTCAACCCGACATACATTATGCGATTGGGATTGTGTCGAGGTATCAATCCAACCGAGATTAGATCACTGGACTGCGGTAAAAGCAATCCTCAAGTATCTTAGGAGAACGAGAGATTATATGCTCGTGTATGGGGCTAAAGATCTGATTCTTACAAGATACACGGACTCTAACTTTCAAATCGATAAAGATTCTAGGAAATCCACTTCGGGGTCAGTGTATACTCTTAATGGAGGGGCAGTAGTCTGGCGAAGTATCAAGCAAGGATGCATTGCTGACTCCACTATGGAGGCTGAGTATGTAGCAACTTGTGAAGCGGCTACAGAGGCAGTATGGCTTAGGAAGTTCATGACTGATTTGGAAGTCGTTCTAAATATGAACCTCCTGATCACCCTTTATTATGATAACAGCGGTGCCGTGGCCAACTCGAGAGAACCTCGAAGTCACAAGAGGGAAAAACACATTGAACTGAAGTATCACTTGATACTGAAAATTGTGCACTGAAGAGACGTGATCGTAAGAAGATAGCATCAGAGCACAATGCTGCTGATCCATTTACAAAGACTCTCATGGCTAAGGTGCTAGAGGGTCACCTAGAAACTCTAGGTTTACACATTAGAACTTGACTAGGGCAAGTGAGAGTATTGTATCAAAGGGTATTCAATGCCCTAGTTTATTGTATTTGCATTATTGTAATGTTCTATGTACTCCACTAGCTTTAGGACAAGTGGAAGTTTGTTGGAATTTATGCCCTAAACTCGTGTATTTGTAATTATTTGAGGAAATGAATAAAGTTGTTATTTTTCCTTTAAACTTGTACTCTCGCAATTACAAACTTAAATCCAATAAACTAAGCTCCAGGGTCACATTTAGAATGTCACCCAAATGGTTTATAGTAGATGGATTAGGTTAGGAACCTCATCCTGTTAACACTATGGATGCGACTCATTTTGTATTTGATACAAACGAGGCAATCCAACTCGTTCATGTAGTTGACATGCGAGTGGGGGCATCCTGTACAAAGAGTTTGTACAAGACTGGACCAAGAATTGTTAGACTAATCCAGTAACACCGTTGATAGGTTAGGGCTAATAATTCAAACGATGACCAATAGTGATACAACCTGAATTCTAAGCGAGTTGCGAACTCCTGTCTGCCGGAGATTGTCCTTTGACTAGTACAGGTGAGAGTGGCCAGTGTTTCCGACTCAATATGCCTACCTTCTCAGGGATGAAACCTTGTAGGAAGCTGGGGACTCAACTTCGTAAGAAGGAATTCACTCGTTCCCGTTCTAGGGTAACTAGATAGGTTGTTTCCTTAAGAGCTGAATCCAGGTCTTGAACAACGGGGCCCCCTCCCTCTTGTTGGCTCGAGAGGGATAATGTTTATGGTCGGACCATAAACTTGTTGTTCATTAGAGGATCGGTGGTGCTTAAGGTGCAAGAAGTAGTCACAGGGGTAAAATGATAATTTAACCCAGCTGTGACTACGAACGACCTGTGAAGAGTTGATTCACGGGCATTGGTTAAGTCAATGGACACAACTTGTCCTACAGTGAGAAGAGTGCAACTACGAGTCTTTAGTGGAGTGACTCGTAGTTAACGAATGTTGATTGACGGGATCAATGAGTTTGATTAGTCAATCTCATATCGTTGGAGCTCATGATTTGTAGGTCCATTAGGTCTCTTGCTTGGCTCAACATGTAATTAATAGAGGGTATAAAGTTTTGGAATGAATTTGAAATGTTCAAGTTAAAATTTAGGGATTATATCAATTATATGTGATATTATTGATATAATATATAGTTCAATGTGAATATGATTCATATTGAACTTAATTGTGTCTAATTATGGAATTAGGACATAACTAATGGTAGAATTTTGGAGAGATAAAATTGGATTTAATTAAATCTAATTTCTCCACATTATGTGAATATGATTCATATAATAAGGTGTTTGACACTTTATATTATGCATTTATGCATAATATGTGGAGTTAGTGACAAAATGGGTGGAGAATTTGTCTCCACTCACATTGCCTATAAAAGCATCCTTTTGGATGCATTTTTCTACATTTGAACCATTTGTGTAGTTTTGCATCTAAGGCAAACACAAGAGTTCTATCAAACTCTCTCTCAAAACATCCATAATCCAAAGGAGATCCCACCTCTCTCCCTCTCCTAGAAAACAACTGAGAAGGTCTTTTGGCGGTGTTCGAGGATTCGTTTGTAGAGAAGAGGAGCTCGTAGACGACGAGGAACCACTTGAAGAATCGGTTTTCAAAGGTAATCATCTCATCTATTTATGCTTTCAAGAAGTATGCTTAGCTTAGATTTTCTATGTTTTTGAGTATTTCTACATCACACAATTGAGAGCAAATGCGATCAATCACTTCCGCACGAGATTCAATTCCCTTCAAAATAACAATAGTAATAATAAACTACAGTAAAGAAAAGCAAACTAACAACACTGAAAATGGTGTGCCACGCTCTCGTTCACTCTCTTTCACCTGTTTAGGGTTTGTTACTAAATCTTGCTACCCGCTCTCGCTCACTCATTTACTGATGTAGTTCACTTCGACTCCTACCAATGTCGTAACTCAATGCTTGAGATACATTAATTTTTCTGTACGATAAAAACATAGAAGCGTAGGAAGGAAGTTTTAAAAAATACCAAAGATGTTTTCATCTGATTGAGATGTATAAAAAAAGAAAGTAGTCACCCAACAATATTGTAAACTACGTATTTGAACGTACCTATTAAGAATGTGAGTTGGTTGATGCAAGGATGTAGGGTTATGCACGAAGTGTTTGAAGAAGAAGGAGAAAAACACACAAAAAATTGAACTTCGAGCATACAGAGAACGTTTTACACGTCTAGTAATTGTGTATATATTATCTTTATATTATTATTATTATTATTATTATTATTGAGATTTTTGTCCTAATGCCTCGTAATTAATGTTTTATTTAATAATTAATAATTATTTTAATTATTTTGTTTGTAGTATAATATTATCCATTATATGAAAAATCCATGGTTATTAGTGTAATCTCATACGAATGGATCATGTTCAAGAAATAACCCCAAAGGTCATAGTATTTGGATAAGGTTGGGTGCCTTATCCTTGTTACACTATTGATACGACCCACTTTGTAATAGTTACAAATGATTTGATCAAATCATTCATGTGGAGACATGTGAGTGGGGGTATCTTATACAATGAGTTTGTATAAGACCGACACAAGAAATATTCAATCTCTCTTTATAAATCTGTTAATCGAGAAGATTAATATTTCATCAGGATGATCATATACAATTCGATCTTAATCCTGAGTGAGTTATGAACTCCTGCCTGTGAGGGCTTGTCCTTTGATTTGCATGGGTGAGAATGACTTTTGTAGCCGATTTAATAAGCCTACCACTTTGGGGACTTGACCAATTAGGGAGTTGGGAACACAATCTCACAAGATAGAATTCACTCCTTCCCATGTAGGGTAAGTAGATGAGTAGTTCTCTTAAGTGCTGATTTTGGGAGTTGAACAATGGGGTCCCACCCTCTCACTGGCCCGAGAGGAACTTAGTTTATGGTTAAAATTGTTCATTAGAGAACCAATAATACTTAAGGTGCAAGATGTAATTACAGGGGTAAAACAGACTTTTCACCCAACTGTAATTACGAACAACTTGTGAAGGACCGACTTGTATGTAGTGATTATATCCATGGACACAACTTGTCCTACAGTGCGTAAGAGTTCAACTCTAGGTCTATAGTGGAGTGACTCTAGAGTTAATGAATGAAAATTGATTAATTAAAGAGTTTAATCAATTAATTTTGTATCTTTGGAGCTTATAATCTGTGGGTTCATAAGGTCCCCTTCCTAGCTTATAGTAACACTAGAAAGATCAGCTTAGTTGAAAGAAATATTTGAAATGTTCAAGTTAATATTAGTATATTAGATATATTAAATATAAAAGATGAAAATATATTTATTGTATTTGATACATTAAATATTAAAATAACTAATGTATATTAGATACATTAAAGAAACGATATTTATAGAATTTGAATAAGATTCAAATGATTAAATATCATAGGAGATTTGAATAAGATTCAAGTAAGTATAAGATATATTTTAATATATTTCATATTAAAAAAAAATATATATATTTTTAAATTATGGTAAAGATTTTCCCTGGGACTCTATAAATAAAACCATTGGGTTGAATCATAACACAAGCCATCTCTCCTCATTTTGAGAATTGGAGAATTCTCTCTACACTCTTTCCTCTCCCACCCTTTTGGGGTTTTCTTTCAAGAGGCTCCCACAAGCCATGGTATGTGTTCGAGTTATAGCGAGGAAGGCTTTGTGGAGAGGAGATAAAGACTCGCCGGAAAGTTTCTCCATATTCTCCAATGTAAGTTCATGCTTATCCTCAATACTTTTAGTTTAATTCTAAATAAAATCAAAGACGTTGTGAAGTGAATCACATATTCCTACAATTATTTCACAAATATTGCTCATCTATTGATTGACATCATTTCTTTGTAAGTGTTTTCAGCTAATCAATTGCAATGTTATTTCATACAGTGTCTGTTCGTACAAGTGAAAACTTTTCATAATCGAGAGACACAGAGGAAACGAATGATTGTTACTGTGAACGTGAGCAATAGCGAGCATTCGAGTGTTACTGTGAACGTGAGCGAACAATCGAGTGCGAAAGCGTTGCTGTAAATGTTAGCGAGTAAGCGTGTGTTAGGGTGTATGCCCTAATCGCGTGTAGTTTATAATAGTTGTTGAATTAATGAATAAAAATTATTTATTATTCAAACTTTGTATCTCACATTTTATAAACTTAATCCAATAAACTAAGCTCCAGGGTCATAGTTATGAGATCTTGAATGATGTGTAGTGGACACACAGGGAGCATCACGTTCGAGTTATTGATCCGAACGATCTACAGTATATGGATAGGATTGGGAACCTCATCCAGGCATTACTGTGGATGCGACCCGCTTTGTATTAGATACAAACGAGGTGATCCAGCTCATTCATGTGGTTGACATGCGAGTGGGGGCATCCTGTGCAATGAGATTGTACAAGACTGGACCATGAATTATTAGACTTACTGTTGTAACATCGTTAACAATATATGACTAATAAATTCGTAGATGACCATTAGTGACTCGTCCTTAATCCTGAGCGTGTTACGGACGCTTGTCTGTGGGGGTCTGTCCTTTGACTAGTACGGGTAAGGGTGGCCTATGTCGCTTGCCCAATATGCCTATCTTCTTGGGGACAAAACCACATGGGGAGCTGGGAACTTAACTACGCAAGAAGGAATTCACTCGTCCCCGTGCTAAGGAAACTAGAGGGGTTGTTCCTTTAAGTGTTGTCTCTAGAGCTTGGACATCAGGGCCCCACCCTCTCACTGGCCCGAGAGGGATGTTGTTTATGGTTGGACCATGCAACAAAATTGTTCATTAGAGGAGCTGTGGGACTTAAGGAGCAAGAGGTAGACACAGGGTAAAACGATAATTTGACCCAACTGTGACTACGAACAACCTGTGAAGGGTCAACTCATGTGCATTGGTTATATCAATGGACACAACTTGTCCTAAAGTGAGGAGAGTGAAACTACGGGCTATATTAGAGTGTCCATGTAGTTAATGAATGTTGATTAACCGGGTCAATGAGTTTGATCGGTTAATCTCGTATCATTGGAACTCATGATCTATAGGTCCATTAGGTCCCTCGATTGGCTCAAATTGGACTAAATGAGGGTTTATAGTTTGGAGTGAATTTGAAGTGTTCAAATTCATTAAAAGGGTATTTATGTCATTTATATGTGATATTGTTGGGATATGTGCCCTAAACTTGTGTAATTTTAGTCAAATGAATAAAGAGTTATTTGATTTGATAGAATTATCTTCTCGCTTTATAAATCCAATAAACTAAGCTCAAAGGTTATAATGAATCTTGAACATCAGTGTAGTAGGCGCTATTTGGATTGTGTTCAAGAGTATAACCTAAATGGTATATGGTATAAGAATGAGGTTGGAAACCTTATTCTGGTAACACCATGGATGCGACCCACTTTGTAATTAGTACAAATGAGGTAATCCAACTAATTCATGTGGATGACATGCGAGTGGGGGCATTATGTATGAAGAGTTCATACAAGATCGAACTGCAAATTATTAGTCTAACCAGTATAACACCGTTAATAGGATAAGACTGATAATTTATAAATGGTCATAAGTGACTCGACCTAAATCCTGAGCAAGTTAAGAACTCCTGCTTATAGGGGTTTGTCATTAGACTAGTATGGGTGAGAGTGGCCTGTAGCCGACTCAATAAGCCTACCTTCTAAGGGACAGAACCTTGTAGGTAGCTGGGAACTTAACTCTGCAAGAAGGAATTCACTCATTCCTAAACTAAGGAATTAGATAGGTTGTTCCCTTAAGAAGTGAGTCCAGGTCTTGAACAACCGGGCCCATCCTCTAAACTAGCTTAAGAGGATTTGAGTTTATGGTAGGACCATACACTTGTTGTTCATTAGAGGATCAGTGGTGCTTAAGGAACAAAAAGGTAATCACAGGGGTAAAACGGTAATTTGATCCAACTTTGATTACGAACAACCTGTGAAGGGTCGACTCATGGATAATGATTATATCAATGGACATAATATAATCTACAGTGAGGAGAGTGCAACTACAAGTCTATAGTGGAGTGACTTGTAGTTAATGAATATTGATTAATCAGATCAAAGAGTTTGATTAGATAATCTCACATCATTGGAGCTCATGAACTGTAGGTCAATTAGGTCCCTCCATTGGCTCAACATGGAAATATTGAGGGTATAAAGTTAGGAATGAGATTGAAGTGTTCAATTTCATATGTGAGGTGTGATATCAATTATATGTGATATAATTGATATAATCTATAGTTTTAATGTGAATTAGATTCACAAATTAACTATATACTAATGAGAGAAGGAAAGAGGGATAAGATGGTAATTTCTATCCTATTTCCCTATAAATAGTTGCATAAGATGCAACTTTGAGCTTAGCTTTTCATGCAACCCTAGAGTTCCACATTTTGTATTGTTGGAAAGAGTTCCAAATACAATTCTCTCATACCTCCACATGTCACCCTAAAGGAACCCACATTCCTCCCTCACCTAGAGAACAACGGAGAAGATCTAGTGGCGGAACTTCACATAGATCGGGTTCATTTTGCTGAGATCGTGATCGTTGGAGAACGAGCTCGTGAAGAAAGCGTTCTTCAAAGGTAATCTTCTTGCTGTCCTATTTAGAGTTGCATGCTTAATCATAGTAATGTGTTCTTGTATGAGATCTATGTAACAATATCATGAACACGCGATTCACAATCACTTCCGCTGCGGGATTCGATCCCTTCAATTGGTATCAGAGCTGTAATTGTGTTCTTGATTTATCAAGAACAAAGGTGAGATTTACTGATTTCATGAGATATATGATCAGTTTGCAAAATTAGATGTTTTCATTTTTGGCACATAGATTTTCATAATTTCGTTGAATTGTTCAATGTAAGGGCTTATTGTTTTGGGCATATGTTTATGTAAATCGAGTCTGTAAGTCCGTGTCGATCGAGGCAAAGTGGTTGCTGAGAAGAACAGAGCAAAAAAGAGCAAAAACACAAAAGGGAGCTTGTTGTTCTGCGTGCAGCGTTGCAACGCTGTTCATCAGCGTTGAAATGCCGTGAAGGCGGATTTCAGACTGCAAGGTGATGCAACGTTGCAACGCTCCCACTAGCGTCACAACGCTAGGACGTGGAGACGTTGGCGTCGCAACGCCAGCACAGGCGTCGCAACGCTGAAGCTGTTGAGGCGTGTGACATGAAGGAATCAGCGTTGCAACGCTATCCTCAGCGTTGCAACTCCACTGGAGTAACGCAACAACAGACATAAACGGACGAAAATAAAATCGTTTTTATTATATATTAAATATAAAAACGTTTTATGTTTAATTTTATTTAATATTATTAATTTTAATTAATATAATTAGATCATATTAATTGAAATTAATTTTAGGGTGGCAAAAATGGTCTAATTTTGCTATTTAATTTATGCAATTGTTGTATAATTATTGCCATGCATAATGTATGCTTTTATTTAGATACCCCACCTTAGGTTAAGCATTTCCATGCATCATTTATAATATAAATTGTTATATTATATAGTTTGCATGTATAATTAATATAAGGTGTTATAATAATTTATGGACAACATTGACATGCATATTTTTCATGAAATAAATGTGTTATGTATGTTTTATTATTCATGTGATGAATGATCAAGCACAATAACATAGAATTGCATGTCACCTAAGGTAAATTAATTAGTTTTAAAATGTTTAAAACATGAAATTAATAGACCTTAGGTTATCTAGTTCTAATTAGATTAGAATTAGGAACCGTGTAATTTATAAACAATGATTAAAAGAGGAACTCTATCTAAGGAAGGTTCTGTGTCTAGGTCAGTATTTAAGTCGATTTTAAAGCGGAATACCCCTACTACAGGAATTGACCTGGGAGTAAATTTTAATCAGAGAGTTTATAAATTATAGTAGCGCCAACGGGTTTATTAAGGAGTTAATAAACTAGAAATCCTAGGTTTAATATAAAGAGTTATATTAGCAAACTTAGGATAAAATCAATATAAGAGTTATATTGATTATCAATATAAGAGTTATATTGATAAGTTAAGGTAAAACTATTAGCCGAGTTTAGCCTAGGTCAATTTCCTATAGAGTTAAAGTATCCAGTGGGAGGAAAAGTGTATATGATACATATAATTTCACCTACGTTTCTCCGGGAAGTTCACACCGTGAGACTCATACTTGGCCTCGTGGCGGAAACGGGAGCGCCCCCCTTCGGATGGTGTTTGTATGAGTCAATAGCAAGGTGAATGGAGAGGGTACTTACAGAGAGTGGGAGCAGGTTTAGTGAAAACAAAACCTATGGTCTCTTCTGTCGGTTCACACCGTAAGATTACTATGGTCAACCTGCTAGTTTGGCCTGGACCAGACAATCCCCTCGGAGGGCGTGATCACAGGTGATCGAACACAATGGACACCCGAAAGGGATAAAGACTTCCTTAGACTATTTTTCAACCTAGTCCTCCCATCGACAGATTTTGTTGGATGGGGACTCTGAGGTCTAAAGACAGAGGGTTACACTCACAAGGTACATAACAAGTGTATGTATCCTGACCAAATAATGATAACTAAAGCCTTTAGGAATAAGAGTTATTCTGGCATTAGATTTTGGTCAAGAATGTCTTGATCCATAGGAGAAGTGTTTTTGATTACCCTTCGGTGTCATACATTCTAAATCTTTGGAGTATCATTGCAAATTATTAATGACCTAGGAATCATTAGATAATCAGCTAAAATATGATTGGATTAGATATTTTTTTTAGCGAGAAACTTAATCAAGTTTTTTTGTAAATTTCAACAAAATGTCCAGCTCTATTATTTCCTTACTGGGTGTGGAAAAATTAATCGGAGAGAACATAATGACTTGGAAAAACAAACTTAACACTATCTTGGTAGTGGACGATCTTAAGTTTGTGCTGACTGAGGAGTGTCCTAAGGTGCCAGGCTCGAACGTAACACGAAATGTTCGTGATGCATATGATCGATGGATTAAGACCAATGATAAGGTCAAGGTCTATATGCTGGCAAATATGTTTGACATATTAGCCAAGAAGCACGAGGGCATAATGACTGCTAAGGAAATCATGGATTCGTTGCAGGGCATGTTTGGACAATAGTCTACACAGGCCCGACACAATGCCCTCAAGTATATATTCAACTCGAGGATGCCAGAGGGTTCATCTGTTCGGGATCATGTCCTAGATACGATGGTACACGTCAACATCGCGGAGTCGAATGGTGCTTCCAGTCAGATTCATTCTGAAAACTCTTCCAGATAGTTTCTTACAGTTTAGAAGTATGCTGTTATGAACAAGCTTACTTTTAATCATACCTCCCTTCTGAATGAACTTCAGACCTTTCAGTCTTTGATGAAAATTCAGGCACCGAAAGGTGAGGCAAATGTAAGAAACTATCTGGAACAAAATCAGTGGCTTCATCTTCTTTTAACTTGAAAGGGAAAAAGAAGAATATGAAGAAGGTTGGTAAAGGGTAGCAAGTTGTACTCTCTTTATTAGTTGTAATAAACCCCAGTTAATTCCTCTCTTTGCGAAAGCCTTGGGGGTTAAGATTCTTACCCAAGTGTTGGTAGAATCGATTAACTAAGAGGGTTAGAATTGTTCTTTAATTTCTGTTTTACCTTATTGTTCATGCACTTGGAAGTTCAATAAAAATTCAGTTTTCTTTTCTTCTACTTTGCAGTTTTGTTCTTGGTTTAAAAGAAAAACCCGTTTTGGGAGCAAAAACAAGAATGACTCGGAGCCCTTCCAATTTAAGTTACTGATTTTCCTCTATTTCTGCATTTTTCGTTTTTGTTTCCTTTTATTTTTTAGAAAATTAAATCATGTTTCCTTTTATTTTACTCCTGAGCTAATTTCCTCTTTAGGGGTTAAAGTGTGAATACCCTAAGAGAGAGATGCCTAGCTAAAAGTAACAAGGTAGTTGTGTTGGCAACTAAATCAAAGTTTGTTTTTAGGGAATAAAATTGACAGTCCTTAGCCAACGGCGAGGTCGTGTTCAACAAGACTCGAACTTGATACCGAGAGGGTCAAGGAATAGTAGATATCCTAAAAACAACGGAGGAAAGGACTTAGACATAAGATCCGAAACTTCGACTCTAGATATCAGGCAAGACTCCGAATCAAGAAGGTTGTGTGCGAGAATCATTTAAGCTCAATTAACCACAAACATGTAGGTTTAATTGCTTAGTTTCTTAAAGGATTTGGGAGCAAAACCGAATAAGAATTGAACCCGATTTACATAGGTTTGGATTTGCTGGCATAATTGTTGCAACATTTTCAGCAGCATTTTCTCCGAAAGGGCAAAAGCATTTGAATTCTCTTCTTTTATTTCATGATTTTCCCTTCATTTTCAACAACTTAAAAACCCCAAATTCAACAACTTTTCACTTTGGTTACCTTACTTGCAATTTCACTAGCATTTCTTTATTTTTGATTGGATCGAATCCCACAGCGGAAGCGAGTTTAATCGCGTGTTCTTAGATTTCATTACGTAGATCAAATCAAAAACACTAAATTACAAAGATTAAGCATAGAAACAAGAATATGGACATCATATTACCTTTGTAGAGTTAAACCTTCACGTACTCCTTTGCTCCTCACGATCTCAACGACCCCAACGCACTTGATCGCACCACTAAGTCTTCTCCGTTGTATCTCTAGGAGAGGGATGATGGTGGGATTCCTTTTGGAGTTTGGAGATTATGAGAGAAGAAGTGAAAAACATTTTTTCACAAGAGAAAGCACTAGGGTTTCTTTTCTTAGGAATGCTTCAAACAAAATGTGCATATTATGCACATATTTATAGAGAAATAGGGTGGAAATTATCATCCTATCGCTATAATGCTCTTATTATGTATTTGCAAATCATATTTGCTTATTTTCATAATCATAAGGTATCTCTCATTTTAGCGTATAGTTTATTATGAATCAAATTCTCATTAAACTATATCATATCAATTATATCACATATAATTGATATATCTTCTCATATATGAAATTGATCAGTTCAATTTCACTCCAAACTTTATACCCTCAATATTTTCATGTTGAGCCAACAGAGAGACCTAATGAACCTACAAATCATGAGCTCCAATGATACGAGATTAACCGATCAAACTCTTTGATCTAATTAACCAACATTCATTAACTGCGAGTCACTCCACTATAGACTCGTAGTTGCACTCTCCTCACTATAGACTATGTTGTGTCCATTGATATAATCAATACCTGTGAGTTGACCCTTCACAGGTTGTTCGTAATCACAGCTGGGTCAAATTACCGTTTTACCCCTGTGATTACCTCTTGCTCCTTAAACACTACTGATCCTCTAATGAAAACATGTCTGTGGTCCTACCATAAACATAATCCCTCTTAGGCCAGTAAGAGGGCGGGGCCCCGTTGTACAAGATCTGGATTCAGTTCTTAAGAGAACAACCTATCTGATTCCCTAATTCAGGAATGAGTGAATTCCATCTTGTAGAGTTAAGTTCCCAGCTACCTACAAGGTTCTGTCCCTGAGAAGTAGACATATTAAGTCAGCTACAGACCACTCTCACCCATACTAATCTAAGGACAAACCCCCATAAGCAGGAGTTCGTAACTTGCTCAGGATTCAGGTCAAGTTACTAATGATCATCTATAAATTATTAGGCTTATCCTGTTAACGGTGTTACACTAGTAGTCTAATAATTTGTAGTTTGGTCTTGTATGATATCATCATACATGATGCCCCCACCCGCATGTCTACCACATGAACAAGTTGAATTACCTCGTTTGTACTTAATACAAAGTGGGTCGCATCCATGGTGTTATCGGTATAAGATTCCCAACCTCATGCATGTACCATAGACCATTTAGGTTATATATTTGAACATTATCCAACTTGTGTCCACTACACATTTGTTCAAGATTTATCATTATAACCTTGGAACTTAGTTTATTGGATTTAGGTTTATGTGCGAGAATATAATAAATAACTCTTTATTTATTTGAATAACATTATTACAAAACTACACTTGTTTAGGGCATAAACCCCAACAATCTCCCACTTGACCTAAAGCTAGTGGAGTACATAATAAAAATTACAGTAATGTAAATACAATAAACAAGGGCACTTGAATACCCTTTGTACAACATACTCCCACTTGCCCTAGTTAGGGTAAGACACGTAGACCTAGACCTTCTAGGTGACTCTCAAACACTTTAGCCGTCAGAGCCTTTGTAAAGGGATCAACAGTATTGTGCTCCGAAGCTATGTTCGTGACAATCACCTCTCCTCGATGTACTATCTCTCGGATTAGGTGATACTTCCGCTCAATGTGTTTACCCCCTTATGACTTCGGGGTTCCCTCGAATTTTCCATAACGTTATCACAATAAAGTGTGATTGACAAACTCATATTTAGATTAACTTCCAAACCTATCATGAATTTTCTTAGCCATACACGCCCTCTTTAGCTGCTTCACAAGCTACTACATATTCGAGTTCCATAGTTGAATCTGCGATGCATCCTTGCTTGATGCTTCGCCAAACTACAACTCCTCCATTAAGAGTGAAAACTGAGCCTGACGTAGATTTCCTAAAATCATTGTTGGTTTGGAAGTCAGAATCTGTGTATCCCGTAAGGATCAAATCCTTAGCTTCATCACAAGCATGTAGTCCCTCGTTCTCCGAAGATACTTGAGGATTGTTTTAACCGCTGTCCAGTGTTCTGGAACTGGGTTGGATTGATATCTACTGACCATTCCTACTGCAAAGCAAATGTCCGACCTAGTACACACATAGCGTACATCAGGCTCCCAACAGCTGATGCATAAGGAATTCGTCTCATGTCCTCAACTTCTTGAGGTGTCTTAGGACACTGTTCCTTAGACAAATGAACCCCGTGCCTGAAAGGTAATAGACCTTTCTTGGAGTCTTGCATCTTAAATCGTGTCAACACTTTGTCGATGTAAGATGTTTGAGACAATGTTAGAGTTTTATTCTTGCGATTCCGAACAATCTGGATTCCAAGAACAAACTGTGCCTCTTCCAAATCTTTAATTTGGGATTGCGTAGCTAACCATTTCTTAATGTCAGTAAGATAACCTACATCATTCCCAATGAGTAGGATATCATCCACATATAAGGCTAGGAATGCGACAGAATTATTGATGATTTTCTTGTAGACACAAGGTTTATCATCATTTTGGTCAAAACCATATGATTTGACTGCTTCATCAAATCTTATGTTTCAGGATCTAGAAGCTTGTTTCAGTCCATAAATGGACCTTTTAAACTTGCAAACCTTTTGCTCTTGTCCTGGTTCTATGAACCCTTTGGGTTGGTCCATGAAGATGTTTTCGTCAAGATTACCATTCAAGAATGTTGTCTTGACATCCATCTACCATACCTCATAGTCATAATATGTGACAATAGCAAGTAGGATACAGATAGAGTTTACCATATCAACAGGCGAAAAATGTTTCCGCATAGTCCACCCCTTCTACCTGGGTATAACCTTTTGATACTAGTCTAGCCTTGAAGGTTTGCACCTTTCCATCTACACCACCTTTTCTCTTGTAGATCTATTTACAAGTTATAGGTTTTACCCCATCAAGTTTATCTACAAGATCCCAAACAAAATTGAAGTGCATAAACTCCATTTCTTGGTCCATGGCTATGACCCATTTGTCTTTGTCTTTGTCAACCATTGCTTGGTTATAAGTCAACGGATCCTTACAGTCGTCATCTGGTATAACGATTTGGGTTTCAGTTAAACCCATGTAACAGTCAGGTTGTGTTATAACCCTCCCACTACATCGAGGCACTCTAAACTCTTGAGATGGGCTTTCTTGACTTGACAAACTAGTATCAACAACCCTTGTTGATGTACTAGCATTATCAACAACTTTTGTTGTTGTTTCGTCTAACTCACTTAACACAATTCTTCTTGGTTTGTGATCCCTCATGTGGTCCTCCTCTAAGAAAGTGGCATTTGTCGATACAAGTACCTTATCTTCCTTAGGATCATAGAATAATCCACCTCTCGTTTCTTTAGGGTAGCCTACAAATAGGCATAATTTTGAACGCGATTCCAATTTCTTTGGATTTGTCACAAGCACATGTGTTGGACATCCCAAAATTCTGAATGACGTAAACTACCTTTACGCTCTTTCCAGAGTTCAAATTGTGTTTCTGAAACACTCTTTGATGGAACGTTATTCAAAATGTAAAATGCAGTCTCTACTGCATAACCCCAAAATGAGTTAAGGAGATGAGCGTAACTCATCATTGATCGAACCATGTCCAACAGGGTTCTATTTCTCCTTTCCGATGTCAAAGATGAACATTTTCTTTAGGAGAAAATTTACGTTTCTTAGTTTGTGTGTTTGCAGTTTTAAATAATTTAGTATTCAAAATCATTTTGACTGAATTAGGCCTTAAAACATACAAACCATTTTCTAATGAAGCTGCACATATTTCAACTCCTTTCTTTAAAACAAACACTTTATTGAAAGAAAAAGATACTGAAATACATTGTTTGACTAGGCAAGAAATGGAAATAAGGTTTCTAGTAAACTCTGGTATCACTAATACATTGTCTAACAACATATATTTCTTGTCAAACAACAACTTCATTGTGCCAACTGCTATGGCTGAGACAACTTCCCCAATTCCAACCCGGAGTGTTATCTCCCCTTCTTGTAGTTGCTGTTAGGAACTAATTCCCTGAAAAGAAGAACAAACATGATTGTTGGCACCCGAATCTAATATCCAGATAGTATTATCATCATCCACTACACAAACTTTTAAGCAAAGTAAATCATAGTTACCTTCTTCTTTTCGGTCATGTACTTCAGAAAGTTCCGTTTCCAGTGTCCGTCCTCATTGCAGTGGAAACATTTTTCTTTGTCTGCAACTTCCTTGACCTTCTTGCCCTTTTGGGCGGCAACTTTGTCAGCCTGTTTCCCCTTACCAACCTTATTCATTTTCTTCTTCTTCCCTTTCAGCCCTGAAGAAGATGAAGCCATTGATTTTTTCCCAAAGGTTGATCCTCCATGATAACTCCTACTGGCAACATTTGCCTCACCTTTTGATCCCTTGATTTTCATTAGAGATTGGAAGGTTTGGAGTTCATTCAGAAGGTTGGTAAGGTTAAAAGTAAGCTTGTTCATAATAACATTACTTCGAAACTGTAGGAAACTCTTTGGAAGAGTTTCCAATATAAAGCTGACCTTGCTCGATTGATGGATAAAAGCACCATTCGACTCCGTCGTGTTGAAATGAAACATCATATCGAGAACATGATTCCAAACAGATGATCCCTCTGCCATCCTGTCGTTGAAAATGTATTTGAGGGCATTGTGCCTGACCTGAACAGACTGTTGTCCGAACATGCCTTGCAGCGAATCCATGATTTCCTTAGCGGTCATCATGCCCTCATGCTTTTTGGCAAGTATGCCAGACATACTTGTTGGCCTTGTCATTGACCTTGATCGTTCTATCGTATGCATCACAAACATTTCGTGACGCATTCGAGCTTTGCACCTGAGGACACTCCTCAGTAAGCACAAACTTAAGATTGTCTGCTACCAAGATTATGTTAAGGTTGTTATTCCATGTCATCATGTTTTCCCCAGTTAATTTTTCAATAGCCAACAAGGAAATGATTGAGCTATTCAGTTTGCTGGAAAATAAATTACTTGTATTAGCTTCTCGCTAAATCTTTAACTAATCCAATCAGTTTTAGCTAATTATCTAATGATTCCTAGGTCATTAATAATTTGCAATAATACTCCAAAGGTTTAGAATGTATGACACCAAAGGGTAATAAAAAACACTCCTCTTCTAGATCAAGACATTCTTGACCAAAACCTAATGCCAGAATAACTCTTATTCCTATAGGTTTTAGTTACCATTATTTGGTCTGGATACATTTACAACTAATGTATCCCGTGAGTGTGACCCTCAATCTTTAGATTCCAGAGTCCTGATCCAAAAAAATCCGCCAAAAGAGGAACTAGGTTAGAAAACAGACTAAGGTAAACTTTATCCCTCTCAGGTGTTCACTATGTTCTGATCCCTATGATCAAAACCCTCCGAAGGGATTGTCTAGTCCAGGCCAAACTAGCAGGCTGATCATAGTGATCTCACGGTGCGAACCGATAGAAGAGACCATGGGTTTTGTTTTCAAAGTTCCCGCTCCCACTCACTATAAGTGCCCTCTCCATTCACCTTGATATTGACCCATACAAACACCATCTGAAGGGGGACGCACCCGTTTGCGCCACGAGACCAAGTATGGATCTCAGGGTGTGAATTTTTCCGAGATATGTAGGTGGAAAAATTGATGTATCATATACACCTATTTCCTCCCACTAAGTACTTTAAGTATTTAGGAAATTTGACCTAGGATAAATCCGGCTAATGATTTTTACCTAAGTCTATCAATATAACCCCTTTATATTGAATCTTACCTAAGTCTATAAATCTAGGGTTTCTAGTTTATTAACCTCTTAATAAACTATGCTGACGTTTTAATCATTTATAAACTCTAGATTAAATTTACTCCTAGGTCAGTTCCCAGGTAGGGGTGTTCCGTTTCCGTCAGCTTAAATACCCCAACCTAGACAGAACCTTCCTTAGACAGAGTTCCTCTTTAATCATAGCTTATAAATTATTCGATCCCTAATTCTAATCTAATTAGAACTAGATAACCTAAGGTCTATTAATACCAAGATCTAACATTTTAAAACTAATTAATTAACCTTAGGTGACATGCAATATTATGTTATAAGTGCTTGATCATTCATCACATGAATAATATCACATACATAACATATTCATCTCATGAATTAAAATGCATGTCAATGTTATCCAAAATTAATATAACACTTATACTAATTTACATGCAAACTATATAATATAATACCTTATATTATAAATAATGCATGAATATGCATAACCTAAGGTGGGATTTATCTAAATAGCATACATTATGCATGTAAAAAATTCATGCAACAATTGCATAAATTAAATAGCAAAATTAGACCACTTTTGGCACCCTAAAATTAATTTCAATTAATATAATCTAATTATATAATTAAAATTAATAATATTAATTAAAATATATATAAAATATTTTTATATATATAATAATTAAAAAAAGTCAAAATGCCCGTTTTCTGCCTGTTGCTCGCGCGTTACTCATTTGGTTTTGCAACGCCGGTTATGGTGTTGCAACGCTAGTCCACCCTCGCGCCAGCGTTAATGCTTCAGCGTTGTAACGTCGATTGTGGTGTTGCTACGCTGGTGTCTTTCCAACCAAAACCAGCAGCAGTGGCGTTGCAACGCTGAATACAGAACAACAAACACCTTCTTCTGTTTTTGCTCATTTTTCCTTCGTTATTCTAAGCAACTTCTTTGTCTCGATCGACACAGACTTACAAACTCGATTTACAATTAAAATTGCCCAAAAAATACCGTGCCTTAAATTGAACGATTTAATGAAAATTGCAAATCTAAGTGCCAAAAATGAAAACATCTAATTTTGCAAACCTCCATTCATCTCATGAATATAATGTAATCCCACCTATGTTTTTGACAGATCTAGAACAAAAACAAGAACACAATTAGCTCTGATACCAATTGATAGGATCGAATCCTACAGCGGAAGCGAGTTTAATCACGTGTTCTTAGATTTCATTACGTAGATCAAATCTAAAACACTAAACTACAAAGATTAAGCGTAAAAGCAAGAATATGGAAAACATATTACCTTTGTAGACTTAAACCTTAACGTGCTCCTTTGCTCCTCACGATCTCAACTGAAGGGAATTAGAATCCCGCGCAGCGGAAGACGATTGAATCGTCGAGGTATCAAAATGCAACTAGTGTTTATTAAAAAAGATCTAACACTTAGATCTAGGCTAAACATGCTTAAAGATGAAGAAATTTACAGCAAGAAGAGATCTTACTTACTTGTTGTAGATAAACTCAGCAAATTTCTTCCTCCAGTCACGAACTCTTCATGCAACTCGATCTCAACGAAAACTTCTACCAAAATGATCTCGTACACCACCAAGCGATCTTCTCGGTTGTTCTCTTTTGGAGAAGGGAAGATGGTGGGATCTTAGTTTTGGAGAGGGAGGAGATTTGAGAGAGAATTGAGAGAGTTCTTCTCTTCTTTGATGAAAATCAAAAAATGAGAGATTAAGTTACAATCGTTCTTGCAAGAAGGGTTTATATAGTGAAATTGGTGGAGTTAAAATGTCCACATAATGACCACTTTACCACAACTATAGGTTATGCAAATATCATTTGCATAACCACATAATATAAGATATCTCATATCTCATATTGCAAATCTCATTTGCAATAATTGTGGATTAATTCAATTGAATCACATCCAATTTAATTTTCTCTCAATCAATTTCTCCAATTAGCCCTAATTCAACAATTAGGCTAACCTATAGTTTATTATGAATCTCATTCACATTAAACTATATATTATATCATTCATATCTCATATAAATGACATAAATGCCCTTAAAGTGAAATTGAACACTTCAATTTCATACAAAAAACATTAACCCTTCTTTTAACCCAGATGGAGCCAACCGAGGGACCTAATGGACCTACAGTGACGGGCTCCAATGATCCGATATTAACCAGCCAAACTCTTTGACACGGTTAATCAACATTCATTAGCTACGGTAACACTCCACTATAGCCGTAGCTGCACTCCCGTCAGTGTAGAATATTACGTGTCCACTGATATAACCAATACCCATGAGTCGACCATTCACAGGTTGTTCGTAGACACGGCTGGGTCAAATTACCGTTTTACCCCTGTGTCTACCTCTTGTTCCTTAAGTCCCCACTGCTCCTCTAATGAACAACATATTGTGATGGTCCGAACATACACAACACCCTTCTCGGGCCAGTGAGAAGGTGGGCGCCCGTTGTCCAAGCCCTGGAAACAACACTTATGGGAACAACCTCTCTAGTTTCCCTAAAGGCTGGAACGAGTGAATTCCATCTCGCGTAGTTAAGTTCCCAGCTCCCTACTTGGTTCTGTCCCTGAGAAGATAGGCATGTTGGGCGAGTAATCGTGACCACCCTCACCCATACTAGTCAAAGAATGGACTCATGAGACGGGAGTTCGTAACACGCTCGTGATCAAAGTCGAGTCACTAATGGTCATCTACGAAGTTATTAGTCCTTACTGTCAACGGTGTTACATCAATAGGTCTAATAATTCATGGTTCGGTCTTGTACAATCTCATTGCACAGGATGCCCCCACTCGCATGTCAACTACATGAACGAGTCAGATCACCTCGTTTGTATCTAATACAAAGCGGGCCGCATCCACAATGTATTGTGGATTAGGTCTCCAACCATATCCATATATCGTGAGACCGTTCGTCATTAACTCGAACGTGATCCTCCCCTGTGTGTCCACTACACATCGTTCAAGTTCTAGTTCTCTCATAAATTCAATGACCCTGGAGCTTAGTTTATTGGAAAAGTTTATAAATATTGCGAGACACAAAGTGATGAAATGAATAACTCTTATTAATTTCAAACAATATATTACAAACACGAGATTAGGACAAAAATCCCAACAAACTCCCACTTGGACTAAGCTAGTGGAGAAAATACATTTCAAATGTACATAAATTACAATGAAGTAATACAATAAACTAGGGCATTGAATACCCGTTTACACATCTCCCACTTGCCCTAGTCGGGAAGCTCGAAGACCTAGACTCTCTAGGTGACCCACAAACACCTTAACAGTGAGGGGCTTTGTAAATGGATCGGCCACGTTGTGCTCTCGACGCGCTATCTGCGTGACCGATCACGTCTCCACGGTGCACAATCTCTCGTATCAGATGATACTTGCGCTCAATGTGTTTGCCTCTCTTATGGCTCCGAGGCTCACGCGAGTTGGCTACTGCACCACTGTTGTCACAGAACAGTGTGATCGGCAAGTTCATATTTGGAACAACTTCCAAATCTGTCATGAACTTCCTAAGCCAAACGACTTTCTTTGCGACTTCACAAAGCGCGCAACATACCCGCTTCCATAGTGGAATAAAAATGCATCCCTGCTTGATGCTTCGCCATACTACAGCTCATCCATTCAGAATGAAGGATGACCCCGAGGTGGATTTTCTAGAATCCTTATCGATCTGAAAATCAGAATCTGTGTATCCCGTAAGGATCAAGTCCCCACTCCCATACACTAAGCTGTAGTTCCGCGTTCTCCTAAGATACTTGAGGATTGCCTTTACCGCTGTCCAGTGATCTAATCTCGGATTGGGTGATATCTCATCGACAATTCCTCGCATGCATAATGGATGTCGGACCTAGTACACAACATGGCATACATGAGGCTCCCTACAGCTGAAGCATATGGAATCCGTCTCATATCCTCAACATCTTGAGGAGTCTTAGGACACTGATCCTTAGACAAGTGAACCTCATGCCTGAAAGGCAGCAATCCCTTCTTGGAGTTCTGCATCTTATATCTAGACAACATCTTGTCAATATAAGACGCTTGAGACAAGGCTAGCGTTCTGTTCTTCCGGTTCCGGACTATCATCCACCTAGAACATACCGAGCTTCTCCCAAATCTTTCATTTAGAATTGCGAAGCTAGCCACCTTTTAACGTCAGTAAGAAATTCTACCTCATTCCCAATGAGAAGAATATCATCCAAGTACAACACCAAAAATGCGACAGTTTTGTCAACGATTTTCTTGTAGACACAAGGCTCGTCGACATTTTGATCAAAGCCATAAGATTTGATCGTCTCATCAAACCTTATATTCCAAGACCTCGAAGCTTGTTTCAGTGCATAAATGGACCTATGAAGCCAGCAAACCTTTTGCTCTTGGCCTTGGGCGATGAACCCTTTGGGCTGGTCCATGTAGATGGTCTCATCAAGTTTGCCATTCAGAAAGGCTATCTTGACGTCCATCTGCCATACCTCGTAGTCAAAATACGCGACAATGGCTAGAAGGATCCTGATCGACTTTACCATGGCAACAGGTGAAAAGGTCTCCTCATAGTCAACCCCTTCAACCTGGGTAAAACCCTTTGCCACTAGTCGGGCTTTGAAGGTCTGCACCTTCCCATCTACGCCACGTTTACGCTTTTAGATCCATTTGCAACCACAAGGTTTTACCCCATCCGGTTGATCCACAAGCTCCCATACTGCAATTGAAGTACATAGACTCCATTTCTCGGTCCATAGCTTTAATCCACTCGTCTTTGTCAACATCAACCATTGCCTGATCATAGGTCAATGGATCCTCACAGTCATCATCAGGAGCGACAACTGAGGTTTTAGCTAAACCCATGTAGCGATCAGGCTGTCTCACAGCCCTCCCACTACGTCGAGGCATTCCCAACTCTTGGGAACGAATTTGACTAGACGTGCTAGGATCAACAACACTTGTTGACGTACTAGCCTTATCAGCAACTCTTGCTGATGTACTGTCCATTTAATTTAATACAATTTTACTCCTTGGTAAATGATCCCTGATTTGGTCTTCCTCTAGGAAAGTGGCGTTTGTCGATACAAGCACCCTATTTTCCCTAGGATCATAAAACATACCACCCCTAGTCTCTTTAGGGTAACCTACGAATAGGCACAATTTCGAACGGGGTTCCAACCTTTTTGGGTTTGACACCAACACGTGGGTCGGGCATCCCCAAATTCTGAAGTGATGTAAACTGCCTTTACGTCCACTCCAGAGCTCGAAAGGTGTTTCACAAACACTTTTCGACGAAACATTGTTCAAAATATAAACCGCGGTCTCCACGCTGCGTACTTCAAAAAGAATCGGGGGAGACGAGCATAGCTCATCATCGGCCGAACCATATCCAACAAGGTTCTGCTTTCTCCTCTCCGATACACCATTCTCTTTGTGGCATACCGGTACTGAGAGTTGGGACGTAATTCCGTGTTCTATCATATAGTCCCGAATTCGGTGTCCATGTACTCTCCACCTCGATCCGATCAAAGTGTTTTAAGCGATTTACCTAAGAGGTTCTCAACCTCGATCTTGTACTCCTTGAACTTTTCAAGAGTTTCACACTTCTTATGCATTAGGTAAATATACTCATATATACGAGTAGTCGTCTCATGAAAGACACAAAGTACTCATAACTTCGCCCAGAGCTTTAACATTCATCGGACCACAGAGGTCAAAATGTACTAACTCAAGAGGCTCTTTGGCTCTATATTATTTTTCCACTAAAAGGACGTTTGGTCATTTTGCCCTCAAGGCATGACTCACACACCGACAAAGAGTTTTCTTCCAACTCGTTTAGAAGTCCACTCTTCACTAGTTTCTCAATCCTATTGAGATTAATGTGGCCTAACCGAAGATGCCAAAGATAGGCATTTTCTTTTGGAGAAACTTTTGCTTTCTTAGTTCGTGTTTCATAGATTTTAAACAATTCAGTATTCAAAACACTTTTGACCGAATTGGGTTTCAAAACATACAGATTATTTTCAAGTGAAGCTAAACAAATAACATTCCCTTTGAAAGAAATAAACGCTTTATTCAATTCAAAAGAAACGGAAATACAATGTTCTATTAAGCAGGAAATTGAAACAAGGTTTCTAGTAAACCCTGGAACTATGTACAGATTGTCCAACAATAAGTACTTCCCGCCAAAGTTTAGCTTCATCGTGTGCGATCATTGCAGAGAGACAAGCTCCCGGATCCAACCCGTAGAGTCACTCTCACCCTCTTGCGTGGCCGCCAGAATCAACTCAAAAGAAGAAGAAAACGTGGTTAGTGGCGCCGAATCCAATATCCAGCAGAGTCACTACTCTCCACTAAACATGTTTCAGTCACAAGTAAATCACATTTACCTTGATTCTTCCTCTCGGCCAGGAATTTGGGACAGTTTCTCTTCCAGTGACCGCCCCCATTACAGTGGAAACACTTTCCTTTCTCTGCAATCTCCTTGACCTTCTTGCCCTTGTGGGCGGCAACACGGTCAGTTTTACCCCATCCTCTTCTTCCCTTTCGGGCGTGAAGGAGCAACAGGTTTCGTCTCAGAGGTCGAACCCCTGTGATAAGACCTATAGGCAACATTTGCCTCAGATTCCTTGACCTGTGCAAGGATTGGAAATTCTGTAGCTCATTGAGGAGGGTAGTCAGAGTGTAGCTAATTTTGTTCATAACAACATTGCTACGAAACTGAAGGAAACTCTTTGGAAGAGTCTCCAATATAAAACTGACCTGGCTCGACTCGTCTATCGAAGCCCCGTTCATCTCGGCCAGATGAAAGTGGGTCATCATGTCTAGAACATGTTCACGGACAGACGACCCCTCTTTCATCCGTGCGTTGAAAACGTATTTGAGCGAGTCATGCCGGACCTGAAAGGAAGGGCTTTGCCCAAACATTTCCGCAAGGACTCCATGATCTCCTTAGCGAAACCATCGGCTCATGCTTCTTTGCCAAGACATCGGACATCTTTGGTAATTATGTAGACCTTGGCCTTTTCATTGGCCCCGATCCAAATGATCGACGTGCGTGTCGCGAACACTTCGCGACGTGGTCGAGCCCGACATCTGAGGACACTCCTCAGATAGCACGAACTTTATGTCGTCTTGTACCAAAATTGTATTAATGTTGTTTTTTCAACTTTGGTAATTATCTCCCACTAATTTATCCGAAGCAAGTAAAGCTATTATTGCGCTAGACATTTTTAGCTGAAAAATAAGAAAAACCTTTGTATTAGTCTCGTAAAAAACTTTTGAAATCCAATCAAGTTTTAGCAAAAATGTTTCATGATCCCTAGGTCATTCAAAAATTTGCAATGATACCCTAAAGGTTTAGAATGACCGCATAGAAGGGTGAGCATGAACACTCCTCCTCTAGGACGAGACTTTCTCGATCAGACCCTAATCCCAGAATAACTCTTATTCCATTAGGCGTCCAATTACCATTGTTCGGTCGAATTCATTAACACTTAACGAATTCTATGAGTGTCACCCTAAATCTTTAAGTTTCCAAGCATCCGTCCAAACAATAGCCACCGAAGGGTGAACCAAGAAGGAAAACCAACCAGGAAACTGTATCCCTTTCGGGAATTCACGGTGTTCTGACTCCCATGATCAAGCCCTCCGAAGGGATTGTCTGGTCCAGGCCAAACTAGCAGGCAGATCATAGGCATCTCACGGTGTGAATCGAAAGAAGAGACCATGGGTCTAGTTTTCACAAGTCCCGCTCCCACTCACTATAAGTACTCTCTCCATCCACGATGATATTGATCTATACAAATGCCATCCGAAGGGGGACGCTCCCATTTGCGCCACGAGGCCGAGTATAGATCTCACGATGCGGACTTAAAGGAGATTTGTGGTTGCAAATTCAAATGTATCTCATACACTTTATTTCCTCCCACTCAGCACTTTAACTTTATTAGGTATTGACCTAGATAAACCGGCTAAAATTTACCTAAGTCTACCAATATAACTCTTATATGGTATTAACCTATGTTTATAATCACATTATTAACTTAGGTCTATGTGAGTAAATCAATTAACACTTAATTAACGACACTCACGAGAATATAACCTAAGAATCTCCGGACCGAATTCACTCCCAGGTCGGTTTCCAGGTAGGGGTGTTCTGCAAGCGTCAACTTAAATACCCCAGCCTTAGACAAAACCTTCCTTAGACAGAGTTACCTATCAGTCTCCATTCAAAGGTCATATTAGATTTCCTAAATTTCTAATCTTATTAGAAAATTAGAAAACCTAAGTCTAATTATTCAAGTTCCAAACACTTTAAAACTAATAATTAACTTAGGTTGCATACATTTCTATGTTATAGTACTTGATCATCCATCACATGAATAATACTATATACTATAACATAATATAATTCATCACATGAATTAAATGCATGAGCATGCTTTTAATTTAAAAATATAACACTTATATTAAATAAATTAAAAAATGCAAACATTATATTATAACTCTTATAATATAATCCTATCATGCATACTATATATTATAACTCTTATAATATAAATATGATGCATGAAATGTTTAACCTAAGGTGGGATTTTAAATCTATATGACATACATTATGCACATAGAAAATAATTAAAATATACATCTCATGCATAAAATAATTAAATAGCAAAAATGGACCGATTTCTAGCACCTAGGGGCAATTATTTAATTAAATAACATTAATATAACATTTATATTAATATTATTTAATAAAATAATTAAATAAGAAATAAATACATTTTATAAATAAAAAAAATAAATCGAAAAAAAAAATGCCCACGTTAAGGCTTGATCCCACGCCCCGCGAAATCGCGAAATGCTCCTCTCGCGTGCGGCGTTGTAACGCTGCGTGGCGGCGTGTAACGCTGTATCGCGTCTGGCGTCGACGTCGACGCGTTCTCAACGCCGGTGGCGTGGTAACGCTACAACCAGCGTTAGCTGGTAACGCTGCGCTGCAGGGCTCTCCGACCCGCAGGGCGGCGTTGAGACGCTGTTGCGGCGCTCTCGCGACGCGGGTGGGCGCGTCTCAACTCCATCGGCGAACGGCAAAGAAATACCTTTGCCGTTTCTTCATCGATTACCGCTGTTTCGCTCCGATTTCTTCACAGCAACACTTGCCACGAACGACACGGACTTACAGACTCGATTTATTTTCTAAAATGCCCAAAAACACGGGTCCTTTACATTTGATCTCATCAAACAGAAAATAAATCTAAAAGTGCCAAAAACCGAAACATCCATTATGCAAACCAACAATTTATCACATAAATCATGGCAAAATACCCACCAAAATTTAATAAAACAGTGCATAAATTGAAGAACCATCGAGATGGCTCTGATACCAATTGAAGGGAATTAGAATCCCGCGCAGCGGAAGACGATTGAATCGTCGAGGTATCAAAATGCAACTAGTGTTTATTAAAAAAGATCTAACACTTAGATCTAGGCTAAACATGCTTAAAGATGAAGAAATTTACAGCAAGAAGAGATCTTACTTACTTGTTGTAGATAAACTCAGCAAATTTCTTCCTCCAGTCACAAACTCTTCGTGCAACTCGATCTCAACGAAAACTTCTACCAAAATGATCTCGAACACCACCAAACGATCTTCTCGGTTGTTCTCTTTTGGAGAAGGGAAGATGGTGGGATCTTAGTTTTGGAGAGGGAGGAGATTTGAGAGAGAATTGAGAGAGTTCTTCTTCTCTTCTTTGATGAAAATCAAAAAATGAGAGATTAAGTTACAATCCTTCTTGCAAGAAGGGTTTATATAATGAAATTGGTGGAGTTAAAATGCCCACATAATTACCACTTTACCACAACTATAGGTTATGCAAATCTCATTTGCATAACCACATAATATAAGATATCTCATATCTCATATTGCAAATCTCATTTGCAATAATTGTGGATTAATTAAATTGAATCACATCCAATTTAATTTTCTCTCAATCAATTTCTCCAATTAGCCCTAATTCAAAAATTAGGCTAACCTATAGTTTATTATGAATCTCATTCACATTAAACTATATATTATATCATTCATATCTCATATAAATGACATAAATGCCCTTAAAGTGAAATTGAACACTTCAATTTCATACCAAAAATATTAACCCTTCTTTTAACCTGGATGGAGCCAATCGAGGGACCTAATGGACCTCTGGTGGACTGCCCATGATCCGAGATTAACCTGCCAAACTCTTTGACACGGTTAATCAAAATTCATTAGCTACGGTCACACTCCACTATAGCCCGTAGCTGCACTCCCGTCAGTGTAGAATATTACGTGTCCACTGATATAATCAATACCCATGAGTCGACCCTTCACAGGTTGTTCGTAGACACAGCTGGGTCAAATTACCGTTTTACCCCTGTGTCTACCTCTTGTTCCTTAAGTCCCCACTGCTCCTCTAATGAACAACATATTGTGATGGTCCGACCATACACAACACCCTTCTCGGACCAGTGAGAAGGTGGGCGCCCGTTGTCCAAGCCTTGGAAACAGCACTTAAGGGAACAACCTCTCTAGTTTCCCTAAAGGCGGGAACGAGTGAATTCCATCTCGCGTAGTTAAGTTCCCAGCTCCCTACTTGGTTCTGTCCCTGAGAAGATAGGCATGTTGGGGGAGTAACTGTGACCACCCTCCCCCGTACTAGTCAAAGAACAGACCCTCGCAGACAGGAATTCGTAACACGCTCAGGATTCAGGTCGAGTCACTAATGGTCATCTACGAAGTTATTAGTCTCTCATCACAGCGGTGTTACATCGTGAGGTCTAATAATTCACGGTCCGATTTTTTGTACAATCTCATTGCACAGGATGCCCCCACTCGCATGTCAACTACATGAACGAGTCAGATCACCTCGTTTGTATCTAATACAAAGCGGGCTGCATCCACAGTGTATCCAGGATTAGGTCTCCAACCCTATCCATATATTATAAATATTGCGAGACACAAAGTGATGAAATGAATAACTCTTATTAATTTCAAACAATATATTACAAACACGAGATTAGGACAAAAATCTCAACATCAACGATCTTACGTTTTCAACGACCCTGACGCACTTGATCACACCACTAAGTCTTCTCCGTTGTATCTCTAGGAGAGGGAGGATGGTGGAATTCCTTTTGGAGATTGGAGATTATGAGAGAAGAAGTGAAAAACACTTTTTTCACAAGAGAGAGCACTAAAGTTTCTTTTCTTAGGAATGCTTCAAACAAAATGTTCATCTTATGCACATGTTTATAGGGAAATAGGGTAGAAATTACCATCCTATCCCTATATTGCTCTTATTATGTATTTGCAAATCATATTTGCATATTTTCATAATCATAAGGTATCTCTCATTTTAGCGTATAGCTTATTGTAAATCAAATTCTCATTAAACTATATCATATCAATTATATCACATATAATTGATATATCTCCTCATATATGAAATTGAACACTTCAACTTCACTCCAAACTTTATACCCTCAATAATTCCATGTTGAGCCAACGGAGGGACCTAATGGACCTACAGATCATGAGCTCCAATGGTACGAGATTAACCGATCAAACTCTTTGATCAAATTAACCAACATTCATTAACTACGAGTCAGTCCACTATAGACTCGTAGTTGCTCTCTCCTCACTGTAGACTGTGTTTTGTCCATTAATATAATCAATACCTGTGAGTTGACCCTTCACAGGTTGTTCGTAATCACAGCTGGGTCAAATTACCGTTTTACCCCTGTGATTACCTCTTGCTCCTTAAGTACTACTAATCCTCTAATGAACAACATGTCTATGGTTCTACCATAAACATAATCCCTCTTAGGCCAGTAAGAGGGCGGGGCCCCGTTGTTCAAGACCTGGATTCAGTTCTTAAGAGAACAACCTATCTGATTCCCTAATTCAGGAATGGGTGAATTCCATCTTGCAGAGTTAAGTTCCCAACTACCTACAAGGTTTTGTCCCTGAGAAGATAGACATATTGAGTCGAATACATGCCACTTTCACCCATACTAATCTAAGGACAAACCCCCATAAGAAGGAGTTCGTAACTTGCTCAGGATTTAGGTCAAGTCACTAATGATCATCTATAAATTATTAGGCCTATCATGTTAACGGTGTTACACTAGTAGGCTAATAATTTGTAGTCTGGTCTTGTATGATCTCATCATACAGGATACTCCCACTCGCATGTCTACCACATGAACGAGTTGGATTACCTCGTTTGTACTAAATACAAAGCGAGTTGCATCCATGTTGTTACCAGTATAAGGTTCTCAACCTCATGCATGTACCATAGACCATTTAGGTTATATATTTGAACATAATCCAACTTGTGTCCACTACACATTTGTTCAACATCTATCATTATAACCTTGGAAGATAGTTTATTGGATTTAGGTTTATGTGCGAGAATATAATAAATAACTCTTTATTTATTTGAATAACATTATTTCAAAACTTCACTTGTTTAGGGCATAAACCCTAACAGGTTCGATACTCTATAATACTCCAGTTTATATTACTTCGATCACGTGCACTTGCGTGTCTACGCACGATCAGTACGTTTACCTAATGCATCGCCAGTCCGAAACTCTTGAAAAGTTCAAAGAGTACAAGACTGAAGTTGAGAACCAGGTAGGTAAAACGATCAAAGCACTTTGATCGGATCGAGGTGGAGAGTATATGGACACCGAATTCCAGGACTATATGATAGAATTGTTGGGTTTTATGCCCTAAAACTCGTAGTTTGTAAATAATATTCTAATTATCAATAAAGAGTTATTGTTTATCATTATTAACTCTATTGCCTTAATTAACCCTAAATCCAATGAACTAACATCCAAGGTTGTAATATGTCTCTTAAACTAAATGCAGTGTACATATAAGAATCTCAGATCGAGATACAACCTAAAGGGTCTATAGTAAGAGGATAAGACTTGGGTACCTTACCCTGGTAATACTATGAATATGACCCACTTTGTATGTGATACAAACACAGCGATCCTAACGTGTTCGTGTAGACGACATGCGAGTTGGGACATCCTATGTGATGAGATTTCATAAGATCTGACCACAAAGTAGTAACCACAAGGTGTAGTTCTGTTGACTAGTTAGGTTTATATTTTAATAGGATGACCTAGGCAACTTGATCTCAATCCTAAGCAGGTTACGAACTCCTGTTTGTGAGGGATCGTCCTTTGACTAGTATGGGTGAGAGTGGTTCGAGTCGCCGACTCAATAAGCCTACCTTCTTAGGGACAAGACCGAGCAAGCAACCAGAGACTTAACCTAGCAAGATGGAATTCACTCATTCCCGCCTATTAGGGTAAGTAGATGAATGTTCCCTTAAGTGGTGTCTTCAGGACTTGAACAAAAGGCTCAACCCTCTCATTGACCCGATAGGGACTTCTATTTTTTGGTAGGACCACAAACAGGTTGTTCATTAGAGAAGCACTGAGAGTTAAGGTAAAAGATGTAACCTAGGGGTAAAACGATAATTTGACCCAACTGGTATTACAAACATTCGTAAAGGATTGACTTGCTGTTTTTGGTCAATATCCGTGGACACAGAAACATATCTGCAGTGAGAAGAGTGCAACTGCGGGACTTTAGTGGAGTGTTCCTGCAGTTAACGAATGTTGATTCGGAGGTTAATGAGATTAATCGAATAATCTCGTATCGTTGGAGCTTTTGATCTGTAGGTCCATTAGGTTCACCTTTTAGTTCGTAAAGGGTTCTTAGATCATTTGAATTTGAAGTGTTCAAATTCAGTTAGGGAATAAACACTAATGGATAAAGATACATTATAATATAAAGTTTTAGATCTTTATATTATAAATTTAATTTGAATATGATTCATATTAAATTATATGAGAGAATTAAATATTTGAAAGAGTTCAAATATTAATTTAAATGTGAATGAGATTCATATTTAAACTATAGGTTAAAATTTTATGTGCATAAGATGTGCATTAAAACTATAGGTTAGAGGGAAAATTGATTAAATTTGATTTAATCTAAATTAAGTATATGATATTTAATTTAATATTAATTAAATATGATTTAATTAATTAAGTATATTATTTAATAATTAATTTGATTATTTATTAAATAAATAAATAAATAGTGAGAATATGTTTGGAGGACACGTTCCCCATCTCCCCTCTAACTCCCTATCGATAGGGAGTGGAGGAGGTGTCCCTCTGGCCTTATCTTCTCGATGGTGAAGAGAAGAAGATTGATCCATCGCTCAAGCAATTGAGAATTGTTGTAGAATTCTCTTTGTCTCTTAAAACTCAAAATTCCTCTTCTAATAGTTGGAGCCTTCCAACCAACCCTTGGTCTAAGAACTCAAAGGATAGAAGGTTAACTCTCGTGGTAGTGTCCTTTTGGAACAGAGGAGAAGTTTTTGGTTGTTGTGGTTGCACTATACAATTTTGGAGAAGTTAGGAATTGCAGTTGATAGTGAGACTACAAAGATAATCAAGTTTATCCCTTTAGTCTAGATTGTACAACATGTTAATTTAACTTTAATCCATGCTTTATTTGAAATTTTCTTATCTCTGTATTTTGGTAATGTATTGGGTTTTGAAGTATACCAAAACAATCAAGTAAAATTCGATCTCAATTTCATGTTTCCGCTGCTCATGTGAATTCGATTCCATTCAATTGGTATTAGAGCAATGCTTGCTTTGTTTTGGTTGAAACAAAATTGCATTTGTTAGGTGGAAAATTGCATTTGGTTTGGTGTTAAACTGTTTAGGAAAATTTGGCCTTAGAGTTTTTATTTGATTTGATAAAATTGATGTAAAGGCCCCTATGTTTTTGGGCATTAAAGTGCATTATCGAGTTTGTAAAAGAGTCCTTGAGTCGTTCATGACAAGTTTGAGGCCATTCGGATGAGATTCGGGTGCAAATTAATTGATTGGAGCTGTTGTTTTTCGAAAAAGAAGCTGCTGGCAGAAACTGTTGCGTTGCAACGCCTCCTGTGGCATTGCAACGCCATTCATCAGTGTTGCAATGCTGGAGAATGACGTTGCAACGCTAATGATCCCTATCGATAAGGGATCTGTGGGATAGCAGCATTGCAACGCCATTTCATGGTGTTGCAACGCTAGCACGATGTTGGACGCGGGCGCGAGGGAGGCGGCGTTATAACGCTTTCCTCGGCAACGCGTCGTGGCGATGGTGATTGATAGAGTAGGCTTGTCGGCGAAGATTCGAGCAGTTTGGGTCGTTGTTGTTGGTCCGGTTCGAGCGGTTCGACTCCGATTCAAGCTGTTTTGTACCGTTTTGTAATAAGTTTAATGTAATTATGATTTTTTGGGGCCAAAAATTTCCGGTTTAACGACTATTTTCTTTATGAATGTCATTTAGAATTATTCCCACATTAGAATAAGCATGTTCATGCATTTTATCTATATAAATGTTATATGAAAATGATGAAAATCCATGATTATTTTTCATGAGTAATTAGTTATAATTGTTATAATTCAATTATATAAAAAATGAAAAGCATGGAGCATGAAATTACTTAGTTTGATATAAAGTGTTATATTATTTAAGTAATTTGCATGATTCAAAGAGTTGAATGGCAATGTATTTCCAATTAGAATTTAATTGTTGGAAATTTCATATAGTTCTTTGTCATAGGTTAATTATTAAAATTTATAAAAGTTATAAATGAATTTTAGAAACTATAACCTATAACAAAGAAATGCATGCAAACATAGGAACTTGGGTAAAATGAAATTAGTTTTAAAATGTTTAAAATTAATTAGACCTAAGTTTAATTTCTAATAGGATTAGAAATTAGTCTTACATAGTGTTTTAAATAGTTTAAAATATAGTAGGACAATAGGACATTGGTTATAAGGGAACTCTACCGGTGATGTTCTGTCTAAGGTTGGGGGTAATTAAGCTGACGGTTAACGGAACACCTCTTACCTGGGAACTGACCTGGAGCCTGAGTTGAATTAATCATAGTCCTGTTAGTATGCATTATATCTAGGTAATTAAAATGTTTATTTCACCTAGACATAAGCTTAAAAGACCTAGTTATAATAGTTATAATAGACATATACTTAGATAGATTCTATTAGCCGGAATCCAACTAAGTTAAACATATACCCTAAATTTAGGAACTTCAGTGGGTGAAAACGAGATGTTCGTATGAAGTTTACTCTCACATCCTCAAGAGTTCACACTGTGAATTCTATGCTCGGTCACGCGACGTCAATAGGGCGTCCCCCTACGGTAAGTGTTTACATGGTTCAATACCAAGGTGAATGAGGGAAGTCTTCATAGTAAATGGGAGTATGACGCATGTCAACGTATCCTACGGTCTCCTCCATTAGGTCGCACCGTGAGATTTCTATAGTCCGCCTGCTAGGTTTCCATGGAGCAACCAATCCCTATGGAGGGTCTGACTATTGGGATCGAACACAGCGAACTCTAGAAATGGATAGGGTTTCTTAGGTAATTTACCAATAATTGTCTTTCTTAATAGTAGCATGTTGACTCGGACCTATTAGATCTGAAAATGGTAGAGTCACATTTACGAGATAAGTTAAGTTAGTTAGCGAGTCCTTGACGAAATAGACGGTAGCTAAGAATCATTGGGACATGAGATGTTCTGGTAGTAAGAATTAGCTGAGATAGTCTCAATTCAGGGAAGGAGTGACTGACCATCCGACAATGGCTTTTGTTCTAAACCCTTGAAGTATCGTTGCAAAATTAAGGGTTTAATTTAAACACTAGAGTTCTTAATAATTTTGCTAAATTTGATTGGTTTTTTAAGTGTTAAAAGGCATAACGAATTAGAACTATTTTGTAATTTCAGCATGTCGTCCTTAATTATAGCCTCACTCAAAAGTGAACGTTTAACTGGCGAAAACTATACTACGTGGAAGTCCAACCTGAATACGATTCTGGTTGTTGACGACCTTCGGTTTGTATTGCCTGAGGAGTGTCCTCAAGTCCCTGCTCGAAATGCTCCTCAAACTTTTAAGGATGCGTATAACCGCTGGATCAAGGCCAATGACAAGGTCAAGGTTTATATTTTGGCTAGTGTTTCTGAAGTTCTAGCCAAAAATCACGAGGGCATGTGAGATCATGAGTTCATTGGAGAACATGTTCGGACAACCGTCTGGACAGCTTCGGCATGAATCCCTCAAGTACGTTTATAACTCTCGTATGAAGGAGGGAACATTGGTGAGAGAACACGTTCTCGATCTGATGGTCCACTTCAACGTGGCAGAAATTAACGGTGCGGTCATCGATGAGTAAAGTCAGGTGTCGTTCATCCTGGAATCTCATCTGAAGAGTTTCCTGCAATTCCGCAACAATGTGGTGATGAATAAGATAGAGTACAACCTGATTACTCTCCTAAACGAACTGCAAACTTTCCAGTCTCTTATGAAGAATAAGGGGCAGGTAGATGGAGAAGCAAATGTGTTTGCCCATTTCAGAAAGTTCCAAAAGGGTTCATCCTCTGGAACAAAGTCTTGCAGCTCCTCTTCTTGCCTTAAGAAGATCCAGAAGAAGAAGAAGAAAGGAGGGAAGGGGAAAGCACCTGTCGTTGCTGATAAGGGCAAGGGAAAGGCCAAGGTTGAAGACAAAGGAAAGTATTTCTACGGCAACATGGACGGGCACTGGAAGGTAAATGTGAATTGCTTGTTCTTGAAACATGTTTAGTGGAAGTAATGACTTTACCTAAATTCTTGATTCAGGAGCGACTAACCACGTTTGCTCTTCTTTACAGGAAACTAGTTCCTTCAAAGGAGCTCGATGAGGGTGAGATGACGCTCAAGTTCAAAACGGAAGACGTCGTCTCAGCTCGTGCAGTGGGAGATGTGAAGCTGTTCATTAGAGATAGATTTTTATTTTTGCAAAATCTGTATATAGTTCCTAAAATTAAGAGGAACTTAATTTCTATCTCTTGTCTAATTGAGTCTGAATATTATATTTCCTTTTTAAGTAATAAAGCGTTCATTTCAAAGAAAGGTGTCAATATTTATTCTGCCAAATTAGAAAATAACTTATATGTACTTAAATCGAACCAAACTAAAGAAATTTTAAATAATGAGATGTTTAAAACTGCAAATACTCAAAGTACAAGGAAAAAAGTTGCTCCTCAAAATAATACCTATCTTTGGCATCTAAGACTTGGTCACATAAATCTCAAACGGATTGAGTGATTAATTAAGAATGGACTTCTAAACAAGTTAGATGATGAATCTTTACCTCCTTACGAATCATGTTTGGAAGGAAAAATGACTAAGCGACCTTTTACTTGAAAAGGTTATAGAGCCAAAGAGCCCTTAGAACTTTTATATTCGGATCTTTGTGGTTCAATGAGTGTAAAAGCTCGAGGAGGGTTGATAACTCGCCATAGGAGAGTTATTTTACAAGAATTTCAGTGCTTAATCAACTTGAATTGCATAGAATTCATTGAGCTTCATGTTATTTTATCCCTAAATTATGAATGTTAGTTGAAAATCTTGAATTTAAGCATTAGGTTCTAAAAGAATTAATTTTGATGATTTTGTGCTTTAATTTAAGAAATTTGGAGAAATTAGCTAACAAGTAATTAAAGACCGCAATTTGAGATTTTTCTTAACTTTTACATATTTAGTTTGATTTATGATTGATAATGATGTATGAGGATTTTTCTGTGTGCAGGAGATGTGTAAAAGAAAAAAATTACAAAAACCCATAAGGGCATTTTAGACATTTTACCCGAAGGGCAAAATGGTCTTTACACCCTAAATAGTGTGTTCGTAATTATCAAACTAGGGCAACATCTCCTTGTGATAAAAGGAAAAGAAAAGGGGAGCTGCCATGTGCGTTTTTGCCAAAGGAGAGTCTTTGTTTTGCTGAAGCAATCGCGAAAGAAGAATTTTGTAGGGCGTTGTTACAGCAAGGCCGAAAGAGAGGAACGAGAGGAGCAGTGAGAACACGGTGGTTGTCGTCAATTGCTGAAGTAATCGTGAGGGGAGACTGAGGTTTGACGTTTTGCACTGACAAGGTCGGGGAGAAAAACGGGAAGGCATCGGAGAGCCATCCACCCTACCTTGCCAAGCGATCGGAAGAAAGGCGCCGTTGTGCTTGGCCCATCGATTCTTTGAAGAAATCGCGAAGGAGGACCGAGGAGCTTGTTGTGCGCGTAGAGTGCGAGGATCGCCACTATTCTTGCGCAGCATTCCGCGCGCGTGGTGAGTGTCGGCTGAGCATTGCTGAAGTAATTGCGTGGCCTATGTGTAGCGATGTCCGGACGCTCCATTCATTTCAAGCAATCGTGGGCACTGACTTCGAAGGGCTTAATCCGAGACTCCCCCTTTCTTTGAAGCAAAAATACTTTGTGCCACGTGTAACCATTCCAATCTTGAAATTGCTCTCGTTATTATTTGTGTTAATTGTACGGTTTTGCTTGATGCTTTTCATTAATTAGGAGTCAATTTGCTCTGCGTTTTAGCCTAATTGTGTGTGTTTGTTTTGATTGACATTTTTATACGATTCCATTGATTAGTGAAAAGAATGTTTAACCTTAAGTTGTGTAATTTGACTCTAATCATGAGCTAAATTCTCCTAGGAACGGGTTAAGTTGTTCTTCAATGTATAAATTGTAATAAATTAATGGTTGATGTCATAGTTGAATTTATGAGATTTTAATGTTTACAACGATGCATGAGGGTTAAAATTTGGCCACTTTAACTTCTCTTTAAATTCATGAACATGGAAAAGCTAGTGAATTAGGAAATTAAAATTTCATTCTAGGATCTTGAGTTAATTAGGGATAATTAACCCATCTGGAACCTTTAAATCATGAGCGTAATTTAGGTCTCAATTGGGAAATTGTTGGTCTTAAAATTTAGTGATTTTGGAAAAATTCACTTGATCACATGTGTAGGTAAATTCAAGGCATCAACCACATATTTGTTATTCTAATTATACATGAAACTTCAACTTAACCCTAGCCTATCTCTCAATCTAAAAGCCCTAGTTTTCTCTCGTTTAGTTTATGTTTTTAACGTTTTCACGTACTTTGAATTATTGCATTAGTCTTCGTTATACTTAACTCATCCAAAAAACAAGATAAAAAAAATCAAATTCTATTATTGCATTCACTTATTTTTTAACACAAGTTTGCATGCCCATTGCATTGCACCAAAAAAATAATGAGACAAATTTCTAGGACACTCATTGATTTAGATTCTACTAGTCCTCGTGGGATCGATACTTTTCTTATCACTTGCTGCACTGACCGTGTATACTTGCACGTCAAAGGAGAGTCAGAGTCTCATCCTAGTTGCATTACTTTAGGACACCTGACATTTTTTGCATCAAGTTTTTGGCGCCATTACCGGGGAATAGCTTTGCATCTTATCTATGAGTTCTGTGAAATTTTCTTTACTTTTGAGTTTTTTTTTTTTTTTTTTTAGGATTAGTTTCTTTTTCATAATATTGCTTGAGTTGGGTTTTTCTGCATTTCAGGTACTTGAGGATAGTTTATGAATGTGTGTAAATCGATTAGAGTTTGATTTTGACCCCGAAATAGATAGGACCTTTAGGAAGCGGTTTAGAGAGCAAAAATTAGCCATGGCTAACCAGAATAATTCTAGAGACCCTATTGATCCTCTAGCCCAACATCATAACCCTTGAGCACCCCAAGATGTTAGAGACAATCCACTTTTTAACCTTCCGGCAGGGGGTCCTACCAATGTGATAGAGCTAGCCAATGACCGAGAGCGAGCCATTAGGACCTATGTTAACCCCTTAGTGGATGAATTGAATCCAGGGATAATCAAACCTGTTATACAAGCTACTTCTTTTGAGCTAAAACCAGTTATGTTTCAAATGCTCCAAACGATTGGGCAGTTTCATGGCTTACCACTGTAGGACCCCATCTCCATTTGAAATCATTCCGGGAGTAAGTGATTCCTTTATCATGCCAGAGTCTCTAGTGATGCCATTAGATTGAGCTTATTCCCTTATTCCCTCGGGGATCTTTGCAAAGAAGCTGGTTGAATTTCGCCAGCAGTCTGCAAAGAGATTCACAAACTCTTTGGCAGAGAAATTCCTAGTAAAATATTTCCCACCCACTAGGAATGCGAGATTTAGGAATGAAATAGTAGCTTTCCAACAGTTTGATGAGAAAACCCTAAGCGAGGCCTGGGAGAGATTTAAGGATCTTTTGCGTAAATGTCCCCACCATGGATTGCCTCACTACATCCAAATGGAGACATTCTACCATGGTTTGAACACCTCCACTAAGCAAGTAGTGGATGCCTCTGCTAATGGAGTTTTGTTGGCCAAAACTTACAATGAGGCCTATGAGATATTAGAAAGGATCTCATCCAACAATTGCCAGTGGGCGGATGTGAGGATAACTTCGGTAGGAAAAGCAAAAGGAGTCCTTGAGTTGAACACGTTGAACTCAATAAATGCTCAAATCTCTTCTATGGCTTCCATGTTGAAGAATTCGACTATGGGTAACGTGAACCAAATCTCTTCCAATGCTCCAACCCCATCTTTTACACCTCAAGAAAGTTTAGAATCCTGTGTCTACTGCAGTGAGGGACACACCTTTGAGTTCTGCCCTAGTAACCCTGCATCGGTCTGTTATGTAGGAAACTCAAACCAGGGTCAATCTAGGAATAACCCATATTCGAACACCTATAACCCAGGATGGAGGAATCACCCAAATCTATCTTGGGGAGGCCAAAACAGCAATGCCCAAGCCCCTCAAATGCAAACTAGAGTGAATCAACCACCTGGTTTTAGGAATCAAGGGTATCAGAATTATGGGAATCAGAACTCCGCCCTTCAACCACAACAGAAGGCTACACCCTCCCAGCAAGTTTCAGGTGATTCTCTAGAAAGTTTGTTCAAACAATACATAGCTCGCAATAATGCTATTTTAGCTCGCAATGATGCTATTATTCAGAGTCAACAAGCTTCTCTAAGAAATCTTGAAATGCAAGTTGGCCAATTAGCAAATGAGCTAAAGGCAAGGCCACTGGGTACTCTCCCTGCAGACACAGAAATCCCAAAGAGAGATGGGAAGGAACATGTTCTAGCAGTAGAATTAAGGAGTGGGAGAATTTTAGGAGAGGGTAGCTGTGAGAAACCCCAAAGAGATGAGCGAACTGACCCTGTTGATGAGGAAGGGCGAGATGAGAAAATTGTGGATCCAAAACATCGGGGAACCGATGGGATTGAGGATAAACCAGAATCTCAACAAGCCTCAACTTCCAAGGAAACAACAGTAGTAGTGCCTGAGTTCAAACCACCTCCACCACCCTATCCTCAAAGACTGAAGAGGAAATAGAAGAAGGAAGCCCATTTTGAAAAATTCCTGGATATGCTAAAGGAGGTCCATATCAACATACCACTGATTGATGCGTTGAAGCAAATGCCCAACTACTTGAAGTTTCTCAAGGACATCTGTTCTGAAAAAGAGAAGTTCCAAGAGTTCAAAGTGGTATCGTTGAGTGAGGAGTGTAGTGCGGTGTTCAAAATTAGGATACCCCATAAGGAGAAGGATCCTGGATCTTTTACCATGCTTGTGTCTATTGGTGGAAGACAGTTAGGGAGGGCGCTATGTGATTTAGAAGCTAGCATCAACTTGATGCCTCTCTCTATTTATAAGGGATTAGGCATTGGGGAGGCGAGGCCCACCACGAAGTGACCTGCTGGCTAGCAGAGATAGATCCATAGCCTACCACCTCGAAGGAAAAATAGAGGACATCCTGGTCCAAGTGGATAAATTCATATTCCCAGCGGATTTTATCATCCTGGATTATGAAGTTGACAAGGATGTGCCTATTATCCTAGGGCGACCTTTCCTGAAAACAGGAAGAACTGTGATAGATGTTCATGCAGGGACCATTAAGTTGAGAATGAATGATCAAGAGGTCCAGTTTAGCATCTATGATACAGTGAGCTATCCTGATGGGACATAGAGTTGTTCTGTAATTCATGTCTTAGATGGAGTTATTTCTGAAACCGCCAGCGAAGAATTGAAAAGAATCCATGAGATGAGATTTGGAGATCTGAGAGAAAGTGAGTTAGAGAAGTCAGGAATAGAGGAGTTGACCCAGGGTTTGGAAGAACTAGCAGAAATAGCAAAGTTCAGAAAAATCTTTGAGTCATTAGATTTGAAGGAAGGAGAGAGACCTTCTATGATACCCTCAGTTCAAGAACCCCCAACACTAGAACTGAAACCCTTATCCCCAGCACTTAAAGTATGCATTCTTGGGTGATAAGGAAACTCTTCCCATTATCATATCAGCAAGTCTACCCCCTAAGGACGAACAGTTGTTGCTTAATGTCCTTAAGCAACACAAGAAGGCCATAGGATGGACTCTAGCTGACATTCAAGGGATTAGTCCTTCTTATTGCATGCACAAGATTACCTTAGAGGAAGGGACTTTCAGATCCATAGAGCCCCAGAGAAGACTTAACCCAGCCATGAAAGAAGTGGTGAAGAAAGAAGTCATTAAATGGCTGGATGCTGGAATTATCTACCCCATAGCGGATAGCGATTGGGTGATCCGATCCAATGTGTTCCCAAAAAGGAGGGATGATGAGAATTATTAATGAAGCCAATGAAATCATTCCTTCTAGGGTAGTGAGCGGTTGGAGAGTCCAGTATGGACTATAAGAGGCTAAACAAGGCCACCAGGAAAGACCATTTCCCTCTCCCGTTCATAGATCAAATGTTGGACAAACTGGCAGTTCAAGCCTTCTATTGTTTCCTTGATGGTTACAGTGGTTATAACCAAATAACCATTGCACCACAAGACCAAGAGAAAACAACATTTACATGTCCATATGGTACCTTTGCTTTTCGAAGGATGCCATTTGGACTATGTAATGCTCCTGCGACCTTTCAAAGGTGCATGATGGCGATTTTCTCTGACTATGTAGAAGACATCATGGAGGTTTTCATGGATGACTTCTCGGTCTTTGGAAACTCATTTGAGGTTTGCTTAGAGAATTTGGGGAAAGTACTTCAGCGTTGTGAAGAGACACACCTAGTTCTAAATTGGGAAAAGTGTCACTTCATGGTTAGAGAGGGGATTGTGTTGGGGCATAAGATATCATGCAAGGGAATAGAAGTAGATAGAGCGAAGATTGAGATTATTGAGAAATTGGAACCGCCCACAAATGTCAAGGGAGTGAGAAGTTTCCTTGGACATGCGGGGTTCTATAGAAGATTCATCAAAAATTTCTCAAAAATCTCAAAGTCACTGTGCTCTCTCCTGGAAGTCAACAAGCTTTTTATATTTAGTGAGGAGTGTCTCCATGCTTTTAATGTCCTCAAGTCAGCCCTAGTCACTGCACCTATTATGTCTTCACCTGATTGGCAACTGCCATTCGAGTTGATGTGTGATGCAAGTGACTATGCTGTGGGTGTTATGCTAGGACAAAGGCAAGAGAAGGTAATACATCAAATTTATTATGCGAGTAAAACTTTAAATGAAGCTCAGATGAACTACACAACTACTAAAAATGAGTTGTTAGCAGTAGTCTTTGCTTTTGAAAAGTTTAGGCCATATCTGGTTGCTACTAAGGTGGTGGTCTACACAGATCATACTGCCATTAGGTATTTGTTGGCAAAGAAAGATGCCAAACCTGGGTATTACTTCTGCAGGAGTTTGAAGTGGAAATCAAAGATAAAAAGGGTTCAAAGAATGTGGTGGCAGACCATTTGTCTAGGATTGAGAATTCTGAGCCTTTACCCTCACACTCCCACATAAGGGATGACTTCACGATGAGCAACTCTTGTTAGTTGGTGAGGTCCAAAATACCAACCCCTTGGTTCATGGACTATGCCAATTACTTGGCTTGCAATATCCTTCCCCGATTTGTCAAAGACAAATGAAAAAAGAGATTCTTGCATGACTCCAAATTTTTTCGTGGGACAATCCATGTTTATATAGGCGAGTGTGTAGATGGTATGATTAGGAGATGTGTGACTGAAAGCGAGATACCATCTATTCTCTCGAGCATTGTCATTCGTCCCTTTATGGAGGCCATTTTGGTGGCCAAAGGATCTATAACAAAGGTATTCGATCAGCTATTATTGGCCATCTGTCTTTAAGGATGCCTATGTTTTTAGCAAGACATGTGATACATGCAGAGGAGAGGTAATATAGGAAGAGAGAGGAAATGCCCTTGACATACATCTTAGAGGTGGAGCTCTTTGATGTTTGGGGATTGACTTCATGGGCCCTTTTCCTCCCTAAGGGGAATTTGTATATCTTAGTGGCGATGTAGATTATGTCTCTAAGTGGGTAGAAGCCATGGCGTGTCCGAATAATGACGCCAAAACAGTGGTCAGATTCTTGCATAGGCACATATTCACGAGATTTGGGACCCCTAGAGTCTTAATCAGTGATGAGGGCTCTCATTTTGTCAATAAGGCAATGAATACCCTCCTGGCCAAGTATAATGTAAAGCACAGAATCTCTCCACCCCGTACCATCCACAAGCTAATGGACAAGCTGAAGTGTCCAATAGGGAGATTAAAGGAATCCTTGAGAAGGTTGTAAAACCTCAAAGAAAGGATTGGTTCGTCAGGCTGGATGAAGCCTTGTGGGCTTATAGGACCGCCTTTAAAACCCCCATTGGAATGTCCCCATATAGACTTGTGTTTGGTAAGACTTGTCACCTACCCTTAGAATTAGAGCATAAGGCATTATGGGCCTTAAAGGAACTCAACCTAAATCTAATTGCTGCAGGAGATCTGAGGCTACTTCAATTGAATGATTTGGATGAGTTTAGGAGATTTTCTTATGAGAATGCAAAGCTTTACAAAGAAAGAACTAAAGCTTGGCATGATAGGAGACTCATTCCAAAGACTTTTGAAGTAGGCCAAAGATTTTTATTATTCAATTCCCGCCTCAAACTTTTTCCTGGTAAGCTTAGGTCTAGATGGTCAGGCCCCTTTACAGTTATCGAAACTCTCTCCTACGGGGCTATTAAGCTTCGATGTGAGCAGGATGGAAGAGAGTTTCTTGTTAATAGGCAACGTTTGAAACACTATTGAGGTGAAGACTTCCAAAGGAACATGTCCGCATGGAAGTTGAGTGATGATGAAGTGTAGTGAATCCTTCTATAAAAAAAAAAAAAAAAACTTAGCTAGGTTGTTTTCTTTTTTCCCTTTTATTCGTTGTCTATGCATGATAGGAGATTTAGTTGTTCATATGATTCTTGATCCAGTTGTTTCATGTTTTGCTCTTTGTTTTATCATATATAGTTAATCTTTGATTAAGTGTCGTTAGGATGTAGAATTGAAGCACACAAAAGGTTAGAGGTAGGATTCTTTCTCCCCTTGCTCGATCACCAAGCATGATTGTTCATTTCGTATGGCTGAATTAAGTACAATTTTTTCCCCTATTGAAAACTTTCCAACATACTAGTATAGGTTAACTTGTGTTTTTAGTAGAATAAAAGTCTAAAGCATGTGAATTTTCATTGTAGCATGTAATCTAGGATGAATGGAAGCATGTGAAAAGCTAGGATACAATTTTCTCTATTGTTTTAGGATAATAAAATTCCTAGTTTGATGCTTCCATTTAATTTTTAATTGCATGTCTTAAAAAGAATGAGTAAATGTTGACTTTATGTTTTTTTTTTTTTTTTGTTTTGCAGGTTGACCTATTTTAGGTTAGATGTTTTTGCCCTTTAGGTTAGGTAGTTGGATAAAGGATAGGAGTTAGTGGAAAAAGGAAAAAGAAAGAAAAAAAAAAGTTACTTTTGGGATTAGTCGTTTTTTTTAGGGTAAAAGGGAATCCTAGGCTTGGAACCTAATGAAACTTGAGCTAGGAGAAACCAATCGAGATCGAAATCTAGTTTAGGAAGAGTCTTTCTTAGCTTAGGAAGCTTGTTGTCCATTCCTTAGAATTTTTCTAGTACCTTTCTCTCTTTTGCTTCATATTTAATCATGTGGCTACGAAGAAGCAAAAGCAAGAAAGAGGCCGAAAAATTTAAGAGTGCAATGGTAGAAGTGAGCCAATCCAATCCTAGATCGTCCACCCATTCCTCCTCTTCCTCGCGGAGTAAAGGAAAGCAGGTGGTTAGTGAATGGCCCTTAGAGGATGCATATCCTTTGGAGGCCCCTGAACCACCGGCACCTAAGTCTAAAGAGAATAAAGAAAAGAAGAAGAAAGGGTACACTAAGGAAGACAATCCCGAAGTGATGAAGGAGGTATTGTATGAGGAAGATATCCCTAAGAGATTTATCAGTGAAAGAGCAAAAACAAAATATGAGAAGTTGAAGAAAAGAGCTCTTTTGCTAGAGAGAGGTTTCAACCTATGCTCAAGAGAGATTCCTCCTTTCCTATCCCAAAAAATATAGCAAATCTAGGTTGGGAAACGTTTTGTAAAGAACCTGAGGCCGCCATCCCCACCATAGTTAGGGAGTTCTATGCGAACATCTATCTAGAAGAAAGGGTATCCATAGTAAGGGGTAGATATGTTCATTGGGACACGGATACCATTAACTCCATGCTCGAATTGCGTTGCCAACTTTACGGTAGGACAAACGAGTTGTTAATGGCCACATCCGACACTCAAATGAATGCCGCCCTAAGAACAGTAGGGATCAATGGGGCGAAATGGATGGTAAGCTCAACGGGAGCGAGGACTATGTTAGCTTCCTATTAGCTCCTGAAGCACACATGTGGCTTCCTTTCGTGAAGTTGAATCTCATGCCCACTTCGCATGATTCAACGGTCTCGAGGAGTCGAATCATGCTTCTTTATGCCATCCTCTCTGAATTGCAAATCGATGTAGGAAACCTAGTAGCTAGGGAAATAGAAGGGTGTGCAAAGAAAAAGAGTGGAAAAATCTTCTTCCCTAGTTTAGTAACCTCTCTTTGCATTAGGGTCGGGGTTCCTTATTATATTTGGAAGGATAAAATCTTAGCTAGCGGGCCTTTAGACACCATTATGGACCATCACACCCAAGTTGGTTCAAATAAAGGAATGAAGTTAATGGTAGGTATGGACCAACTCATACACCAAAACAATGTGATGATGAGCATGATGCACCATATGTAAGATCAATCACATTGTTATTGGGAGTATGCCCAAGAGAGAGACTTAGCCCACCGAGCCGCTATGCAAGCCAATTTTCCAAACCCTACCCAAATTTCCCCGAATTTTCGCACTCCATTTTGCAGCCTTGGATGCAGTCGGGTGATGATGAAGAAGATGAGATGAACAACGTGGAGGAGGAGGAAGCCCAAGAAGAGGAAAACGAGGAGGATGACTACTAGAGCAAAAGAGGGAGACCTTGTTCCCTTTTCTCTTTAGTATTATGAATTGTTTTGCTTGTTGTCTTTTCCTTTATAATTTGTTGTTGCCCTTTTTGCAATTTGTTGATTTATTTCCCTTTTTATAAGCATATGTAAGTTTTGTTGGTTGTAATGGTTTCTGCTGCGAATTCTTTGTTATTTACTTGCTTTAAGACTTCTAAATATTCTGTTTTGACTACTGAAATCCATATTTCGTGTTGATTGGTTATGCATGATGTAGGTAGTTGATCTACTATGTTTAAGCAAGTAGAAATAAAAAAAAATGGTTGTTGTCCCTTTTATAAAAACTAAGTTTCTGCATGTTTTTAATGGTAAAAAGTATGTTGTCTTCTGTAGAAACTTGGTGAGAAACTCGTTAAAACTGAAAAGTTAAAAAAAATCTTAGGGTTAATGAAAATAAGAGTTGTTGCTTGTGTTTAAGGCAAGAGTATGCTATCTTGTTTGGTGTTTCTCAAGGTCAAGCTTGTCATTAGGGTTCTTTAGTGCGCTTATGGTTGGTGTGTCAATCAAAGTAGTTAGGATTCATCTCCTAGGCTAAAAAGTTCGAAAGCTAGAAGCCATGACAAGTTAGGTAACTCATACATTTTTTAGAATGCTCCAAAATGAGTAAACTCCAAATTTGTGATCATTTCAAGTTTGGGGGAGTTACCCGACCTCCCTAACTCAATGAGGACATTGAGTACTCTAAGTTTGGGGGGAAAGGTAAATTCTTCGTGTTTATTTTTAAGGAAAAAAGAAAAAAAAGAGAAAGAAAGAAAGAGTGTGCAAACTTTCCATTTCCCTAAAACTTTGTTGGGCTAGAAAAAAGATGTTATTTATTTTGTTATTTAGAGTCAGTTCAGGTAACTTGGTGCTCGATGCCAGGAGGTCTGGGCACTAACCATGCTGGCCTCTTGGAGCGAAGGTATCAAGCAAGTAACCTGTACCCATTGCTTAGGTGTGCTACGCTAACCACGTGTGCCATTCTAAGAACTACAGGAGAACCTCATTGCTTAGGTGCGTTGCGCTAACCACGTGTGCCATTCTAAGAACTACGGGAGAGTCGCAAAAAAAAAATAAAAAAATAAAAAAAACAAAACAAAACTAGCCCTAAGTTGTGTTTAAGGAAATGGAGGGGGTAATGTACATATTTGTTTTAAGAATATATATATATATATATATATATATATATATATATAATAAAATAAAAAGGAATGATCATGAATTTGAAGACATGCGAGTTTTGGATTGTGACTTATCTTTAACTATGGGTTGCCTAACTTGAATGATTAGGACTATAGTGATTGAGCTTGAGGGTAGGTGCTAGATCCTAGTTGGTTTGCTCTTGGTACTAAGACATAAGTGTTATGTAGGAAACTCTGGATGAACCACTTAGAAAGCATTGAATGAATAGTAACTTGCAACTTAAAGCATAAGTCTTTAACTCTTGTACAGTTAACACAATTGATTTGAGTCTTGGAAGGTCTTTAAAATTTTTAGGGAATAGAACTCATTGAGGACAATGAGTAGTTCAAGTTTGGGGGTTTGATAACTCGCCATAGGAGAGTTATTTTACTAGAATTTCAGTGCTTAATCAACTTGAATTGCATAGAATTCATTGAGCTTCATGTTATTTTATCCCTAAATTATGAATGTTAGTTGAAAATCTTGAATTTAAGCATTAGGTTCCAAAAGAATTAATTTTGATGATTTTGTGCTTTAATTTAAGAAATTTGGAGAAATTAGCTAACAAGTAATTAAAGACCGCAATTTGAGATTTTTCTTAACTTTTACATATTTAGTTTGATTTATGATTGATAATGATGTATGAGGATTTTTACGTAATGTGGGAGATGTGTAAAAAAAAAATTACAAAAACCCATAAGGGCATTTTAGACATTTTACCCGAAGGGCAAAATGGTCTTTATACCCTAAATGGCGTGTTCGTAATTATCAAACTAGGGCAACATCTCCTTGTGATAAAAGGAAAAGAAAAGGAGAGCTGCCATGTGCGTTTTTGCCAAAGGAGAGTCTTTGTTTTGCTGAAGCAATCGCGAAAAAAGAGTTTTGTAGGGCGTTGCGACAACAAGGCCGAAAGAGAGGAACGAGAGGAGCAGTGAGAACACGGTGGTTGTCGTCGATTGTTGAAGCAATCGTGAGGGGAGACTGTGGTTCGGCGTTTTGCTACAGCAAGGCCGAGGGAAGAAAAATGGGAAGGCATCGGGAGAGCCATCCACCCTACCTTGCTGAAGCAGTCGGAAAAAGGTGCCGTTGTGCTTCGCCCATCGATTGCTGAAGCAATCGCGAAGGAGAACCGAGGAGCATGCTGTGAGCGTAGGTGCGAGGGATCGCCCACTTTATTCTTTGCGACATTCGCGCGCGTGGTGAGTGTCGGTGAGCATTCTTTGAAGCAATTGCGTGGCCTGTGTGTAGTAGTGTCCAGACGCCCCATTTGCTGAAGCAATCGTGGGCAGTGACTTCGAAGGGCTTAATCCGAGACTCCCCCTTTGCTAAAGCAAAAATACTTTGTTGTCACTGTGTAACCATTCCAATCTTGAAATTGCTCTCGTTATTATTTGTGTTAATTGCACGGTTTTGCTTGATGCTTTTCATTAATTAGCAATCAATTTGCTCACTGTTTTAGCCTAATTGTGTGGTTGTTTTGATTGACATTTTTATACGATTCCATTGATTAGTGAAAAGCATGTTTAACCTTAAGTTGTGTAATTTGACTCCAATCATGAGCTAAATTCTCCTAGGCACGGGTTAAGTTGTTCTTTAATGTATAAATTGTAATAAATTAATGGTTGATGTCATAGTTGAATTTATGAGGTTTTAATGTTTACAACGATGCATGAGGGTTAAAATTTGGCCACTTTAACTTCTTTAAATTCATGAACTTGGAAAAGCTAGTGAATTAGGAAATTAAAATTTCATTCTAGGATCTTGAGTTAATTAGGGATAATTAACCCATCTGAAACCTTGAAATCATGAGCGTAATTTAGGTCTCAATTGGGAAATTGTTGGTCTTAAAATTTAGTGATTTTGGAAAAATTCACTTGATCACATGTGTAGGTAAATTCAAGGCATCAACCACATATTTGTTATTCTAATTATACATGAAACTTCAACTTAACCCTAGCCTATCTCTCAATCTAAAAGCCCTAGTTTTCTCTCGTTTAGTTTATGTTTTTAACGTTTTCACGTACTTTGAATTATTGCATTAGTCTTCGTTATACTTAACTCATCCAAAAAACAAGATAAAAAAATCAAATTCTATTATTGCATTCACTTATTTTTTAACACAAATTTGCATGCCCATTGCATTGCACCAAAAAAATAATAAGGAGACAAATTTCTAGGACACTCATTGATTTAGATTCTACTAGTCCTCGTGGGATCGATACTTTTCTTGTCACTTGTTGCACTGACCGTGTATACTTGCACGTCAAAGGAGAGTCAGAGTCTCATCCTAGTTGCATTACTTTAGGACACCTGACATTTTCTGCATCAAGGGTACGGATATTTCATCTCTTTCATAGATGATTATTCGAGGTATGGTTTTCTGTACTTAATGCATCATAAGTCCAAGGCTCTTGAAAAGTTCAAAGAGTATAAGGCTGTGGTAGAGAATGCATTAGGGAAAACCATTAAACACTTCGATCCGATCAATGTAGAGAGTATATGGACTTGAGATTTCAGAACTATTTGATAGAACATGGAATCCAGTCTCAACTCTCAGTACCTAATACACCACAGCAAAATGGTGTATCAGAAAGGAGAAATAGAACCTTGTTAGACATGGTTCGATCTATGATGAGTTATGCTCAGTTGCCTAACTCGTTTTGGGGTTACGAAGTAGAGACTGCGGTTCAAATCTTGAACACTGTTCTATCAAAAAGTGTTTCAGAAACACCTTTTGAGTTGTGTAAGGGGCATAAACCTAGTTTACAACACTTCAGGATTTGGGGTTGTCCGGCACATGTATTAGTGACAAACCCGAAGAAATTGGAACCTCGTACAAGATTATGCCTATTTGTAGGCTATCCCAAGGAAACGAGAGGTGGTATTTTCTATGACCCACAAGAAAATAAGGTGCTTGTATCGACAAACGCCACTTTCTTGGAGGAAGATCACATGAGGAACCACAAACCACGTAGTAAGTTAGTATTAAATGAAGCTACAAAGGAGTCAACAAGAGTTGTTGACCAGGTTGGACCTTCATCAAGAGTTGATGAAGAAGCTGACACATCGAGTCAGTCTCGTCCTTCTCAATCGTTGGGAATTTCTCGACGCAGTGGGAGGGTTGTTTCCCAGCCTGACCGCTACTTGAGTTTAACTGAAACTCAAGTTGTCATACTGGATGACGACGTAGAGGATCCATTGTCATATAAACAAAGAATGAATGACGTAGATAAGGACCAATGGATCAAATCCATGGACCTTGAAATGGAGTCAATGTACTTCGATTCAGTTTGGGAACTTGTAGACCAGCCTGAAGTGGTAAGACCCATAGGGTGCAAATGAATCTATAAGAGAAAAAGAGATACAACCAAAAAGGTACAAACCTTTAAGGTTAGACTTGTAGCAAAGGGTCTTACCAAAAGGAAGGAGTTGACTATGAGGAAACTTTTCCCCCTGTTTCTATGCTTAAGTCAATTAGGAAACTCTTGTCCATAGCCGCATTTTATGACTATGAGATCTGGCAAATGGGCGTCAAGACTGCCTTTTTAAATGGTAATCTTGACGAGAGTATCTATATGTGCCAGCCTGAAGGGTTCATAGCCAAAGGTTAGGAGCAAAAAGTTTGCAAGTTGAATCAATCCATTTATGGGTTGAAACAAGCATCCAGATCTTTGAACATAAGATTTTATACTGCAATCAAGTCTTATGGCTTTGACCAAAACGTTATGAGCCTTCTGTTTACAAGAGGATTATCAACGACAAAATAGCTTTCTTAGTACTTTATGTGGATGATATCCTACTCATTGGGAATGATGTAGGATACCTAACTGACATAAAGAATTGGCTAGCGACCCAATTCCAAATGAAAGATTTGGGAGAAGCGCAGTTTGTTCTTGGGATTCAAATTTTCAAGAATCGTAAGAACATAACGCTAGCTCTATCTCAAGCGTCCTATATCAACAAAATGTTGATATGATATTCGATGCAGAATTCTAAGAGGGGGTTATTACCTTTCAGGCATGAAATTCATCTGTCTAAGAAATAGTGTCCTAAGACACCTCAAGAAGTTGAGGATATGAGACGTATTCCCTATGCCTCGACAGTAGGTAGCTTAATATATGTTATGCTATGCACGAGGCCAGACATTTGTTATGCAATGGGAATAGTCAGTAGTTACCAGTCCAATCCAGGGTTAAACCACTGGACCGCAGTTAAAAATATCCTCAAGTATCTCAGGAGAACGAGGGACTATACGCTTATGTATGGGTCTATGGATTTGATCCTTACAGGATATACTGGTTCTAATTTTCAGACCGATAAAGATTCTAGGAAATCCACATCGGGATCAGTTTTCACCCTTAACGGGGAGCTATAGTGTGGCGTAGAATCAAGCAAGGATGCATCGCCGACTTCACCATGGAGGCAGAGTATGTAGCTTCTTGTGAAGAAGCTAAAAAGGCTGTTTGGCTAAGAAAATTTCTTACTAATTTGGAGTTTTTCCAAATATGGAATTTTCCATCACCTTATACTGTTTCCATCACCTTATACTGTGATAATAGTGGTGCGGTAGCCAATTCAAAGGAACCCCACAACCACAAGCGAGGGAAACACATTGAGAGGAAGTATGACCTTATACGAGAGATAGTGCAACGAGATGTGCCGGTCACGAAGATCGCTTCGAAGCACAACATAGTTGATCCGTTTACAAAGACTCTCACGGCTAAAGTGTTCGAGGGTCATCTGGAGAGTCTAGGTCTACGAGACATGTACATAGGATAATCTAGGCAAGTGGGAGATATGTAAATGGGTATATGGATGCCCTAGTTTATTGTATTTTGTATCTTTGTAACCACTATTTTAGATTGTAATGTACCCCACTAGAGTTTCAGTTCAAGTGGGAGTTTGTTGGGTTTTATGCCCTAAAACTCGTAGTTTGTAAATAATGTTCTAATTAAATTAGTAAAGAGTTATTATTATGACCTAGGCAACTTGATCTCAATCCTGAGCAGGTTATGAACTCCTGTTTTCAAGGGGATTGTCCTTTGACTAGTATGGGTGATAGTGGCCTGAGTTGCCAACTCAATAAGCCTACCCTCTTGGGGATAAGACCGAGCAGGCAACTGGGGACTTAACCTAGCAAGATGGAATTCACTTCTTCCCCCTATTAGGGTGAGTACATGAATGTTCCCTTAAGTGGTATTTCTTGGACTTGAACAAATGTCCCGACCCTCTCATTGGCCCGAGAGGGACTTCTGTTTCTTGGTAGGACCACAAACAGCTTGTTCATTAGAGGTGCACTGGGACTTAAGGTAAAAGATGTAACCCAGGGGTAGAATGATAATTTGATCCAACTGGTGTTATGAACATTCGTGAAGGATTGACTTGGTGTTATTGATCAATATCAGTGGACAAAGAAACATATCTGCAGTGAGAAGAGTGCAACTGTGGGACTTTAGTGGAGTGTTCCTGCAGTTAACGAATGTTGATTAGGAGGTTAATGAGATTAACCGAGTAATCTCGTATCGTTGGAGCTTCTAATCTGTAGGTTCATTAGGTCCACCTTCTAGCTCGTAAAGGGTTCTTAGATCATTTGAATTTGAAGTGTTCAAATTCAATTAAGGAATAAACACTAATGTATAAGGAAACATTATAATATAAAGTTTTAGAACTTTATATTATAAATTTAATTTGAATATGATTCATATTAAATTATATGAGAGAATTAAATATTTGAAAGAGTTCAAATATTAATTTAAATGTGAATGAGATTCATATTTAAAACTATAGGTTAAAATTTAATGTGCATAAGATGTTCATTAAAACTATAGGTTAGAGGAAAAATTGATTAAATGTGATTTAATCTAAATTAAGTATATGGTATTTAATTTAATATTAATTAAATATGATTTAATTAATTATATTATATTATTTAATAATTAATTTGATTATTTATTAAATAATTAAATAAAAAAATAAAATATGGGAACGTGTCAGGAGGACACGTTCTCCACCTCCCCTCTAACTCCCTATCGATAGGGAGTGGAGAAGGTGCCCCTCTGGCCTTATCTTCTCGATGGTGAAGAGAAGAAGGTTGATCCATCGCTCAAGCAATTGAGAATTGTTGTAGAATTCACTTTGTCTCTCAAAACTCAAAATTCCTCTTCCAATAGTTGGAGGCTTCCAACCAACCATTAGTCTAAGAACTCAGAGGATAGAAGGTTAACTTTCATTGTAGTGTCCTTTTGGAACAGAGGAGAAGTTTTTGGTTGTTGTGGTTGCACTATACAATTTTGGAGAAGTTAGGAATTGCAGTTGATAGTGAGACTACAAAGGTAATCAAGTTTCTCCCTTTAGTCTAGATTGTACAACATGTTAATTTAACTTTAATCCATGCTTTATTTGAAATATTCTTATCTCTGTATTTTGGCAATGTATGGGTTTTTGAAGTAAACCAAAACAATCAAGTAAAATTCGATCTCAATTTCACGTTTTCGCTACTCATGGGGATTCGATTCCCTTCAAGAACATGGAATTACGTCCCAACTCTCGGCGCCTGGTATGCCACAACAGAATGGTGTATCGGAAAGGAGAAACAGGACCACGTTGGACATGGTTCGGTAGATGATGAGATATGCTCATCTCCCTTACTCGTTTTGTGGTTACGTAGTGGAGACTGCGACATACATTTTGAACACTATTTCGTCGAAGAGTTTTTCTGAAACACCTTTCGAATACTGGAATGGACGTAAAGCTAGTTTACGTCATTTCAGGATTTAGAGATGTCCGACCCATGTGTTGGTGTCAAACTCGAAGAAGCTGGAATCTCGTTCGAAGTTGTGCCTCTTTGTAGGTTACCCAAAGGAAACGAGGGGTGGTCTATTTTTCGATTCTAAGGAAAATAGGGTGTTTGTGTCGACAAACACCACATTTCTTGAGGAGGACCACATAAGGGATCATAAACCCAGGAGCAAGGTTGTATTAAACGAAATGGACAGTTCATCAGCAAGAGTTGCTGATGGTGCTAGTACGTCAACAAATGTTGTTGATCCTAGCTCGTCTAGTCAAGTATGTTCTCAAGAGTTGAGAATGCCTCGACGTAGTGGGAGGGTTGTGAGAAAACCTAAATGTTACATGGGTTTGGTTGAAACCCAAGTCGTCATACCTGATGATAACTGTGAGGATCCATTGACCTATGATTAGGCAATGAATGACATTGACAAAGACGAATGGATTAAAGGGACCGGGAAATAGAGTCTATGTACTTCAATTCCGTCTGGGAGCTTGTGGACCAACCGGATGGGGTAAAACGTATTGATTGCAAATGGATCTACAAGCGTAAACGTGGTGTAGATGGGAAGGTGCAGACCTTCAAAGCCAGACTAATGGCAAAGGGTTTTACCCAGAGAGAAGGTGTTGACTATGAGGAAACCTTTTCTCCTGTTGCCATGGTAAAGTCTATTAGGATCCTTCTGGCCATTGTCTCATATTATGACTATGAGGTATGGCAGATGAATGTCAAGATGACCTTTCTGAATGGCAATCTTGACGAGACCATCTACATGGACCAACCCAAGGGGTTCATCACTCAAAGCCAGGAGCAAAAGGTTTGCAGGCTTCAAAGGTCTATTTATGGACTGAAACAAGCCTCAAGGTCTTAGAATATAAGGTTTGATGAGGCTATCAAATCTTAAGACTTTAATCAGAATGTTGATGAGCCTTGTGTCTAGAAGAAAATCATCAACAGTATTGTCGCATTTCTTATATTATATGTGGATGGTATCCTACTAATTGAGAATGATGTAGGTTTCCTTATTGATGTTAAGGAATGATTGGCTTCCTAATTCCAAATGAAATATTTAGGAGAAGCATAGTATGTTTCAGGTATCCAAATAGTCCGGAATCGAAAGAGGAAGACGCTAGTCATGTCTCAAGCATCTTACATCGACAAGATGTTGTCACGATATAACATGCAAAACTCCAAGAATGGCTTGCTGCCTTTTAGGCATGGGGTTCACTTGTCTAAGGAACAGTGTCATAAGACACCTCAAGAGGTTGAGGATATGAGACAGATCCCTTATGCTTCAGCTGTAGGGAGCCTGATGTATGCCATGTTGTGTACTAGGTCCGACTCTGTTATATAGTTGGGATTGTCAGTAGGTATTAATCCAATCCAGGATTAGATCCCTGGACAACCGTAAATGCAATTCTCAAGTATCTTAGGAGAACGATAGACTACATGCTTGTGTATGAAAGTGGAGATTTGACTCGAACAGTCTACAGTATATGGAGTGGACACACAGGGAGGATCACGTTCGAGTTATTGATCCGAACGGTCTACAGTATATGGATAGGTTTGGAAACCTCATCCTGACAACACTGTGGATGTGACCCATTTTGTATTAAATATAAACGAGGTGATCCATCTCGTTCATGTGGTTGACATGCGAGTGGGGGCACCTTGTGCAATGACATTGTACAAGGCCGGACCGTGAATTATTAGACTTATTGATGTAACACTGTTAACAGTATAGGACTAATAAATTCGTAGATGAACATTAGGGACTCGTCCTTAATCTTGAGCGTGTTACAGACTCCTGTCTACGGAGGTCTTTCCTTTGACTAGTACGGGTGAGGGTGGCCTGTGTCGCTCTCCCAATATGCCTATCTTCTTGGGGATAGAACCACATGGGGAGCTGAGAACTTAACTACGCAAGAAGGAATTCACATGTTCCCGTGCTAAGGAAACTAGAGGGGTTGTTCCCCTAAGTGTTGTCTCTAGAGCTTGGACAACGTGGCCCCACCCTCTCACTGGCCCAAGAGGGATGTTGTTTATGGTTGGACCATGCAACAAAGTTGTTCATTAGAGGAGTAGTGGGACTTAAGGAGCAAGAGGTAGACACAGGAGTAAAACAGTAATTTGACCCAACTGTGACTACGAACAACCTGTGAAGGGTCGACTCACGGGCATTGGTTATATCGATGGACACAACTTGTCCTACAGTGAGGAAAGTGCAACTACGGGCTATAGTGGAGTGTCCCTGTTGTTAATGAATGTTGATTAACCGGGTCAAAGAGTTTGATCGATTAATCTAGTATCATTGGAGCTCATGATCTGTTGGTGCATTAGATCCCTCGGTTGGCTCAAATTAGACTAAATGAGGGTTTACAGTTTGGAGTGGATTTGAAGTGTTCAAACTCATTAAAAGGGTATTTATGTCATTTACATGTGATATGATTGGCATAATATACAGTTTAATGTGAATGAGATTCATAATAAACTATAGTATAGCCTAATTAATTAATTATGGTTAATTTAGAGAAATTGATTTGAGAGAAATTAATATTGAATAAGATTCAATTTTAATTCTCCAATTATGCAAATGTGATTTGTATAATAAGGTATGGGATACCTTATATTATGTGATATGCAAATATGATTTGCATATTATATAGTTGTGGTATTTTGGTGAATTGGTGGAGTTTTGAACTCCACCACACACTATCATAAATAAGTGCTTCGAGAAGCACTTGGTATTCATTTTCTTGCCATTTTTTGGAATTCTATCTCAAAGTGCAAGACAACTCTCTCTCAACTCTCTCTCAAATCTCTACATACTCTCCAACCCCAAAATCTAATGGGAATCCCACCACTCTCTCCATCCTCCCAAGAACAACCGAGAAGATCAAGTGGAAGTGTCCGGTAGATCGATTCGTGGTTCGTGTTGGAAAGATCGTTGGATCGAGAGATCGTGACCGGAGAAGGAAACGAGAAGAAGAGTTCTTCAAGAGGTAGGTTCTCGAACCTTTACTTTCTGTTTTTCTTCTCAAAAGCATGTTTAATCTAGAATGTATGTTGATTCTTTCAATTTTAAGAAAATTAGAACAACAACGAAATAACGACGATTCACATTGCACTTCCGCTGCGGGAAATCCATTCCCTTCAGCATGAGCGAGAGGTGAGAGCGAGTGGGCGTTACTGTGAGCGAGATGCGAGAGCGAGTGCAAACGCGAGCGTTACTAATCGCTCACGTTCGAACGTATGCGGGCACTTCTGATGTTGTCATTGGGTGTAAATTGGAGTGTCGGGTCAAATGCCATTAAATCATTAAAAAGATGCCTTCCGTACAAAAATCCCTTCCTTTTTTTTATTAGGATTGTTATGCTTTTTCGGTTAATCTAGAGTTGCAAAATTCTCTTGGGTTCGTTTCGCATTCGAACTTTTATCGTCTTTACTTTTTCTTATTTTGGGATATTTGACTAAGTCCAAATTTCACCCATAACATGAGTGATATTTCAATAAATGTTTTTGGATATTGATTTTGTTTTTGAATTCAATGACATTTAGATTGAGAGATTTAAATCTCTAATCTCTTGATTGAAGATACATGTTAATTACCACTAAGTTATGCTCACTTTGAAGTGACCGATATCAATTAAGTACTAAAAAAATGAAAATATCAATTAAATTCTCATGTAACATTGAACCCTTGATTTATGAAAATATTGATATATCAATGGATACTTAATTCCTTATGATATGATATATTGCTTCTATAAAAAGAATTTTATTTACATAAATTAAGAAAAAATATCGATTTTTATCTTTGAACTTGGAAGATGAATCAATTTTTATTCTAAAGTCTCAAGTTCATCAAACTAAATCCTAGACATATATAATTATTTTAATTTTTACCTTTCTGTTAGAATTTCATTTTGAAGAATAATTTAAAAAATATCTATATATATTCACTTCACCTTCATAATACTTTGTACCTTTTATTAGAGTTTCATTTAATTTGAAGAGTTACTAAAAAATTATATATTCTCACCTGCATATTTCTTACCTTCTATTAGAGTTCCAATTGAAAGATAAATTAGACCTAAATTGGTCGAAATTGGTGAGGTTTTAGAAGATTTATTCAATAATTAATCTTCTCCATTGATTTTCTCAAACATAATCTTATGCACTAAATTTTTATGACTTGGGCTAAATTATAAAAATACCTCTCAACTGAACTTTCAAAAGTTTCATTAATACTTTTGAATTTTCAAAAAAAGCTAAAAGATACCCATACCGTTAGTTTCGTTAGTGTTGAATGGAAACCATTAGAACTTTGTTTCAAAAATGCCCATGAACTTTTAAAAGTTTCATTAATTCCCTAAAACTTCAAAAGAAAATTAAAAAATACTCTTACCGTTGGTATATGGAAAGAAATTGTTATTACCTCGTTTTAAAATATCCCTAAAATTTTAGGAGTTGTATTAATACTCTCAACCTTAAAAAAAAAAGTAAAAAAACGTTCTTACCTTAGTATATCAAGAATGAAAAACACATATCTACGCCCTATTATCTCACTCTTCTATTTCTTCTCTCTTAATTTGCTTCAATTTATGGTCTAACACTTCTTTATTTTCCTCTTTTCTTGCCCTTCTTTTTCAATACTATCTTTACTCTCTTTTTCAATTTTTCAATCTCTAAATCTACCTCATTCAATCAAGCTATATAGGCTATAACAAGAAAAAAAGAGAATAATGGAACCACTAAAGAACCTTAAGACTTTGGATTTAACAAAGGTTGTACATTAGTAATTTGAGTCAGTGCATTTAGGTTTAGTAGATAAGACATGTTGAGAATTTGTGTCATAATTTTGAGGATATCTGGTGAGAGGGAAAAGAAAGAAAAGGTGGTATGTTTTACGATCCTCAAGAGAATAAGGTGTTTTGTGTTGACAAATGTCACATTCTTAGAGGAAGACCACATCAGGAGTCATCAACCTCGCAGTAGACTAGTATTAAATGAACTTTCCAAAGTCGCTATAGATAGAGCTAGTTCATCTACTAAAGTAGTAGATAAAACTAGTACGTCTGGTCAGTCACATCGTTCTCAAGAGTTAAGGATACCTCGACATAGTGGGATGGTTGTTCATTAGCCCAACTGTTACTTGGGTTTATCAGTCCAATCCTGGACATGATCATTAGACTGTCGTTAAGAATATCCTCAAGTATCTTAGGGGAACGAGGAACTACATGCTCATGTATGGTGCTAAGGATTTCATCCTTATTGGATACACTGACTCTGATTTCCAGACCGATAAAGATACAAGAAAATCCACATCGGGATCAGTGTTCATTCTGAATGGAGGAACAGTAGTGTGGAGAAGTGTGAAGCGAAATTGTATTGCAGACTCCACAATCGAAGCTGAATATGTAGTTGCATGTGAAGCAACAAAGGAAGCAGTATGGTTGAGGAAATTCTTGAAAGATTTGGAAGTCGTTCAAATATGCATCTGCCTATCACCCTATATTGTGATAATAGTGGTGAAGTTGCAAATTCAAGAGAACCAAGAATCTCACATTATTGATCCTTTTACAAATACCCTCATGGCTAAAGTGTTTGAAGGTCACCTACAGTCTCTAGGTCTACGAAGTTAGTAAACTAGGACGAGTGGGAGAACTTTTGGGTATATGCCCTAGTTCATTATATTCATATGCTTATTGTACTCATATGTTTCTCATTTCAATTCAACATTGGGATATTCCACTAGGAGTTTTAGTCCAAGTGGGAGTTTGTTGGATTTTATGTCCTAAAACTCGTAGTTTGTAATTGATAAACATTTTTTGTGTTTCTTTTTCGATAAAATTGTTATTGAATTAGTATACCATAATCTTGAATCCAATAAACTAAGGTCCCGAGGCTATTTAATGTACACTTGAACTTTATGTGATGACGTAAAACATGGATCAAGTTCGAGTATATAGCCTAAAATGGTCTATAGTATAGGGATAAGGTAGGACACCTTATTCTGGGGACACTATGGATGCGACCAACTTTGTAGTTAGTACAAACGATGTGATCCTGAATCGTTCATATAGAGATATGTAAGTGGGGGCATCCTATGCAATAAGTTTGTATAAGACTGGACTACGACTTAGTTACTTTTGCTTTATAACACCGTTTACTGTATAAAACTGACTAATTTAATTTTTATGACGTAAGTAACTAGATCTCAATCCTGAGCTAACTATGAACTCCTGTTTATTCGGGATTATCTTTACATTTGCATGGGTGAGAGCAGCTCAACAGCGCTGACTCATTAAGCCTCCCATTTCAGGGGTAAGACCGGGTAGATAGCTGGAAACATAGAGTGCAAGACGGGATTCACTCCTACCCGACTCTAGGGATAGTAGATAGGTTGTTCCCTTAAGTGTTGACTTCGGAACGAGAACAAGGGGCCCCACCCTCTCACTAGGCTGAGAGGGACTAGATTTGTTGGTTGGACCACAAATCAATTGTTCTATAGAGGTTTAGTGGGACTTAAGGAAAAATAAGTGTTCTCGAGGGTAAAACGGTATTTTAACCCATCTGAGACCACAAACAACCTGTGAAGGATTGACTTCATCAGTTTACGGTTATATCGGTGTGGCGAGTAAATATATCTACAGTGAAGGGAGTGCAACTACGGGACTTTAGTGGAATGACCCGTTAGTGAACAAATAATGATTAATTAGGTTAAAGAGTTTGACCGGTTAATCTCGGATTGTTGGAGCCCTTGATCTGTAGGTCCATTAGGTCCCCCTTTTAGCTCATATGGATCAAACTTAGAACATTATGTTGGATTAATTCAAATTGTTCGAATTAGGAAATGAGTTTTAAACCGACAAGTATATGTGATATAGCTATCGATTTTTGTATGACACAATATATTCAAATATGATTTGAATTTCAAAAATATGAATGTGGATTCATGTTCGGGAGGTCAAAATTAGTCAAGAGGGTAAAAATCGTAAAAAGTCAAAGGGTCGACTTTTTGGCTCGGGAAAGTCAAAGTTTGACTTTGACCAAATGGAAAAGACTATTTTACCCTTGACTAGAGTTAGTGGAATTATCTAACGTTTTGTTGGACAATCCCACTAACTTAAGTGAGCTATGTATAAACTTTATAGAATGACACATAACCTATTTTAGTTAGTGTTTTGTGAGGTGTTGTATTTTGGTGAGCTTTGACATGCATTTGATGCATGTAATTGCTTTATAAATAGGATTGTTTTTAAAACAAAGGGTTCCTCTTGCTGAATTTTTAATCTTTTCAAAATAAGTCTCACCAAAAAGTACTTGTTTTCCTTTCCTCACATAAAGCTTTGAACCACTCATTCTTCCTTTTCAATCCTTCATTCGTCGGGACCCACAACCCGGTTCTGAGTCCAGAGGATAGCAAGGAAGCTCTAGTAGTGGTCCGGTTTGTGTTTGGTTTGTGCTTTTGGAAGGAGATCGTGAAGAAATCAAGCTACAAAGGTTGTACTTTCTTCCCTTTTTAGTTCACTATTTTTGGGCTTCTTTACATGTTAATTTATATTAACTTAGATGCAATTAGAGTGTCATTACATCATTTTTCCACTGCGTATGTCTCGTGTTCCATCATGTTGATGGAGATCTTATCTCCATGAGCAGCGGAAATGTGTTTTAAGATCGAAATTGCTTGTTTATTTTGGTTTATTAGAAATACCAATACATTGAAAAAATACAGAGACAAGCATTCATTCTAATCTAATTAGAGCATGAAACTAAACATGCAAACATAGGCATGTTGTATAAGTTCTAAACTAAAAGGAAAGAGGTTTAATTACCTTTGTAGATCAAAACAGAAACCCTTTGCTCCAATTGCACAACAACACAGCAACCAAGAAAACTCTCGTGTTCTTTACCTCCAGCAAGACACCACCACTTGGATAAACCTTCTATGTCTCTGAGAAACTTAGATCAACCTTGGTGGGAAGGTACAAACAGTTTGGAAAGGAGAGAGAATTTTAGAGAGAGAGAATTTTCTTGGAAAATCACCAATTGCAATGGAATCATCGATCGATGCCAAACCCCTCTGCCTTGAGAGGTTAAGCGAGAGGAGTTCTTCCCCTACTCTCTATCGATAGGGAGTTAGTCGGGAAGAGGGAAACGTGTCCTCCTGACACGTTCTAATTAATTAATTAATTAATTATTAAATTAAATAAATCAAATTTAATTAATTATTTAATTAAATATCATATATTTAATTAATCTTTAAATATCATATATTTGAGTAAGATTAAATCATATTTAATCTATTTCTCCCCTAATCTATAATTTTAATGCACATCTCATGCACATTAAATTTAGGTTTTTATTTCACTAGGATGACCTAGGCAACTTGATGTAACCACTAGGTGTAACTCCGTTGACTAGTTAGGTTTTTATTTCACTAGGATGACCTAGGCAACTTGATCTCAATCCTGAGCGGGTTACGAACTCCTGATTGCGAGGGATTGTCCTTTGACTAGTATGGGTGAGAGTGGCCAGATTCGCCGACTCAATATGTCTACCTTCTTGCGGACAAGACCGAGTGAGCAGCTGGGGACGTAGCCTAGCAAGATGGAATTCAGTCCTTCCCGCCTGCTAGGGTAAGTAGATGAATGTTTCCTTAAGTGGTGTCTCCGGGACTTGAAAAAAGAACCCGACCCTCTCATTGGCCCGAGAGAGACTTTTGTTTGTTGGTAGGACCACAAAAAATTGTTCATTAGAGGAGCACTGGTACTTAAAGTACAAGATGTAACCCAAGGGTAAAACGGTAATTTGACTTACTTGGTGTTACGAACATTCGTGAAAGATTGACTCGCTGTTATTGGTCAATATCTGTGGACACATAAATATATCTACAGTGAGAAGAGTGCAGTTGTGGGACTTTAGTGAAGTGTTCCCTTAGTTAACGAATGTTGATTAGGAGGTTAATGAGATTAACCGAGTAATCTCGTATCGTTGGAGCTTCTGATTTGTAGGTCCATTCGGTCTACCTTCTAGCTCGTAAAGGGTACTTAGATCGTTTGAATTTGAAATGTTCAAATTCATTAGGAATAAATTTAATGTATATAGATACGATATAATATAAAGTTTTAGAACTATATATTATAAATTTAATGTGAATATGATTCATATTAAATTATATGAGATAATTAAATATTTGAAAGAGTTCAAATATTAATTTAAATGTGAATGTGATTCATATTTGAAAACTATAGGTTAAAATTTAGTGTGCATTAGGTGTGCATTAAACTATAGGTTAGAGGGAAAAAATGATGAAATGTGATTTAATCCAAATTAAATATATGATATTTAATTGAATTAATTAAATGTGATTTAAATTAATAATTATATAATAAAATATAATTTAATTATATTATATTATTATTTTAATTAAATTAAGAGAACGTGTCGTCTAGACACGTTCCCACTATCCCTCTCCTCTCTATCGATAGATTGACAGGGAGAAGGGAGACAATTGGTCAGTTGATCGATTCATTTTCTGTGTGATTGTGAATTACTGCTCAGAAAATTCTCTCTCTCTAATTCCCTTTCTTTTCACTTCCAAATTGTTGGATCCCTTCCCACCTATGGAGATCTAAGTTTAACTCAGAGCCATAGAAGGTTTTCCTCGTGTTGTTGTCCCTATGGAAAAGAAAGAACAAAGGAACCTTGATTGCTATGTTGCTGTCAATTTGGAGCAAGGAGTTGCTGTTGAGAAAACTACAAAGGTATCCATCTATTTCCTTTTAGTTTAATTACTACATAGCATGTTTGCATGACTAATTTCCATGCCTAATTAGATTAGGAAATGTATGCTTATCTCTGTTTTTTACAAATGTATTGATATTTGTGTTCAACCAAAATAAACTTGCAATTACGATTTCATGTTTCCGCTGCTCAAGGGGATTCGATCTCCATCAAGCTTGATCAACAACTCTTGTTGACTCATCTGTAGCTTCATTTAATACTAACTTACTATGCGGTTTATGGTTCCTCATGTGATCTTCCTCCAAGAAAGTGGCGTTTGTCGATACAATCACCTTATTTTCTTGTGGGTCGTAGAGAAAACCACCTCTCGTTTCTTTGGGATAGCCAACAAATTGACATAATCTTGAACGAGGTTCCAATTTCTTTGGGTTTGTCACTAGCACATGTGTCGGACAACCCCAAATCTTGAAGTGTTGTAAACTAGGTTTACGCCCCTTCCACAACTCAAAAGGTGTTTCTGAAACACTCTTTGATGGAACAGTGTTCAAGATTTGAACCGCAGTCTCTACTGCGTAACCCTAAAACAAGGCAGGAAATTGAGCACAACTCATCATAGATCGAACCATGTCTAACAAGGTTTTATTTCTCCTTTCAGATACACCATTCTGCTGCGGTGTATTAGGTGCTGGGAGTGGTGATTGGATTCCATGTCTATCAAATAGTCCTGGAATCTTAGATCCATATACTCTCCACCTCGATCGGATCGAAGTGTCTTGATGGTTTTCCCTAATGCATTCTCTACTTCAGCCTTATACTCTTTGAACTTTTCAAGAGTTTTAGACTTATGATGCATTAGGTATATATAATCATACCTCGAATAATCATCTATGAAAGAGATGAAATATTCGTACCCTCCTCGAGTTTTAACATTCACCGGACCACAGAGATCTGAATGTATAAGTTCTAAGGGTTCTTTGGCTCTTTAACATTTTCCAGTAAAAGGTCGTTTAGTCATTTTACCTTCCAAGCAAGACTCGCAAGGAGGTAAAGATATATCTTCTAACTTGTTTAGAAATCCATTCTTTGATAGTCTCTCAATCCAGTTGAGATTTATATGGTCAAATCTAAGATGCCAAAGATAGCTATTATTATTTGGAGAAATTTTTTGCCTTTTATTTTTAGTATTAGCAGTTTTAAACATCTCATGATTCAAAATTGGCTTAGTTTGATTCGGTTTAAGTACATACAAGCCGTTTTCTAATCTAGCAGAATAAATATTGACACCCTTTTTCGAAATGAACGCTTCATTAATTGAAAAAGAAATACAATATCCACATTCAATTAGATAAGAGATAGATATCAAGTTCCTCTTAATCTTAGGAACTATGTATAAATTTTCCAAAAATAGGAATCTAAATTTTCTAAAAATAGGAATCTATCTCTAAAAAATAGCTTGGCATCTCCCACTACACGAGCTGAGACGACGTCTCCCGTTCTGACCCTGAGCGTCATCTCACCCTCTCCGAACTCCTCGAAAGAACTAGTTTCCTGTAAAGAATAGCAAACGTGATTAGTGGCTCCTGAATCAAGTATCCAGGTCAAATTATCATTTTCCACTAAACAAGTTTCAAGAACAAGTAAATCGAATTTACCTCTCTTCTCTTTGAGCTCAGTAAGGTATTTAGGGCAGTTTCGCTTCCAGTGCCCGTCCTGAAGGGAATTAGAATCCCCGCGCAGCAGAAGATGATCGAATCGTCGTGGTATCGTTGTGCAATTTAATTTCTTAAAATTAAACTATCTAATAGTATAGGTTAAACATGCTTGCTAGAAAGGAAAAACATCAAGTTAAAGTTACTTACTTGTTGAAGACCGTCTTCAAGCTTTCCTTCCGTAGATCACGAACTCTTCGTGTACTCGTTCTCAACGATCTCAATCTCCTCACACGAACAACGAATCGAACACCTCCACTTGGTTTTCTCGGTTGTTCTACCTTAGGTAGAAGGAGGATGGTGGGATCCTTTGGTTTAGGGAGGAGAATATGTGAGAGAGGTTTGAGAGAGAATTTGATTGCTTCTTTTGGTGAGAAATCCAAAAATGAGCAAAAGCCTTCCTTCCCCTTCTTGCAAAAGGGTTTAAATAATGGTGATAGGTGGAGTTGAAATCTTCACCTATTTACCATTTTACCACAACCATAGGTTATGCAAATCATATTTGCATAACCACATATAATAAGATATCTCATATCTCATTTTACAAATCACATTTGTATTAATGTGGATTCTTAAATTGAATCACATTCAAATTAATTTCTCTCAATTTAATTTCTCCAAGTTAGCTCTAATTCAACAATTAGGCTAACCTATAGTTTATTATGAATCTCATTCTCATTAAACTATATAATATATCATTCATATCTCATATAAATTGTAAACCTTCTATTAATCCACTTCAAATTCACATCAAAATTCACACCAAAATTGTAAACCTTCTATTAATCCGCTTTGAACCAACTGAGGGACCTAATGAACCTACAGTGACGAGCTCCAATGATTCGAGATTAACCTGTCAAACTCTTTGACCAGCTTAATCAACATTCATTAGCTACGGTAACACTCCACTAAAGCTTGTAGCTGCACTCCCGTCAGTGTAAGACAAGTTGTGTCCACTGATATAACTAATGCCCATGAGTCGACCCTTCACAGGTTGTTCGTAGACACTGTTGGGTCAAATTACCGTTTTACCCCTGTATCTACTTCTTGCTCCTTAAGTTCCCACTATTCCTCTAATGAACGACAACGTTGTAATGGTTCAACCATACACAACAACCCTCTCGTGCCAGTGAGAGGGTGGGAGCACGTTGTCCAAGCCCTGGAGACAGCACTTAAGGGAACAACCCCTCTAGTTTCCCTAAAGGCGGGAACGAGTGAATTCCATCTCGCGTAGTTAAGTTCCTAGCTCCCTACTTGGTTATGCCCCTGAGAACATAGGCATATTGGGGGAGTAACTGTGACCACCCTCACCCGTACTAATCAAAGGACAAACCCTGCAGACAGGAGTCCATAACACGCTCAGGATTCAGGTCGAGTCACTAATGATCATCTACGAAGTTATTAGTCCATACTGTTAACGGTGTTACATCAGTAGGTCTAATAATTCACGGTCCGGTCTTGTATAATCTCATTGCACAAGATATCCACACTCGCATGTCAACCACATGAACGAGTCAGATCACCTCGTTTGTATCTAATACAAAGTGGGTCGCATCCACAGCATATCCAGGATTAGGTCTCCAACCCCATCCATATACTGTAGACCGTTCGGGTCATTTACTCGAACGTGATCCTCCTTGTGTGTCCACTACACACCATTCAAGTTCTAGTTCTCTCATAAATTCAATGACCCTGGAGCTTAGTTTATTAGACAAAGTTTGTAAAACTTGCGAGACACAAATTTGTGAAATAAATAACTCTTATTAATTTCAAATGGTAATTTACAAACTAAACGAGATTAGGACATACATCCCAACAAACTCCCACTTGGACTAAGCTAGTGGAGCAAATACATTTCTGAAATGTACAATAATTACAATGAAGTAATTCAATAAACTAGGGCATTGAATACCCGTTTACAATTCTCCCACTTGCCTTAGTCAGGAAGCACTCGAAGACCTGGACTGTCTAGGTGACCATCAAACACCTTAGCCGTGAGGGGCTTTGTAAATGGATCAGCAATGTTGTGCTCCGACGCTATTTGTGTGGTTGTCACGTCGCCGCGATGTAGAACCTCCTGTATTAGGTGATACTTCCGCTCAATGTGTTTGTCTCTCTTATGGCTCCGAGGCTCTCTAGAGTTGGCTACAACACCACTGTTGTCACAAAACAGCGTGATCGACAAGTTCATATTTGGGACAACTTCCAAATCCGTCATGAGCTTCCTAAGCCAAACAACTTCCTTTGCAGCTTCACAAGTCGCAACGTACTCTACTTTCATAGTGGAATCAACGATGCATCCCTGCTTGATGCTTCGCCATACTATAGCTCCTCCATTCAGAATGAAGGTTGACCCCGAAGTGGATTTCCTAGAATCTTTATCGGTCTAAAAGTCAGAATCTGTGTATCCCGTAAGGATCAAATCCCCACTTCCATACACTAAGTTGTAGTTCCTCGTTCTCCTAAGATACTTGAGGATTTCCTTTACGGCTGTCCAGTGATCTAATCTTAGATTGGATTGATACCCACTGACAATCCCTACTGCATAACAGATGTCGAGCCTAGTACACAACATGGCATACATGAGGCTCCCTACAGTTGAAGCATATGGGATCCGTCTCATATCCTCAACCTCTTGAGGAGTCTTAGGACATTGATTCTTAGACAGGTGAACCCCGTGCCTGAAAGGCAGCAAACCCTTCTTGGAGTTCTGCATCTTGTATCTAGACAACATCTTGTCTATATAAGACGCTTAAGACAAGGCCGGCGTTCTGTTCTTCCAGTTTCGGACTATCTGGATACCTAGAACATACTGAGCTTCTCCCAAATCTTTCATTTGGAATTGCGAAGCTAGCCATTTCTTTACGTCAGTAAGAAATCCTATCTCATTCCCAATGAGAAAGATATCATCCATGTACAATATCAGAAATGCGACAGTTTTGTCGACGATTTTCTTGTAGACACAAGGCTCGTTAACACTCTAATCAAAGCCACAAGATTTGATCGCCTCATCAAACCTTATATTCCAAGACCTCGAGGCTTGTTTCAGTCCATAAATGGACCTATGAAGCCGGCAAACCTTTTGCTCTTGGCCTTGGGTTATGAACCCCTTGGGCTGGTCCATGTAGATGGTTTCGTCAAGGTTGCCATTCAGAAAGGCGCTCTTGACATCCATCTGCCATACCTCGTAGTCATAATACGCAACAATGGCCAGAAGGATCCTGATCGACTTTACCATGGCAACAGGTGAAAAAGTTTCCTCATAGTCAGCCCCTTCGACCTGGGTAAAACCCTTTGGCACTAATCGTGCTTTGAAGGTTTGCACCTTCCCATCTACGCCACGTTTACGCTTGTAGATCCATTTGCAACCAATAGGTTTTACCCCATCCGGTTGATCCACAAGCTCCCAGACAGAATTGAAGAACATCGACTCCAATTCCAGGTCCATAGCTTTAATCCATTCGTCCTTGTCAACATCAAACATTGCCTGATCATAGGTCAATGGATCCTCGCAGTCATCATCAGGAGTGACAACTTGGGTTTCAACTAAACTCATGTAACGTTCAGGCTGTCTAACAGCCCTCCCACTACGTCGAGGCATTCCCAACTCTTGGGAACGGACTTGACTAGACGTGCTAGGATCAACAACACTTGTTGACGTACTAGCCCCATCAGCAACTCTTGCTGATGTACTGTCCATTTCATTTAACACGATTTTTCTCCTAGGCAAATGATCCCTGACGTGGTCTTCCTCAAGGAAAGTGGCATTTGTCGACACAAGCACCCTATTTTCCTTAGGATCGTAAAATAGACCACCCCTAGTCTCTTTTGGGTAACCTACGAATAGGCACAATTTTGAACGGGGTTCCAACTTCTTCAGATTTGATACCAACACGTGGGTCGGGCATCCCCAATTTCTGAAATTGTGTAAACTGCCTTTACACTCATTTCAAAGTTCAAAAAGTGTTTCAAAAACACTCTTCGATGGAAGGTTGTTCAAAATGTAGACTGCAATCTCCACTGCGTAACCCCAAAAATAATCAGGGAGACGAGCATAGCTCATCATCGACCGAACCATGTCCAACAGGGTTCTGTTTCTTCTCTCTGATACACCATTCTGCTGTGGCATACCAGGTGATGAGAGTTGGGACGTAATTTCGTGTTTTATCATATAGTCCTGGAATTCATTGTCCATATATTCTCTGCCTCGATCAGATCGAAGTGTTTTTATTGTTTTACCTAATAGGTTCTCAATCTCAGTTTTGTACTCCTTGAACTTTTCAAGAGTTTCAGACTTCCTATGCATTAGGTAAATATACTCATACCTCGAATAGTCATCTATGAAAGATACGAAGTATTCGTAACCTTCTCGTGCTTTAACACTCATCGGACCACAAAGGTCAGAATGTATAAGCTCAAGGGGCTCTTTGGCTTTATATCCTTTTCTCCTAAAAGGACGTTTGGTCATTTTGCCTTTGAGGCATGACACACATACCGATAAAGAGTTTTCTTCCAACTTGTTTAGAAGTCCACTCTTCACTAGTCTCTCAATCCTATTGAGATTAATGTGGCCTAACCGTAGATGCCAAAGATGGACATTTTCTTTTGGAGAAACTTTTACTCTTTTAGTTCGTGTTTCTGCAGTTTTAAATAATCGAGTGTTCAAAACGCTTTTGACCGAATTAGGTTTCAAAACATACATATTAGACTTAAGTGAAGCAGAACACAAGACATTTCCATTTCGAGAAATAAACGTTTTATTGCCATTGAAAGAAACAGAAATACAATGTTCTAGAAGATAGAAATAGAAACAAGGTTTCTAGTAAACCCTGGATATACAAATTGTCTAACAATAAGTAATTCCTGTCAAAGTAGAGCTTCACTTTGCCGATTGCTGCAGCAGAGACAATCTCCCCGGATCCAACCCGTAGAGTCACCTCACCCTCTTGCAGCTGCTGCCAGGAATCAATTGCCTGAAAAATAAGAACAAACGTGGTTAGTGGTGCCCGAATCCAATATCCAGGCAGAGTCATTACTCTCCACTAAACATGTTTCAGTTACTAGTAAATCACATTTACCTTGATTCTTCCTCTCGGCAAGGAACTTGGGACAGTTACGCTTCCAGTGGTCGTCCCCATTGCAGTGGAAACACTTTCCTTTTTCTGCAACTTCCTTCACATTCTTGCCCTTTTGGGCGGCAGCTCGATCATTTTTGCCCTTCTTCATCTTCTTCTTCCCTTTCAGGCGAGAAGGAGCAACAGATTTAGTCTTAGAGGTCGAACCCCTGTGATATGATCTGTAGGCAACATTTGCCTCAGCTTCCAGTGTCCTAATCCTCATCAAGGACTGGAAGTTCTGTAGCTCGTTCAGAAGGGTGGTCAAAGTGTAGCTTATCTTGTTCATAACAGCGTTGTTACGAAACTTAAGGAAACGCTTCGGAAGAGTCTCCAAGATAAAGTTGACCTGGCTCGACTCATCGATCGAAGCCCTGTTCATCTCTGCAAAATTAAAGTGGGTCATCATGTCCAGAACATATTCACGGGCAGACGTACCTTCTTTCATTCGGGCGTTGAAGACGTGTTTGAGCAAGTCGTGCCTGACCTGAAAGGACTATTGTCCAAACATGTCTTGCAAAGACTCCATAATCTCCTTAGCGGTGACCATCAACTCATGCTTTTTTGCCAGTACTTCAGACAAGCTGGCAATAATGTAGACCTTGGCCTTTTCATTGGCCCTGATCCACCGATCGTATGCATCATGAACACTTCGTGATGCAGTCGAGCTCGGCAACTGAGGACACTTCTCAGTAAGCACGAACTTTAGGTCGTCAGTTACAAGAATCGTGTTTATATTATTTTTCCACGTTTGGAAGTTATCTCCCACTAATTTATCTGAAGCGAGTAGAGTTATTATCGAGCTAGACATGTTTGCTGAAAAATCAAATTAAAACTTTGTGTCAGTCTCGCAAAAAACTTTATGAAATCCAATCAAGTTTTAGCAAAATTTAATCCTATGATCCCTAGGTCATTTAAAATTTTCAATGATATCCTAAAGGTTTAGAATGACTGCCACCGAAGGGTGAACAGAACCACTCCTCTAGGACGAGACTTTCTCGACTAGACCCTAATCCCAGAATAACTCTTATTCCATTAGGCGTCCAGTTACCATTATTTGGTCGAATTCATTAACTCTTAATGAACTCCATGAGTGTCACCCTCAATCTTTAAGTTTCCAAGTATCCGTCCAAACAATAGCCACCGAAGGGTGAACCACGAAGGAAAACCAACAAGAAAACTATATCCCTTTCGGAAATTCACGGTGTTCTGACTCTCATGATCAAGGCCCTTCGAAGGAATTGTCTGGTCCAGGACAAACTAACAGGCGGATCATAGGGGTCTCACGGTGTGAATCGAAAGAAGAGACCGTGGGTCCCGTTCTCATAGGTCCCGCTCCCACTCACTATAAGTACTGTCTCCATCCACTATGTTATTGATCCATGCAAATATCATCCAAAGGGAGACGCTCTCATTTGCGCCACGAGGCCGAGTATGGATCTCACGGTGCGGACTTAACGAAGATTTGTAGTCGAAAAATTAAATGTATCTTATACACTTTATTTCCTCCCACTCAGCACTTTATAATATTCGGGATTAACCTAGATAAACCTGCTAAAATTTACCAAAGTCTACCAATATAACTCTTATATTGTATTAAGCCTAAGTTTATAATCACATTATTAACTTAGGTCTATGTGAGTAAATTAATCAACTTTTAGTTAACGACACTCACGAAAAATATAACCTAAGAATCTACAGACCGAATTCACTCCCAGGTTCGTTTCCAGGTAGGGGTGTTCTGCAAGCGTCAACTTAAATACCCCAGCGTTAGACAAAACCTTTCTTAGACAGAGTTACTAATCAGTCACCATTCAAAGATTACATTTTGATTTCCTAATTCTAATCTTATTAGAACTAGAAAACCTAAGTCTAATTATTCAAGTTCTAAACACTTTAAAACTAATAATTAACCTAGTTTACATGCATTTCTATGTTATAGTGCTTGATCATTCATCACATGAATAACTATAGACTATAACAAAAATATTCATCACATGAAATAAAATGCATGAGCATACTTTAATCTAAAAAATATAACACTTATATTTAATTAAATTAAAACATGCATTTAATTATATTATAACACTTATAATATAACCTATCATGCAAACTATATATTATAACACTTATAATATAAATGATGCATGAAATGTTTAACCTAAGGTGGGATTTTAAATCTATATGACATACACTATGCACATAAAATTTAATTAAAGCATACATCTCATGCATAAATAATTAAATAGCAAAAATGGACCGGTTTTTGCACTTAGGGGCATTTATTTAGTTAATTAACATTAATATAAAAATTATATTAATATTAATTAATCAAATAAATCAAATAAATAATACATTTTACATTTTACATAAAAGAAATAAATAAAAACAATTAAAGAAAACTGCCCACGAAGCTGATTTTGCATCATGCCCCACGACCTTCGCGTGCTGCTCGCTGCAACTGCCCACTACACTTGAAGCATTGCAACGCCGTGGGCAGCGTTGCAACGCTGCAGCGTCCAGCGTCACGCCCCGCGAGCTCCACGCCTCGACGTTGCAACGCTACGCCTAGCGTTGCAACGCTGCTCTGCACCCAAGCCTCCGCCAGCGATTGCAGCGTTGAGACGCCGATAAACAGCGTCTCAACGTTGTCGACAGAACAACAAGCTTCTCTTGTTGTTCTTCGTCGTTTCTCGCCCGTTTCCTCTCTGATTTCTTCACAGCATCTCATGCCACGAACGACACAGACTTACAGACTCGATTTACATTGAAATTTGCCCAAAACACGGGCCATTACATTGATCACATCAACATAAATGTAAATCTAATAAAAATGCCAAAATCGAAAACGTCCATTTCGCAAACCAAAATTCATCTCATGAATTAAAGCATAAACCCACCTAATTTTAAAAAAATTAAATGCCCAACAAGAAGCCAACAACTGGCTCTGATACCAATTGAAGGGAATGAGAATCCCCGCGCAGCGGAAGACGATCGAATCATCGTGGTATCGTTGTGCAATCTAATTTCTTAAAATTAAACTATCTAATGGTATAGGTTAAACATGCGTGCTAGAAAGGAAAAACAACAAGTTAAAGTTACATACTTGTTGAAGACCGTCTTCAAGCTTTCCTTCCGTAGATCACGAACTCTTCGTGTACTCGTTCTCAATGATCTCGATCTCCTCACACGAACACCGAACCGAACACCTCCACTTGGTTTCTCGATTGTTCTACCTTAGGTAGAAGGAGGATGGTGGGATCCTTTGGTTTAGGGAGGAGAATATATGAGAGAGCTTTGAGAGAGAATTTGTGATAGCACACAAAATGTGCTATCCTTAGGCTTAATTATTGCTAGTTTTGTAATGATTTTAGAGCTTTTACGTGTCTAAATTACTAAATTTCTGGTTAAGAGCGTAAACAAAACAATTGGAGACATTTTGTATCCCTCGGGATCGAAACGAGGCTATTTGGAGCTAAAAATAACATCAATTGGAAGTGAAAGGACCAAAGCAAGCTTGAAGACTCGAGATGATGGCGTTGCAACGCCATGTAGAGCGTTGCAACGCCGAACGTGCAGGCAAGATGCATTGAAGACCCCAGGTGATAGCGTTGCAACGCTGCTTTGCAGTGTCGCAACGCTATCTCGGTAAGAAGATGCGTATGAAGGTCGTGCAGCTAGCGTTGCAACGTTGCCTTGTTGCGTCGCAACGCTACTTCGATAGAGGAACGCGCGCGTTAGGGTAGCGGCGTTGCAACGGCATCGAGACATTCCTTATATGACCAGCCGCCTAGGGTACAGCGTTGCAACGCTGCACCGATTAAGCCTATAAATAGAACCTTATGTTTTCATTACAAGGGAGCCGAATTTGCTAGATTTTTGCCCTATTTTCGAAATACACTTTGTAAGAAGAGAGAAAAGAGTGTTTTGGGGAGCTAAAGCATTCGTGGAGGTTCGAGATCAAAGATGGGAGCTCGGAGACAAAGGACCGACATCGACACATAAGTTTAATTTTCTTTTCTTTCAGATTGTAACTTCGTTTGAGACGTTTTCTACTTGTTTAGCTTGGTTTTCATGTGATTTAGAGTAGCTAGACATTGTAGTTAGGATTTGATTTACTTGTTCAGACTAAATTGTTATGTATTGAAGCATGTTTTGTTCTTATTTTTGGCAATCCATTCTTTAACTCTAAATTATGTTGGTTTAAGTGGACTCGAGAGATAAAACTTGAATTAGAGCAAAGTTGTCAAAACCTTTAGGAGTCTGGCATGAGAATGACCTAGAAGTCTAAGGGAAACACATAAAGAAGTTGCTTAATGCCGTGCATGTCGTAGGTTCATATGGAGACTATGGAGTTTATTGCATGTGCGAGGCTCACTAAGAATCGAGAGGTTTTCTTGAGTATTACACTTCTTGTTTTTAAAAGCATCTCATTGGTTCATTGCATGTGTTAATTGAGTCATTAACTTGTATAATCTCTTTCCTCAAATCTATCAATTCGTGTCTCCACATGTTTGTTTGTTTGCTTGTCTTTACTTTCAATCACCTATCCATGTTATGTTTCTTTAGCTAAAATTGAGAATTAGTATCTTAGTAATTAATTAATCTAGAAACCCATTCCTGAGGACGATACTTGGAACTCTAAATCACTATACTAAAACTTGACCCGTACAGTTGCAGTACTTCAATATAATTTTACGCAACAAGTTTTTGGCGCCGTTTTCGGGGAATGGCGATTATTTAGATTAATTAATATTAGGAGAAAATTTGAGGTTTTAGACTAAAGTTTGTTTGTGTGTCTTTCCTTATTTTGTTTTTGTGTGTTTGTTTGTTTCCATATTTGTTTTATTTTGATTTGTGTGTTTTTGAGTCTTTATACCCTGCTTTGGTTGTGTTGCTATTGTGTATAAGTCTTGGTGTGATCTTCTGATTTTTTAGTATGACTTTGCATGATTTTGACTCTCCACCATTCTATTGTCCCTCTCAGGACCCTAGGTTTGTGTATCATAATTTCTCTGAATACCATGTGTCTAATTTTTACCATTCTGTACCTGAAATTTATGAAAATTCACATGAGGGTAGTTATTTAGGCACTTGGAACCATAATTTTTCGTACCTTGACCAACCTAATGAAAAATCTTCTCTTGTGGACCAATTAATGGAATATACCTTAGAGTTGAAAATCAAAAATTTGGTTCACAGTGAATTAGAGAGGTTGGATAGGTTAGAAGCTGAGGTGGTAGGACTTTGGGAAATAATAATGGATAGAGTTCATTATCTCAATCAACTAGTAATTTCCCTTAAGGTCTTACAGGAACAATTTTTTATCCTTACCACTGGGGAGGTGCCACCTAGGAGGACATGTTCATATGATAGTGAGGATAGTTTGGGGGAGACCGAGGGAAACCAGAAACAGGATAGTGAGGTAGACATGGGTGATACAATTATTCCCACAGGGGAGGTTCAAGTGATAGAGGTTAGGGCTAAGAAGTCCTTTCCCCTTTTGTCTCCAGAAATTTCCTTTAATCTACATAACCAATTGTCCTACACTCACGAGTCTTGTTTTTATTTTTGTCCTTTTATGTTGATAAACAAAAATACCAAAAATACTCATCTCTCTGGGGTCCATGAAAAATAGGATAGCCTTTTAGACTTAGAAGGCTACATCAATTCGAGCAAGAAGGGCCCAAAGAAATATGAGCAGTTTTATGTGCCCTGATAAGTTACCGTCTAGCTAAAGACGTTAAACAAAGCACTTCTTGGGAGGCAACCCAAGTTTTATGTTGTATGTTTTATGTTTTTCGTTTTCTTCTTCTATTTTTTTTTATGTTCTAGCTTTTAGTTTTTTGTCTAATTTCTTATCTTTTTGTACCTCCAGGTTTATGCTCAAGAGGAGAGCTGCAGACTTGCACCCTTTTGATCCTGAGATCGAGAGGACCTGTAGGAGACTCCTAAGGGAAGGAAGAGCAGAACCTTAGACTATGGCTAATCAAGAACTCATCAATAACCCTAAACCCATCAGGGAGTATTTCCAGCCTGTGTTTGATTCTGAGCAGGCTAGAATACTCTATGCCCCTATAAATGCTAACAATTTTGAACTTAAGACATGGCTTATACAGATGGTTAGGGAAGGTGCTTTTAGAGGATTAGCCACAGAAGATCCTAACTCACATCTATAAAATTTCTTAGAAATCTGTGGTACAATTAAAATGAATGGTATCTCTGCTGATGATATTCGCTTTCGTCTCTTTCCTTTCTCTTTGCAGGGTAGAGCTAAGGAATGGCTAGGGTCCCTTTCCTCAGGCAGTATCACTTCCTGGGAGGAGTTCGCCCAAGCCTTCATGACAAAATTCTTTCCACCTGTGAAAGCTGCAAAGTTAAGGACGGAGATAGGAACATTCAGGCAGCAGGAGGGAGAGCAGCTATTGAAGGCCTGGGAAAGGTACAAAGACATGCTCAGGAGGTGCCCACAGCATGGCTACCCAGATTGGCTTCAAGTACAACTGTTCTATAATGGACTGGAAGGTAAGACCAGGACCATTCTGGATGCCACTGCTGGACGGACTTTCATGGCGAATACTGTACCAGAAGCACATGCCCTCATAGAGGAAGTATCAACTGCCAGCTACCTGTGGCTTACAGACAATGACAGATCTAAGTCAGTAGCTGGATTGTATCAACTTGATGAGGTAACTTCTCTTAAATCTCATATGGCATCTCTCACTCATGCTCTAAATAATTTTGTAGGATCACCACAAACAGGGATGTCCTCTCAATGCTCCCAGCCCAATGGAGAATCCACTATGGAGCAACTACATTACCTGGCCAACAGAAGCAACAACTATGGAGGAAGCCAAACTCAGAATAACCTCCCAACACATTATAATCCAGGTTTGAGGTATCATAAAAATTTCTCCTATGATAACAATAAGAATGTGTTGAATCCTCCTACAGGGTATGCTTCTACATCATAGAGGAAACCATCTCTGGAAGAGACATTGCACTCCTTCATAGCTGAATCCAGAAGTTGGTCCAAACAGCTGGAGAATGCAGTCACCAGTCTATCCGATATAGTGACTAGTCATGGAGCTGCAATAAAGAATATTGAGACCTAGATTGGCCAAATGAACACATCACTCCAGGCACTACAAGCAAGAAAAGAAACACCTTGAGGGAGTACAGTCTAACTAAAGACGTTAAATAAATTGCTTCTTGGGAGGCAACCCAAACTTTACATTTTTTTACTATTTTCTGTCTTTAGTTTGTTTTAGTTGTTTTTCAGTTCTTAGCTTATTTACTAGTTTGTTTGTTTTGCTTTGTAGGTTGTGATAATGTCATCCTTTGTTGAAATCCATGCTCTCGTTCTGAGGAATTCCAGCACACATGTTTTGGCTATCCAAGGAACTCAGAAAGATCTCCATAACTTAATGTGTGTTTATACTTAATTTGTGCTTATTTCTGCAAACATTGAGGATAATGTTTAGTTTAAGTTTGGGGGTGGGATGTTGTTTATTTCTTGTGATCGCCCTGAGTATGTGATGGAATTGTTGAGTGATCTTTTACATAAGTATGAGCATGATAGCCTAGGATGAGATATAATTGGAAATCTTTGTGATTCTGCTGAAACCTGAGAGCATGACATGAATTTGAGTTAATTTAAAAAATTTTCTTGAGTCTTTCCTGCACTATTATGCACATAGCCTATGTTCCAGTAGATTTGAAATGCTTAGAACAAAGTTATTAGGCTTAGAAGTTTGATGTCACATCGATAGGTCTAAGAACTTATTTGAGAATTAAACTGCAGGATATGGTGAATGACAATATGAAGTGCATGACCTGTATAAATTGTGAAATAGTTAGTTTTTGTTGTTTGTCTGTTAAAGAAAAAAAAATCGTGAGGGCAAAAAGAGCTACCTTCACTGTGATCAGTTAGGCCACTCATTGAGCGAATGCTCTGGGTAAGGGTCCATGCAGTGGATGTGTGAAAGCTAGTGTCCTTGCACAAAAAAGAAGAAAATAGAAAAAAATGATAAAAAGTGAGTAAGTGTTGAGCAGAGTTATTTAATTCTTGAATGTGGGGAGGCTCAAAGATTAGTAATTATGACCAGGATAGGGAAAAGTTGAATGGAGAGCCTAATAAAGTTGATCCAAGCTTAGTAAAAATGAAGGGAACATTGGCTAATCACACACACGTAAAAACACTTAGGAAAAGTTTTAAATTGCTTGCTGAAGTGTTATGTTAGAATGTTTCCTGTGATTACTAGATTTTCTCTTAAATCTTTGAGACTTGAATCAAATGTATGTATCAGAACAATCCGATGTGTAATTCTATTTTTGCTCGAGACTAGCAAAAGTTTAAGTTTGCGGGTATTTGATAGCACACAAAATGCGTTATCCTTAGGCTTAATTATTGCTAGTTTTGTAATGATTTCAGAGCTTTTACGTGTCTAAATAACTCAATTTCAGGATAAGAGCGTAAACAAAACAATTGGAGACATTTTGGATCACTCGGGATCGAAACGAGGCTATTTGGAGCTGAAAAAACATCAATTGAAAGTGAAAGGACCAAACCAAGCTTGAAGACCCGAGATGATGGCGTTGCAACGTCATGTAGAGCGTTGCAACGCCGAACGTGCAGTCAAGATGCATTGAAGACCCCAGACAATAGCGTTGCAATGCTGCTTTGCAGCATTGCAATGCTATCTCGATAAGAAGATGCGTATGAAGGTCGTGCAGGTAGTGTTGCAACGCTGCCTTGCAGCGTCGCAACGCTACTTCGATAGAGGAACGTGTGCGTTAGGGTAGCGGCGTTGCAACGTTGAACGCCATCGAGACATTCCTTATATGACCAGTCGCCTAGGGTACAGCGTTGCAACGTTGTCCCAAGCGTTGCAACGCTGCACCGATTAAGCCTATAAATAGAACCTTATGTTTTCATTGCAAGGGAGCCGAATTTGCTAGATGTTTGCCCTATTTTCGAAATACACTTTGTAAGAAGAGAGAAAAGAGTGTTTTGGAGAGCCAAAGCATTCGTGGAGGTTCGAGATCGAAGATGGGAGCTCAGAGACGACGGACCGGCATCGACATATAAGTTTAATTTCCTTTTCTTTCAGATTGTAACTCCGTTTGAGACGTTTTTTTACTTGTTTAGCTTGGTTTTCATGTGCTTTAGAGTAGCTAGACATTGTAGTTTGGATTTGATTTACTTGTTAAGACTAAATTGTTATGTATTGAACCATGTTTTGTTCTTATTTTTGGAAATTCGTTCTTTAACTCTAAATTCTGTTGGTTTAAGTGGACTCAAGAGATAAAACTTGAATTAGAGCAAAATTGTCAATTTGATTGCTTCTTTTGGTGAGAAATCCAAAAATGAGCAAAAGCCTTCCTTCTTCTTCTTGCAAAGGGGTTCAAATAATGGTGATAGGTGGAGTTGAAATCTCCACCTATTTACCATTTTACCACAACCATAGGTTATGCAAATCATATTTGCATAACCACATATAATAAGATATCTCATATCTCATTTTACAAATCACATTTGTATTATTGTGGATTTTTAAATTGAATCACATTCAATTTAATGTCTCTCAATTTAATTTCTCCAAGTTAGCCCTAATTCAACAATTAGGCTAACCTATAGTTTATTATGAATCTCATTCTCATTAAACTATATAATATATCATTCATATCTCATATAAATGACATAATTACCCTTTAGTGAACTTGAACACTTCAAATTCGCACCAAAATTGTAAACCTTCTATTAATCCACTTTGAGCCAACCGAGGGACCTAATGAACTTACAGTGACGAGCTCCAATGATTCGAGATTAACCTGTCAAACTCTTTGACCCGGTTAATCAACATTCATTAGCTACAGTAACACTCCACTAAAACCCGTAGCTGCACTCTCGTTAGTGTAAGACAAGTTGTGTCCACTAATATAACTAATGCCCATGAGTGGAACCTTCACAGGTTGTTCGCAGACACTGCTGGGTCAAATTACCTTTTTATCCCTGTGTCTACTTCTTTCTCCTTAAGTCCCCACTGCTCCTATAATGAACAACAACGTTGTAATGGTCCAACCATACACAACAACCCTCTCGTGCCAATGAGAAGGTGGGTGCCCGTTGTCCAAGCCCTGGAGACAGCACTTATGGTCAACCCCTCTACTTTTCCTAAATACGGGAACGAGAGAATTCCATCTCGCGTAGTTAAATTCCTAGCTCCCTACTTGGTCCTGCCCCTGAGAAGATAGGCATATTGGGCGAGTAACTGTGACCACCCTCACCCGTACTAGTCAAAGGACAGACTCCCGCAGTCAGGAGGCCGTAACATGCTCAGGATTCAGGTCGAGTCACTAATGGGCATCTATGAAGTTATTAGTTTATATTGTTAACGGTGTTACATCAGTAGGTCTAATAATTCACGGTTCGGTCTTGTACAATCTCATTATACATGATGCCCCCACTCGCATGTCAACCACATGAACGAGTCAGATCACCTCGTTTGTATCTAATACAAAGCGGGTCGCATCCACAGAGTATCCAGGATTAGGTCTCCAACCTCATCCATATATTGTAGACCGTTCGGGTCATTAACTCAAACGTGATCCTCCCTGTGTGTCCACTACACACCGTTCAAGTTCTAATTCTCTCATAAATTCAATGACCCTGGAGTTTAGTTTATTGGACAAAGTTTGTAAAACTTGCGAGACACAAATTGATGAAATAAATAACTCTTATTAATTTCAAATGGTAATTTACAAACTAAACGAGATTAGGACATACATCCCAACACGTCCATGTTGCAGTGGAAACATTTTCCTTTGTCTGCAATTTTGGCTTTTCCCTTGCCTTTGTCCACAGCGGCGGGTGCCTTCTCTTTCCCTCCTATCTTCTTCTTTTGGGTTTTCTTAAACCCAGAAGATGGACCGCAGGACTTAGTCCCAGAGGATGAACCCTTCTGGAACTTTCTGGAATGGACAAACAAATTTGCCTCTCCATCAGCCTGTCCCTTATTCTTCATAAGGGACTGGAAAGTCTGCAGCTCATTGAGGAGAGTAGTCAAGTTGTACTCTATCTTATTCATCACCGCATTGCTGCGAAATTGCAGGAAACTCTTCGGAATATATTCCAGGATGAAAGACACCTTACTTTGCTCGTCGATGACCGCACCGTTCATTTCTGCCATGTTGAAGTGGACCATCAGATCGAGAACATGTTCTCTCACCGATGATCCCTCCTTCATACGAGAGTTATAAACGTACTTGAGGGATTCGTGTCGAAACTGTCCAGACGGTTGTCCAAACATATTCTGCAACGAACTCATGATCTCACGAGCTGAGACCGTGCTCTCGTGCTTTTTGGCCAGAACTTCAGAAACACTAGCCAAAATATAGAACTTGGCCTTGATCCAACGGTCATACGCATCCTTAACAGATTGAGGAGCGTTTCAGCAGGGACCTGAGGACATTCCTCAGTTAGTACAAATCGAAGGTCGTCAACAACCAGAATCGTATTCAGGTTGGACTTCCACGTAGTATAGTTTTCGTCAGTTAAACGTTCGCTTTTGAGTAAGGCTATTATAGAGGACGACATGCTGAAATTTCAAGAACAGTTCGAATTAGTTATGCATTTAACCCATTACAAACCAATCAATTATAGTAAAATTATTAAAGAACCCTAGTGTTTAAATTAAACATTTAATTTTGCAACGATACTTCAAGGGTTTAGAATAAAAGCCACCGTCGAGTGGTCAGTCACTCCTCCCCTGAATTGAGACTATCTCAGCTAATTCTCACTACCAGAACATCTCATGTCTCAATGATTCTTAGATATCGTTTGTTTGGTCAAGGACTTGTTAACTAGCTTAACTTATCCCGTAAATGTGACTCTACCATTTTCAGATTCAATAGGTTCGAGCCAACAGGCTACTATTAAGAAAGACAATTGTTGGCAAATTACCTAAGAGATCTTATCCATTTCTGGAGTTCGCGGTGTTCCGACCCCTATAGTCAGGCCCTCGTAAGGATTGGTTGTTCCAGGACAACCTAGCAGGCGGACTATAGAAATCTCATGATGCGACCTAATGGAGGAGACCGTAGGATACATTGACACGCGTCCTGCTCCCATTTACTATGGATACTTCTCTCATTCACCTTGGTATTGAACCATGCAAACACTTACCGTAGGGGGACGCCCTATTGACGCCACTTAGTCGAGCATGGAACTTACGGTGTGAACTCTTGAGGACGTGAGAGTAAACTCGATGCGAACATCTCGTTTTCTCCCACTGAAGCTCCTAAGGTTAGGGTATAGGTTTAATTTAGTCGGATTCTGGCTAATATAATCTATCTAAATCTATGCCTATTATAACTTTTATAACTAGGTCTTTTAACCTTATGTCTAGGTGAATAAACATTTTAATTATCTAGGTATAATATAGGACTATGGTTAATTCAACTAAGGTTCCAGGTCAGTTCTCAGGTAGGAGGTGTTTCGTTAACCGTCAGCTTAAGTACCCCCAACGTTAGACAGAACCTCACCGCTAGAGTTCTCTTATAACTAATGTCCTATTGTCCTACTATATTTTAAACTATTTAAAATACTATATAAGACTAACTTCTAATCCTATTAGAAATTAAACTTAAGTCCTAATTTTAAACAATTTAAAACTAATTTTTATTTAACCCAAGTTCCTATGTTTGCATGCAACTCTTTGTTATAGGTTATGGTTTCTAAAACCCCTTTTTATAACTTTTATAAATTTTAATTATTAACCTATAACGGCGAACTATATGATAAATCCAACAAATGATTTCTAATTGGAATTACATTCAACAATTTGAATTATGCAAATTACTTTATATAAAATAACACTTTAATTTAAACTAAGTAATTTCATGCTCCATGTTATTTATTTTTCATATAATCTAATTATAACAATTATAATCAAATACTCATGAAAAATAAAATAAATCATGCATTTCTAGCATATTTATATAACTATTATACAAATAAAATTCATGAACATTCTTATCCTAAGGTGGAAAAAAATCTAAATGACATTCATAAAGAAAATAGTTGTAAAATTGGAAAAAATTGGCCTCTAAAGCGCAAAAAATAATAAAATTACACTTTTATTACAAAACCAGTCCAAAACAATTGGAATCGGGCTCAGACCGCTCGAACCGGACCAATCGCGACCCGAACAGCTCGAACCGCCCCTGAACCGGTCTGCTTATTCAAGTTGATGAATGTTGAGGGGAGCGTTGCAACGCCGCCTCCTTATGTGCGCGCTTCAGGTATCGGGGTAGCGTTGCAATACTGAGGGGCAGCGTTGCAACGCTGCTAACCCCTCAGATTTCCGTATCGATAGGAGCTTCGACGTTGTGAAGTCGTTCCTCAGCGTTGCAAAGCTGCTGATAGTTGCAATGCTATTGGTTCTGCCAGTAGCTAATTCCTTCAAACACAGCAGCTTCCAATCGCAATTTCTCCCTCGAATCTCATCCGAAATGCTTCAAACTTGTCACGAACGACTCATAAATTAATTACAGACTCGATTATGCATTTAATTGCCCAAAACGCAGGGGCCTTTACATTTAATTTGATCAAATCACAATTAAAACTAAGGCAAAAAATTTCTTAAATAGTTTTACAACAAACGATATACAATTCCCACCTATCCAATACAAATTTGTTTCAACCAAAACAAACACAAGCATTGCTCTGATACCAATTGATGGAGATCTTATCCCCGTGAGCAACAGAAACGTGTTTTAAGATCGAAATTGCTTGTTTATTTTGGTTTACTAGAAATACCAATACATTAGAAAAATACAGAGACAAGCATTCATTCTAATCTAATTAGACAATGAAACTAAACCTGCAAACATAGACATGTTGTATAAGTTCTAAACTAAAAGGAAAGAGATTTAATTACCTTTGTAGATCAAAACAGCAACCATGTGCTCCAATTGCACAGCAACACAACAACAAAGAAAACTCCTCTATTCTTTTCCTCCAGCAAGACACCACCACTTGGATAAACCTTCTATGTCTCTGAGAAACATAGATCTACCTTGGTGGGAAGGTACCAACAGTTTGGAAAGGAGAGAGAATTTTAGAGAGAGAGAATTTTCTTGGCAATTCACCAATTACAATGGAATCATCGATCGATGCAAAACCCCTCTGCCTTGAGACGTTAAATGAGAGGAGTTCTTCCCCCAATCCTTATCAATAGGGAGTTAGTGAGGAAGAGGGGAACGTGTCCTCCTAACACGTTCCCATTAATTAATTAATTAATTATTAAATTAATTAAATCAATTTTAATTAATTATTTAATTAAATATCATATATTTAATTAATCTTTAAATATCATATATTTAAATAAAATTAAATCATATTTAATTTATTTCTCCTCTAACATATAGTTTTAATGCACATCTCATGCACATTAAATTTTAACCTATAGTTTTTAAATACGAATCACTTTCACATTTAAATTAATATTTGAACTCTTTCAAATATTTAATCCTCTCATATAATTTAATATGAATCATATTCACATTAAATTTATAATATAAAGTTCCAAAACTTTATATTATAACGTACCTATATACATTAAATTTATTCCCTAATGAATCTGAACAAATTCAAGCGCCTAATGAATTTAAACATTTCAAATTCAAACAATATAAGAACCCTTTACGAGCTAGAAGGTGGACCTAATGGACATATAGATCAGAAGCTCCTACGATACGAAATTATTCGGTTAATCTCATTAACCTCCTAATCAACATTCGTTAGCTTCATGAACACTCCACTAAAGTCCCGCAGCTGCACTCTTCTCACTACAGATATATTTCTGTGTCCACGGATATTGACAATAACAACAAGTCAATCCTTCACGAATGTTCGTAACACCAGCTGGGTCAAATTACCGTTTTACTCTTGGGTTACATCTTGTACCTTAAGTACCAGTGCTCCTCTAATGAACAATTTGTTTGTGGTCCTACCAAAAAATAGAAGTCTCTCTCGGGCCAATGAGAGACTCGAACCCTTTGTTCAAGTCCCGGAGACACCATTTAAGGGCACATTCATCTACTTACCCTAGTAGGCGGGAAGGAGTGAATTTCATCTTGTTAAGTTAAGTCCCCAGCTGCTCACTCGGTCTTGTCCCCAAAAAGGTAGGCATATTGAGTCGGCGAATCTGGCCACTCTCACCCATACTAGTCAAAGGACAATCCCTCGCAAACAGGAGTTCGTAACCTGTTTAGGATTGAGATCAAGTTGCCTAGGTCATCCTAGTGAAATAGAAACCTAACTAGTCAACGGAGTTACATCTAGCGGTTACTATTTCGCGGTCCGATCTTATGTAATCTCATTACATAGGATATCCCCACTCACATGTCATCTATACTAACATGTTAGGATTACAGTGTTTGTATCATATACAAAGTGGGCCACATCTATAGTGTTACCAGGGTAAGGTACCCAAACCTTATCCCCTTACTATAGATCCTTTAGGTTGTATCTCGAACCGAGATTCTTTATATGTACACTACATTCAGTTCAAGAGATATTTTACAACCTTGGATGTTAGTTTATTGGATTTAGGGTTAAAATAATGGCAAAATCGTAAATAACGAACAATAACTCTTTATAGAAAATAATAACTCTTTATTACATTAATTAGAATAAAAATTACAAACTACGAGTTTTAGGGCACAAACCCCAACACATGTGATATGAGAGCATGCTTTAATTTCACTCAATTGCATATGGTGGGTTGTTATTTTTCATGTGATGAAATTGTTGGAAGCTAAAATTGGCTCACTGTTTTGGCATCTTTTAGGTTTTATTTTCTTATTATAATTTGTAATTTGCTCAAGGTTTTTTAGCCTTAATGTGTGCCTAAGGGGTCTGTAAAATTTGGGAGTCAATAGAGTTAAAATTAGGTTGTAATTAGAGTTTCAACCGACGTTGCGCACTGCCGAAAAAAACGGCACTGTGCTATTTTTTTTTAGAGCATTTTTCAGCCGATGTCCGTGTGATGTTGCTGCTGTTTTCAAGCTGGTTCGGGCCGGTTCGAAGGGTTCGAGATTGGTTTGGAGCTTGTTTTCAAATTATTATTGTAATAATTTAGTTAATTGCTTATTTAGGATGCTAAAACCGGTCCAATTTTATGCTTTATTTTTTTTATGCATTATGAATGTGTTTAATTGTTTAAATCTTTATTGTGCATAAAGTATGTCATGTAGATTTAAATTCCCACCATAGGTTAACATGCACATGCATTGAAAGTATGTTATAATGGTTATAATATATATAGTATGCATGTTGGATTTCATGAATTAATGTAAAAGTTATATATAATTCATGATTTCTTTAAGTAACTTAATATGGTAATTGATTAATTAAATGTTTAATTAATTAATTCAATTTGTTTAATTTAATTTAATTAAATTAAGTAAATTAAATTCATATTAAATTTTCATTATATAATTGTTATGTAATGAATGTGTAATGTATGTTATAGGTTTGTCAATTCTTTTTATAAGTGTTATAAAATCAATTAGACTCCTTAAATCTATAAAAAAGATAAGATGCATGCTCACTTAGGTTAACCATACAATCCCTTTTTTCATAGAAATTAGGTCGATATCTTGTAAAATCGAAGTTACAAGAAAACTCACCCGACAAGATCTTGGCAAAAAGTTAGATAAGATGAATAAGGTTGAAAGGTTCTTAAGTTGACGGTTCAAGGATTACCTTCTACCTGGAGATCGAGCCAACATCTGAGTTAGGTTAAATCGGTTTTATGAGCATGCATGAGCGGTGTGAGGTAATCAAATTTGTTTATCACCTAGACATCGTAGGTTAAAATCCAATATAAAAGTTATACACCTAGACTTAGGATATGTTTTAGTTAGCCGAAATATATTGCTAAGTAATTTATACCCTAACCGTCTAGAACACTTAAGCTGGAGAGAAGTAATGTACTTTTAACTCTAGTGTCCCTAAGAGTTCACACCATGAGATTCATGCTTGGCTTTGGGTCGCCCTGGGAGCGGAGATTCGGAGAGTGTTTGCATGAGTCAATATCAAGGTGAATAGGGAAAGTCGTTCATAGTAAGTGGGAGAAGGAAGTGTGCCAACGCATCCTACGGTCTCTTCCATGAGGTCGCACCGTGAGATTCCTATAATGCACCTGCATGTCTGTCCTGCCCGAAGTACCTTGCTGAGAAAAAAGCATATAAAGAAGCACAAGGTAAATATGATTTACTAGTTGTTGAAACATGTTTAGTGGAGTATGATACCTCAACATGGATATTGGATTCAGAGGCCACTAATCATTTTGCTTCTTTTTTCAGGAAACTAGTTCCTGAAAAGAGCTAGAAAATGCGAGATCACCCTCAATGTTGGAACAGGAGAGGTTGTCTCGACCGATGCAGTGGGAGACTTGAAGTTGTATTTCGACGATCGATATATCATACTTAAAGATATTTTGTATGCTCCTAAAATGAAACGAAATTTAATATCTATCACATGTATATTAGAACAAATGTATAAAATATCCTTTGAAATCAATGAAGCGTTCATTTTCAGAAAAGGTATTCAAATTTGTTCTGTTATACTAGAAAACAACTTATATAAGTTAAGACCAACTAAAGCAATATTTGTCTTAAATACTGAGATGTTTAGAACAGTCGAAACTCAGAATAAAAGATAAAAAGTTTCTTCCAATGTCTATCTATGGCACTTAAGACTTGCCCACATAAATCTCAATAGGATTGGGAGATTGGTTAATAATGGACTCCTAAATCAGTTAGAAGATAATTCTTTACCTCCATGTAAGTCTTGTCTTGAGGGAAAAATGACTAAGAGATCTTTTACTGAAAAAGGTCTCGGAGCCACAATACCCTTAGAGCTCGTACATTCGGACCTCTATGGACCGATGAATGTCAAAGCTCGAGGTGGGTATGAATATTTCATCAGTTTCATTGATGATTATTCAAGGTATGGCCATGTCTACCTAATGCATCACAAGTCTGATTCTTTTGAAAAGTTCAAAGAATATAAGATTGAGGTTGAGAACCAGTTAGGTAAAACGATCGAGGTGGGGAGTACATGGACTTAAGATTCCAACACTATATGATAGAACACGGAATCAAGTCACAACTCTCTGCACCTAATATTCCTCATCAGAACGGTGTATCTGAAAGAAGAAACAGAACCTTGTTGGACATGGTTTGCTCAATGATGAGCTTTGCTAAGTTACCTGATTCCTTTTGGAGACATGCATTAGAAACTGTTGTCTATATTTTGAATAACGTTTCCTCTAAAAGTGTTTTAGAAACACCTTATGAACTATGGAAAGGGCGTAAAGGCAGTTTACGTCACTTTAGGGTCTGGGGATGACCGACACACGTGTTGGTGCAAAATCCTAAAAAAATAGAACGTCGTTCAAATTATGCCTATTTTTAGGTTATCCAAAAGAAACAAAAGGTGGTCTGTTTTACGATCCTCAAGAGAATAAGGTATTTTGTGTTGACAAATGCCACATTCTTAGAGGAAGACCACATCAAGAGTCATCAACCTCGCAGTAGACTAGTATTAAATGAACTTTCCAAAGTCGCTATAGATAGAGCTAGTTCGTCTACTAAAGTAGTAGATAAAACTAGTACGTCTGGTCAGTCACATCGTTCTCAAGAGTTGTGAATACCTCGACGTAGTGGGAGGGTTGTTCATTAGCCTGACTATTACTTGGTTTTATCAGTCCAATCCTGGATATGGTCATTAGACTGTCGTTAAGAATATCCTCAAGTATCTTAGGAGAACGAGGAACTACATGCTCGTGTTTGGTACTAAGGATTTGATCCTTATTGGATACACTGACTCTGATTTCCAGACCGAAAAAGATTTAAGAAAATCCACATCGAGATCAGTATTCATTCTGAATGGAGGAGCAGTAGTGTGGAGAAGTGTGAAGCAAAATTGTATTGCAGACTCCACAATGGAAGCTGAATATGTAGTTGCATGTGAAGCAACAAAGGAAGCAGTATGGTTGAAGAAATTCTTTAAAGATTTGGAAGTCGTTCTAAATATGCATCTACTATCACCCTATATTGTGATAATAGTGGTGCAGTTGCAAATTCAAGAGAACCAAGAAGCTCACATTGTTGATCCTTCTACAAAGACCCTCACGGCTAAAGTGTTTGAAGGTCACCTACAGTCTCTAGGTCTACGAAGTTAGTAAACTAGGACGAGTGAGAGAACTTTTTGGTATATGCCCTAGTTCATTATATTCATATGTTTATTGTGCTCATATGTTTCTCACTTAAATTCAACATTGGGATATTCCACTAGGAGTTTTAGTCCAAGTGGGAGTTTATTGGATTTTATGTTCTAAAACTCGTCGTTTGTAATTGATAAACATTTTTCGTGTTTCTTTTTCGATAAAATTGTTATTGAATTAGTATACCATAATGTTGAATCCAATAAACTGAGGTCTCGAGGCTATTTAATGTAGACTTGAACTTTATGTGATGACATAAAACATGGATCAAGTTCGAGTATATAGCCTAAAATGGTATATAGTATAGGGATAAGGTTGGGCGTCTTATTCTGGGGACACTATGGATGCGACCTACTTTGTAATTAGTACAAACGATGTGATCCTGAATCGTTCATATAGGGATATGTAAGTGGGGGCATCCTATGCAGTGAGTTTGTATAAGACTGGACTACGACTTAGTCACTTTTGCTTTATAACACCGTTTACTGTATAAAACTGACTAATTCAATTTTGATGACGTAGGTAACTCGATCTCAATCCTGAGCTAATTATGAAATCCATTTTATTCAAGATTATCCTTAGATCTGCATGGGTGAGAGTAGCTCAACAACACTGACTCAATAAGCCTCCCATTTCAGGGGTAAGACCGGGTAGATAGCTGGGAACATAAAGTGCAAGACGGAATTCATTCCTACCCAACTCTAGGGATAGTAGATAGGTTGTTCCCTTAAGTGTTGACTTCGAAACTAGAACAAGTGGCTCCACCCTCTCACTAGGTTTAGAGGGACTAGATTTGTTGGTTGGACCACAAATCAATTGTTCTATAGAGGTTCAGTGGGACTTAAGGAACAAGAAGTGTTCTCGGGGGTAAAACGATATTTTGACCCAACCGAGACCACAAACAACCTATGAAGGATTGACTTACTGGTTACGGTTATATCAGGTGGACAGAAATATATCTACAGTGAGGGGAGTGCAACTACGAGACTTTAGTGGAATAACCCGTTAGTTAAAAAATGTTGATTAATTAGGTTAAAGAGTTTGACCGGATAATCTCGAATTGTTGGAGCCCATGATCTGTAGGTCCATTAGATCCCCCTTCTAGCTCATATGGATTAAACTTAGAACAGTATGTTGGATTAATTCGAATTGTTCTAATTAGGAAAGGAGTTTTAAGCCGACAAGTATATGTGATATAGTTATCGATTTTTGTATGACACAATATATTCAAATCTGATTTGAATTTCAAAAATATGAATGCGGATTCATGTTCGGGAGGTCAAAATTAGTCAAGAGGGTCAAAATTGTAAAAAATCACAGGGTTGACTTTTTAGCTCAGGAAAAGTCAAAGTTTGAGTTTGACCAAATGGAAAAGACTATTTTACCCTTGACTAGAGTTAGTGAAATTATCCAAATTTTTGTTGGACAATTCCACTAACTTAAGTGGACTATGTGTAAACATTATAGAATGACACATAGTCCACTTTAGTTAGTGTTTTGTGAGGTGTTGCATTTTGGTGAGCTTTGACATGCATTTGATGCACGTAATTGCTTTATAAATAGAATTGTTTTAAAAATAAAGGGTTGCTCTTGCTGAATTTTTAGTCTTTTCAAAAGAAGTCTCACCAAAAAGTACTTCTTTTCCTTTCCTCACATAAAGCTTTGAACCTCTCATTCTTCCTTTTCAATCCTTCATTCACCAGGTCCCACTACCCGGTTCTGAATCCAGAGGATAGCGGGGAAGCTCTAGTGGTGGTCCAATTTGTGTTCGGTTTGTGCTTTGGCAAGGAGATCGTGAAGAAATCAAGCTACAAAGGTTGTACTTTCTTCCCTTTTTAGTTCACTATTTTTTAGCTTGTTTGCATGTTAATTTCTATTAACTTAGATGCAATTAAAGTGTCATTACATCCTTTTTCCGCTCCGTATGTCTCGTGTTCCACCATTTTTAAACTTTTTTAAAGTTCAAGGGTATTAATTAAACTTTTGAAAGTAAGGGTATTTTTTAAACAAAGTACAAAGTTCAAGAGTATTTTCTATAATTTAACTTAAATTTTATTGAAATTAATGGCATTTGAGAGATTTTTACTTCATCTTTTTTAAAAAAAAAATAAATAGTAGGTAAAGATAAAGAAAACAAAATAGAAGGAACAAATTTGCAACACATTTGCAAATCGAAGATTTATTCGATGAAATCAAAAGTATAAGGTAAAAAGTGACCAACTTTTGTTAAGTTCATAGGTAAAAATTGATTTTTTTTTTCTTTATAACTATTGGAAAAAGAACATTTTTACTCTTATATTTAGCTTGGAGTCAATGTTGTTCCTAAAAATTTTAATTTCATTAAATTCAACCATAAACTCAAAATAATTAGTCAAATTCTTACCACCTAACTTTGTTTGGTTGAATTTCTCATCAAAATCGGATGTGGACAAAAAAAGGTATCATTTTCATCCAGGTCTCCATATTAAGGACAATGAATCTGCCCATAGAAATATTTTCATATCACAATCTCTTTTTTTTTCTTTTAGGGGTGTACACGGGTTGAGTTGGGTTGGGTTGTCGGGTTCTGTTTTTTTTGTATATATTTTTTTCTTTAATTTTTTTGCAACAATTATTTCTAATCTAAATCACATAACATTCCAATATTGAAATTCATAGTTCAGAACCTCCATTGGAATCCTAAATGAAAAATATTATAAGTCCGTAAATGCATAATTTCAACCATCAAAATAAATATAAAAGTTTATTAATACAATTACTACAACAATCAAAGTCTTAAATCTAGTCTCACTACATTTGCATAACAAAAATGAAGCCAAGACATCCTAGCACCGAGATATTTGGTATCACGAGCATTATGCTAGGTCCTGAAAGTTTAAAAAAAGAACAATTAGTTTAAAGAATCCATACATAATAATAATAATAAAAAACTACCATGAATGTATTTTACTTACCATGAAAATGATCAATCTAATGAGATTTAAGTCCCTATTGAACTCATGCAAGTCTCTAAAGCTTCTGGAAAAACAAAATAAACATATAATATGTTTAACATATAACCGTTCATAATAGTGAAAACAATAAGCAGGCAATGAATAAATTAAACTTACCTGACTCAACTTGAAAACAATATTCCAATTCTTCATGCTGTGGAGGAAGATCCAACAATATTGATTTCCCACAAATCCAATTTTGTGAACATATTAAAACTTCTACTATTCTAGGCGTCAAAGAACTCCTAAAAGAATCAAGAATCCTCCCTCTTGTACTAAATGTTGATTCAGAAGCCACTGTAGACACTGGAACTGCCAAAACATCTCGAGCAATTTTTGACAAAACCCGATACTTCAATTCATTCAATTTCCACCAAGCAAGAACATCAAAACTATCATCAAGTTCCTCACCAGGGTCAGATAAATAACGATCTACATCGTTCCTTATTTCTAAAGAACTCTCCTCTTCTCTTCTCTTGTTGTACCGTGATAATATCAATGATGCACCACTCTCACTCGTTTCAACACTACTTATTGTACTCATGGAAGATCCACTTGATTCAGATGGTTGATTACCACTATTAAAACTTTGAGTACAAGAAGTATCATCATGTGATTTGTAAAAATCATATAAACGAACCAAATACATTCTAACACTGTCAATCATCTCTTTAGTTGTATCATCATCATAAATAGTCGAAAAGCAAAAGGTCACATAATCCAATTTGTAACGAGGATCAAGCACCACAGCTAGAAATATCAACTTATTGATTTTGTTAATTGAACCCCAATACTTGTCATACTTTATCTTCATACTTTTAGCCATATCACAAAGAAGAGAGTTTGAATTCGTGCTTCAACCAAGTAAAAGTTCATGAATATCCCAAAGTTCATGAAAGTAAGAATTGGAAGTCACATACAATGAACCACTTATCTTCACATTGACATCATAAAACACTTTCAAAAACTTGACAAATACTTCAACATTTCTCCAATCAGTAAAAGTTGGTGGCCCTAATTTTTTGTTTCCATGATCATCATCTTCAAAGTAGGTCCTATAATCTAACACATCTTCTTGTAATATTTTAAAAGCTTTCTCAAATTTCAGTGCATGGTCAAGCATCATATAAGTAGAATTCCATCTAGTTGCCACATCTAAACAACAAAGGGTTTTACATTCAATTTTCTCTTGTTTCACACAAGGTTTAAACTTTGTCAATCTCTTAGGAGATGATCTAACATACCTTACAGCATTACGAACACCAACAATCGATTTATGCATTTCTTTCAACCCCTCATTCACAATCAAGTTAATAATATGAACACAACACCTCATGTGTAATAATTCTCCATCTAAGATGAGTGTATTCCAACTTTTAAGTATTTTCTTAATATACGAAATAGCTCCATCATTGGAACTTGCTTTATCAACGGTGATGGAAAAAACTTTATCAATCCCCCATTTCAATAAACAACATTCAATGACTTTGCCTATAGTGTCTCCCTTGTGATTAGGAACTTGACAAAAATTCAATATTCTTTTATGCAAATTCCATTCTTGATCAATAAAATGTGCAGTGACAATCATATAGTTAACATTTTGCAATGAAGTCCAAGTGTCGGTTGTAAGACAAACCCCTTTGAGAATTCTTGACTAAAAAAGATTTTAGTTTCTTTTTCTCATCTAGATAAAGTTGAAATACGTCCCTTGCAACTGTTACTCTTGATGGAGGGTCAGACTTAGGGTTCAAAACACAACAAAAAAGTCTAAATCCCTCTTGTTCTACAAATCTAAATGGTAATTCATCAAGAATTATCATGTTAGCACATCCCTACATGCTTGTTGACTAAATATGGTAGCCACAAAATTACTACCACATTTTCCATCAAGTGAAGGTTGAAAACTTAAAATAGTTTGTCCTTTTTCTTCCTCCTTATATGGATACTTTTTACATTGATTTTTTAAGTGCTTCCACAATGTGCTAGTTCCACAAGAGGTAGTATCACAAGCATACTCCTTATCACAATAATTACATCTGCACCTGCTACTGTTGTCTTCCAATCTAGTAAATTGATCTCACACAATAGAAGTTGATTTACTAGGGCGTCTCTTCTTGCTAGATTTTGAAGGTAATGGTGGCTTAGATGTACTATCAAATTCATTACTAGGAAGATTTTGATTATTACATCCATTAGCATTACTGCTTTCCATCTATGAAAAAAACAAATAACAATCAAGTTTGTGAACTATAATTTGTTACAATCTAAATTTTCAAAAATAAAGTTAGGCTAACCTTACACTAGCTTTTTGGGGATTAATGTACACAACACAACCTATACAAGAGAGTTCAACTTATTTAGATGTTGTGGAAAGATCCAATGAACAAAATATTTTGATAATGTTTAAAATAGTTCAACTTATTTAGATTAAGAGTTAAGATAAGTTATTTGATAACTAAATTTGACTAAGACAAGTTATTTGCTAACTAATCTTGAATGTGTATTTATATTAATTTTTCTACCAAAATCCTAGATCTATTTATCTTTGATCTCAAAGTGTTTAAAGTAATGATTGAATATGACCAACATGCTCACAATGAAAAAGTGTGTTTAATGGGTATTTGATAAATAGAAATACAAGTTAAATCAAAATACTTAAATCAGAGACAATGCAAACAGAAATCAGAATACTTCATAATGCATACAAAAATCAGAATACTTATAGTTATAATCACATCAATCAGAAGAAATAGAAAAATAAAAAGAACAAAGCAGTAGTTTTAGTTTTAGTTTATGAGTAAAAATAAAAAAAAAATACCGTGAGGGTGAGCTTGAGCTTGAGGTATTAAATCTGAAGAAATCGTGAGTTGGGTGTAAAGAAATCGAAATCGTGAGCCTTGAGCTTGAGCTTGAGGTATTCAATCTGAAGAAATCGAAGCCCAAATGGGAAATCGAAGTCAAAGTCTAAATAAATCGAAGTTGGGTGTAAAGAAATCAAAATCGAAGTCAAACCTGAACTAAATGACTCCTTCACGGCGGTTTCCTTCTGTCGGTTCTGGTGGTGTCTTCACAGCGGTGTATTCACGTTCGAATCCGGTGGTCGGTGGGAACTTCAGGCTGAACGAAGGCCACAAACGAAGAAGGTAGAAGTTGCTGGCGTCGACTCTTCAGGTTGAACGAAGGGCGCGAACGAACTGTTGGGTTGGCGTTGGTGAAGTTCACGCACGGTTGTTTAGACTTTAGGGTTTCTTTAAGTTTTTAACGTTATATATATATATATATAAATAATAACTCACCAGTTCGATCGGGTTGACCCGAGCCAGAATTTTAAAAAACCGAGACCCAACCCAAATTTTCGATTCTATCAAAATTGAACCCAACCCAACCCAAAAATAAATCAAACCCAACCCAACCCTTATAATTTGGGTTGGGTAGGTCGGGTAGTTCGGGTTCTCAGGTCATTTGTACACCCCTATTGAATACGTCAACAATTGGAATAGGGGGATTCGAATCCATAACCTTTTGGTCATGAGTCATACTTTATGCCAGTAGAGCTACGCTCTTGTTGCCTTCATATCACAATTTCTTTATCAAATAAACATCCCATGTCTCACTTTCAAGGACTTCCAATCAGTTAACTATAAACTTCAGGGACAATTGGGCATATAGCAAAATGAGGGTAAAAAATAGTACATATAGCAAAGTGTAAAAAAATATTGCAAATATAGCAAAATTAGTTGCTCAACCCATTTAAATTACAAAAAAAACCCACAACCCATATCAATGATAGAAGTCTATCGAAGTCTATCACTGATAGACTTCTTGGTTAGATTGTTTATCTATTTTGATTGAAATCTATCAATGATAGAAGTCTATTACTATCATTATCACTATCACTGATAGACTTCTAGTTTGAGATTTTTTATCTGTTCAGATTGAGATTTATCGGTGATAGAAATTTATCATTATCACTGATAGACTTTTCATTGGGACTTTGATTTTTTCTGATTGAAGTCTATTAATAATAGAAGTCTATCACTATCACTGATAGACTTATTGTTTGAGATTTTTATCTATTCTGATTGAAGTTTATCAATTATAGAAGTCTATCACTATCACCGATAGATTTCTATTTGTGTTGTTTATCTCTTCTTATTGGAGTCTATCGGTAATAAAAGTTTATCACTATCACTAATAGAGTTCTATATGTATTGTCTTATCTGTTCTAATTGAAATCGATCAGTGATAGAAATCTATCATTATCATCGATAGACTTTTATTTGTGTTGTTTTTATCTCTTCTAATTAGAGTCTATTAGTGATATGAGTATATCTATCACTAATAGGCTTATAAGTTATATATGTGTTGTTTATCTGTTTTGATTGGAGTCTATCACTATCATCGATAGACTTTTATTTATATTATTTATTTCTTCTGATTGAAGTCTATCACTATCGCTGCTAGACTTCGTGTTTGGTATTGTTTATTTGTATTGATTGAAGTCTATCAGTGATAGAAGTTTATCACTATCACTGATAGACTTCTTAATTGGTATTGTCTAACTATGTTGATTGAAGTCTCTATCTCTCTCACTAATAGACTTCTTGTTTGGTGACTGATATACTTCTTGTTTGGTGTTGTTTATCAATGTTCAATGTTGATTGAAGTCTATCAGTGATAGAAACCTTGATATAAACCTATCACTATCACTGTTAGATTTCTTGTTTGGTATTGTTTATTTGTGTTGATTGAAATCTATCAATGATAGAAGAATCTCACTATCACTATCACTGATATGATTCTTCTCTATTGTTGTGTATCTGTGTTTATTAAAGTCTATCAGTGATAGAAGTCTATTACTTTCATCGATAGACTTCTTGTTTGGTATTGTTTATCTGTAATGATTGAAGTTTATCAGTGATAGAAGACTATCACTATAACTGATAAACTTCTTGTTTGGTGTTGTTTATCAGTGTTGATTGAAGTCTGTCACTAACACTGATAGACCTCTTGTTTGTTCTTTGTTTATTGGTATTTATTGAAGTCTATCCTTATCACTAATAGACTTCTTGTTTGGTATATTTTATCAGTATTGATTGAAGTCTATCAGTGATAAAAGTCTATCATTATCATTGATAGACTTCTTGTTTGTTGTTGTTTATTTGTGTTTGTTGAAATCTATCATTATCATTGATAGACTTCTTGCATAACATTCCACGTTTTCAGATTCGACTAATTTCGTTTTTTGGAGTGTTTTTAGAATTAAATGACTAAATTGAGATAGATGAATTTTTGGATTATTGGACAAAACTTATTTCAAAGTCTCAAATTTAATAATTTATAAACTTGGCAAGTGTTAAATTGAAGATTTAAATATTAAACCCAAAAGTTTTTCATTAAAGATTAATCATTTATATAGAACTTTGTTCAAATGTAAACGTATTTTTTAATGACACATTCTATCAAATTATATTTTTCAGTTAATACCTCATCCCTTTTATTTCGTTTCTTTCTCTATCGCCATTTGATGATTTTTTATTAATATATCAGCGACAAAATTGTTATAGATTTTAGTCTCTCACGACTTATAACATCTAATACAACAATTTTTTTTTTGTTAATTGCAATTTTCAAGAAGATTTAAGTAATGTTATGATCATAAAATTTCTATACTGCATAAAAAGTTAGAATGAAAAAATATGTGTATGAAGGAAATGCAGAAGGGCATATGTGGAAAGAGGGGGAAGAGAAGAAGAAGGCAAAGAAAATTAAAAGAAAATTAAAAATGTAAAAAAAAAAAATCTAATGCGAGAGTGTTTGGAGACATTAAAAAAATCACATCATTTTGGTGATTATTTTTTTCACTCTCATATGCAACTATAAGGGTAAAAAGGGAACAACAAAGTTTTATTTAAAAGATTTGCTATATTTGCAAATCTTTTTAAAAGTTGTTATATTTGTAAATAATTTACTCTAATTTGCTACCCAATACAATTACCTTACACTTTACAACAATTTTTTCTTATTTTAATATTATTATTATTATTATTATTATTATTATTATTATGTTTTTTTGTCTTCGAAAAATATATACTTTACAACAACTTGATTATGTTATGTTGTTCTTGTTACTCAAATTATCATAAGTCAAATTACAACTCAAGCATAAGTCTATTCAAACCAATAATCTATTCAAGTAAATAACAAATAATAATTTAATAGCTACAACCTAAGTTATTGTATATTATATTATTTATCATAAAATACAAATTTAATTTTTTATACCATAATTTTAAATAAAAATAATAATAATAAGATATCACAACTAAACTTAACTAAACTTATCAAATAGAATAAAATGGACACAAACTTAGAGGCTAAACTTGTAATTTAACTTTTTCCTACATTATAGCTTATAGATTTTATCATTTTATTTTTCTTGTTCTCAACTCACGAAGTTTTTACTCGACTTTCTCTTAACCGATTAAAAATATTTTTCCAAATTTGTATAGTTTATGGTTAAATAATAATTAAAAAAAAATACTTAAAGAATCTTATCTAGAAGCATTAAAAAATCCGCTTAAAGTACAATTAGAAGTAGTTAGGGGTTGTTTGGCGCGCTGTTTTGGAATCAGAAACCTTAGAGTTTCTTGGTTGGAACCAGAAACCCTGGAGTTTTTGTTTCCAATTTGAGGTGTTGGGTTGTGTTGGGCTGGTTTGCCGAAACCAGTGTTTGGGATGCAGGGTTAGGTTTGATTGTGTTTGTTTAGGCTGTATTTTTATAACAATTTTGTAGGATATTCTTTTTCTAGATCTAATTTTTTACTTGATAATTATTTGTTGAGGTGCATATCATTATTTTAACCAATTATGTGAATCAATTGTTTCAATAATAGTTAAATATGGATGTATAGTTTGTACAATTAATACTCTATTTCAAAAAATACTCAGAAAACTATTTTAGAAATTAAAAAATTTGAAGTCTATTTAATAAATTAGAGAATTTAAAACTCTATTTTATAAAGTATTCAAAAACCTATTTTTGAAACTCTATTTTAGAGATTAAAAAAATTAGAAATCTATATAAGATATTAGAGAAAACTCTATTTCACAAAGTATTCATAGACCTATTTTTAGAACTCTATTTTACAAATTAAAATATTGGAGGTTTATTTAAGAAATTATGAAATTTAAATAAAATTGTTCACGGTATTTTATAACATATTTCAAGAATAAATGAGTTATAAATTTTGAATTCTCCTTTCCAACATGAATTGGACTAAGCAGGATCCAATAGGATGCAATTTTTAGAAATTAAAATATTAAAAACTATATTTTATATATTTTGAAACCTATTTCAAACATATAATGGATTAAAAAAATTTGTTACTAACCATTTTTGTTTAATTTTTAACCTTTTAAAAAATTGACTAGGTCGTTGGGTGATTGGTTGTCGGCGACCGCCTATGGTAATTGCACAGTGGTTAGGTCGTCGTGGGTTGTTGGAGTGGCCATCAGGTTGGTCATGTCGTCGAAGTGGTCGTTTGGTGATTATGACAGTAGTTGTCAAGTGCTCAAGTTGATGGAGTCGTTGTCAGAGTGTTAAATATGATGGTTGGGTTGTTGGGTGGTCACTAAAGTAGTCACCAAGTGGTTGACAATAATGGTTTTAGGTGATTGGGTTGTCAGGTTGGGGTGATCATCGAAGTAGTCATCGAGGTGATCGGGTTGCTAGGGTGGTTGGGTCATTGAAGTGGTCACTAGGTGGTCATCGACAGTGTTGCTAGGTGGTCAAATTTTTGAGGTGGTTGTCAACTATGGTTGTCAGGTCGTCAGAGTGGTCTTCAACTATGGTTATAGGTTGTTTAATAGTCGAAGTGGTTGTCAGATGGTCGTTGCCAATGGTTCGGACCAGTTAGGGTTGCAGTGGTTGGGGCATCAAAGTATCAAGTTGTTGGGGTGGTCGAGTCGCAGAGGCAATTGTTAAATTAATCTATAGAGTTATCATCATAGTTATCGAAGGAGGTAATCGTCGCGGTGGTCGGGTCGCCGGTGTGGTCGTCAAAGTTTTCGTTATCGGTAGTGATCAGACGGTCGTTGGAGTTGTCATTAGAGTTAGTTGGGTCACCGGTGTGGTCGTCGAAATTGTCATCGGAGTTGGTCGGGTCGCCGGTATGATTATCGAAGTTGTCATCGGAGTTGGTTAGATCACCGATGTAATCGTCGGAGTTGTCGTTGTTGGTGGTCGTCAGAGTTGTCGTCGGAGTTGGTCGGGTCACCGGAGTAGTCATCAGAGTTATTGTCGAAGTTATCATTGGAGTTGTTGTCGAAGTGGTCGTCGAAAATGGAAAACGACAAATGGAAGTGGAAAACATGGTACAAAACTTATAGGGTTGCACTGTAGTAACTCATGGGGTTGTGTTTCAACCCCTTGTACCAAACATGGTTTTGGGTTCCCCTGGCCTAAAACCATGGGCCAAATACCCCCTTAGGGGTCGTTTGGATTGAGGAGTTGGGGGAAGTGGAGTTGGGTGAAGTTAATAACTCCCCAAACTTCTTGTTTGGCCCAATGAGTTATTAACTACTCCTTGTAGGTCCCACAACTTTATTTGCTCTTTCTTCAACTCCTTCTTATGGGCCCCACATATTTTTAACTCCTCCTTGTAGGCCCCACATACTTGTTTACTCCTACTCCCAACAACTCCTACTCCCTGCAACTTTTACTCCCCTAACTCCTCAATCCAAACGACCACTTAAAGTTCATCTTGTCTTTATTGTTCATGGTTTGGCAAATGGCGAGCCTCAATATCTTTTCTTTCACTATTGAAACTCAACATACATATTATTAACTAAAAAAAAAAAAAGTAAAGTTTATCAAGAGATTATTTTTTTTCTTTTCTTTTTATTCATTTGTTTATAAAATTAAAGGGGGCCTTTCTAAGAAGGGCTTGAGTTTATTTAACAATACAAAGCATGAAATATGATAAAATGAAAGTAGAATAACAAAAGGTAATTTAGGCCCCGTTTGATAACGTTTCCGTGTCTTGTTTTCCATTTTTTAAGAATAAGAAGCATATATTCTTGATAACTATTTATGTTTCTTGTTTCTTAAAAACAAGAAACAGAAACAAAAAATTGTTTGATAACTCTTTCTTATTTCTTGAATGTTTTTTTATCTTCTTTTTTCATTTTTTTATAGTTTAAAAAAAATTTAGTTATAAAATATAAAAAAATAAATTAATATAACAACATTTGGGGGTGAGAGATTTAAACTCATGATCTCTTAGTCATAAGTCTTATTCAATGTCAGTTGAGTTATGCTCTTGTCGGCTTGTAAAATATAAAAGAAATAACATGCATTGAAAGATATAAAAATACAACTAGTTATAACTTATAACAAATTTGTATTATATAATACCAACAAATTTTGATGCAAAATTACCAACAATAATAAAAGTAAATAAATAAAATTGTTTTATCATTCAAATGTTGTCTATATTTGATTTGCAATGTTATCTCTTACTCGAGTCATTCGTCTTAAATGATGTCGACCTAGATCAAAATCAATTGTATTGTCAAATGTTGTGGTTATAAAATATTAAATGAGTTTAATGCATGTTTTAGTGATCAAAATTTATTTATTGTAAAATTCTGACGAATTCTTAGTGTACTAAAAATTAAAATAATATAAAGTGCAAAAACCAAAATTAAAAATTAGAATTTAATAAAAAAAATTAAAAATTAAAATAATATATAAATATACATATTAAAAATCTAAATTTAAAATTATAATAATATATAAATATAAAGATCGCAAAATTTAAACTTAAAATTCAAATAATACATAAATATTAAAAAAAATTTAAATTTCAAATACATAGGGTAAGATTAAAAAATAAAATAAAAAATATAAATTTATACATTAATAACAATATTATTATTATTATTATTATTAATTAAAACTATATATATATATATTGCAAAAATTAGGAATTAAAAAAAGAAAGAAGATTTGTTTTCCTTGCGTTGTTTTTAAAAGAAACAAAACAGAGAGAAACTAATATTTATAATTTTTAAAATTTAATTCTAATTTTAAAAACGTTTTTCAAATTTTGAGAACAAGAAACAAGATGGATTATCAAACAAAACTTTCTTATTTGTTAAGAAACAAAAACAAGAAACATGAACGTTATCAACAGGTGGGTTCTCTCATAAAGTGTACATACAATCTATACACATTCTCCACATGGTATAAAATGGCTCATTGAACTAAATCACTTTATTTATAAGGTCAGAATCATGTTCAAGCTAAGAAAATGAAAAAGCCCCAATGAAAAAACTAATGAGTAAGTTATGATATCCTGAATGGAAGGAGACGAGATATCATGAAAGGAAATTTCGTAAAATATAAGACTCGGATCCCTTTCGGGGGCCAAATACCTCAATCTCTACCATAGGTTTCCAAAGAAGAATGCGAAGAAATTCAAAGAAAAGAAAAATGAAAAAGAAACATCATCGAACACGATACAGAGGTTTGTTGAGAAAGTTCAAATTCTGAACTCTGATTAGGATAATAAGGGTAAATGAAACCTGAACCATATTCTATAATTTCTCATTCAGCAGATCCACACACTTTGCCAATCTACAGAGATAGTATTGAGTTCTAGAAAAAGGGGAAACAAACCACTGTTTGAAACAGCAAAATAAATGACAAAAACAACGGTATTGGCAACTTCCAGTTTTTTCTTTTTTTTTTTTTTTTTTCAGGTTCTGTTATAATAGAAACCCTTTACAGATAGAAAACCTAAAAAAATTTCAAACAAAGAAAGTAAAGGCCATTGGTAGCCAGGAACTTGTGCATGTTCTCACCTGGCTAATAAAACTTAGCAACGGTTGGCGATCTTCGAAATCAGTAATGTGAGTCATGTGCAGGACTATCGGCATGCATGTCCATCGACGAGTCATTAGAGCTGACTGAATTAGGGTCCACGTTCTGGTGCTGAAGAAAGTTGGGTTCATTGTTTCGAGTAGCTCCATTTCCTCCCGACATCCCACTGTTTGGGTAGTGAGCTTCCTGAGCAATGTGATACTGCTGCAAACTCCGGCGAACAGGGCTTGACAATGCATTCGAGAAGACTGAACTTTTGGAATGATTATCAGAGTGCTCGGTTCGACTTCCTTGTCCGGTAGTTGCTTGCCCAGAAAGACCTGAAGCAGGAAAGCTCGAGTTTGTGAACTGCATTGCTGGTTGAACATGCTGATGTTGGTGAACTGCAGCTCTCGGGGACATCGATGATTCCTCTACACAGTAATCCAACTCGTTCTGCAAGTATGGAATTTAGAAAACTCATCAGCTAAAGAGAAAATTAAGCAAAACCTTTGCTTAATTCATAAAACTCTTACAAATACAAATTACAGCTATTCATATATTTTTTTTTTTATTTCTATCTGAGAAGTCCATTGACCATTACAAATGCAACTTAACTAAACATCTTATTCAACAATTTCTCTCCAAAGAGAAAAGAATGTAAAATTTATAATAATTTGTTTCCTCTGTCCCTCCTAAATGGGTGTTTAAGCTTAAGTTACCACATGGTTGAAACCTTTTTTTAACTTTTCATTGAAGAAATGAAAAGAGATTAATGCTCAAAAGAAGTGAAATTTAAGAAACATGCAGAGTTACCATTTAAATTAATATCTAGTAAAGAAAAGTCATCAAAAGTGTGGGATAGAGGACACCAAAGAGAAGCTTTGAGATGAGCTGACTTGAACCGATCTATCCAAGAACAATGTCAGTCTTCAAAGATCCTTTAATTTCCTTTTTTTTTTTTATAGGAAATCTAAACCATTTCATTGATGTATGAAATAGATACAAAAGATGCCCTATTGGTGATAGTTACAAAAAAGATGTCCAATGAGATAAGAGAGTTGATGAGCCATAATTACAAAATGGAGGTGATAAGATACTACATGATAATGCAAATTATGATGTAGACTCAATAAAGGATTGTATATTCTGCTGCTTATCTTGAAAAACCCGAGCATTTAATTCAAGCCATAGATTCCAAAAAAATGCAAAGGTGAAGTTGAGCCAAAGAATCTTCTTTTCCTTCTTAAACAGGTGTCCCATAATAGCCAGGTTTAGCAAGGTAAACATATCTCCCGGTCTGGTGATGGACCAACCAAATGCGTGGCTATAAGAAAGACCAAAATGCAGAGGCAAAGGCACAGTTGCTGAACAAGTGTATAGGAGACTCATTATCCATAAAGCAAAGGAAGCAGCAGCTTGGAAAGATAGTCAGCCAAGGCGATTTCCATTGTAAATTGTCAAAGGTGTGGTGTTTATACGGACATGACTTACCTCCCAAACAAAAAATTTAACTTTTTTGGGAGATAGACATGTCCATAACTGTTCGTAAAAGGCCGTACTGTTCAAATTACCCGTGGAGGCGAGCTTTTGGGTTAGAGAACTAGTAGAGAAGACCCCATCTTTTTCTAGACCCCAAGTCCTCTTGATCTTTAAACATGAAGGTCGATGAAAGATGAGATAGGGAACCCCATTCTTCAATTTCAACTTCATTAAGATTCCTTCTCAAGAAAAGGTTCCACGATCCAGCCCTATGATTCCATAATTCAGCAATCAATGCCTTTTTTCTAAGAGATAAATGATAAAGAGGATATCTAGTCTGTAAATTTTGATCTAACAATGTATTCCCCTCCGTAAACCAGATTCTGCAAATTATGAATAGACTTCCATGGTCCCTGGGCTGTTTTCAAAGAAATACTACCGGGCTTGTAGTTAAAATGGCTAGTACCATATTTTGCAGCAATAATTCTTTGCTAAAGAGCCTTTTTTTCCTTGGTAAAACCTCTCATTCCACTTAGCAAAGAGGGAGATATTTCGTTTGTGCTAGTCAAAAATTCCCAAACCTCCTATCAGGGATTGAATGATGAGCCACTTTAGGAGATGGCTACCCTTTTAGTAAAGGCTTAAGAGCCATAGAAAAGCTCTGTATAACTTCTCAATGGATTTTGTGATCTCTATTGGTGCAAGAAAAATGGAGAAATAATATATAGGCAAGTTTGTGAGCGTAGCTTGGATAAGAGTATACCTACCTCCTTTAGATATATGCACACGTTTTTCCACTTTCTCAATAACAGGGGTCCAAAAGTCATTGGTGCGCGGATTGTAACCCACAAGTACATGGCCAACAACCATTCCAACAGCCCCAATGTTGCTAAGAATTCTGCTTGTTGGGAATCCAACCAGCTCCCAAGATTTCAGATTTCTGACAATTTATGTGCAGCCCCAATGTTGCCTCAAACTCATGAATGATATGAAAGAGATTGTGGAGTTGATCCTTGGGAGAAGAGAAAAGTATGGTGCTGTCTGCAAATTGAAGGAGGGCTATGGAGATTTTTTGAGGTTCCTTTCCCACATGGAAACCCTCAATCAAGCCTTTTTGTTCTGCCATTAATAACATCCTACTAAGACAGTCAACCACAATGATAATAAAAGAGGAGAAAGGGGATCTCCCAGTCAAAGGCCTCTCTCGATGCTCGTAAGTTACCTGTAAGTTACCTCTAGGTTTACCATTGATAATAATGGAGAAATTGGTTGAAGAAATACACCCTCTGATCCATTTTCTCCAGGTTAGACCAAAGCCTTTTGCTCGAAAAATATCTTCAATAAAATCCCAATCCACTATATCAAAAGCCTTTTCTATATCAAGTTTTATGACCACACCCCTCTTTTTCCTTCTATTCCATTCATCAATGATCCTATTAGCAATGAGGGAGGCATCTGGGATTTAACGATTGGCCACAAAAGCGGATTAGTGATCCATAATCGTATAAATTCTGAAATCAAGGCCTTTAACCGCATTGATCCAAACTAAATGAGAATGCAAAGGCAAAGATTGACCCAATACCACAGGATTGGAACTTCTAGTAGATTTATGATTATAGTTGTCAAATTCACGATACAGTTGACATGCAGCGTTAGTCCAGTCTCAGTCACTTTCTCCACCTTCCTGACACTCACACACATATTCCTGTACTCTCGACCTTCGTTTTTTTCACCTTTCATGGCGAATCAACCATCCTCTCAACTGCTTTCTTTTGTCTCCAAACCCTAATGTTAGCGCTTCCCTTCCAGTCAAGAAAGGCGATTACAGGAGGTCTCCATCCATAGATGACCTGAACTCACATTCCACACCTTCCTTTCTGCCCTCTTTCCACTGTGATTTACAGTGGAGGAGGTCGCTACTTCAATTCTATCCAGGAGCTCATGGATTCCACTGCTCTGGATTTGCATTTGCGGAGTTGATCTCAATAGAATTGGATGTTTGCGATTGGCTGGCATTTGATGGAAAAGGATAAGTAATATGTTGACTCAAAAGGCATAACATACTATGATTGCCCTTGTAGTTCTAGTGAACTTGTGAAGAAATCTTTGGGATAGAATATATAGAATGAGAGTCGGTAAGGGTGGGAGAGAGTTTCGCGTCGGAGAGAGGGAGCGAGGGGAGCGAGTCTTTGAGAGAGGTAGAGTGGGGCGAGCCGGTGAGAGGGGGAGTGAGAGTTTCGTCGGAGAGGGAGGGAGAGAGAAGCGAAGGGTTGGGCGAGAGCAAGAGAAGTTTCCTAAATCGGTGAGGGTGGAGGGCAAACGTTTTTTGTTTCATCTGTGTGATTCGGGAAGGAAGCTGGAAATTGAAGAGCGGAGGAGAGGGAAGTCGTCCAAGGTAACGGTTTTGTTAGGGTTGGTTGCTTGGATCCGCGACTGCCTCGAAGCTCTTGGGTCACGGCTGGATTGGAGTCCTTTCTTTCGGAGAAGACGGTGCTCTGAGGGGCTTATTTGGCACAACTGGTCGAAAATGAGAAAGGAAAATGTTGTGTGGTAGCTGTCGAGCCACGAAGAGGGAGGCGCTCGGTTCTTTTCTTTCCTCAGGGCAGTGGAAGCCGCGGCTGGTCCTTGGTGAGCAAGACCCTAAATAGCCTACTTCCAAGAAAGGGGGGCAGTTCGTCGGTTGTTGCAGAGCCTCCTCGGGCTTCCTCCCCAGAACGTCTCTCCCTTTCCTTTGCTGAGATAGTCCGAGGCTCTGGGAAGCTGCTGGAAGCATCGAAAAGCCATAGGGAGGAGTTTACGGATGCTCTTTTTGACATTGAAAGTTTGGTGCTTCTGGTAAAGGAAAGGGCGTCGACTTCTTGGGCCAAGGTGGTGGAAGTTGTGCGTCGTTGTGTGGAACAAGGGCAGTGGTGCGTCCTTTTTGTGGAAATTTGGCTGTAATTCTTTGTGAGGATTTGCACGTCTGGAAGGAGCTGGTGGATCTTCGGAAAGGAGTGTGGTCTGGCTGCGCTCTGAGTTTTTTACCATGGGACTCAACTGTAGTGGCGGAGGAGAGGCGTCTGACGTTCTCAAATGGTTGGGTGAAGCTTTTGGATGTCCCTCCACATTTTGCTGGCCCGAATCATTGGTATCAAGGTTGGCGGAGCTGCGGTGGTTTAGCGGGGAGGCCGATCAAGCGATCGGGGGTTCCACCGGGAGGATTCGATTTGCATCCTTGTAAACGGTAGGACAGATGGTTATATTCCGCGCGGGTGCTTTCTCACTTGGGAAGGGGTAGATTTTCCAATTAGGTTTTTTCCGATGACTGTAGAGGAAGTCGGAGAGCTAAACTCCGGCGAGAAGATGAAAGACGTTCCTTCGAAGTTGTTAGGGGAGCAGACTTCGAGGTCTCAGAACGTTGATCATTCGTACGAGTTGCAGAACCAAGTGGGTCAGGCTCTAAGGTTTTGTCCTTCTCCTCGGCAGACGTCTGTGGGGATGGGTATGGGCCACTTTAAAGAGGTTGGGCCTCACACCTCTTCAGAGGCCCATCTCTCGAGCCTGGAGAAGAGAAAGGCTGAAGGGAAGGACCCTCTTAACTTGGGCCTTAATGTTGAGCTGAAGCCCACTCTTCCACGTAAGGAGGAGGTTGTTGTTGGGCTTTCCCAGAGTTTACCAGCACAACAAGCCTCTTTATCGAGTAGTCCTTCTGGGTCGGGGCTCGAAGGTGGTAGACGATCCATCTTGGGGGATTCAGTTGTTCCGAGAGTAGAGGTTTTGGAGGAAGTGCCGAACTGTTTGGATTCCTTGAAAATCCTGGAAAACAATGGGGATGGGGTGGTCTTCTTTTCGACACCCGACCCTTCGGTGGAAAGTTTTTCAGATGAGGACTCTTTCCTCTCTTCGCCGATAGTTCGAGAAACAGAGGAGGTCACTCTCGCTTCGTTCTTTGAGGTCGGAAAGGATACGTTGGAGGGCAGGACTTCTGGTAAAGGAAGGGAGGAGGATTTTGCTCCAGTGTCGAATTGTTTGGCAAATCGAGTATTTGAGGAGGAGGACTCAATTGGTGGAGTTTCGACTGTGGATGTTCAGGCAGTGGGGCCTTTTGCAGGAGATGGAATCACCTCAAGTCAAGCTTTGGTAGTCGCCTCTCGCCCTTTACCGGAGACTCGCTCAGAAGTGTCCACCTGTCAGGTACGCTCTCATTCCTTGGTTTCGACACCTTCCACTTTTGAGGGTTCGGGGGTAGTTGGTTCACTTCCTTTCGGGGCTTCTAGTGGTGGTCTCTTCCCTTTTAGAGAGCCTTTTGGTTGTAGTCAAGGGGTGCCCATTGTTGAGGGATCGGGGTTTGTCGGTTCCCTTCCGGTCGTCTATGGGTGGTCTTTTCCCTTTTGGAGAGGCCTTGGGTTTTAATCAAGACGCGCCTGTGGGAGTGCTTCAGTCGTCGTCTTCTCCAGCTCTTCTTACTTCTGGTTCTTCCTCTACTCCGGCTTCTTTCAGTACATTGGGAGGGAGTCCGTCTGGTCTTGTCCCTTGGTCTAGTGCCTTGTGTGGAGGTTTTGTGGGAGGAAATCCCCCTTTAGCTACAGCGGCTTTGATTGACACTCAACTCCAGCCCCTACCCCCTCAGTTTTACACAGGTGGGACTTCTTTCCCCTTTACTGCCGGGGGCGCCCTGGGGATTGGACCCCCAGTTTGGGCCTCCTTGGCAGCCGCGGGTATTCAAAATGTGCAGCCGAAAGACACTCCCTCGACCTCGCGCCCAAACTTGAAGAAGAGTAAAGGTACGAGTAGTAAGAGTGGGAGGATTGGCAAGCTAGAAGTTAGGAATTTGACTTGTACTATTAATTATGATGGGCGAAAGGCTTCGGTAGAGGCCAGGGTAAAGGTTGTTCTCAATGAAAGTGGTCTCTTGGAATGTTCGAGGCCTTGGTGGTAGGGACAAGAGGAGGCTTGTTAAGGATTTCTTGGTGATGGAAAGACCTGATATTGTGATTTTGGTTGAATCAAAGCTGAGCGAGGTGTCTCGAGAGTTGGTGCAAAGCCTTTGGGGCAGAAGACAGGTGGATTGGGCTTGTTTAGATTCGTTCGGGGCTTCGGGAGGGGTTTTGATCATGTGGGATGGTAGACTTTTGCAGTCTCTGGAGGTGGTGAGAGGAGTTTTCTCTATCTCGGTTTCCTTTGCTCTCCCGGGGGGTTTAGTTGGTTGGGTCTCTGGTGTGTATGGTCCCCCTAGTTCAAAGGGCAGGAAGGCTTTCGGGGAGGAGTTGGGTGGTTTGTTTGGTTTGTGCGGCTCGTCTTTGGTGTGTGTGGCGGGGAGATTTTAACACAGTCCATAATCCGTTTGAGAGGTCTCCTAGGGGAAGGGAGACGAGATCTATGAGGGCTTTTAATAAGTTCATTGAGGACTACGAGTTATTCGACCCACCCTTAGGGAATGGTAAGTTCACCTGGGCTAACTCAAGAGCAAGGAGTCACATTGATAGGTTCTTGCTGTCAAAAGGTTGGATGGACTCCTTTTTGAACGCCAGAGTGACGGGGGGGAGAATTACTTGAGATCATGGGCCTTATTGTTTGGATTCGGGCTCCCCTAAATGGGGACCCTGTCCTTTTAGGTTTGAAAATATGTGGCTTCAGCACCCTTCCTTTAAGGCAATGCTTGCTTCTTGCTGGGAGAGAAGGGTGGTTGGCAATTGGGAAGGTTTCTGTTTCATGGGTAAGCTCAGGGCTCTTAAAGAGGTGCTGAAATCTTGGAACAGAGAGACCTTTGGCAACATCAAGCTAAGAAAACAGGAGATTTTAGCGCGGTTAAAAGTCTTGGACACGTTGGAAGAGGAGGGAGGTCTTAGTGAGACTCTAAAGCAGGAGCGCTTTACTATCAAAGGGGAATATGCGGAGGTGGATAGGAAAGAAACGGTGAGCTGGAGACAGAAAGCGCAAGTGCGCTGGACATTGTTTGGTGACGTTAATACTGCTTACTTCCATAGGGTTGCGAGTGGAAGACGCAACAAAAACTTCATTACTTCCCTGGTAAGTGAGGGTGGCATGGTGGTTCAAGGAGAGGATGAGATTGAGAGAGAAATCATCTCTTTTTACACCTCCCTTTACGCTCCTGTTGTCCAAGCCCGGGGGTTCTTGGAAGGGGTGGATTGGAGTCCTATTTCGAGTGCTGCCAACAATGAGCTCGTTAGTCCTTTTACCCTGGAAGAAATTTGAAAAGTGGTCTTTAGTTTTGATAGGAATAAAGCTCCTGGTCCTGATGGCTTTTCCATGGCCTTCTTTCAAGATAGTTGGGATACTATTAAAGAGGACCTGGGGAAAGTTTTTAGTGAGTTCTTTAAGCGGGGGATTGTGGACAACACTCTTTGTGATACGTTTATCTGCTTAATTCCTAAAAAAGAGATTGCTCGCAAGGTTGGGGACTATAGACCAATAAGCTTAGTAACAAGTGTGTATAAGATTATTGCTAAAATGTTGGCTTGCAGGTTAAGGAAAGTGCTTCCCCTAATCGTGGCGGACTCACAGGAGCTTTTATTTTGGTAGAGGCAGTTCTGGACCAATCTTTGATAGCTAATGAGGCTATTGAAGATTATGAAATTTCAGGAAAAAGAGGGGTTCTTTTCAAAATTGATTTTGAAAAGGCCTATGACCATGTGGATTGGGATTTTCTAGACAAGGTTTTGGCTAGAAAAGGCTTTGGTTATAAATGGCGGTCTTGGATGTGGAGCTGTGTGAGATCTGTCAAGTATCTATTCTGGTGAACGGAAAACCAAGAGGGCGAATTCATGCTACAAGAGGTCTCAGACAAGGGGATCCTATCTCGCCTTTCCTTTTCCTTTTAGTGGTGGATGTCTTGAGTAGGATTATCTCGAAGGGGATGGAGAGGGTGTTCTGAAAGGTTTTAGGGTGGGGAAGGACAATCTACCTCTTTCCCATCTCCAATTTGCTGATGATACTCTCTTCTTCTGCTCTGGGAATGAGGCTTCCTTCTGTCATCTGAACAACTTCTTAGCTTTTTTTGAATCTATTTCGGGGTTGAAGATAAATAAGGGGAAATGTCAGTTGCTGGGCCTGAACTGTGATCCCGAGAAGTTGAGAACTTGGGTGAATTGGGTTGGTTGTGAGGTGGGTACCTTCCCGTCTTCTTATTTGGGGCTGCCCCTTGGGGATAGCCCAAGAGCTCTCTCCTTTTGGGATCCGGTGTTGAGAAAGGTCCAGAAGAGATTGACCTCTTGGAAGAAGAGTTTCTTCTCCAAAGCTTATGAGAGACTTCCTTTGGGAGGGAGTGGACGAAGGGGGCGGGTCGCACCTGGTTAATTGGGACATTGTCTCCAAGCCTGTGGATCTTGGGGGCCTGGGGATAGGTAACTTGAGGAGTCGGAACAAAGCCCTTTTGGCGAATTGGTTGTGGCGCTTCTACCATGAAACCTCTACTCTTTGGCACAAAATCATGTGAGCAAGTATGGGGCGTCCCCTTATGAGTGGAGAATTACCGGAGGGAGAGGCAACTCTAGAAGTCCTAGGAAGGGTATTGCTGAGGGATTTCCTTTCTTCTCTGAGTTGGTCACTTATGGGGTGGGGAACGGGAAAGATACTTTGTTTTGGGAGGATAGGTGGTTGGGAGATAGACCTCTTTGCTCCGTGTTCCCTCGGCTTTATCATTTATCTTCGGCTAAGAATAGGGTCATCGCTGAGGTTCTCTTCCATTCGGGTCACACGGCTTCTCCTTCTCTGGGTTTTCAACGTCCTCTTTCTATTAGGGAAACTGAGGACGTGACGTCTCTCCTGTCCTTGTTGGAGAATCTCTGTTGTATCCCAGATAAGGAAGATATCCGTTGTTGGAGTCCTAGTCCAGCGGCAGGGTTTTCTTGTCGCTCTTTCTTTCGAGTCCTTGTTGCTCCTTCTCCGCCTGCTTCTAGGGGGGAGTCTATCTTTGAGACTGTGTGGAAGGTGAAGATTCCAAGGAAGGTTAAGTTCTTTGCTTGGCAGGTGTTACATGGAAGAGTTAATACTCTTGATAAAGTCTCGAGAAGGATGCCTTCTTTGGTTGGACCGTGGTGTTGTACCCTCTGCAGGAGGGCGTCGGAGGATTTCGAGCATCTGTTTTGGAGTTGTGACTTGGCTGTAGGAGTGTGGATTTTATTTTTTGAGGAGTTGGGTCTCTCAGACCTAGCTCAAGGTTTTAGTAGCCAGAGTTTGGAGGCCCTTTTCTTGCACCCCCCTATGAAGGGGAAGGGCTTGTTCTTGTGGCACGCCGGGATTTGCGCTATTCTTTGGGGGTTTTGGGGTGAGAGAAATAATAGAATCTTTCGAGGGCTTGAGCGTTCTCCTTTTGACGTCTGGTCTCTTATAAGATTCTACGTTTCTCTTTAGGCCTCGTTAACTAAGGCCTTTTGTAATTATTCTTTAAGTCTTATTTTGTTGGGGTGGAGGTATTTGTTGTAAGCCCCCTTTTTTTTGTAGGTAAGTACTTTTTGTATGCCCTTGTATTCTTTCATTCTTTCTCAAAGAAAGCTCGGTTTATTCTCAAAAAAATGATTATAGTTGTCAGTTTCCAATTTAGCACTAATCATTTCCAATTTTTTCATTATTAATGTCCCTTTGTCATTCCTGAAAGGGTGTTTAAGCAACCACAAGAGATTGAAACGTCTATTAGGTAAAGTTAATATTGTTGTTTCAGAATTTTATCACTGCTCATTTCTTAAGAGTTAATTTTTATTTACTTCAGCATCATCACCTATTGTACATTTTTTATTTTATAGAAACTGGAATCAGAGGGGAAACACAACCCCAAGGACACTAAACCAAGGAGTTAGAGACACAACCTTCTTCGGTCGCCGCAAATTAGCTAGTTTGTAACCATTTTTTTTTCTCTAACAAGAAACTAGTTTGTAACTAAAAAGAAAAGAAAAAAAACACCCACGTAAAGAAACAAAAAATTACATAGTACCAAATCACTTGTCAATAGCATTCCTCCACCAAAAACTTAAGGTTAAATTATCAAAAATATGCTTGAACTATGGGGTTGGTTTCAATTATACCCTTGAATTTTGAAAGTTTTCATTTTAGCCCTTCAACTTTGAAGTTTGTTTCAAAACAACCCTGGGAGGTTTTTTCCACTAAATTTATGGATGGAAAATGTTGTGTTTGTATTTGTATTGTTGCTTATGTGAACATATTTGAACATATACATTGAAAAAAATCAAAACATATTCAAATACGTCATTTTTTGTCCATAAATTTAACGAAAAAAACCTTCAAGGGTTGTTTTGAAACAAACTTCAAAGTTCAAGGGTTAAAATGAAACTTTTTAGGGGCCGTTTGGATTGGGGAGTTGGGGGAGTAGGAGTAAAGAAGTTTGTGGGGCCCACAAAAAAGAGTTGAAGAAAGAGTTAATAAAGCTGTGGGGCCTACAAGGAGGAGTTAATAACTCCTTGGGCCAAACAAGGAGTTGGGGGGAGTTATTAACTCCTCCCAACTCCTCAATCCAAACGCTCCCTTAAAGTTCAGGATTATAATTGAAACTAACCCCATAGTTCAAGGGTATTTTTGATAATTTAACCAAAACTTAACAGAATTTTGAAGCCGCCCTACCAAGAGCATAATAAGAGTAATGATCAGACGTCGCAAAATGCCCCTCGATTAATCAAATTAAATACCAAAAAGTTTATGGCACAACTCGTATGAAGGTATGTGGTTTTCCTGCTTTGAACAACATAGAAGAGACCAACGCAATTTTGCATTTCTTTATGACAATTGACTTTCCAAATCAACTTACAGAATGAATTTGAAGACTTCCTCCCCTTTCGTAAGATTGTCCAAGAAGGATTTAACTGTGAAACTCCTCAAAATATCAAGTTACTAAAGTCTCTCATCCATAAGAGAAGAGGGCAGGAAATGACCCAATGACCAAATCACCAGATCAAATTTAGGCACTCTCACATTAAGAGCTCTCCTGAAGTTGAAATTCCACCAAAGGCTCCCATTATCCCATGTGGAAAAAAATATAATATATCTATCTTCGAGAAATCAAAAGCAAAGGTGGCTTGCTCATACCACGTAAACCTAAAATTTCACATGCGAACCATTTCCAGCTACTTGCACAAACCTTGAGTTAAGAGATCTTTCAGTTTCAAGATGGTGAATCAATGGCTTAGATCTTTGTGAGCTAAGTATCTATTCCTTATCATAAAAATCTCAAACCACCAAGAGAACAAAGCATCCTTCCAATTCACAAGATGAGCATTACCAAAGCCCCAAATATCGAAGCCTTTTATAGGTTTGGGCTCCTTTTGTGTGGGTTGTGTTTTTTATGTGCCCTTATTCTTTCACGTTTCTTAGTGAAAGCTAGAGGTCTAATAAAAGAAAATGTGAGTATACGCTGGGAATAAGATCTTCTTTTTAATAGGAAACATATAAGGGAAATATATTCCCATCAAAAAGATAAATACAGCTTGAGGGTCGAGGTTAGAGAGCACCCTCTCCCGACAGCTACTTCAATAGAGTCTGTCAATCATAAGTAATCATCAACCAACTATAATTACAAAAGAATTTTTTGGGTAAGACTATCCACCAAGAGGCAATATTTTTACATAATTGCAAAAAAATCGAAGCACACAGACTTATCTTTGAATGCTCTCGCATTTCTCTCCTTCGACAAAAGCCACAAAAGAGCCTTGAAGGCGCAGTGGCCAATCACCATCGCTTTACCTTTCAAATTCCAAGCATTCAAGCCTTCCATGATCCAATTATCCACTTTTATAGGGAGACAAGGAAATACCTAGCAGCCCGACTAAGAAATTCCATGCCCGATGGGCAAAATCACAATAGATGAATAGGTGATCAATAGACTCACCCTCCTTTAAGCATAATCTGCATCCTGAAGGCAAGAGAGACCAATTTTTTAATTATCTTTACAACCTATCTTCGGTATTTAGGCTTTGGAAAGCCAAGGATCAAAGAAATACTTTAACTTTCTTTGGGCTTTTTTATACCTTCAAATTAAGCTGGTCATAGTCGTGTCGATCCTAGTGGGTTTACTTGAGAGTTTTTGGAAGGTCAAATTGCTAGAATACTCCCCCAATCCTTCCACCGTCCAGAGGATTTGGTCAATATCATTCTCCAGTTCAGTGTTTTTAAAGGCTCAAGGCACAATAGCACTCTGGAGTCTAGGCGCAAGGCGCACCAAAAGGCACGGGCTTTTTTTTCTAAGGCGCACTATATATAAAAAAAAAAAAATATAAAATATATATGTATACATACACAATAAGAAAAAATCCTGCATGGAAAAAAGTTTTAACCAAGAAAAATAGGTAAAAGAAATAAGGTTCAAGTATTAGTCTTTGGGTTTTTTTTAATATATATTTAAAATAAGTAAAACGGTAAGTTTTACTTTTAAAATTGAAAAAAAAAAAGGAAGAAGTCCCCCAGAGGCGCACACCTGGTTCGCCTCTTGGGCTTCATGGAAGGCGTACGCGACGAAGAGGCGAGGTGCTTAAGGTGGGCCTTGCGCCTAGGCATGCCTAGGCGCATGCCCGAATGGGCTTTTTAAAACACTGCCCCAGATAAACCAAGCTAGTTTTTCCACCAAAGCTACCCGTTGTTTACCCTAGAATTTTTGTTGAAAATGGACAAATTTAAGATAGAAATATGAACCTCGCATCTATTTTTTCCAAACCTTTTTTCACAAAAGATAGCATCTAAAAAGTTGCAATCCACCTTGTATCCATCTGGTGTTACCTTTCTAAACCCTTTTGTAATTAATGATCCTGTTCATATTTTGACCAATTGGAAGTCCTCTTTGTAATCCTTTTGCTTGTGAAGATATCTCATCTCCCCTTCTTTATATGATTTCTCCTCATTATTATATTCCATTGTTTCCTTTGAAAAAAATATTTTTTTAACAAGATACAAACTTCTTGCCGATATAATGAAAAGATACAACAAATGTTCAAAGGAATTCCTAAAAGGAGTAAAATAAAGAAAAGACAAAGAAAATCCAAGTGAGGGAAAATAAAAGCAACCCAAATCATACAAATATTGCTAGGAGAATAACTAATACACAGATTAGAAAGAGAGCACCAAAGCCTGAAGAATCCATTTGAGAGAAAAAAAAACATCGAAGTTGGGAGGAAGGCAGATCATCATATATTTTGTGAAACTCTTGGTTTACATCTTCTAGAGAAGCTTGATTGTGTTTGACTTGTGTTATCAATTCTAGTTGAGGTGCATTTTAGTAAATTTCTATTCAAGTTCTATTGTACTCTTTTCCTAAGATGTAAACTTTTTGGAAACTATTCAAATATTAATGAGAAGTTTCTGTTTCTTGTCCCCCCCCCCCCCCAAAAAAACAAAAAAAAGGGCCATCTGGTATACCTAATCTCAAACGTTCAAGCAAAGGTACAAATGAAAGAAAAATGAGCCTACCCGTATATAATTGAGTACATCAGCTGTTGTCACTCTAGATCCACCTTCTTGTTGTCTAAACATCCACTGATAAAGCTTTTCCTGAAAACAGCATCAGTTGAGGTAACAAATGTTAATAATAATGACATATTTTTTATGAAGATATTGCATCGCACGAGCAAAACTAGAACTAAAGATGATGTTGCAAATTTGACTATTTTTTAAATAAGAAACAAACACTTCATTCAAAATGCTCAAGGATACAACCTCCCAGAAAGCAAACAAAACAAGGGAGACAAGCTGGTTCAAAACGATTGAGCCAAGGAAGGTGCTTGTCTTCCAAAAATCCTCTGAACCATTAAGGGCCTTAATGGCTCAGAGGATTCACAAATGAGGCCTTTAATTAATTTTATGGCAATTATAAGAGGAGGACCAATGTTTCTTAAAGCAGTAGATTGCTCGGGTGAGGTTAAAGATAAATATTTCATAGCCAATTTGATGAAAGAAGTGATAAATGAGGTGGGACATCAGAATGTGGTCCAAATGATCACTGACAATGCTCCTAATTGTAAAGGTGCAGGATAAATTATTGAATCACAATTTTCAAACATAGTATGGGCACCATGAGTAGTTCATACTCTGAACCTTGCTTTGAAAAATATTTGTTTGGCCAAAAATATTGAAAGTAATCAACATGTATTTGAAGAGTGATTGGATTTCTGATATTTCTAGTGATGTTATGGTGGTAAAGAATTTTATCATGAATTATTCGATGAGGCTTGCAATGTTCAATGAGTTTGTGCCTCTTAAGCTACTTTCAATAGCAGAAGCACGATTTGCATCTACAATCATTATGCTTAAAAGATTTAAACTCATTAAGGGTGGTTTGCAAAGTATGGTTATAAGTGATAAATGGTCATGTTATAGAGAAGATGATGTGGAAAAAGCAAGACATGTGAAGCAGTTGGTACTTGATGATGTTTGGTGGGATAAAATCGATTATATTCTTTCGTTTACCTCACCTATATATGACATGATCAGAGCTTGTGATACAGACAAACCATGTCTTCACTTGGTATATGATATGTGGGATAGCATGATTGAAAAGGTGAAGGTTGCAATCTATAAACATGAAGGAAAGCAGGTAGATGAATTTTCATCTTTCTTTGACGTGGTGCATCAAATTCTAATTGATCGCTGGAACAAAAATAACACTCCACTCCATTGTTTGGCACATTCTCTAAATCCAAGGTACTCTACACTACTAGTACTACATACTACTCTTCAACTATTAGATGTTTACTTTCTTTCCTTTTTTTTCTAATTAGTAATCACACTCTAAAGTTGATATTTTAAAAAATTTATTTAGGTATTACAGTGAACCATGGCTTCAAGAAGACAAGACTCAAGTCCCACCCCATAAAGATTTAGAAGTATCTCGAGAGAGAATGAAATGCATCAAAAGATATTTTAGTTCAAATGTCGAGCGCACAAAAGTGAACATGGAATTTGCTAATTTCTCTACAATAGTGGCAGAGTTTGCAGACCATGATTCCATACATGAAAGATATTCTATTCTATGGATCCTAAAAGTTGGTGGGTCATTTATGGTGCTTTTACTCCAACTCTACAGGCTTGAGCTCTCAAACTACTTGTGCAACCTTCATCCTCCTCATGTTGCGAGAGAAATTGGAGTACATATTCATTTGTGAACTCCATAAGAAGGAACAAGATGACACCACAACGTGCAGAAGACATAGTGTTCATCCATAGCAATCTTCGACTTTTATCAAGGAGAACTCCAGAATATTTCAAAGGAGAGACTAGATTGTGGGACATCACTTGAGATTCTTTTGATTCATTTAAGGATGTAGAAATGCTTGAAGTAGCAAGTTTATCTTTGGATGAACCAGAATTGGAAGCAGTAGTTTTTACTGATGATGGCAATCGAACTCAGATTAGTGAAGAGGACAAAAATGGGGAAAATATTTAGTTTATGGAAGGCTTGCTTTGTTTAATTCATTTTGTATTTTTTTTGTTTAAGACTTATTGAATATTAGATGTTGTTGTATGTTATTTGTTATTTGTTATCATATGATACCGATGTCGTTATCTAATCTTTTTAATGAATTTTATGCATGTCTTTTGATGTTTAAAGGTAAAAATTTACCGTAAGAGTACTAAATATTGACAACATGTCAAAATATACCTCATATATTAAAAAATATATTTAAAAAAATTAATGTGTCCCTAACGTGACGTATCCTACTTTTTTGGAAATTGACGCGTCGCCCTGTTCGTGTCTGTGCTTCTTAGATTAAGGCCCCAAGCAGAAAGAATTGTGCCTCTGACTTTTCATGCAAGACTTAACAGACAAAATTAGATTTCCTTTGGAATTTTAATCTACAAGAGTGAGGAGAACAACGGGACATCAGGATGATGCAAAAAAACACTCAAAACATGGAAAAGAGAGTTGCTACAAGGAAAACTCCTCGAAAGGCTTGGGGACCAAACGTGAATGTCCCTTCTCCATGATTCACATGAGCACCCCTCAGCAACAAATGTAAGCCAGAGACCTTCAACGCCTCCCCATTTGTCAAAGGACAAGAGAGCCCAAAGAAATGGAGAAGAAACTTGCTGAGGGCAACAAAACAGAGGTCACGAGATGCAGTCTCATGTTAGATAGATGAGAAAGATGGGAGAATAAAAGACAAAGGGGTTCGCCCCCCACTTTACAATCCTCCCAAAAGTAAGTATTCAAGCCATCCCCAAGGAAGTATGGCATGAATTGGGAAAAGAAGGGAAAAAGAGCAAAAATAGCTTTCCAAGGGCATTCGAGCAAACCCCTCAAAGCCCACTAGCTGAGACCCACTAAAAAAGGCACAACCATACTTACTAACAGTGATCCTATGCCACAAAGCGGTAGGTTCTCAAAAGAAATGCTAGAACCTTTTTTTTAACGAGAAACAAAGCTTTTCATTGAATTAATGAAAAGAGAAGAAATCTCAAGGATTACAAAACCCTATAAAGGGAGAGAATAAAATGCAAAACATAAGGAAATTACAACAGGAAAATAAATGCATGTGAATTAAGACATAAATCCTGAGTAGAATAGTTGGCATAACGCTTAAAAAGGAAACACCAAAAGGAGGCTTTGAACCGAGTTGAAGAAAACCGATCAACCAAGAAAGGTGTGAAGATCCTTTCATTTCTTTCGAATCGCAAGTCTAAGAGGAGAGCTTTAACAACATAACTTAGATTTAGGTGCCAAAAAGGGTCCAACCAGCAACTGAAGAACGTTGTCCTTGAGTGAGTTAGAGAAAACCCATTGAATATGAAAAACCGAAAACAACTTCAACCAACATTGTCGAGAGTAAACACACTTAAAGAAAATGTGTTGTTGAGCATCCACATTTGAGAGACAACGAGCAAACAGATGAAGAAATACAATGTGAAGGTAATTTCCTTCGAAGCACACTAGAACAATTCAACGAACCATTTAACATTAACCCAAATAAGAATATTATACCGTTTGGGACTTTTAGTCTTCCAAAGTGTTGTATAAACTTCCTTATCCATAAAAGATGAAGAAGAACAAATGCTTCGGTAAAGAGTTAACCGAAAAGCTACCAAAAGGTTCTAACAACCAGCTTCTTGAATCAGCATTAGAACCAACACGAGCTGGAAAAATGCAGGCCAGAAGTAATTGAAAATCCACAACTTCTTCATCGTTTAACAACCTTCTGAAAATAATACTCCAAGATCTAGTGATATCATCCCAATGATAAAAAATCGAATCATTGGGGGTAGGAAGCAATCAAACACAGCCAAGGCTAAAACCATTTAGACAACAAACCTCGTCACAACATATCAAATTACCAATGCCCAACCCCCCAGCCTCCAAAAGCCTTTCCCAACCAACCAAGTTAGACTCACCCACCCTATCTCACTCCCTCCCATAAGAAATCCCTCGTAATCTTTTCACACACCTAATTAAACTTTCCCCATATCCTATCTCCAAATTAGAATTGTCTGACACTTCATTATTCTTTTCCATCGAAGGGTTTGGAGGGGTTTCTTGTATTTCATCTATACTCACCCTAATTAAAGTTGGAGATGGGATGTGGGTAAAGTTTAGATTCCAAGACACTTGCTTTCACAGAAGTACAACCTACCACCCTAATTCAACCATGGAGATTGGATGTGGGTAAAGTTTAGATTCCAAGACACTCGCTTTCACAGGAGTACGACCTACCACCCTAATTCAACCATGGAGATGGGATGTGGATAAAGTTTTAATTAGGGTGAGTATAGATGAATTACAAGAAACCCCTCCAACCCCTTCAATAGAAAACAACAAATATTTGGCCCCATACCGAATATCTCAGCTTAAAAAGGCTTTGGGGGAACTCATTCAGTGCAACATAATGCACCTCTATTAACTGATGATTTTGAATAGGTGGCAAGACTAAAAGAGCTACTGGGCTATCAAAGGAACAAGGATTCAGATGAAATTGAAATGCTAGTACAATGGAAGGTTCTTCCTTTGCACGAAGCAATGTGGGAATTATCCGAGGATTTGCACTAGAGATTCCCTAAACTACACCTTGAGGACACGATGTTAGAGACCCCGAGGGTGATTTAAGGCCCCCTATTATCATGACTTGTGCAAGAAAAGGTAATAGGGGAATTCCCTGGCTGTTTGTATATGGATAGTTTTGTATTTTAGACCTTTTCATAGGTTGGGTGCTCTCTTTTGTGTTTTTCATGTTTTATGTTTTGTATGAATGGGTTATTAGGAGAGATCAACCCTCTCTAAAGGTTGGAACTTATGTTGTAACTCGCCTACAAGGCTCTTTTAAGAAGTGGAATATATCTTTGTGAGGGAGATACCTCACACTCCCTTAATCAACTCTAAGAATTTTCCAAAAGTCAATCTCGAACCTTTTAAGTTATCATCTACATCATCTCCTTTTAGTTTTCCAAATCCACTTCCATAATCTTTTCAAGCGTCACAAGTCACATACTTTTTAGGTTTTTCTATTAGCCTTATTAAATGTCATCCTCAAAACTATCCTTTCTACCTCAAAGCTATTCATCTTAAGGCCTCCTCGTGTGTTCTTTCCAATATTTTTGAGGGGTTTTCTCTTTCTAATAAATATTAATTTAAACTGGAATGTCTTTATTTGTTATTGTTAGTTATTGGTTTGTTTTGTAATTTTTCTTTCTTGATCATGTTTTTTTGGAGCATTAGCCTCTATTTTCATCTTTTCAATAAAAAGTTTGATTGTTTCTTGTCAAAAAAAAAAAAAAAAAAAGAGAGAGAGATTTTACTATTGGATTCCTATAATTTTTTTCATACCTATTTTCATCAATTTTAGTCGCCATTCAAACTTCAATTGGTATTTCCAAAAAAATACCTCATTTCCTTTCATAGAACCCAATTGTTTAACCTTTCTCTTCCAATCAAATTCTCTACTAATGTTGTTTCAATTTCCATCTCCTCCCCTTTAGTGAGAAGTTTTTGTTTCTTGTAGGGGGAAAAAATCCTTCTTCCCCAATGAGCTTCATTAGAGAATTTTTATAAGCAAAGATACATTTTTAGTCCACAATTTACCAAGGATCATTGAAACACTTTCCATCAAGTTTCTTGGCCAGAAATGCCACCAACTATACCAAAAAAACATGCCAACAAAAACTTCTATATAGGCTTCAAACAAGATCTCCTCTATATTTCGAACGCTGTTTGTGTAATTGCAAGTTCGCTATTCATATTTTCGTCGGCGGGGAAAGAAGAGGGAAGAGGGTTTTTTTCGGTTCGATGGTCGGCGGTTCAGATACGGCCGAAACTGTTACCTTAACTTGCGCCCGATGCGGCAAACCTTCCCATCTTCAATAATCCTCCAATGAAAACCTCTTTCCCCCTCGCCCAACGACTCTCTCTCCCGTCTCTACTCTTCCCCATTTCCGACCATGACCTGCCGGAGTTCTGAGATATGTTGTCGATGTCGCCGCCATTCTCCATCAAGATAGAGAGGAAATGCTTCTCTATAGGTCCTGACGGTAGAAATCATGGATGCTTTGCCCTCACTAAAGCAACCAAAGACAGAAGCTTCTCCCTCACCTTCAACCGTGCTTTACTCCCTTGGTTGATTGATTGATTGTTGTGCCAGAGCTTGTGACCTCCCTCTTACGCAGAAGTTCTTCCACGAAACGCGTGCAGGCTGTTTTTTGGATTGAAAAGCTCTCCACCAAAAAGGGTCACTGTCTCGAGATTGTTAAGCTTGGAGCTAATGGGGGCCTGAATAAAATCATTGTCCCTGGGTGTGAAAACAGAAGGGGATGGCTCAACTTTACATCTATCCTTACCTCCTACAAAGATTCCACCGATCCAACCATTAAAGCAGCTTCCAAGTACAATGAGGTATTGAAGAAGAATATTATTGTCCCCCAGGTGAAACCGATCCCACGTTTACAATTGAAAAAGCAACTCTCTCCCATTGCTTCCATTGCGTCCATTGACTTCTCATCCTCGGTCATCATACAAAGGGAGAACTTCCACAACAATTGGTATGACATTCTGAGAGCTCTTCAAAAGCACCAATCAGTTTTTTCTGCAGTCAGTCCTTTTCAACCGGACAAAGCTCTGCTCTCTTGTGAAGATGTCGCACAAGTCACTGCAAAGATCAACGGGTGGTACAAAGTGGGGAGGTTAAAGGTTCGTTTCTTACCATGGAGTGTTGAAAACATGTTGACTCAACCAGTGGTTCCATCCTATGGAGGGTGGATCAAAATTAGAAATCTCCCTCTTGATTGTTGGACAACAAAGACCCTGGAGTTCATCAGTAATGAATGTGGAGGCTACTTGGATACGGCTACCAAAACCCTTTCTCGTGTGGACATGATGGAGGCCAGTATAAAGGTTAAAAACAATACTAAGGGTTTCATCCCTGCTGAAATCGTCATCCCATCATCTTCTAGCCTTCCATTGATTGTTAAGATTGACCCTTTTTTTTGTGGAGGAAAATTACATAGGTTATTTGGCCGGAATCCATGGCAAAATCCTACCTTCACCGCGATAATTCCATCTACACGCACGTCCAAATCTCATCCTGATGCATCAATCGATGCTCCAGTCGATGGAAAGCCTGATTTGACGCGCCAATCGTTGTCCATTGTACGTTCCTTTGACTCTAACCCTATCCCTACCCGACCTCCTTTGATTACCAACCCTGGCCCATCTTCCAAAAATGTACTTTTGCCTTCCTCGTTCCCTTCAACATCGACCATCCCCCTTGGGCCCCACACGAAGACAAATGACCCTCTTTCCTCACATGGGCCCCACTCGCCATCAATACCTATCCCTTTGTCTATCCCACTTGGCCCACCTGTCCAATCACAACCCTCCATTAAAGTACCTGTTTTCATAAACGACAAAGGGACCACTCTAATCACAGGAAATAAATTTTCCAATGTTGATCCCATTCTCTCTGGTTCAGACTGCTTCCTTTCTTCTCCCTGTTCTTTATCGGAACCCAACTCCCCATCCTTGGCCACCCCTTTGTCTCCACTAAATCCACCCTCCCTTCCAAATCTATCTAGACTTTTCGACCCATCCCTTGACCTTCAGATTACTCACTCTGATCCCTTGCCCCTCAAAATCGATTTGCCTCAACAATCCTTAGAGAACAGTGATTTGGCTTCCCCCCGTGGTGACATCATTGATTCGCGCGACAATGTCGATGTTGATATGAGTGACAAACAAGGGATTGAGACAGTGGCTGGAACGAATCATCCCTCACATTTTCTCACTCTCATTTTTCCTTGGTTAGTTGAAAATGGAATGTGTATTATGCCAATGCCAACAAAGAGAGGTCTCCACTGCAACCAAAAAGAAAATCAAATGGATCAGAGAGGTACAAAATCTACCGTCATCGATCAATTACAGTAAGTCTTGCGCCAAGACTGAGGGGCCGATTGTCCCTAAATGAAGATTATCTCCTGGAATATTAGAGGACTAGGCTCGTGGAAGAAAAGAGCCTTGATAAAAGACTTCATCATACTCCAAAATCCAACTCTCATTATTTTACAAGAAACCAAACTCCACATCATTGACCAAATTATTATCAAATCATTAGGGAGCTCTCGTGATGTGGCTTGGGCATCCTTGGATGCTTTAGGAACCTCTGGTGGTATTCTCATTATGTGGAAGAAGTCTTCTTTCAGCTCCATTGATGTAGTGGAAGGTATTTACTCCTTATCCATTAATTATGTTCTCACAGATGGTTTTAATTTTTGGGTCACAGGAATCTATGGCCCTAATCACCCTAGAGACAGGAAGGCTTTTTGGACAGAATTGAATGACTTACAGGCCCTTTGCAACCCAAATTGGATTGTGGGGGGAGACTTTAATATTACTCGATGGACTTGGGAGAAATCCACCACTACTCCTCCTACTCGTGGTATGCGTCATTTTAATAGATTCATTGCAACAGCAGATCTTATCGATATTCCCCTTACATATGGAAACTATACGTGGTCAAATTTGCGGTTCGATGTTGTGATGACCCTCATTGATAGATTTCTCATTTTGGATAACATTCAGAAAAAGTTTAATCAGGTATCCGCCCGCCGTTTGGAGAGAATCACTTCAGATCACTACCCTATCAGCCTTAATTTAGGCAAAGAAGCTTGGGGTCCTTACCCCTTTTAGATTCATGAATGCTTGGATGAATCACAACTCTTTCTCCAATTTTCTAGTGACTTGGTGGTTGAGTGTCCCAATGTGTGGTTGGTCGGATCATGGCTTTATACAGAAATTAAAACGTTTCAAAAGGGAGTTAAAAGCGTGGAACCTTAACACCTTTGGTCAAAGAAAGGAGACCAAAGCAATCCTCCAAAATGAACTTTCTCTCATTGATAAAAGAGAAGAATATGCCCCCCTTTCTAATCAGGATTTACAAAAGAGGTTGGATATTAAAAAGGAATTGATTTCTATTGCAGCTTTGGAAGAATCTTTATGGAGGCAAAATTGTAAAACAAATTGGTTGAAACATGGGGATGGAAACACAGCTTTTTTTCACAAACTGATGGCTGCAAACAGAAGGAAAAATACTATTATTGAGATCCACACGGCCGATGGCAGCAGTGTGGTTTTGGATAGCATGATCGAAGCCCACTTCCTTGATTTCTATCAGAAACTTTATACTAAAAAGCAAGGCAGTAGAAATCTCCCATTTATTGCTGATTGGTGCCCTATCTCAACAGCTCAGAGAGACAACTTGGAAGCACCCTTTACGGAAGATGAAATTTTAAGAGCAGTCACTGATTTGGGCTCCAATAAATCACTGGGACCAAATAGCTTCACAGCTGAATTCTTTAGAAAGTCATGGAACACCCTTAAATTTGATATCAAGCGAGTGTTCGACGACTTTTTTCATAATGGAATTATTAATACAAGCCTCAATGAAACTCATATCTGCCTCATTCCAAAAAAGGTGATTGCTAAACTTGTTAGTGATTTTAGACCGATCAGTTTGACTACATGCCTCTACAAGATTATTGCTCGTGTTCTCTCTGAAAGGCTCAAAAGGGTTCTCCCATACACGATAACTGATCACCAATCTGCATTTGTTGCCAACCACCAAATATTGGATGCATCCCTCATTGCTAACGAGATCATAGATGAAAGGTTCAGAATGAAGCGAAAGGGGGTGGTCATCAAGCTCGACATTGAAAAAGCATTTGATATGGTGGATTGGGACTTTTTAGACGAAATTCTTATTGCCAAAGGCTTTGGCCAAACTTGGAGGAAATGGATCCGTGGTTGTATCTCAACAACAAACTTCTCTGTCATTATTAATGGTAAACCAAGGGGAAAATTCAAGGCCTCTCGAGGTCTTAGACAAGGTGATCCTCTTTCTCCCTTTCTTTTCATCATTGTTGTTGATTGCCTTAGCAGAATGCTCCACCAGGATGAGAATAGAGGTCTGATTGAAGGTTTCCATGGGGGAAGAACAATCTAAAACTCTCCATTACCCATTTACAATTTGCAGACGACACTATCCTTTTCTCCTCTCCAGAATACGAATGCCTACAAAATCTTTTCCAAGTTATTCATGAATTTGAAGTTGCATCGGGCGTGAATATTAATTGTTCGAAATCAGAATTTTTAGGAATTGGGCTTGATGATTATCATACTACTTCCCTTGCTTCTTCATTTGGTTGCCAAGTTGGTACTTGGCCTTCATCTTATTTGGGTCTTCCTCTAAAAGGAAACCCAAGAACTATGGATTTTTGGACCCCGGTCATTGAAAAATTAAACAAGCGCTTGCACAATTGGGCGACTTCTCACATTTCCAAAGGTGGTAGGCATACCCTAATACAAGCAACTCTCACAAACCTGCCGATCTACTATCTCTCCATCTTCCTGGCACCTACAAAGGTCACTAATTCAATTGAGAAGTTGTTTAGAGTTTTACTTTGGAGAGGGGGCATTGGCAAACAAGGTTGCCATCTTCTAAAATGGTCCACCATCAAATTATCCTTTGAGGAAGGAGGATTAGGGTTATTTGACCTACATACCCGTAATATCTCTCTTCTTGCAAAGTGGCATTGGCGATTTTACAATGAGAAAGAGGCACTGTGGAGAAGAGTGATTTTTGCAAAATATGGCAGCACTCACCATAACAATAAATCTGGGGTTTCTTCATTGAAAACATCAAAGAGACCTTGGAAAGCCATACACAATTTTCAGAATCTGATCTTCAACCATGTTAAAGTTTGTACAAGCAAAGGTGATAATACTTCCTTTTGGAATGACACGTGCATAGGTGATAATACCCTTCAACACTGTTATCCATCTCTCTACCATCTTTCCTTCAGAAAAGATGCCACAATTAAAGATTTATGGAATTCTGAAGTTGGTACATAGAACATCTATTTGCGCAGAAATCTGACTGAGGCTAAAATTATTGAATGGGCATCTTTCTCCCATAAGATTTCAAACTTTGCTCTTAAGGAACATGAGGATAAATGGTTGTGGATTTTAGATAAACAAGGGGTTTTCTCTACCAATTCCCTCTGGTTTCATCGGGTTGCTACACAAAATCTGCCCTCTACAAACAGTTATGGTCAGGACAATCTTCTATATAGGCTTCAAACAAATCAAAGCACATTGAATGAACTGCCCCATCTCTTTCTTCCACAATAAAAAAGGTATGCCTTTCAAATTTATCCATCCACTATAGCAAGGAATGACATCTAGTTTTCTATGTTATTTAGCATTCTACCTTTCATATTTCAAATGAGAAGCCCCCCGATTTTGTTCAACTAACCAAATTGCACAATCCATCATTTTATTGTCTTCTATCTTCACGAATAATTGATGTACACTAATATATCCTTCGAGTTGACAAAAGGAGTATGATTGCAAAGAGAATTTGAAAGTAACACCAAGAAGAACAATAAAACTTCAATAATTCATCCTACTATTGTTCCTTCTGTTCAATATTTTGTAGTTACTTTCTAACCATATTCCTCAAACCAAACCCTTCACAATATTGATAGGGAAAACCTTGGAATTGAAAATGTGGTAAAGCTCAGAAAATAGGACCAAGAAAAGACATGGGAGGCCATTTATGTTCCCTAAATTTGATCTATGCAATTCATCAACTATGTTCGGTTACCTAGTATTCCTCTCATCACAAATAAAGAATGTCCCCCATTTATCTCCATGAAGTAATCATATCTAGCAACAACATTAATGACATGTTCCAAATAGCAAAACAAATCTAAACAAGAAAGGATTAAATACACAAGCAAAAAAGAACTAAACAAGAAAAGTTTCAATATACAATAAACTAAGTTCAAATTGTAGGATTTCAAAGAAAGTTTAGGTTGGTTAAGAGACATCAGTAGATCCATCCAACCAAATGAACGATGGGAAAACTATGACAAGAATAACTATGACGCTAAGGTAGTCTAATGCCTTGTCATCTAGTTAGCGCACATAAATGGATTAACAAGATCCTCATTGTCTTTACGAGGAAAGGAAGACCCTGCTAAGCTTGACTTTAGTCCAACTATGTGAAATGACTTGAAAGACGTAGAGTAAGTAGAAGCCAAAAGGCAAAAGTGAAATACCACTCCTTCCTCAATTGGATTCATGAGGCACAACCCCTCTAATTGGACCCAGGCTTTCCTTGATAGGAAGATTTGAGCAAGAGAGTGAGGAGTTTGGTTGGGGTGACACATCTTAAAATGAGTTCAACAAGAACAAAAACCTTGGGTCAAAACAAGGGTAAAAACTCATATTATTCTGATTACTAGTACAAATACATCTGGAAAGTGCAGCTTATCGATCCTTTAGACCTTTGGAATTTGAAGCTAAAGGTGTTAGAAAAGTTGCAACAAGAATAACCGACTTATTATAGCCAAGCATTCGTAGAAACATTGTTTTATTTATAAAAAAGCAAATAGATTGAATTACAAGTATCGGTATTGCTCGTTAAGACAAATCCCAAAGAAGTTTCTAAAACAAAGCTTGATTATTATATTAAAAAAATAAAGGGTTGGTTTATTTCATCTTAAATAATATCCATTCCACTATCTTTGCATCCATTTACAATAGATTTCGTGTACGCCTAGCCTAATCACTAAATATTCTATCAAAACAAAGTTTTTTTATTTATGAATAATTAAACTTTAATTGGAAAAAAAGGGAAAGAATACAAAAGCATACAAAAGAGGAGTCCACAAAAGGAGGAGGCCAACTACAAAAGGGCCTCCAAGAGGAGTCCACAAAAGGAGGAGGCCAACTACAAAAGGGCCTCCAATCAAAGAAAGATAAGACCATGCACCACCACTCATAGAATCCTAAAGGGTGATTAAAAGAAAGCTTCAACACTGAGCCCACAAAGAAACATGAAATCTCAATCATCTCCCTTTTTCTTGGGTAAGAAACCGAACTTTCATTTAACAAATGAAATTTTTTTTATAGAAAAAAATGTAATAATATAAGGTCATACAAAAAAAAAATCCCAAAAGAAGCAAGAGTCCAAAACTAACTTAAAAAAAAGACTCCAATCCAAAATAATAGGACCAAGATCATAATTACAAAAAGGCCTAGTGGCAGACGCCCACAAGGGGGTGTTAAATCTAACAATCTCCCACACTCACCTAACTTCCCATCTCTAAAAAATCTTATTGTTTCTCTATAATCAAATACCCTACAACAGAGCAAAGAAGCTAGCCTACCACAACTTCGTGCCCCTTTCCCTAAAGGGAGGATGCAGAAGTAGCCCATCAACAATCACCCATTATGAGCTCCTCCAACGGTACCAAAGGTCATTAGCAAACTGGCCCTCCCACAGCAGATGAATCAGGTCCTCATCTCTCCTATAGAGAATACACCATTATGGGTACAAAACAAAGGAAAAGTGGCTTTGAATGCGATCTAAAGTGTTAACCTTCCCAAGTAAAACTTGTCGCGTAAAAAAACTTCACCGTCTTAGAAATTTTAACTTTTTCGAAGAAAGGCAAAAATAAAAGACTCAAGGGAATCTAACGAGGGATGGGAGGAACGTTAAACTTTGAGCATCTCCTTGTAACCTTTGTGTAAAGCAAGTCTCTGTGGGAGGAATGTTAAACTTTGAGCATCTCCTACCACCCTTCAAGAAAAAACTTCTCTTTCAAGTAGCAAGTCTCTTAGCCATCTTGTCCACAATAGGACCCAAAAATAAATGGGGAGTTTTTAGGTTATGGCCAAGAGGGAGATTGAAAATAGGACATACACAAAACCCCAAACTCCCTGCTCACCAGAGCAGCTCAACTACCGACCTTACCAAGATCACAGTTCAACCCCAAAATTTGGCATTTTCCCTTTTAATCTTAAGCCTAACATGACCTCAAAGAACGCTAAAATGTGATTCATAATGAGGGACTCCTCCTTGCCAAAATAAAAGAAAATAGTATCAACGACAAATTGAAGATGCAACAAAGACATTATTCTTCCCCACTTCAAAGCCCTCGATAATATTGCCCTCCACCCCTATGGAAAGGGGGAGAGAGAATCACCCTATCTAAGGTCCCTTGTAGCTCGAATCCTTGCCCTAGGCCTTCTATTTATGAGGATAGTACTTACATTTCTAATACAACTCCAAATCCTAAGTCCTTTGAGGCTTGTACAAAACCAAGATGGGCGAAGGAGATAGAACGAGGTTTTGGATGATGGAGTTGCCTTTGCTCGCTGCTTTTCCCAAAGTTCACGAGATTGCTAAGTCCAAGGAGTCTTTGTTGAACCAATGTTGACCAATGAGTCAAAATGATTGGAAGCTAAACCTTAGAAGGAATTTTACTAACTTGGAGGTAGAAGAATGGCTGCTCTCTCCAAACTATTGTTTGTTGTTAGGCCAAATGACAAAGATGTAAAAGTGTGGTTGCTTGAAAGTGAGGGGTTGTTTTCTGTTAAATTCCTTTTGTCAAAGTTTATTTTGCATTGAGCATCTATGGAACAGCAAAATTTAGATCTTATTTGGCAAGCTCTTCATCCAAAAAAGGTTAAGGTTTTCTTGTGGCTTAGTTCATTTGGAGGCTGAATACTTGTTGTAGAATCCAAAGGATAGAACATGGCTCTTTCAACAAGTTGGTGTGATATTTGCAAAGACAGGGAGGAAACCTTGATGCATCTCTTCTTCTCTGGTCCTTTTGCAGTTGCTTGTTGGGAAAGATTGTTCAGCTAATTTAGCCACAGTGACGTGCTTATTTAGCCTACAGTGGTGTTGGCCTAGCAAATCCTTGGATGCACTCCTTCAGCTCATTTGTGGTGCCCTTTTTAAGGGTCAAGCCAAGGTCCTTTGGTTCAATAGGGTGTCGCTCCTTTTGAGGTTGTGATTTGAGAGAAACTCTAGATTCTTTCACAAATCTTCACTAGTTGAGGCTCTTGTTGGCCTCCCCCTTCTTTTTAAATCTCTTTAGATAATGAAAGTGTTCCTTATAAAAAAAAAATGCAACCCCAAATCCATGACTTCCATTTGTACCCAAGCATTTCTTTCCAAGGACCTTATCCAAAATGTTCCAATCCACAAGATCAAAAGCCTTTCTAGAGTCGATCTTAAACATGACTCCCTTATGTTCACAAGCTCCTATAATCCTCGATACCCTCGTTAGCTAAAGGAATATCACTTTAACAATCTTAACCTTAAAGATCGAAAAGTTCCTTACTACAATGATATATATTCTCTATCTAACCATCGACCAAACCAACGATATATATTCTCTATTTGGAATTCAAAAGGTATGTGGTAGAACAAATAAGGGTGAAAAACATTATTTTCACTTACACTTAGAAAAACGTCTATGAACGTTGAAGGCTTTCATCATATTTCACAATCCATCAACTTCCTAATGATTTTTTTTTATATAAGAAACCACGCTTTGATTGAGTAAGAATGAAAGAATACAAGGCCAGACAAAAAGAAAAGCCCAACAAAAACGCGGGGGCTTACAACAAAGACCTCCACCCAACAAAATAAGATGTAAAGGATAATTACAAAAGGCTTTGGTTAACGAGGCCCACAGAGAAACATAGAATCTAATGAGAGACCAAAACGTCATAAGGAGAGCGCTCTAGCCCTCGAAAGATTCTATTATTTCTCTCACACCAAAGCCCCCAAAGAATAGCGCAAGCCCGGGCGTGCCACAAAAACAAACCCTTCACCTTCAGAGCGGGGTGCAAGAAAAACTCTTCCAGTCTCTCTCTGCTAACGATGTGGCTGAGATCAGAAAGGCCCAGCTCCTCACAAAAGAAATTCCACACGCCAACTGTCAGGTCACAAGTCCAAAACAAATGCTCGAAGTCCTCTGTCGCCCTCCTGCAGAGAATACAACACCACGGTCCAACCGAAGAAGACACCCTTCTCGAGACTTTATCAAGAGTATTAACTCTCCTGTGTAGGACCGGCCAGGCAAAAAACTTAACCTTCTTTGGAATTTTCACCCTCCACACAGTCGCAAAGACAGACTCCCCCCTAGAAGCAGAGAGAGGAGTAGTAAGAGCTAGAAAAAAGGAACGACAAGAAAATCCCATTGCCGGACAAGGACTCCAACAACGAATATCCTTCCTATCTGGGATACAACGAAGGTTCTCCGCCAAGGATAGGAGAACCGACACGTCCTCGGTTTCCCTAATAGAAAGAGGGCGTTGAAAACCCAAAGAAGGAGAAGCGATGTGACCAGAAAGGAAGAGAACCTCCGCCACGACCCTATTTTTAGCCCGAGATAAATGATAAAGACGAGGGAACATCGAACAGAGAGGTTTATCCCTCAACCACCTATCCTCCCAAAACAAAGTATCTTTCTCATCCCCCACACAACAAGTAACCAGGTCGGAGAAAAAAGGAAAACCCTCAGCAATGCCCTTCCAAGGGTTTCTAGAGATGCCTCTCCCTCCGGAAGTATTCCACTCAAAAAGGGGCGCCCCGTACTTACTCACAATGACCTTGTGCCAAAGAGTGGAGGTTTCATGGTAAAAACGCCACAGCCACTTCGCCAAAAGGGCTTTGTTGCGACTCCTCAGGTTTCCTATCCCCAAACCCCCAAGATCCACAGGTTTTGAGACAAGGTCCCAATTAACCAAGTGCGAGCCACCCCCCTCTCCCACACCCTCCCAAAGAAAGTCTCTCATAAGCTTTTCAACTCGCTTACACACCGAAGCAAGGATCTTAAAGAGTGACAAGAAATAAACAGGTATTCCATTTAACACGGACTGAATCAAGGTAAGGCTTCCTCCTTTGGAGAAAAAACTCTTCTTCTAAGAAGTCAATCTCTTCTGGACCTTTCTCACCATGGGATCCCAAAAAGAGAGGGTCCTAGGATTATCCCCAAGAGGAAGCCCCAAATAAGAGGAAGGAAAGGATCCCACCTCACAACCAACTCGGTTAGCCCAAGTCCTCAGCTTCTCGGGATCACAATTCAGGCCCAACAGCTGACACTTTCCCCTATTTATCTTCAACCCCGAAATAGATTCAAAGAAGGCTAAGAAGTTCAGATGACAGAAAGAAGCCTCATCCCCAGAGCAAAAGAAAAGGGTATCATCAGCAAATTGAAGATGGGGCAAGGGTATATTGTCCTTCCCCACCCTGAAACCTCAAGGACCCCCCGCCCAATCCCCTTCAAGATTATCCTGCTGAGGACATCCACCACCAGAAGCAAGAGGAAGGGCGAGATTGGATCCCCTTGTTTGAGACCTCTTGTGTCATAAATCCGCCCTCTCGATTTTCCATTTACCAGAATAGAATACTTGACGGATCTCACGCAACTCCACACCCAGGATCTCCATTTATAACCAAAGCCTTTCCTAGCCCGAACCTTATCCAGGAAATCCCAATCCACGTGGTCATAGGCCTTTTCAAAATCAATTTTGAAAGGGATCCCTTCCTTCTTCCTAGATCTGTAATCCTCAATAGCCTCATTGGCAATCAAGGACTAGTCTAAAATCTGTCTACCCGAAATAAAAGCTCCCTGTGAATCCGCCACAGTCAGGGGCAACACCTTCCTTAACCTACAAGTCAGAACCTTAGCAATAATCTTATACACACTTGTCACCAGGCTTATCGGTCTAAAGTCACGAACCTTACGAGAAACCTCCTTTTTAGGAATTAAGCAAATAAATGTAACACAAAGAGAGCTATCCAGGATCCCCCGCTCAAAGAATTCATGAAAAACTTTCTCCAGATCCTCTTTGATAGTGTCCCAACTATCCTGGAAGAAGGCCATGGAGAAGCCATCAGGGCCAGGAGCTTTACTCCTATCAAAACTAAAAACCACCTTCTGAATTTCTTCCAAAGTAAAAGGACTAACAAGCTCATCGTTGGCAGCACTCGAGATAGGACTCTAATCCACCCCTTCCAAGAACCCCCGAGCGTGGACAAGAGGAGCATAAAGGGAAGTGTAGAAAGAGATGATCTCTCTTTCAATTTCCTCATCACCCTGAACCATCGCACCACTATCACTCTCCAGGGAACTGATGAGGTTTTTGTTGCGTCTTCCACTCGCAATTCTATGAAAATAAGCTGAATTAACATCCCCAAATAACGTCCATCTCACTTGAGCTTTCTGTCTCCAACTCATCACCGCTCTCCTGACCAACTCCGCATACTCCCCTTTAATCAAAAAGCGTTCTTGTTTCAGTACCTCACTTAGGCCTCCTTCCGCTTCCAAAGTATCCAAGATCTTCAGTCGCGCTAAAATCTCGTGCTTCCCTATCTTGATATCACCAAAGGTCTCTCTATTCCAAGATTTCAACACTTCTTTAAGGGCCCTGAGCTTACCCATAAACCGGAATCCTTCCCAATTACCGCTAACCCTTCTCTCCCACCAAGAAGCAAGTGAAGCCTAGGATGGGTGCTCAAGCCACATATTTCCGAACCTGAAGGGGCAGGGGGCCCCACTTAGCAGTAATAGGGCTAATGATTTCCCCTTCCTAATGATTTCTACATCCAAACAAAGATTCATCCACATGGAATGGGCTAAGTGTACTTTTCTCATCAATTTCATCCCTTGAAGCATCAACCTTTTTTGTAATGATTAACAAGTTCTTCCAACGATAACTCACCTTTTTCAAAACTAGCCTTAAACATATTTGTTGTACAAAGAAACTTGGAGAAGCTCTACCAGATAAAATATTGGGTGTTGCACTTTAACTTTGTTTTTTTAACAAGAAACGAAACCTTTCATTGAAGAAATGAAAAGAGACTAACGCTCAAGAGATACAAATTCCATGAGGGGAAGAAAAAAAAATGCAACCAAATTCGAAACTAAAACTTGAAAAGAAAAACCAATAAAAAGTTTAGAAAGACAACATCATGAAGAAGCTTTTAAGCTATGAGGCTCAAAACCATTGAAGCAATGAAAGCGCTTGACTTCAAAGGCCCTAAGGTTCCGCTCTAAAAGTAAAGCTTAAACTATCACCCATAATAAGCTTGATTGAGGAGCCAAAGAAAACACAATAAGAAGCCCCTCATGATGATGAAGAAAACCCACTTGCCTTGGAAATAATAAGAGAGTAACTAGAATCAGCAACCTAAGGAAAATGAAACAACCAAAGAAAACATGGTTGAGAACCTACGCATTATTGATGCATGAAATTTACAAAATGGATATAAAATCCATAATGGTTACAAAAGACTCTCTCAATTGATTAAAAGGGATGCATGGCTATAAGAAGAGAAAAGACTAGACAATTAACACCAAGATATGAATTTTTTCTTTTTCAATTTCTTTTTTCACTCCCTTGTGGAGTTTGTATCTTTTTTTTTTCACAAGGCAACAAGATAGATTTCAATGAGGAGATGAAAAGAGTCTAATGCTCTAAAAACAGAAATCATGAAAGGAACGAAAAACAAAACTACAACAACCAAAACCGAGAGCCACACACACTATTATGCGATAAAAACGTTCCAAAACAAGAAAACAACAACCAACTAAGACTAACTAGAAGCAATAAAAACGTTCCAATTTGAATCAATATCCGAGATAGAAAATCCCTCGAAGGACTTGGAAAGAGAACACCAGGAGGATGTCTTGAGATGAATTGCTTCAAAGTGAGCATCCCATGAAACAGAAGCCCCTTCAAACGTTCGTTGATTTCGCTCGAACCATGTATCTGATAGAATTGCTTTTACTGCATTCCTCCACAAAATTGAAGCCCTCAAAGGAAAAGGAGGGCCCACCATGAGCTGTAAAATGTTACCCTTAAGGCAGCCAGAGAAGACCCAACTGACACTGAAGATCTAAAAGAGCCTATGTCAACATTTCCGACTAAAAACGCAATCCACAAACAAATGCAAACCAGATTCTGTCGCACCATAACAAAGGAGGCAAATTGATGGTTGTCGGTTCAAGAGAGGCATCCTCTTTTGCAAAGTATAAATTGTGTTTAGGCTTCCAAAGATAATAATCCAAACTAACACCTTTACTCTTTTTGGGCATTTAGACTTCCATAAAGCCTTGTAGACCACCTTTTCCAGGGGAGGGTGAGAATTTAGCCAATTGAAAAGTGATTTAACCGTGAACATACCGTATGATTCGATTGTCCAAAGTCTGGTCCGGGGTGGAGGAGGGCTTAAACTTTTCCAATTTCAACAGAAGATCTACAAAGCTAACTATTTCCTCCTCCTTCAAAGGTCTTCTAAACGAAAAACCCCACGCATTTGTGCTACTATCCCGATAGTGCGTCACTCGAGTTGATTTAGAGATTGAAAGCGCGAACAGTTGTTGAAACTGTTCCTTTAGAGTATTCTCGCCTGCCCATGGATCAAGCCAAAAACGAATGTTCCTCCCAATTCCTAATTTAAAAACTGATAGGTGTTGAACTTTCATCCAAGCTCTCACAATGTTTACCCAAGGACTTCGCAGACTACATTTTTTAGACAAAGAAGGATTCCATCCATTGTCTGCCAGCCCATGGATACTAACAATAACTCTCCGCCATAAAGAAGAAGAGTCATGTGAGAACCTCCATCCCCATTTGGCTAGCAAGGCCTAGGTCTTCAATCTCAATGCTCCAATCCCTAATCCCCCCAAAGCTAGGGGTTTAGAAACCGATTTCCAACGGACCAAGTGTTTCAACTTGCCCCCCTCCGAACCTTCCCAGAAGAAAGCCCTGATTAAATGTTCTAAGACCAAAGAAACTCGAGCTGGTAGTTCAAAAATCGAAAGGAAGTAAATCGGTAAACTTTCCAAAACTGAAGTGCAAAGAGTCAACCTACCCCCTTTTGAAAGGTTAAACCTTTTCCATCTATCCAACCTCTTTGCAAAATTGTCTATCACCGGCTGCCAGAAAGAGAGAGCTTTTGGATGGCCACCCAATGGAAGACCAAGGTATGAAAAAGGTAGTTTAACCCCCTTGCACCCTAGCACATCTGCCATCTCTTCCACCCTTGACTCAAGAACATTAACTCCACAAACTGAAGACTTCTGCCAATTGATCTTTAAACAGAAACAGAACTCAAACAACTTCACTGTTTTTACTAAATTCTTCATCATTTCGGAGTCATCTTTGCAGAAAATTAGGGTGTCATCTGCAAATTGTAAAATAGGGACATGAATGTTGTCCCTTCCTACAATAAAGCCTTCAAAAAGCCCCTGACTACACATACTATTAACCATGGCAATCAACACCTCTGCCACCAGCACAAAAAGGAAAGGAGACAAAGGATCTCCTTGTCTTAATCCTCGATAGGCACTGATTCTCCCTCTAGGTCGACCGTTGATAAAGATGGAGAACTTTTGGTTTGTTATACATCCCATTATCCATTGAGTCCATTTAGCACTAAAATTTTTCAACTTAAGGACCTCCTCCAAAAAGCCCCAGTCCACTCGGTCGAAAGCTTTCTCAAAATCAAGCTTAACCACCCAGCCTCCCTTCCTTTTGACCTATACTCCTCCACCAACTCATTGGCTATAAGAACCGGATCCAAGATTTGTCTTCTGCGAATGAAAGCACTTTGAGCTTTGGAGGTAATACAGGGCATCACATGCTTCAACCGATCTGCCAAGACCTTGGATAAAATTTTATAAGAAGAGGAAATTAAGCTTATGGGCCTAAAATCCTTTATCTGTAGCATAACCCTTTTTCTGTATTAAGCAGATGAAATTTTCCTTTTGTACCGCATTGATGTGACCATTATGGTGAAACTCGTTGAAGAAACGAAGCATATCAGCCTCTAACAAGTCCCAAAACTTGAGGTAAAATTCTGTTGTAAACCTGTCCGGCCCTGGAGATTTATTCTTGCCCAGACCCTTGACTGCCATCTTCACTTCTTCAATGGAAAAAGGGGTTGTAAGGACAATGTTCTCAGTTTCCGACACCACCCCCCACCCTTCAATTAAAGGAATGAAACGCTGCCCTGGAGGTCGTTCATAGAAACCACTAAAGAAACCCGGAATTTCAGATTCAATATCCTTAGATGAGTTTGTATCTTTGAGCATCAGTCTCTTTTCATTTTATCAATGAAAACGGAAAAGTTTCATTTCTTGTTCAAAAAAACAAAACAAAAAAAAACCAAGAAATGGCAACGTAAATAACAGTGTCAAAAAACTTAATGAAAGGTTGTTCTTTATCCGAGAAGCTCCCATTTGAAAGCACCCAAAAGAAAGCCCAAGTGATGTTCATCCAGAGCGTGGCTTTGATCTTCCTTTTTTTTTTTTTGATAAAAAACCAATCTTTCATTGAGAAAGAACGAAAGAATACAAGGGCATACAAAAAGGTTAGCCCACCAAAATTGAAGGGGGTACAACAAAATAAGATCTAAATGATAATTACAAAAGGCCTTGGTTAACGAGGCCTAAAGAGAAACGTAGAATCTTATAAGTGACAGACGTTAAAAGGAGAGTGCGACGTGCCACAAAAACAAACTCTTCTCCTTCAAAAGGAGGTGCAAGATAAACTCCTCCAACATCTCCCCACTAACTCTCTAGCTAAAGTCTGAAAGGCCTAACTCCTCAAAGAAGAAATTCCACACGCCTACAACCAAGTCACAACTCCAAAACAAATGCTCGAAATCCTCTGCCGCCCTCCTGCAGAGAATACTCCACAGTCCAACTAGAGATGGCACCCTTCTCGAGACTTTATCAAGAGTATTAACTCTCCCGTGTAGAACTTGCCAGGCAAAAAACCTTAACCTTCTTTGGAATTTTCACCTTCTACACAGTCGCAAAGACAGACTCCCCCTAGAAGCAGAGAGAGAAGGAGTAACTAGGGCTAGAAAAAAGGAACGACAAGATGTCCACAAGGATAATAGTAAGAAAGTCTTTCATGTCAAAAGGAAACACCATGAACCAACCAAAAGACATTAACAATTTGATCTACCCCAAAAAGATTAAATTCATTTTACGGGAGATCTCTCACCGAACCATCAATACAAAAAACATCTTGCATAAATGTATGTCATGTGGCCATCTCCCCACACGGGTGTTCTTTGTACAAGGCTAGAGACAAATCTCAGAGTCACATATTCCAACACTATCCTTCCACTCGACCTACCCATCATTAAAATCAAACAACCTTTTGGCTGCCAAAGTTAAATCTCCAATTGAACCAATAATTTTAAAGAGGCATGCAAGAGATCACCATTAAAAGACTCATCAACCACCACCAACTCTTTGAGCAAAGCACTTATTAACTTCTCGACCATAAAAAAGAACTTCAACCACCACCAACTCAATAAACAAAACATCTTTTAGAAAAACTCTACCTTTACCAACAAATCAACATTAAAAGACTCTTCAGCCACCACTAACTCTTCATGAAGTTTGGGGAGTAAAGAAGTTTGGGGAGTTGTGAAGTCTGTGTTTGGGGTGCAAAGTTGTTTACTCTGGAGTTCTAAGAAACTGTGTTTGGGGCAAGGAGTTGCAGAAAGTAGGAGTTGGAAAAGGAGTTATGGGGAGTTGGAGAAGGAGTTAATAAATCTGTGGGGCCATAAGAAAGAGTTGTGGAAGGAGTTAATAAATTTGTGGGACCCACAAGGAGGAGTTAATAAATCTGTGGGACCCACATGGATGACTTAATAACTCCTTGGGCCAAACAAGGAGTTGGGGGGAGTTACTCCCTCCAACTCCTCAATCAAAACGGCCCCTAAATGGATCAACACCCACCAACTGCTCTTCATGCAAAAACATCAATTAAGTTCTACTCCTAAGGCACAAATTGCCACTCACCAACTAAAACTTTAACCCCACCAATGGAAATTCAATCAAATTCTCAACCTCCACTAATGGTAATTAAAGCTACAAAATGATGCCAAAACTTCCAAAGACTTTTCATCTTTCTTTCGAACACTATTGTTGTAGAAAACCCCTTTGATCTGCCAAAGAATATACACAAACCCAACCAATATCTTTAGAACTCCAAAATGCTTTGATCAAATTTCGATTTGTTTGCTCCAAAATGGTTTCCTGCAAAAGAACTACCTCTTTGGCATAAGTTACAAAAAGAATTGTTCACTACCAATCCCTTTTTCTCGTCTCCAAGGCCCCAAGTAATTCATGAAAGAATTTTCATTTTAGAGAAGGAAGGCCTTTAGAATGTCTGCTACGAGTAATGATGTTGAGAGAGATAGATTTGACTTTCCTATTCCTTTTTTGATAAATTTGAAAACTGAAGGGTCTAACCTTGGTTTAATTGGAATTAAAGATATCTCTGATTTGTCCCAAAAAAAGAAAATCAACAACAACATTGTTCACAGGAAGAGGAGAAGGAGACTCACCCTCCTTATTAATGTTATTTGGAGAAAAAGATCCTGAAAATAACGTTCTACTATCATCCCCAACATTCACATCGTTTCGTAATATGGGAATTTCATTAAAAATTGTGGCAAGGTTGTCTTCTTCAATGCTACTTACACTCACTGTGGATTCCTCCTCAAAATTAGATATATCTGAGTTGTTTTGAACCTAAAAAGGAATCAATTTTGTTGTTTGAATAGAAGTATGAACCAAAGACGGTTGGACTTCTTTCAAAGACTTTTCAGCCGGTTGGACTTCTTTCAAATGCTTATCAGATTAAGGTTACTTGGACTTATTGCAAGTCGGTATAAAAAGAATGAAACTTACTCATCTTCTCCATTTCAAACTCAAAGGCATAAGAATCAGAAAATGAACTTGAAAATAATTTACTTTCTACACTGAAGCTGCAAAATTCTAGAGATTAAACTCCATATACCACCAAAAGAGAAAGAAGCAAGAGAGGTTGTTTCTTTGCATTCTATCTTCACGAATATTTGAAGATTACCAATATTTCTTTCATGTTAACAAAAGGAGTATAATTGCAAAGAGAATAGAAGAGGGAACAACAAGAAGGGAAATAAAGCTTAGCCAACTCGAATAATTTTGTCCTACTTTTGTTCCTTCTCCTTAAATATTTCGCAATTCTTCTCTAGCCATTAGCCAAAGCCTTCAAAATATTGATCCGAAGAACCTTGGCATCGAAAAGTTCAAAGCTAGAAAAGTAAGAGCAAGAAAAGCACTAGGAAATCCATTTATGTTCTCTAGTTTGATCCTCTCATTAATACAAAAAGCCAAACAAATTCATCAACTAGGTTTTTCCCCGGGTATTCTGCTTATCTCCGATCCCCATTGTCTTTAGTTATTTGACTTATCTTCCTAAAGTGCTTGTATTAAGGACTAGCATCAATGTCATTCAAAAAGGCAAGAAAAGAACCAAACAAGAAAGGATCCAATACAAAATAAACTAAGTTCAAGTTTTGGCATTTAGAATTTCTAAGAAAGTTGAGAATATGGTTGATCAGGAGACATCAATTCACCCGTCAACTATAACTATTATAAGTACCAGTAGTAGGGCTTAGCCCCAATAAGTTTTTTAAACAGACCTTGTGATTTTTCTTTTCATGAAATCAAGGCTTGGTTTTATTTAACATTATACATCCATTCAACTATGTCTTCCATCCTTTCATAGTGAATACAATAGCATCCCTGTTCTACCAGCCTAACCATCCAACATCCTCTAATAACAAAGGATAAACATGAAACATTCAAATACGAAACAAAAGGACAACATAGAACATTCGACTCTGGTCATCCCTTTAGCCAAATTGAATTATAAAAAGACCCTCATCCCAATGTATGAACGGTATATATTCTCTATCAAGAATGAAACGGTAGAAGGCAAAACAAATATGGGTGAAAAACAGTACAGCCAAACAGACGGACATTCTATACTTTCATCGTATTTCACAATTGAATGCTCATGTTTTTAAGCTGAAATACGCACGATTTATACTACCTAAAATACATGAAACTACCCGAAATCGTAAAAATAAGAACTCTAACAAATAAAGATGACAAAAACAACAACCAAGAACCACGTCTAATAAAATCAATTTCAAGTACACAAAAGAGAAACAGAAAAAACATGATAAAATCAGAAATGGGGGGCAGATTCAATGGGGTTAAAAGAGATGAAATTCCACACCATGGCGTGACGTTCTCCGGCTTGGAAAGAAAGCTTCTGGTGGTTCATAGCCTGGGTGTAAAGCTGGGAGAGAGAGTTAGCCGCACTGCAAAAAGAGGCGTACATGGTCCGATCTACCTCGTCGAGGCTGGTAGCGATGGATTTCCGCTTCTTGGCCATGGCGAAGGGAATAATCTTCTTCTCCGATGAGAGAAGGGTCTGATTCCGGCGGATACGGGGGATTTTTTTTCACAGTGAAGAAGAAGATTTTTGGAGGATTGGGATTTGGGGAAGGCCAAAGGGCGACTGGTGAGAGACTCGGAATGCTTGCATTCCTTTCCTATGGAAGGGAGTTGTCAGGTTGAGTGGAGGAAAAGGACTTATGGTAGCTATCGTGGCAGCGCTGTACATATGATTATTTCCTTTTATATGTTCCCGTGTTGCCATGTAAATCTAAACGCCAATTTCTTTCAAAATCAAATCTTAAAAAAAAATTATATTATTATATTATCTCAAGAAAGAAAAGTTAATTACAAGCTTGAGGTGGTTTGGGATTGTTTCATGGGCATTTGGCTCTCTAAGTGGATTTTAAATTCAGCTCACCGCTTGGTCGGAGTAGAAATTAACTTTCCATAAAAAAAACTCAACTTTACCGATTTACTACATTATTAGGTATTAATTCTACTGACTTGTACAATACTAATGTTAACATATTTGATCACTACTTCTTTAATCAACGATCACCGCCGGCAACCACCTCTGACGACTTTCTTCGACGATTGTCGACCACTTCTAGTGACCGCGGGCCACTTCTGACAACCAACGACCTTCTCTGATGATTGACAGCCACTGTCGATTACCTTATTTGATGATTGACGACAATCGTTGGATACCATGGCAACTCGCGGTGCCTTCTCCAACGACTATCGCCGGCATCAATTTTCAATGACAGACGGCACTCTCATGGTTCAAAATAACATGTACTTAGTGGTCTAACTCTCTACTCTAATCATCTTTCTTTGAGCTTACTAATTTTACCAATTATTGTCCATTACTTATATTTTGTGAACCATCACTATGTGTTTGTTAATTATGTAAATAAGTCATTGATGACCTACTAATACTTTGTGAATATTCCACTTCATGGTATTGAAATTTTTTTTTTTTTTTGTCATTTTGAAAAAGTAAAATACTAGCCTTCTCTTTTTCGAAAATGTTCAATTTAGTACATGTGATTAAACAATTGTAAACAAACAATGTTCTTTTGTAAAAAAAAAAAAAAAAAAAAAGGTAATGGTCAATGTGTTTTTTTTCCTTAAAAAAATCTCCCTTATAATGAAGACCTTATCAGTAATTGAAAAATGTCATAATAAGTTCTTCATTTGTAAGTTTCAAAAAAATTCGTGTGTTTAGAAAATGAAATTTTAGACTTGTATATTTTGATAGAAGTTCAATTTGTTTTAAAAGAAAAAATATAGGTGCATTGTCTTTTTTCATTCATCAATTGTTATTTGTTGTTATAAAAAAGGTAACATTTGGTTTTATAAATTGAAAGAAGTTGAATGTATAATGCAAGAATTTGATTTATATAAATTGAAAGAAACCCAATGTGTTGCAAAAAGAGAAAGCAATACTATATTGCCTATAAAAAAAATGATCTAGTCAAATAACTCAACTCTACACCTCCAAACACAGATTTTATGATTCAACTCAACCAAACTCTGCATCTCAAATACAGACTTCTGGATTCACTGGCAAACTAACTCTCTTCAACTCAACTCAACTTTGTGCGCCAAACGACCCTTAAAAATATACCATAAAATAATTATGAGAGAATTTTAACCACTTTTAATCCTTCAAAATAAACTTGATGTTTGATTTTACACTTTCAAATGCAATTTTCATCCATAAAAATCGATCTTGAATAATCAAAAGTATGTTTCATAATAATTTTGAATAAGACACAATAATTTAACCATTTCAAGACCACTCTCAAACAAAATCACTTTTTTAATCACGTTATTTGCAAAAGCAGTTAAGAGTAGCTTTTAGGTTTGGCTTCTATTAAAATCTTATGTAACTAACAAATATTTTTAATTATTTTATATCTTATCAACAACACAGGTTTTTCCAACATTACTCTTTACAATTTATATTGTCCCATCATTTTTATTGTTAAATTTTATTCTTTTTCTAATTTATTTATTATTTTACTTTTTTCGTATTTGAACTATTAGATTTTGTTTGAAGTGGTTTTCTATTATCAATTTTTTTAAAGTAAACAAAATATAATTTGTAATTTCAATAAACCATGAGCTTGTATTAATATTTCACTTCAAATTTTATAAGATACTTATGTAAAATTTTATATAATTTAAATTATAAATTATATTTTATTTACTTTAAATAATGAGTAATTTGATAAAATAAATATCACTTTTATGATTGATCTAAATCCCACAAAATTGGTAAAAGAACAAAAAAACAACGGTTATGATTTAAAATAAATAGTGGTCAAGCAAAGCAAAAAAAGAAAAAGAAGAAATGAAGTAAAACCAATACCTTCTTCGATCATTGTGTCTTCCTCCCATCGTTTGAAAAAATAAAATTCTATTGGGTTAGGATTGAGCCAATTTTAAGTGCATGTAAGAGTCTCAACTATTTTTAGAGCTAATGAAGAGTCAGAGGAGTCAACTATACGTCCTTCAATACTAAAAGTTGACCCAAATACTTCAATTGATACTAAAAATTGTCAAAAGATTTCTACTTATTGCACTAAGAACCTCAAACCAATTATCATTTTGCTTTCATTAATGAAGTATGACAATAGTATTATCATCCTTAACAAGAGTTTCTAGTAAATACACATCGATTTTTGACTTCTTATCGAAATCGGTAATCTTGACACTTGAGAATGAACGTGCAAATCTAAATTTAACATCTACATCAACATCTATTATTTAAACTTCATCCATGTGTATTAATAGTGGCATTACCACTCCCACTACAACTAGAAGAAGATAAACTATATACATAGAAAAAACACCTCAAAACCTACTCTATTTTTTTTTTTTTAAGGGAATCAAATTTCTGATGCGAAAACGCTTGAATTGCTTATCAAATTTGAAAATGCAATGTACCAATTTTTGTGTTTAAGGGGGTGTTTGGCTCCATGAGTTGAGTTGGGTTTTAAACCTAACTCACTGTTTGGACCTTGGATAAACTAACTCAACTCAACCATGCCGACTTAAGATATTAACTCCACCAACTTGTACAGTAACCCTATTAATATATTTTATCACCGCTTCTCCAACAATCGACGACCACCGTCGGCGATCAATAACCACCTCCAACGACAATCTCCAACAACCGGTGACCATCTCCAACAATCAGCGACCACCTATGGCAACCGAAAACCTCCTCCGATGAACATCTCCAACGAACGGTGATCATCTCCGATGACCAAAAATCCAGCTCCGACGAACATCTCCGACAATCCGTGACCATTTTTGGCAACCGACGATCAACAACCTCCTCCGACAACCTTATTCGACAACAACTACTACCTCTGATGACCTTCTCTAGCGACCGAAAACCACTTCCGACGACCATCTCGGGCAACCGGCGACCATCTTCGGCAACCAAAACTACCTCTGACGACTATCTCTGGCAAATCGGTGACCATATCCAACGATCAACAACTATCTTCGACAACCGACAACCTCCTCTAATGACCTTCTCTAGTGGTCGGCGGCCACTGTCGGTGACCTTCACTATCGACGACCATATGCGGTAACTGACAACCATATGCGGTAATTGACGACCGCTATCAACTACCTTGTCAGACGATTTACAACAATCGTTGGTGACCTTATCTAGTAACCAACAATATCTTCTCCTACAAGTATCATAAAAATAATTTCCAGCGACTAACGATATTCCCATGGTTCAAAATAATATGAAATGCATATGTATTTAGTTTGTCTTACTCTCTACTCCAACAATCTTTCTTCGGACTTACAAACTCGACTCATTGTTAGTCATTACTTATATTTTGTGAACCATAATTATGTTTGTGAATCATGTAAATAAGTCTTTGATAACCTACTAATATTTTGTGAATATTTCACTTTTATATGACATTAATGTTGAAATATATCGGCGTTTTATTGTCATCTTCATGTGATTTAACGAATGTAAACAATCAATGTTTCTTTCCAAAAAAAAAAACGTAATAGTCATTGTATTTTAAAACAAACGACCCTATTAATAATTAAAAAGAGTCGCGATAAGTTCCTCATTTGTAAGTTTCAAATAAGTTCAATATATGTTTAGACAATGAAGCCTTAGATTTCTCTATTTTAATAGAAGTTCAATTTGTGTTTAAAGAAAAAAATGCAGGTACATTGCCTTTTTTTTTTCCATTCATCAATTGTTATTTGTGATGGAATCTAGATCCTAATTGCACAGCGAAAGTTAAATTGGATCGTAAACCTTGTTTTTTGTTTGACAAAACAAATACCTAGTACATTGGCAAATTTTATCGATAAGCAATTTAGGCATGGAAAATACAGTAAAGCATACTAAATTGATTTTCCTAGACTAAAGATTAGAAAAATTACCTTGTTGGATTCCAAGTTGCAACACCTTTGCAGTTCACCTTCTCAGTAGCTTTTCTTCTGGAATCCTCTCTTCTGTAAAAAAAATAGAACACTACCACAAGAAATTCACCTCCTATTCTCTAAGTTCTTAAATCTAGGTTTGTGGGAACCTTTGATTTTTGGAGAAGGAATTTTGGAGAGAACTCTTTGGATGAGATTGAGAGATTCAGCTTGAAAACCATCGATTAATCCCTTTCTCCCAACTCCCTATCGATAAGCTCCCTTACACTTATGGATAGGGAGTGGGAGAAGAACAGGGAACATGGAGAAAATGGGAACGTGTGATTCCTTTAATTAAATTATATTTAATTATATTAATATGTATAACCTATTTAATTAAATCATATTTAATTAATTAATTCATAATTAAACATCATATGTTTAATTTAGGTTATGTAATCACATTCCCTTTAACCTATAGTTTTAATGTACATCTTATGCCCATTAAATTTTAACCTATAGTTTTAAATATGAATCATATTCACATTTAAACAACATTTGAACTCTTTCAAATATTCAATTCTCTCAAGTAATTTTCTTTGAATCATACTCAAATTAAATTTATACTATAAAGTTTTAATATGCATAAAAACTTTATATTATAATGTATCTAAATACATTAGGCTAATTCCCAAAGCAAATTTGAACATTTCAAATTTTAATCAATATTTAATAATCTAAAAACCCTTTACGAGCTAGGAAGTGGACCTAATGGACCTACAGATCATAAGCTCTAACGATACAAGATTATTAGGTTAATCTCATTAACCCTCTAATCAACATTCGTTAACTGCGGGAACACTTCACTAAAGTCTCGCAGTTGCACTCTTCTCACTGCAGATATAATTCTGTGTCCATGGATAACGACCAATAACAACAAATCAATCATTCACAAGTGTTCGTAACACCAGCTGTGTCAAATTACCGTTTTACCCATGCGTTACATATTTGACCTTAAGTACCAGTGCTCCTCTAATGAACAACCTGTTTATGGTCCTACCAATAAACAGAAGTCCCTCTTGGGCCAATGAGAGGGTTGGACCCTTTGTTCAAGTCCTGGAGACACCACTTAAGGGAACACTCATCTTCTTGCCCTCATAGTGGGAAAGAGTGAGTTCTATCTTGCTAGGTTAAGTCCCCAGTTGCCTACTCGATTTTGTGATGAGAATGGATTTCCCGCAGATGAAGCACGATGTGAATCACGTTGTTTCGTTGTATTTCTAAATTTCTTAAAATCGAAAGTATTACATACAATCTAGGCTAAACATGTTGTTTGGAGAAGAAAAATACAACAAGTATAGAAAACCTACCTCTTGAAGAACCGTTCTTCGAGTTTTCCTTCTCCTGTCAAGAACTCTACGATCCAACGATTTCTCCAATCATGACCGATGAACCGATTCAAGTGATACCTCCACTTGATCTTCTCGGTTGTGCTCCGGCGGATGAGGGAGAGTATGTGGGACTCCCTTTAGATGGGTTTTTGGAGAGAAATAAGAGAGAATTCTCTAACTCTTGTTGAAAGAGAATTGAGAGAATGAAATGCTCTTTTTGGGGTGGAATCACTACTACAATTTTGGCTTTTATTGACATGTGGCTTAATTTGAATTGTTGACAGTTGAGGCCAAAAAGCGTCAATAAAAAGATAATTCTAATTCTAAAATTAATAATTAATTTAAAATTATATATATTGACGGATTTTAAAAGTCAAAAAAGAGTTTTTATTAAAAGTGGACGGATTTTAATAGTAAAAAAATGTTTTTATTTTCGAAAAGTTCCGTGAAAAGAAGAAAATTCTGTGTTTTCTAATAGATGACGGTTTTTAAACGTTAAGGAAACCCACGAGAATTATTGACGGTCAATGACCGTCAACTTTAAGTGATTAATTGACACTCGCCAGCTGTCAACATATAGTAATAGGTGACGTTTCATAACCGTCAATAAAAGTAATTTTAAATGAATAGAGCAGACGACATCGTTTTGGATATTTATGATTAAAAAAATTATCGAAATTAAAGAAAACCCTCTCTCTTCGATTCGAACTCACTCTCTCCGATTCGAACGACACTCTCACTCTCTCCGATTCGAACCTCCCCACAACTCGATTTCTTCGATTAGGAACGACCTTCTTCGATTTGGATTCCTTCTCTGATTTGAATCTCACTCTCTCTTCCTTTAGGAACGACCTTTTCGATTCGAACCTCACTCTCTCTTCCTTCTCTGATTCTTTCTTCCTTCTCCGATTTGGATTCCTTCTTCTAAAATCCTCAGACCAAGAAACACCCCTCCGATTGGGATTCCTTCTTCTAAAATCCTCAGATCAAGAAACGCCCCTCAGATCGACTTCGTTTTCTAAACCCTCAACTCCATTCGATTTCTCCATCGTCTTCATCTTAATCTCTGATTGCGATTTCTAAACCTTCAACTCAACTTCATCTCTGATTTCGTCTTCGACAACATTACCATTTGCATCGTCGGTTTCATTAGCCTTCTTCTTCGCCAACCATTAATTTCCTCAAGCCGTTGGGTTTCGACAAGCTCAGAGTTTTTATCTGATCCAGGGTTTTTATCTGCATAACGTTCAGATTTGTTGTAGTTGAAATCTATTCAAAAATCTGCATAACCGACAAGCTCAAATTCTTTTTTGCAAACTGTGAAAAGAAATCCATCGGTTGCTCAAGTTTTCGACAGTTCGTGGGTCGTTGCTCTGCTTCTTGTTTGAAATCGAAAAGAATTTCGAAAGTTGCTTCTCTTCTTTCTTTTCAAACTGAAAAGAAAGGTTTTACTGGGTCTCTCTTTGTGTAGGTTTTGAATTTCTATTTTCTGCTGCTCATCAATATCCTTAAATCAATACTTGAGGTATGATAGATTAAGAATATGTTTTGTGTAATTCATAAAGTTTAAATTTCATAAATGTGAAATTCATAGATGGGTATCTTTTCTACTTTTAGTATTATGTAGATGAACATCTCTTTTTTTTTAAATTTCGTAAATGGATATCCATGAGTGTTGAAACCAATTATTTTAGGAAGAACATTAATAATTGCTCTAAATTTGTAAACGAGCATCTCTTTGCTTTTGGTATTGGCCGAAACAATTATCTGATTTTTACCTACTGCTCATAAGATATGTTTGGTTTGATTAAAATGTTAAGTCATGAAGCCATAATTAAGTACATGTCAAGTTCTTGCCCATTGTCAGATATATGAATTAAAATTTTCTTGTAGGAATGTGCTTCTATAATATGGTTCTAGTGCTTGTAATGGGTGCATGAGGTAGTGTAACTTGCAAATTTTCTACGTACTTAATGATATTGAAACATGTAAAATATATCATTTCTTGGATATAATAATTTATACATTCATGTTAGTTACATATGCATCATTCCCAAGAGTGAAACTAGCAAGAAGATAGGAGAGAGAAAAAGGAGAGACCACTATTAATTTTGAAACTAGCTGGAGGATAAGAAAAAAGGAAAAGAGAGAAAAATATTAATGTGGACAAACAACAAATTTATAGTCCTTCCTAGCACATTTCTTATGTCCCAACTCCCAACAAATTTAAAGTCCTCCCTAGCACATTTGTCATTGTAGTCCTTCCTAGCACATTACTTTATGTCCCAACTCCCAACAAATTTATAGTCTTTCCTTGCACATTTCTTGAAATTCTTTACACATACCCTTATTTAGCAAACAAAAATTCATATAACTTTTTGAATTGAAATCCTTTTAAAGTTCACCATTAGTACTTCTCATGAAGCTTTAAGCAGTCATCGAAACCTAGGAGTGGTTCTTATTTCTGTATTGATTGTTTAGGTATTAGTTTCAGAACCTATGGTCTTTATTTGTAGCTTCTGTAGATGTCTCTTAACTTGATAGATTTTACTTTTGTTGAACTCTGTTGTCGCCTGTTTGTAAGTGTAAAGCATGTTGAGTTTCTGTTTTTTTGAAGCCCAACCTAATGTTTGTTGAAGTCTGTTGGAGGTTGGGCATTTATTGTACCTTAAGGAGTGTTTGTTTGGATTTACAGGTCTTAGAGAAATTTTGGTTATCTCCTAGTTACGTCGTTATGTTGCTTGAAATTTCAAATACAGACAGCGTTGTTGAGTAACCTCCTAATTAGGTGATCCGTGGAAGGTTTCTTCCTTCTTGGTATTAAGGTTCAAGGATAAACTTGCCAATAATGGCTACAAACGGACCTCCTAGCCAGTTAGAGAAGGCTGGTGACTCTCCTGCCCTAATTTGCTAAGCAAATTCTTACTCAAAATATTTGACAACCCTCGAAAACAAGAACAACAAGGATTAATACTCTCCCCAATCAAAAAAAAAAAAACAGTGGTCCCCACCACTCACAAAGGCACTCACTCCCACGTTCTCAACCTCTAACTAACTAGTGCAATATTCCCCTTTTGCCCCTCATTTGGTAATATTGGATAGTTGGTGTCTTAACAGTACTCACCGGCTTCCACAAAACCTTGTCCTCAAGGTTGAAGTCTAGGAACTGTCTTTTAAAGTTTTCGATCTCTTCTCAAGTAGTTTTATGCTCCGGAAGGCCTTCCCAGCAAATTAGGACCTCATCCTTCCTTTGTTGACCATTCTCCCGTTAAGCCAACACTTCCTTAGGCTCAACCTTCAACTCTAATTCCTCTGTTAACTGGGGAAGCTTGGGCTGGGCATCTGGGATATTGTCTACTGCTTTCTTGAGCTGGGAAACATGAACACCGAGTGGATTAAAGCCTCTTCAGGGAGAGTCGACACCAGGCCACATGACCCTACCTTATGCTCAACACAGTAAGAAACGAAGTACTTAGCAGATAACTTCTCATTTCTTCTTCTTGCTACAGAGGGTTGCCTATACGGTTTGAGCTTCAATAAGACCCAATCTCCTATTTCAAATTCGACCTCCCTTCTCTTCTTATCAACGAATTTCTTCATTCTATCTCGAGACATTCTTAAGTGTGCCTTAAGTTTGTCAAGAGTCACATCTCTCTCCTTTAATTGCCCTTCCACTGATTCATTTGTCGTTATCTGCTCCCCATAAGAGATTAATGGAGGTGGTGGTCTTCCATATACTGCTTGGAACGGAGTGATTCCTATAGAAGAGTGAAATGTTGTGTTATACCAATACTCTGCCCAACAAAGCCACTAGAACCATTGTCTCGGCTTCTCATTGCAAAAACATCGCAAGTAAGTCTCAATGCATTTGTTAACTACCTCGGTTTGACCATCCGTTTGAGGATGATACGCTGTGCTCTTGTACAATTTCGTACCACTCAATCTGAAAAGTTCATTCCAAAAATGGCTTAGGAAAAATTTGTCCCTATCTGAAACAATGGATTGAGGGAATCCATGGAGCTTGACTACATTCTTGATGAATGCTTCAGCTACAGTTTTGGTTGTGTAAGGGTGCTTTAGGCCTATTAGATGCGCCATTTTACTCAATCGATCCATCACAACCAATATCACACTGAATCCTTCGAATAAGGGTAGCCCCTCAATAAAGTCCATTGTAATGTCTTCCCAAATTCGTTGTGGTATTTCAAGAGGAGTTAAGAGACCAACTGGGGAAGTTGCCATATACTTGTTCTGTTGGCACACTACACATTCCTCCACGTATTTCTTCACGTCAAGCTTCATGCCTTCCCAATACAAATCTCCTGTCAGCCGCTTATATGTCCTCAAAAATCCAGAATGACCCTCAAGAACTGAATCATGGTAAGCATGCAAAATCGCTTGCTTCAGACTAGAAGTTTTAGACAAAACTAACCTGCCTTTGTACATCAGAGTTCCTTGCATCAGGCTGTAACGTGCCACCCCATCCGGGTCCTCTCGCAACTGAGCCACAATTTGTTGTAGCTTGGTGTCATTATTCACTTCTTCTCTAACCACTTCGACGTTTAGGATCATAGGTACTGTCATTTAATTTGTGCCAACTGAACTACCTGGGGACGCCTTGAAAGTGCATCTGCTGCCTTATTCTCCAGACCTGGTCTATATTGGACTTCAAAGTCATATCTGAGCAGTTTTGCGATCCATTTCTGATATTCGGGTTGGATTAACCTTTACTCGAGCAGAAATTTTAAGGCTCTCTGGTCTGTTTGTACTAGGAATTTGTGTCCCAACAGGTATGACCTCCACCTCTGAACTGCCATACTATGGTCATCAATTCTCGTTCATAGATTGACTTCAATTGGGCTATTGAGGACAAGGTGTGGCTATCGTAAGCCACCGGTCGTTTGCCCTGGTATAGGACAACCCCTAAACCCGTTCCCGAAGCATCAGTCTCTACTACAAACGCTTGGCTGAAATCAGGTAGAGCTAAGACAGGTAAGGTCACCATGGCCTTCTTCAGCCTCTCAAAGGCCTCTGTAGCTTCCTCATTCCAATCATAGGCTCCCTTTTTTAACAAATTGGTCATAGGTGCGACAATGGTTCCATAATTTTGCACGAATCTTCTGTAATACCCTGTCAACCCGAGGAAACTTCTCAGCTCCCCAATATTCTTTGGTACTGGCCATTCCCACATAGCACGAATCTTCTTCCCATCGGCCTCCACCCCCTCCTTGGATATCCAGTGACCGAGGTATTCGATTTTTTTCTTGGCAAATTGACATTTCTTCTTATTAGAATATAGTTTGTTCTCCCTTAGTATCTCAAATACAACAGATAAATGTTCTAAGTGTTGTTCAAAATTCTTGCTGTAAATCAAAATATCATCGAAGAAAACTAAGATGATGAACTTACGTAGAAATGGCCAGAATATCCGATTCATCAATGCTTGAAAAGTAGAAGGGGTGTTCGTGATTCCAAATGGCATCACTACAAATTCGTAAGGTCCTTCATGGGTTTGAAATGTTGTCTTTTCAATGTTAAACTCATGCACCCTTATCTGATGGTAGCCTAATTTTAGATCGATCTTGGAATAGATTTCAGACCCGTGCAGCTCATCCAACAACTCTTCTACTAGAGGAATTGAGAACTTATCCGGAATGGTCACGTTATTAAGAGCCCTGTAATCCACGCAAAACCTCCCCCATCCATCTTTCTTCTTTACTAAAAGAACTGGACTGGAGTAGGGGCTACTACTTGGTCTGATCACTTGGTTGGCCAACATTTCATCAACTAATCTCTCTATCTCCCCGAAGGCTAAGGTTCCAGGATGGTTGAAAGTCTAGCCCATTCTTCAATTTTGTTCTCTTTCAATCTTTTCCGAAGGCCAAGGTTCCAGGATGACCATCATCAACGAGCAAATCATGGATGGATGTCGTTTCTTTTGTGTCAAGTTGTACAAAAGAGGGAAGGATTCCCGAATAGATGTGTTGGTGATCCATTTATCATGCCAAAAGAAAGTCGTTTTGCCATCCCCGATAATGCAACATTCCCAAAAGTGAAACTAGCAAGAAGATAGGAGAGAGAAAGGGAGAGACCAATATTAATTCATATAACTTTTTTAATTCAAATCCTTTTAAAGTTCACCATTACTTCTCATGAAGCTTTAATCAATAATCGAAACCTAGGCATGGTTCTTATTTCTGTATTGATTGTTTAGGTGTTAGTTTCAGAACCTATAGTCTTTCTTTGTAGATTCTGTAGATGTCTCTTAGCTTGATAGGTTTTACTTTCGTTGAACTCGGTTGTCTGCCTGTTTGTAAGTGTAAAGCATGTTGAGTTTATGTTTTTTTGAAGCCCAACCTAATGTTTGTTGAAGTCTGTTGGAGGTTGGGCATTTATTGTACCTTAAGGAGTGTTTGTTTGAATTTACAGGTCTTAGAGAAATTTTGGTTATCTCCTAGTTACGTTGTTATGCTGCCAAAATTTCAGCGCAGACGACGTGGCTGAGTAACCTCCCTAATTATGTTTGTCCTAAGTTTTAGGGTCGTTATAATTGAGCCCAGTGTTTTAAAAAGCCCATTCGGATGCGTGCCTAAGCGCAAGGCCCACCTTAAGCGCCTTGTAGGAAGGTGCGCACGCCTTCTATGAATCCCTATAGGCGCACCAGGCACGCGCCTCTGGGGCTTTTTCAATTTTTTTCCAATTTTAATAGTAAAACTTACCGTTTTACTTATTTTAAATGTATTTAGTGAAGAAAAGATTGATATTTAAGGGTTTTGATCTTGTATTGTTTATTAGTGTTGTATTGTTTCATGTTTTTAATGGAGTATTGACTCTATGTTCAAAGACTAATATTTGAACCTTATTTTTTTTACCTATTTTTCTTGGCGCGCGGGTTGTTTCGACAGGAGTCTCTCGGGTTATTTCTCACTCACAGGGGTCTCTCGACTTTCTGATGCACGCTCTCTCTCCGATTTCTCAGCCACGGTCTCTCTCCCTCAACTTCGAGATCAATTTTCGGTAGGTTATGTGATTTTATATTTCCAGCTGCTCATCAATATAAATTTTGGGTAGGTTATGTGATTTTATATTTCCAGCTGCTCATCAATATCCTTAAATAGGTTATGTGAAGTTATATTTAGTATTATTATTACCATAATATTTCGTAGATTGACATCTCTTTCTGATTAAATTTCGTAAATGGATATCCATTGATGTTGTAACCAATTATTTTAGGAAGAACATTACCAATTGCTCTAAATTTGTAAACAAGCATCTCTTTGTTTTTTGGTATTGGCTGAAACAATTCTCTAATTTTCACCTACTGCTAATAAGATATGATTGACTTAATTAAAATGTTAAGTTATGAAGCCATAATTAACTACCTGTCAAGTTCTTGCCCATGGTCAGATATATGAATTAAAATTTTCTTGTAGGAATGTGCTTTTAGAATATGGTTCTAGTGCTTGTAATGAGTGCACGAGGTAATGTAACTTGCAAATTTTCTACGTATTTAATGATATTGAAACATGTAAAACATATCATTTCTCGGATATAATAATTTCTACATTCATGTTAGTTTCATATGCATCATTCCCAAAAGTGAAACTAGCAAGAAGATAGGAGAGAGAAAAAGGAGAGACCAATGTTAATTCATGTAACTTTTTGAATTGAAATCCTTTTAAAGTACACAATTACTTCTCATGAAGCTTTAAGCAATCATTGAAACCTAGGCGTGGTTCTTATTTCTATATTGATTGTTTAGGTGTTAGTTTAAGAACCTATAGTATTTCTTTGTAGCTTTATGTAGATGTCTCTTGGCTTGATAGGTTTTACTTTCGTTGAATTCGGTTGTCTGCTTGTTTGTAAGTGTAAAACATGTTGAGTTTCTGTTTTTTTGATGCCCAACCTAATGTTTGTTGAAGTCTGTTGGAGGTTGGGCATTTATTATACCTTAAGGAGTGTTTGTTTGGATTTACAGGTCTTAGAGAAATTTTGGTTATCTCCTAGTTACGTTGTTATGCTGCCGAAATTTCAGCGCAGACGACGTGGCTGAGTAACCTCCCTAATTACGTTCGTCCTAAGTTTTAGGGTCGTTATAGTTGAGCCTTCTACCCCTCCCATCGACCAAATTTGTGAGTCTCTCTCTTTAAAAGACAAGGGATCCTCGTGCTAAAGAAGACTCTTCTTCTCGCTTGCTTTACTATTATTCTAATGCCATGGAAGGATTTGCAACTTAGTTATCTGAAACTGAGTTTGAATACTTAAAAAAGTTATCTGATGTTGTGGTTGTAAGGGATAATAGAAAGCATGAAATTCTTCTATTTAGGTATGATAATAGTTTCATCTCACTGTCAATTTAATATTTATTTACTAATGGTGTCTCTAATTTCAAGTTTCATTGCTCCAACAAATCGAAAATATAGAGTTATAGATGAAAATTTTCTGCTTTTTCTGCTTTGTTTATGGTTAACATGAAAAATAAGGTGGGGTTGTTGATTCTCATCTTTGAAATTGATTGATTGTTAATTTAATTAGGATATAACATAGTGGAATTAATTAGTTTATAAATTGAGTTTGAATTGGAATTAATTGATTGTTAATTTACATTTGGGTAAAAGTTAGGAAAAAGTTAAAGTGGGGTTGTTGATTATCATATTTGAAAGAAGCAAGTTTTGGTCTTAAACTCATAGAAGGTTGAACTTGCATTCTACTGAACTAAAGGTTGAATATTCTAATGTTCCTGAATTTTTGTTTAATATATATGGAGATATTGATCGTGCAAAGAAATAATTGTTTAATATTGATGGTGTCTATATTGAGCTGGTTTTTTTAATGGTCTAATAATTTGTACTTGTTGACTTCAGGGGTTTTAATTTGATCTCATTTAACCCAATTATTTCTTTGCTCATAGCTTTTGATCTGAATTAGTTTGCTTTGATGCGATAGTTGTGTTTGGTTGTTTAACATTCTTTGCATTAGAACATTTCCCAAATGTTGTTGATATCAATGTTATTATATTTGGTAATGATTAACGATTAACTTTTAAGAGGTAGAAATAGTCTTCATGCTATTAAAATAGTACATTGTATTATCTGTGATAAATATGTAGTTTATTCTACTTTTTTTAGGACTGAGATTGATTTCATTAATTGAAAAATATCTATTGACTTCATTTAATTAGGTTATAACACAATGGACAAATTATGGATGTCGAAAGATAGATTCTCTAAAGAGTATGAAGAAGGTGTAGACACTTTTATTCAGTTTGCACATGAACATGCGAGTGGTAAACCTTCTATACGATGTTCGTGTGTTAAGTGTGTAAATTTGAGGATTCTCAACACTAATGTAGTCAGGAACCACTTAGTTGCATATGGTATCGATCAAAGATATGATAATTGGATTTGGCACGGAGAAACCCTTGATAGATATTCTAGAAACAATGTAGAGTCAAATTTAAACTACACCATTAATGAGCAAGTATATGAAGAGAACTCTGATGACAACATTGTGGAGATGGTTGAAACTGCACAACAACATTTTGATGAAGATCCAAAAAAATTTAAGAACTTGCTTGCAGATGCTGAAAAACCTCTATATCCAGGATGTAGTAGATTAACTAAGTTAGGTACATTAGTTAGATTGTATCACCTGAAAGCCAAATTTGAGTGGAGTGATACTAGCTTTACAGAGTTGTTGACCTTATTGAAAGATATATTACCTGAAAAGAATGAATTGTCGACATCTACGTATGAAGCAAAGAAGACGTTAGTCACTTTGGGAATGACGTATGAAAAAATTCATGCATGTCCCAATGATTGTTGCTTATATAGGAAAGAATATGCTGATGCATCTAATTGTCCTCACTGTAACAAGTCAAGATGGATGAAACGTAAGAATTCGTTGGAAGTGAAAGAGGGAGTCCCTGCTAAAGTTATATGGTACTTTCCCCCAATTCCACGATTTCAAAGGATGTTCAATAGCACATTAATTTCAAAGGATTTAACTTGGCATGCTAATGAGAGATTAGTTGATGACAAGTTACGACATCCTGCTGATACTCCATCTTGGAAATTAATTGATCATTTGTGGCCTGATTTTGGAAGTGAAGAGAGAAACTTTCGTCTTGCCCTATCAACTGATGGAATAAATCCTCATAGTGATATGAATAGCAAGTACAGTTGTTGGCCTGTAATATTGACAACATACAATCTCCCACCTTGGTTATGTATGAGACGTAAATTTTTTATGTTAACTATGATAATATCTGGGCTAAAGCAACCGGGGTACAACATAGATGTGTATTTGGCTCCTTTAATAGATGATTTAAAAATTCTTTGGAATGATGGAGTGCCCTGTTATGATGCATATCGAGATGAAATATTTACATTAAAAGCAGTGTTGTTGTGGACAATTAATGATTTTCCTGCATATGGTAATTTAGTCGGTTGTAGTGTCAAAGGATATTGTGCATGCCCCATATGTGGAGAACACACATCAGCTATGCATTTAAAATTTGGAAAGAAGATGGCTTATCTTGGACACAGAAAATTTTTGCCACTAGCTCATTCATTTAGAAGACAGATAAAAGCATTCAATAATGAAAAAGAATTTGGAAAGGCTCCACAACCATTGTCAGGAGAAGAAATTATTGAAAAATTAACCAACAACGAACGTTCCAATGAAGATATGCCAAAAGAGAAGAAACCAATAGGTGTCTTGCGTTCTTGTTGGAAGAAAAAATCGATATTTTTTGAACTTGAATATTGGAAAAAGTTTCATGTTCGACATTGCTTAGATGTAATGCACATCGAGAAAAATGTTTGTATGAATTTAATAGGCACTTTACTCGACATCCCCGGTAAGACAAAGGATGGATTACAAACTCGATGTGATTTAGAATGATTAGGTATTCGTCCCGAGTTGGCCCCAAAAGTTATAGGAAGAAGGACATTCATTCCACCGGCCTGCTACACATTATCCAAACATGAGAAACGTGCGGTTTGTCAATCATTGTCAAAAATGAAAGTTCCTGAAGGTTATTCTTCCAATATAAAGAACCTCGTATCACTTGATAATCTAAAAGTTAATGGTTTGAAGTCACATGATTGTCACGTGCTCATGCAACAATTGCTATCAGTTGCAATTCGATCTGCACTACCTAAGCATGTGAGAATTGCTATCACACGATTCTGCTTGTTTTTCAACGCAATATGCAATAAAGTGATCGATGTTTCACAGTTAAGTGAGTTGGAGCACGAGATCATAGTTGTACTGTGTCTGTTTGAAAAATACTTCCCTCCATCGTTCTTCACGATAATGATGCACTTAACAGTTCATCTGGTTAAAGAAGTGCGACTTTGTGGTCCTGTGTATCTTCGATGGATGTATCCTTTTGAAAGATACATGAAAGTTCTTAAAGGATATGTGAGAAATAGGAATCGACCCGAAAGTTGTATTGCGAAGGTTATATTGTCGAGGAAGCTATAGAGTTTTGTACCGAATTTTTGCATGATGTAAAACCTATTGGACTCGGAAAAGCTAGTGAACGAGCTCAGGATGATGAATTTGGGAGACCGGCATCGGCAGCTTCTCATATGAAGCCTAATAAGGAACAACTCAAGCAGGCTCATTTATATGTTTTAGAAAATACAGATGACGTTCAACCTTTTATAGAGTACGCTCACTTCTTATACTAATTTAAAGTTAATCCATAAACTTATTAATATACTAACACCAATGATTCTTTGTATATTATAGAAAACATATGAACTATTTGAAACTCATCTATCCATCAAGATCAAGAAATCAGAAGTGGTTACAAGATCAACACAATAAAACATTCATTTCTTGGATACGTGATCAAGTATGGTTCTAATAATTCTGCTCATTTTTTCTTTTTTCTTTTTAGTTTTTAGTGACTCATACTCAATAGTGATTTATGTGTATAGGTTGCTACTGATCTTGAAGTACCAAGCCATACTATATCTAACACATTGAGGTGGATATCACATGGTCCTTCACCCACCGTGATAACCTATTTAAGCTACGTATTGAATGGTGTTCGCTACAATACAGAGCTTCGTGATGGTACTCGAAATGTTCAAAATAGTGGAGTATGTTTAGTAGCTAGTACGATGCAAGTATCTAGTGCAAAAGATAAAAATCCAGTAACCACATACATGTCTTTTTATGGCGTGATTCAAGAGATATGAGAATTAAATTACCATAATTTTAAGATTGTAATGTTCAAGTGTAACTGGGTTGAAAGTAATGGAGGTGTTAAAACAGATGAACTTGGATTTAAACTAGTTGATCTTAGGACGTATGGATATAAATCTGATTCTTTCATTTTAGCTTCACAAGCTAAACAAGTCTTCTATATAGAAGATCCAAGTGACTCCCGATGGTCTATTGTGTTGCATCCTCCAAATAGAGAGTACGAAGATCATATTAACGAAGACGAGCTAGGGGACTTAATTTTAAACTACAATAACTCTAACTACGTTTCTACTACTAATGAATCTGATGAAATAGATGGTGATAGTTCAACATATGTTCGCACTGACTGTGATGACATTTGGATTGAAAATGAAAATGAAGCATAAATTATATGGTATAACTTTTCACTGCTGAATTTAGATGTTGATACAATTTGATGTTTTTATTATTTATATTTAACTCAACTAATGTATTGCAGGTACTTAGTAGGTATTTAGCAGGATACTCTAATGGATCAATACTCTAGTGATGATGACCGCATGCCATATGGTAGTGCATATGAGGCAGAGAATGATGATATGGTGCAACCTCCTAATGTGCGACCTACTCGAGGCGCTACTGCGATGCTCGAGCTTACAGGAATAAGAAATGAAGCTGATTGAAGAGTGATCGAATACAATGCTCATGGACAGTGGATTGGTAGGAATGCAACGAAAATGATAAGCTATATTGAAACGTGTGTGCGACACCACATTCCAATTACATATGACTCGTGGTCTGAAGTACCAAGAGAATTGAAAGAAAAGATTTTTTCTTGCATTGAGGTAATCTATTATTTCACTTACTCATTAAATATCATATGGTACTAGTTTCATTGAAATATACTTATATATATTACATTGATTTTGTCAGCATTCCCTCATAGTAGATCGTAAATCAAAGAAGGACATATTGATGAAAGTTGGAATTTCGTTCCGGCAATTTAAGAGCATTTTGAGGACTAAATATATTATTCCATTTCAAGACATGCCAGAATGTTTGAAGTCTCCACCACCGACATATAACCACATCGAACAAGTTCATTGGGATGAATTCGTTGGTAAAGTTCTATCTGAAGAATTTCAAGTAAGTATTGAAAAATGATTTGTTTTTTGTTTATTAATGTTTACACGAATATACTAATTAACCTTGTGTTGTGCTATAAATGTGTGATGTAGAAATTAAGCAGTTTGCAAAAGGACAGACATTCCAAAAATAAATACAATCATAGGCTTGCTCGGAAGGGATACGCAAATTTTGTGGAAGAGTTGGTATGTTTTAATTTGTGAATTTATACATTAGTATGTTATGTCTGCTCATTTATTAATTAGATGACTACATAATTTTGTAGAATAAGAAAGGACAGGTAGATTTGGATGCAGATCGAGCTAAGCTATGGATACAAGCTCAACAAGGAAAGGATGACAAATTCTTGAATGAAGAGATTGCAGATGTTGCAGTCAGAATTGTAAGCAATAATGTTCATATATTTTTATGCTTTATTGACACTAGAGTAGTAAACATATATTTATATTTCTATTAAATTGTAGGACCAACTAGCAAAAGATCCAGAGAATGCACATGATGATATTACAGCAGAGGCGTTAGGCACTCCACGAACACTCGAGCGTGTAAGAGATGTGGGAGGTTTAATCACACCTCTTTCTTCTTTCATAAACCCACACCTTCGACTCGAGAAAAGTAGCGTCATGGTCGACGAAGAAAGCGAGTTGGAAGAAAGAAAAGAAAGAAGCGATGACTCGTCTGGTCAAATGGCGACAAAACACACGCGTCGAAAAGATGAGGAAAAACGGTGTGGTGATGTCACTCTCTTGTCAGAAAGGGGTAGTTGCCAACTACAACCACTCATTTCTTCGACATCTACTGAAAATCTTGATGAGGTAACTCTTATTCTAAATCTTTGTTAATTGGATTTTAAGAAAGTGTATATAAATACTAAGTTATAATTTTTAATATACTTGTAGGGAAAATCTTGCGATTTAACTGTTGGAAATATAAACAATATTGTGGCATCAAGAATGGTTTATGAGAGGTTAAGTCTGCATGAAGTTGTTTACGGTGTGCCTCTCACATCGAACGATGTGAGAGTACTTATCACTCTTGTATCTGACTTCAATGCTCCATTGCCTATATCGATAGCTGGTAGTATTGGGACAGTTTCAAATGCGATAGGTTCTCACGTTCCATGGCCAAAGAATCTTGTAATAGTAGATAAAATAGAAAAGGTAAATTTATTTGAAAATGCTCGTTGTTGTTTAACTTAATGTCTATGATTTTTAATATATAACATCGTGTACGTAGGAACGTAAGAAACCTCACCGTGAGCTAGCGACATTAAGGGAGAAGAGAGGTAGAAATGATGTGTCACGAGTGCACATGCCACTTGCAGTGAAATACATGATTGAAATTCTTGAAGGCATGAACTCTGAGTATATAGACATCCCAATACCTGATCATGTGTTCGGATATCAATTCAACTTTCATTTGATGAAAGACATCATGCAACAATTCTGCATGATGGAGGAAATTGCAATCTCGGTTATATCAGCTTATATCGCGTAAGTATTATTTAATTACGTAGACTATGATATTCATGTTATTTACCACTTTAGAATATACATATTAACTGGTTTGTTAGTTTTGAGTTATGTTTAGAAATTGTGACATGTGAGTTATTCTTGTTTTGAAGTTGTTGAGTGTATGTTTTGTTCCATTTATGGTGGTCGAGTGTTCTTGAATCGTTAAAATGATAAGTGAATTGAAGTTTGATTGAATTATCTGGATGTTGAGTATAGAAGTGTGTTTTTGTTAAACACAGGTACATGTAAAATTTTGGTATTGTTGTAATTATGTTGTTATGTTGCTAAAATTTAGGATAGATATGTTAACTCATTTGTTAGTTTTGAGTTATTCTTAAAAATTGTGACATGTGAGTTATACTTGTTTTGAAGTTGTTGAGTGTATGTTTTGTTTCATTTCTAGTGGTTGAATGCTCTTGAATCGTTAAAATGATTAGTGACTTGGAGTTTGATTGAGTTATCTGGATGTTGAGGTTAGAAGTGTGTTTTTGTTTCAGACAGGTACATGTTACATTTTGGTATTGTTGTAATTATGTTGTTATGTTGTCGAAATTTTCAAGACTTAATTAAGAGTAAACTCCATTTTAGGATAGACATATTAACTAGATTGTTAGTTTTGAGTTCTGCTTAGCAATTGTGACATGTGAGTTATATTTGTTTTGATATTGTTGAGTGTATGTTTTGTATCATTTCTGGTGGTTGAGCGTTATTGAATCGTTAAAATGATTAGTGAATTGGAGTTTGATTGAGTTATCTGAATGTTGAGTTTAGAAGTGTGTTTTTGTTTTAGAAAGGTACATTGTATCATATATTATTAATTTTCATTGTATGATTTTAAATTTAATATTTTTTTATTTATTGTTAGGTACTTGTGTCAATCTGAACCCATCATATTAGAACAATATGCATTCCTTCAACCATCTTTGATTTCATATGCCTCTGGACCTGAAGAGCAACGTTGTCGATTCATATGTAATCGGCTACGAGAGACCAAGAATAAACTATTGATTTGTCCTTGTAATTCAGGGTACGTAAACCATTTACTTATTAATTTACTTGTATTTTGTATATATTCCTAACTCTTATTTGTTGGTAATTCTATATTTAGACACCATTGGTTGTTGGTGGTTATCTCATTGAGAACATCTACAATTTGGTCAATTGACTCCATAGGACATGGCGTTCGCGATTACGTGAAAAACATAGTTAATACGTAAGTATTATGAAACTTCTACCATTGATATATTTATGATGGAAAACGGTATTCATTTATTTTTATGTATTTGTACTTGTATAGGGCTATTAGGATGTTTTATGCTCAAGCAAATGCTAGAAGTCCAAATTTTAATTGGATAGTTGTTCAGGTAATCGTTTCAAATCTACCATTTTGTTTATTTATTCGAGTTTTGTTTATTATATATTTTAATTTATTTATATAGTGTGCTAAGCAACCGGGGAGTACAGAGTGTGGGTACTATACTATGAAGTTTATTCGAGATATAGTAACACAGAGAAGTCGAGTGATAACGGACGTGGTAATTTTTTGATCTTATTCTATGTATTTTAAAGTTTCTTGATTTATTCAATTTTTTAATATATGTACACTTATTTGTTTTCAGTTGACGAGAAAAGATAAGTACACCCAAGATGAGTTGGACGAGATACGAGTTGAGTTATGTGAATTTGTAAATCGATACTTATGACCATTTTTTTTATCATACTTCATTTATGTGATTTTCAGGAGTTAGTGTTATGTTTTTTAACAGTTTGCTTGGAGGATATGTAATAATTTTAACTTATTAGTTAGTCAATGGAACTTTGCTTTTGTTCATTTGCAATTAAGGTTTATTCTGATAAAATTTGTACTTATATAGTTTGACAAATCGTTGAGGATCTCCAATTATATTGTTTCCTAGTCTTACGTGAATTAAATGTTGATAATAACTACTTTAATGAGAAAAATGTGAATTGATAGAGTTGTTCATACATATGCAGGTGGTAGAGGATGGGTGAATAATATTTTTTTTTTTAATTTTTTATACATAGTTATAGTTGATGGCTAAAAAACGACATTAAAACCAACGATATTGGACGGTTTCAAAATCACAACATATATGTCATTGTCAACAATGCAAAACGTCAAGTATAGTTATATATGACAGCTAAAATACGTCAAGATATATTTATATTGACAGTTAATAAGTGTCAATAAAAGGGGTATTATTGACGGTTGGCTAAAAATGTTGACGGTTAAAAAATATCAACTATATTTGATGTTGACGGCTCACAAATGTCAATAAAGTGGTTATTGTTGACGCTTTGATCTATATATTGACGGATAAGAACCATCAGCTATACCCTTTGTAGACGGCACATAAGTGTCAATAAAAAGGTTTTTGTTGACGCTTTCACCTAAATATTGACGGCTAAAAACCATCAACTATACCCTATGTTGACAGTACATAAGTGTCAATAAAGAAGTTTTTGTTGACAGATTTACGTCATAGTTGATGGCTAATAGATGTCGACATTTATATTATTGACAGTTAAAATCCGTCAATAAAAACATAACTGTTGACGTTTAACGACCGTCAACTATCAACTTAAAGTTGACGTTTAGATTTATTGACTCCGCTTTCAATGACGGTCAAAAAACGTCAACTAAAGTGAATTTTGACAGTTTTTAGCTGTCAATAAAGACCAAATTTGTAGTAGTGAATTCCAAAAAATGGCAAATGACTTACAAAATGCTTCTTGAAACACCTATTTATAATGGTGTGTGGTGGAGTTAAAATCTCAACCAATTCACAACATACCACAACTATATAATATGCAAATCATATTTGCATATCATATATTATAAGGTATCACATACCTTATTATACAAATTTCATTTGTATAATGTGAAATTTAAAATTGAATCACATTCAATTTAATTTCTCTCAAATAAATTTCTCCAAATAAGCCTTAGTTAAATAATTAGGCTATACTATAATTTAATATGAATCTCATTCCCATTAAACTATATATTATGTCAATCATATCTCATATAAATGCATAAATACCCTTTTCATGAATTTGAACACTTCAAATCCACTCCAAACTGTATACCCTCATTTTGTCCAAATTGAGCTAACCGAGAGACCTAATGGACCAACAGATCATGAGCTCCAATGATCCGAGATTAACCGATCAAAATCTTTGACCCTGTTAATCAACATTCATTAACTACAGGGACACTCCACTATAGCTTGTAACTGCACTCTCCTCACAGCCAAAGAAAAGCTTTATCGTGCCAACTACTGCAGCTGAGACAACTTCTTCAAATCCAACCCTGAGCATTATCTCTCCCTCCTGCAGTCGCTGCCATAAACTAATTCCCTGAAAAGAAGAGCAAACATGGTTAGTGGCGCCTGAATCAAGTATCCAGACAGAGTCATTACTCTACACTAAACAAGTTTCTGTAACAAGTAAATCACATATACCTTATTTCTTCTTGTCGGCAAGGAATTTGAGGCAGTTCCTCTTCCAGTGTCTGTCCCCATTGCAGTAGAAACATTTTTTTCTTTCTGCAACTTCCTTTACCTTCTTACCTTTCTGGGTGGCAATGCGATCAGCTTTCCCAACCTTCTTCAACTTCTTCTTCAGGCCCGAAGCCACAGACTTCGTCCTAGAGATCGAACACCTCTGAAAGGACCTGAAGGAAACATTTTCCTTAGCTTCCTATCCCTTGACTCGCATCAAGGACTGGAAGGTCTGTAGTTAGTTGAGGAGGGTGGTCAGAATGTAGCTAATTTTGTTCATAACAACATTGCTACGAAATTGAAGGAAACTCTTTGGAAGAGTCTCTAGAATGAAGCTGACCTGGTTCGACTCATCGATAGAAGCATTGTTTATCTTCGCCAGATTAAAGTGGGTCGTCATGTCGAGAACATGTTCCCTAACAGACGTTCCCTCTTTCATCCGGGCGTTGAATACGTGCTTGAGTGCGTCGTGTCTGACCTGAAAGGACTGTTGTCCAAACATGGCCTGCAATGACTCCATGATCTCCTTGGCGTTGACCATGCTCTCGTATTTCTTAGCCAATACTTCAGATAAGTTGGCTAAGATGTAAACCTTGGCCTTTTCATTAGCCTTGGTCCACCTATCGTACACATCACGAACACTTCGTGATGCGGTCGGGTCGGACACTTGAGGACAATTCTTAGGGAGTGCGAATTTGAGGTCGTCGGTGACTAAGATTGCGTTTATATTATTCTTCCACTTTTGATAGTTATCGCCAATAAGTTTATTGGAAGCTAACAGGGCTATTATAGAACTTGACATGTTTGCTGAAAAATAAAAACTTTGTATTAGTTTATCGCAAAAACTTTTGAAAATCCAATCATTTTTTTGCACATTTTAATCCATGATCCCTAGGTCATTTAAAATTGCAATGATACCCCAAAATGGTCACCACCGAATGGGCTGACAAATCACTCCTCCTCTGGGAGGAGATTTTCTCGACCAGACCCTAATTCTAGAATAACTTTTATTCTATAGGCATCCAGTTACCATTTTTTCGATTAGACTCATTAACTCTTAATGATTCCCGTGAGTGTAACCCTTTATCTGTAAACCCCCAGAGTTCCCATCCAAACAATAGTCGTCGAAGGGAGGACTACGTAGGAAAACAAACTAAGGTGATCGTATCCCTTTCGAAAATTCCCGGTGTTTCGACCCCCATGATCAAGGCCCTACTGAAGGGATTGTCTGGTCTTGGCCAAACTAGTAAGCGGATCATAGGTGTCTCACGGTGTGAATTGAAAGAAGGGACCGTGGGTCCCGTTTTCACAGATTTCGCTCCCACTCACTATAAGTACTCTCTCCATTCACCTTGAATATTGACCCATACAAATACCATCCGAAGGGGGTCGCTCCTATTTGCGCCACGAGACCGAGTATGGATCTCCGGTGTGAACTTAACGGAGATTTGTAGGTGGAAATTAAATGTATCTCCTACACTAAATTTCCTCCCACTCAGCACTTTAGTTTAACGGGATTAACCTAGATAAACCGACTACATTTACCTAAGTCTATCAATATAACTCTTATATTGGATTAACCTAAGTCTATAAAATCTTATTAACTTAGGTGTATGTGAGTTTGATTTATTAACACTTAATTATCGCCACTCACGTAAAATATAACCTATGAATCTCCAGACCAAATTCATTCTCAGGTCAGTCCCAGGTAGGGATTTTCCGTAAACCCTCAACTTAAATACCCCAGCCTTAGACATAACCTTCCTTAGGCAGAGTTCCTAATCGGTCACCATTCATAAATCATATTTGATTTCCTAATTCTAATCTTATTAGAACTAGAAAACCTAAGTCTAATTAATCAAGTTCTAAACTATTTAAAACTAATTAATTAGCTTAGGTTACATGCATTTCTTTGTTATATTGCTTGATCATTCATCACATGAATAACATACTATATGACATACATTCATCACATGAATAAAATGCATGTCAATGCTATTTATTATATAATTAATATAACACTTATATTAATTAAACATGCAACTTTTATATTATAACACTTATAATATAACCTAATCATACATACTATATATTATAACACTTATAATATAAACATGATGCATGAAATGTTTAACCTAATGTGAGATTTTAAAACTATATGGCATACATTATGCATATAATAATTCATACAACACTTGCATAAAATTTAAATAGTAAATTGGACCGATTTTGGCTCCCATAAGGACATTAATTTAATTAATTAACATTAATATTAATATTAATTAATATAAATTAATAAAAACTTAATTTATAAAATAAATAAAATAAATAAATTCAATTTTTTGGAATTAAATCGCCAAAAACGTCCCTCATGCCCACTATCTGCGAAACTGCTCCATGCTGCACGACGTTGCAACATCGTGGGCAGCGTTGCAACGCTGTGCAACTCAACGCGAAGCCTACGTCTCAACCCGCGCGACGTTGCAACGCCGCACTTGCAGCGTGCCTGATCCCGCAAGGATAGCGTTGCAACTCTGACCAACAGGGTTGCAACGCCGTTTTTTGTTCCATAACTTCAAGTTACTGTTTTTGCCTGTTTCTGCTTCGTTTCTTCCCAACAACTCGTTACCACAAACAACACAGACTTACATACTCGATTTAAATTGATTTTGCCCAAAAACAACGGGCCCTTATATTGATCTCATCAACGAAAATGTAAATCTAAATTAGGTGCCAAAAACCGTAAACATCCAATTGCAAACCATTAACAATCATCACATGAAAATTAATGCTACCCACTTAATTTTAAGAAATTTACAAAACCAACAACGATTGACAACGATTGACTCTGATACCAATTGATGGAAATTGATTTCCCGCAGTGGAAGCGCGATGTGAATCGCGTTGTTTCGTTGTGTTTCTAAATTTCTTAAAATCGAAAGTATTACATACAATCTAGGCTAAGCATACTATTTGGTGAAGAAAAATACAACAAGTATAGAAAACCTACCTCTTGAAGAACCGTTTTTCGAGTTTTCCTTATTCGGTCAAGAACTCTACGTTCCAACGATTTCTCCAATCACGAACCACGAATCGATTCAAGTAACACCTCCACTTGATCTTCTTGGTTGTTCTCCGGCGGATGAGGGAGAGTATGTGAGACTCCCTTTGGATGGATTTTTGGAAAGAATTCTCTAACTCTTGTTGAGAGAGAATTGAGAGAATGAAATGCCCTTTCTGATATGGAATTCCAAAAAATGGCAAATGGCTTACAAAATGCTTCTTGAAGCACATATTTATAATGGTGTGTGATTCAATTCACCATTATACCACAACTATATAATATGCAAATAATATTTGCATATCATATATTATAAGACAAATCTCATTTGTATAATGTGAAATTTAAAATTGAATCACATTCAGTTTAATTTCTCTCAAATCAATTTCTCCAAATAAGCCTTAATTAAATAATTAGGTTATACTATAGTTTAATATGAATCTCATTCCCATTAAACTATATATTATGTCAATCATATCTCATATAAATGACATAAATACCCTTTTCATGAATTTGAACACTTCAAATCCACTCCAAACTGTATACCCTCATTTAGTCCAAATTGAGCGAACCGAGGGACCTAATGGACCTACAGATCATGAACTCTAATTATACGAGATTAACTGATCAAACTCTTTGATCCCGTTAATCAACATTCATTAACTACGAGTCACTCCACTATACACTCGTAGCTGCACTCTCCTCACTGTAGGACAAGTTTTGTCCATCGATATAACCAATGCCCGTGAGTCAACCCTTCACAGGTCGTTCGTAATCACAGCTGGATTAAATTACCGTTTTACCCCTATGACTACCTCTTGCACCTTAAGTACCACTAATCCTCTAATGAACAACATGTATATGGTCCTACCATAAACAACGTCCCTCTCGGACCAATGAGAGGGTGGGGCCCCGTTGTTCAAGACTTGTATTCAACCCTTAAGGGAACAACCCATCTAGATTCCCTAGCTCGAAAATGAGTGAATTTCTTCTTGCGTAGTTAAGTTCCCAGCTACCCACGTGGTTTTACCCCTAAGAAGGTAGGCTTATTGAGTCGGCAACTCTGGCCACTTTTACTAGTACTAGTCAAAGGACAAACCCTCGCATACAGGAGCAAGTAACCCGCTAAGGATTAAGGTCGAGTCACTAATAGTCATCTACGAATTATTAGTCCTAATCTGTTATTGGTGTTACTATAGTGGTCTAATAATTCACGGTTCGATCTTGTACAAACTCATTGCACATGATGCCCCCACTCGCATGTCAACTACATGAACGAGCTGGATCGCCTCGTTTGTATCGAATACAAAGTGGGTCGCAACGATAGTGTTTCCAAGAAGAGGTTTCCAACCTTATCCATGTACTGACCATTTGGGTCATTTACTTGAACGTGATCCTAACTATGTGTCCACTACACACCGTTCAAGATCTCATCTATATGACCCTGAAGCCTAGTTTATTGGATTAAGTTTCTAATGCGAGAATACAAGCTTTGATGGGAAAAAAACTTTTTATGCATATCCAACAAATGTATACAAATTACACGAGTTTAGGGCATACACCCCAACACAAAAGTTCTCCTGAGAGCATGTTGAGTCTGAAGATTCCTATCGTATGGAGTCCTCCCAAACCCCGAGAGCATGTTAAGTCCGAAGACTCCTAAATCATGTTGAGTCTAAAGACTCCTGTATCATATGGAGTCTGTTGGGATGTATGTCATAATCTTGTACTTGTTTGTAATATTTATGATTGAAATAAATAAGAGTTATTTTTTCATCACTTTGTGTCTCGTATATTTACAAACTTTGTCCAATAAATTAAGCTCCAGGGTCATTGAATTATGAGAGAACTGAGACTTGAACGGTGTGTAGTGGACACACAGGGATGATCACGTTCGAGTTAAATGACCCAAACGGTCCACAGTGTACGGATAGTGTTGGAGACCTAATCCTGGATACGCTGTGGATGCGATCCGCTTTGTATTAGATACAAACGAGGGGATCCAACTCGTTCATGTGGTTGACATGCAAGTGGGGGCATCCTGTGCAATGAGATTATACAAGACCGGACCGTGAATTATTAGACCTACTAAATGTAACACCGTGGACAATATGGGACTAATAACTTCGTAGATGACCAATAGTGACTCGACCTTAATCCTGAGCGTGTTACAGACTCTTGTCTACGGGAGTCTGTCCTTAGACTAGTACGGGTGAGGGTGGTCACAGTTACTCGCCCAATATGCCTATCTTCTCAGGGACAGGACCACGTGAGGAGCTGAGAACTTGACTACGCGAGATGAAATTCACTCGTTCCCGACTTTAGGAAAACTAGAGGGGTTGTTCCCTTAAGTGCTGTCTCCAGGGCTTGGACAATGGGCGCCCACCCTCTCACTGGCCCGAAAGGGGTGTTGTTTATGGTTGGACCATACAACATAGTTGTTCATTAGAGGAGCAGTGGGGACTTAATGAGCAAGAGGTAGACACAGGGGTAAAACGATAATTTGACCCAACAGTGTCTATGAATAACCTGTGAAGGGTCGACTCATGGGCATTGGTTATATCAATGGACACAACTTGCCCTACAGTGATGGGAGTGCAACTATGGGCTTTAGTGGAGTGTTACCGTAGCTAATGAATGTTGATTAACAAGGTCAAAGAGTTTGATAGGTTAGTCTCGGATCATTGGAGCTCGTCATCTGTAGGTCCATTAGGTCCCTCGGTTGGCTCAAACTGGATACATAGAGGGTTTACAGTTTGGTGTGGATTTAAAGTGTTGAAATTCATTAAAAGGGTATTTATGTCATTTATATGAGATATGATTGACATATTATATAGTTTAATGTGAATGAGATTCATAATAAACTAAAGGTTAGCCTAATTGCTTAATTAGGGCTAATTTAGAGAAATTGGATTGAGAGAAATTAAATTGAATGTGATTTAATTTAAAATCCACAATTATACAAATGTGATTTGTATTATAAGGTATGAGATATCTTATTATATGTGGTTATGCAAATATGATTTGCATAACCTATGGTTGTGGTAAAATAATAAATAAGTGGAGATTTCAACTCCACCTATCACCATTATTTAAAGCCTTTGCAAAAAGGCATTTGGTAAGGATTGATTCATTTTTTAGAATCTCACCAAAATCATTCTCTCATTCTCTCAACTCTTCTCTCAAATTTCTCTCTTCTCCTTTATCAAAGGAGTCCCACCACTCTCCCTTTACCTAAGTAGAACAACCAAGAAAGCCTTTCAGAGGTGTCCGGATCGTTTGATTGTTCGGTGAGTTCGTGAACGTGGAGATCGAGAACGCGAAGAGTTCATGACCGGAGAAGGATCTCGTGAAGAAGAGTTCTTCAACAAGTAAGTAAATTTCTTACTGTTTTTTCCTTCTTAAAACATGTTTAGCCTAATTTCTATAAGATAGATTTAATTTTAAGAATTATTTTCACAACGAAACCACGACAATTCAAAGTCATTTTTTCGTTGCGGGAGTTTCATTCCCTTCAGAGTCCTCTCAAAACTCCGGGAGCATGTTAGGTTCGAAGATCACTAAGTCATGTGGAGTCCTCTCAAAACCCCTAAAATCTCCTGGAACATAATTGCCACAACCATTCATAAATTTTATCATGTACATACAAACATGCATGGGTCCCATCTATCATTCATGAACAGTGATGCACAATTACATGGTGAAGACAATAAATTATATATCATGACATATCTTTCATAACATTTAAGCTCGAAATAATTCAATGCATAACAATTTCCAATAATATTAAAACATAAGAAACTCACTAAATACTTAAAATATTACTAAAAGCTCGTTGTTCAAAATGTACTTTTAGAAACTCTTAATCCCATTTTAAAAGTTCGGCGTGAGATCCCTTACCTCAGACTTTGTTCTAAATTCTCTACAATTCGATCTCTAATTCAAAGTACTTTTCAAAACCTGTCCAATAATAAAATTCTTAAATTCCAAACTATTTATTCTTTAAATAAAAGAACTTCAAACCTTTAATATTCTCAAATTAATTACCTCAAAATAATTCTTAAACGAAAACGTGATCGAAAACTTCTCTAACTTGTGGTCGTGGTGTTCTCAAACCACCTAATCCAAATAATGAGACAATTTATCAAAGCTTGGAGGCCTAATTAGCAAATACTTGAAATATCTAATGTAAGTCAGGTGAATTACCACAACGGAGGCCCAAGATGAGCTCATAAAACAAAACTGATCGGGTTGGCTAACTCCAACGAGCAGCGGCGCGTGGAGCACGTTTTTGAATTGTTCGGGTGTCGATCTATCCAGAACCGGTCTCTAGACTTCAAAAACTAGATGAAAAAGCAATGAACCACCCAAACCAATGCAAAGACTCAGTTTGGGTCTCACAGTTTTGATTTCACGAGCTGTAGATCCGATGCATTGTAGAACGACGAGACTCCATCGAGCTCGTCTAGTGCACACGCGACCTCAAAACCAAAATAGGTGAAATATCAGCGTTTGTCATGTGATTCCAGTGAAGACGTGCGATCTCCATGAAGCTTCAACATGCGACTGAGGATGTAACGCCCCTAATTTTCTACACAAATCCAACTAGGGGCGTCACTAGATAGACACCTCTGCACTGAAATTTGGCGGCAAAGATAACGGCGCTTATCCGGACGAAACCAAAAATTTCCTTAACTGTTTAAGCAAGAAACACTTCTAAATGCCTTTCTCAACGCCCGACCTCCTCCCAAACTACTACAACAAAGCAGTCGGGCTCAGCAGAACACACAACAGGGGCAACGAAAGCACTTGAACACAAATATAAACGAGCATGCTGAACACGGAAACTAAAGGAATAAATGTCATGCTCAACACCCACAGAGTTCATAAACCAACGAATAATTAAAAGGAATCAAAGTTCAACTTAATACAAAAAGCTTCCTAAGTTCTAAGATAAAAGTCTCTTTAAAACAAGAGAGGTCTCATAGCCCGTCGTGTCGCCACCGTCGCTCTCCAGCTCACTGTTTGCCCTTACCTGCAACCAAAGACAATAAAGTAGACGGGTGAGTATAAGAATACTCAGTAAGTAACCCACTCACGTCCAAGCTACTAACATTCACAGGTGCACACCCAGAGGTAAAACAGATTCGTAACCAAAGTATCTTAGGGACTCAAGACTAGGCGCTCACGTGTCTACCTGACCCCGAGACTCACCGACGATCCAGAAACCTAGGCGGCCATAGACGGACGCGCCCAACGCGAAAGAGTAATCACTCTAACGCCCACACGTAACGCAATAGAGCCTCGACTCTAAAGCCCACACAGATCGCACAAGGGCGGCCCACCCAGGTGCCCACACAGAGATCACATAAGGTGCTCGACCCCATGTCCACACAGCTCGCGAAAAGGGTGCACTCGACCCTAAAGCCCACAGGCTCGCAAAAGGGTACACTCGACCCAAATGCCCACACAGCTCGCATAAGGGCGCACTCGACCCTAATGCCCACACAGAGATGTCAGCCTAAAGGTTTTGTCTCGCTCGGGGTCACTCAGTGGGTTTGATAAAGCTAGCCTAGGAGGTTAAGCTCTAACGTTTCTCCTAGGCTTCCCCGAACTGCTCAAGGTCATCACGAAAACAAGTCCCCGACCAAAGAACCTAACCACCAATCACACACGGCCAAACTCTTGGTCCATCCACAGAACTAACTGACCATTCCTAGTCAAAACCACCCCACGGCTCATCATCCTCGTCTAGTTCAGGGTCAACCACACAACTCGCCCTACCATACGGAGACTGAATCTCACAACAAAGAACCAATCCCGAGTCATAAGAGCACAAACATGAGTTAAGCAATACATTCAGGGGCACACAAGTGTTTCAACCATAAGACTTACAAGATGTATAGGACATTCACTACTAGAATAGGATAATCGAGTCTCTCATGCACCAAACAACGATTAATAGTCCACATAACAGTTATAAAGTCGACCACAACGACCCCATACTCAAGCTCATTCACTTATGAGCTTGATACTTAACCAAACGACTACTTACCTCGAATAGAGTGCGTAAAAGGAGGTCCTTACTCTCGCTTTAGATTTCTAAGCACCTAAAGAACAAAGACAAACAATGCATGAGTTTGGTTGTGAATCAACCTTTTGGCTCTACCCTTTAGGCACAACTCCGAACGAACCTAATCAAGCTAACAGGACACCTATTGTGCATCTAACTGGTAAACACAACCGAAACAACAAGTTCTAAACTCAAAATTCAGAACCAAAAAGATTCAGAACGAGTCTTACACACCTGCCATTTAGTGAAACGATCCCCTGCTCGTCCTTAGCCACAAGATTCCTTCAAAGATCTACTCTCAGAGCCAAGCGGATCTCGGGTCCGTCCAACAAAACCAACACAAATCAGCGAGAGAAAGATTCGATTAGGGGCAAATCGGTTCAGATCCGAGCGAGAGAGAGACGGATCTGAAGAGAGGGAGAGACAAATAGATCAGATCTGAAGAGAGAGAGAGAGAGAGAGAGAGAGAGGAGATCGGAGAGACGGAGAGGGGGAGGCCGAGAGTCGGCGGGTCGAGAGGGGGCGGCGGAGAGACAACGTCGGCGAGGGGAAAAGGGAGACAGCGGCGGTTGAGAGTGAGGGTGAGAGGTAGAGACGGCGATTTCGAGAGGGGGAGAGAGAGACGACGAACGGATTTGAAGGGAGGAGAGGGAGAAGCCGAACGGAGCAGTGACCGCGCGAGGGAGAAAGACCGCGCGAGAGGGAAGGAGACGGAGAAGGAGACCGGGCGGACGAACGGCGGAAGAGATAGATGGAGAGGCGTTGAGGTCGCGCAAGACGCACGCTGGCGGCACGCGCGACTTGCTAGCTTGAAGGAGACACGAGGGGTGCTCTCTGCGGTCCTCTCCTCTCTCGATTTCGATTCCTTTTTTTTTTTTTTCAAATTTTAAAACTAAAACCCTAGAAACTTAAGGAAAAGAGAAGGGGAAAGAAATACCTTGACTCCTTCTCCCAAAACGCTCGATAATGAGCTTAAGGCTGACCACCCCAAATTTAAAGCGAGAGGTTTAATTAATTGGGTCCCTGCAAGGTCCAATAATTAATTCTTAGCCCAAAGCTTTTAAAAACTACGACATGAGCCCGAAGTTAATTACGAAAAGGAAATAATGATTTACCTGAAATTACCGGGCGTCACAGAGGAGGCTTCGCAACAACGACGGTTTGACTGCTCGGAGGCTGAACGAACGAAAAACATAGAAGAAGGAGGCAACGACGGTTTGACTACTGACAGACGGACTAACACAGGCGATTGGGCTGGGGTTGTCGGTGGTGGAGGGAGTGTTGAGAGGAAGAAGATGGTACACTTTGGATTTCGTGCCCTAAACGACAAAAAAGTGCCTATCAACCCTAATTTCCAGATTTACTAAAATGCCCCTTCTAAAACTCTAAAACTTAAAAAATGACACCAATTTAGATTGATTAAATTCATAATTCCCTTATACATAAAGTCAAATCTTAATTTTTAATAATAATACCTGAATTTGGCGGTGTTACAATTTTTCCTCCTTAAGAACTTTCATCGGTAAAAGTTGCTAATCCTGAAGCAATTCGGGATACTTCACTCGCATCTCCTCTTCTCGTTCCCAAGTAGCTTCCTCTATCCGATGGTTTTGCCACAATACTTTGACTAGATTGATCTCCCAGTTACGAAAGGTCTTTCGATCTCTCTCAAGAATTTGCACAGGTCATTCATTGTAACTTAAGTTCTCAATCAACTGCAAGTCATGTGTGATGAGTCTGATACGTACTTTCTCAACATGGAGACATGAAACACATTATGAACTGTAGAGAGAGATGGCGTCAACGCCAACCTATTAGCCACAGAGCCAATCCTCTTTAGAATCTCAAATGGCCCTGTAAAACGTGAACTTAACTTCCCTTTCTGACCAAATCTCAATACTTCTTTCGTTGGAGCCACTTTAAGGAATACATGATCACCTATTTCAAACTCTAAATCCCTTTGTCTTGAATCGACATAACTCTTCTGTTTGTTCTGGGCAGTTTGAATTCTCGCTCTGATTTTTTGAATAACATCACTTGTGACTTGAACCAGTTATGGACCAAACAGTTGGCGTTCACCAACTTCGATATCAAGTGACCGTTGGAAAAATAAACTAGTCTTTCAAAACTCATTTTCTCTTTACCTTTCAACTCTTTAAATATCATGTCCAAGTTGTTGGGATTTTTGACCTAATCTCGTGTTTGTAACATATTGTTTGAAATTAATAAGAGTTATTCATTTCATCATTTTGTGTCTCGCAATATTTATAAACTTTTCCAATAAACTAAGCTCCAGGGTCATTGAATTTATGAGAGAATTAGAACTTGAACGGTGTGTAGTGGACACACACGGAGGATCACGTTCGAGTTAATGACCCAAACGGTCTACAATATATGGATAGGGTTGGAGACCTAATCCTGGATACACTGTGGATGCGGCCCGCTTTGTATTAGATACAAACGAGGTGATCGACTCGCTCATGTAGTTGACATGCGAGTGTGGGGCATCCCGTGTAATGAGATTGTACAAGACCAGGACCATGATTTATTAGACCTCACGATGTAACACCGTTGACAAGATGGGACTAATAACTTCGTGAGATGACCATTAGTGACTCGACCGAATCACAGGCGTGTTACGGACTCCCGTCCCGCGAGGGTCCGTTCTTTGACTAGTACGAGTGAGGGTGGTCACAGTTACTCGCCCAATATGCCTATCTTCTCAGGGACAGAACCAAGTAGGGAGCTGGGAACTTAACTACGCGAGATGGAATTCACTCGTTCCCGCATTTAGGAAACTAGAGGGGTTGTTCCCTTAAGTGTTTGTCTCCGTGGCTTGGACAACGGCGCCCACCTTCTCACCGCCCGAGAAGGGTGTTGTGTATGGTTGGACCATCACAATATGTTGTTCATTAGAGGAGCAGTGGGGACTTAAGGAACAAGAGGTAGACACAGAGGTAAAACGATAATTTGACCCAGCCGTGTCTACGAACAATCTGTGAAGGGTCGACTCATGGGTATTGGTTATATTAGTGGACACGTAATATTCTGCACTGACGGGAGTACAACTACGGGCTATAGTGGAGTGTTACCGTAGCTAATGAATGTTGGTTAACCGGGTCAAAGAGTTTGGCGAGTTAATCTCGGATCATGGAGCCCGCCATCAGTAGGTCCATTAGGTCCCTCGGTTGGCTCCACCTGGGTTAAAAGAAGGGTTAATATTTTGGTATGAAATTGAAGTGTTCAATTTCACTTTAAGGGCATTTATGTCATTTATATGAGATATGAATGATATAATATATAGTTTAATGTGAATGAGATTCATAATAATCTATAGGTTAGCCTAATTGTTGAATTAGGGCTAATTGGAGAAATTAATTGAGAGAAATTAAATTGGATGTGATTCAATTTAATTAATCCACAATTATTGCAAATGAGATTTGCAATATGAGATATGAGATATCTTATATTATGTGATTATGCAAATGAGATTTGCATAACCTATGGTTGTGGTAAAGTGGTAATTATGTGGAGATTTTAACTCCATCAATTCCACTATATAAACCCTTCTTGCAAGAAGGAATGTATCTCATTCTCTCATTTTTTTGATTTTCATCAAAGAAGAGAAGAAGAATTCTCTCAATTCTCTCTCAATTCTCCTCCCTCTCCAAAACTCTTACAAGATCCCACCATCTTCCCTTCTCCAAAAGAGAACAACCGAGAAGGCCATTTGGTTGTGTTCGGGTTCCATTCGTGGAAAGTGTTCGTTGAGTTCGAGGGGCACGAAGAGTTCGTGATTTGAAGATGAAACTTTGAAGAAAGTCTTCAACAAGTAAGTAAACTCTATTTGCTGTAAATTTCTTCTTCTTTAAGTATGTTTAGCCTAGATCTAAGTGTTCGATCAATTTTAATAAACACTAGTTGCATAATGATACCTCGACGATTCAATCGTCTTCCGCTGCGCGGGATTCTCATTCCCTTCAATTGGTATCAGAGCCATCTCAATGGTTCTTCATTTATGCACTGTTTTGTTAAAATTAGGTGGGTATTTTGCCATAATTTCATGAGATGATTGCTTGGTTTGCTTAAATGGATGTTTACGGTTTTTGGCATTTTAGATTTATTTTCTGTTTGATGAGATCAAATGTAAAGGGCCCGTGGTTTTTGGCATTTTAGAAAATAAATCGAGTTTGTAAGTCCGGGTCGTTCGTGGCAAGAGTTGCTGTGAAGAAATCGGAGCGAAATCAGGCGGTTATTTGGTGAAGAACAGCAAAGAGTTTGCTGTTTTGTCGATGGCGTTGAGACGCTGCCCTATGGCGTCTCAACGCTATCCTTGCGGACAAAGGCCCTCAGAAGAGTCGGCCGCGTTAACGGCTGGCGTAGCGCTTATAACCTACCATTGGCGTTGAGAACGCTGGTCGACGCGCCTGGCGACAACGTTAGTAACGCCGCCACGGCGCAGGCAACGCCGCACGCGTTGAGGAGCGATTCGCGCAGCGATTTCGCAAGGACGTGGGATCAAGCCTCTTCATGGGCAGTTATTTTTCGATTTTATTTATTTTATTATTTATAAAATGTATTTTAATTATTTATTTAATTATTTTATTAAATAATATTAATATAATTGTTATATTAATGTTATTTAATTAAATAATTTCCCCTAGGTGCCAAAAATCGGTCCATTTTTGCTGATTAATTATTTTATGCATGAGATGTATATTTTAATTCATTTCTATGTGCATAATGTATGCCATATAGATTTAAAATCCCACCTTAGGTTAAACATTTCATGCATCATATTTATATTATAAGTGTAACAGTCTGTTTTTTTATTAAAAAAAAAAAAATTCGCAGTTAGAACGAACGGGAGGGCTTTGCCTCTCCTCTCTCTCGCGCCGCAGAAAAGCGCCGCCGCCCACGCCCTCGCTCTCCCTCCCTTTTTCTCCTCTCTCCCCCGTCCCTCTCCCCAGAAGCCCTCTCCCTCTCTCTCTCTCTCTCCTCGAAGCTCTCTCTCTCTCTCTTCCGCCCGAGCTCTCTCTCTCCCTCACGGTTCTCTCTCTCTCGCCTCGAGTTTTCGCGCGCGCCACGAGCGCGCGCGCCGGTGAGCCGCCGCAACACCGCTACTGATTAAGCGCGGCGTGCCGGATCCGCGAGACCCACGTTTTGGTTCAGTCGGTTCGAGCCCTTTTCGGCCAGTTTTCAAGGAACGAAGACCGGTTCTGGATAGATTGGGTCGTGAGGATTCCAGATCTGCCACTCACGCGCCGGGCCGCCGCCGATCCATGCGCCGCCGCCGCTCACGGCCCACGCGCGCCGTCGTGCCGCCGCCGCTTGCAGAGCCGCCAACCATCCCCTTCCGCCCGGTCGCCTCGGTCTGTTCCTTAGTCCGTTTTGGCACTCCGTGGGTGAGTTTCGCTCCTCTTAATTAGTTTGGTTGCGATAGGTTCTTTGTACTTTGGTTTATTAAACTGTGCGTGTTTCGTTAGGAGCCGGGAAGTTGAAGTACGCTTGGAGCACGCCACGTTACTCAAAGTCGCTCGTTGACGTTGGCTTTCACTGTAAGTAGTCGTTTGGACTAAACTACCCCTAAGTGTAGGGCTTAGGGGCACATTGCATGTATTCACCTGTTTGAAAGTTGTTTTGGGTCGTAGTAGCATGTTAGGATATGAGAAGTGTAATTGTGCCTGATTCATGCTCTTTTGATGTTCGTTGTATATCTCAGACTAAAACCCAACTCGTTAGTTCGTGGGGTTTATTATCATCAGACAAACCCAACTCGTTGGTTCAGGGGTGAATAGTAGCTTGTAGAGCCGAAGTAGTTTGTGCTGAGAACTCTGATTGTGTCAGTTGCTATGATTGTTTGTCCCGAGCCCGGTTGTCTCGTGCTTAGTTTGAAGTGACTCGGGAAGTGCCGTTGAGCCTTAGAATTGTAGTTAGCACAACTAGCCCTAGTGCAGGCCCAAGTCCTAAGTATCTGTGTAACCCTTAGTAGACTGAGACTCGAGGTTGTGAGATAGCGATGATGTTATGGAATGTGATGGTCCGCCTCCATCCCGGTTGTGCGACTGGGGTATGATCCCCGAGTCGAGAGGGTTGGATAGAGTCCTTCGCTCTAGTGCAGGCCCGAGAATGAGCCCGTGGTCGATTTGTGCGCGGTAGTACCGCTTTGATGCTTATGGGATGTGGTGGTCCGCCCCCATCCAGTTGTGCGACTCGGGGTGTAATCCTTAGAGTCAGAGGGGTTGGATAGAGTCCTTCGCCCTAGTGCAGGCCCGGGGAAATCTGAGTAATAGTAGGGCCAGGATGCGTGTTGAGGTTGTTTGGCGGGCTAGGTGTCGTGTTTAGCTAAGTCTAAGGCCGTTCTTGTGTTCTTTATTCTTGGACGAAGTGGGCTGCTTACTGAGTATTTTTATACTCATTCCTTCTTTATTTCTTCTTTTGTTGCAGGTAAGGCAAACCAGTGAGATGACCACCGACGGCGAGACCCCTGCGAGGCTATGGAAGACTTGTAGGACTTAGGGGTTGCATTAGAAGTTGTGCTTTCATTTCCTTTCCTTCTGTTGCGTTATGTTCTTTCGTTTATGTTTAAACTTAGATTGTATCGTTCCTGTTTCGTTTGGATCAAAGCATGTTCTGTTATTTCTTTCGTATCCAAAGCATGCTTCTACTGTTTGAGTTCTCTGTTAACTCTGAGGGACTGGAGCCCAGCCTTTTGTTTCTGAGTAGTTTGTGGTGGCTGGGTACCGTCGTGAGTCTTTTGAAGTGCCTTGTATAGGTTCAGGTTTTCTTGTAAAATTTTCGATTTGTCCAGTGTTGCTTATCTATGTCGCTTGATTTTTTACGTGAACAGTACAACTTGGAAGTAATGCCTAGAATAGTTGCGTTCACTTTTACGGGGCGTTACAATAAGAGTTATAATATATAGTATGCATGATAGGATTATATTATAAGAGTTATAATATAATGTATGCATGTTTTAATTTATTTAAATATAAGTGTTATATTTTTTAAATTAAAAGCATGCCCATGCATTTAATTCATGTGATGAATTATATTATGTTATAATATATAGTATTATTCATGTGATGGATGATCAAGCACTATAACATAGAAATGCATGCAACCTAAGTTAATTATTAGTTTTAAAGTGTTTAGAACTTGAATAATTAGACTTAGGTTTTCTATTTTTTCTAATGAGATTAGAAATTTAGGAAATCAAATATAACCTTTGAATGGAGACTGATAAGTAACTCTGTCTAAGGAAGATTTTGTCTAAGGTCAGTATTTAAGTTGACGGTTGCCATGAACACCCCTACACAGGAAACCGGCACCGGGAGTGAATTCGGTCCAGAGATTCTTAGGTTATATTCTCATGAGTGCCGTTAATTAAGTGTTAATTAATTTACTCACATAGACCTAAGTTAATAATGTGATTATAAACTTAGGTTAATACCATATAAGAGTTATATTGGTAGACTTAGGTAAATTTTAGCCGATTTATCTAGGTCAATCCCTAATAAAAAATTAAAGTGCTGAGTGGGAGGAAATAAAGTGTATAAGATACATTTGAATTTCCAACCACAAATCTCCTTTAAGTCCGCACCATGAGATCTATACTCGGCCTCGTGGCGCAAATGGGAGCGTCACCCTTCGGATGGCATTTGTATATATCAATATCATCGTGGATGGAGAGAGTACTTATAGTGAGTGGGAGCGGGACTTGTGAAAACGAGTCCCACGGTCTCTTCTTTCGATTCACACCGTGAGACGCCTATGATCTGCCTGCTAGTTTGGTCTGGACCAGACAATCCCTTCGGAGGGCTTGATCATGGGAGTCGGAACACCGTGAATTCTCGAAAGGGATACAGTTTCCTGGTTGTTTTTCCTTCTTGGTTCACCCTTCGGTGGCTATTGTTTGGACGGATGCTTGGAAACTTAAAGATTGAGGGTGACACTCACAGAATTCGTTAAGTGTTAATGAATTCGACCGAACAATGGTAATTGGACGCCTAATGGAATAAGAGTTATTCTGGGATTAGGGTCTGATCGAGAAAGTCTCGTCCTAGAGGAGGAGTGTTCTGTTCACCCTTCGGTGGCGGTCATTCTAAACCTTTAGGGTATCATTGCAAAATTTTGAATGACCTAGGGATCATGAAACAATTTTTTGCTAAAACTTGATGGATTTCAAAAGTTTTTTTGCGAGACTAATACAAAGACTTTTCTTATTTTTCACTAAAAATGTCTAAGCGTAATAATAGCTTTACTCGCTCGTTTGAATAAGTTAGTGGGAGATAATTACGAGTTGGAAAAACAACATTAATACAATTTTGGTACAAGACGACATAAAGTTCGTGCTATCTCGAGGAGTGTCCTCGGATGCCGGGCTCGACAATGACTGCGAAGTGTTCGCGACACGCACGATCATTTGGATCGGGGCCAATGAAAAGGCCAAGGTCTACATAATTGCCAAAGCATGTCTAATGTCTTGGCAAAGAAGCATGAGTGATGGTTTCGCTAAGGAGATCATGGAGTCCTTGCAGAAATGTTTGGACAGCGATCCTTTTCAGTCCGGCATGACTCGCTCAAATACGTTTTCAACGCACGGATGAAAGAGGGTCGCCCGTCCGTGAACACGTTCTAGACATGATGACCCACTTTCATCCGGCGAGAGATGAACGGGGCTTCGATCGACGAGTCGAGCAGTCGATTTTATTTTGGAGACTCTTAGAAGAGTTTCCTTGCCAGTAGCAATCTTTGTTATGAACAAAATTAGCTACACTCGACTACCCTTCTCAATGAGCTAGAATTTCCAATCCTTGAACAGGTCAAGGAATGCGAGGCAAATGTTGCCTCTGTGTCTTATCATGGGGTTCGACCTCTGGGACGAAACCTGTTGCTCCTTCACGCCCGAAAGGGAAGAAGAGGATGAAGAGGGGTAAAACTGACCGTGCTGCCGCCCACAAGGGCAAGAAGGTCAAGGAGGTTGCAGAGAAAGGAAAGTGTTTCCAACGGCAATGGGGCGGTCACTAGAAGAGAAACTGTCCCAAATTCCTGGCCGAGAGGAAGAATCAAGGTAAATGTGATTTACTTGTGACTGAAACATGTTTAGTGGAGAGTAGTGACTCTACCTGGATATTGGATTCGAGCGCCACTAACCACGTTTGTTCTTCTTTTCAGGGGATTGATTCTTGGCAGCCGCTGCGAGAGGGTGAGGTGACTCTACGGGTTGGATCCGGGAGCTTGTCTCTCGCTGCAATGATCGGCATGATGAAGTCGCACTTTGGCGGGAAGTACTTATTGTTGGACAACTGTACATAGTTCCAGTGGTTTACTAGAAACCTTGTTTCAATTTCTGCTTAATTGAACAATGTATTTGATTTCTTTTGAATTGAATAAAGCGTTTATTTCTTTCAAAGGAATGTTATTTGTTCAAACTTCACTTGAAAATAATCAGTATGTTTTGAAACCCAATTCGATCAAAAGTGTTTTGAATATCGAAATTGTTTAAAAGCTCACAGAAACACGAACTAAGAAAGCAAAAGTTTCTCCAAAAGAAAATGCCCACCTTTGGCATCTTTGGTTAGGCTACATTAATCTCAATAGGATTGAGAAACGGTGAAGGGTGGACTTCTAAACGAGTTGAAGAAAACTCTTTCTTGCGGTGTGTGAGTCATGCCTTGAGGGCAAAATGACCAAACGTCCTTTTAGTGGAAAAGGATATAGAGCCAAAGAGCCTCTTGAGTTAGTGCATTTCGACCTCTCGTGGTCCAGATGAATGTTAAAGCTGGGGCGATTATGAGTATTTCGTGTCTTTCATGACGATTACTCAGAGATATGGGTATATTTACCTAATGCACAAGAAGTGCGAAACTCTTGAAAAGTTCAAGGAGTACAAGATCGAGGTTGAGAACCTCTTAGGTAAATCGCTTAAAACACTTCGATCGGATCGAGGTGGAGAGTACATGGACACCGAATTCCGGGACTATATGATAAAACATGCAATACGCCCCAACTCTCAAACCGTATGCTGGTATGCCACAACAGAATGGTGTATCGGAGAGGAGAAACAGAACCTTGTTAGACATGGTTTGGTCGATGATGAGCTATGCTCGTCTCCCTGATTCTTTTTGGGGGTACGCAGTGGAGACTGCGGTTTATATTTTGAACAATGTTCCATCGAAGAGTGTTTGTGAAACACCTTTCGAGCTCTGGAGTGGACGTAAAGGCAGTTTACATCACTTCAGGATTTGGGGATGCCCGACCCACGTGTTGGTGTCAAACCCAAAAAAGTTGGAACCCCGTTCGAAATTGTGCCTATTCGTAGGTTACCCTAAAGAGACTAGGGGTGGTCTGTTTTATGATCCTAGGGAAAATAGGGTGCTTGTGTCGACAAACGCCACTTTCCTAGAGGAAGACCACGTCAGGGATCATTTACCAAGGAGTAAAATTGTATTAAATGAAATGGACAGTACATCAGCAAGAGTTGCTGATGGGGCTAGTACGTCAACAAGTGTTGTTGATCCTAGCACGTCTAGTCAAATCCGTTCCCAAGAGTTGGGAATGCCTCGACGTAGTGGGAGGGCTGTGAGACAGCCTGATCGCTACATGGGTTTAGCTGAAACCTCAGTTGTCGCTCCTGATGATGACTGTGAGGATCCATTGACCTGTGATCAGACAATGGTTGATGTTGACAAAGACGAGTGGATTAAAGCTATGGACCAGAAATGGAGTCTATGTACTTCAATTCAGATGGGAGCTTGTGGATCAACCGGATGGGGTAAAACCTATTGGTTGCAAATGGATCTACAAGCGTAAGCGTGGCGTAGATGGGAAAGTGCGGACCTTCAAAGCCCGACTAGTGGCAACGGAGTTTACCCGAGTTGAAGGGGTTGAGTATGAGGAGACCTTTTTCATCCGTTGCCATGGTAAAGTCGATCAGATCCTTACGGCCATTGCCGCGTATTATGACTACGAGGTATGGCAGATGGACGTCAAGACAGCCTTTATGAATGGCAAACTTGATGAGACCATCTACATGGACCAACCCAAAGGGTTCATTGCCCAAGGCCAAGAGCAAAAGGTTTGCCGGCTTCATAGGTCCATTTATGGACTGAAACAGGCTTCAAGGTCTTAGAATATAAGGTTTGATGAGGCGATCAAATCTTATGGCTTTGATCAAAATGTCGACGAGCCTTGTGTCTACAAGAAAATCGTTGACAAAACTTTCACATTTTTTGGTGTTATACGTGGACGATATTCTTCTCATTGGGAATGAGGTAGAATTTCTTACTGACGTTAAGAAGTGGCTAGCTTCGCAATTCCAAATGAAAGATTTGGGAGAATCTCAGTATGTTCTAGGTATCCAGATTGTCCGGAATCGGAAGAACAGAACGCTAGCCTTGTCTCAGGCGTCTTATATTGACAAGATGTTGTCTAGAAATAAGATGCAGAACTCCAAGAAGGGCTTGCTACCTTTCAGGCATGGGGTTCACTTGTCTAAGGATCAATGTCCTAAGACTCCTCAAGATGTTGAGGATATGAGACGGATTCCATATGCTTCAGCTGTAGGGAACCTCATGTATGCCATGCTGTGTACTAGGCCCGACATCCGTTATGCAAGAGGGAATTGTCAAGTGATATCACCCAATCCGAGATTAGATCACCGGATAGCGGTAAAGGCAATCCTCAAGTATCTTAGGAGAACGAGGAACTACAGCTTAGTGTATGGTAGTGGGGATTTGATCCTTACAGGATACACGGATTCTGATTTTCAGACCGATAAGAATTCTAGGAAATCTACTTCAGGGTCAGCCTTCATTCTGAATGGAAAAGCTATAGTATGGCGAAGCATCAAGGAGGGATGCATCGCTGATTCCACTATGGAAGCGAAGTATGTTGCGACTTGTGAAGCTGCAAAGGAAAATTTATTTGGCTTAGGAAGTTCATGACAGATTTGGAAGTTGTTCCAAATATGAACTTGCCGATCACACTATTCTGTGATAACTTGGTGGTGCGAAGAGCCAACTCACGTGAGCCTCGGAGCCATAAGAGAGGCAAACACATTGAGCGCAAGTATCATTTGATACGGGAGATTGTGCACCATGAGACGTGGATTCGGTCACGCAGATAGCGTCGGGCGCAACGTAATTTGATCCATTTACAAAGCTCCTCACGGCTAAGGTGTTTGAGGGTCACCTAGAGAGTCTAGGTCTTCGAGAGCTTCCTGACTAGGGCAAGTAGGAGATGTGTAAACGGGTATTCAATGCCCTAGTTTATTGTATTACTTCATTGTAATTTATGTACATTTCTTAAATGTATTTTCTCCACTCGCTTAGTCCAAGTGGGAGTTTGTTGGGATTTTTGTCCTAATCTCGTGTTTGTAACATATTGTTTGAAATTAATAAGAGTTATTCATTTCATCACTTTGTGTCTCGCAATATTTATAAACTTTTCCAATAAACTAAGCTCCAAGGTCATTGAATTTATGAGAGAACAAGAACTTGAACGGTGTGTAGTGGACACACTGGGAGGATTACGTTCGAGTTAATGACCCGAACGGTCTACAGTATATGGATAGGGTTGGAGACCTAATCCTGGATACACTGTGGATGCGACCCGCTTTGTATTAGATACAAACGAGGTGATCTGACTTGTTCATGTAGTTGACATGCGAGTGGGGGCATCCTGTGCAATGAGATTGTACAAGACAGACCGTGATTTATTAGACTCACCGATGTAACACCGTTGTGAGAAGGACTAATAACTTCGTAGATGACCATTAGTGACTCGACACGAATCTCGAGCGTGTTACGGACTCCTGTCTGCGAGGGTCTGTTCTTTGACTAGTACGGGTGAGGGTGGTCACAGTTACTCGCCCAATATGCCTATCTTCTCAGGGACAAAACCAAGTAGGGAGTTGGGAACTTAACTACGCGAGATGGAATTCACTCGTTCCCGCCTTTAGGGAAACTAGAGGGGTTGTTCCCTTAAGTGTTGTCTCCGGGGCTTGGACAACAGGCGCCCACCTTCTCACTGGCCCGAGAAGGGTGTTGTGTATGGTTGGACCATCACAATATGTTGTTCATTAGAGGAGCGGTGGGGACTTTAGGAACAAGAGGTAGACACGGGGTAAAGCGGTAATTTGACCCGGTAGTGTCTCACGAACAACTGTGTGAAGGGTCGACTCATGGGTATTGGTTATATTAGTGGACACGTAATATTCTGATCGACGGGAGTGCGACTACGGGCTATAGTGGAGTGTTACCGTAGCTAATGAATGTTGGTTAAGGGTCAAAGAGTTTGGCGAGTTAATCTCGGATCATTGGAGCCCGCCATTTGAGGTCCATTAGGTCCCTCGGTTGGCTCCACAGGTTAAAAGAAGGGTTAATGTTTTGGTATGAAATTGAAGTGTTCAATTTCACTTTAAGGGCATTTATGTCATTTATATGAGATATGAATGATATAATATATAGTTTAATGTGAATGAGATTCATAATAATCTATAGGTTAGCCTAATTGTTGAATTAGGGCTAATTGGAGAAATTAATTGAGAGAAATTAAATTGGATGTGATTCAATTTAATTAATCCACAATTATTGCAAATGAGATTTGCAATATGAGATATGAGATATCTTATATTATGTGATTATGCAAATGAGATTTGCATAACCTATGGTTGTGGTAAAGTGGTAATTATGTGGAGATTTTAACTCCATCAATTCCACTATATAAACCCTTCTTGCAAGAAGGAATGTATCTCATTCTCTCATTTTTTGATTTTCATCAAAGAAGAGAAGAAGAATTCTCTCAATTCTCTCTCAATTCTCCTCCCTCTCCAAAACTCTTACAAGATCCCACCGTCTTCCCTTCTCCAAAAGAGAACAACCGAGAAGGCCATTTGGTTGTGTTCGGGTTCCATTCGTGGAAAGTGTTCGTTGAGTTCGAGGAGCACGAAGAGTTCGTGATTTGAAGAAGAAACTTTGAAGAAAGTCTTCAACAAGTAAGTAAACTCTATTTGCTGTAAATTTCTTCTTCTTTAAGCATGTTTAGCCTAGATCTAAGTGTTAGATCAATTTTAATAAATACTAGTTGTATAATGATACCTCGACGATTCAATCGTCTTCCGTTGCGCGGGATTCTCATTCCCTTCACAAGTATTCACTTAAACGTGAAGGAACTTTCTTTAACACTAACAAGGTTGGGTATTTCATAGTAGCATATATTGCCTCGTAACTTTTCTATCTCTTTGGTCATGACATGTATATAAAAAAAATATAAACCACGAATACTTTACTTAGCGCATCCAGACTTTGAACTTTTCAAACAATCATAGCATTTATCTTTCAAGGTTTTACATGAGGAACTTAGTTGCTTAATGCCCTTTGAAAGGCGAAGATCTACTCTTCCCTCCTTTGTTCAAACTGACTCTCTTAATAACGCACAAGTAAGTGTCTCATCTTGACAAAGCTTCCCTTAAGCATTAACGTTCTTAACTCAGACATTTCCTTTCTATCATCAAACAGTAGGGATCACACATTCATTTTTTTCCTCAACTTAAAAATGCATCATGCTCATATCATATATACATATAGCTTTACATATAAATATACATTCTTTTTCTTTTCATGAATAGAACGAAACTTTATTTCGAAAGCATACCTAGCGATGACTAAGAATTGTTACTTAGCCATGGGATACTTGTTGCTTACGATGTAAACGAGTCTACAGAACCCATAACTTTGGACGCTGATACCAACTGTAACACTCCTAACTGTTAAGACTCACTTCCTATGGACATTACTATTCATGCATGCATTTTTAGGCCATAAAATATAATAAAGAGTAAATCAATTCAAATCACAGTTTAAAATTTTCTTTTAGGGGATCCCAAAAATCAAAACATTTAAATAACATAAATAATATTTGGCCTAGGTTTCAAAATCTCTATGCTACTTAAGCGAAAAATAAAATCATTTAAAAGACTACTAATTTAGAAAGTGCGGAAAACATGACTTCGTGGTCCCCATGGCCTTCGTAACACATCTCTGTCACTTGCCTTGTATGCCCTTGTCTTTACCTGAAAACATTTTAAAAGAGAAAGGGTGAGTATTATAAAAATAATACCCATTAATTGACCTCGCTACCGAGGTTTGGGATTTGCGTACACATATAATCATGACCATAAAACTTAACTTAAAACTTTCATATGTGGGACCTAAGACTTTCTCGAAACTATCATGTTTATTCTCTTCGATTTTTAGCAGTCAATTAAGTTCTCCTGAGAGCATGTTGAGTCTGAAGACTCTTATCGTATGGAGTCCTCTCAAACCCTGAGAGCATGTTGAGTTCGAAGACTCATAAATCATGTTGAGTCCAAAGACTCCTGTGTCATATAGAGTCCTCTCAAAACTTCGGGAGCATGTTAGGTCCGAAGACCACTAAGTCATGTGGAGTCCTCTCAAAACCCCTAAAATCTTATGGAGCATAATTGTCACATCCATTCCTAAATTTTATCATGTACATACAAACATGCATGGGTCTCATCTATCATTCATGAACAGTGATGCACATATCATGGTGAAGACTATAAATCATATATCATGACATATCTTTCATAACATTTAAGCTCAAAATAATTCAGTGCATAACAATTTTCAATAATATTAAAACATAAGAAACTCACTACATACTTAAAATATTACTAAAAGCTCGTTGTTCAAAAGGTACTTTTAGAAACTCTTAATCCCATTTTAAAAGTTCGGCGTGAGATCCCTTACCTCAGACTTTGTTCTCCACAATTCGATCTCTAATTCAAAGTGCTTTTCCAAACCTGTCCAATAATCAAATTCTTAAATTCCAAACTATTTATTCTTTAAATCAAAGAACTTCAAACCTTTAATATTCTCTAATTAATTACCTTGAAATAATACTTAAATGAAAACGTGATTAGAAACTCTCGTGGTTGTGGCGTTCTCAAACCACCTAATCCAAATAATGAGACAATTTTATCAAAGTTTGGGGGCCTAATTAGAAAATAATTGAAATATCTAACGTAAGTCAGGTGAAATTACCACAAGGGAGGCCCAAGACGAGCTCCAAAAACAAAGCTGATCGACTTGGCTAACTCCGGCGAGCGACAACGGTGCGTGGAGCACGTTTTCGGATTGTTCGGGTGTCGATTTATCCACAATCGGTCTTTAACTTCGAAAATCAGCTGAGAAAGCGATGAATCACCCAAACAAGGGCGACAACTCAGTTTGGGTCTCATGGTTGCGATTTCATGAGCTACAAATCCAATGTGTTGAAGAACGACAAGACTCCGACGAGGTGTCGAGTGCACGCGCGACCTCAAAACCAAAAGAGGTGAAATATCTACGTTTGTCGTGCGATTCCGACGAAGACATGCGACCTCCACGAAGCTTCAATGTGCGACTGAGGAGGCTTCACGACGGCGGTGGTTTGACTGCTCGGAGGCTGAATGAACGAAAACTGCAGAAGAAGGAGGCGACAACGGTTTGACTGCCAGTGGATGGACTAACACAGGCGATTGGGCTGGGGTTGTCGGCGATGAAGGGAGAGTTGAGAGGAAGAATATGGTACACCTTGGATTTCGTGCCCTAAAAGACAAAAGAGAGTGCCTATCAACCCTAATTTCTAGATTTACTAAAATGCCCCTTCTAAAACTCTAGAACTTAAAAAATGCCACCAGTTTAAATTGATTAAATTCATAATTCCCTTATACATAAACTCAAATCTTAATTTTTAATAATACTACCTGAATTTGGCGGCGTTACAATTTGAGAGAAAGAGATAGTTGAGAGAATTCTCTTTGGTGAGATCTCTATTTCCAAAAATGACCCTTATTCATCTCTCTCATAGTGCATACCAATGCACCATTATATAATGAGTGGGGATGGAGTAACCATACACTCATTCATTCCACCAAATGTGCATTATGAAAATAATATTTGCATATTGCATATAATAAATTATCTTATACTTTATTTAACATATATTGAATCATATTTAAGCGTACATCTCTTTCATACCTTATAATTTTTAATATGAAAAGACTTCATATTAATTTAATATTAGAAATTAATCGAAATATAGTATATAGTTTAGTTTGAATCATATTCATATCAAACTATATATTATATCGATTATATCACATACAACCGATAAAATGTCCTTTTACAAATTTGAACATTTCAAATTTGTTCTAAAACTTTATACCCTCGAATAATGCAAATTGAGCCAATAAAGGGACCCAATGGACCTACAGATCATGAGCTCCAATGATACGAGGTTAACCGATCAAACTCTTTGACCGAGTTAACCAACATTCATTAACTACGAGTCACTCCACTAAAGACTCGTAGCTGCACTCTCCTCACTGTAGGACAAGTTGTGTCCATCGATATAACCAATACCCGTAAGTCGACCCTTTATGAGTTGTTCGTAATCACAACTGGGTCAAATTACTATTTTACCCCTATGATTATCTCTTGCTCCTTAAGTACCACTGATCCTCTAATAAACAACATGTTTATGGTCCGACCATAAATAAAGTCCCTCTCGGGCCTAAGAGGGTGGGGCCCCATTATTCAAGACTCAGAGTCATCACTTAAGAGAAGTACTCATCTATTTTTCGTAGGCTTGAGAACGTCAACAAGAGTTGTTGATCCTAGCTCGTCAAGTCAAATACGTCCTTCTCAAGAGTTGAGAATGCTTCGACGTAGTGGGGGGTTGTTACCCATCTTGACCGTTACATGGGTTTAACTGAAACCCAAGTTGTCATACCTGATGACGACTGTGCGGATCCATTGACATATGATGAAACAATTGATGATGTAGACAAGGACAAATGGATTAAAACCATGGACCAGGAAATGAAGTCTATGTACTTCAATTTCATTTGGGAACTTGTGGATCAACTTGATGGGGTAAAACCTATAGGTTGCAAATGGTTCTACAAGAGAAAACGTGGTGTGGATAAGAAGGTACAGACCTTCAAAGCTAGACTCGTGGCAAAGGGTTATACCCAGCGAGAAGGGGTGGACTATGAGGAAATTTTTTCTCCTATTGTCATGCTTAAGTCTATCAGAATCCATCTGGTCATTGTTGCATATTATGACTATGAAGTATGACAGATGGATGTCAAGACAATTGTTGCGTAAATTTTGCAATACCGCAAGTGTACAAGTCAAGTTTTAATATAGTGAGTTTGAGTACGAGTATCGTCCACAGGATTGAGTTATTTAATTCAACAAATTTATCTAGAAATTCAAACTTTAAGTGTAGGAAAACAAAAAACTAATATAACAATCAAGAGAGATAAGTATCTTAGGGACTAGATTTCACCAATCAATAAACTATTTCATTGAGGTCATGCTAATGGATAATTACACTGCTTTTATAAACCAATAAACTAATATAACAAATGACTCTCTCGAGGCAAGTGAATCTCATGCATGAAAATAAAACCAACATCTTTGTTTAGCCTTTAAAAATCAAGCATGACATTAAGTTCAATTCTTTTATGATTTCTAATAGCACCCTAATCATTCTCATGTCAAAGTAACTATCAGTCATGCAATCGAGATCAAATTTAATCTATCTTTATCAAGCATAAATTTAGATCTAAGAACAAATAAACCGTGATCAAGAGTCTATAAGCATTAAGGATGCAATTACATGAATAAAAGCAATACAATAATCCAAACCAGTCAAATCAATAAAATAGTCTGATCGAAAGGTTACATCTATCCCTAAGATAACACGTTTAGCTACTCATGTCCACTATAAAAACAACTAAAATTAAATACAAAACCATCGTTCAACAAAGCAAGTAAAAAAGGATGAAGAAAGAACTATCGTGGCGTGAAAAACTTCGTTCCCAACACCTATCACGACCAAATGCAAGAACAAGAGAAAGAAAGTAAGTGGGTAAGAAGAAATATGAGGAATCCAAGCCAAAAATTAAGGGAAGTGGAAGGGAGAAGGGAGAAAAGAGAAGAGAAGAAGAAAATTTGGGGGAAAATGATTATGGTTCGGGCGAAATCTGGAACTTAAAGTTCCAGATTTCGCGACAATGTCTCAACGCTGTCCCCGCAGGTTTTCATATTGCAGGAGTGCATGGTGTTGTAACGCCATGCTCAGCGTTGCAATGCAAGCCCCCGTGTTGCAACGTCGTGTTTAAAACCCTTTTCTTTAAACCAATGGGTTGCCTCCCATTCAACGGTTCTTTAACGTCTTTAGTAGAACAAGCAATGTTGGATCAAGGAGCTTCATTGTCAGTGAGGGTGTCGCTCTCCAAATTTCGTTCTTCGTCACCACAGTAATGTTTCACTCGTTGTCCATTAACCTTGAACAGGTTCCCATCTTTGTCCTGTAGCTCGATTGCTCCGTATGGGAAGACCTTAATAATGAATGGTCCCGCCCATCTTGGCTTTAATTTACCTGGAAACAAACATAAGCAAGAGTTAAAAAGGAGAACTTACTGATCAGGAGAAAATGTTCGATTTTTGATTTGTTGATCATGCCATCGAGTTGTTTTTTCTTTATATAGTTTGGCATTCTCATAGGCTTGATGCCTGAATTTCTCAATTTCATTGATCTGCAGTAACCTTTGATTGCCTGCCTTGTGAAGGTTAAAGTTGAGTGTTTTGATGATCCAATAGGCTTTATGCTCCAGCTCCACAGGCAAATGACACGCCTTACCAACCACCAATCGGTACGGTGACATGCATGTCGGTGTTTTAAAGGTTGTGCGATATGCCCATAGTGCTTCATTTATTAATTTAGTGCCCAATCCTTCATGTTTGTCTTTACTGTTTTCTCCAGGACTAATTTGATCTCCCTATTTGAGATTTCTGCCTGGCCATTTGTCTGAGGATGATATGCCAATGAGACCTTATGCTTAACTTCATACCTGGCTAACATAGAATCAAACAGTTTATTGCAAAAGTGGGTGCCCTCATCACTAATAATAGCTCGAGGGGTGCCAAATCTCGTGAAAATATTCATGGGTAAAAACTTGACCACAACACGAGCATCATTTTTCTTAGCGGCGATGACCTCTACCCACTTAGATACATAATCTACTGCAACCAAGATATAAAGATAATCATGTGAAGAAGGAAATGACCCCATAAAATCAATCCCCCAAACATCAAATAATTCAACTTCCATAATTGGAGTTAGAGGAAGTTCATGGCGACGCGAGATGTTACTTGTACGCTGGCATTGTATCGATCACAAGTCCCTACAAAAGTATAACAATCTTTAAAGAGTGTAGGCCAATAAAAACTTGATTGCAATACCTTGGCAACTGTTCGAGTGGGCCAAAAATATCCTCCATAAGGGGAGGCATGACAATCATGTATTATTTTACTCACTTCCTTTCGAGATACACATCTCCTTATGAGTTGGTCCGCACAGACTTTCAATAGCAGTGGATTATGATGGAGATCTGATCCCCTTGAGCAACGGAAACGTGTTTTGGAATCGTAATTGCAAGTTTGTTTTTGGTTGAAAAGCAAAAAACCAGTACATTGGAAAAAACAGAACAAGCATACATTTCTAGTCTAATTAGACATGGATTTTTGTCATGCAAACATGTTATTTAGAAAATAAACTAAACTAGAAAGGAATTCGTAATTACCTTTGTTGTTTTACGATTCAGCAACTCCTTACTCCAAGTGTGATTCTCCAGTAACTCAACAACACAGAGAAACTCCTCTGTTCTCCTTCAAGCAAGCACTACCAAAAGTGAGAACTTCCTATTCTCTGAGTATCCACTTAGATCACCCTAGGTGGGAAGGGATCCAACTTTTGGAAGATGAGGGAATTGAGAGAGAGAGAATTTTTCTTGAGGCAATTTCACCAATTCACGAATGAATCAAATCGTTCGACCAACTGTCACCCTTCTCCCTGTTAATCTATCGATAGGGAGAATGAGAGGGATAGTGAGAACGTGTCTGGATGACACGTTCCCTCAATTTAATTTAAAATAATAATATAATATAATTAAATCATATTTAATTATATAATTATTAATTTAAATCACATTTAATTAAATCAAATTAAATATCATATATTTAATTTGGATTAAATCACATTTAATCAATTTTTCCTTCTAACCTATAGTTTTAATGCACATCTAATGCACATTATTTTTAACCTATAGTTTTCAAATATGAATCACATTCACATTTGAATTTAATATTTGAACTCTTAATATTTAATTCTCTCATACAATTTAATATAAATCATATTCACATTAAATTTATAATATATAGTTCCAAAACTATATATTATATCGTATCTATATATATTAAATTTATTCCCTAATGAATTTGAACATTTCAAATTCAAACGATCTAAGAACCCTTTACGAGCTAGAGGGTGGACCTAATGGACCTACAGATCAGAAACTCCAACGATACGAGATTACTCGGTTAATCTCATTAACCTCCTAATCAACATTCGTTAACTGCAGGAACACTCCACTAAAGTCCCGCAGTTGCACTCTTCTCACTGCAGATATATTTCTGTGTCCACGGATATTGACCAATAACAGCAAGTCAATCCTTCACGAATGTTCGTAACACCAGTTGGGTCAAATTTCCATTTTACCCCTGGGTTACATCTTGTACCTTAAGTACCAGTTCTCCTCTAATGAACAATTTGTTTGTGGTCCTACCAAAGGGTCTATCTTATAGAGCTCGAAGAGACGAGTTCAACACACTTTGAATCGTTCAAATTGGAGTTCAAATGAAGGAGATATGAGCAAAACAAGATTTAGAATGAGAGCAAATAAAGTAGCGACACGTGGCAGATGACGTGGTGGGTCAACGGTCAAATGCTAACGTGGAAGATGACGTGATGGTCTAACGGTAAAAAAAGCGATGACGTGGCATTCCAACGGTAAAAATGTTGACGTGGTAGATGGCGTGGCAGCTGACATGACAGTCCAACGATCCAAAATGATTACGTGGCAGCCCAACGATTAATAATGTGATGTGGCGGCTGGCGTGTCAGATGATGTGACATGAGTTGACGTATTCGAAGACGACACGTGGTGGGCCGCTCATGGGTTGAATTCAAATTTATTTATATATTTATATATATATTATTTAAATTTGAATTTTTTTTTAAAAAAGGAAAAACCACCGCCTCACACGCATATGCGACTGCGTGCGATACGCGCGCCTGCGTGTGCACAGAACGCCGCGAGTGGCGTCCTTTTCTGTGATCGCGCGACCGGGATTCGTTTCCTATTTGGAACACTATTTTAATTGTTTTTTTATACCAATTTTAAATTCCAAATTTAGCCCAATTCAATCCCAACCACTCATTTTAATTACCCTAGATCCAATGGTCATAAAAAGCTCCTCCATTTGTCAAATAAAGCAAGCTTGTTGCTCTAAGTGGTGACTTTTTCAAAATTTTGTAGGAACCTAAAAGCTTTAAAAAAAGTCTCCAAAAAGACCCCAATCTTCAAGAATTCTCACCATTATCTAAATTGCCAACTCCTGTAATTGTTGAGCGTGATTCGAAACTTGTGTAATCTTGCCTTTTTAGAAGCAATTTTTGTTTAATTTACTTTCTTTTGGGAATATTGTATTAAGGTGTGGGTGTCTTGGGTTGTGTGAAAATTCAATTAGTTTAATCCTGAACCAGAAAAAGGATTTGGGTTTCTCTTTAGCCTAGGAAAAAGAGGGTCGTGACAGTCTGGTTCTCACCTGCAAGAGGATCGAATTTAGTGAAATACCCAAGAGAAGCTTGGATAGTGGAATAGGCAATTTGTCGAACCACTATAAATTTTCGATGTCCTCTTTTCCCTTAAGTTTTTTAATTTTTGCACTTTACTTTCTGCTCTAGCATTTTTTTAGATTGCATGATTTAGGATTTGGTTCTTTGAATTGTTTTGTCTGCAATCTTTTTAACATTGAATTAGATTTTTTTTTTTTTAAAGTTTGTTGTATTAAAATTGATTGAGTGCAAATATCTTAAATTTCTCATTGTATTTAAAGAGTGTCTAAAAAGTATTGAAATTAATTTTTTAATAAATCAAAAAGTTGGTAGACAACCCTATTCACCCCCTCTAGTGTTGTCATACGGTCCTACAATTGGTATCAGAGCGGGTAGCTCGTTTTTTTTATTTATCTAGAAAGGGTATTTTAAATCTTTTCTATAATTTTTAAAAATTGTTGTTGTATTTTTCTTAAATCTGGAATTTTTTTAAAATTAAAGAAAAAGTTGATTTTTTAGTTTTAAAAGGGTTGTTTCTCTTGAAAAATTTTTCCTTAAAAATTGACTCTTAAATTTTTTTTTTTTTTTAAAACTCTAAATAAGTTTTGATTTTTTTTTGATAATTTGTTTTTGCTAAAATTCATCTTAATTAAAAATAAATAAATAATTTTTTTATTAATTGAATAATTTTTTTTGTTTTAATTTTTTTCTAAGACTCTTAATTGTTCAAGCTTATGGAAAATACTAGAATAAATGGGTTTGTAGAGGGTCAATCTATCACTAGGCCACCTTTCTTTGATGGAAATAATTATGCATAGTGGAAGACTAGGATGAGAATTTATCTATTATCTATTGATTATAATTTGTGGGAAATAGTTTCCAAGGTGTTGTTGTCCCAACTAAATCTGTTGCAAATCAGGAAGTGCCTAAACATGAAAATGAGCCATAAACTGATTGTTTTGTGTTTTATGTCCTGATGAGTTCAATCGAGTATCTGCATGTAACTCTGCTAAAGAAATATGGGATATGCTTGAACTCATGAAGGAACGAATCAAGTAAAAGAATCTAAAATTAGCATGTTAGTCCATAATTATGAATTATTTAGAATGGATGCAAATGAATCTATTTCTGAAATGTTTACTCGATTTACGAATATTGTAAATGCCTTGAAAGGATTAGAAAAAACTTACTCTACCTTTGAGAATGTCAGGAAGATTCTTAGGTCTTTACCCAAAAGTTGGGAAGCTAAAATCACGACAATTCAAGAAGCCAAGGATCTCTCAACACTTCCTTTAGAGGAGCTCATTGGGTCTCTCGTGACACATGAGATAATCATGAAGAACAACATGGAAGATGATGTAAAGAAGAAGATGTTGGGATGTATGCCCTAAAACTTGTGTATTTTTAATCAAAGAAATAAAGAGTTATTTATTTTGATAAAATTACAGTCTTGCTTTATAAATCCAATAAACTAAGCTCCAAGGTTATAATATATATCTTGAACATCAGTCTGGTGAACACTATTTGGATTGAGTTCAAGAATATAACCTAAATGGTCTATGGTATAAGAATAAGGTTGGAATTCTCATTCTGGTATCACCATGTATGCGTCCCACTTTGTAATTAGTACAAATGAGGTAATCCAACTCATTCATGTAGTTGACATGCGAGTGGGGGCATCCTGTATGAAGAGTTCATACAAGACCAGGATCAAGAAATTATTAGTCTAACGAAGTGTAATAACCGTTAATGAGGATAAGACTAGTAATTTATAGAAGGTCATTAGTTAAGAACTCCTGCTTATAGGGGTTTGTCCTTAGACTAGTATGGGTGAGAGTGGCTGTGAGCCGACTCAATAAGCCTACCTTCTCGGGTGTGAGAATCTCGTAGGTAGCCGGGAACTTAAGCTGTGCAAGATGGAATTCACTCATTCCTACACTAAGGAATTAGATAGGTTGTTCCTTAAGAACCGACTCAAGTCTTGAACAACGGGGCCCTGCCCTCTATGAGGGTATGAGTCTATGGTAGGACCTTAGACTTGTTGTTCATTAGAGGATCAGTGGTGCTTAAGGAACAAAGAGGTAATCACAGGGGTAAAACGATAATTTGACCCAGTTGTGATCACGAACAACCTGTGAAGGGTCGACTCATGGGTAATGACTATATCAGTGGACACAATATAATCTACTGGTGAGGAGAGTGCATTTCTACAAGTCTATAGTGGAGTGACTTGTAGTTAATGAATATTGATTAAGCTGGATCAAAGAGTTTGATCGATTAATTTTACATCATTGGAGCTCATGAACTGTAGGTCCATTAGGTCCCTTCGTTGGCTCAACATGGTAATATTGAGGGTATAAAGTTAGGAATGAAATTGAAGTGTTCAATTTCATAAATGAGGTGTTATATCAATTATATATGATATAATTGATATAATATATAGTTTTAATGTGAATTAGATTCACATATAAACCATATACTAATGAGAGAATAAAGGAGGGGTAGGATGGTCATTTCCATCCTATTTCCCTATATATATGGTTGCATGAGATGCAACTAGATGATGAGACTCAAGCCTTTGTTGTGTTGTTGGAAAAGTTCCAAAACACAAACCTCTCTCTCACAACATCTCATCTCACCTAAAGAGAACCCACCTTCCTCCCTCACCTAGAGAACAACAGAGAAGATCTGGTGGAAGTGTCGGTGAACATTCGGGCTTGCGTTGCTGAGATCGTGGTCGTGGGAGAAGGAGCACTAGAAGAAAGGTTCTTCAAAGGTATATTACTTGTTGTCCAAATTCTGTTTTTTTATGCTTAATCTAGATTATTTAGTTCTTGAACACAATCGTTGTAACAGTATTAAGAACGCGCGATTCACAATCGCTTCCGCTGCGGGATTCGATTCTCTTCAATTGGTATCAGAGCCCAATTGCGTTCTTGATTTACGTTCTCTATTTTTCAAGAACGAGGTGGGATTTACTGTTTTGCATGAGATGTATGAACGGTTTGCAAATTAGATGTTTTTTATTTTGGCACTTAGATTTACAATTTTTCCATTGAATCGTTCAATGTAAGGGCCCTGATGTTTTGGGCAATTTTAATGGTAAATCGAGTCTGTAAGTCCGTATCAATCGAGGCAAGGTGGTTGCCAAGAAGAACGAATTAAAAACGAGCCAAAACAATGGAGATTGTTGCTGTTCTGTGAATGTCATTGCAACGCTGTTCATTGGCGTTGCAACGCCACTGCGGCAGGCGCGCGACTGTAGAAGACGACAGCGTTGCAACGCTGAGGCATTGTGCACCGCTAGACGAGAGGCGCGCTTCAACCGTTAGATGAGGACAAGATGCAGCGTTGCGACGCTGGTATCAGCATTGCAATGCCTTATGCATTTCACGCGAAGGAGCAACGGGTAGAATTTTGTATTTATTTTCCACTAAAAGAACGTTTGGTCATTTTGCCTTCAAGACTTAACTCACAAACTGGCAAAGAATTTTCTTCTTACTCGCTTAGAAGTCCACTTTTTACTAGTCTCTCAATCCTATGGAGATTAATGTGGCCTAACCTTAGATGCCAAAGATAGACGTTCTCTTTTGGAGAAACTTTTGATTTTTTAGTTTGCGTTTCAACTGTTTTAAATAATTCAGTATTCAAAACACTTTTGATCGAATTTGGTTTTAAAACATATAGATTATTCTCAAGTGAAGCAGAACACGACACATTACCTTTATGAGAAATAAACGCTTTATTTAACTCGAAGGAAATGAAAATAAAGTGTTTAATAAGATAGGAAATAGAAATAAAGATTCAAGTAAATCCTGGTACTATGTATACATGTTATCTAATAAAATGTACTTCCTGCGAAAGAAAAGTTTCACCGTGCCAACCGCTGCAGCTGAGACAACTTCTCTGGATCCAACCCTGAGTGTTATCTCACCATCTTGCAGTCGCTACCAGGAACTAATTCCCTGAAAAGAAGAACAAACATGGTTAGTGGCGCCTGAATCAAGTATCCAGACAGAGTCACTACTCTCCACTAAATAAATTTTACAACAAGTAAATCACATTTACCTTCTTTTTTCTTAGGCAAGGAACTTGGGACAATTCCTCTTCCAGTGGTTGTTCCCGTTGTAGTGGAAACACTTTCTTTTTTCCGCAACCTCCTTGACCTTTTTGCCCTTGTGGGCGGCAACGCGGTCAGCTTTACCAACCTTCTTCAACTTCTTCTTCTTCCATTTCGGGCCTGAAGAACTTACAGACTTCGTCCAAGAGGTCGAACCCCTGTGAAAGGACCTGAAGGCAACATTTGTCTCAACTTCCGGTCCCTTGACTCGCATCAGGGACTGGAAGGTTTGTAGTTCGTTAAGAAAAGTGGTCAGATTGTAGCTAATTTTGTTCATGACAACATTGCTACGAAACTGAAGGAAACTTTTCGGAAGAGTCTCCAAAATAAAGCTGACCTGCCTCGACTCATCGATCAAAGCACCGTTCATCTCCGCCAAGTTGAAGTGGGTCATCATGTCGATAACATGTTCCCTAACAGATGTGCCCTCCTTCATCCTAGCATTGAACACATGTTTGAGTGAATCGTGCCTAACCTGAAAGGACTGTTGTCCAAACATGTTCTGCAACGACTCCATGATCTCCTTAGCGGTGACCATGACCTCGTGCTTCTTAGCCAAGACTTTCAAAGCTGGTTATGAGTAGACCTTGGCCTTTTCATTAGCCCTGATCCATTGATCGTACACATCACGAACACTTCGCGATGCGGTCGAGCCCGACACCTAAGGACACTCCTCGTGTTAATATTATTTTTTCACGTTTGATAATTGTCGCCTACCAGTTTGTTGGAAGCTAAAAGAGAAATTATAGAACTTGACATTTTGGTGAAAGAAAAAATTTTGTATTAGTTCTCGCAAAAACTTTTCAAATCCAATTATTTTTAGCAAATTTTATTCTATGATCCTTTGGGACGAGACTTTCTCGACCAAGCCTTAATACCAGAATAACTTTTATTCCTATAGGCATCTAGTTACCATTTTTCGATATGAATTCATTAACTCTTAATGAATCCCATGAGTGTTACCCTCTATCTTTAAATTTCCATAGTATTCGTCCAAATAATAGTCGTTGAAGGGAGGACTACGAACGAAAACCAACAAGGAAATCGTATACCTTTCGAGAATTTACGGTGTTCCGACTCTCATGATCAAGGCCCTCCGAAGGGATTGTCTGGTCCAGGCCAAACTTGCAGGCGGATTATGGGCGGCTCACGGTGTGAATCGATAGAAGAGACCGTGGGTCCCATTTTCACAGGTCCCACTCCCACTCACTATAAGTACTCTCTTCATTCACCTTGAATGTTGACCCATACAAATACCACCCGAAGGGGGACGCTCCCATTTGCGCCACGAGATCGAGTATGGATCTCACGGTGTGAACTTCACGGAGATTTGTGGATGAAATTTAAATGTATCTTATACACTATAATTCCTCTCACTCAGCATTTTAGTTTAACGGGATTGACTAAGATAAACCGGCTATATTTACCTAAGTATACCAATATAACTCTTACATTAGATTAGCCTAAGTCTACAATCATATTATTAACTTAGGTCTATGTGAGTTTATTTAATTAACGCTTAATTAACGACACTCACGAAAATATAACCTATGAATCTTGGCCAAATTCACTCCCAGGTCGGTTCCCAGGTAGGAGTGTTTCGCAAAACGTCAGCTTAAACACCCCAGCCTTAGACAGAACCTTCCTTAGACAGAGTTACCAATTAGTCACCATTCATAAATCACATTTGATTTCCTAATTCTAATCTTATTAGAAATAGAAAACCTAAATCTAATTAATCCAAGTTCTAAACCATTTAAAACTAATTAATTAATTAGGTTACATGCATTTCTATGTTATTGTGCTTGTTGATTCATCACATGAATAATAAAACTATATAACATACATTCATCACATGAATTAATGCATGTCAATACTTTTAATCTAAATAATATAACACTTATATTAATTAAATTAAAAACATGCTTTATATTATAAATCTTATAATATAACCTATCATGCATACTATATATTATAACACTTATAATATAAATATGATGCATAAAATGCTTAACTTAAGGTGAGATTTTAAACTATATGACATACATTATGCACATAAATAAATCATACAACACTTGCATAAAATAAAATAGAAATATTAGACCAATTTTGGCACCTTAGGGACTTTAATTAAATTAATTAATATTAATATAACATTTATATTAATGCTAATTAGTACAATTAAATATAAAACTTATTTTACAAAATATAAATTAAATAAAATAGTTAAAAAGGGAAATAACTACTCCTACTAAGCCTGTCTTGGCCACTAAGCGCGGAAATAGCGCTGGAACTGTCCACTATCGAAGCAGCGTTGCAACACCGTGGACAGCGTTGCAACGTTGCACTACCCATGTGCCTTGACAGCGTGTTTAACGTGTACAACGTTGCAACGTCGCGCTTGGCATCGCAATGATGCGCGTGTAGCAGACGTGTGACACCCGAGGAAGAGGGATACATGAATGAACCGAATCCACATCTGAATGAAAGGGATCCTGAGGATATGAAAGTATGGTGCCCGAGGAAGAGGGGTACATGAGAATGACCATGAGGATATGAAAGTATAATTGAGAAAGACTTAAAAAGAATTAATAGCTACTACCTATACCAACAAGGTGCACCTTCCTTTTCAGTGGCTCAATCATAGGAACTCCACAGTTAAGCGTGCTTGGCTTGGAGCAATCCTATGTTGGGTGAACTCTTGAGAATTTTCCTCGGGAGCATGTGAGTGAGGACAAAGCATGTTGAAATGACCCCGTGTTGGTTTGTGGGGATAATGTCTTCACTCTTACAAGGAGTCGTGGATGATATAGTGACGCAACCGGGTCGCAAGAGATTCTGGGCCTGAGGCGTTACAAATGATATCAGAGCGGAACTTCTCCCAGTAAGATGTGGTTCGAGGACGAACCAAGGCGGAAGCTGGTGGACATGTGACACTCGAGGAAGAGGGATACATGAATGAACCGAGTCCACATCTGAATGAAAGAAATCCTGAGGATATGAAAGCATGGTGCCCGAAGAAGAGGGGTACATGAGAATGACCATGAGGATATGAAAGTATAATTGAGAAAGGCTTAAAAAGAATTGATAACTACTACCTATACCAACAAGGTGCACCTTCCTTTTCGGTGGCTCAATCATAGGAACTCCACAGTTAAGCGTGTTTGGCTTGGAGCAATCCTATGTTGCGTGACCTCCTGAGAATTTTCCTAGGGAGCATGTGAGTGAGGACAAAACATGTTGAAAGGACCCCGTGTTGGTTTGTGGGGATAATGTCTTCACTCTTACAAGCAGTCGTGGATGATATAGTGAGAAGCCAGGTTGCAGGAGATTCTGGGCCTGGAGCGTTACAAGGTCTCAACTCCGAATGGAGTTGCAACGCTGGTCTGCAGCAGCTTCTCCCTCTGCATGGATAGCGTTGAGACGTCGATGAACAACGTCTCAACGTTGTCCTCTGTACAACAACACAGTTTGCTGGAAAATGCCTGTTTCCGCTCCGTTTCTTCACAGCATCTCATGCCACGAACGACACAAACTTACATACTCGATTTACTTTCAATTATGCCCAAAACAAGGGGCCTTTACATTGATCTTATCAACGAAAAATTTAAATCTAGTCTAAGTGCCAAAACCGAAAACATCCATTTTGCAAACAATTAACATTCATCACATGAAATTAATGCTACCCACCTTAATTTTAAGAAAAATACAGAATACACAACGAAGAGCAACATTGGGCTCTGATACCAATTGAAGGGAATGGATTTTCCGCAGCGGAAGCGTTGCGAAACGTCGTTGATTCGTTGTGTTTCTATTTTCTTAAAATTGAATGCATCAACATACATTTCTAGATTAAGCATGTTGTTTTGAGAAGGAAAACAGAAAGTAAAAGTCATACTAACCTCTTGAAGAACCCTTCTTCGATTTCCTCCTCGATTTCTCTCGATCCAACATAATCACGATCTCGATCCTCAAACCGAAACTCAAACGGAACAAAAAGACACTTCTGAAAGATCTTCTCGGTTGTTCTCGGGAGGTAGAGGGAGAGTGGTGGGAATCCCTTTGAAATGGGTCTAGAGAGAAAAATATGGAATTGAGAGAGAGAGCTTGAGAGAGTTTTCTCACTTGCACTTGGATGGGAATCCAAAAAATGAGTGCTTCCCCTTACAAATGCCTTTGAATGCACCTATATATAATGGTGTGTGGTGGAGTTAAAATCTCTACCAATTCACCATTTTACCACAACCATATGATATGCAAATCATATTTGCATATCACATAATATGAGGTATCTCATACCTTATTATACAAATCCTATTTGTATAATTGTGGAATTTTAAATTGAATCATATTCAATTTAATTTCTCTCAATTCAATTTCTCCCAATTAACCCTAATTAATCAATTAGGCTATACTATAGTTTAATCAACATTCATTAGCTACGATAACACTCCACTAAAGCCCGGAGTTGCACTCCCATCACTGTAGGACAAGTTGTGTCCATTGATATAACCAATGCCCGTGAGTCGTCCCTTCACAGGTTGTTCGTAGTCACTGTTGGGTCAAATTACCGTTTTACCCCTGTGTCTACTTCTTGTTCCTTAAGTCCCACTGCTCCTCTAATGAACAACTTTGTTGCATGGTCCAACCATAAAAAACGTCCCACTCGGGCCAGTGAGAGGGTGGGCGCCCGTTGTTCAAGCTCTGGATACAACACTTAAGGGAAAACCCCTCTGGTTTCCCTAGTTCGAGAACAACTGAATTCCTTCTTGCGTAGTTAAGTTCCCAACTTCCCACGAGGTCCTGCCCCCAAGAAGATAGGCATATTGGGCGTACTCAGGTCACCCTCACCCGTACTAGTCAAAGGACAGACCCTTGCAGATAGGAGTCTGTAACACGCTCAGGATTAAGGACGAGTCACTAATGGTCATCTATGAAGTTATTAGTCATATACTCTTAACGGCGTTACATTAGTAGGTCTAATAATTCACGGTTCGGTCTTGTACAATCTCATTGCACATGATGCCCCACTTGCATGTCAACCACATGAACGAGCTGGATCACCTCGTTTGTATCTAATACAAAGCGAGTCACATCCACAGTGTCACTAGGATGAGGTTCCCAACCCTATCCATATACTGTAGACCGTTCGGGTCATTAACTCGAACGTGATCCTTCCCGTGTGTCCACTACACACCGTTCAAGTTCTAGTTCTCTCATATAATATGACCCTAGAGCTTAGTTTATTGGATTAAGTTTATAAAATGCGAGATACAAAGTTTGATAAATAAACAACCTTTATTTATTAAAACAAGAAGTATTACAAACTTCACGAGATTAGGGCATACATCCCAACAAATCCTTCGTGCCATACACAAGCATATAGTCCCTTATTCTTTTAAGATACTTGAGGATGTTTCTAACGGTAGTCCAATGATCATATCCTGGATTAGACTTATACCTGTTGATAATTTCCACTGTATAGCATATGTCGGGTCAAGTACATAGCATGACATACATCAGACTACCAACAACTGATGCATAGGGAATGCGTCTCATATCCTCAACTTCTTGAGGTGTCTTAGGACACTTTTACTTCGACAAATGAATTTCATACCTGAAAGGTAATAAACCCTTCTTGAAATTATGCATCTTATATCTAACCAACATTTTGTCAATACAAAATGATTGAGACAGTGCTAGCGTTTTTTTCTTGCAATTTTGTACAATTTGGATTCCAAAGACAAACTGAGCCTCTACCAAATCTTTCATTTGGAATTGGGTCGCTGGCCATTGCTTAACGACAATCGGGAATCCTACATCATTCCAACGAGTAGGATATCATCTACGTATAAGACTAAGAAAACTACAATATTACTATCTTCTTGTAAACCCAAGGTTCGTCAATATTTTGTTCGAAGCCATAAGATTTGATCGCAATATCAAATCTTATGTTCCAGGATCTAGATGCTTGCTTCAATACATAAATGGATCGTTTAAGCTTGCAAACCTTTTGCTCTTGACCCTGAATTATGAACCCCTCATGTTGTACCATATAGATACTCTCTTCAAGATTGCCATTCAGAAAGGTTGTCTTGACATCCATCTACAAAATTTCATAATTATAAAACGTGGCAATGAACAAGAGTATTCTAATTGACTTAAGCATGACTATAGGGGAGAAGGTTTCTTCATAGTCCACCCCTTCCTGCTGGGTATAACCTTTTGCCACAAGTCGAGCTTGTTGGGATGTATGTCCTAATCTCATACATGTTTGTAATATTACTTATTGAAATAAATAAGAGTTATTTTTTTTCATCACTTTGTGTCTCTCATATTTACAAACTTTGTCCAATAAACTAAGCTCCAGGGTCATTGAATTATGAGAGAACTAGAACTTGAACGGTGTGTAATGGACACACAGAGAGGATCACGTTCGAGTTAATAACCCGAACAATCTACCGTATACGGATAGGGTTGGAGACCTAATCCTGGATACATTGTGGATGTGACCCGCTTTGTGTTAGATACAAACGAGGTGATTCAACTCATTCATGTGGTTGTCATGCGAGTGGGGGCATCCTGTGCAATGAGATTGTATAAGACCGGACCGTGAATTATTAGACCTACTGATGTAACAACGTTAACAGTATAGGAAAAATAACTGCATTGATGACCAATAGTGACTCGACTTTAATCCTGAGCGTGTTACGGACTCCTGTCTACGGGGGTCTGTCCTTTGACTAGTACGGGTGAGGGTGGTCACAGTTACTCACCCAATATGCCTATCTTCTCAAGGACATGACCACGTGGGGAGTTGGGAACTTGACTGCAGGAGATGGAATTCGCTTGTTCTCGACTTAGGAAAACTAGAGGGGTTGTTGATGGAGATCTGATCTCCTTGAGCAGCAGAAACGTGTTTGGGATCGTTAATGTGCTTGATTGTTTTAATTGAAAAATAAAAACCAGTACATTGATAAATACAGAACAAGCATGGAAATTCTAATCCTATTAGACATGGATAATAACATACATGCAAACATATTAAGTTTAACAATTAAACTAAGAAGAGAGGTGAATAAATTACCTTTGTAGCTTTTTCGCAGCAACTCCTTGCTCCACGATAAACAGCAACAAGGAAGAACTTCTCTGTTTTTCTCTGTGTAAGAACACCACCACTTGGATCACCTCCTATATCTCTGAGTTCTACTTAGATCCTCCTTGGTGGGAAGGATTCCAACTTTTGGAAGAGTTTTGGGAATGAGAGTGAGAGAGAGAGAGAATTTTTCCTTCTATCAAATGGAAAATGATCAATCTATCCATAGGTTGAGCAACCCCCTTCTCCCTGTTAAACTGTCGATAGAGAGAAGGGGAGGGGTAGTGGAGAACGTGTCTGGATGACACGTTCCCTTTTTATTATTATTATAATAATAATATAATAATTAAATCAAATTTAATTATTAATTTAAATCATATTTAAATAATACAAATTAAATATCATATATTTAATTTGGATTAAATCTCATTTAATCATATTACCCCTTTAACCTATAGTTTTAATGTACATCCAGTACACATTAAATTTTAACATATAGTTTTCAAACATGAATCACATTCACACTTGAGTTCAATATTTGAACTCTTTCAAATATTTAATTCTCTCACAAAATTTAATATGAATCATATTCACATTAAATTTATAATATATAGTTCCAAAACTATATATTATATTGTATCAATATACATTAAGTTTATTCCCTAATGAATTTGAACATTTCAAATTCAAATGATCTAAGAACCCTTTACGAGCTAGAAGGTGGACCTAATGGACCTACTGGATCGAAGCTCCAACGATACAAGATTGCTCGGTTAATCTCATTAACCTCCCAATCAACATTCGTTAACTACGAGAACACTCCACTAAAGTCCCACAACTGCACTCTTCTCACTACAGATATATTTCTGTGTCCATGGATATTGACCAATAACAACAAGTCAATCCTTCACGAATGTTCGTAACACCAGTTGGGTCAAATTACCGTTTTACCCCTGGGTTACATCTTGTGCCTTAAGTACCAGTGCTCCTCTAATGAACAATTTGTTTGTGGTCCTACCAACAAACAAAGTCCCTCTCAGGCCAATGAAAGGGTCGGACCCTTTGTTCAAGTCCTAGAGACATCACTTAAGGGAACATTCCTCTACTTACCCTAGTAGGCGGGAAGGAGTGAATTCCATCTTGCTAAGTCAAGTTCACAGCCGCTCACTCGGTCTTGTCCCCAAGAAGGTAGGCATATTGAGTCGGCGAATGTGGCCACTCTCACCCATACTAGTCAAAGGACAATCCCTCATGAACAGGAGTTCGTGAAACCGCTCGAGATTGAGATCAAGTTGCCTAGGTCATCCTAGTGAAATAGAAACCTAACTAGTCAACGGAGTTACAGCTAGAGATTACTATTTCGTGGTCCGGTCTTATGTAATCTCATTACATAGGATATCCCCACTCACATGTCATCTACATGAACACGTTAGGATCACAGTGTTTGTATCAAATACAAAGTGGGCCACATTCATAGTTTAACCAGGGTAAGGTACCCAAACCTTATCCCCTAACTATAGACCCTTTAGGTTGTATCTCGAACCGAGATCCTTTTTATGTACACTACATTCAGTTAGAGATTCATTTAACAACCTTGGATGTTTAGTTTATTGGATTTAGGGTTTAAATGAAGGCAAACTCGTAGATAACGAACAATAACACTTTATTGAAATAATAACACTTTATTACATTAATTAGAACATAATTACAAACTACGAGTTTTAGGGAACAATAATTCTTTGCCTTTTATTTTGAGTGTTATCATTCTTAAACATCTCATGATTTAAAATTGCTTTCGTTTTGTTCGATTTCAGTACATACAAGCCATTTTTCAATTTAGCAGAACAAATATTGACACCCTCTTTCAAAATGAACGCTTCATTAATCAAAAAAGAAATACAATATCCAAGTTCTATTAAACAAGAGATAGAAATTAAGTTCCTTGTAAGCTTAGGAACTATATACAGATTTTTTAATAAAAGAAATCTATCTCCGAAAAATAGCTTGGCATCTCCCACTGCACGAGCTGAGACGACGTCTCCTGTTCCGACCCTGAGCGTCATCTCACCCTCTTCGAGCTCCTTGAAAGAACTAGTTTCCTGAAATGAAGAGCAAACGTGATTAGTGGCTCCTGAATCAAGTATCCAGGTAAAATCATCATTTCCACTAAACAAGTTTCAAGAACAAGTAAATCTAATTTACCTTTCTTCTCTTTGAGCTCAATAAGGTATTTTGGGCAGTTTCGCTTCCAATGCCCATCCATGTTGCAGTGGAAACATTTTCCTTTATCTGCAACCTTGGCTTTTCCCTTGCCTTTGTCAGCAGCAGGTGCCTTCCCTTTCCCTCCTATTTTTTTCTTTTGGGTCTTCTTAAGCCCAAAAGATGAGCTACAGGACTTAGTCCCAGAGGATGAACCCTCTCGGAACCTTTCTCGGAGCAGGCAAACAGATTTGCCTCTCCATCACCGTCCCTTATTCTTCATAAGAGATGAAAAGTCTCAGTAGTTCATTAAGGAGAGTAGTCAAAGTTATACTCTATCTTGTTCATTACCGCATTGTTGCGGAATTGCAGGAAACTCTTCGGAAGAGATTCCAGAATGAACGATACCTGACTTTGCTCGTCAATGACCGCTCCGTTCATCTCAGCCACATTGAAGTGGACCATCAGATCAAGAACGTGTTCTCTCACCGATGACCCCTCCTTCATACGGGAGTTATAAACGTATTTGAGGGATTCATGCCGAATCTGTCCAAACGGTTGTCCAAACATTTCCTGCAGCGAACTCATGATCTCACGAGTGAGACCATGCCTCGTGCTTTTGGCGAACTTCGTAAACACTAGCCAAAATGTAGACCTTGGCCTTGATCCGGTGGCCGTGACGCTTCTTAACAGATTGAGGAGGCGTTACGGCGGGGACCGAGGACATTCCTCGACAAAGACAAAACCGTAGGTCATCAACAACCAGAATCGTATTTAGGTTGGATTTCCACGTAGTAAAATTCTCACCAGTTAAACGGTCGCTTTTAAGTAAGGTTATTATTGAGGACGACATGCTGAAATCCAAAATAGTTCTAATTAGTTATGCCTTTTAACCCATTGTAAAAACCAATCAAATTTAGCAAAATTATTAAAGAACCTTAGTGTTTAAACTAAACACACTGTTTAAATTAAACATTTTAATTTTGCAACGACACTTCAAGGGTTTAGAACAAAAACCTCCGTCGGGCGGTCAGTCATTCCTCCCTTGAATTAAGACTTTCTCAGCCAATTCCCACTACCAGAACATCTCATGCCCAATGGTCCTTAGCTACCGTTTGTTTGGTCAAGGACTTGTTAACTAGCTTAACTCATCCCGTAAATGTGACCCTACCATTTTCAGATCCAATAAGTCCGAGCCAACAGGCTACTATTAAGAAAGACAACTGTTGGCAAACAACCTAAAAGACCCTATCCATTTCTGGAGTTCGCGGTGTTCCGATCCCTATAGTCAGGCCCTCCGTAGGGTTTGGCTGTTCCAGGACAACCTAGCAGGCGGACTATAGAAATCTCACGGTGCGACCTAATGGAGGAGACCGTAGGATACGTTGACACGCGCGCCCCGCTCCCATTTACTATGGATACTTCCCTCATTCACCTTGGTATTGAACCATGCAAACACATACCGTAGGGGGACGCCCTATTGACGCCACGTAGCCGAGCATGGAACTCACGGTGTGAACTCTTGAGGACGTGAGAGTAAACTCGATGCGAACATCTCGTTTTCTCCCACTGAAGCTCCTAAAATTAGGGTATAGGTTTAACTTAGTAGGATTCTGGCTAAAAGAATCTATCTAAGTCTATGCCTATTATAACTATTATAACTAGGTCTTAAAACCTTATGTCTAGGTGAATAAACATTTTAATTACCTAGAGATAAAACAGAACTAAGGTTAATTCAACTCAGGTTCCGGGTCAGTTCCCAGGTAGGAGGTGTTCCGTTAGCCGTCAGCTTAAGTACCCCCAGCCTTAGACAGATCTTCACCGGTAGAGTTCCCTTATAACCAAAGTCTTAAAGTCCTACTATATTTTAAACTATTTAAAATACTACGTAAGACTAATTTCTAATCCTATTAAAAATTAAAACTTAGGTCTAAATTAATTTAAAACTAATTAAATTTATAACTCAAGTTCCTATGTTTGCATGCATTTCTTTATTATAGGTTATGGTTTCTAAAACCCCTTTAATTTATAACTTTTATAAATTTTAATAATCAACCTATGATAAAGAAACTATATTATAAATTCAACAATTATTATTCAAATTGGAATTATAAAGGGAATTCAACTAATTGAATTATAAAATTACTTAAACAAAATAACATTTATTTTAAACTAAGTAATTTCATGCTCCATGCAATTTATTTTCCATATAATCTAATCATAACAATTATAATTAATTACTCATGAAAAATAAATTAATCATGCATTTAACCATATTCATATAACATTTATATAAAAAAAATGCATGATCATGCTTATCCTAAGGTGCGAATAATCTAAATGACATTCATAAAGACAAATAGCTGTAAAACCGAAATAATTTGGCCCCTAAAGTGCAAAAAATAAAATTACATTAATTTTATTTCATGAAATCGGTCCAAAAACACCCTGAACCGGCCTTGAACCGCTCGAATCGGACCTAAACCAAGAACCAGCCGAACCGGTCTGCAGCTGCTGGAATGCCCCACGGCGTCGATAGGGAGCGCTATCATTGCGACGCCGTTCTTCAGCGTTGCAACGCTGATGAACGGCGTTGCAACGCTGATGCTTCGGCAGCAGCTTTCTTCTTCGAACACAGCAGCTTCGTTCTTCAATTTCTCCTTCGATTCTCAACCGAATTGCATGAAACTGGTCTCGAACGACTCATAATTCAATTACAGACTCAATTATGCACTCTATGCCCCAAAACGCAGGGGCCTTTACATACTAATTGATCAAAATCAAAGTAAACTAAGGCCAAAAATTCCTAAACAAGTTTTACAGCAACCCAAATGCATTTCCCACCTAATCAATGCAATTTTGTTTTAAAACAAAACAAATCAAGCAAATCTCTGATACCAATTGATGGAGATCTGATCTCCTTGAGCAGCGAAAACGTGTTTGGGATCGTTAATGTGCTTGATTGTTTTAATTGAAAAACAAAAACCAGTACATTGATAAATACAGAACAAGCATGGAAATTCTAATCCTATTAGACATGGATAATAACATACATGCAAACATATTAAGTTTAACAATTAAACTAAGAAGGGAGGTGAATAAATTACCTTTGTAGCTTTTTCGCAGCAACTTCTTGCTCCACGATAAACAACAATAAGGAAGAACTTCTTTGTTTTTCTTTGTGTAACAACACCACCACTTGGATCACCTCCTATATCTCTGAGTTCTACTTAGATCCTCCTTGGTGGGAAGGATTCCAACTTTTGGAAGAGTTTTGGGAATGAGAGTGAGAGAGAGAGATTTTTTCCATCTATCAAATGGAAAATGATCAATCTATCCATAGGTTGAGCAACCCCCTTCTCCCTGTTAAACTGTCGATAGGGAGAAGGGGAGGGGTAGTGGGGAACGTGTTTGAATGACACGTTCCCTTTTTATTATAATAATAATAATAATATAATAATAACTAAATCAAATTTAATTATTAATTTAAATCATATTTAAATAATACAAATTAAATATCATATATTTAATTTAGATTAAATCTCATTTAATCATATTACCCCTTTAACCTATAGTTCTAATGTACATCCAGTGCACATTAAATTTTAACCTATAGTTTTCAAACATGAATCACATTCACACTTGAGTTCAATATTTGAACTCTTTCAAATATTTAATTCTCTCACAAAATTTAATATGAATCATATTCACATTAAATTTATAATATATAGTTCCAAAACTATATATTATATTGTATCAATATACATTAAGTTTATTCCCTAATGAATTTGAACATTTCAAATTCAAATGATCTAAGAACCCTTTTCGAGCTAAAAGGTGGACCTAATGGACCTACAGATCAGAAGCTCCAACGATACAAGATTGCTCGGTTAATCTCATTAACCTCCCAATCAACATTCGTTAACTACGGGAACACTCCACTAAAGTCCCACAGCTGCACTCTTCTCACTGCAGATATATTTCTGTCCCTAGCGTTGCAACGCTGTGCCGATAATGCCTATAAATACAACATATTGTTTTCATTACAAGGGGAGCACAATTTGGTAGAGTTTTGCCCTAAATTCGAAATACACCTTGTAAGAAGGGAGAAAAGAGTGATTTTGGGAGCCAAAGCATTCGTGGAGGTTCGAGATCGAAGACGGGAGCTCGGAGACGAAGGACCGGCATCGACACCTAAGTTTATTTCTCTTTCTTTCAATTTGTAATAGCGTTCTAAGACGTTTTCTACTTGTTTAGTTTGTTTTTCATGTGATTTAGAGTAGCTAAACATTGTAGTAGGATTTGATTTATTTGTTATGATTTTATTATAATATATTGAAGCATGTTTTGTTCTTATTTTTGGCTAATCGTTCTGCACTCCTTAATTCGTTGATTCAAGTGGACTCGAGAGATAAAGCTTGGATTAGAGCAAAAATTGTCAAAATCCTTAGTAGTCTGGCACGAGAGTGATCTAGAATTCTTAGGGAAACACTTAAAGAAGTTGTTTAATGTCATGCATGTTGTAGGTTCGTATGGAGAGTATGAATTCTATTGCATGTGTGAGGCTCACTAAGAACCGAGAGGTTTTCTTGAGTAGTTTACTTCTTGTTTATAAATTCATCTCATGAGGTCAATGCATGTGTAGTTAGGTTATTAACTTGTAAAATCACTTCCTTTAATTCTATCAATTCGTGTCTCCACATGTTTGTTTGTTTGGTTGTCTTGTTCGTCAAACACCTATCCATGTTTTGTTGCTTTAGCTAAATTTGAGAATTAGTATCTTAGTACTTAATTAATCTAGAAACCCATTCCCGAGGACGATACTTGGACTCATAAATCACTATACTAAAACTTGACCCGTACACTGCGGTATTGCATTATCATAATTTTACGCAACAAAAGGCCTAGTGTTTTTTAGCATTTTAGAAAGTAAATCGAGTCTATAAATCAGTGTCGTTCGTGGCAAGAGTTGTTGTGAAGAAATCGGAGCGAAATCGAGTAAAAAACGATGAAGAACAGCAAAGGAGTTTGTTGTTCTGTCGACGGCGTTGAGACGCTGTTTTTCGACGTCTCAATGTTGTCCGTGCGGATCCAGGCGCGCTACAGGCACAACGTTGCGACGCTAGGTGCAGCGTTGAGAACGCGATCTTGACGTTGGACATTGCAGCGTTGCAACGCTGGCCACGGCGTTGCAACGCTGCCCCGTAGTGGGTAGTTGCTGCGAAGAGTTCGCGCGTATAGTGGCAACATGAGTGGGTTTTCCATCATGGGGTTATTATATTTTATTTAATTTTATTTATAAAATGTAATTTGTTTTATTAATTTTATTAATTAATATTAATATAAATGTTATATTACTGTTAATGAATTTAATTAATGTCCCTAAGGTGCCAAAATCAGTCTAATTTTGCTATTTAATTTATTGTATGCATAAGATGTATGAAATTTATTTATTCTATGTGCATAATGTATGTCATATAGATTAAAATCCCACCTTAGGTTAAACATTTCATGCATTATTTTTATATTATAAGAGTTATAATATATAATATGCATGATAGGATTATATTATAAGTGTTATAATATAATGCATGTTTTAATTTAATTAATATAAGTGTTATATTTCTTAGATTTAAAGCATGGACATGCATTAATTCATGAGATGAATGTATGTTATATAGTTTATTATTCATGTGATGAATGATCAAGCACTATAATATAGAAATGCATGTAACCTAAGTTAATTATTAGTTTTAAAATGTTTAGAACTTGGATAATTAGACTTAGGTTTTCTAGTTCTAATAAGATTAGAATTAGAAAATTAAATATGACTTATGAATAGAGACTAATTAGTAACTCTGTCTAAGGAAGGTTCTGTCTAAGGTTGGGGTATTTAAGTTGACGCTTTGCGGAACACCCCTACCTGAGAACCGACCTGGGAGTGAATTTGGTCTAGAGCTTCATAGGTTATATTATCGTGAGTGTCGTCAATTAAAAGTTAATTAATTTACTCACATAGACCTAAGTTAATAATGTGATTAAAGACTTAGGTTAATCCAATATAAGAGTTATATTGGTAAACTTAGGTAAATATTAGCCGATTTATCTAGGTCAATCTCGATTAATTTTAAATGTTGAGTAGGAGGAAATAAAGTGTATAAGATACATTTAATTTTCTGACCACAAATCTCCGTTAAGTTCACATCGTGAGATCCATACTCGGTCTCGTGGCGCAAATGGGAGCGTCCCCTTCGGATGGTATTTGTATGGGTTAATATCAACGTGAATGGAGAGAGTACTTACAGTGAGTGGGAGCGAGATCTGTGAAAACGGGACCTACAGTCTCTTTTATCGATTCACACCGTGAGACGCCTATGATCCGCCTGCTAGTTTGGCCTGGACTAGACAATTCCTTCGGAGGGCCTTGATCATAGGAGTCGGAACACCGTGAATTCCCGAAAGGGATACAATTTCCTTGTTGGTTTTCCTTCGTGGTTCACACTTCGGTGACTATTGTTTGGACGGATACTTAGAAATTTAAAAATAGAGGGCGACACTCACAGGATTCATTAAGAGTTAATGGATTCAGACCGAATAATAGTAACTGGATGCCTAATGGAATAAGAGTTATTCTGGTATTAGGGTTTGGTCGAGAAAGTCTCGTCCTAGAGTTGGAGTGTTTCTGTTCACCCTTCAGTGGTGGTCATTCAAAACCTTTGGGGTATCATTGCAAATTTAAATGACCTAGGGATCATAGGATAGAATTTATCTAAAACATGATTGGATTTTCAAAGTTTTTTGCGAGACTAATACAAAGTTTTACTTATTTTCAGCAAAAATGTCTGGCTCAATCGTTGCCCTATTAGCTTCAGATAAACTCGTGGGAGATTATTACCAAATGTGGAAAAATAATATCAACACAATACTCGTAACTGACGACCTGAAGTTCGTGTTCACTAAGGAGTGTCCTCAGGTGTCGGGCTCGACCGCATCGCGAAGTGTTTGTGATGCGTACGATTGATGGATCAGGGTCAATGAAAAGGCCAAGGTCTATATCATTGCCAACTTATCTGAAGTATTGACAAAGAAGCATGAGGTGATGATCACTGCCAAGGAGATCATGGAATCTCTGCAGGAATTGTTTTGACAACAGTCCTTTCAGGTCCGGCACGATTCCCTCAAACACGTCTTCAATGCACATATGAAAGAAAGGACGCCTGTCCGTGAACATGTTATGGACATGATGACCCACTTTAATTTTGCAAAGATGAACGGGGCTTCGATCGACGAGTCGAGCTAGGTCAGCTTTATCTTGGAGACTCTTCCGAAGAGTTTTCTTCAGTTTCGTAGCAATGTTGTTATGAACAAAATTAGTTACACTCTGACAACCCTTCTTAACGAACTACAGAACTTCCAGTCCTTGATAAGGATCAGGACACCGGAAGTTGAGGCAAACGTTCCTTTCAAGTCCTTTCACAGGAGTTCGACCTCTAGGACAAAATCTGTAGGTTCTTCAAGCCCGAAAGGGAAGAAGAAGAAGTTGAAGAAGGGCAAAGTTGATCGTGTTGCCACCCAATAGGGCAAGAAGGTCAAAGAAGTTGTAGAGAAAGGAAAATGTTTCCGGGGACGGACATTGGAAGAGAAACTGTCCCAAGTTCCTTGCCGACAGGAGGAAATAAGGTAAATGTGATTTACTTGTAACTGAAACCTGTTTAGTGGAAAGTAAGGACTCTGCCTGGATACTGGATTCAGGCGTCACTAACCATGTTTGTTCTTCTTTCTAGGGAATTAGTTCCTGGCAGCAGCTGCGAGAGAGTGAGATAACGCTACGGGTTGGATCTGGAAAGGTTATCTCTGCTGCAGCAATCGGCAGGGTGAAGCTGTTTTCTGGCAGCAACTACATTTTATTAGATAATTTGTATATAGTTTCAGGGTTTACTAGAAACCTAGTTTCTATTTTCTGCCTGTTAGAACATTGTATTTTTGTTTCATTTACTGGTAATAAAGCGTTCATTTCTCAAAATGGAAACTTGATTTTTTCTGCTTCACTTGAGAATAACTTGTACGTTTTGAAACCTAATTCGGTCAAAAGTGTTTTTAATACATAATTATTTAAAACGGCAGAAACGCGAACTAAGAGAGTAAAGATTTCTTCTAAACAAAATGTCCATCTTTGGCATCTAAGGTTAGACCACATTAATCTCAATAGGATTGAGAGACTAGTGAAGAGTGGACTTCTAAGCGAGTTAGAAGAAAACTCTTTACCAGTTTGTGAGTCATGCCTTGAAGGCAAAATGACCAAACGTCCTTTTAGTGGAAAAGGATATAGAGCCAAAGAGTCCCTTGAGCTTATACATTCTGACCTCTATGGTCTGATGAGTGTTAAAGCACGAGGTGGTTACGAATAATTACCTAATGCATATTCAAGGTATGAGTATATTTACCTAATGCATAGGAAGTCTGAAACTCTTGAAAAGTTCAAGGAGTACAAGACTGAGGTTGAGAACCTGTTAGGTAAAACTATAAAAACACTTCGATCGGATCGAGGTGGAGAGTATATGGACACTGAATTGTAGGACTATATGATAGAATATGAAATTACATCCCAACTCTCAGCACCTGGTATGCCACAGCAGAATGGTGTATCGGAAAGGAGAAACAGAACCCTGTTGGACACGGTTCGGTCGATGATGAGCTATGCTCGTCTCCCTGATTCTTTTTGGGGTTACGCAGTGGAGACTGCAGTTTATATTTTGAACAACGTCCCGTCGAAAAGTGTTTGTAAAATACCTTTCGAACTCTGGAATGGTCGTAAAGGCAGTTTACATCATTTCAGAATTTGGGGATGCCCGACCCATGAGTTGGTGTCAAACCCGAAAAAGTTGGAACCCCGTTCAAAATTGTGCCTCTTTGTAGGTTACCGAAAAGAGACTAGGGGTGGTCTGTTTTACGATCCTAAGGAAAATAGGGTGCTTGTGTCGACAAACGCCACTTTCCTTGAAGAATACCACATCAAGGATCACTTACCAAGGAGTAAGATTGTGTTAAACGAAATGGACAGTATATCAGCAAGAGTTGCTGATAGGGCTAGTACGTCAACAAGTGTTGTTGATCCTAGCTCGTCTGGTCAAGTCCGTTCTCAAGAGTTGAGAATGCCTCGACGTAGTGGGAGGGATGTGAGACAACCTGAACGTTACAAGGTTTTGGCTGAAACTCAAGTCGTCACCCCTGATGATGACTGCGAGGATCCATTGAACTATGATCAGGCAATGGCAGACGTTGACAAAGACGAATAGATTAAAGCTATGGACCAGGAAATGGAGTCGATGTGCTTCAATTCTGTCTGGGAGCTTGTGGATCAACCAGATGGGGTCAAACCTATGGGTTGCAAATGGATCTACAAACGTAAACGTGGCATAGATGGCAAGGTACAGACCTTCAAAGCACGACTAGTGGCAAAGGGTTTTACCCAGGTTGAAGAGGTTGACTATGAGGAAACTTTTTCTCCTGTTGCCATGGTAAAGTCGATCATGATCCTTCTAGCCATTTCCGCATATTATGACTATGAGATATGGCAGATGGATGTCAAGACAACCTTTCTAAATGGCAATCTTGATGAAACCATCTACATGGGCCAGCCCAAAGGGTTCATTGCCCAAGGCCAAGAGCAAAAGGTTTGTCGGCTTCATAGATCTCTTTATGGACTGAAACAAGCGTCGAGGTCTTGGAATTTAAGGTTTGATGAGGCGATCAAATCTTATGGCTTTGATCAGAATGTTGACAAGCCTTGTGTCTACAAAAAAATCGTCAACAACACTGTCGCAATTCTGATATTATATGTGGATGATATCCTTCTCATTGGGAATGAGGTAGGATTTCTTACTGACATTAAGAAATGGTTGGCTTCATAATTCCAAATGAAAGATTTGGGAGAGGCTCAGTATGTTCTAGGTATCCAGATAGTCCGGAACCGAAAGAACAGAACGCTACCCATGTCTCAGACGTCTTATATTGACAAGATGTTGTCTAGATATAAGATGCAGAACTCCAAGAAGGATTTGTTGTCTTTCAGGCATGGGGTTCACCTGTCTAAGGATCAATGTCCTAAGACACCTCAAGAAGTTGAGGATATGAGACGAATTCTCTATGTTTCAGCTGTTGGGAGCCTCATGTATGCCATGTTGTGTACTAGGCCCGACATCTGTTATGCTGTTGGGATTGTCAGTAGATATCAATCCAATTCAGGATTAGATCACTGGATAGCCGTAAAGGCAATCCTCAAGTATTTTAGGAGAACGAGGAACTACAACCTTGTGTATGGGAGTGAGGATTTGATCCTTACGGGATACACAGACTTTGGCTTTCAGACCGATAAGGATTCTAGGAAATCCACTTCGGGATCAACCTTCATTCTGAATGGAGGAGTTGTAGTATGGCGAAACATCAAGCAGGGATGCATCGTTGATTCCACGATGGAGGTCGAGTATGTTAAGGCTTGTGAAGCTGCAAAGGAAGCTGTTTGGCTTAGGAAGTTCATGATCGATTTGGAAGTTGCTCCAAATATGAACTTGCCAATTACCCTGTTTTGTGACAACAGTGATGCAGTAGCCAACTCGAGAGAAGCTCGGTGTCATAAGAGGGGCAAGCACATTGAGCGGAAGTATCATATGATACGGAAAATTGTGCACCGTGGAGACGTGACAGTCACGCAGATAGCGTCGGAGCACAACGTTGCTGATCCATTTACAAAGGCCCTCACGGCTAAGGTGTTTGAGGGTCACCTAGAGAGTCTAGGTCTTCGAGTGCTTCCTGACTAGCGCAAGTGGGAGTATTGTAAACGGTATTCAATGCCCTAATCTATTGTAATTTTATTGTATATTTGAGAAATGTATTTTGTACTCCACTAGCTTAGTCCAATTGGGAGTTTGTTGGGATGTATGTCCTAATCTCATACATGTTTGTAATATTACTTATTGAAATAAATAAGAGTTATTTTTTTTTCATCACTTTGTGTCTCGCATATTTACAAACTTTGTCCAATAAACTAAGCTCCAGGGTCATTGAATTATGAGAGAACTAGAACTTGAACGGTGTAGTGGACACACAGGGAGGATCACGTTCGAGTTAAATGACCCGAACGGTCTACAGTATTCGGATAGAGTTGGAGACCTAATCCTGGATACGTTGTGGATGCGACCTGCTTTGTATTAGATACAAACGAGGTGATCCAACTCGTTCATGTGGTTGACATGCGAGTGGGGGCATCCTGTGCAATGAGATTAGACCGGACCGTGAATTATTAGACCTACTAATGTAACACCGTTAACAGTATAGGACTAATAACTTCGTAGATGACCAATAGTGACTCGACCTTAATCCTGAGCGTGTTACGGACTCTCGCCCATGCGAGGCTCGCATCCTTTGACTAGTACGGGTGAGGGTGGTCACAGTTACTCACCCAATATGCCTATCTTCTCAGGGACAGGACCACGTGGGGAGCTGAGAACTTGACTGCGCGAGATGAAATTCACTCGTTCCCGACTTAAGAAAACTAGAGCGGTTGTTTCCTTAAGTGTTGTCTCCAAGGCTTGGACAACGGGTGCCCACCCTCTCACTGGCCCGAGAGGGGTGTTGTTTATGGTTGGACCATACAACGTTGTTGTTCATTAAAGGAGTAGTGGGGACTTAAGGAGCAAGAGGTAGACACAAGGGTAAAACGGTACTCTGACTCATCAGTGTCTACGAACAACCTGTGAAGGGTCGACTCACGGGCATTGGTTATATCAATGGACACAACTTGTCCTACAGTGATGGGAGTGTTGGGGTTTGTTCCCTAAAACTCGTAGTTTGTAATTATGTTCTAATTAATGTAATAAAGTGTTATTATTTCAATAAATAGTTATTGTTCGTTATCTACGAGTTTGCCTTTATTTAAACCCTAAATCCAATAAACTAAACATCCAATGTTGTCAAATGAATCTTTAACTGAATGTAGAATACATATAAAGGATCTCGGTTCGAGATACAGCCTAAAGGGTCTATCGTTAGGGGATAAGGTTTGGGTACCTTACCCTAGTAAAACTATGGATGTGGCCCACTTTGTATTTGATACAAACACTGTGATCCTAACGTGTTCGTGTAGATGACATGTGAGTGGGGATATCCTATGTAATGAGATTACATAAGACCGGACCACGAAATAGTAACCTCTAGCTGTAACTCCGTTGACTAGTTAGGTTTCTATTTCACTAGGATGACCTAGGCAACTTGATCTCAATCCTGAACAGGTTACGAACTCCTGTTCGCGAGCGATTGTCCTTTGACTAGTATGGGTGAGAGTGGTCAGATTCACCGACTCGATATGCCTACCTTCTTGGGGACAAGACCGAGTGAGCGGCTAGGAACTTAACTTAGCAAGATGGAATTCACTCATTCCCGCCTACTAGGGTAAGTAGAGGAATGTTCCCTTAAGTGGTGTCTCTGGGACTTGAACAAAGGGCTCGACCCTCTCATTAGCCCGAGAGGGACTCTGTTTGTTGGTAGGACCACAAACAAATTGTTCATTAGAGGAGCACTAGTACTTAAGGCACAAGATGTAACCCAGGGGTAAAATGGTAATTTGACCCAGCTGGTGTTACAAACATTCGTGAAGGATTGACTTGTTGTTATTGGTCAATATCCGTGGACACAGAAATATATCTGCAGTGAGAAGAGTGCAGCTGCGGGACTTTAGTGGAGTGTTCCCGCAGTTAACGAATGTTGATTGGGAGGTTAATGAGATTAACCGAGCAATCTCGTATCGTTGGAGCTTCTGATATGTAGGTCCATTAGGTTCACCTTCAAGCTCGTAAAGAGTTCTTAGATCATTTGAATTTGAAATGTTCAAATTCATAAGGGAATAAACTTAATGTATATTGATACGATATAATATATAGTTTTGGAACTATATATTATAAATTTAATGTGGATATGATTCATATTAAAATTACATGAGAGAATTAAATATTTGAAAGAGTTCAAATATTAAATTCAAATGTGAATGTGATTCATATTTGAAAACTATAGGTTAAAACCTAATGTGCATGAGATGTACATTAAACTATAGTATAAAGGGTAAAATGATTAAATGTGATTTAATCATTCAATTAATACTATATTTGAATTAAATATGATTTAATTTAATGAAATTAATTAATTAGTTAATTAATTTATATATTATTAATTGGGAACGTGTCAGGAGGACACGTTCCCACTTCTCTCTAACTCCCCCTCGATAGGGAGTGGGGAGTTTCCCAGTGAACTCCTTCTCCTGGTGAGAAGGACAGATTCATGAGGTGGAATCAATCGATCAAATTGATTTGACAGAAGCAAGAATTCTCTCTCTCTCTCACTCACTCTCTAGAATTCCCAAAATTCTCCAACTGTTGGAATCCTTCCCACGAAGAACTTGATCTAAGTTGAATCTCAGAGGATAGAGGGTTCTCCTGTTGGTGGTGTTCTGTTGGAGAAAAATAGAGAACTTTTGGAAGCTCCTGAGTTGTTGTACGATTTGAAACAAGGAGTTCTTGTGTGGAAATTCTACAATGGTATTCTTCTTCTTTTAGTTTAATTGTTAAACTTATTTATGTTTGTATGCATTAATCCATGTCTAATAGGATTAGAATTTACATGCTTGTTCTGTTTTTCAATGTATGGGTTTTTGCCTTTTCAAGCAAAACAATCTTGCATATTACCATTCCAAATTCATTTCCGCTGCTCAAGGGGATTCGATCTCCATCACGGAGTGCAGCTACGGGCTTTAGTGGAGTGTTACCGTAGCTAATGAATGTTGAATAATCGGGTCAAAGAGTTTGACAGGTTAGTCTCGGATCATTGGAGCTCATCATCTGTAGGTTCATTAGGTCCCTCGGTTGGCTCAAACTGGATAGATAGAGGGTTTACAGTTTAGTGTGGACTTGAAGTGTTCAAATTCATTAAAAGGGTATTTATGTCATTTATATGAGATATGATTGACATATTATATAGTTTAATGTGAATGAGATTCATAATAAACTATAGGTTAGCCTAATTGATTAATTATTGTTAATTTAGAGAAATTGGATTGAGAGAAATTAAATTGAATGTGATTCAATTTAAAATCCACAACTATACAAATGTGATTTGTGTTATAAGGTATGAGATATCTTATTATATGTGGTTATGCAAATATGATTTGCATAACCTAAGGTTGTGGTAAAATGGTAAATAGGTGGAGATTTCAACTCCACCTATCACCATTATAAAAGCACCTTTGCAAGAAGGATTGTTTAAACCATTTGTCATTTTTTTGGATTTCCATCCAAGAGCAAATCTCTCATTCTCTCAACTTCTCTCTACCCTAAACCAAAGGGAGTCCCACCACTCTACTTCTAACGACCGAGAAGATCAATTGGAGGTGTCCAATTCGTTCATTGTTCGAGAGATCGTGATCGTAGAGATCGAGAACATGAAGAGTTCGTGACCGGAGAAGCAATTCTTGAAGAAGCGTTCTTCAACAAGTAAACTTTCCTTACTGTTTTTCCTTCAATTACAACATGTTTAGCCTAGGATCTATGAGATAGGTTCGATTTTAAGAAAACGTTTTTCATAATGAACCCCACGACATTCCAAGCCGTTTCCGCTGCGGGAGTTTTATTCCCTTCAGAGCTGTAAAAGATTTTACCTTACCGGCTTGGTCTTGTTTCCTCTTGTAGATCCACTTGCAACCAATAGGTCTTTTACCATCTGGTTGGTCTACAAATTTCCAGACTAAATTGAAGGTTATTGATTTCATTTTAAGGTCCATGGCTTTAATCCATTGGTCCCTATCTATGTCATTCATTGCCTGTTTATAGGTCAATGAATCCTCAGTGCCATCATCAGGTATAACGACCTGGGTTTTAGTCAAACCCATGTAATAGTCAAGTTGTGTCTAACATCCCTCCCACTACGCCGAGGCATTCTCAACTCTCGAGAAGGACCAACTTGATCAACAATTCTTGATGATTTATTCATACATCGCGATAGCGTCGAGACGCTATATGCCCGTGTGCGCCTTCGTCGTCGTTGTATCGTTGAGACGCTATGGATAGTGGCTTGACATTGTCTGTTGCGTGACTTCGTAACCATGCAAACTACAAGTGTATAGTGTCAAGTTTTAATATAGTGATTTGAGTTTCGAGTACCGTCCACAAGAATGGGTTTCTAGATTAATTGATTATTGAAAATACTAGCCTCCAATTTTATCTAGAGATAATGAAAATCAATGGTGATGCAGTAAATAAAATATAAAAATTGGGAGAGCGTTGATGAGATAAAAGTTAGGGAATTGCTTTCACCTAATGGAATTATTACATTAGATGTTTGATCTAATATTTATTTTGCATTGTTATAAGCAAGAATAATAAAATATCAACAAACTTTTATTGGGGTTTATGCCCTAAACAAGTGTAGTTTTGTAATAATGATATTTCAAATAAATAAAAAGTTATTTATTATATTCTCGCACATAAACCTAAATCCAATAAACTAAGTTCCAAGGTTATAATGATCGATCTTAAACAATTATGTAGTTGACACAAGTTGGATAAAGTTGTTCAAGTATAACCTGAATGGGTTATGGTATATGCATAAGGTTGGGAACCTTATACTGGTAACACCATGGATGCGACCCGCTTTGTATTTAGTACAAACGAGGTAATCCAACTCGTTCATGTGGTAGACATGCGAGTGGTGAAGGGAATGAAAGTCCCGTGCAGCGGAAGACGATTGAATCGTTGATGTATCAATTATGCAAACCGTCTTTGTTAAAATTGATCTAATACATAGATCTAGGCTAAACATGCTTCTAAGAAGAAGAAAGACAGTAAAAAATGAATTTACTTACTTGTTGAAGACTTTCTTCAAGATTTCTTCTACAAATCCACGAACTCTTCGTGCTCCTCATACACAACGAACACCTCCAACAGTTATGAATCGAACACCACCAAAAAGCCTTCTCGGTTTGTTCTCTTTGGAGAAAAGAGGCTTGTGGGAACCTTTTTGGTTTTGGAGAGGGAGGAGAATTTGAGAGAGAATAGAGAGAGTTTCTCTTTTCCTTTTTGTGTAAAACTAAAAAATGAGAGAATCTAGTTAAGTTCTTCTAGTAAGAAGGGTTTATATAGTGGGATTAGTGGAGTTGAAATGTCCACATTATTACCACTTTAATATTAACCATAGGTTATGCAAATCTCATTTGCATAACCACATAATATAAGATATCTCATATCTCATATTACAAATCTCATTTGCAATAATTGTGGATTTATTAAATTGAATCACATCCAATTTAATTTCTCTCAATCAAATTCTCCAATTAGCCCTAATTCAACAATTAGGCTAACCTATAGTTTATTATGAATCTCATTCACATTAAACTATATATTATATCATTCATATCTCATATAAATGACATAAATGCCCTATAGGTGAAATTGAACATTTCAATTTCATACCAAAACTTTATCCTTTCTTAAATCCAGATGGAGCCAACCGAGGGACCTAATGGACCTACAGTGACGGGCTCCAATGATCCGAGATTAACCTGCCAAACTCTTTGACCCGGTTAACCAACATTCATTAGCTACGGTAACACTCCACTATAGCCCGTAGCTGCACTCCCGTCGGTCTGAGAATATTACGTGTCCACTGATATAACCAATGCCCATGAGTCGACCCTTCACAGGTTATTCGTAGACACGGCTGGGTCAAATTACCGTTTTACCCCTGTGTCTACCTCTTGTTCCTTAAGCCCCCACTGCTCCTCTAATGAACAACATATTGTGATGATCCAACCATACACAACACTCTTCTCGGGCCAGTGAGAAGGTGGGCGCCCGTTGTCCAAGCCACGGAGACAAAGACTTAAGGGAACAACCCCTCTAGTTTCCCTAAAGGCGGGAACGAGTGAATTCCATCTCGCGTAGTTAAGTTCCCAGCTCCCTACTTGGTTCTGTCCCTGAGAAGATAGGCATATTGGGCGAGTAACTATGACCACCCTCACCCGTACTAGTCAAAGAAACGATTCTCGCAGACAGGAGTTCGTAACACGCTCGGGATCTGTGTCGGGTCACTAATGGTCATCTCACGGTTATTAGTCTCATCTGCATTAGCGGTGTTACATCGTGAGAGGTCTAATAAATCACGGTCGATCTTGTACAATCTCATTGCACAGGATGCCCCCACTCGCATGTCAACTACATGAACGAGTCAGATCACCTCGTTTGTATCTAATACAAAGCGGGCCGCATCCACAGTGTATCCAGGATTAGGTCTCCAACCCTATCCATATACTGTAGACCATTCGGGTCATTAACTCGAACGTGATCTTTCCTGTGTGTCCACTACACACCGTTCAAGTTCTAGTTCTCTCATGTATACAATGATCCTGGAGCTTAGTTTATTGGAAAAGTTTATAAATATTGCGAGACACAAAGTGATGAAATAAATAACACTTATTAATTTCAAACAATATATTACAAACACAAGATTAGGACAAAAATCCCAACAAGTGGGGCATCCTGTATAATGAGATTATACAAGACCGGACTGTAAATTATTAACCTACTAGTGTAACACCGTTAACAAGATAGGTCTAATAATTCATAGATGATCATTAGTGACTTGACTTGAATCCTGAGCAAATTACAGACTCTTGCTTATGGGATTTGTCCTTAGACTAGTATGAGTGAGAGTGACCTGTTGCGACTCAATGAGCCTACCTTCTCAGGGACATAACCTTGTAGGTAGCTGGGAACTTAACTCTGCAAGATGAAATTCACTCATTCCTTAATTAGGGAATCAAATAGGTTGTTCTCTTAAGAACTGAATCCAGGTCTTGAACAACGGGGCCCCACCTTCTTACTGGATAAGAAGGATTAAGTTTATGGTAGGACCATAGACTGGTTGTTCATTAGAGGATCAGTGGTGCTTAAGGAACAAGATGTAATCACTGGGTTAAAACGGTAATTTGACCCAACTGTGATTACGAACAACCTGTGAAGGGTCAACTCACGGGTATTGCGGTCAACTCAAAGATATTGATTATATCAATGGATATAACACAGTCTACAGTGAGGAGAGTGTAACTACGAGTCTATAGTGGAGTGACTCGTAGTTAATGAATGTTGGTTAATTAGATCAAATAGTTTGATCGGTTAATCTCGTATCATTGGAGCTCATGATATGTAGGTCCATTAGGTCCCTCTGTTGGCTCAACATGGAAATATTGAGGGTTTATAGTTTGGAGTGAAATTGAAGTATTCAATTTCATATATAAGGAGATATATCAATTATATATGATATAATTGATATAATATATAGTTTAATCTATATACAAAATGAGAAATGCATTATAAGAGCACTATAGGGGTATGATGGTCATTTCTACCTTATTTCCCTATAAATATGTGCATGAGATGCACATTTGATAAGCAATCCAAGGCATTTGTAAGAAATCCTAAGTGCTCCTTTTGTAAGTGTTGTTGGAAAAATTCCAAAACACTCATCTTTCTCAAAATCCCTCCTAACTCCAAAAGAGGTTTCCCACCACCTTCCCTCTCCTAGAGATACAACGGAGAAGATCTAGCAGTCGTGTCAAAACTAGTTTGTAGCTTGTAGAGAACGCAAGATCGTTGAGATCGTGAGGTTGAGAGGAGTAAAGGAGCACGTGTTGTTTTAAGTCTACAAAGGTAATATACTTGTTGTCCAATTCTCTAGTTTATATGCTTAATCTGTTTTATATATGTTTTTGATTTGATCTACGTAACATATTACAAGAACACGCGATTCAAATCGCTTCCGCTGCGGGATTCGATCCCATCAATTTTTTCAAGCCTTATTGACTTCATCGAATGCTATAAACTTAACATGTCAGTCTAGATTTTAATATCAATCAAGAACCCTACATACATTCTTTTTAAGCTACCTAGAGAATTCTTCATTGTCTTTAAAAAAAAAAATTAAGCCTTAGTGTACATTAAAAAAAAAGAATAAAAAATACCAAGTTGTTTTCTTGTCTTTTTTTGTAAAACTTTCACAAAGTTCAAAGGTTTTAAGAGTATATTTGCATCCTATTATGCAAAAAAAAAAAAAAAAAATTGTTTAGTAGCATTTTTTAGTTTTGTTTTAACCTTTTAAAAATTAAATAGATTGTTGGATTGTTGGAGTGGTCAAGTTGATGAGGTGGTTAGATTGTCGAAGTGGTTGTTGGAGTTGTCGTTGTCGGTGGTCATTGGGTGGTCACCGAAGTTATTGTCGAAAGGTCGTCAGAAATGAAAAACCAAGTGGTCGATTGAGGCAATCTTCAGTGGTGGTGAGTCATGGATATGGTCGTCGGAGTTGTCATTGTTTGTAGTCGTCGGTGTTGTCATTGGAGTTGTTGTTAAAGTGGTGGTCGAAAATGAAAACGACAAATGGAAGACTGAATTGAAAACCAAGTGGTCAAAGAGGCAGCCATCGGTGGTGGGCGAGTCTTTGGTTGTGGTTGTTAGAGTTGTTGTTGTCGGTTGTTGATGGAGTTACCATCGGAGTTGTTGTCGAAGTGATCACCAAAAATGGAAAACTACAAATTGAAGAAGAAATAGAAAATCAAGTATTCGCCAGAGGTAGTCATCAACATTGGTCGAGTCATTGTTGTGGTCGTGGGAGTTGTCATTGTCGGTGGTTGTCAGTTGGTCACTGGAGTTGTTGTCGAAGTGGTCACAAGAAATGAAAAATCAAGTGGTCGCCGGAGGCAATCCCAAGCGGTGGTCGAGTCGCTGGTGTGGTCTCATCTCCCTGACTCGTTTTGGGATTACGCAGTGGAGACTATGGTATACATTTTGAACAATGTTCCATCGAAGAGTGTTTCTGAAACACCTTTTGAACTCTTGAATGGTTGTAAAGGTAGTTTACATCATTTTAGGATTTGGGGATGCCCGACCCATGTGTTGGTGACAAACCCGAAGAAGTTGGAACCTCGTTCGAAGTTGTGCCTTTTTGTAGATTACCCAAAAGAAACGAGAGGTGGTCTATTTTACGATCTTAAGGAAAATAGGGTGTTTGTGTCGACAAACGCCACATTCCTTGAGCAAGATCACATCAAGGACCACAAACCAAGGAGTAAAATTGTGTGGAGTGAAATGAACACTTCATCAGTAAGAGTTGTTGATGGTGCTAGTACATCAACAAGTGTTGTTGATCCTAACTCGTCTAGTTAAGTACGCTCTTCTCAAGGGTTGAGAATGCCTCGACGTAGTGGGAGGATTGTTAGACAACCCGAACGTTATATGGGTTTGGTTGAAACCCAAGTCGTCATACCTGATGATGACCGTGAGGATTCATTGACCTATGATCAGGCAATGGATGATGTTGATAAAGATGAATGGATTAAAGCCATGGACCAAGAAATGGAGTCTATGTACTTAAATTCTATTTAGGAGTTTGTGAACCAACCAGATGAGGTAAAACTTATTGCTTTCAAGTGGATCTACAAGCGTAAACATGGTGTAGATGGGAAGGTGTAGACCTTCAAAGCTAAACTAGTGACAAAGGGTTTACCCAGCGAGAAGGGGTTGATTATGAGGAAATTTTTTCTCATGTTGTCATGATAAAATCTATTAGAATTCTTCTTACTATTATCGCATATTATGACTATGAGGTATGGCAAATGGATGTCAAGACGACCTTTCTGAACGAAAAACTTGACGAGAACATCTACATGGACCAACACAAAGGGTTCATTGTTCAAGGCCAAAAGCAAAAAGTTTGCAGGTTTCAAAGGTTTATCTATGGACTGAGACAAGCCTCAAGGTCTTGGAATATAAGGTTTGATGAGACTATCAAATCTTATGGGTTTAATCAAAACGTTGATGACCCTTGTGTCTACAAGAAAATCATCAACAACACTGTCACATTTCTAATATTGTATGTGGATGATATCCTACTCATTGGGAATGATGTAGGCTTCCTTACTGACGTTAAAGAATGGCTAGCTACACAATTCCAAATGAAGGATTTGGGAGAAGCGCAATATGTTCTAGGTAACCAGATTGTTTGGAACCGGAAGAACAAAATAATAACCTTGTCTCAGGCGTCTTATATCGACAAGATGTTGGCACGGTATAAGATGCATAACTCCAAGAAAGGTTTGCTGCCTTTCAAGCATGAGGTTCACCTGTCTAAGGAACAGTGTCCTAAGACACCTCAAGAAGTTGAGGATATGAGACGGATCCTTTATGCTTCAGCTCTAGGTCCGACATCTGCTATGTAGTTGGGATTATCAGTAGGTATCAATCCAACCCAGGATTAGTTCACTGGACAACTGTAAAGGCAATCCTCAAGTATCTTAGGAGAATGAGGGACTACATCTTGTGTATGAGAGTAGGGATTTGATCCTTACGGGATTCACAGACTCTGACTTTTAGACTGATAAGGATTCTAAGAAATCCACATCGGGGTCGATGTTCACTCTTAATGGAGGGGTTGTAGTTTGGTGAAGCATCAAGTAGGGATGCATCGCAGATTCCACGATGGAGGTCGAGTATGCAGCAGCTTGTGAAGCAGCTAAGAAGGTTGTTTGGCTTAGGAAGTTCATGATGGATTTGGAAGTTGTTCCAAATATGAACTTTTCAGTCACCCTATACTGTGATAACAGTGGTGCAGTAGCCAACTCGAGAAAACTTCACAGTCATAAGAGGGGCAACACATTGAACGGAAGTATCACATGATACGGGAGATTGTGCATCGCGGAGACGTGACCGTCACGAAGATAGCTTCAGAGCACAATGTTGCTGAGTCGTTTACAAAGGCTCTCACGGCTAAGGTGTTTGAGGGTCACCTAGAGAGTCTAGGTCTACGAGTGATTCCTAACTAGGGCAAGTGGGAGTATTGTAAAAGGGGCATTCAATGCCCTAGTTTATTGTATTATTTGCATTTGAGAAATGTATATTATACTCCATTAACTTTAGTTCAAGTGGGAGTTTGTTGGGGTGTATGCTCTAAACTCGTGTCGTTTGTAAAAGTTGTTGTTTTGATAAATAAAAGTTATTTATTCATTAAACCTTTTATCTCACATTTTAAACTTAATCCAATAAACCAAGCTCCATGATCATACTTATATATGAAATCTTGAACGGTGTGTAGTGGACACACAGTAGGATCACGTTCAAGTTGAAAGAGTCTAAATTAAGAAAGCGGAAGCAATTTTGGATCTTGAACACTCTAAGTTGATCAATTTTGCAAAATAAAATGCATGCTCAAAACTGGAAAAACTAGGAGTTAAGAAACTCTTGAAGATCAAATTCTCTTCACCCGGTGGACGATTTACAACACGAACACTTCATGGACCACCGCTAGTAACTTCCCTACTATCCTCAGGCCTTGAAACGGATTGTGGGATACTAGGTTGAGAGAATTTGGAAGAAAAGACCTCAAAGGTTACAAATTGAGAACATAAACGTTTTCTGCAAAATTCTCTCAAAACACCTGAAACACCATCAAATAAAGCTTCATTTGAGTGACAACTCAAGTGTGATGAGAATGGTTTGAGATGGAGGTGGCCAAATTTGGTGAATTTGAAGATGAGAAGGATTGGGCAAGTTGCATGAAAATCCATTCATTTTCCTTTTTAATTTTAATTCAAAAATCAATATTAAATTGATTTTTAATTAAAATTCATTCAATTAATTAAATAATTCAAAATTTAATTTAATTAATTAATTTTTTATTTAATTTAATATCAAATATTAAATTAAATAAATTGTCCAATCCCGATCGATTTTTCGAACATGAATCTTTATTCATGCTATTAATCGATCCAATATTTAAATCATATTTAAATATGTACACCTCTTTTAAACATAGTTTAATTCATAATTAAGATATGACTCGTTAAATATATCACATATAATTAACGATTTCTCCCAAATCGAATTTGAACAATTCAAATTCTTTTCTCTCAAAATGTTACAAGGCTTAGTCCGAGCTAGTAAGGAGGACCTAATGGACCTACAGATCATGAGCTCCAACGATACGAGATTAACCGACCAAACTCTTTAGTCTAGCTAATCAACATTCGTTAACCATCGAGACACTCCACTAAAGTCCAGTGGTTGCACTCTTCTCACTGTAGATATATTTCTGTCCACTCGATATAACTATGATTAATAAGTCGATCATTCACAGATTGTTCGTAATTACAGCTGGTTAAAATTACCATTTTACCCCTGCAATTACCTCTTGTTTCTTAAGTCCCACTGATCCTCTAATGAACAATTGGTTTGTGGTCCAACCAGTAAACTGAATCCATCTCGGGCCAATGAGAGGGGTGGGTCCTTTGCTCAAGACCTGAGTCAGCACTTAAGGGAACAACCTTTCTACTAATCCCTAAAGCGGGTAGGAGAGAATTCTATCTTGCAGAACTATGTTCCCAACTATCTATCCGGTCTTATCCCTAAAATGGGAGGCTTATTGAGTCGGCAATCTAGGGTCACTCTCACCCATGCAAATCTAAGGATAATCCGAATAAACAGGAGTTCATAGCACGCTCAGGATTAAGATCGAGTTACCTAGGTCATCGTATGAATATAGTCAGTTAAGACAGTAAACGGAGTTATAAAGTCTAAGTGACTATTTCACAGTCCAGTCTTATGCAAACTCATTGCATAGAACGCCCCCACTCACATGTCTCCACATGAACGATTTAGGATCATATCGTTTGTACTTTACAAAGTGGGTCGCATCCATAGTGTTCCCAAGATAAGGTACCCAATCCTATCCTTATACTATAGATCGTTTTGGCTATAACTTGAACTTGATCCACTTTTATGTCACACATAAAGTTCAAGTATTCATCCTATAGCCAAAAGTTTTTTATTGGGTTAAGGTTACACAATACACAATACACTTTATTCAATAACACTTTTACTGAATAAATCTCAATAACATCTTTATTGCAAAATATTTAGTTTACAAAACCACGAGTTTTAGGACATAAAACCCAACAAACTCCCACTTGGACTAAAACGCCAGTGGGATAAAATATGTTGAGCAAAGAAAAATTGCCCTACTGTACAACTCGTAGTCCTAGACTCTCTAGGTGTCCCTCAAACACTTTAGTCGTGAGGGGCTTTGTAAACGAATCAACAATGTTGTGTTCCGAAGCGATCTGCGTGACGATTATTAGATATAACTTAGTGGTTATTATAATACTGTTAAATTGTTAATATTTGTTATTAATCTTCAGTTAGTTGTTGTAAGTTACCCTTTTATATAAGGGTCTATCAATGAGATATCAAATCAATCATTCCACTGAATTCAGCACTTGTTCATGGTATCAGAACCATTCGACTAGCGTCAATGGACTCTCTCTCTCCTAATGAGTCTTCTTCGTCTCTTAGTGGTGGATCTCAGTCAAATTTGTCTCTTTTTCTTCTGTCCAATATCTGTAATCTTGTGCCTGTGCGCCTTGATTCATCCAATTACTTATTTTGGAAATTTGAAGTTGAGACTATTCTTCAGGCTCATTCGTTATTTGGACTGATTGATGGAACCTGTCCTTGTCCTGATAAATTTTTGATCGGAAAGGATGGATTTCAATCTGCGACTGTTAATCCTGCCTTCTTGCAGTGGATGATGCAGGATCGTGCCTTGATCACTTTGATCAATGCTACGTTGTCAAAAGCGGCTTTCTCGTTCGTTGTAGGCTGCAAATCCGCTGATAACTCGCCATAGGAGAGTTATTTTAATAGAATTTTAGTGCTTAATCTACTTGAATTGCATAAAATTTGTTGAGCCTCATGTTATTTTATCCCTGATGTATGTTAGCTTTAAATCTTGAATTTAAGCATTAGGTTCAAAAAGAATTAATTTTGATGTTTTTGTGCTTTAATTTAAGAAATTTAGGAAAATAAGCTAACGGTTAATTAAAGACTGAAATTTGAGATTTTTCTTAACTCCAAAAATCTTTGCGTATTTAGTTTGATTTATAATTGACTTCATAAATTTATTTGAGATTTTTCTGTGTGCAGGAGATGTTTAAAAATTACAAGAGTCCCTAAGGGCATTTTAGACATTTTATCCGAAGGGTAATATGGTCTTTTTAACCTTGAGGGTATTTTTGTAATTTGTGGAGTTAGGGCAACATCATCTTTTATAAGGAGGCTAGGGTTTACAAGTGTAGATGTGGAGTTGGAGTTGTGACAAGAGGAAGAGATCGAGAGGGAAAAAAAGAAATCGTGAGATTGCTGAAGCAAAGGGCTTGCGTTGGAAGGAAAAAATCTCTGACCTTTTCTTTGAAGCAAACGTTGTTGCACACATCCGAGAGGAGAGCTTTCTTTGAAGCTTTGAAAAAGTGCAAATTGTGTGCTTGGCGGTAGGTTGTTGTTTCTTTGAAGCAATTGGGTGAGAGAAGAAGAAATCACGAGAGGGAGACATTGCTGAAGCAAACTGTGGAGTAGAGGGTTCGCCATATGCTGGAATCAACCTATCTTTGCTGAAGCAAAGCCGAGAGTAGGGGTTTGTCCACCTGCTGTGATTTGCCCATCTTTGCTGAAGCAAAATCGAGAGCATGTGCAGTTCGGTTTTCACAGACGTCGATCACAGAGCTTGCGATTTTCGGCTATCCAACCGTTGGATTTTGCTACAATTTTATCAGTCTGTTGGAGACTCATAGAGCTCCATTTTGAACGGTTGGATCGTCGTTTGGAGCTTCGCTGTGGCAGATATCGCTGTAACATTAGGCGACCACTGCAGTTCGATTTTTCACAGACGACACTCACAAAGTTGTCGTTTTATAGAGTTTGAACCGTTGGATTGTGCTGCAATTTTGTCAGATTGTTGGGGACGCATAGAGCGTCGTTTTCAACAGTTGGATCATCGTTTAGAGCTCCGGTTCATCAGATATTGCTATCGGACAAAACCTAAAGAACACTGAAACCTGCTTCTATTACCTGTTGCCTTCGGTGAGATCTTGGCGTTTTGCTGAAGCAAAACACATGTCAATTGCCTCGTGTAAATTGTTCCTATTCCCTAATTATTTTGGTTTGTTGTTACTACAATTTTGATCGTTTATTGTGCTCTTTTTACTCACTGTTTTAGGCTAAATTCATGACTGTTTTTGGGCTTAATTTGTGATTAATTTGAGTTGTTTTGTGATACTGTTACAACACATATTTGAATTTATTAAACAACACAAGCATGCATAAATTAGAGATTTGTGAGTTGGTTTACATGAACTAAATTGTCTTAGGCAAGGGTTAGGTTGTCTTAATGTAATTTTGGATTAAATTTATGGTTGATGCCATTGATTGAATTTATGAAATTTTATTGAATTTAACGTTGCATGAGAATTAAAATTGGCCTTTTTAACTTCTCTATAATTCATAAACTTGGGAAAACTAATGAATTAGAAAACTAAATTTCATTCTAGGATTATTGAGTTGATTAGGGATAATTAACCCACCTAGAACCTAAAATCATGGGCATAATTTAGATCACAATTGGGAAATTGTAGGTTTTAAAACTTAGTGATTTTGGAAAGAATCATTTGAATGCATGTGTAGGTAAATTCAAGGCATCACTCAAAATTTATTCCAATTGAACATTAGAACTCTAACCTAACCCGAGCCTATTTTTTCATTAAAAATCTCATATCTTGCATCTCCCCTCTTGTTTGCATTCTCCTCTCCCCGCATTTAAATTTAGTTATTTTCTTGCGTCTAGTCTTATCTTGTCTTACTTATCATATCTGTTTATCTACTACAGTAAATTGCACACTCATGCATTGCACTAAAATAAGGAAACTTTGTTAGGACACTTATCCATTTAGGTCTAACTAGTCCTCGTGGGATCGATACTTTTAACTTATCACTTGCTGCTCTCGACCGTGTATACTTGCACGTTGTAAAAGTGTCGGGGTTTTATTCTAATTTGCATTATTTTAGGGCACTCGATATTTTCGCATTATCCGCTCGTGAAATTTGGTCAACACTGGAGAAACGTTTCTCCTCCTTAACTCGCACTCATGTTCATGAACTCAAGACTGCTCTTCATAATATTTCAAAGAGTCCAATTGAATCTATCGAAGATCTACGCATAAAGGAGATTCTTGATCAGTTAGCCAATGTTATTGTTAATATCGATGAAGAAGATATTCTCCTCTACACTTTGAATGGCTTACCAGCCGACTACAACTCTTTTCGAACTTCCATTCGCACGCGATTTGAGACGATTAATCTTGTTGAACTTCATGCGTTGCTTAAATCGGAGGCTAAATTTGTTGAACAACAAAGTCGTATTGTGATGTCGTTTAATCCCACTGCTATGAGCGCGACAACTGGAATCTATTCGTCTGGCAGAGGTAATCATTCCTTCCGTGGACGTGGCCGAGGGAATGGACAGTATTCACCACGTGGTCGTGGAAGTAATACTCGTGGCAATTCGAATCCTAGACAGAGTTACTCCAATATGAATTCTCGCTCACCAACCTCAACTGGTTATGGTAACCCTAACTCTTCTCCTTCATTGAATTCGCCTTCTAATTCCAATACCTCTGGGCGCATTGTCTGTCAGATTTGTAATAAATCGGGGCATGGGGCACTCGATTGCTATAATAGGGTGAACTTCTCCTATCAAGGTCGCCATCTGCCTTCTCAGCTTGCTGCTATGGCTGCTGCAACGGATGTTGCGACTAACTTGCCTTTTGGCTTGCCGACAGTGGTTGTAACTTTCATGTTACTCCTGATCTTTCCTCCTTGAGCTTGAATAATAGTTATAATGGCAAGGAATCTGTTATAGTTGCGAGTGGTCAAAATCCACAAGTGGCACAAACTGGTTTTGGTACAATTCAAAACTCTCAATGCCAACTGTCCTTATCCAATGTCTTGTGTGTCTGAAGCATCTATGAAACTATTGTCTGTCTCGCAATATTGTCAGGATAATAATTGCATATTCGTGTTTGATGCTCACTGGTTTTTTATTCAGGACAAGGCAACGGGCAAAATTCTCTTCAAAGGGCAAAGTAAGGATGGGTTGTATCCCCTTCCCTTCTCTAGTATGGGTGCTCCATCGAATGAGTTGGCCTTTGTATCACCAACTGATGACTATGTTGAGAACTATGTTGCGTCTACTTCCTCAGCCTTTCGTGTAAATAAAAAGGCTAATGATCTGTGGCATTATAGGCTAGGACATCCCTCTCCTGATGTTCTTAAGTCCCTACTTTTTCGCCATTCCATTTCTGTTAATAATGTTGTTAGTACACATGATTGTATTGGCTGTTTACAAGGCAAAATGAGGAGACTTCCATTTCCTGTTTCCACTATTGTTTCTTCTAAGCCTCTTGAACTGTTACACAGTGATGTATGGGGTCCTTCTCCTATACTCTCTGCTTCAGGTCATCGTTATTATCTGCTTTTTGTTGATGACTTCAGTCGCTATTCATGGATTTTTCCAATGACTGCTAAATCTGATGTTTCTCTCATAACTCAACGTTTTGTGTTATTTGTTGAGAATTTATTGTCTGCAAGGGTCAAGGTTTTTCGCTCAGATAGTGGAGGTGAATTCATGAGCACTGTCCTCAATAATTTCTTTGCTTCCAAGGGCATCTTGCATCAACGGTCATGTCCTCATACCCCTCAGCAGAATGGGGTGGCTGAGTGTAAGCATAGGTCAGTTGTCCATACTGCTTTGGCTATGGTTTATCATGCTTCTATTCCGTTACAATTTTGGTACCATGCCTTTGCAACTGCTACATTTCTTGTCAATCGACTGCCTACTGCTACTATTAGTGATCTTTCTCTGTTTCAAAAGTTGTTTGGTCGTGATCTTGATTTGATGCACTTAAAGGTGTTTGGTTGTGCTTGTTTTCCATTGCTCAAACCATATAATTCTCATAAACTTTTACCAAAAAAAACACAACATGTTTTCATGGGTTATACTATTGAGTATAGAGGTTATCTCTGCTATAACCTTCTTACTAAGAAAATGGTTGTTTCTCGGCATGTTCTGTTTCATGAGGATATTTTCCCCTTTAAGCATGCTTGTGCCCCGCAGTCACATGAAGATACATGTGTCCCTATGGATATGATCACGTCTCCTCGTTGCACAATTTCCCTGATGAGATGATATTTGCGCTCTATGTGCTTTCCGCGCTTATGGCTTCTAGGTTCTTTAGAATCACTACTATAAATTTGGTCTTTATTGACAGCTAAAAATAGTCAACATTCACTTGTTCTTTGGCCATCAATGAAGACAGTGTCAATATATCTAAACGTCAACTTTAAGTTCATAGTTGACGGTCGTTAAATGCCAACGATTATGTTTTTATTGACGGATTTTGACTGTCAATAATTATGAATGTTGACACTTATTAGCCATCAACTATGACGTAAATCTGTCAACAAAAACATCTTTATTGACACTTATGTACCGTCAACATAGGGTATAGTTGATGGTTATTAGCCATCAATATTCATGTCAAAGCGTCAACAATAAACACTTTATTTGTCAGTCGTCAACATCATGTATAATTGATATTCTTTAACTGTCAACATTTTTTGCCAATCGTTAATAATACCACTTTTATTGACACTTGTTTCCTGTTAATATAAATGTTTCTTGACGTACTTTAGCTTTAATGTATAACTATACTTGACGTTTTGCGTTATTGAATATGATATATGTTGAATCTCTTGAACAGTCAAAAATATCGATTTTAATGTCGTTTTTTAGTCGTCAACTATAATTGTATATAAAAATTAAAAAATGGATATTATTCACTCATCATCTACCACCTGCATATGTATGAACAATTCTATCAATTCGCATTTTTCCCATTGAGGTAGCCATTATCAGCATGTAATTATAATTCACATAAAACTAGGTAACAATCTAATTGGAAACTCAATAATTACCAAACTAAGTACAAATTTTATCAAAATAAAACATAATTGCAGATGAACTAAGTAAGCTTCCATTAACTAACTAATAAGTTAAAATTACATATTGTTCCAAGCAAACTGTTCAAAAACATAACCTAACTCCTAAAAATCACATAATTGAAGTATGATAACAAAGATTTTCATAAGTACCAAGATACAAATTCACATAACTCAACTTGAATCTCGTCCAACTCATCTTGGGTGTACTTACCTTTTCTAGTCAGCTGCAAACAAATAAGCGTACATAATAGATTAAAAAATTGAATAAATCAAGAAATTTAAAACACATATAAGATAAGATCAAAGTATTACCACACCCGTAATCACTTGACTTTTTTGTGTTACTATATCTCGAATGAAGTTTATAGTATAGTACCCACACTTTGTATTCCCCAGTTGCTTAGCATACTATATGAATAGATTAAAACATATAATAAGCAAGACTCAAATATATAAACAAAATGGTAGTAAAAAATGGTAGATTGAAATGATTATCTGAACAGCTATCTAATTAAAAATTGAACTTCTAACGTTTACTAGACCATAAAACATCTTAATAGCCCTATACAAGTACAAATAATAACAAAAATAAGTGAATAATTCTACTACAAATTTGGCCTTTGCTACCAAACCTAAAGGAAAAAAATGTTAAGAGTTGCATCTCAGGAAATAGAAGATAATAGATGGAGAACTTCAAGGATTACAACATGATAAATCACTTTCTACTTATTCGTCTTCTTCTACTTCTCCCGACCAATTATAAAAGATCTTTCCAGTGCCTTCTCAATGCTCTGCTTGTTAAGTTGCATTTAAATTAATTACATATTTAAGTATAAACACAACAAATTTATGAATACAAAAAAAAAAATCATGATAGTGGAATATGCTAGATTTTCATGGTTCCATATAAACTAAAGTTAGAGCAGCAAGATGATTTTTATACCTACTCTTAGGGTTTGCTCCTTTACAAAACTGGTGTGCTAGCTCATCAACCAACACATCATAGTCATACAAAGACCACCTTCTTGATGTTGGGAAAAAGCTTCATTAGCTTAACATCCTCATAACATTGCATCTGAACATTGTAGATAATTTCCAGCTCATGTTTCCCAGTGCTATAAAAGGTATTCAACAATTTTGTCCATGTTTTCACGTGTGTGAAAAGAAAAGATTAATACTCAACTTTTTTTTGTCTATATTTTCAAGGAACAATTTTTAAATCTAGATTCCAATTTGGCAAGATATAAGCATAATCCAAGAAACAAGTTTGATCAGAAATCTAGATTCCAAAGAAACAGAGATCACTACCAACTGCCAACTTACAAATGATATTTGCATTGCCAATCAACTTCCAAAATAGATTTGGATGATAGTTAATCAAAACATAGGATCTTAAAGTAGGCTAAACTAGACACCAAACCTTTAAAAATAATAAAGTACAATCAAGCAATCAAAACCATACTTAATTACAAATGAGAGACTTCTAGCTTAAAGAAGAAAACTCATCGGAGAGGTATAAGAACCATAATCAACTAAATATTCATTAATGATAATTTTAAAACACAACAGTTTTTTTATGATCACAATTAATTTACCACTGCACCACTATTATCATAATAAAAGGTGATAGACAAATTTATATTTGGAACAACTTCCAAATCAGTCAAGAACTTCCTAAGCCATACAACTTTCCTCCTTGCCGCTTTCGCAAGTCTGACGCGTACAAACCTCCATGGTGGAGTCAGCAATACAACCTTATTTTATACTCCTCCATACTATAGCTCCTTCGTTAAGAGTGAACACTAATCCTGGTGTGGATTTCCTCGAATCTACATCAGTTTGAAAATCAGAGTCAGTGTATCCTGTAAGGATCAAATCCTTTGCGTCATACACAAGCATATAGTCCCTCGTTCTCCTAAGATACTTGAGGATATTCTTAACAGTCCAGTGATCATATCCTGGATTGGACTGATACCTGCTGACAATTCCCACTACATAGCATATGTCAAGTCGAGTACATAGCATGACATACATTAGACTACCGACAGCTGAAGCATAAAGAATGCGTCTCATATCCTCAACTTCTTGAGGTGTCTTAGGACACTGTTCCTTAGACAAATGAATTCCATGTCTGAAAGGTAATGAACCCTTCTTGAAATTCTGCATCTTATATCTAACCAACATCTTGTCAATATAAAATGCCCGAGATACGGTATGAAAGCGTTTTGTTCTTACGATTCCGAACAATTTGGATTCCAAGGACAAACTGAGCCTCTCCCAAATCTTTCATTTGGAATTGGGTCGCTAGCCATTGCTTAACGCCAGTCAGGAATCCAGCATCATTCCCAATGAGCAAGATATCGTCTATGTATAAAACTAAGAAACTTATAGTGGTATTGACTATCTTCTTTTAAACATAAGGCTTGTCAATATTCTGTTCAAATCCATAAGATTTGATCACCATATCAAATCTTATATTCTAGGATCTAGAAGCTTACAAACCTTTTGCTCTTGACCCTAAACTATGAACCCTTCTGGTTGATCCATATAGATACTCTCTTCAAGATTGTCATTCAGAAAGGTTGTCTTGACATCCATTTGCCAAATTTCATAATCATAAAGCATGGTAATGGACAAGAGTATTCTAATGGACTTGAGCATGGCAAAAAGGGAGAAGGTTTCTTCATAGTTCACCTCTTCTCTTTGGGTATAACCCTTTGCCACTAGTCGAGCCTTAAAGGTTTGCACCTTACCGGCTTGATCTAGTTTCCTCTTGTAGATCCACTTGCAACTGATAGGTCTTTAACCATCTGGTTGATCCTGATAGTTTCCAAAATGAATTGAAGTACATTGACTCCATTTCGAGGTCCATGGCTTTCACCCACTGGTCCCTATCTATATCATTCATTGCATGTTTATAGGTCAACAGATCCTCAACGCCATCATCAGGTATGACCACTTGAGTTTCAGTCAAACTCATGTAACGGTCGGGTTGTCTAACATCCCTCCCACTACGTCGAAGCATTCTCAACTTTTGAGAAGGACCAGCTTGATTAACAACTTTTGTTGATTTATCTGTAGCTTCCTTGGAAATTTCACTCAAGACAATCCTGCTACGAGGCTGATGATCTCTCATGTGGTCTTCCTCTAAGAACGTTGCATTTTTCGACACAAACACCTTGTCTTCTTGAGGATCATAAAACATACCACCTTTCATTTCTTTGGAGTATCCTACGAATAGGCATAATTTTGAACGATGTTCAAATTTCTTTGGATTGGACACCAGCACGTGTGTCGGACATCCCCAAATCCTGAAATGACGTACACTTCCTTTACGCCCTTTCCATAACTCATAGGGTGTTTCTAAAACACTCTTAGAGGGAACCATATTCAAAATATATACAACAGCTTCTACTGTATATCCTCAAAACGAACTAGGCAACTGAGCATAGCTCATCATGGATCGAACCATGTCTAACAGGGTTCTATTTCTCCTCTCAGATACACCATTTTGTTGAGGTGTACCGGGCGCTGAGAGTTGGGATACGATTCCATGTTTTATCATATAGTCTTCGAATCTCAAATCCATATACTCTCCACCTCGATCTGATCGAAGTATTTTAATCGTTTTACTTAATGTGTTCTCAACCTCTGTCTTATACTCCTTGAACTTTTCAAGGATTTGAGACTTATTATGCATTAGGTAAAGATAGTCATACCTTGAATAATCATCAATGAAACTGATGAAATATTCATACTCTCCTCATGTCTTGACATTCAAAGGACCATAGAGATCCGAATGCACGAGTTCCAAGGGCTCTTTGGCTCTATAACCTTTTTCAGAAAAAAGTCTTTTAGTCATTTTTTCCTCAAGACAGGACTCACATGGTGGTAAAGAGTTGTCCTCTATAACCTTTTAGTTATTTTTCAGAAAAAGGTCTTTTAGTCATTTTTCCCTTAAATTGGAGAAATTGATTTGAGAGAAATAAAATTGAATGTGATCCAATTTTAATTCCACATTATGCAAATGAGATTTGTATAATGAGATTGTAATACCTTATACTATATAGTATGCAAATATGATTTGCATATTATATGGTTGTGGTAAAGTGGTAAATAGGTGGAGGTTTTACCTCCACCACATACCATTATTTAAAGGTGTATGTAGATGCACTTGTTAAAGACAATTCTCTCATTTTTTAGATTTCCATCAAGAGAGCTCTCACAATCTCTCTCAACTTTCTCCACACCCATATTCCAAAGGGAATCCCACAACTCTCCCTCATCCGCTAGAGAACATCCGAGAAGACTTGGTCGAGGTGTCTACTTTGTTCGGGAGAACGTGAGTACGTGAGATCGTAGAGATCGTGACCGGGAGAATGAATTCATGTAGAAAGCTTCTTCAAGAGGTTAGTACTTGTTGTCCATTTCCTTCTCCTTCTATGTTTAACCTAGAAAATGCATGTGATGTATGTTTAATTTTAAGAAAGATTGTAACACAATGAAAGCAACGCGATTCGCATCGCTTCCGCTGCGAGATTCCCTCTCTTCATGGAGTTTTCACCAAATTTGTCGAAGTGGTCGACAGATGGAGGAGAAAAACATGGAACAAATTGAAGAGATCGGATCCCGCAGCGGAAGCGATTGATAATCGCGTGTTCAAGATTTTGCTACATATATCTAATGTAAGAACTAAATAACTCAGATTAAGCAAGCTTTAGAAAGAGTATATGACAGCAAGATATTACCTTTGAAGATTACTTTCTTCGCGAATTCCTCCTCCAATAATCACGATCTCAGCAACAACTCAAACCTTGTGAAGTTCCACCACTAGATCTTCTTCGTTGTTCTCTAGGTGAGAGAGGAAGGTGGGTTCCTTTAGGATGAGGTGAGGTGATCTTATGGAATTGTGTTTGGAACTCTTTCCAACACAAATGAGAGAATTCTAGGGTTTTATGTGAAAAGCCTTTACCCATAGTTGCATCTCATGCAACTATTTATAGGGAAATAGGATGAAAATTACCATCCTATCCCTCCTTCATTTTCTCATTAGTATATAGTTAATATGTGAATCTAATTCACATTAAAACTATATATTATACAATTATATCACATATAATTGATATAACACCTCATATATATGAAATTGAACACTTCAATCTCATTCCTAACTTTATACCCTCAATATTATCATGTTGAGCCAACGGAGGGACCTAATGGACCTACAGTTCATGAGCTCCAATGATGTGAAATTAACTGATCAAACTCTTTGATCCAGTTAATCAATATTCATTAACTATAAGTCACTCCACTATAGACTTGTAGCTACACTCTCCTCACTATAGATTATATTGTGTCCATTGATATAATCATTACCCATGAGTCGACCCTTCACAGGTTGTTCGTAATCACAGTTGGGTCAAATTACTGTTTTACTCCTGTGATTACCTCTTTGTTCCTTAAGCACCACTGATCCTCTAATGAACAACAAGTCTATGGTCCTACCATAAACTCATACCCTCTTAAGCCAGTTTAGAGGGTGGGGCCCCGTTGTTCAAGACATGGACTCAGTTCTTAAGGGAAAAACCTATTTAATTCCTTAGTGTAGGAATGAGTGAATTCCATCTTGCATAGTTAAGTCCTTAGCTACCTACGAGGTTATGTCCCTGAGAAGGTAGGCTTATTGAGTCGGCTACAGGCCACTCTCACCCATACTAGTCTAAGGACAAACTCCTATAACCAGGAGTTCTTAACTTGCTCAGGATTTAGGTCGAGTCACTAATGACCATCTATAAATTATCACTTTTATCATGTTAACGACGTTATACTGATCAGACTAATAATTTGCAATCTAGTCTTGTATGAACTCTTCATACATGATGCCCCCACTCGCATGTCATCCACATGAATGAGTTGGATTACCTCATTTGTACTAATTACAAAGTGGGTCGCATCCATGGTGTTACCAGAATAAGGTTTCCAACCTTATTCTTATACCATAGACCATTTAGGTTATACTCTTGAACACAATCCAAATAGTGTCTACTACACTGATGTTCAAAATATATTATAACCTTGGAGCTTAGTTTATTGGATTTATAAAGCGAGAATATAATTTTACCAAAACAAATAACTTTATTTATTTGATCAAAATTACATAAGTTTAGGGCACAAATTTCATCGGGATTACACTATTGTAACCCATGAGATTACACTGTTATAACCCATGAGGTTGGATTCCAAAACCAAGTGTTTTAAAAACCTTGCTCCAAACATGGGTTTGGATTTGGAACTCAAACCCATGTGCCAAACACACACTTAAAAACCAGATTGAGGTAATGAAATGTACTCAACTATAAAATTAATAAAAAAAAAAAATCAACCTCTAATCCTCACCTTAAGGTGATTAGTTCTAAGAAATACAACAAATGAGACGAAATATAAACATATTGAAAAATAGTACAAGTAAACTAAATGGAAGAAACAAAATGTTGCCCCAAAGGTATCACATAACATCAACTTCATATCAATGAGAGATTTCTTCTTTCTTTGGAAAGCATATGTCAATGGTCTCCTCCCGAAAGTTCCTCTTCCTTTCTATATGTTTTATTTTTTATCCTCTTTCGTCTCTTCTCCTTTACCAAAACGACGACCCACAACTTAAACCTCTCATTTTGTGCAAATCTGGGTTAATTAGATAAGACCCATTTATTGGCAAGCTCCTATTGGATGAAGGTAGTCTGAATATTCTAACAAATTCCAACTCACTAAATGAATTTCTCTTCTCGCACGTGAAATTTGTGCTAGCTTATATTGCAAACTTAGCTCTAGTAAATTGTGGTAAAATTTTTGCAACTAACTTCACAAGTCTTTCTTCATCAACAATTACAAAATAAATTAATCCAACCCTGAATTACTATATAAAATGCACAAATTACTAAACATCATGCTCTAATACGAAATTTACCATATCAAAACTAAACATGGAACAAAAGCAATGAAATCTAAGGGATTTTCATAAAGAAATAACTGTTGGGGTTTATGTCCTAAAACTCGTAGTTTGAATATTGTTCTAATTAATTCAATAAAGTGTTGTTGATTTCATAATTTCTCTATATTGCCTTATATTAACCCTCAATCCAATAAACGAACATTCTAGGTTGTTGTATGTCTCTTGAACAGAATGTAGAAGACATATAAGGATCTCAGTTCGAGAAACAGTCTAAAGAGTCAATAGTAAAGGGATAAGATTGGGTACCTCATCCTGGTGATACTATGGATATGGCCCACTTTGTATATGATACAAATACAGTGATCCAACGTGTTCGTGTAGACGACATGTGAGTGGGGATATTCTATGTGATGAGATCATATAAGACCGGACCACGAAATAGTAACCAATAGATTTAACATCATTGACTAGTTAGGTTTCTATTTCAATAGGATGGCCTAGGCAACTTGATCTCAATCCTGAGCAGGTTACGAACTCCTGTTTGCGAGGGATTGTCCTTTGACTAGTATGGGTGAGAGTGGCCCGAGACGCCGACTCAATATGCCTACCTTCTTGGGGACAAGATCGAGCAGGTAGCTGGAGACTTAACCTAGCAAGATGGAATTCACTCCTTCCCGACTTTAGGGTAAGTAGATGGGTGTTCCCTTAAGTGGTGTCTCCGAGACTTGAACAAAGGGCCCGACCCTCTCATTGGACTGACAGGGACTTCTGTTTATTGGTAGAACCATAAACAAGTTGTTCATTAGAGTAGCACTGGTACTTAAGGTAAAAGATGTAACCTAGGGGTAAAACGATAATTTGACCCAGCTAGTGTTACGAACGTTCGTGAAGGATTGACTTGTTGTTATAGGTCAATATCCATGGACACAAAAATATATCTACAGTGAGCAGAGTGCAACTGCGGGACTTTAGTGGAGTGATCCCGCAGTTAATGAATGTTGATTAGAAGGTTAATGAGATTAACCTAATAATCTTGTATTGTTGGAGCTTCTGATCTGTAGGTCCATTAGGTCCACTTCCTAACTCGTAAAAGGTTCTTAGATTATTAAATATTGATTAGAATTTGAAATGTTCAAATTTGCTTTGGGAAATAACCTAATGTATGGAGATATATTATAATATAAAGTTTTTATGCATATTAAAACTTTATAGTATTAATTTAATTTGAATATGATTTAAAATAAATTTATGAGAGAATTAAATATTTGAAGTAGTTCAAATATTGTTTAAATATAAATAGGATTCATATTTAAAACTATAGATTAAAATTTAATGTGCATGAGATGTATATTAAAACTATAGGTTAGAAGGGGTGTGATTAAATATGATTTAATCATGCATAACCTAAATTAAATATATGATATTTGATTTATGAATTAATTAATTATAGAATTAATTAATTTATAAATTTAATTAAATTTGATTTAATTAAATTAATTAAAACTTTAAGTTATGTAAGGTATATTTAATTAAATATTAATTAAATATTGATTTAATATCATATTAATTAATTAATTAAGATTAATTAATTAAAATAAATGGGGAACGTGTTACAAGTTTCCCACTCCCTTCTTCTTCTCCCACACTCTGTCGATAAAGACAGTGGGTGTTGAGAGAAGGAATTGGTCGATGATTCAGTTCTTTTGGAAAGGTTGTGAGATTGGTTAACTCCCTCTTGAATCATCTCTCTGAAATTTTGCATTCTCCCAAAAGGAAAAAGGTTCCCACAAACCAACAATCTAAGGATGCAGAGGATAGGGAGTTTATCCTTCTGGTGGTGTTCTGTAGAAAGGTGTTGCAGAAGAAAAGTGCACGAAAGGGGAATTGCAAGTTGTTGCAAACCAAAAGCCAAAAAGGTAAAATTTTCCCAACCTTTAGTATAGGAAAACTAATTCAGCATGTTTTACCACAATTGTATGCCTAAATTGCTTATCGATTGTTTAATTTACCATGTACTGATATTTGGGTTTGTCAAATCAAATCGAGATTTTCGATCCAATTTCGTTTCCGTTGCATTAGGGATCTAGATTCCTTCACTAACAACTTTTATTTGAAGAGTTATCAATGACGAAGAAGCCCCTGATTAGGCTCATTTAAGCATACAAATTGATATCGATGATATTGAGTGTCTCCTCTAGTATTGTCTTTGCTTTTGTTTTGTTGTACCTTGTTTATCTAAAAAAAGTTGTAATAGAAAATTTATAATTTTATGATAAAAATTGATACAACCCATTCCTAGGGGGGATTTGTACAAATGGATTTTTTTTCGACCAAAACAAAATATGACCATGTATTTCATAATAACGATGGATAATCTTTTGCTTACATCACACCAATAGCGAGAGTATGAAAAAATACAACGAGAGTTGTCACACTGAGAGCGAGAGTACAATAAATCCTAATGAGAGCGATGGGGACAAAAGTGAGAAAAGCAAATAAACTCACGTCGATGCTCTCATCACCATCTTCAACCTTTCAGATTCTGTTTGTGCTAGACAATGTCGGAAATCTCATCGTGCGTGAATGAGAAGAAGAAGGTGGTTGAAAATGAATTTAGAAGATGGTAGTTGAAATAGATTCCAGATTTGATATCCACACAAATGGATTACATATTTGATAGCAACAAGATTTGAAAATCGATAAGATTTGTGTGGTTTGAGGTGGTAGATTGAAAATAAATTCTAGATTTGATAACCAAATTTGGGACACATTGGGGTTGGCATGCGTGATAAAAGAGAGGGATGTTGAAAATGGCATATGTATGAAAATGTTGACAATGATCTCTTGCTCTCGTTGGATTTTATCGTATTCTCGCTCTTGGTATCACATAAGTATTAAATTAGGAGAATGTACATTAGAGTTTTATTAAAGAATTGCATAACAAGATACAAACTTAAAAGACCTATTTATACTATTAATAAATAAATAAAGAACTAATCTACCCTTACAAGATAAAATCAAATCAAATAAATAAACTTTTATCAAATAAAATCTAATTTTATTCTAAAATATAAAATCTAATACCCCTTCTCAAACTCACAATACTTTGTGAGTTTGTTAGATGTGTCAATGCAAATGTTGATGTGATAAAAATGTAGATTCAGATGCAGAAGACATAAAACAGATTCATGAAGGGAATTGAATCCCGTGCGGAAGCGATTGATCGCATTTGCACTCAATTATGTGATGTAGAAATACTCAAAAACAGAAAATCTAGCTAAGCATACTTCTTGAAAGCATAAATGGATTAGATGATTACCTTTGAAGACCAATTCTTCTTATGGTTCCTCGTCGTCTACGAGCTCCTCTTCTCTACGAACATATCCTAGAACACCGTCAAAAGACCTTCTCGGTTGTTCTCTAAGAAAGGGAGAGAGGTGTGATCTCCTTTTGAATTAGGGATGTTTGTAGAGAGATTTTGGAGAGAACTTTTGTGTTTGCCTAAGATGCAAAACCACACAAATGGTTTAAGTGTCCGAAAATGCATCTAAAATGATGCTTTTATAGACAATGTGGGTGAAGACAAATTCTCTACCCATTTTGCCACTAACTCCACATATTATGCATAAATGCATAATATAAGGTGTCAAATACCTTATTATATGAATCTTATTCACATAATGTGGAGAAATTGGATTTAATTAAATCTAATTTCATCCCTCCCAAAATTCTACCATAAGTTATGTCCTAATTCCATAATTAGATATAATTAAGTTCAATATGAATCATATTCACATTGAACTATATATTATATCAATCATATCATATATAATTGATATAATCCCTAACTTGAACATTTCAAATTTATTCCAAAACTTTATACCTTCTATTAATTCCAATTTGAGCCAACCGAGGGACCTAATGGACCTATAAATCATGAGCTCCAACGATACGAGATTGACTAATCAAACTCATTGATCCCGTCAATCAACATTCATTAACTACGAGTCACTCCACTAAAGACTCGTAGATGCACACTCCTCACTGTAGGACAAGTTGTGTCTATTGATTTAACCAATGCCCGTGAATCAACCCTTCACAGGTCGATCGTAGTCACAACTGGGTCAACTTACCCTTTAACCCCTGTGACTACTTCTTGCACCTTAAGCACCAATGATCCTCTAATGAACAACAAGTTTATGGTCCGATCATAAACCTTATTCCTCTCGGGCCAGCAAGAGGGAAAGGCTCCGTTGTTCAAGACCTGGATTCAACTCTTAAAGGAACAACCTATCTAGTTACCCTATAACGGGAACGAGTGAATTCCTTTTTGCGAAATCTAGTCCCCAGCTGCCTACAAGGTTCATCCTTGAGAAGGTAGGCATATTGAGTCGGCAACTCTGGCCACTCTCACCTGTACTAGTCAAAGGACAATCCTCGGCAGACAGGAATTCGCAACTCGTTCAAGATTCAGGTTGAATCACTATTGGTCATGTTTGAATTATTAGCCTTAACCTATCAACGATGTTACTGGATTGGTTTAACAATTCTTAGTCCAGTCTTGTACAAACTCTTTGCACAGGATGCCCCCACTCGCATGTCAACTACATGAACGAGCTGGATCACCTCGTTTGTATCAAATATAAAGTGGGTTGCATCCATAGTGTTAACAGGATGAGGTTCCCAACCTAATCCATCTACTATAGACCATTCGGGTCACATTCTAAATGTGACCCTGGAGCTTAGTTTATTGGATTTAAGTTTGTAATTGCTAGAATACAAGTTTGAAAGACAAATAACAACTTTATTCATTTTTTTCAAATAATTACAAATACACGAGTTTAGGGCATAAATCCCAACAATTCATATGTAGAAGACAAAAAACAAATTCAGATACAAAAGCAGAAGCAAATGCAAATTCAGGTATCATATCCATATTCTTTAAGCACATAAACTCTTCTCTATGGTTTATCTCAATCAGCCTCTAGAAGTGGTGTACTTGAAGTGCTTGGATTAAACAAACTTGAAGAAGCGGATATAGTTTGATGTTGTGTGACAAAAAAACTTTTGAAATTGATCATTGAGAGTATCTACTACAAGGTTGCTAGAGGATGTAACTTGTGTAGCAAGAGGGTGCAAGCTATTTCGTGCAATTGATTAAACATAGATTTTTTAGGTGTTAAAGACTATGCATGTTGAACAACTTATCAGGAAAAGTTCAATCTTTTTGTACATTGAGCTTTCCAATGACCTTTTTGTTTACAGTAGTTACATTCATCAACAACAATATTTGGCTTAAACTTATTAGAAAAATTAGATGACAAATAAGAAGAGACTGCTAAACCAGAAGAACCAAGTTTAGATAAAACTCCTTTCTCTAACTGAGACTTTCGGCTTATCTCTTCAACCAATAATTTACTTACTACTGAATCAACCGAGGGAAGAGGAATTCAATGTAGAATATTACCTCGTAGTATTTCAAAACAATCGAGAAGGGCCATAAAAATTGAACTAATCGTTGTTCCTCCCTACAAGTAATATAGGGACCAAATGCTTGAAGTTTTGGTGATTCTGTAAGTGCCAACTGATCCCAAAGATTAGTTATAGCATAATAAAATTCTCAAATGCTCATATCATTCTATTAAAAAGATCGTATATCAATTTTCAATTGATATTTTTTTGCAAAATTACATTGTGTAATTAATTTTTGCAAATATTCTCAAACCTCCTTAACAGTTTCATATTTTGCTAATTGCATGCCTATCGAATTCTCGATAGATTATTGATCTATGTTATAATATTTGAATTATTTACTTCCCAAACATCTAATTGTTCTTTAAACTTTTCACTTTCCTTATTGTTTGGTTTATTTAAAGTACCACTAACATAATCCTGTTGAGGATCCCACATTGAAAAAGTGGAGAGAAATCTCACAATATATAAGATATGTGGGCTACTCCTCTTATTGCCAATTGGTTTTGAGATGGAACCCTATATATAATCTAATATGGTATCAGAGCCCATTAAACTCAAACGATCCAAGAATGGTGAACCCAAAGAGGCACCATCTTAAGGGATTTTTAGCCTGCAAATCAAAATTAACTACATCTCCTCTAATTGATTCGCTCCATCGACAGAAAAGACTTCAAAATTTTAAATTTCAAGCTCTCAACAATGGTTCTTCTCTAGCTTAGATTCGTTTCATAAGGGTTAATAAATTATGAACCATCCTAACAGGCAATTAATGTATCATTGGGCATACTTAAATATAATATCTATTTTTTTTTTGGATCAGTGGTGTGAAAAGAACTATGGGTGTATTTGGCACATGAGTTTGGATTTGGATGGGTTTGGGTTCCAAATCCAAACTCATGTGTTGGAGCAAGGTGTTTAAAACTCTTGGTTTTGGAATCCAACCCCATTGGTTACAACAGTTCAACCTTATGTTTTTCTCTTCCATTTATCGACCACTTCGACAACTCCGGTGAAAACTTCAGTGACCACTGACAACGACAACTCTGATGACCATACTGACGACTCGACCATCGCTGACAACTACCTCCAAAGACTACTTGATTTTTCATTTTCGACGACCACTTCAACAACAACTCCAGTGACAACTACGACGACCATCCGACAACGACAACTCTGACGACCACCGTTGACGACTGCATCCGACGAATACTTGATTTTTCATTTCCCCTTCAATTTTTTCGTTTTTCATTTTTTGTGACTACTTCGACAATAACTCCGACGATGACAACTCCAACGATCACATCGGAGACTCAACCACCGCTAACGACTGCCTCTTGCGACCACTTGATTTTCCATTTTCTCATCCATTTGTCGTTTCCATTTTCGGCCACCACTTCGACAACAACTCCGGCGACCACCTACGACAACTTCGACGACCACATCGACAACTCGCCACCACTAATGACTGCCCAAAGCGACCACTTGATTTTTTATTTTCGACGACCTCTTCGACAATAACTCGACGACCACCTAATGACCACCGATAGCGACAACTCCGACGACCACCTTGACAATCCAACAATCTCATCAACTCGACCACCCCAACAACCCGACAATCCAGTCATTTTTTTAAAAGGTTAAAATAAAACTAAAAAATGGCTACTAAATAATTTTTATTTGTATACTAACATGCAAATATACTCTCAAAATCTTTGAAATTTGTGAAATTTTTGCAAAAAAACAAGAAAACAACCTAGTATTTTTTGTTCTTTTTTTTAATATACAATCAAATGACTCAATTTTGTAATTTCTTTTTTAAAAGTTAGAAAAAATGAAATAATTCTTTTTTCTTTCGCACATTGGCGTGTTATGTCCTTTTGTTTCATGTCAGTTACAACGCTTTTGAACTGTGTATCTGTATGTGTGAACTCGTGGTAGGGGCGTTCAAAAAATACGATGACCTAAAGAACCCGATAAACCCAACCAAATTCTATGGTTTGGGTTGTGTTATCAACTTGTTTGGATTCGGTTGGTTTAAAAAGATAATAAAATTTTTATTGGTTGGGTTGGTTCATGGGTTCATCAAAAATTAGTTTGGGTTGACCCTAGAACCGAACCAACTCGAACTTCATATTAATTTTAGAAAAATATTTTTTACTTATATTACAACTATATGTATATATATTTATTTTAATTTTATAATTATTTTTAGATTATTTATTCTTCAATAACTTTTTAAATAAGTTTTTTAGTATTTTAGAAAGTAAAAATTCATAATATAAATTAAAATGGAGTTGACCAACCTGAACCAACCCAACACAAATGTTTCATGGTTGAGTTGAGTTGGATTCAGTTGTGGGTTGATTTGCAACCCGAATAGTTGGGTTGGATCTAAAAAATACCTCAACCCAATTCAACCCAACCTACAAACACCTCTAACTCGTGACATGCCATGCTTTTTTTTTTTTTTTGTCTAAATGCTAAATATCACTAAATGTTTAAAACTCTTTTTTTATTCCTCAATTACAACATAAATTCAAAGTTTCATTGAAAAGTTACTTAAAAAATTGATCCAAGTTAGACAGTAACTTCTACAATTGACATAAGATCCACTACAAAATTTGAAAGAAATAAAATAGCTAAAATAATAAAGGTGAAATAAAATTGTACCAAACCTAGAAAAATTGCACCCAAAACACAGTTTTTTGATTCCCAAGCTTCAGAACACTGCACTCCAAACACAGCTTTCTCGTTCCCATACTTCTAAACACTGCACCCCAAACACAATTTTTTGATTCCTAGGCTTCAGAACCCCTAGGACAAACCCCCATACTTCTGATTTCCAGGATTCTAATTTCGAACATGCAACTCAAACATCCCCTATATGTCTACTCTTGTTATATCACAAAATTCTTCAACATAGAAATTTGCAAAATTCTTTTAATATTTACCTTCAAAATTCTCTTATGGGTTGAAATCAAGCAGAAGAGAAGAAAGCAGTCCTACCATCAAATTGACAAATTCTAATCTAACTCCATCGTCGTGCTTCGCTAATTCACCCAAAAACACCAATCAGATGACCACAGTGAGAAACTCATTGCGTTGAACTAACCCACAACAGATTTTAAAAGTAGAACCCCAAACAAATGAACACTCAACTTTGATACCATGTTAAATTAGGAAAATGCAAATTAGGTTTTTATTCAAGAATTGAATAATAAGATACAAACCTAAAAGACTTGTTTATATTAGTGAAAATAAATAAATAAAGGACTCATCTGCGCTTACAAAATGAAACCAAATAAAAAAAAGTCATCCTTATCAATTTCTAAAAAAAAAAATACAATCTATTTATCTATAATCTATAATCTATTAAAAAGTGAGGATGTTGGAAAAACTTTTTTTGACACTTTTGTCCCTTCTTTAATCTATTAATTTACAAAATATGCCATTATTTTAAAATATAAATAATAAATAATAAATTGACAATTATTAACTAATAATTAATTATCAATAATAAAGGTATAGAATTTAAAAGGTTGGAATGTAAAACGTTTTCCTGCCACTTAAATTTTTTGATTTAATTATAATTCATAATAGAATTTTAAAAGTTAAAGAATTCAAAAAGGTTTTTTAACTTCTCATCTTCTACTACTATAAATAATGGGGGTTTTCACCACTTTTTTTACCAACCTTGGAGTCCAATTCTTCTTCTTTTTATTTGCCATCTTCCTCCATTGTTCTCTCTAAGTTTTTTTCAATATCTAAGATGCTTCAATCTTGAAAGCATCTAAATCTATTATGAAGATGGTGGTGGTACATTCAATCTCCAAGACTCTTCATGTGACGTGTTGAGTCGTCTCAGATCTTAAACTTGCAACTTTGCAGCTCCAATTAGATGAAAAGTTAAACAATAGTATTTGTTTAGCAATATTGTTATTATTATATTTTTTTATCAAGTAATACAATCTATTTTAAGGAATTTATACGTATAGTCTTGTACTTTTGTTACTTTTTTTTTCTTTTATTGTTCTCTAATAAATAGTTTATCTTTATTTTATTTAAAATGTTTGTTAAAACAATATATATTGATGAATTAAAGCTTATATGTTTTTTGCTGTGGAAAAAAATCATGGAATCTTATGTCTCACAATAATTTTAATACATTATAAATAGTAAATTAATTCATGCATTCATTATCAATAATAAATATTTTTTTTAGTTCATCAATAATCAATTATATCAAAATATCTATAATCCACCATCTATTAAAAAACTACGATTTTTTAAATCTTATTTGGACAATGATGTTCTTTCTTTTATTTATATATTTACAAAATATGTACAATTAATTATAAATGTTAGATTAATTAATTAAATACGATTTATAAATTAATAATTATCAACAATAATAGATATATAAATAAAACTAAAAGTTTAATTATATTATAAACAAACAAATGTGTAAATGCCCCATTCCACATGCCTTTTTCTACCCATGCCACATTGCAACCCCTCCTTAGCCATAGTGTCCTCCATGTGTCCATTTCTTACCAATGCTTAGTGTCCAAATGTACAACTCATCTCTTGCCATTTAGCCTATAAATAGTGGCTTATGGTGGTTTATGAAAAATACACAATTGGTGAAAGAAGCCTCCAATTCTTTTTCTTCTCTCACACTTTCTCTTTAGTTTATTACTTATTTAATTTCTCATAAATTTCCACTATCTTTTGTTTATATCATATATATATATATTCTAATTCTAATTTCCAAATACTTGAATTATTATTATTATTATTATTATATATTATATTATTAATATATTATATTATTATTTAAATATTGGTAAAATTATACCCGATTTTCATCCTATTTTCACAACACGTTATCAGCACGAAGCTCTGCCGGTTTTTCCACTGAAGGTAGGTCCTCCGGGTAAGCCATTTTTTTTAATATAATGTTATTTTGCATGTTTAATTAATTTCCTAATATAAATGAAATTTCTTTTTATATAGTATTACTATGGCAAATCTTGCAAAATTAGAATTTGCAGCCCTAGATATTAATGGAAATAACTACTTGTCATGGGTCCTTGATGCTGAGATCCATTTGGATTCCATGAATCTTGGAGAAACAATTAAAGAAGGAAATGATGCATCAAATCAAGAAAAAGCGAAAGTCATGATCTTCCTTCGCCATCATCTTCATGAGGGATTGAAAATGGAGTATCTTACAATAAAAGATCCCTACATTCTATGGCAAGACTTAAAAGAAAGGTATGATCATCAAAAAAATAGTTATTCTTCCAAAAGCTCGTTATGATTGGATGCACCTGAGGTTGCAGGACTTCAAATCAGTAAGTGAATATAATTTCGCACTCTTTAGAATTAGTTCAAAACTAAAATTATGCGGAGAAAAAATTACTGATGTTGATATGTTAGAGAAGTCATTCTCCACTTTTCATGTCTCGAATATGCTCCTGCAGCAGCAATATCGAGAGAAAGACTTTAAAAAATATTCATAACTAATTTCATGTCTTCTCGTGGCTGAACAAAATAACGAGCTATTAATGAAAAATTATGAATCTCGACTAACTGGAGCGACACCATTCCCTGAAGTGAATGTTGTGAATTTCAATAATCGTGGTCGAGGTCGTGGTCGTGGTCGAGGTCGGGACCGCGGTAGAGGAAGAAATACCTATTTTCGTGGTGGGCATTATAATTTTAAGAAACCCACACGAACTGATGATCATAAAGAAAAAGCTCCACAAGATAGAAGTTCAAAAGGTGATGAACATAAATGTTTCCGGTGCGGAATGACTGGGCACTGGTCACGTACCTGTCGTACGTCAAAACACCTTGTTGATCTCTATCAAGCTTCCCTGAAGGAAAAGGGAAAAGGGAAGAATGTGGAGGTGAATCTTGCATTCAAGAAGATGATGTGTTTGATCCCTCCAATATGGTGCATCTTGATGTGGCTGATTATTTTGAATCTCCTGGAGAGAAAATTGATGCAATCAAACAAGTAGAGGATGCTTTGTATGGAGATATATAATTAAGTAATACTTGTAATTATAGTATGTTTTTTTTTTCTTGTTTTTGTATATATATTTAGAACTTTTTGTAATCGCTTCTCCTTTCTTATCAATGAAGAAATATGGACAATTTCAATATGTTGAGTAACCCGAAAATGAGCAATGAGGGATTTATAGATCAGCGATGCGCAACTACGCACACGATACTCATAAAGCAGAAAATATTTTTCTAAATTGACAATCTTTGGAAGCAAAAATCAATACTATATCAGGTTCTGCAGACCTGATTGAAGGTTTTGGAAAAACAAGTTTTATCTTGCCTAGAGGAATTAAATTTTCAATCAATAATGCTTTGTTCTCTAGCAAATAAAAAAGAAATCTATTGAGTTTCAAAGATATACGTAATAATGGTTATCATGTTGAAACTGATCGTAAAAATAATTTAGAGTATCTCTATATCACATCTATTGTTTCACATGAAAAACGTATATTAGAAACACTGTCAGCTTTTTCTTCTGGATTATATTATACTCATATATGAGTAATCGAAAGTTATGCAACAATGAACCAGAAGTTCATGAATCCAGAAATATTCAGTGTTTGGCATGATCGACTGAGTCATCCAGGATCGATAATGATGAGGAAAATTATTGAAAAATTCACATGGACATCCTTTAAAGAACCAGAAGATTCTTCAATCCAATGAGTTGTCATGTGATGCTTGCTCTCAAGGGAAATTAATTATTAGACCATCACTGGCTAAAGTGGGCATTGAATCACCTGCATTTTTAGAGCGAATTCAAGGTGATATTTGTGGACCTATTAACCCACCAAGTGGTCCATTTAGATATTTTATGGTATTAATTGACGATCCAGTGAGATGGTCACATGTATGCTTATTATCAAGTCGAAATCTTGCATTTGCAAGATTACTTGCTCAAATAATTAAGTTAAGAGCACAATTTCGATTATACAATTAAGACAATTCGACTTGATAATCTTTGGTGAATTTACATCCCAAATTTTTAATAATTATTGTATGTCAATTGGGATAAGTGTTGAACATCCTGTAGCTCATGTTCATACACAAAATGGTCTAGCGAGAATCATTTATAAAGCGTCGCAATTAATTGCAAGACCATTGCTTATGAGAGCTAAACTTCCTACATCGATGCGGGGTCATGCTATTTTGCACGTTGCATCATTATTACGTATTAGGCGGTGAGCCTATAATAAATATTCCCCATGCAATTAGCTTATGGCGTGACCAAATGTATCCTATCTGAGAATTTTTGGATGTGCAGTATATGTTCCAATTGTTCCACCACAACGTACTAAGATGGGTCCTCAAAGGAGATTAGGAATATATGTCGAATATGATTCCCCATCAATTATTAAATATCTTGAACCCCTGACGGGTGATGTATTTACTGCACGATTTGCTGATTGTCATTTTAATGAAACAAATTTTCCAACATTAGGGGAGGAATTAAGAACTTGGAAAAAGAAATTACATGGAATGCATCATTATTATCTCATTTAGATCCTCGTAGAGATCAATGTGAACTTGAAGTTCAAAAGATAATTCATTTGCAAAATATAGCAAATCAATTACCAGATGCATTCACAGATGCTAAAAGGGTGACTAAATCATATATACCAGCAGCAAATGCTCCATCAAAAATTGATATTCCACAGGAACAAGTTGTCAATAATGAGTTTGGAGCACGCCAGAAGCATGGTAGACCAATGGGTTCCAAAGATAAAAATCCTCGAAAAAGAAAAGTAGTTGAGAATCAAAATGATTCGATAAAAGGTATGGATGTTCCAGAAGAAATCCAAGATACAACTACTCAAAAGAGTATTGATGAAAATCAAACGCTTGAGGATAATAATGAAATTTCTATAAACTATGTTACAACAGGAAAGAGATGGAATCGGAATGATATTATTGTTGACAACATTTTTGCTTATAATGTTGCTCACGATATTATTCATGAAAGTGACGATTTTGATCCAAAATCTATCGATGAATGTAAAGCGTAGAAAGGATTGGCCAAACCGGAAAGAAGCAATCCAAGCGAGTTGAACTCACTTTCAAAACGTGAGTTTTTGGACCGATGAGTCCTAACACCGGAAGGTGTTAAACTCGTGGGATACAAATGGGTATTTGTAAGGAAAAGAAATGAAAATAATGAAGTCACAAGATATAAAGCGAGACTTGTTGCACAAGGATTCTCGCAAAGGCACAGTATAGATTATGAGGAGACATATTCTCCCGTGGTGGATGCAATAACGTTCGAGATATTTGATTGGCTTTGATCAGATATGAAAAACTTGATATGCATCTAATGGATGTAGTCACGACGTATTTATATGGATCTACGGATAATGACATTTATATGAAAATCTCGGAAGGATTTAAAATACCGAAACATATGAATCAAGTTCTCGGAATTATATTCAATGAAGTTCTGAGAGATCATTATATGGATTAAAACAATCGGGACGAATGTGGTATAATCGCTTTGAGTGAATATCTCATTGAAAGAAGGATATCGAAATAATCAAATATGTCCAGTGTGTTTTTATAAAGAAATCTCAATCGAGGATTTGCTATTATAGCTGTATATGTTGATGACTTAAATATAATTGGAACTCTGAGAAAGAGTTATCAAGGCGATAGAATATCTTAAGAAAGAATTCGAAATGAAAGATCATGGAAAAATAAAATTTTGCCTTGGTTTGCAAATTGAACATTTAGCAGATGAGATATTTGTTCATCAATCAACTTATACAGAGAAAATCTTAAAAAGATTCTATATGGATAAAGCACACCCATTGAGCATTCCAATGAAAGTTCGTTCACTGGATGTAAAGAAAGATATATTTCGATCTCGAGATGAAAATGAAGAACTACTTGGTCCTGAAGTACCATATCTTAGTGCAATTGAAGCACTTATGTATCTAGCTAATAACACAAGACCAGATATTGCATTTTCAGTAAATTTATTAGCTAGATATAGTTCACGTCCTACAAAAGACATTGGAACGGAGTTAAGCATGTACTCCTGTATCTTCGAGGGACGATTGATATGGGTTTATTTTATTCTGACAAATCCAGTTTTGATCTAGTTGGTTATGCAGATTCTGGTTATCTATCTGATCCACACAAAGCTAGATCTCAGATAGGTTATCTATTTACATGTGGAGAAACTGCTATATCATGGCGATCAGTGAAACAGACTATAACAGCCACTTCTTCAAATCATGCTGAAATCCTCGCTATTCATGAAGCAAGTCGAGAATGTGTATGGCTAAGATCGATGACACAACACATTCGTGAGACATGTGAATGGTCTTCTAGTAAACATCCTCCAACAATATTATATGAAGACAACACAGCATGTATAACTCAAATCAAATGAGGATATATCAAAGGAGATAGAATGAAGCATATCTCTCTGAAGCTTTTCTACACTCATGACCTTGAAGAAAATGGCAAGATCTCAGTACAACAGATTTATTCGAAGGATAACTTGGCGGACATATTTACAAAAGCATTACCAACTACAACATTTGAGAAATTGGTTCACAGTATTGGGATGCGAAGACTCAGAGATCTCAAGTGATGTCATCATGAGGGGAGTAAATGTATTATATAAAATATGTACTCTTTTTCCTTCACTAAGATTTTTATCCCACAGAGTTTTTCCTTAGTAAGGTTTTAACGAGGCATATTTTATATAAAATGGGCATTTAAGGGGGGAGTATTATAAACAAACAAATGTGTAAATGCCCCATTCCACATGCCTTTTTCTACCCATGCCACATGACAACCCCTCCTTAGCCATAGTGTCCTCCATGTGTCCATTTCTTACCAATGCTTAGTGTCCAAATGTACAACTCATCTCTTGCCATTTAGCCTATAAATAGTGGCTTATGGAGGTTTATGAAAAATACACAATTGGTGAAAGAAGCCTCCAATTCTTTTTCTTGTCTCCCACTTTCTCTTTAGTTTATTACTTATTTAATTTCTCATAAATTTCCACTATCTTTTGTTTATATCATATATATATATATATATATATATATATATATATATATATATATATATATATATATTCTAATTCTAATTTCCAAATACTTGAATTATTATTATTATTATTATTATATTATATTATTAATATATTATATTAGTATTTAAATATTGGTAAAAATTATACCAGAGTTTTCATCCTATTTTCACAACAAATTACAAAATTTTGTCTTTTTATCTTCAAGAAGTTATAGATTTTGAAATTGATTTATTAATAATCAATAATTAACTATAGAATTTCAAGAGTTTTTAAAATTTTTAAAATTTAGAATCTTTTCATATTCTTTAATGAATGGATTATTAATAAATTACTAATAAATTAAATTTAATCTAATAAGTTTAATTCAAAATTTTATAATGAAATAAGCTTATTATTTATCCACTATTGAATTATAAAATTTAACTTTAAATTATTTTTATTCATATAAACTCATTGCAAAAATATTTTGAAGAGAAAATAGAAATGTCATCCCATTGCTAAAAATCATGCAATAAATAGTTATGTGAATATACACATTTTTGGAAGTATAACTCTTCATGACTGAATAAAATGGTTAAGAGAGATGAATTATTTAAGTTATTTTTGTTGTCTTTTATTTTTGTGCAGAACAGTAGAAATTAAATAAAAATATGACACAATTTTTTTTTTTACAAAGTAACAATTATATATGTTAGTGTTTTATTTTATTTGTTAGTTGTAGTTAATTATTAGACATCAAATACATGTGTATTTCAAGAAAACTATCTCAAACATAAGTATCAATCCCTCTTGAAGGTATTTTTAATTATTTTATTTAATATTAATTGTTGTGTGTATTGTTCTAAAATTTTATGCATGGTAGAACTCTTTTAACTTTTACGTAAATTTTAAAATTATCATTCTAATATGATTAATGATTAGTTTTTCTTATTATGACCATAATAATGGGAGGTAAGACTACTATCATCAAAAAAAATTTCATATTTTTAAAAAATAGAACTGTTATATATATTGTATTTTTTGTATTCTTTTAGAATATATATATATAATATTACATATATAAAAAATGAATTATTTCAAATGTTTTATTTAAAATAAATACAATTTCTTTTATTATGTACTATATGATTTAGAAGTCATGTGAATTTATATTTTGTTTCATTAATTATATTATAATTTATTTTTTGGTAAAAAAATGTTATATTTAAACACATATAACTAAACCACAATATTTAAATTAGTTCAATAAAATATTAAAAGAATAAGTTACTTAATAATTTATTAAATCTTACGATAAATAAATTCAATCGATCATAGAGAATTAAATATGATAATGAACAAAGATTTGAATGTACTTATAAATATTGATAAATAAATGAAATGTAAAGAGGTAGAATACTAAAGAGTTTGACATTCAGTTATTCAATTTCAAATATACATAGTGTAATTTAAATTAATGAAATTTTAGAATTTCAAAAGTTTTGTAACTCTTCATTTTTCTTATATAACTAAAAGAAAGACTTTAAAAATATATAAGGAGATAAATGACTCTTTTATTTTTATTTTTTAATAAAAAAATAAGAGGTTGAAAATACTAAAAATTTACTTTATAGTTTATTAAATCTTATATTAAAAAAATGATAATTGATTGAAAATTATAATGGATGAATCAAATTTTAATGTTCAAGAGGTAAACTATAAAAATTTAAATATATATGGCTTAGAGTTTAAAATGGACCGTAAAATTCAAGACATTGTTCAACTTCTCAACTTACTACAACTATGATAAAATAATTCTTTTTTCACCGATATAAGCATGACTCAATGGAGAAGACATCTACCTCACATAATTTAATAAACTTTAAAAGTTCAATCTCTCAATACTTCCCACATTTAGTAAACTATATATATATTTATTTAGTTTTGTTTCTCTGATCAATACAAAATATTAATAAATTTTGATTAATCAAAGTTGCAAAAACAATATGAGTTGAATTATATTTGAAATGAATTATGTGATGTATAAAAGTTGATCATATTCCTCATTCTCTACTATTATTTTTTTAAAATTAATTTACTTTGCTATTAAGGTTGTTATTTTTTCGCATGATTTTTAAATTTTAGCTAATTTGATTTTCTACCTGAAAATTTAATTAAAATCAACAATTTTAAGTTTTATCTTGATTTTCCATTAACAATATTAGTAACAACACTGAAACCAATATGTTACCATTAGTGCAATGAGATTGGTGATTTGAACTGCAGACTTTGTGGTCATTAACACATATATTTTATGATATGCAAAAGAAATCATATGATATATTCCATTATTACTATTTTTAATTTATATAATTTATTTTATCAATAATATAATAAATTTCTTATTATTATGTAATCAAGTGAAATAAAAAATTCTTTGTAAATAATATTATTAATGTATTAACACTTTTAAATTTATTAACAGTTTAAAAAATGTATTAGCTAAATGAAAGGTATAACATGCTTTTTTTTTACATGTTCTTATGCTTATTTCCATTCATAAATAAAATAAGATTAACCTATACAATTTTATAATACATCAATCATCTGCATGTAGACCTAAAAATATTATTTTAGTAATTACTATAAATTGTATATGTTAAACATGCCCGTGTTATTATAAAATAAATAGATATAAAAAAATCTTAATTAATTACAAAAATAATCCTATACAATAACAAATTTTCAAGTTTTTAATAATTATATTAGAATTATATATTAAAAAAAAACTACACCTGGTAACACACTAGTATATTAAAAAACTACAATGTTTGAAAAACTCTTTTTGGACTAAATTACCCTTTATGAAATTTTATAATTACAAATCATGTCATCATAATTAATTACCTAATAATTATAAATAATGTCATTTAAATAGTTGGAATAAAAAAAAACTCTTTTTTTTTTTAACTTAAGTCGCTAACTTTAATTATATTTAATTTATTTTTCAATGATAATTATATTTAATTTTATTTAAAAATAATTTAATAAATTTCTCTTTAATCTCTAGGTCTCTCAATTTTACTTTCTTATCCTATTCTTCCATCCATTCTCACCCACACCTAAAATGCATACAAATATGATAGATAGGTTTTTATATTAAAAAAAAAATCTTCCACTCACATACAAATACAACCTACATTTTTTTCCTCATATAATTAGATCATTTTACATACTCTAATTTCTAAATTTACAAAAATATCACTAACATTAATTATTAATAATAAAAGTTGTAACAAATGCAAGTTCCCTAAATATTTAAATATTTTTCAAGACAATTAATAACTTAAATGTATTGGAGTTTTAATTTTCTAAAAAAAAATATAGTGAATCTTTTCATAAAAAAATTAATGTTAAGCAATTGGAAAACGTAAATTTAATGAATTTGCACCTAAAATTAGCAATTATTTAATAAAATTTTAATATTTACGTACAACAAATTAAAATTGTAATCAAATTTTTAAAAAACAAAAACTAATTGTTTGATGCATAATTAACCTTTAAATTAAAAAAAATAATTTTTAAAATGAAAGTATAAAAATATAGAAAAGTTAGAATATGAAAGGTTAGAATATAAAAAATTTTGTTCATTTAATTTATGTAAATTAATTCTATAGTCAGTGGGTATTTTCATTAAATTATAGTTAATTTAATTTAATGATAAAATTGAGTTTTAAAATCTTCTAAAATTCTCAAGTAGAACTATATAAAAGTTATTTCCTATGATCTTTCTACAAAGATTTGAGTTTCTTCTTAGTTCGTTGTTCCTACTCTTGAATCCAGTCTCTAAGTTTCTAAGTAGTGTTAAACACTAGCTAATGAGACATAGAGATTTTTCATCAAAATGCTCTAAAACATAGGTATCAATTTCTCTTATAGACATTAATTTCAAATTATTTTTATTAATATTTGTTATTTTTTCTAAATACTTTGCATGTTACAATTCTTTTAATTCAATTATTATTTGGTATTTGTTCTTGAGAGATAGAACTTAGTACAATATGAGATCGGTTTAGTGAATTTTCAATGTGTTCTTCCTAATTGGTGGATTATCTTCATTCATGGGTATTTCATGTGCATGAGAATATGTCATTTGTTTCTTTGTTTATGGTTTATACTCTCTTCTTAAAAAAAAAATTGATATCTGTTATTTATTTTCAAATATTTTTATGCATCAATTTTGTTTCTTTATGTATTGGTATTTTTTTTATTTTAATTCTTCTATTCAATTTTATTTGATATTTTTAAGATTATTTTTAGTTTTTTAGAAATAAGTTTCAAATTTATTTTATAATTTTATATATTTTGTTGTATTTTATGTCCTAAAACTCGTAGTTTGTAATTGATAAACATTTTTCGTGTTTCTTTTTCAATAAAATTGTTATTGAATTAGTATGTTATATAATCTTGAATCCAATAAACTAAGGTCCCGAGGCTATTTAATGTAGACTTGAACTTTATGTGATGTGATGACATAAAACATGGATCAAGTTCGAGTATATAGCCTGAAATGGTCTATAGTATAAGGATAAGGTTGGGCGCCTTATTCTGGGACACTATGGATGCGACCTACTTTGTAGTTAGTACAAACGATGTGATCTTGAATCGTTCATATAGAGATATGTGAGTGGGGGCATCCTATGCAATGAGTTTGTATAAGACTGGACCATGACTTAGTAACTTTTGCTTTATAACACCGTTTACTGTATAAAACTGACTAATTCAATTTTGATGATATAGGTAACTCAATCTCAATCCTTAGCTAACTATGAACTCCTGTTTATTCGGGATTATCCTTAGATCTGCATGGGTGAGAGTATCTCAACAACGCTGATTCAATAAGCCTCCCATTTCAGGAGTAAGATCGGATAGATAGTTGGGGACATAAGGTGTAAGACAAAATTCACTCCTACCCGACTCTAGGGATAGTAGATATGTTGTTCTCTTAAGTGTTGACTTTGGAACTAGAACAAGGGGCCCCATCCCTCTCACTAGGCTGTTAGGGACTAGATTTGTTGGTTGGACCACAAATCAATTGTTCTATAGAGGTTTAGTGGGATTTAAGAAACAATAAGTGTTCTCGGGGGTAAAACGGTATTTTGACCCAGCCGAGACCACAAACAACCTGTGAAGGATTGACTTACTGGTTACGGTTATATCAGGTGGACAAAAATATATCTACAGTGAGAGGAGTGCAACTACGTGACTTTAGTGGAATGACCCGTTAGTTAACAAAAGTTGATTAATTAGGTTAAAGAGTTTGACCGGTTAATCTCGGATTGTTGGAGCCCATGATCTGTAGGTCCATTAGGACCCCTGCTAGCTCATATGGATTAAACTTAGAACAGTATGATGGATTAATTCGAATTGTTCAAATTAGGAAATGAGTTTTAAACCGACAAGTATATGTGACATAACTATCGATTTTTTATGACACAATATATTCAAATGTGATTTGAATTTCAAAAATATGAATGCAGATTCATGTTCGGGAGGTCAAAATTAGTCAAGAGGGTTAAAATCGCAAAAAGTCAAAGGATTGACTTTTTGGCTCGGGAAAAAGTGTAATTTTGACCAAATGGAAAAGACTATTTTACCCTTGACTAGAGTTAGTGGAATTATCCAAGTTTTTGTTGGACAATCTCACTAACTGAAGTGGACTATGTGTAAATATTATAGAATGACACATAGCCCACTTGAGTTAGTGTTTTGTGAGGTGTTGCATTTTGGTGAGCTTTGACATGCATTTAATGCATGTAATTGCTTTAGGATTGAATTCAAAACAAAGGGTTCATTTTTTGCAGAAGTTTTAGGTTTTAAAAAGAATTCTCACCAAAACTTACTTGTTTTCCTTTTCCTCACTTAATACTTTGAACCTCCCATTCTTCCTTTTCAATCCTTCATTCACCGGGCCCCACAACCCAGTTCTGAGTCTAGAGGATAGCGGGGAAACTCTAGTGGTGGTCCGGTTGTGTTCGGTTTGTGCTTTGGCAAGTAGATCGTGAAGAAATAGAGCTACAAAGGTTGTACTTTCTTCCCTTTTTTAATTTACTATTTTTTGTATGTTTGCATGTTAATTTCTATTAAGTTAGATGCAATTTGAGTGTCATTAGATCCTTTTTCTGCTGCGTATGTCTCGTGTTCCATCATATTTATTGAATTATTTCTTATTATTCTTATAACAATTTAAAGAAAAAATATATTAAAAGTTACATATAAATTTTTTTAATCATATTCTTCACTTATAATCTAAAATTGATCGTATTATTTTGTGCCCTTTTCATTACCATCGCATCCATTATATATATATATATATTTGATAATAATACTTTTTATAGTATTTATTATTTATTATTTTCCATAGGCTAATTTTATTTAAATCTAACATTATTTTTTATTTTCTCTTATATTTTTCGATATTAATTACAACAAAAAATAAATATTTTATATTAATTTATAAGTTTTATTATATTCACAACTATATTAACTATAATTGTATAAATATTCTTTTTGAAAACAAATATAGTTAAATAAATCTATTCTTCCAAACTAATAAACAAATAGTTATTTTATTTATTTTCAAAAAGATATTATTTGAAATATGAAAAAAAAAATGTATAATGTATTCACGATATATACTGTTCAACAATAACTTAAGTAAAAATTTAAATATTAACCGAGTACAAAAGATGAAAAATTAGCTAACAAGAATTTATTATTTGCTATTTGATTTTTATACAAATGTGATGTTTAGACATAAATAAATATAAAATATTTTAAAAATAAACTTTGTTTAAACAATATTAAACCATGTTTTTTCGTTAAAGTAAGATTAACACATCGATAATTGCCATGTACGACCTCCTTCAAATCTCTCTGCTCTCATTTGTTGTACTAAGAAAAACTTGCTTTTTAAAGAATATCCAAACTTTCCTTAATGTAAAAATTGAAATTAAAATGAATAATTAACTCACTCAACTTAGAGAAGTACAGTCCACAAACTAATAATAAATTTACATTAAATAAACAAACAAACAATTAATAATAAACAAACAAACAATTCCACATGATATTATTTACATTAATTTATAGTAAAAAAATTCAAATATACAACTCCATAAATATTTGAGTTCTTAAGAATTAATTATACAATTTAAAGTACTTATATAAATTTAAAAATAAATAAATTTTAACAAAATATAAGTAATAATCTCAATAAAATATTGTGTACCATCTCCATAAATTTAAAATTCTAAATATTCAATTTAATTTTATTCTTTACATTTTAAATTCTAATCTTTTTTAGTAAGTTTGTAAACATCTAAAATGATTATAAGTATTATAATTTCATTTAATTTCTATAGATTTGAAATTTGAAGTATTCCATTTATTTTTCCTCATTCTACTTGAAATTTTAATATTCTTTAATGAGTTTGTAAACATTTGAGATGAATATAAAATTTAATAACATTATTAAAATATGTATTCTATTTATTTAATTAATTTAAATGAATAAAAAACATCATTTAATTTAGAACCGAATAAATTAACTATCTTGGTGTAAAAATTCAAATTTCAATCAATTTAATCAATTAACAAATAATTACAAATTAAAATTTTAAAATCACCATGAAATAATTTATTTGTAATTACATAGACTGACATGATTAATTAATCAATCCTACTATAAGCATGAATTTTTTGTAATTTTAAATTTTATTTGACCAAATTACTTATAGAATAATCTTACCTAACTTTTTTTAAAACTTAACTAATAAATTATTGGATATTTCTATTAATATAAATTATTAATTAAAAAAAAAAAATTCACTCCGTAATTTAAACACAACTTTTAAGCTTTTTAGAAATATAACATAAACTTTACATATCTTAATCTAATTAATATTATATTTGAATCAACTAAAAAACAATAATATTATATTTGAATCTAAGTTAAGTTTTAATTAGATTATTTTTGTATTTTTTTTATAACTTTTATAATATTTTTAACTTCTTACGGCATTTGAAATTAAAATTTTAAAATAACAATTGAATTAGTTACCTCTATTATCTTATGTGTAAAAAAAACTTATTAACTAAATAAAATTAAGATTTTACTTAATGATTTAAAAAATTAAAAATTGAAAAATACACTTGCTAAAACACTAGTTTTCTTAAAAAGTAACAGCGATGAACCAATTACCAGATCTTAGAAGAGAACAAAAGTTGAGAAATTTGCATGGAAAACTCCTTTTCACATGCATTAATGTGATTTGACCCATGTTCTGAAATTAATGACATTTGACCCTTTTTGTATCTTTGTGTCGTCCAAATTACCGTAAAGGGCATCATATCGATTTCTAGCTCTCTCGCTCTCGCTCAAGTCACGTTACCTCTCGCCTCGCCTCGTTCAAGTCTCGTTCTCGCCTAGCTCTCCCTTTTTGTAGTGTGCATTCCGTTCAAGTCTCGTTCTCGCTCTCGCTCTCATTCTCGCTCTCGCTCTCCTCTCGCTCTCGCTTATGATAGTAATTAAATAAGACATAGCTCTCTCGCTCTGCGTTTCGTTTCGCATTGGCTCGTTCTCGCCGACTCGCTCTCTCTGCTACTCCACTCTTCTCTCTGTCTTTTTGTCATTTTTCTTTATATTTTTTCCATTCATTTGAGCGAGAGCGAGAGCGAGACAACGGAGCGCGAGCGTGAACAACGTGCGGGCGTGAACAAGAAAGCACCGTTTCATATTACCCTTATGAGTCATTTTGCGCGCACGCCACGTCGAATAGGTCATATTTCATTATTTTGAAATGTCAGGTCAAATGACATTAATGCATTGGAAAATGGGTTATCCGTACAAATACCCCACAAAAGTTCGATTGCTTAAAAAAAAAAAAAAACAAAAAAACAAAAGTTCGAAGAGGGTATATTGGTCAATTTAGTTTAGTAGGGAGCCCTAAGGTCCTGATAGTATATAAAATCCTTCTCCACTCACCAGGCGAAGATCTCCTCTGGTTTTTTCCTGCCTCTGCTGCCGCCGGGAATTCTTCGAACTCCTTGCTTCTATCTATAGATTCGCCATGGTAACTACAGTTTCTTCTTTGCGCTGTTGCCACTTGTTCTCTTCTGTTTGCGGTTCTTGAGTGCCCTAAATTATGCATTAGGGTTTTATAATTGATTGTGTTTATTTGGCCATTTTGTTTTGTTGCCTCTGTATCTAGTCGCTGGTAGCAAACGAGGATTTTCAGCACATTCTTCGTGTGCTAAACACCAACGTGGATGGGAAGCAGAAGATTATGTTTGCTCTCACTTCAATCAAAGGTATTGGAAGGCGTTTTGCTAATATCGTCTGTAAGAAGGCTGATGTCGACATGAACAAGAGGTATTTTATGCCATACTTTTCCCTCTTTTATTTTTCCTTCATTGCCGCTTGTCGTCTATTTAGTTCGAGAGAAAAATTCGAGAATTAGAAGTATTAGAACGGTTTTGTCTGTTGTTTTTAATTCTGCCTCTTAGATAAATGCTACGGATTTAAGGTATTTGTTCCTAATTATTTGTGAAGAAATTTGAGCTTCAAGTTTTACATAACAAAAACTCAAGATGTGAGATATTCGGGAAAAAAAGTAGATATGGGTATTGCTTATGGTGAAATCATTGAAAGATTTGTATTTTTGAGGAGTATAATACTGCCAGTAAATATTTATGATGTTTTTCTGCATGGTCAGGTCAATCTCTACATAACATATTTTCTGCAGTATTATTGTAACATCCTCTTTGGGTCAATTATCCCACTATTTAGGATTTTCCTAGAAGTTGATTTATGTCTGTGACTGGAATCTGAGAGTAGGATGTAGGATATTTTTGGGAGAACAAAGAAAAAGTGCAATGAAAAAAAAATTTGGAGTACAGGACCCTTGAATCCACGAGTCTTCTCTTAGAACAAGAAAAAATTCAATGAAACCAGGACCTTAGAATCCATGCGTGTTCTCTTAGAAAAACCTTTTCCAGAACAAGGATGTCAAAACTATTAGTGAACTTTTTTGACAACTGGGTCTAGTTGACGAAAGAAAGACTACAATCCTGATTTGAGTTTTAAGAGGAAGATAAAAACAGAAATATGAACTGCTACTAGATTTTCGGTTACTGGAATTATCTGCTGCATCTTCTTCCTTCCCTTTTCTTTGATATAATTTAACATCATATATTTCTTTGATTTAGTTTTAATCTGGGTCTGATATGAAAACAATGTATGCCCAGATGGCTGCAATTTTTTTTGTTAAATATATAACTTCATTGGATTAAAACTATTTCTTCTAATAACAAAACTGACAGCAAACCAAGTACAAAGTCACTAACCCCACACTGAATGATCAAAAAGACTTAAACACCTAAACACAGCATGACCCTTCAGCTTAATCTAAAAAGCATCCTAAAGACTAGAGAATAAACCGAGTGGATCTAGTTCACTGAATAAAATGAGACCAAAATCTTAATTAAGACCTAATGGAAATTTCCACAATCAGGAAATCATGACCGAAGCCAAACACAGTTCTGGCCTCTTCGACATCAATTGAAATGTATTGGAGAAAATTCAAATTTCCTCATCTGACGTATAGATAGAAACTTTAGTACCATATGAAACACCTGTTTGATGATATCCTGCTTTCGTGATGACCTCTATATCTCCTCTAAACTTTGACAGAAACTGATAACCATAGCTTAGCCATAGGGTTTCTCTTCGAGATAAACGGCTGTAACAGTTGTTGATATTGGAATAACTCGTGAGAGACCGGGCACGAGCTATTGACTCACATTTGTTACTTGCTGCAGTAGTACATTTAGAAAGTTCATATGTTTGGAGTATTTTTTTACCACGTCTAACTTATTAGTTTATATTTTCTTTTGTTATATGTTTAATGAGCTCGAATGTTGTTCCTTTTATTATCACCTTAGATGATTTTACAATCCAGAGTTTGGGGAAAAGCTCACGGTGGCTTGTTTAATTTACATCTTTGTTTTCATTTGTTATATTTTCTACCAGGGCTGGAGAACTAACTGCTGCTGAGTTGGACAATCTCATGGTGGTGGTTGCCAATCCACGGCAATTTAAAGTCCCGGATTGGTTTTTGAATAGGCAAAAGGATTACAAGGATGGAAAATATTCTCAAGTGGTTTCAAATGCGTTGGACATGAAGTTGAGAGATGATTTGGAGCGGTTGAAGAAGATCAGGTAACTTCTATTTTTGGTGTCATATCAACATGTACTATCTTTTGGTAAAATTTTTTAATGGTCATTTCAAAATTATGTCAGTGTTCTTTTTTTAAAAAATAGGAAGTAGACAGTTTTCTGAGTTATTAAACTGGTTTGTTTGACACGACAATTATTAAAATTAGTTTTGGAAGAAAGAAAAAGAACAACAGATGAAAATAAATATTTTGCTGTTTATATGTGTTTTATTTTGTTTTCCTTAATTTATTGTTTATAATTGATGTGCAATAATTAATTATTCTTGGCGTGTAGTTTGATCTATATTCTGTTGTATTTTTTAAATTTATATAGAAAAGATAAATGAGAGCAGGGCATGTCTTTCCAAACTGTTTTCAGAATTAAAAACAATAAAAAACAAGTTATAAACGCTCAATCTATCAAGCAGCTTTGAAGGTACAATGTTAAAAAAAAACACCCAAACATTCCCGTAATGTGTTGGTGTCATATTCAACATGCATGCGGTTTTAATTGTGAAGTACTTAAATTCTGTGAACTGTAGTGTTTTTATTATTAGGTATTTCCCCTATCATTTTGTGCCACTAATTGTAAATCCAGAAGGGACGTGCATATCCGTCAGAAAACAGAAAGCCGAAAACTTATGATCTGTTTTGGAAACTTGTAATCCTAAGGAATCCCTTGTAATCACTTCTTGCATTATATTGACTGATATTATTCTTATGTGTTTCTGCTAATGCTGATGTTTTCTTTTTTTGGGATAATCCCTGGATATCGAGCCCTACGCCTTGCATTATGTATGTTTGTAGTCCACTCCACTAATCTTCGAAACTATGAATGCAGGAACCACCGAGGTCTGAGGCACTACTGGGGCCTCCGAGTCCGTGGTCAGCACACCAAGACCACTGGTCGCCGAGGGAAAACTGTTGGTGTCTCCAAGAAGCGTTGAGCTTTTCCCTGTTTTCATAATTGAGTTAAGGTGGTTGTTGGGCAAATCAGTTTCTTTGGCCTCTTAGTTGAATATTTGAGCTGTATTTTCTTTTTGAAATTTTTGCTTGGGATGGTACTTTTGTTTAATTTACCCCTTTTTTGAACTGTTTTTTTAGGCTAGAAAAGGTTGATTGTGGCCATTGGCAAAGCTTTTATGGATCATGCTTATTGATCTTTTTGGTGTGGAAGTGTTGAAAGATTTTATTTATAGAATTCCTGTTTGGTGCAATTAGGTTTTGCTTGAAATCAGGTGCAGTTTAATTGGGGTGTTGAGAAATCATCAACAATTTGTTGAAAGAGAATGTTGAAAATGTTTTAGCACATTCTTATTTGATATTCACAAAACTGTGTTGCTTATCTAGTTAATTGAATTTACAAACTCTAGGGCTAACATATGCACAAATTTGTACTTTACTATGTTATCGATTCTAACCGTAATAGTGATAATAAGAAGATGATATCCCTGGAACTTGCAAGGTTAAATATTTTAGGGGGCATTTGGCGCTTACGGTTGATTTGAGTTGCAAGGTTAAATATTTTTGCAAGGTTAAATATTTTAGGGGGCATTTGGCGCTTACGGTTGATTTGAGTTGCAAGGTTAAATATTTTTGCAAGGTTAAATATTTTAGGGGGCATTTGGCGCTTACAGTTGAGTAGAGTTTATTTGTGAATGAGTTCACTTTGTTTTTTTTTTTTTAATTTTATTTTTTCAATCATTCATTTAGAAATATATTTTTTCATATTTGCAAATTGAGGTCAGATATCTACTTAAAAAAACAATATATTTGAAAAAGACACACCATTCTTTATCTTTCTTCTCTTTAGAAATTGACTTTTTTCAAAATATTGACAATGTAACTTTGTTTTCTTTTTTTTGTATACATTAAAGATCTTTCTATTTATAGAAATCACATATAAATCACATATTTGAAGTACACATTTGTTGGGTTTTTAGTAAAGTTTTTTTTAGTACAACATTTGGGGAAGAGAGATTTGAATTCATGAATTTTTAGTCAAGTCTTACTTAATGACAAATTCTAGGGGTGTACAAACGAACCGATAACTCGAACAATCTGACCTACCCAACCCAAATTATAAGGGTTGGGTTGAGTTTGATTTTTTTTTGGGTTGGGTTGGGTTAATTTTTTAGAGAACTGAATATTCGGTTCGAGTCTCAGTTTTGTAGGGGTTGGCTCGGGTTAATCTGACTCGAACCGAAAACACTATTTTTTAAATATATATATATATATATAAAAGTAAATAAATAAAAACCCAAACGCAAAATCAAATCCATCCATCCTCCCATTTTTCGAGCCGCACGTCGTGCCCTCGTGAACGAAGTTGAAGACTCGAAGACGACTGCCGAACTGTCGCTGCACCGCACGCCTTCACGCTTCGTTGACTGCCGAAGTGTCACACACATGAAGCCGAGTCGCCTCAGCCCAACCCCAACCGTCCCGATCACCAAGCCAACATACCGACCGAAGGTGAAGACGTCACAGACTGCAGAGCTCTGCCTCTCATTTCCTTCTTCCTTTTCATCTCTTCACTCTCCAACCATGCCGACCAAGGACGTCACAGAGCAGAGCATTATCCGGTATGAATGAAGACTTCTATACTCATTATTGCAGATTTTAAGTCATGCTCATATACATTAGATCCCCAACGTATAAATCAGAATGTTATAAATCTTGCTATAAATCAGAATGCTATAAATGCTATAAATGCTACAAATGAATCAGAATGCTTACAGGTTGGAGATTTGAGGATCAGAATGCTTACAGGATTCAATCCGTGTACACCCCTAACAAATTCAATGAACCAAAGAATCTTTAACTATAGGATGTATACTTCATGTGGAGACATGAATGTGGATCAAGTTGAAGTGGACGCAACCCACTTTGTATAGTACACGATGTAGGCATACGAGTGAGAGCATCCTATACAATGAGATTGCATAAGATCGGACTGCGAAATAGTCACTTAGACTTTATAACCTCGTTTACTGTCATAACTTCATATGATGATTTAGGTAATTCGGTCTTAATCTTGAGTACACAATGAACTCCTGTTTATTTGAGATTATTCTTTGATTTTCATGAGTGAGAGTACATCGAGATCGTCAACTCAATAAGCCTACCATTTTTGGATAAGATCGAGTAGAGAGCTGGAAACATAGTCCTGCGAGAAGAAATTCACTCCTATCCGCTTTAGGGATTAGTAAAGAGGTTGTTCCCTTAAGTGTTGACTTCAGGTCTTGAACAATGGGTCCCCCTCTCATTGGCCCGAGAGAGATTCAGTTTGATTTGTTCATTGGAGGATTAGTGGACTTAAGGAACATGAAGTAATTACGGGGCTAAAACGGTTTCTTTGACCCAGCTGTAATTATGAACAAGGGTCGACTTAATAATCGTGGTTATATCAAATGGACAAAAATATATCTACAGTGAGGAGAGTGCAGTCGCTGGATTTAGTGAAGTGTCCTAGTGGTTAACGAATGTTGATTAGTTGGGCTAAAGAGTTTGGTCGGTTAGTCTCGTATCGTAGGAGCTCATGATCTGTAGGTCCATTAAGTCCCCTTGCTAGCTTGGACTAAGCCTTGTAACAATATGAGAGAAAAGAATTTGAATTGTTCAAATTCGACTTTGGGAGTAAACATTAATTATATGCGATATACTTAACGTATCATAGATTAATAATGAATTAAACTATGACAAGGAGAGATGGACATATTTAAATATGATTTAAATATTGGTTCGATTTAATACATGAATAGGGATTCATGTTCGAACAGTCGATTTTAGAAATCGAGAGGTACAATTATTTAATTAATATTTGATATTAAATTAAATAATTAAATTGTTTAATTAATTAAGAATTATTTTTGTTTAAAATTAATTTTGAATTAATTTTAATTACACAAAGAATTATGAGAAATTGTGATAAATAGATTTTTAAATGTTGGTTACAGATTTGTCCAAATCTTTTAAATTTTGCATATATGGATTTTTCATTAAATTTTAATCATTATTTATGGTTTTGATGGACGGAAATACTCATATTGACTATGGTATACGATTATTTAATGTATATTTAGATTTCATCTCTCATATTTATTTGTTTCCATTTTTAAACGTTCCAATTTAATTGTAGACTCATTTAATATGTATTTTATTCCATGTTTACTTTATTCCATCTTTATTTTTTGCACAGTAGAACAATACTTCCCCAATTTTTCGACTTCTTCATTTTTTTGCAGTCCATACACCATTTCAGTCCATACACCATTTTCTGCACATCGTTAGTTTTCTCGCAACCACCCATTTTTATTCAATCCATCATCCTGCTGAATATGAGTAAGCAACGCATTGATATATTCATATCTTAAGATTCATTAACAGTTTGGTTCTTTATTCTTTCCCTAATTTTTCAGTATGTTAAATCAATAGAAACTGTTGTAACAATCATTTTTAATTATATACAGTAGGTAATATTATACAAAATCACATATCAATTTATATCTTACAATATTAACATATCACTGATATTTTCTTTCCATACACAACTTCAAACTCCTTTCCAGTACGCATTCTTCACAATGGGTCTTGGAATAAAAATGACAATTATGTTGACTACAAGGTTTTTGAAATAACTATGGTAACTGAGATGTCATTTCATGTGTTATTAGATACTATAATGACACATTTAAACATGGTAGGTAATTTTGATTACCCTGATATATTTGTTAGCCTTGGACCACAATCGTTTATAAAGAAGGATATGAAAATGGTTGACGACAGAGATGTAAGTTGGTTTTTTGATGTTATTTCTAATGGTACATTGTGTGGTTGTTCACTAATAGTCGATTATATGAATAGTCTATCATTGATTTTGGATAATATGACTATAGAATCTTCCGAAAATAACTCTGTTAATCCAGAGGGTCGTTTTCATGATACCATTGATGTTGGAAAAATACTTGTAGATTTCCATATACTAGCAAATGATATATTTAGAGGTAAGAAGAATCTTCAGAATGCTTTGCTGGAATTGCATTGAGAGATAACTTTCAATTTAGGACGAAGAAATCTAACAAGAAGTTATTGATTGTTAGATGTATTGATGAAAATTGTCAATGGTTAGTACGTGCATGTCGTAATGGAGTTGATACATGCGATACTTGGATAGTTATGAAGATCATCAATGATCACACATGTTTTCTTGATGTTGTTATGAACTCTCACAAACAAGCATCTGCATCTTTAATTAAGGGTTGCATCAAGAGTAAGATGACCATTGATGGTAATGAATTTGATACTCCTAAATAAATTATATCTTATATTCGTTCTCACCATGGTGTTAATGTAAGTTATCACAAAGCGTGGCGTGCCCGAGCTTCAGCCATACAAGAAATTATGGGATCCCATGAAGAATCATTTTCTATTCTTCCATCATATGCTCATATGTTGAATACAAAAAATCCAAGTAGTATTATTCTTAAATACTCTATTATTTATTTTTTATCTCTATATCTATCCATCTAATACCCTTCTTTTACATCATTTAAACTTGGTAACGACGGTAGATTTCTATACTATTTCCAATCTTTATTTACATCAATTGCTGGTTGGAAGCATTGTCATCTAGTGTTCTCTGTTGATGGTACTTTTTTGAAGAACAAATTTGCAGGTCAGTTATTGGTTGCTTGCGCAATGGATGACAATGAGAAAATATTCCCATTGGGTTGTGCTATTGTTGATTTTGAGAATGATTTGTCATGGGAGTGGTTCTTTCTGCAATTAAAGGATCTCATTGGTGATCGACCAGATGTTGTTGTTGTCTTGGATAGACATAAGAGCATTGGTAAGGCTATTGCTAAGGTATTTCCTAATACCTTCCATGCCATATGCATATACCATCTGTTACAGAATTTGAAATAAAAATACAAGAGCAATCTTTTAGATGAAGTATATTATGCAACGACAAAGCATTTAATACCATTGATTTTGAGAAGAATATGCGACAATTAGAAAGCAGTGCACCAGGTATACGTGCTGATTTAGAAGATATTGGTTTTCATAGATGGTCTCGTGCCTATTGTCCTCGTCGTAGATATAAGATAATGACTACCAACTCATTTGAAAGTTACAACAAAAAGATTTTAAAAGAAAGAGAATTACCTGTAACTTTAATGTTTGAAGTAGTCAGAATGTATTTGCAGCATTGGTTTCATAAAAGAAGAAACGATGCATCTTATCAGGCAACCAATTTTACCAAGTTCTGTGAAGTTGAGTTACGAGAACAGATCAATTGCAGTCGGACTATGCAGGTATATATTATATACATATCTAGTGTGAATTGTGAATAAATGATATATACTATATAATATATGCTAAACACGATGGTCATATATTCTTATTCAACTATTTTCTCTCCTAATAGGTTTACCCCATTGACAATGTTAAATACCAAGTCATTAATGGATCTGAACAATATGAAGTCAATCTTCTCTCCAAGACTTGTACGTGTCAATTGTGGGACCAATTGTAGATCCCATGTTCGCATGCATGTATTGTGTTATAAAAAAAACACTTGTCAGTCAAAGATTACGTCTCTTCCTACTATTCCAACAATGTTTTACATTCAATCTACAGTGGTTTAATTCATCCAGTTGGCGGGCAAACCAGTTTGGACATTACAGATCACATTAAGAACATGAAGCTTCTTCCCCCAAATGTGAAACGTTCTATTGGTAGACCAAAAAACCTCAGGATTCGTTCTTCGTTCGAATTTAAGAAGAGAGTTAAATGTGGACGTTGTAGACGTTGTAGACGTCTTGGACACAATAGGAAGACTTGCAAATTTTCCATTATCGAGTAGTATTAGTTTGTACTTTTAATTTTCCATACGTTCGAATTATTATAAACAATTATGACAGTTCAATTTTGAATTATTAAACATTTGAATTACTAGACGGATTTATTCTAAATATATTATATATATGTGTATTTATATCACTTATCACTTGAAAGAGATATGTTTACATGCATTAAATTAATAGTATATAATATATATTCATTTCTATATTACTAAGTCATTTAATTTCATTTAAGTTCGATATAAAGTATATATCACTTGTGGTAACAGATATGATCATTTATGCATTCTAAATAATCTGTATATATTATGCATACCATATTATATATTGTAAGGTATTGATATATATTTAAGAGAAGACAAAAAATATTGAACAATATATTACTGTGCATTTATAATTGAACATACAAGATTTATAACTAAAACATATATCACTTTCATTTCTACCTTAAAACAGATATCACTTGTCTTATAACTATAACATATTTCAAAGTTAAAACCGAAATTCAAACATTAAAATCATCCAAAGTCATTGATAATATCCACCATAGCATAATTAATCTAAAATCTACCCATAACTATCCAAAAAGTATGTTCGTCAAGAAATTTAAAATTGTCTAAAGTTGCGACATAATTGTAAAGTTTGGGCATCCAAAATCATCTTCGTATTCTTTGTCTTTTTTGTTCTTTTTTTTTTCAGGTTGCCCAAACTTTGATGTGAATGGCGATCACAATATCTTCGATGGAAGAATGATGCAACGTTTATTCCTCCTTATCCCAATGCCTGTTTTAGATCCTTCTGCGAATATTCCTACCCCTTTCAGCTATACCACAACAATATAAAACATAAGTATATTCATATATTAATAATAAGAACAAATTCAACGACGATTAAATATTAACCAATATCATACCGCGCCATTGTACATTTCAGAAGGATTAAACACATGAAATAATTGTTGAGGGGTTCCATTTTCATGTGTTAGACAATCAATATCATAAGTATATTTAATCGAAGTAAATTCAAGTACTATTAAATATATTCATACATACCTTTTGGAATTTAACTTGTTGTTCCATCCGGTCAACTTCTTCCAGCAATTGTGTGTTCACATCATCTTCAAGCGTTCCACTCATCCCTTCATTACTCTTTTCTTTTCCTTCTCCATTATTACCATCTTCTCCACCATTCCCTATGTTGGGGTGTTTTCCCTAATCTTGTGTAGTTTGTAAGACAGTTGTTATAAATGAATAAAAGTTATTGATTTATTAAACTTTGTATCTCGCATTTTATAAAACTTAATCCAATAAACTAAGCTCTAGGGTCATATTATAGTACTTGAACAGTGTGTAGTTGACACATGGGGAGGATCACGTTCGAGTTAATGACCCGAAGGGTCTACAGTATATGGATAGGGTTGGGAACCTCGTCCTGGTTACACTGTGGATGCGACTCGCTTTGTATTAGATACAAACGAGGTAATCCAGCTCGTTCACATGGTTGACATGCGAGTGGGGACATCCTGTGCAATGAGATTGTACAAGACCGAACTATGAATTATTAGACCTACTGATGTAACACCGTTAACAGTAGGACTAATAACTTCGTAGATGACCATTAGTGACTCGTCCTTAATCTTGGGCGTGTTACTGACTCCTGTCTGCGGGGGCCTGTCCTTTGACTAGTACGAGGTGAGGGTGACCTGAATACACTCAATATGCCTACCTTCTAGGGGACAGGATCTCGTGGGGAGCTGAGAACTTGACTACGCAAGAAGGAATTCACTCGCTCCCGAACTAGGGAAACTAGAGAGGCTGTTCCCTTAAGTGTTGTCTCTAGGGCTTGAACAACGGGTGCCCACTCTCTCACTGGCCCGGAGGGACATTGTTTATGGTTGGACCATACAAAAAAGTTGTTCATTAGAGGAGTAGTGGGACTTAAGGAACAAGAAGTAGACACAGGTGCAAAACGATAATTTGACCAAACAGTGACTACGAAAAACCTATGAAGAGACGACTCGCGGGGATTGGTTATATCGATGGACACAACTTGTCCTGCAGTGGTGGGAGTTCAACTACGAGCTTTAGTGGAGTGTTACCGTAGCTAATGAATATTGATTAGCCGGATCAAAGAGTTTGATCGGTTAATCTCATATCATTGGAGCTCATAAGGTGTAGGTCCATTAGGTCCCTCGGTTGGCTCAAATTGGAAAAATTGAGGGTTTACCGTTTGAAGTGGATTTAAAGTGTTCAAATTCATTAATTGGGTAGTTATATCAATTATATGTGATATAATTGACATAATATATAGTTTGATGTGAATTAGATTCATAATAAACTATAGAATAACCTAATTGTTTAATTAGTGTTAAATTGAAGAAATTGAATTGAGAGAAATTAAATTGAATGTGATTCAATTTATTATTCCACAATGATGCAAATAGGATATTTGTATAATAAGGTATGAGATACCTTATATTATGTGATATGCAAATATGATTTGAATATCTTATGGTTGTGGTAAAATGGTGAATTGGTGGAGATTTTAACTCCACCACACACCATTATAAATAGGTGCTTTGTAAAGCATTTTAAAAAAAATAGTGTTCTCATTTTTTGAAATTCCATCTAAAGCACACACCCCAAATTCTCTCTAGCCTCTCTCAATTCTCTATAATCTCTCTCCAACCCAAATTCCAAATGGAGTCCCACAACTCTCCCTCAACCTCCCGAGAACAACCGAGAAGAGCTTTTGAAAGTGTCTTTGTTCGGATTCGAGGATCGTGTTCGTGAGGCTCGTTGGATCGAGAGAGACCGAGGAGGAATTGCAAGAAGTTGTCTACAAGAGGTAAGTAAAGTGTTTACTCTCTGTTTTCCTTCTCGAATCAGCATGCTTAACTTAGGAATATATGTCGATATCTTCAATTTTAAGAAATCACACACACAACGAATCAACGACGTTTCATGACGTCTTCCACTGCGGGAAATCGATTCGCTTCAATTGGTATTAGAGCTCAATGTTTCTCTTCGTTGTGTGTTCTGTAATTTCTTAAAATTAAGGTGGGTAGCATTAATTTCATGAGATGAATGTTAATGGTTTGCGAAATGAATGTTTTCGGTTTTGGCACTTAGACTAGATTTACATTTTTTTCATTGATGAGATCGATGTAAGGGCCCGTTGTTTTGGGCATTATTGTATGTAAATCGAGTCTGTAAGTTTGAGTCGTTCGTGGCAATAGTTGCTGTGAAGAATCGGAGCGAAAACGGGCGAAAAATAACAAGTGGAGCTACTGGACAGAGGACAGCGCTGCGACGTTGTTCATCAGCGTCGCAACGCCATCCTTGCGGCAGGCAAGCGTTGCAACGCTCACGGGCGTTGAGACGCGCATAGCGAGCTCAGCGTTGCGACGCCAGTGGCGGCGTTGCAACGCTGTGAGTGTCGCGTGTGCTAGCAGACGCGAAGGAAGCACAGCGTTGCAACGCTGCTTCGATAGTGGGCAGTTTCAATGCTATTTCCGCGCGAAAGTTGAGAGTGGGAGCATTTTTTTGGCGCATGATGGTTTTTTTCCATCTTTTATTTAATTTATTTTTCATATAAGTTAAATTTTATTTAATTTTATTAATTAATATTGATATAAGTGTTATATTAATATTAATTTATTTAATTAAATTCCCTAGGGTGCCAAAATCGCTCCAGTTTTACTATTTTATTATATTATGCAAGTATTTTATGATTCAATTATATGCATAATTTATGCCATATAGGTTTAAAATCTCACCTTATGTTAAACATTTCATGCATCATGTTTATATTATAAATGTTATAATATATAATATGCATGATAGAATTATATTATAAGAGTTATAATATGATGCATGTTTTAATTTAATTAATATAAGAAGTTACTTAGATTAAAAGCATAGACATGTATTTATACATGTGATATATGTATGTTATAGTTTAATTATTCATGTGATGAATGATAAAACACAGTAACATAGAAATGCATGTAACCTAAGTTAATTATTAGTTTTAAATGATTTAGAACTTGAATAATTAGACTTAGGTTTTCTATTTCTAATAAAATTAGAATTAGGAAATCAAATTATAACTAATGGATGGTGACTAATTAGTAACAAAGGAAGGTTCTGTCTAAGGCTGGGGTATTTAAGCCGACGTTTTGCGTAACACCCCTACTTGAGAACCAACCTGGGAGTGAATTTGGTCCGGAGATCCATAGGTTATATTACGCGTGAGTGCCGTTAATTAATCGTTAATTAAATATACTCACTTAGACCTAAGTTAATAATATGATTATAGACTTAGGCTAATCCAATATAAGAGTTATATTGGTAGACTTAGGTAAATATTAATCGATTTATCTAGGTCAATCCCGTTAATCTAAAGTGCTGAGTGGGAGGAAATTAAGTGTATAAGATATATTTAAGTTTCCATCCACAAATCTCCGTGAAGTTCACACCGTGAGATCCATACTTGGCCTCGTGGCGCAAAATGGGAGCGTCCCCCTACGGGTGGCATTTGTATGGGTCAACATTCAAGGTGAATGGAGAGAGTACTTATAGTGAGTGGGAGCGAGACCTGTGAAAACGGGACCCACAGTGTCTTCTTTCAATTCACACCGTGAGACAACCATGATTTGCCTGCTAGTTTGGCTTGGACCAGACAATCCCTATGGAGGGCATTGATCATGGGAGTCGGAACACCATGAATTTTCGAAAGAGATACGATTTCCTTGTTGGTTAACCTTCATAGTCCTCCCTACGGCGGTTATTGTTTGGACGATACTTGGAAATTTAAAGATTGAGGGTGACGCTCACGGGATTCATTAAAAGTTAATGGATTCAGACCAAATAATGGTAGCTAGATGCCTAATGGAATAAAAGTTGTTCTGGAATTAGAGTCTGGTCGAGAAAGTCTCGTCCCAGGGGAGGAGTGATTCTGTCTACCCTACGGTGGTGGTCATTCTAAACCTTTGGGGTATCATTGCAATTTTTAAATGACTTGGGAATCATAGAATAAAATTTGCTAAAACATGATTGAAATTTTGAAAAAAAATTTGCTAGATCTTATACAAAGTTTATTTTTTTTTCATTTTTCAGCAAAATGTCGAGTTCAATCATAGCCCTTTTAGCTTCCGATAAGATCGCAGGTGATAATTACCAGTCGTGGAAAAACAATATAAACACAATCTTAGAAACAAACGACCTTAAGTTCACGCTCACTGAGGAGTGTCCTCAGGTGTCGAGCTCGACCGCATCACGGAGTGTTCGTAATGTGTACGATCGGTGGATCCAGACCAATGAAAAGGCCAAGGTCTACATTATAGCTAGATTATCTGAAGTTTTGGCTAAGAAGCATGAGGTCATGGTCACCGCCAAGGAGATAATGGAATTGTTACAAAACATGTTTGGACAACAGTCCTTCCAGGTTGACATGATTCACTCAAACATATATTCTGTTGGGATTTGTGCCCTAAAACTCGTAGTTTGTAATTATGTTCTAATTATTGTAATAAAGTGTTATTATTTCAATAAAGTGTTATTGTTCGTTATCTACGAGTTTGCCTTTATTTAAACCCTAAATCCAATAAACTAAACATCCAAGGTTGTTAAATGAATCTCTAATCGAATGTAATGTACATAAAAAGGATCTCGGTTCGAGATACAGCCTAAAGGGTCTATAGTTAGGGGATAAGGTTTGGGTACCTTACCCTGGTAAAACTATGGATGTGGCCCACTTTGTATTCGATACAAACACTGTGATCTTAACGTGTTCGTGTAGATGACATGTGAGTGGGGATATCCTATGTAATGAGATTACATAAGATCGGACCACGAAATAGTAATCTCTAGCTGTAACTCTGTTGACTAGTTAGGTTTCTATTTCACTAGGATGACCTAGGCAGCTTGATCTCAATCCTGAGAAGGATACGAACTCCTGTTCACGAGGGATTGTCCTTTGACTAGTATGGGTGAGAGTGGCCAGATTTGCCGACTCAATATGCCTACCTTCTTGGGGACAAGACCGAGTGAGCGGCTGGGAACTTAACTTAGCAAGATGGAATTCACTCCTTCCCGCCTACTAGGGTAAGTAGAGGAATGTTCCCTTAAGTGGTGTCTCCGGGACTTGAACAAAGGGCCCGACCCTCTCATTGGCCCGAGAGAGACTCTGTTTGTTGGTAGGACCACAAACAAATTGTTCATTAGAGGAGCACTGGTACTTAAGGCACAAGATGTAACCTGTGGGTAAAAGCGGTAATTTGACCCAACCGGTGGTGTTACGAACATTCGTGAAGGATTGACTTGCCGTTATTGGTCAATATCCATGGACACGTAAATATATCTCGCAGCAGTGAGAAGAAAAATTGTGGGACTTTAGTGGAGTGTTCTGCAATTAACGAATGTTGATTGGGAGGTTAATGAGATTAACCGAGCAATCTTGTATCGTTGGAGCTTCGATCCAGAGGTCCATTAGGTCCACCTTCTAGCTCGTAAAGGGTTCTTAGATCATTTGAATTTGAAATGTTCAAATTCATTAGGGAATATATTTAATGTATTTAGATACGATATAATATATAGTTTTGGAACTATATATTATAAATTTAATGTGAATATGATTCATATTAAATTATATGAGAGAATTGAATATTTGAAAGAGTTCAAATATTATATTAAATGTGAATGTGATTCACATTTGCAAACTATAGGATAAAATTTAATGTGCACTGGATGTACATTAAAACTATAGGTTAAAGGAGTAATATGAGTAAATGAGATTTAATCTAAATTAAATATATGATATTTAATTTGTATTATTTAAATATGATTTAAATGAATAATTAAATTTGATTTAATTATATTATTATTATTATTATTTTAATAATAAAATGAGGGAACGTGTCATCCAGACACGTTCCCCACTATCCCTCCCCTTCTCCCTATCGACAGTTTAACAGGGAGAAGGGGGTTGTCCATTTGGTAATCATCAATCGATCAATTTGTTGAAAGACTGCAAGAATTCTCTCTCTCTCAATTCTAGAATTCCCAAAACCTTCCAATTGTTGGAATCCTTCCCACAAAGGATTTTGTTCTAAGAACTCAGAGATATAGAAGGTTTTCTCTATTGGTGGTGCCCTGCTTGGAAATACAGAGGAGTGCCTGTGTTGCTGCTTTGTTGATTTCTCTAGGAGCAAGGAGTTGCTGTTCTGCGAATCTACAAAGGTATTCTTCTTCCCTTTAGTTTAATTGTTAAACTTAACATATGTTTGCATGTATGCAATTAATCCATGTCTAATATGATTAGAATTTCCATGCTTGTTCTGTATTTTTGGTCAATGTACTGGTTTTTGTTTTAAGCAAAACAATCAAGCAATTACGATCCCAAACACGTTTATGCTGCTCAAGGAGATCAGATCTCCATCATATTTAACGCTAGGATGAAGGAGGACACATCTGTTAGGGAACATGTTCTCGACATGATGACCCACTTTAACTTGGCGAAAATGAATGGAGCTTCGATCGATGAGTCAAGCCAAGTCAGTTTTATCATGGAGACTCTTCCGAAGAGTTTCCTTCAGTTTCGTAGCAACACTGTTATGAACAAGATAAACTACACTCTGACCACCCTTCTCAACGAATTACAGACCTTTCAGTCCTTTATGAAAGTCAGGGGACAGGAACTTGAGGCAAATGTTGCCTTCAGGTCCTATCAAAGGGGTTCGACCTCTAGGACAAAGTCTGTAACTTCTTCTGGACCGAAAGGGAAGAAGAAGAAAAAGGTGGGTAAAGCTGACCGTGCTGCCGCCCTTAAAGGCAAAAAGGTCAAGGTAGTTGCGGAGAAAGGAAAGTGTTTCCACTGCAACGGGGACGGTCACTGGAAGAGGAATTGTCCCAAGTACCTTTTCGAGAAGAAGAAAGAAGGTAAATATGGTTTACTGGTTGTTGAAACTTGTTTAGTGGGGAGTAGTGACTCTGTTTGGATACTTGATTCAGGCGCCACTATCCATGTTTGTTCTTCTTTTCAGGGAATCAGTTCCTGGCAACGACTGCAGGAGGGTGAGATAACACTCAGGGTGTTAGGTGTTAATGTGACAAAATACAATCAATCTAAATTCTACTAGATTTAGACAATATATCTTTTATCTCAAATCCCAGATCAGGTTATAATTCCAAATATTTTGCGAAATAATCAATTTGAAATTAACAAGCCTAAAAGAGTAGATAAACCAACCTAAACCTTTAAGCTACAAGAACGATAAATAAAAAGTTTAATGGAAAGAGAAATTGACACCAAATTTATACTGGTTTACCCAATGATTACTACGTCCAATTCTCTGCTACCGATGCAGGTTCCACTATAATCGTCAGGGAGAAAGTTACAAGAGTTTACAACGCTCAAGGGTGATTTCTCTCACTTTTCTCTCAAGGAAAAGGCTCACAAATCACTCTAGCTCACAAAACTCTTCAATGGAGAAAAAACTCTACAAAAAACAACCTCAAAGAAAATACTCCGACGACTTGTTTTCTTTTCTGCCCACTGCCGCAACACAAAAGGTCACACCCACAAAAAAAGATTTCTGCTGCAAACATATATATATATATAGGTTAAGAGACAATGGGTCGTGGGCCTCTTTTTGCTCCACTATTTCTAACAATCTCCCACTTGGAGACAAAAACCAATCAACATGTCTCCCTTGCAACGGTAGAGACTCCTCTCTACTCGTGGAGAAGTCCAACTGAAGTTGCACACAACTTCAGTTTGTCAACAAGAATGGTCTTGGTAAACATATCCGCTAGATTTTGACTTCCTGGAATCTTTTCAAGCACCAACACTCCATCTTCCAAAACTGATCTGATAAAATGATACATCACCTGTATGTGTTTCGTTCTTGAATGAAACACTGGATTGTTTGCTAAATGAATAGCGCTTCGACTGTCACAATGCAAAATCCCCTTTCCCAGTTTCAAGCCAAGTTCTTCTAAAAAGGACTGAAGCCATATCATCTCTTTACTTGCCTTAGTAACAACAACATACTCAGCCTCTGCAGTAGACAGAGCTACTATCTTCTACAGTCTAGAAACCCAACTAATAGCAATATCACCCAAAGTAAAAACATACCCGATAATACTTTTTTCGACATCTCAGACGCTCGCCATATCTCTGCATCTACATAACCTCGCAGATTTAAAATCTGACTTCTTAAAATGCAGAGCATAATCGATTGTCCTCTTAGATATCTGAAAATCCACTTCACAGCCTCCCAGTGTTGCTTCCCTGGATTAGTCATATACCTACTAACAACTCCCACTGCATGTGCAATGTCTGGTCTTGTGCAAACCATGGCGTACATTAGGCTTCCTATAGCTGAAGCATATGACATTCTAGCCATGTGATCTCTCTTTCCCTTTCGAGAAAGTGGGTGAGTGCTCCTTAGATAATTTAAAATGGCAAAGCTAAAGGAGTACTCACATGTGTTTTGCATCTTCCATGTGAAATCTGTTCAACACCTTTTTCACATATTCTTCCTGTGACAAAGTCAATGTATCATCTTTTCTCTCAATCCTCATTCTTAAGATTTGTTTGATAGCTCCCAAATCTTTCATATCAAATTCTTTAGATAATTCAGTCTTTATCTTCAGAACTTCCTGTTTGTTTGCACCTGCTATCAACATATAGCAGTAAAATAATGCATGAGTTACCTTGAGACCTTATGTAGCAACAGTGATCTGTCTGACATCTCTGAAATCCACTGTTACACATAAAACTATCAAACTTCTTATACCACTGTCTGGGAGCCTGTTTGAGACCATACATGCTTCTCTGAAGTTTGCAAACCATTTTCTCATGTCCTCGAATCAGAAACTTGTGGTCGCATTACCATGTAAATTTCTTCCTTGAGATCATCATGAAGAAAAGCGTCTTTACATCCATCTGCTCTCGAAATGCATCCTCTTCTGCCACTATTGACAATACAGTTCTAATAGTAGTTAATTTAACTACAGGAGAAAATATTTCATTAAAGTCAATACCTTCTTTCTATTGAAAGTCTTTGACTACAAGTCTTGCTTTATACCTCTTGCTACCATCAGGCTCTTGCTTGATTCTATAAACCCATTTGTTCTGTAAAGCTTTCTTACCTCTTGGTAACTCAGCCAGTTACCATGTCTGATTCCTCATAAGAGAATCCATCTCATCCTTCATGGCCAACTCCCACTTGACAGATTATTCCAGTTGAACCGCCTCATCATAACATTCAGGTTCACCTCTGTCAGTCAATAATATATAGTTCAAAGTAGGGGAATACCTCTGTAGTGGTTTGATAGTCCTGATAGACTTCCTGACTGTTGTAGGTGGCGTTCTCTGAACTTCATTAGGCTCTACAGTCTGTTCATTTGATCCTACAACTGGTTCCTCAGGTTCCACAACTGTTTCCTCAGGAGTAACTGCATTCTGATCTTCAATTCTCACTGTCATGGTCTCAACTTAAGGAGGACTTATATACTGAGTCTTCTCTTCTGTACTTTCATCTGACTCTGTATTAATTGTTGTTCTGTCTTTGTATAGAACTTCCTCATTGAAGATCACATCCTTACTTCTGATCATCTTCTTATTTTGGTCATCCCAAAATTTATAGCCTATCTCAGCTCCACCATACCCAAGAAAATAACACTTCTTGGATTTGACATCTAGTTTACTCCTATCTGCAGCATCAATGTGAATGTAAGACAAACAACCAAAAACCTTTAGATGAGAAACGTTTACCTGTTTACCGCTCCAGACTTCTTCAGGCAACTTGAAGTCTAGTGATGTGGTCGGGCGAATTGATCAGATAGGTCGTCGTGCTGACTGCCTCTGCCCAGAATATCTTAGGCAATCCTGCATGTAATCTCATGCTCCTAGCACGCTCATTCAGTGTCCTGTTCATTCTCTCAGGCACACCATTCTGCTACGGTGTCCCTGGAATGGTCTTAACCATCACAATTCCATTGTATGCACAGTATCTTTTGAAATCCCCATCAACATATTCACCACCGTTGTTTGATCTCAAGTTTTTAACTTTCAGACCTGCTCATTCTCAACCATAGTTTCCAAGTTTTGAAAACAGAAAATACATCAGATTTATGTTTGAGAAAATAAGTCCATACCTTGCTGCTTAATTCATCAATGAAGGTCACATAATATCTGGAATCACCAATGGAAGATACTTCAGAAGGCCCCCACACATCAGTGTGAACTAACTCCAATTTCATGGATTTTATCTTTGCTCTTGTCTTTGAGAAACTTACACGCTTCTGTTTCCCAAATACACAACCCTCACACAACTTGTGTTCAACTGACTTTAGTCTCTGTAACTTCCCTGTAGAGTGAAGAATTTTCATACATTTTTCACTCATATGTCCCAGCCTGTTATGCCATAAATCAGTCTGACTCGAATTATCCACAACAGCTACCATATCTTTATCAATGTTGTTGACATACAGAGTCCCTAGTTTGCTTCCTCGAGCAATTACCATGGCACCTTTAGTAACCTTCCAGATTCCTTGGCCAAAACAGACCTCACATCCTTCATCGCTTAAGCGCCTACGTAAATCAAGTTTTTCATCATATTCTGAACGTGACGTACCTTGCGAATTTTTCCGACTGAACCATTCGCCATTTTCAATTTCACATCACCGATCCCAATGATGTTCAAAAGCTCTCCATCAACTAGATACACCTTTCCATGATTTCCTGCAACATAATTTTCAAGAATATCACGTTGTCCTGTAGTATGAAATGATGCACCTGAATCTATCACCCATGGGTCATGGGCACTTTCCACTGCCAGAACCAGAGCATCTTGTGTCTCATTAGCAACCACATTTGCACCAGGTTCATTCCCCTCAGTTTTCTTTAGAGTCTTGTAGTTCCTTTTCAGATGTCTAGTCTTACCACAGTTCCAACATTCTAAACTGCTGTTTCTAGACTTACTTACCTTGTTTTTCTATTTACCTCGATTCCCGTGACTTCTATTATTACTCCTCCCTCTATCCACATTCAATGTTGAACTCGAAGTAGAAGTAACACCTGAGTCCTTTTTACGAATGTCTTCTGCAATTGCAGAATCTCTAACCTGTGAAAACTGTAATTTCTCTTTCCCACATGAATTAGAAAGTGCAGCTTTCATGGTTTCCCAGCTATCAGGTAAAGATCTCAACAACAAAATCGCATTTAGTTCATCAGTAAATTCTAACTCAACAACAACCAATTTGTTTATCAACAAATCAAATTCATTAATATGGGCAGTAACAAATGCACCTTCAACCATCTTCAAATTAAAGAATTTGGTTGCGAGATATACCTTGTTGTTTACAGAGGGTTTTTCATACATGTTAGACAAAGATTCCATTAGCTCTGCTGTGGTCGTTGCCTTCGCTACACTGCTTTGCACATTCTTTGTCAAAGTTAAGCAAACAGTCCCCAACACCATTCTGTCTAACTTTTTCCATTCAGCTTCTCCCATGTCTTCAGGCTTTCCTTCTAATGGCAAGTCCAATTCCTTGGAATGCAAATAATCTAATATCTGACACTTCCAAAACGAAAAATCAGATCCATTAAAAGTAACCAATTTCTCATCTCCTCCTGACATCGTTCTACAACCCAATGCTCTGATACCACTTGTTAGGTGTGAAAGTGACAAAATACAATCAATGTAAATTCTACCAGATTCAGACAATATATATTTTATCTCAAATCCCAGATCAGGTTATAATTCCAAATTGTGGAATAATCAATTTGGAATTAACAAGCCTAAAAGAGTAGATAAACCAACCTAAATCTTTAAGCTACAAGAATGATAAATAAAAAGTTTAAGGGAAAGAGAAATTGACACCAAATTTATACTGGTTCACCCAATGATAGCTATGTCCAGTTCTCTGCTACCGATGCAGGTTACACTATAATCGTCAGGGAGAAAGTTACAAGAGTTTACAACGCTCAAGGGTGATTTCCCTCACTTTTCTCTCAAGGAAAAGGCTCACAAATCACTCTAGCTCACAAAACTCTTCAATGGAGAAAAAACTCTGCAAAAAACAACCTCAAAGAAAATACTCCGACTTTTTTTTTCTTTTTCTCGCCACTTGCGCAACACAAAAGGTCACACCCACAAAAAAAGATTTCTGCTGCAAACATATATATATATATATATATATATATATATATATATATATATATAGGTTAAGAGACAATGGGGACAAGTTTACGCCATTTTAGAATTTGGGGATGCCCGGCCTATGTGTTGGTGTCAAACTCGAAGAAATTGGAATCTCGTTCAAAATTATGCCTATTCGTAGGTTATCCAAAGGAAACAAGAGGTGATTTCTTTTACGATCCTAAGGGAAATAGGGTTCTTGTATCAACAAACGCCACATTCCTTGAGGAGAACCACATTAGGGACTATAAACCAAGAAGCAAGATTGTGTTGAACGAAATGGACAACTCATCAACAAAAGTTGTTGATGAAGCTAGTACATCAACAAGTGTTGTTGATCCTAGCATGTCTAGTCAAGTATGTTCTCAAGAGTTGAGAATGCCTCGACGTAGTGGAAGGGCTGTGAGACAGCCTGAACGTTACATGGGTTTGGCTGAAACCCAAGTTGTCATACTTGATGATGACTGCGAGGATGCATTGACCTATGATTAGACAATGAATGATGTTGACAAAGACGAATGAATTAAAGTCATGGACAAGGAAAGTGAGTCTATGTACTTCAATTCCATCTGAGAGCTTGTGGACCATCCGGATGAGGTTAAACCTATTGGTTGCAAGTGGATCTACAAGCGTAAACGTGGTGTAGATGGGAAGCTACAGACCTTCAAGCCAGACTAATGGCAAAGAGTTTTACCCAGAGAGAAGGGGTTGACTATGAGGAAACCTTTTCTCTTGTTACCATGGTAAAGTCTATTAAAATCCTTCTGGCCATTGCCGCATATTATGACTATGAGGTATGGCAGATAGATGTCAAGACGACCTTTCTGAATGGCAATCTTGACGAGACCATCTACATGGACCAACCCAAGGGGTTCATTGCCCAAGCCCAAGAGCAAAAAGTTTGCAGGCTTCAAATGTCTATTTATGGACTGAAACAAACCTCAAGATCTTTGAATATAAGATTTGATGAGGTAAAATCTTATGGTTTTAATAAAAATGTTGATGAGCCTTGTGTATACAAGAAAATCATCAACAACATTGTCACATTTCTTATATTGTATGTGGATGACATCCTACTCATTGGGAATGTTGTAGGATTTTTTGACTGACATTAAGAAATGACTAGCTTCGCAATTCCAAACGAAAGATGTGGGAGAAACTCAATATGTTCTAGGTATCCAGATAGTCTGGAACTGGAAGAACAGGATGCTAGCCATGTCTCAAGCATCCTATATCGACAAGATGTTGTCCCGATATAGTATGCAGAACTCCAAGAAGGGTTTATTGCTCTTAAGGCATGTGGTTCATCTGTCTAAGGACCAGTGTCCTAAGACGCCTCAAGAAATTGAGATATGAGACGCACCCCTTATGCTTCAGCTGTGGGGAGCCTTATGTATGCAATGTTGTGTACTAGGCCTGATATTTGTTATGCAGTTGGGATTGTCAGTAGATATCAATCCAATTCAGGATTAGATCACTGGACAACCGTAAAGGCAATCCTCAAGTATCTTAGGAGAACGAGGGACTACATGCTTGTGTATGGAAGTGAGGATTTGATTCTTATGGGATACATAGACTCTGACTTTCAAACTGATAAGGATTATAGGAAATCCACATCAGGACCAATGTTCACCTTCAATGGATGAGTTGTAGTATGGCGAAGCATCAAGCAAGAATGCATAACTAATTCCACGATGGAGGCCGAGTATGTTGCGACTTGTGAAACTGTAAAGGAAGTTGTTTGACTTAGGAAGTTCATGGTAGATTTGGAAGTTGTTCCAAACATGAACTTGTCAGTAACCCTGTTTTGTGACAGCAGTGGTGCAGTAGCCAACTCGAGAGAATCTCAGAGTCATAAGAAAGGCAAGAATATTGAACGCAAGTATCACCTGATACGGGAGATTGTGCACCACGGTGACGTGACAGTCACGCAGATAGCTTCGGAGCACAAAATTGTTGATCCGTTTACAAAGGCCCTCACGACTAAGGTGTTTGAGGGTCACCTAGAGAGTCTAGGTCTTCGAGTTCTTCTAGACTAGGGCAAGTGAGAGTATTGTAAAAGGTATTCGTATGCCCTAGTTTATTGTATTACATTCATGTATTACTTTACATTTGAGAAATGTAGATGTATTCCACTAGCTTAGTTCAAGTGGGAGTTTGTTGAGGTGTTTGCCCTAATCTCGTGTAGTTTGTAATACAGTTGTTATAAATGAATAAAAGTTATTGATTTATCAAACTTTGTATCTCGCATTTTATAAAACTTAATCCAATAAACTAAACTCCAGGGTCATATTATAGTACTTGAACGGTATGTAGTTGACACACGGGGAGGATCACGTTCGAGTTAATGACCCAAACGGTCTATAGTATATGGATATGATTGGAAACCTCATCTTGGTTACACTGTTTATGCGACCTGCTTTGTATTAGATACAAACGAGGTGATCCAACTCGTTCATGTGATTGACATGCGAGTGGGGGAATCCTGTGCAATGAGATTGTACAAGACCGGACCGTTAATTATTAGACCTACTGATGTAACACCGTTAATAGTAGGACTAAGGAAAAAATACCTTTTTGGTCCTTCATGTTTCAAGTTTGTGTGTATTTAGTCCCTATGTTTCAAAATTGAACAATCAAATCCTTGAATTTTATGAAACAGTTCTATGGACTCCTTGGACCGTTAGTTTTTTAACGGAGGACAACCTGTTCAATAATAATATTAAAATAATAATTATAAAATAAAAAGAATAGTATTTTTATTTAAGAAAAACTAAAAAAATCTCTCTCATCTCTTTCCTATCTTCACTATCCTTCTCCTTTTGACCTATCCCTTTCCCTTTCCCTCCATTCTAGCACCACCGTCACCGCCCAAATCACTGTCAGTGGCGGACCTAGTCATCTCCGATGGACCCTTCCATTCTCCTCTCCTCTCCTCTCCTCTCTACCACCTTCATCTCTCTTTTCTTCTTCTTTTATTTTATTTTTTTAAAATTTTTCAGATCTGGGTTTTAAACCAAATCTGATTTCAGCTACTTTTTTAGCCCAAAAAAAGAGAAAATATTCCCCCTTCCCTTCTCTCTAACTTCCACATCTCTCCTTCAAATCCGGGATTTAAATCCCCCGCCCCTCTTAAATAAGGGTTTAAACCCAAATCTGATTTTAGCTACTTTTTTAGCCCAAAAAAAGAGAAAATATTCCCCCTTCCCTTCTCTCTAACTTCCACATCTCTCCTTCAAATCTGGGATTTAAATCCCCCGCCCCTCTTAAATAGGGGTTTAAACCCAAATCTAAATTTCGCCCGCAATCTCCTTTATCGCTATCACCGAAGGTCAGCTCAATCTCCTTTGTACATTGCCGGAGGGACCAAAATGAGGCGGTTCATTATCTTGCGCGTGCTGCAGGTCAAAGGCTAGATTTTATTCTGCTGGAGGATCTAGGTTTTCTAGAAAGCCTTCTGGTTTTAGATGGGGGAAGAGGAAGGGTATTTTTTTTTTTGGGGTCTGTAATTATGGAGTGGTTGGGGCCTCTGTTTCTAAGGAGCCCCTTTTGTTCTAGTTAATTTGATGTTTTAATGGTTCATTTTTCCAAAAAAAAAAAAAAATACAGAGAGAAATGAGGGTTTGAAGGAAGGGGAGATAAAGAAGAACAGGGTTGAAGGGGAAGGAAAGAGGAGATCGGTGGTTGGAGGGAATAGAAAGAATAATGTTTTTTTATAATTATTTTATTTAAAAAAATTATTATTTTAATATTAAAATTGAACACATCATCCTCCGTTAAAAAACTAACGGCCCAGGGAGTCAATAGAACCGTTTCACAAAATTCAAGGATTTGATTTTTCAATTTTGAAACATAGGGACTAAATAGACACAAACTTGAAACATGAAGGACCAAATAGGTATTTTTCCCTAGGACTAATAACTTCGTAGATGACCAAGAGGAGGAGGAAATAGAGGCATAAACACAAGAGAAACCAATTGATAATGCTATGGAAATAGAGAACCAGGAGTAGGAAGAACAAGAACAAGCAAACCCGACCACCATCAGAAACCAAGAAGAATAAGAGAATGAAGAAAAGAGAAAAGAGAATGAAGCTGAAGAAGAAGGGCAAGAAGAAAGAAAATGAATAAAATAGAAAAAGACGGGCAGAAGGACCAGTGGCAACAAGAGAAAAGAAAGAGAGGCAGAAAGAGAAACAATCACCCCCAATACTAAAGCTGAAGTGGAGAGGCGAAAGAAGGAAATTGCCAAACTCGGCTTCATAGGGGAGCGGGGCTTCTCTGAACAGGCAGACAATCTCCCCAGTTTCATATCAACCATGATAAAAGTGCAAGGCTGGGAGAAACTTTGCCAACACCCCATTCCGACAAATATCAAATTAGTAACCGAGTTCTACGCGAAGATTGAAGATGATTCAGATTCGGTTACTATGTACCGGAAAAGGGTAAGCTTCTCAAGCAAGGCAATCAACAAAATGTTTGCCTTGCCTTCATATAAAACTGTTAGGGGAAATAGAGACATAGAAGAGCCATCTGATGAACAGCTCAAGGAGGCACTGCAGATTCTCACACCGGAAGGAACACAATGGCAGATCGCGCATTGTGGCAAGAAGCATCTTCTGCCAGGCGATTTAAAGAGTGAACCTGCAGTCTGGTTGAACTTCATTCGCAACCGCATCTTGTCGACCACCCACGGAGCTAAGATTGCACAAGAACAGGTGATATTGCTCTACTGCATGCACAAAGGCCTAAAGCTCAACATTGGACAGCTAATCTCTAACGAGATCTGATCTGGGGCAAAAAAGACAATTAGGAAGTTGTTCTTCCCCTCATTAATCACTGAGCTATGCAGGCAGCGACTGTGGTTGCGACCAATCATCAGATGAGCACGAAGCCCCTAGATGCCACTGGAGTCCATTCTTTAATCCTGCATAACGATCGAAAGATGAAAAAGCAAGGGAAAATAGAGGGCAAGCAGACGACGAACACTGAGGAGAGGGCAAATGCCTCACAACTTCAAGAATTAAAGTATGCACTGAAACCGATGGAGAAAAAGAACGACCTCTACTGGGCCTATGTTCGACAAAGGGATGATGCGCTGAGACAAAACCTCAGCTTGTAATTAAAAGGAAAAGGGACACCAATCCCAGACTTCCCTGTTGAGCTGAGGCCAGAAGAGGCAAATCAGCATGAAGATGCCTCATCCACCACCTAGGGAAGTTTTTGCCTTGCTTGGCCCTGCAAGAATTTCTTTTGAATTTGTATTCTTGACTTCTTGCAAACTTTAATCTTAAGATTTTGTCTCATCAATTCAATTATGCTCTAATTCCGTTTAATTAATTGGTTGATTTGTTGCTTTCTGATCATTTATATCGCCTCCGATTTATCAAGTTTATGATCGGTTATTTTGTGTTGTTCGCCTACTGTGAATTTTAAAGCAAATAGTAGACAGATCAATAGGTTCTTGAAACACGGTTGGACTAGCAAATCATTGCTCGACCAATCCATTTAACAGACAGGGACCCATACATACAGATTTTGGGCGATCTCAGTGATGATGTTAGGAACACCATTTCTTTAAACACCAATCTTCTGTCGCCACAATCACACCTAAACCTTACAACAAATTCCTTGTAATACTGCTCTTAATATTCCCAAAATAGGTACAATGAGGACATTGCCCATTCCAAGTGTGGGGGGACAGTGCCTTTTAGACTTACATATCAGACTCAAAGGGGAAAGTCGTTCTATTCGCAAAAAAAAAAGGCATGCTCTACTTTTAATGAAGATTAAGTAATGAGGGAAGGTCATGACATTTGTGATCAACCTTGCATGAAAAATCGACTGAGAAAAAGAGCAAGCAAGACAAAGTTTCGCATAGTGATGTGCACCCGTAACCAGACATTGACACCACAAAGGATTGATGAGTTGGAGCGAAAGTGCAATTGACTGGAGAAACAAGTTTTCCAAAATAAAAATCTAAAGAACGATGAATCGAAAGAAGATTAAAGGGGAAAAATAAAAAGAAAAACAAGGGATCTTGTTATACAGGAAAGGGTCAAATATTGTGGCAACAAAATGGTGTTAGGAGGAGGAATACCATCTGAGAGATCACGCAAAATAGGTAGTCATGACCCTTGGAAGAATAAATGAATTGAGAAAGCACATGAATGGCTTGAGGACAAGCAATGGCTCAAGTTCGGGGGTGTGATAACTCTCAATCATGAGAGTTATTTAAGACCTTTATTGATTTTCTATTATTTAAATTAACCAAAAAGTAGGCGAAAACATAAGTAACTGTTCAAGAATTACGTTGTCTTCCTAAAGCTATCAAGAGAACTCACATATCTTTATTTGGCTGCAGGAAGGCAAAACGAGGCAATTGCCTGGCCGACAGGCGCAAATTACAATCTTTCGAAAACCAGCCACTGCAGTCCCTTAAGTCTATGAGGAAAAGACGCGGGAATCAAGGAGAATATCAATTCACACCGGAATTCAAGGGAAAGAACCTACACTGATTGACGAAAACCCTAAGGACAAGCTACTCTATAAATACGTGAATCAATGCTCGATGAAGAATAGCCGGAGAAGAGGATTCTGCACAATAATGTAGGGAATCGAATCCCGCAGCGGAAGCGATTGTGAATCGCGCGTTCTTAATTTCATTACAACGATTACATTCAAGAACTAAAATAAATAGATTAAGCATAAAAACAAAATATGGACAACTAGAAATATACCTTTGAAGAACTTTTCTTCAAGTGCTCCTTTCTCCCACGATCACGATCTCAGCAATTGGAACGCGAACGGATGAAAACACGACCACTGGATCTTCTCCATTGTTCTCTAGGTGAATGAGGAATGTGAGTTCCCTTTAGGTGAGATGAGATGTTGTGAGAGAGAGGTTTGTGTTTTGGAACTTTTCCAACAACATAACAAAGGCTCAAAATTCCTTAACCTAGTTGCATCTCATGCAACCATATATATAGGGAAATATGATGGAAATGACCATCCTACCCTTCCTTTATTCTCTCATTAGTATATGGTTTATATGTGAATCTAATTCACATTAAAACTATATATTATATCAATTATATCATATATAATTGATATAACACCTCATGTATGAAATTGAACACTTCAATTTCATTCCTAACTTTATACCCTCAATATTACCATGTTGAGCCAACGAAGGGCCTAATGGACCTACAGTTCATGAGCTCCAATGATGTGAAATTAACTGATCAAACTCTTTGATCCGCTTAATCAATATTCATTAACTACAAATCACTCCACTATAAACTTGTAATTTGCACTCTCCTCACTGTAGATTATATTGTGTCCACCGATATAGTCATTACCCATGAGTCGACCCTTCACAAAGTTGTTCGTGATCACGGTGGGTCAAATTACCATTTACCCCCGTGATTACCTCCTCTTTCCTTAAGCACCACCGATCCTCTAATGAGCAACAAGTCTAAGGTCCTACCATAGACTCATACCCTCATAGAGGCGGGGCCTGTTGTTCAAGACACGAAGTCGGTTCTAAGGGAACAACCTATCTAATTCCTTAGTGTAGGAATGACTGAATTCCATCTTGCATGCAGTTAAGTTCCCAACTACCTACGAGGTTACTCACCCACGAGAAGGTAGGATTATTAAGTCGGCCACTGTGCCACTCTCACCCATACTAGTCTAAGGACAAACCCCTATAAGCGAGGAGTTCTTAACTCATTTCAGATTCGATCGAGTCACTAATGACCATCTATAAATTACTAGTCTTATCACATTAGCGGTGTTACCATCGTTAGACTAATAATTTGTGGTCCGGTCTTGTATGAACTCTTCATACAGGATGCCCCACTCGCATGTCAACTACATGAATGAGTTGGATTACCTCATTTGTACTAATTACAAAGTGGGTCGCATCCATGGTGTTACCAGAATGAGGTTTCCATCCTTATTCTTATACCATAGACCATTTATGTTATATTCTTGAACACAATCCAAATAGTGTCCACTACACTGATGTTCAAGATATATATTATAACCTTGGAGCTTAGTTTATTGGATTTATAAAACAAGACTGTAATTTTATCAAAACAAATAACTCTTTATTTCTTTGATCAAAATTACACAAGTTTTAGGGCATACATCCCAACAATCTCCCACTTGATCTAAAGCTTGTGGAGTACTATTACAGTGATGTAAATACAATAAACTATGGCATTTAAACCCTTTGTACAAAATACTCTCACTTGCCCTAGTTGAGGAAAACTTGTAAACCTAGACCTTCTAGGTGACTCTCAAATACTTTAGCCGTGAGAGCGTTTGTAAAAGGATCAGCAACGTTGTGCTCGCTATCTTCGTGACAATCACGTCTCCTCTATGCACGATCTCCCGGATGAGATGATACTTTCGATCAATATGCTTTCCCCTCTTGTGACTTCGGGGTTAACTCGAATTTGCCACTGCACCACTGTTATCGCAATATAGCGTGATGGACAAAGTTATATTTGGAACAACTTCCAAATTTCGCATGAATTTCCTTAACCAAACGACCTCTTTAGCTGCTTCACAAGCTGTTACATATTCGACCTCCATGGTGGAATCTGCGATGCATCCTTGCTTGATGCTTCGCCATACTACAGCTCCTCCGTTAAGAGTAAATACTGATCCTGATGTAGATTTCCGAGAATCTTTATCGATGCGAAAGTCGTAACGTGTATATCTGTGAAGGATCAAATCCTTAGCCCCATACACAAGCATGTAGTTCCTTGTTCTCCGAAGATACTTAAGGATTGTTTTAACGTTGTCCAGTGTTCAAGTACTGGATTGGATTGATACCTACTGACCATTCCAACTGCGAAATAGATGTCAGACCTAGTACACGACATGGCGTACATCAGGCTCCCAACAACTGATGCATAAGGAATCCGTCTCATATCCTCAACTCCTTGAGTTGTCTTAGGACACTGTTCATTAGACAAATGGACTCCATGTCTAAAAGGCAACAAGCCATTTTTGGAGTCTTGCATCTTAAACCTTGACAACACTTTGTCTATGTAAGATGTTTGAGACAAGTCTAGTGTTTTATTCTTGCGGTTCCGGACAATCTGGATCCCAAGAACAAACTGTGCATCACCCAAATCTTTCATCTGGAATTGCGTAGCTAGCCAATCCTTAATGTCAGTAAGATAACCTACATCATTCCAAATGAGTAGGATATCATCCACATAGAGAATTAGGAATGCAACAAAACTATTAATGATTTTCTTGTAAACACAAGGTTTATCATCATTCTGGTCAATATTCATTAACTACAAGTCACTCCACTATAGACTTGTAGTTGCACTCTCCTCACTGTAGATTATATTGTGTCCGCTGATATAGTCATTACCCATGAGTCGACCCTTCACAGGTTGTTCGTGATCATAGCTGGGTCAAATTACCGTTTTACCCTTGTGATTACCTCTTTGTTCCTTAAGCACCACTGATCCTTTAATGAACAACAAGTCTAAGGTCCTACCATAGACTCATACCCTCATAGAGGGCGGAGCCCCGTTGTTCAAGACCTGGAGTCAGTTGTTAAGGGAACAACCTATCTAATTCCTTAGTGTAGGAATGAGTGAATTTCATCTTGCACAGTTAAGTTCCCAGCTACCTACGAGGTTTTGTCCTCGAGAAGGTAGGCTTATTGAGCCTCGGCCACAGCCACTCTCACCCATACTAGTCTAAGGACAAACCCCTATATGTAGGAGTTCTTAACTCATTTCAGATTCGGATCGAGTCAGCGATGACCATCTATAAATTACTAGTCTTATCTCATAACTTGTGTGTTACATGGTTATACTAATAATTTGCGGTCGGTCTTGTATGAACTCTTCATACAGGATGCCCCCACTCGCATGTCAACTACATGAATGAGTTGGATTACCTTATTTGTACTAATTACAAAGTGGGCCGCATCCATGGTGTTACCAGAATGAGGTTTCCAACCTTATTCTTATACCATAGACCATTTAGGTTATATTCTTGAACACAATCCAAATAGTGTCCACTACACTGATGTTCAAGATATATATTATAACCTTGGAGCTTAGTTTATTGGATTTATAAAACAAGACTGTAATTTTATCAAAACAAATAACTCTTTATTTCTTTGATCAAAATTACACAAGTTTTAGGGCATACATCACAACAAATAATTATTGCCATCATCTGCTCTTTTCTTACATTTGCAGTTCAGTTTTCCAGTTCAGATTTTCTGTTTCGTTTTATTTTTAAGTTCAGTTCAGTTTTGAGTTTATTCTTCTGTAGTGCAGTACACGTTGTTTGTTGTCAGTTTATTATTCCAGTTCGGTTTATTATTCTAGTGCAGTTTTATTTAATTTTGACTTGTAGTTTGCTTCACAACTTGCGGTTTGCTGCAATAAAAGATTACTTATTCTGTTCATCCTTGTTTTCTTCATTCGAAACTTGATTATCCTCTCGATTTTTGCTCAAGAGTGGTAGATCGAAAAGGGTGGTTGAAATGTGTTGTCATATTTTATTCAGTTTGCATTTAGCTTTATTGTTCCATCCATGAGGAGCTAACTTCCCTAAGGGATTCGGAATATGAATGCCTTAAGGGAAGACAACAAAACTCCAAAGCAAGAGCGGTTTGGTTAGACCTCCAAGTAAGTTTACTTTTGTTGATTGTAATGTGGGAAGACTTAGCCGACCATCTAAGGTGACCTGTCAAGCTTGAGTTCGACACCGAAAGGGTCAACTTAGAGCGGAGTTCCCAAAGGTAATGGAGTAAAGGGGCTTAGACATAAGACCCGAACGTTGACCCTAGACATAAGGCAAGACTTCAAGACCATAGAGCCATGGTTATGAAAACCTAAGATAGATTGACCATAGACATATAGGATCAATCACTCAACCTCCTAATGATACTTCACAAGAGGTCAAATGGAAGTAGGGCTTGGTTTACTTGCTTGGAGAGTTTAGCCAAATTACATTGCTGACAGTCAAGCACTGATGCAGTTTAAGGCAATTGCATTGCGACAGTAGGAGAAAACAACCATCTGACAAGGTAGCGCAAGGCAATTGCCCTGTTTTGCCTTTATGAGCCAGGATGCCCGACTGCCGTGCCATTGCTGCCCAACGCTGCACGGTGTAACTGTTATGCGAGGCAATTGCCTCGAGTTGCCTTGTCTTTCTTTAGTGGACTCAACATTCTAAATCTTTTCTTTTTATCATTGCATTTATCTTAGATATAATCACCACATCACTTCTTACAATTTTTTGTTACCTTTTGCAATCCATCCATATCTCGCCCATTCTTGATCAGTTTTATTTCTCTGTTCCCTTGGGCTCGATACTCTGTAATTCTCCAGTTTTATATATTACTTTGATCGCGTACGCTTGCGCGTTTTCGTAATGTATCAGTATGGTTTGAGAAAGGGAAAACATGTTGAACCGAAGGTCCGTAAGCTACTGTATTCTGATTGTTGCCCTTTTAATAGAAAGTATGGACAATTTCCTTCAATAACTGTTGTGGGCATGCGGTTTACAAGGTGGACAACAGTTTGAAAAGCTTCCCACCAATAATGTAATGGCAATTTTCCTTGAGCAAGGAGAGAGAGACTTGTTTCCACTATATGCCGGTGCTTTCTTTCAATCCTCCCATTTTGAGCCAAGGTATAGGGGCATGTCAGTTAAACTTCAATTCTTTGATTCTTGCAGTAAGTAATGAATGGTTTAAATTCACCTCTATTGTCACATCTTATAGTCTTGATTGTGCTTCATATTGCTTGAAAGGCTGAGAAGGCTTCTCCCTTGTTCTTTAATGGATAAATCCAAGAGTATCTCGTATAATCATCTAGGAAAGCAATGTAGTAACTGAAACCGTGAGTGGATTTGATAGGTGCAGGTCTCTATAGATTAGTACGTATAAGCTCTAGGACTTTTAAAGCTCTTGATTTAGACAAGTTAAAAGGGAAGTCTATGGAATTTGCCAAACTTACATGGCTCGCAAAAAGATATATTTTCATTGCCTTGAATAGGAGAATTACAAGTGCTTAGAACTTGACTCAAAATATTAAAGGGTGGATGCCCCAATCTTTGGTGCCATGTGTCCATTGTACATGCTGTTAAAACAAAATTTCTAGAGGTTGGCAAGTCCCTTGATCTTGAATTGTCATGGTTCTTCACATTAGTTGTAGCTTGAGTGAAGTGGCTTCCTGAATCTCTCTTATTTATTTGTGATTTAACAGAGGCTCGGTTTCCTTCTAGTACCTTGTAGAGACCATTTTCAAGCTTCCCTACCAAGCAAGTCACCTTGGACTTCTTTTCCTTTACAAAATAGAACAAGTTATCAAATTCAACTGTCACATCACATTATTGGGTTAGTTTGGAAACACTAATCAAATTCTTTCGCATCTTTGGTACAAATAGAACATCTTTAATAAATAGATTTCTATATGATCCTTTAATGCAAACATCACTTATACCAGGAATAGACTTTGGATCCATCACCTACTATAATACTCTTAAGTTTAGTAATTTTACCTTTCATGGATAACTTCCCAAACTCAGCAGTAACATAGTTGCTTGCCTCACTATCTAGGTACAATGAAGGATCTTGTAGAGTTTCTGGATTAGCCATCATTGTTGTAGGATTGTGTTGATTAATTGTTGTTTGCGAAGAAGCATTGGACTGATTGTTTGATGGTCCTTGATCTGGTTTCCCATATTTATGATAACATGTATTTGTTGTGTGTCCCACCTTGACACATATTTGACATGTTGGTTTATTTGGTGATGGATAGGGAGAGTAGCGGTTCCTTCCCCTTGATCTTCATCCTCTTTGAGAATTATGATAACTTCAACGACTTGGGTATTGTGAGTGAGAGGCATTGGAGAGGTGATGAGATGGTTTGGTAGCATCATTGCTCGCTACACTGACTGAAGTCAGTTGAACTGAAATTGCTCCTTTAACAGATTGAAGATGTTCAAGTCTCCGTTCAAAAGAAAGTAGTTCATTTTAGACTCCAAACAAAGATTTGTCAGCAGTCCAGAGAAAGCAAACTATTGGAGTGTATTCCTCGTCCAAGCCGGTTGTGACGTGAGATGAAACTTCTCATGTCCATTGTGAAGTTTTCGATAAACCAATTATAGGGGAAGCCAATTGGATCTATCGCATTGATACTGATTTCTAAAATACTATTACATTGATAAATAATCGATAAACAACATCTATGATTTACACAGAACAAATCCAGAAGTAAATTCTAAATTAAAAAGGTTTAAAAAAAAATTACCTTTTGGCTTTTGAAAATTCTACAGTAATAAAGAATTTTTCTACCATTCACACCAACTGCTAATTCCAAAACCTTTTTGGAATTTTGAAGAACACGACCACTAAGGGAAAACTCCCTATTCTTTAAGTTTCTAAGATCAAAGTTTTGTGGGAAACCTTTCTCAAAAAAATTTTGGGAATTTTTGGCCGAGAGAAAACTCAATATAATTGAGAAAATTATCAAAATATTCGATCCCCTACCCAACACTCCTCCTCTGTCTTTATCGATGTGCATTTAATTTTAGTAAATAAAATAAAATTAAATAGTTAATACATAAAAAAATTAATTAATTTAATTAACTATTAATCAAATTAATTATCATTTTAATGCACATCTCTCATAATTTAATTAATTTAATTAAATCAAATTTAATTAACTTAATTAAACTCACAAATTAATTAGTGAATTTATGAATTAAACATCATTATTTAATTTAGGTTATTATGATTAAATCATATTTAATCATTCTCCCATGACCTATATGTGCATTAAATTTTAACCTATAGTTTTTAATAGAATCATATTCACATTAAAACTATTTTGAATCATATCTAAAATCAAATTTATATTTTAAAGTTTTAATCAACATAAAACTTTATATTATAATGTATCTCCATACATTGAATTCATTCCCAAATTGAATTTGAACACTTCAAATTCTAATTAAGATCTAGCAATTTTAGAACCCTTTACGAACTAGGAAGTGGACCTACAAATCAGAAGCTCAAACGACACAAGATTAATTGACTAATCTCATTAACCGCTTAATCAATATTCGTTAACTGCGGGTACACTCCACTAAAGATCCACATTTGCACTCTTCTCACTGCAGATATTTTTCTGTGTCTATGAATAAAGATCAATAACAACAAGTTGATCCTTCACGAGTGTCTATAACACCAGTTGGATCAAATTATCGTTTTACCTCTTGGTTACATCTGATCTTAAGTATCAGTGCTCTCCTAATGAACAACTTGTTTATGATCTAACCAATAAACATAAATCCTTCTCGGGCCAGTGAGAGGGTAAGACCATTTGTTCAAGTCGTGGAGACACCACTTAAGGGAACACTCAACTACTTACCTAAATCGGGAAGGAGTGAATTCCTTTTTGCAAAGTTAAGTTCCCAACTATCCATAAGGTTGTGTCCCCAAGAAGGTAGTCTTATTGAGTTTGCATCCCAGACCACTCTCACCCATACTAGTCAAAGAACAATCTCTCGCAGACAGAAATTCATAACTTGCTAAGGATTAAGACCAAGTTGCCTAGATTATCCTATTGAAATAGAAACCTAAACAGTTAACGGAGTTACATCTATTGGTTACTATTTCGTAGTCCAGTCTTATGTGAACTCATCATCACATAAGATACTTTCACTCGCATGTCACCTACACAAACGCGTTGGATCATTGCGTTTGTATCAAATACAAAGTGGGTTGTATCTATAAGGTACCCAACCCCTAGACTATAAACCCTTGAGGTTGTTTCTTAAACCATGATCCCCGCATGTCTTCACATACAGTTCAAGACACATAACACAACTCAGGATGTTTGTTTATTGGATTTAGGGTTAATTTAAAGCAAATTAAATAGAACTCAACAACACTTTATTTAATTGTAACAATAACATTTTATTGATAAAATTAGAACAATTTACAAATTTACAAACTACGAGTTTTAAGGCATAAAACCCAACACATTGGGAATCCGACAACGTGTAGGTTATCGAAATATTTCTTTATTGTTTCAAGGTATTCATACATTTTCATAGTACATTTTCTTGTTTGCTGCAACATCAACCTATTGTAGTCCTCTTGCGATCGGGATTGAATACCATAGTATTCTTGCACAACATTCCACAACCCTTTGGCTTTGTCATGCCCAATGACTTGCCCTGCCACTTTTTGGAGTCATGGAGTTATATAACCATCCAACCAACAACTAATCTGCAACGAGCCAAATATTGTATTTAGGATTGGAGATTTTTAATCCAGTCGGGTCTTCTTCGGATGGTGGTAGCTCTATCATCAGCTCAAGTGCAAACGTTGTGCCGGTTAAGTGTCCTTCTAGTTTATAACTCTTGAGGACGGGGATGAAAATGTTTTTCCAGAGGAGGAACTTGTTGCGATCAAGTTTGATCGAAGTAGATTGATTTAGGAGATTGGCGAAGGGTGGATTTCTGACAGAGATGTCTTTCGATCGAACGAGGTATGAGTTTTTTTTCAGAAGATTTTCCAGGGTTTAGGTCGGTGGTCGTCCCGCTTGCAGCAGTCAACTGTGCAACTCGAGACGATTCGCTGGTGGGTGTTTTTGAAGGTGAGTCGGTCATGGTTGCGTGGTTTGCGAACGCTGATGCTATGATACCAGGTTTGAAAACAGGGGAGAAGAATACTTCCTATTTTCTTATTATTTACTAATGGATACAAACACTCCCTTTAAGTATAAGGAGAACTTAGAGACTTAAGTACAAGAAATGATTAGAAGACTAACCTAATGGATAAAGATGAAGTCAGATCAAATAAATAAACCAATGCTTACAAGTTAATAATACAAGTAATATAGAAGATGCCAATCATAGAAAAAGGTGTCAGGTTGACTTTAACTTCTAACAGTCACCGATTGTTCTCTCTTCTCATTTGAGAATAAAAAACTTACTAAATTAAATGAGAGTCATTCAAACGGATTTGAACAGTTTCAAGAAAAATAAAACTCTCCATCAGGAACTAGACAGATCCTAATCTTCTAATAGAAACCAAGACAATCTGTCCAAAGAAGATACATGGAGTGAAAAGATATGGAGGTAAAATAAATTGCATTAGACAGAAACTTATCAATGTTCAGCAGAGCAGGCTACTAATCTGTGTTAGTTCCAGACAACATAAACTTGAGTTAATGCTGTGGAAAGTACATGAGAACTAGCAATAAACACCTAAAAATAATCCTCTAGGTCCTATGAAATGTCTAACTGTCTCACCATACACAACCATCTTGGTGAGAGGATATGTATAAAAGGAATTATTGGACAATAATCTATGGTATCAGATAAGGAACATAACACGAATCGTCTCCGCAAATTCATATACTGCAAAGCCATTACATAACTGACAAACCTAAGCTTATACTGATGTCATAGGGAAATAGAGCAGCCTAATTCCTTGGCAGCAGCATGAAGAAACTGAGTTGATAGTCCGGTAGCAATTTGACTACGAATTTCCCATCCCAAGCACTTCTCAATATCCGCTTTCCAGTCGGTGATACCTGAACTGAAATATTGATAAGAGGGATAGATGCCATTTATGTTTACCGAATTTGAACTAGACTTTATTGAGCTTGTGTGCAGAATATCACGAAGAACTGATGTGCTTAAAGCTCGGACATGCGCACTTGAATGAGAAAGGCATCGAACAGTAGCTGGTAGACGACACTGCAAACACAAACAATAGACATCAGCAAAGGGTACTGCATAGACATTAGGAAACATGCAATTAATTATGTTGGCTTCATCTTTTTAGAATATTAGGATTCAAACGGGATGAGGATTCAAATCTTTGAACTATAAGAGAGGCTATTAATGCCTTGACCAAATTGGAGTTGTGCTTAGCTCCGCAATTTGTTAGGTATCCAAGAAGTTCTCCTGCACGCAGAAAATATTCACAACAAACAAGACTATTCCAATAAGAGATAATAGCCAACTCTCCCCTATTGGTGGTTCTCAATAGAGAAGAGGATGGACTTTTCTTTACTGATTCAGATAGAAAATTAACAAAGATAAACCACCAGCTATTCGAGAGGCTTGGGAAGCTCTCCTACCGGACAATCATTGCAAAATACTGCACAAAAACTAACCAAGGCCCAGGCTAGGTACAAATACCCTTGCTCCCATAATCCCTCACTCCCACACAACGGTAAGGATTAAGTGGTCCCTACCTTACATGACCCATTTACTTTCTAACCCTTTCTCTTATAAACCTGAATAATGGGAGGTCTTACAATACCCATTCACCTTGTCCTCAAGGGGAAACTGGGGAAATTGCTGTTTGATGGCTTGATAAGCCTCCCATGTTGCATCATGACTTTGAGTTCCTTCCCAATGGATTAAACATTCCCATTGTTGTCAATCCTCATCCCAGCGAGTCCCTAAGACATCTAACGGATTCTCTGACCACTCGTAGTCTTCAGAGAGGGCAGGTGCTGCTGTTTGTATAGGCATCTGATTACCCACGACCTTTTTTAGTTGTGAGATGCGGAACACAGGATGGATTGAAGTGGGTGTTGGCAACTGTAATCTGTAAGCTACCTTGCCAATACGTTCCAGTACCTTGTAGGGGCCAAAAAACTTCGGGGCTAATTTCTCACAACGGCGCTGTGCTAGTGAACGTTGTCTATAAGGTCGTAACTTGAGAAACACCTGATCACCCACTTCAAACTCTAATTCTCTGTGATGTTTGTCAGCATATCTCTTCATTCTTTCTTGTGCCAATCTTAATTGCTCTTTCAAGGCTAGGAGGGCCAAATCATGTTCTTTCAACTGCTGTTCCAACATATCATTGGAGGTTTCCTTATCCCCATATGCTAGTAGTGGTGGGGGTTGACGGCCATAGACCACATTGAAAGGTATTATACCAATATTCTGCCCAGCATAGCCATCCTTCCTATCTCTTGGGTTGTTCATTACAGAAGCATCTCAAATAGGTCTCCACACATCTATTTACCCTCCCCGTTTGTCCATCCGTTTGTGGGTGGTAAGCTGTGCTCTTCTTCAATTGGGTTCCTTGCAAGCGGAACATTTCCTTCCAAAAATTGCTCATAAATATGGTATCACGATCAGAGACTATAGCCTTTGGGAACCCGTGCAGTCTTACTACTTCCCGAACAAATTTTGAGGCTACCTCCTTGGCTGAGAAGGGGTGTTTTAGAGTAAAAAAATGTGCATACTTACTCAAACGGTCCACCACCACGAGAATGGAGTCAACCCCATTAGATTTAGGAAGGCCTTCGATGAAGTCAACGGATATCTCTTCCCAAATTCTATCAGGAATAGGTAACGGTTGAAGTAACTCTGCAGGTGAAACGGATTCAGTCTTATTACGTTGGCAGACTCCACATTTTTCTACGTACGATTGGACATCTTTCTTCATCCCTTTCCAATACAATTTGCCCGTGAGCCTCTTGTAGGTGCGAAGGAACCCTGAATGTCCGCCCATAACGGAGTCATGGTACAATTGAAGAATTGATGGGATCAAACCTGACGTATGTGACAGCACCATCCTATTCTTGTATCTCAATTGATTCTGATATACCGAGAACTTAGGATGGCTGGCGGGATCTTGTAAAATTTCTCTTCTTATCTGTTGTAACTCACTGTCCTTCTCTACTTCATCTAGAATGAGCCTTATGTCCACAATGGACGGGGCTGAGATAGTAGCTAACTCCACTGAGTGAGGTTTCCTTGATAAGGCATCGACGACTTTATTCAATAATCCCGGGTTGTACTTGATCTCAAAATCATACCCCAACAACTTGGTCAACCACTTTTGATACTCCGATTGGACCTCCCTTTGCTCTAAGAGACACCGCAGGGCTCTCTGATCCGATAATACAGTGAATTTCTGTCCCAATAAATAGTGGCGCCATTTTTGCACTGCCAACACAATCGCCATAAGTTCCAGTTCGTAAATTGGCTTGCCCCTTGCCCTTTCCGACAATGCTTGACTAAAGAAAGCTATGGGCCTCTGCTTTTGAGATAGGACTGCTCCCACTCCCGTGCCTGAAGCATCAGTTTCAATTACAAATGGAATGGAAAAGTCCGGTAAGGCCAAAACAGGTACCGTGATCATTGCATCTTTCAATTTTTGAAAAGCCTCAGTTGCCTCAGACGTCCACGTGAATGAATCCTTCCTAAGCAAGCGATGGAGGGGAGCGGCAATGTTTCCATAATTGAGGACAAAGCGTCTATAATATCCGGTGAGGCCCAAGAACCCTCGTAATTCTTTAATAGTGCGTGGAATTGGCCAATCAATCATTGCCTTAACCTTCCCCGGATCTGCCTCCACCCCATTCTGTCACCCAATGTCCCAAATACTCCACTCTATTCTGAGCAAACACACACTTCTTGACGTTTACCACCAATTGATTTTCCCTCAGCACATTCAGGACCACCTCTAGGTGTGTCAAGTGAGATGTAAAGTCTGGGCTATAAATCAGAATGTCATCAAAGAAAACCAGCACGCATCTTCTCAAAAACGGACTAAATACCTGATTCATCAGTGCTTGGAAGGTTGCCGGGGCATTAGTGAGTCCAAAAGGCATAACTAGAAACTCATAGTGTCCCTCGTGCGTGCGAAAGGCCGTCTTTGCAATATCCCCTGGATTCATTCTAATTTGATGATAGCCGGACTTGAGATCCAACTTGGAGAAAACAGTGGATCCGTGGAGTTCATAAAGTAGCTCTTCAATCACTGGGATGGGAAACTTGTCTGGTATTGTTACCTGGTTTAATGCTCGAAAATCCACACAGAATCACCATTCCCCATCTTTCTTTTTAACTAGTAACACCGGACTCGAGAATGGACTTGTGCTCGGTTGTATGATCCCTGTTGCTAACATTTCTTGGATGAGGCGTTCAATTTCATCTTTCTGGACATGGGCATACTTGTAGGGTCGTACATTCACCGGGGATTGTCCCTCTTTCAGAATGATCTTATGGTCGATCGCTCTCTGAGCAGAAGATGTCACTGTACTTTTGCAATATGATCTGTATTTCTTTGGGTAGATTACTCTGTTCTGATGCATCTCCCTCTCTTTGTCCTTTGTCCCCCAGAGACAATTCGGATAACTCTACTAAGAAGCCCTGGTCCATATCATTCCAGGCTTTGGACAACATCTTCAAAGTCACCTCGGCCTTTGTGAGGGATGGGTCCCCCCTAAGTGTCACTGTACTACCCTTAACAACGAAAGTCATCGTCAATTCAGCCCAATTGATCTCCATAATCCCCATTGATTTCAGCCATTGCATTCCCAAAATCACATCGACAGCCTCGAGCTCCAAGGGTAGAAAGTCTTCCAAGATTGTCAATTCTGATAACTGAATCAACACCCCCTTACAAATGCCCTTACCTTTCACTGCCACGCCGTTACCCATAACAATGTCGTAGTTGTTCGTGTTCGCTTGGGGAAGTTTCAACTCCTCTGCTATGTTCTTGGCGATGAAATTGTGGGTAGCCCCACAATCAATCAACACTACCACCTCTTTCTCCCCTACTATCCCCTTCAATTTCATAGTTCCTGGCGTAGAGAACCCGATCACAGATTTCAAATCCAATTCAATTGCGTCCCCTACTTCCAATTTCTTTACCTTCGTCTCTGGGACTTCGACTTCTTCCTCCTCGTAAGGATCTCGTTGGTTTACTTCCACATCGCCGAATTCGCTGGCCCAAACCACTTGAAGCTCTCTCAGGTCAACCCTTTTACAGCGGTGATCTTCGTGTACTTTTCATCACACCGAAAGCATAAACCCTTTTCCCTCTTCGCCTGAAACTCAGCGTCCGACAATCGTCTGGGAGGGGGGGCTCTGTGATTAGGGTAGTTTTTATCGGGGATAGTCACCGTTCGAATGTTTTCTTCGTAGCGCAAATTTCCCTTCCTTGCAACTGGCTCAGTGGATGGGTTTCCGTTGGGCTGGGCCTTCATAGTGGGCTCCCCCCACTTGGGCCGTTTGAGGGCAGCCTTCCGCTAGCTTTAAGGCTATTTCCCTATCTTCGATTAGTTGGGCTTGTTTAATAATCTCTTCGAGCCTACAAGGCTGCCGGCTAATCACGGTTGCCCTAATGGCCGGTTTTAGACCGTTGAGGAAAGTGTTCTCTAATACATCCTCAGCTAAGTCCGACAACGACCCTGACAGAGTCTCAAACAGTGAACGGAATTCCGCCACTGTGCCTTCCTGCTTGATCGCCAGAAAGCGTGCACATATGCTGCCCTCTTGCGTTGGTCGAAATCTATCCAGTAACCGAACTCTCAAATCATCCCAGGAATCAATCTTCTTGCGATTATTCGTCCATCGAAACCACTTGACTATCGACGGTTCGAAGCTAACAATCGACACGTTTATCTTCTCAACGTTGCTCAACTGATGAATCTCAAAATAGGTTTCGGCCCTTACCAGCCATTCATCGGGATCTACTCCACTGAAAACCGGCATCTCCAGCTTTTTGAACTTACTACGATCAGAAACTTCATCTACCTTTTGGGATTGTGATGATTTCCCTTCGTCTCGGGCAACGTTGACAGAGGTTTGTTCTTCCTTCCCTCTCGTCCTCGCTCCGGTATCCGGCTGGTTTCCCCCGTACCTTTTTTCCCCCGAGCTTTCCGCTATCATTAACACGAGAGCTTTCTGATTCTCCCTCATCTCTAAGGTCATTCTCTCTGGGCCGCGTTCTAAACCTTTCTCGAGAGACTTTTCCATACTTTGTAACGAGGTCTTCATCTCAGCTATTTCCCTCTCAGCTCCCGAAAGTCTTTCCTCAACCGTCATACTCCTTGTCTTGCCCAGGATTAACGTGCTCTGATACCAAGTTGTTAGGTATCCAAGAAGTTCTCCTGCACACAGAAAATATTCACAACAAACAAGACTATTCCAATAAGAGATAATAGCCAACTCTCCCCTATTGGTGGTTCTCAATAGAGAAAGGATGGACTTTTCTTTACCGATTCAGATAGAAAATTAACAAAGATAAACCACCAGCTATTCGAGAGGCTGGGGAAGCTCTCCTACAGACACTGTTACCAAAATACCAGACAAAAACTAACCAAGGCCCAGGCTAGGTACAAATACCCCTGCTCCCACAATCCCTCACTCCCACACAACGGTAAGGATTAAGTGGTCCCTACCTTACATGACCCATTTACTTTCTTACCCTTTCTCTTATAAACCTGAATAATGGGAGGTCTTACACAATTATTTTGCTTCAGCTGCAAATAGTCAGCTGCATTAACAAATTGCAATACCTTTAAGAGATTGGAAAGGCCATCAGCAATGGACAGTCCAGATTCTCCCCACTCCAGTACAGGCTGAACAGCTCTAGCAGTCGCTTCTAGTAGCTGAAGTTTCCATAGGAAGTAGAGAACATTGGGTTATAATTAATAAGCTTGAAGATACATAACATTTATAGAAGACTTTCTATGATAAAATTTATATTCTCCCCTTGTGTGACTGAGGAACAGAAACACAATTCCCTTGATCCAAATTTTAATTGCATTCTTACCTCTAGCTGTGGCAAAGTACAGGCTTCACCATCTACGAGCATCCCGTCTGTGGCACGCAACAATAGATCTGAAGCACTCGCCAATACGACCAGTGATTCTGGCGCATCATGATTTCTCATTAGCTCAACTATCAATTTGATGATTCTCTGGTTGATTCTCCACATCTTCTGACCTTGATCATCATCTTTCACAATCCAAGGTTGCAACTCCCTCTCGGCCTGACAAGCACAGAGGGCCATGAAAATGACTAAATACATGAACCGTACTCATTAAGAAATGGAAAAAGTAAAGAATAAACAAATAATTTATTCATCCAAGTCAGCTTGCAGTTCTAGAAAGCATAACAATGCAAAATCACCAAAGAAGTTAAGAAATGTGGACCTGAAGAACAATTGCTGTAGCCGCTTTAGCTGGGGAAGCTGATACCACATTGCATAATGCATCAACTACCTATTCAAGAGAAACAGTGCAATTCAATAAGGATTAAAGACTATTGCTCTCTCCAACATATAAATTTCAAGTTAAAAAAGTACTACGTTGAGCTTATCGTTCAATTACTGAGGTTCTGTTTAGTAACATTCTCTTGCCTAGTTTCTTGTTCCTTTTTTAAAAAAATAAAGAAACTTGGTAACTATTTCTTATTCGTAAATGTTTTTTTGTAACCATTTCTTCCTTCTTGTGTCTCATATTTGAAAGTAGAGAAAAAAATTGAAGTTTACGTAAATTTAAATTTTTTAAGTTAAAAATTCAAAATTTTATGGCATATTTAGTTTTTAATATTCATTACACACTTTATTAGTAAAAGATGATAAATAATATTGTTTGTCAAGTTGTATTAATTTCTATACTAAACTTTTAATTTCATCAAATTGTACCCCAAACTTAGAAATCTTAACTTTAAACTTAAAAAAATGTTGCAATTTCTATCCTCCAATAAGTTTTCTTTTGAAAATTCGTTAAAAAAAAAAAAACTCTTCTATGCTTTCAATGAATTATAAAAACAAATGTATGGTACAAAATTGATAATATTTCAAGGAAAAATAACATTAGAGCCATATTTTGTAAAAAAAAATAGTTTTTGTAAAGTTATTCGTTAGAAAATTTTTGGATTAACTTAACATTTTGAAAATCTTGACATATTGAGATTATTGACTTTATGGAGTTTTTTACATTTCTTTTTGTTCAAATTAGTAAAGATTGAACTAATTTGATGAAATGAAAAGTTTAGAGTAAAAATTGATACATGATGACATGTTTATGGGTAAAAATTAATTTTTTTCTTTATAAAAATAAACTAAATTAATGTAATGGTATATTTATTGAAACTATTAATAATTTAATTCAATTAATTAAATATATTTAATTAATTTATTGAAAAATTTAATTTTTCATAATTATTTATTCAATTAAAATTACACCTATATTATAATCAATTAATTTATATCTTTTTTTTTTTGAAGAGTTCATTAATTAATACATCATAATTCTATCAAATTTATAAAATTGATCTCATAAAAAATACAAAAATATTTTTTATTATTACAAAAATTTGCATTTCCAACATTCTTATTCCAGAAAATTTCTAGTACCATACTTCCATTGTTCACATTATGTTTTCATACAATTGGACCCCAATATAAAAAAAAAAATTATTGGACTCCATATAATTTTGATTTGGAAAAAGTGCTGGTGTGGCCAATAATAAATAGTAGTATGAAAAAATTTTTATACTACGATGGTACTAGAATTTTCCCCCTCAAATAGCTTCTTTCTCTGTAATCATTTGGACCATACACATTGGTAATCCAACAAACTTTCTCCGCCACAATGAGGCCTTAACCATCGTTGATAAGCCAACAAGAGCATAGCTCAATTGGCATCATGTAAGACTTATGACCAATAGGTCATGGGTTCGAATCCCTTCACCCCCAATTGTTGATGTACTAAAAAAAAAAAAACCATCATTGATGAATTCCAGAAGATTTAATTTGCTTTCATCTCACATAATTAATATACCGCCACATCTACCCCAAGATTCCACATTAATCCAGGCAATGAGGCAACATCCGAGCTCCAAATGGATTGTATCAAAATCTGATTAAAAGTTGTCTTAATTTCCTGGATTAATACCAAATCAGGACTATGATGCCGAATAAATTTCTTCCAAGCAGCTCTTTTTAATTTGGTCCCATGGCCTCTCGTGTTCCCGAAATGATTTTCATAATAAAAATAAAAAGAAAAGGAGAATCAAAATTAATTAATTACTTGACTTTCTCTCGGAAATGGAATGATTTCTATTAATCTTTTCAAGATCGATTTAATTCTAGAAGGACTAGGAATATCCATATTGGAAGTGTTCACGTAAGAAACCTGGTTGGAAATAGGTGTTGTTATGGGTGAATTTTTCCATAAGAGTTCGACCCAAAACCAAAGGCCCAAGAAATTTGAAGCTCAATTCAAGCCCGAAGGAAGGCTTCATTAGGAACGAAGGGACGGATGGGAAGGCCAAAGAGACCAATTTTGAAATGCAAAAGGCTTCAAAGCCCGACCTGAGTGGGTCGGACGAGGAGGTCCATAGGTTCCTTCTGGGAGTTAGCTTGAGCGTTCGTAACCCAGTTCCTAGGGGGACGAGACCAGCGAAAACCATCCACTTATCTAGGTTTAATAGCGAAGCCTTCCAGATAGAAGGGTACACCGATAAGAGCTATGGAGCAGCTCTTACGACCATAATGGCAGGGCTAAGAGATGAAAAGTTTCTTTAGTGTTTAGGTAAGAAGGTTGCTACCACCTACATAGAACTTCTTTTTAGAGCTCAGAAGTACATGAATGCAGGGGAGTTGTTACGCTCGAGAGGAGCATCGGAAGATAAAGTTGTTCGATCCAAGCATCATCGAAGTAGGGGAGAAGAAGAACGCTCGGAGTAAAAAAAGAGAAAGGCAGAAGAACGTAATTCCACCTAGGAGCGGTCAGTGCGCAAGGGCTTACCCCCAAGTAAGTTCGAGCGATATACACCTACTGTGGTCCCAGTAGAACACATCCTTATGGAAATCCAAGATAAAAAGATGTTGGAATGACCAGCTAAGCTTAAGGCCAGGTTCACATCAAAGGAGTCGGGGTAAATACTGTCTCTTTCACAAGGACCACAGTCATACGACAGCGGATTGCTTCGATCTCAAAGAAGCTATAGAATCCCTAATTTAGCGGGGCCACTTGAAGGAATATGTAGGAATTAAGAATACCCGAGCAGAAGACCGACCTTCGCAGAGCAAGAAGGATAGAACTCCTACACCCCTCGAGAGGTCCGAACCATCTTCGGAGGTCTGACAGAAGGGGAGTCTGGAAGGAAGTGAAAAGCAAAGGTGAGAGAAGCTAGAGTGGCTCATGAGAATTATGAGGTATGTTGATGCCTGAATTTGAATCGTCGGGTAAACGGTAAAAATCCAACGATTAACCTGAAAATCACAGAAAAGATTAAGCACCGGTGTGGTGGTAAGCCACCTGCACTCCGACGCTCAAGTCAGTATGAACTCAAGAAAGTCTAGAGAACAGTTGTGTGCTTAAGAGCTCACTATTTTTGAATGACTTTGTTGAATATATAATAATCAGTTTCGTAACTAACGATAACCTCATAATTATTGTCGTATAATTGCTCGTAATCATAATGATTTTTTGTTACGTGGCTAACTCTTCCTTTACAAACTCAACCGATAGACACTCTGCTCGACTTATGCGGACCATTACTCGTCACCTTGGCCGGCCCACACGAGTCGGTCTCCAAGAGCCTTGGCTGACCCTATAGGGTCGACCAATTCAGCTATGCAAAGCCTAGGGTTGACTAACTTGGCTATTGGCCGACCCTAGGGTCGACCAACCTTGGCCATTGCCGACCTTACCGACCCTATAGGGTTGGCCAGCCTTGGTCATGACTCTTGGGCCTCGTCCAACCCACTCAGGTCGGGCTTCGAAGCCTTTTGCGTTTCAAAATTGGTCTCTCTGGCCTTCCCATCCGCCCCTCCGTTCCTAGGCATTCCTTCAGGCTTGAACTAGGCTTCAGATTTCTTGGGCCTTTGGTTTTGGGTCGTACTCTTATGGCAAAATTCCCCCATAACAGTTGCTCTTACTCTTGATTTTTTACCTGAAATTATCATAGGCACATTCTTCATTGGACTCTTAGGTGGTGTTCGAAGTGTTCCTCTTTTTATAGGTCAGAAACAAGAGTTCCTTGGTTCAACCCTCTATTGAGGTTGCCATATTTTGTCGAAAATCTTATCTGAGTTTTGGTGTCCGCTTTCGGTTCTTACTCAGGTAATCCTGTTGACCTTAACTAAGGATTGTCGAAGATCCTATCTGGGCACTAGCCACCCTTTAACCTTCGGTTCCTACTCAGGTAGTCACGTTGGTCTTAACTAAGGTACTCAGTAGGTTATCACCTAAGCGCTTCTGTCAATGCCTATCGCCGTTGAAAGTAGCTACCTCGTTTTTTGTGAAGTTTTTGTTATATAAGGGTAGTGTTTACCCTTTCTTGCCATTCATCACCACCTTGGCTTCCATTTCCTTTCAACGAGGTAACCTTTAAGCCTTTCATGCTTTTTACTTCATTGCATACCGAGGGTTTTAGTCCTGATACATCTTTAGACTACGAGTTAGAGGCGACTCCTAATTGACTTACCCGAGGGTTAGTCTGTCGAAATAATAGGGGAAGCTGGGAGGGGGGTAGTTCGGGTCGTCCTCGTACCCAATCCTTCCTTTCTCAAGGTGTATTGGACGAAATTAGGGAGATCTACCAAGTCCCTAGTTCGGATAGGATGCGGATGCCTCTTCCTGGTGAGAAGGTGAAGAATCCTCCTCCAGGGAAGGTGGCATTCTACACTGCTATGTTCAAGTATGGAGTCCGACTACCCTTCATTCTTCTCCTTCAAGATTTTTTAACATATGTAGATCTCGCTCCTGCTCAAATCGTTCCCAATGGGTGGAGCGTAATATTCGGGTGTTTCATTTTGTGGGAGCATTTGATCAGTGCCAACCCTATGATCATCAGAGATTTTATGTCTTTGCATGGCCTTAACAGAGATCCTGACGTTCAATTGACTTATTACATCATCGCTCGTGACAAAACCAAAGCAATCATAAAAACTCTCTCGTTTAACAAGGATTGGCAGTTTGATTTGTTTTTGGTAAGTGGGGACTGGTTGGCTTGTCCCGACCAAACTTCTACCTCCTCGGTTCGGAGTTCAGGGTGTAGAGTACGTTTTCCTTCCCTTGCTCGGTCGGAACCACCCATCTTATGCATCTCGAATGTGACATTTTCTTATGCATTTTTCAGGTAAAAGGAAGACGAATCCGGCTGAGTTGTCTTCTGCCTTTTACAGAGTCGCAACTTCCATTCCCGATCACCATAAAAAAAATTACTTTCGTTTCTCAACAAGACTTAGTTGATTACCATTGTAAAATACAGAATTGAGAAAGAATAATATTCGTTCTATTCACATTTGAGCTCTATGACAAATATATATAGGTGTACAAAGAAACCCTAATACTAAAGGATGTACAATTACGATAAAGGACAACAATATATATATTATAACACGGCTCAAGCTGGAGCAAATATGTCAAACATGCCCAGCTTGTTACACAGATAATTTATTCTTGCTCCATTTAAAGCTTTAGTAAGAATATCTCCCAATTGCTCTCCAGTCTTCACATATCTCGTCTCGTGGACACCAAACCTCGTTGTATTTTCTCGCGAATAAAGTGACAATCCACTTCAATATGTTTAGTTCTCTCATGAAACACTGGGTTAGAAGCAATGTGAAGTGCGGCTAGATTATCACACCACAATTTAGCTGGCATAGACATACTAAATCCAATCTCAGACAGAAATTGATGTATCCATACTATTTCACACACCGACTGTGACATAACTCTATATTCTGACTCAGCACTCGAACGTGATACCACATTTTGCTTCTTACTCTTCCACGATACCAAATTTCCTCCTACAAAAACACAATATCCAGATGTTGATCTTCTATCTTCTTTAGATCCTGCCCAGTCAGCATCATAAAAACATTCAATCTTTGTATGACCGTGATCTCTATATAAAATCCCACGTCCAGGTGCAGCTTTTAAGTAGCACAAAATTTGTTCAACTGCAACCCAATGATCCACGGTAGGTGAAGACATATATTGGCTCACAACACTCACTGAATAAGCTATGTCTGGTCGTGTTACTGTCAGATAATTCAACTTTCCAACTAATCTTCTATATCTCTCAGGATCTTTAAATGTTTCTCCTTCTTTGGTGAGTTGCAAATTTGGTATCATCGGTGTACTACATGGTTTAGCTCCTAGTTTTCCTGTCTCCGATAGCAAATCAAGTACATATTTCCGTTGCGACAGAAAGATAACTTTCTTGCTTCTCATCACTTCAATGCCCAAGAAATACTTTAATATTCCTAGATCCTTAGTATGAAACTGACCCTGAAGGAAAGTTTTCAAAGAGGATATACCTGAAGTATCATCTCCAGTGATAACGATATCATCGACATATACAAGCAGTGTAATACCCTTCTCAGATCGTTGATGAAAGACAGAATGATCAAATGTGCTTTTCTTCATTCCAAACTGCTCAAGTGCTTGGCTAAATTTACCAAACCATGCGCGTGGGCTCTGTTTCAATCCATATAAAGATTTTCTAAGACGACAAACTTTATCACTCTCCCCCTGAGCAACAAAACCAGGTGGTTGCTCCATATATACTTCTTATTGAAGATCACCATGGAGAAAGACATTCTTAATATCAAGCTGATGCAAGGGCCAACAGTGAGTAGCAGCCATGGAAATAAATAATCGAATAGAAGTCAATTTAGCAACTGGAGAGAATGTGTCAGAATAATCTATCGCATAAGTCCGAGCATAACCTTTAGCAACTAAGCGGGCTTTCAAGCGAGCAACAGATCCGTCGGGATTGACTTTAATGGCGAAAACCCATTTACATCCAATAGCCTTCTTTCCTGCAGGACGAGATACCAAATCCCAAGTAACATTATCATCTAAAGCATGCATCTCTTCGATCATTGCATTACGCCAGCCAGGATGAGATAAAGCTTCATGAACAGAGTTAGGAAGACAGGTGGAATCAAGGGATGTAACAAAAGAATATGTAGGCTGTGACAATTGGTGATAAGAGACACAAGAAGCAATAGGGTAAGTGCAAGTGCGTTTACCTTTACGAAGGGCAATGGGAAGCTCATCACAAGTGCCTGGATCAGATGTCGAAGAATCTTCTGGCATAGGACATGTGTCCGAAGGTGGTTGTGGTATACGTCTGCAGTGTAAACTTGGGTAATAGGTGGGACGAGTGGGATAGGAGTCTTTGAAGGAGGCGAAGTAGAGAGAGATGAAGGAGAGACGATCTCATAGATAAGTGTGTCGTCCTCCTGACATGAACTCGACGATGATGGGGTAAAGGGTAAATCTTCAAAAAACGTAACATCAGGAGAGACAAGATACTTGTTAAGACTAGGACAATAACAACGATACCTTTTTTGAACCCGAGAATAACCCAAAAATATGCATTTTAAGGACTTAGGATCTAACCCGTGCACGATGAGGGTGATATCTCGAACAAAACAAGTGCAACCAAATATTTTGGGTGCACTTGGGAACAAAGATTTTGTTGGACAAAGAACACGATAAGGGATCTCACCATGAAGAACTGAAGAAGGCATTCTATTTATCAAAAAGCAAGCTGTGGAAACTGCATCCGCCCAAAAATGTTTTGGTACATTCATTTGAAAGGACAAAGCTCTAGCTATTTCAAGTAAGTGTCGATTTTTTCGTTCAGCAACCCCATTTTGGGATGGAGTATCAGCGCAAGAGGATTGATGAAGAATGCCATGTGTACATAAGTAAGAACCCAACATGTTAGAAAAATATTCACTCGCATTATCGGTTCGCAAAATTTTAACAGAGGCATTAAACTGATTCTGAATCTCAGCATGGAAATTGAAAAAATGAGTAAGTAACCCAGATCGACTTTTCATTAAATATAACCAAGTCAGACGTGAAAAATCGTCGACAAAAGTAACAAAATATCGAAATCCAGTTTTGGACATTACAGGACACGGACCCCAGACATCAGAATGGACTAATTCAAATGGAGCACTAGCTCGTTTATGGACCCTAGGACTCGAACTAAGACGATGAAATTTTGCAACCCCGACACGACTCACAATCCAATGAAGACAAAGAAAGAAACTCTGGATACATTTTCTTCAACATGGGTAAGGATGGATGACCTAAACGACAATGGACCTCAAATGGGGATGCAACACCAGAGCATGCCATAACTTTCGGGATCTGTTGATCAAAAATGTAAAGGCCTTTAGACTCATATCCTTTACCAATAATCTTCTTCGTCATACGATCCTGAAACAAACAATAACCAGGAAAGAATGAGATAAGGCAATTAAGGTCATGAGTGAGTTTACTAACAGAAATCAAATTAAATGAAAGTCGAGGCAAGTGTAAGGCGAGAAGATAAAGAGAGTGAAGGCGTGAGGTTAATGGTTCCGGATCCAAGAGCAGAAGGCGTCGAACCATCTCGCTAAAGTAATGAGATGGAAAAGGTGCAGAGAGGAGAAAGAGGTACAAAATAGGCTAGAATTACCTGTCATATGAGCTGTGGCACCAGAGTCGATGACCCATTTGGTGGAAGATGTAAGGAGACATTGATTTTTACCTGAGTTAGCAATAGTTGCAATAGGATTCGATGAAGAAGATGCTTGTAGTGAGTCCTGGTACAACTGGAATCTAGGAAAGTCATCTGCAGAAATAGTTACCGTTCTCTCGGTGTATCATTTGTAGACCATGTCCCGAGCCACTTTGAGTCTTTGCCCCTATTCAACAACTTCTGCGATCGAGTTTCAATGACCGACTTACGACAATAGTTACATATAATCTCTTGTGGCTCTTGTCGTCGATGATGATCAAAACTGGTCTCGATGGTTCCCAATAAGCGGACCCATGTCTCTCGATAATCGTAACTGTGTCTTTGATGACACGCTTACCATTCATTCCTTTAGTGACCTTAGGATCATTGCGACTAATTAAAGCAATCGTTGGGTCGAAAGCGAGAAAGAGCGGGCGAAGAATTTTTACATGCGGAGAATTCTACTAAAAACTTCATCCAAAGAGGGGATCTCGGAACTTGAAAGAGTTTGTGATTTGGCCATATCAAATTCAGAAGAAAGCCCATTAAGAAAACTCATGACACCCATCTTTTCTCTTTGAGCTTGTTGGACCTTTATGTCTGTATTAAATGGGAGTAAAGTGTTCAATTCGGCACATGTCTTCTTAACTCGCATAAAATAATTCGTGACAGATCGGTCTCTCCCGCTTTGATAAAGCAAAGAGTGCAGACTTCATATATTCGGTTAACTTGCTCTTTTCCTGAGTATAAGAATTCTAAAAATTCGAGCAGTTCTTTTATAGAGTCACAGTGATTTACCAATCCAACTACCTCACTCTCAATTGAATTCTTGATTTGAATATACAAACGAGCGTCATCACGCAACCAAGTCCTCCTTGTATCATCCTCTGGTGGATCCTGATCGATGTGATCATCCATCTCAGTGCTTCGTAAATAGAGCCTAATTGTTCGACTCCAATCATAATAGTTTGAACCATTCAACTTATGCTCCGTGATCTTTGAGAGGGGAACCAAATTGGGTACAACTATAGGCTTCATCTCAACCATTGTTAAGACAAAGCAGAGGTTAATCTTCAAGGAAAGCAGAAAATCAGATCTCGAGCGATGCGAAAAAGTGCCCTAATCTCACCCAAATGAAGAAACCGAGACAAACCGAGGTTTGATGTCAAATTCGAGGTGACAGACAGGCCGGAAATCATGAACGGAGACAAACCCAGGCGGCGGCTCGCTGATCGGAGCTCCCACGCTCTCCCACGCGCCGGCGGAGGCAGAATGCTTGGGCGGCGCGTGAGCCTCACTCGCGGCTGCTTCCGGCGAACGGCGATGGCGGTTCTCCTTTTCTGGCGGCGGCGCTCCTCCTCAAGTAGGTGGTGTCGACAAACGGCCACCCTAAGATGATGACCCAAACTTCAAACCCTAACCTTGGAAGGAAGAAACCCTAATTTTCAAATGCAAACCCTAAACCCTAGGGTGCTCTGATACCATGTAAAATACAGAATTGAGAAAGAATAATATTCGTTCTATTCACATTTGAGCTCTATGACAAATATATATAGGTGTACAAAGAAACCCTAATACTAAAGGATGTACAATTACGATAAAGGACAACAATATATATATTATAACAACCATTTCCTTCCAGGTTAGTGATTTTTAACCTTTGTCCTCTCTTTAGTAAAAATGTTTTTATATCTTTAGAACATGTTGCAGGTATGGCTCCACGTCAGCGTATATCCATGCTTCAAGTGCATCGACAACAACAACAGGGGTTGTGTCGATCCGCCAGATCGTCTCACACTGAACCTTTCGTAGTAGATGACTTAGCTCCTGCCGATGGGAATCTTGCCCATGGTTCTTTGGGTGATGACCTTGCCAACCTAGGTTTTGATGTGTCCACCTTGGACATGTTGCCCCGTTGCAGCTGATTATCGAAGGGATGTAAATTAAGGTGGCTCTCAAAAGTGCCCTTATCACCGTCAGTGTACTCGGACCTCTCCTCTTTATTCAAGCTTTGGTATCATGCCTCTTCCTTCGGCGTCTGGAGAGGGGAGCTCTTCTAGACAACCTGCCCCTTGATCCTGTTTGATGGTCCCTACCACTCGTCGCCCGATGAAGAAGTTGCTCTGGCTGATGCGTTTGCTTCTTGGTCTGGCATTTCGGGTAGGTGTCACCCAGTGGGTATGGCTGACCCTCGCCAAGGTGTTTGCAATGGTCTACAACGTCATTTCGAGGTATTTGACTGACTCCTTCCGACTTCGTTTTGTACATTGATAGCGGATGTACTACTCACATGGCTAAAGATATCAATCTTTTTTCCTGAGGTCATTCTTGGACATGGCGAGACGGTGCTAGCTGAAGGTAAAGGTACTATCATTATGCATACTAAGCAAGGTGAAAAGAAAATATCTAATGTCTTATATGTTCCGAGATTATCTCAAAACTTGCTCAGTATTGCTCAATTGTTACATAACAAATTTTTCATGGTTTTCAAGGGCCAAGTTTGTGTTATTTATGACCCACAAGGAGTAAAGACTGCAAGGGTCAACATTGTTGGAAATGTTTTCTTTTTTAATAGTGACTCTCTATGTCATCATGCACTAAATGCCAAAGTAGAAGAAAGCAAGAAGTGACATCATCGCTTTAGTCACTATAACAACAAAACTTTGAAAATTTTGCATTCTACTAATATGGTTGATGACTTTTTCAATTTTACCTCATTTGATCAGATTTGTGAAAGTTGTCAAGAATGGAAAATACTCAAATAACCTTTCTCCAAAGGTGGCAGTTTTAGAGACAAAGACAAGCTTTAATTAGTGCACAACGATGTTTGCGGTCCCATGCGAAATTCATTTATGGGGAATAATAAATATTTTATTCTTTTTATTGATGATCTTACCGGGATGACTTGGGTATATCTTTTGGTCGAGAGAACTCAAGTTTTCCAAATTTTCAAAAAGTTTGTAAATTTGGTTGAAACTCAAAGTGGTTGTAAGCTCAAAACTTTGAGAACAGATAACGGGAAGGAATATACTTCCAAGCAATTTGACAAGTTTTGTCAAGATTTGGGAATCCAACACTAGCTGTTCATTGCCTATACACCACAACAGAATGGTGTATCGGAAAGAAAAAACAGAACCGTAATGGAGATGGCAAAATTTCTACTATTTGGGAAAAAATTACCAAAGAAATTTTGGGCAGAAGTTGTATGTACTGCTGTATACATGCTCAATAGACTGCCTACAACGACAGTTGAGGGCAAGACTCCTTATAAAGCTTGGTCAGGAAGAAAATCTTCTGTTAAGAACTTGAAGATTTTTGGATCTATATGTTACTCTTGTGTTCCTTCTATTAAGAGATCTAAACTTGATGGAAAGACAATTAAGGGAGTATTTATTGGCTATGTTGTTGATTCAAAAGGGTACAGGATTTTTAATTTGAACACGAAAAACATTATCTTGAGTCATGATGTCATTATTGATAAAGATTCTTATTGGGATTTTGAGGAGCAAACAATCGTGAGAGATTCATCTACCAATTTTGAAATCTTAGAACAAAATGGATCTTACTTTGATTCAATTCATTCTAATGATCGAGATAACCTATATCATAATTGATGATCTTATTGGTGCAACGAGTGATAATCCAAATTACAAGGGAAGCAAGGTTAGTGGTAAGAGGTTATGCGCAACAACCTGGAGTTGATTATGGAGATACATTTGCTCCAGTTGCACGATATGACACAATAGGGGTGGAAAAATTCCATCTAGATGTCAAATCAACTTTTTTGAATGATGATCTTGAGGAGGAGATTTATGTGAACCAACCTGAAGGGTTCGTGGATGAAGGCAGAAGACAAAGTATACCATTTGAAGAAAACTCTCTATGCATTGAAGCATGCACCATGTGCTTGGTATATTAAAATTGATTCCCACTTGTTTCTTCAAGGCTTTAGGAGGAGTATGAGTGAAACTACTCTCTATGTTAAGGTTGGTAACTGTAAATCACCAATTAACCCAAAAACTTAAGTTGATAGGTTATGACAAATTTAATTATATCAATACCCACTCCCCCCACACTTGTGGGCTTGTGGGCTTACAAATTAAAAATGATTTCACCAGGGTTCGAACATAGGACCTCCTGCTCTGATAGCATGTAAATCACCAATTAACCCAGAAGCTTAAGCTGATAGATTATGACCAATTTAATTATATCAATACCAACAGTAACAACTCTAACCAACCTCATTCTTTCCCTTTATGTTGATATGCTTGTGACCGAAAATGATTATCAAATGTTACACGATTTTAAAGTCGAGATGGAAAAGATATGTGAGATGTCAGATCTTGGTTACATGCATTATTTTCTTGGTATGGAAATTCTTCAAGAAGATAAAAGTATTTTTATTGTCTAAAGAAAGTACGCTCAAGGAATTTTGAAGAAATTTAAGATGAAAACATGTAAAACTATTTCTACTCCTTTAGCGATAAACTTGAAAGTATCAAAGAAGGATGGTGATAAGCTTTCTAATCCTAAAAATTATAGAAGTTTAGTAGGAAGTCTCTTGTATTTGACAACATCCAGACTAGACTTGATGTTTGCTTCAAGTGTACTCTCAAGATATATGAATTCACCTAGTGAAATTTATTTTGGTATTGCTAAAAGAGCCCTTAGATACTTAAAGGGTACTCTTAAATTTGGTTCGAATTTGCTGGTGATTTGAGATTAACTAGATATTTCGATAGTGATTGGACTGGTTGTGTTGATGATTCTAAAAGCAATTCCAGTTATGTTTTTTCTCTTGGCAATGAGATTTTCTCTTGGAATTCAAGAAAACAAGAAGTAGTGGCTCAATTCACTGCTGAAGCTGAATATATTTAAGCTACATCAGCTACAAATCGAGCAATATGACTTCACAAATTGCTTAGTGATTTGGGATTTGAACCTGAAGAACCTACAAAATTGTTTTGTGATAACAAGTCTGCTATTGCTATTGCCTCCAATCCAGTACAACATGGTAGAACAAAGCACATCAAAGTCAAATTTCCTTTATTGAGAGAAGCATCGAAAGAAGGCAAAATAAAACTCTTTTTTGTGGTTTGTAGAACTTGCCGACTTTCTCACAAAAGGTCTACCACATAGGCAATTTGTATTTCTACGCCAAAAGCTAGGTGTCACAAAAGGAAACCCTCCAGGAGGAGTGTTTTTTTTTTACAAGACAACAAAAGAGATTTCATTGAAAAATGAAATGAGACTAATGCTCAAAATACAAAGAGAAAAAAAAACAGAAAATCCAAAACAACCAGAGAAAAAGCTGAAAGAAGCCCCAAGCCAAAAGAGAATCAAAACCAAACACCCATCCCTTGAAACCAAAACAACTACAACCCAACAAACACAAGAAAAGAACTTGCAACAAGAAAAATAGAGATCAGAAACAGAACAAACAACCAATCCTTGGAAAGACCACACCAGGAAAAAGCTTTCAAGCGAATTGGGCAAAGATACTAAACCCAAAACCATGCCTTTTCTCAAACAGACTTTGTTATCACATAACAAAGAGATCTAAAAACAAGGTTTTGCCAAAACAAATCTTCACAGCAAGCGAGCTTAAGGAGACAACAACGAATCCAACAAAGGTTGAAAACTTTGACTCAACTCACAAAACTAACATGCCTACTGCTCTGCCAAGGGCTAACACAAGCCCCCACCCAACTAATCTCAAACTCCATAAGGATAATATTACCTCATCAACACCAAACCGTCAATTTGGTTTCCTCTCAAAATTCAAGAAAAATCTTCAACATATAGAAGACACCCTACCACCACCAACAACTTCTTCAAATTGCAGCCCACTCGCCTTTATTAAGAAATCAAAACGAGACAACTCACGGGGACAATCTAACCCAATCTCATCCTGTCCACCTACCAAAGGGGATTTACCAATAGGAGAAGCAAACAAAGCTTCCAGATTAACTACCAGAGAGACTTCCTTCACCAAGCCCGACCTCACCCTCCTATCTGAAAGCGAGTCAAGGCTACTTAAACTAATCTCAGAGCCCACTACCGGGCTTTGACCAAAAACAGGGGAAGGCAATATGGACCCACTCGCTTTGTTGTCTTTTGGATGGAAGACTGCCTTAAAAAAGGGGATCTCTTTCGGCCCAACCTGACATTTTTCAAAAATGAAGGAAGGAGAGTTAACCTTAAAGCACTTCACCCAGGAAAGGCTTTTTGCATGCAAACCTTCCGTCTGTTCCAAGAAATCCTGGAAAACTCCTTCCTCCGGAACCACTGACCCCTCAATCAATTCTTTTCCCTTCCTTCTAGAGTAGTATTTTCCACAAAAAGTGTTTTTAATCTCCTTTACACTCAACGGGGAAGTGGAGGAGAATAGCAGATCCTCAGTAATCAACTCTGTAGCAAGGAATTCGTCATCCTTAACTTCCTCTAACTCAATAACACGACCTGGAGGGAAAATCAAACAATTTAAAGCTTTCAATTGTCTTTCTAAACTGATATCCTACTCCAGATTTAGGCAACTGCTCGGGATAACTCCAAACACTCATTCAAATTCGCAGAACTACAACTCTCCTTATTGAGAACTAAAAAGTCATCACCCAACTCCCCCAAATGATTGAGACTCTCCACCGAGAGGTCATCCCCCGGGAGATTAGGGATCACTGTTTCAACAATTCCACCCCAAATCACCGACAATGAGTCTACCGAATTTCCAAGACCGAACTAATCACCCAAAGAGTCACCCAAGGATTGATTAGACTCTGAAACAAGCTCATTCATCAATACTTGACTTACTCTTACCAAATCAATCGAATTAGAAAGGTCTTTCAATACTAAAGAATCCAACAGCCTAGGGGGAGGATCCAAGGTTGCCACATCCCCAAAATTTAAAGAAAAGGCCCCTCCAATCGGGTCATCAATCACTATTTGCGTCGGGAGAAAACCACACAGATTTGAAGACACCCTAATCTTAGCCTCCAAAATATCAATTAAATTCAAAGTATATGCCGCGATTTCCTCTAAACCCCCAAAATGTCTTCCAATGGCTTCAAAAACACTTCTTCTCCATAACCTTAATGGAAAATTTTTTATAGTAGTCCAACCACCGTAACCACCAATATGCTTAGGCCGACTATGCAAACTATCATTCCATTTCTCCAATTTCAAATGAAGGCGACCAACAACTTGCCATTTTCCATGATTCAATCCCGTATCTATAGAGCCATCATCGATTAAGAGAATGGCGTTATCAATATGAAAAGGGTTAATCTGCACTCTTATCTTAAAATGAGCTTCTACTTCCTTCTTAACCAGACTCCAATGAATATGCGCAAAAAGGCGAGTCACCACCCAAAGATGTAAAAGCTCACATCCACCACCTCATCAGCCTTTCGAACCCAATGTCTTGCAGAAACAGACATCCCAAAATGACAAGAGTAATCATCTTTAGCTTGGTCAAGAAGGCCAAAACCTTCTTTTTTGCCGTCCAAAGAATCAACCAAAGAATCCAAAGGGATCGAACGTTCAACAAAGTCCATAAAATCAACCGAAAAATCCCTAAAAACCATCCATCCAATCGAATAAGACCCTAGCGGGACTCTAAAGAATTGTCTCCCCCCAGAAGGGGACCAAACCATTCCTTCAACCACCCAACCATCTGCTTTTTTAATCTTGAAAAGTCCCAATGTAGCCTCCACATCCTTAAACTTTTTCCTTACAAAAGAAGAGCTAGCCTCTGAACACAACTCACCAAAAGAATGTAGGAACCATCTGGCGCGTTCCACTGATAGGGAAACTGAAGCATCTCTTGCACAATCCTTTATAACGACCTTCAAACCTTCACACCAAATCCAGAAAAAATTTTCTCCCACACAACAACTGAAACGCTTCATTCCGATACTACAATTGAGAGAGTCCATATCAAACCCAACAAAAAGAAAAAAGCCACAAAAACCACCCAATCTTTGCAGCAAAGGACAAAGATCACCGATGAGCGAAGAACAAAAGACCTCTAAAAGGGACACCACACTACGTCGAGGAAGAAAGAACAACCAAACACCCCAGACGAAGCCGAAACCAACAAACCAAAAAACCCACACGACGACAAGGAAAAAATACACCCTGGTCTGTCGAACACCCTCAGACAACCCCGAAGAAGCCAACCGAAGAAGACAGATGGCAAAACCAGAAGGGAGGACGGGCGGAATCTGAAGAGTCGGCCTACGGATAAGTCGGCGAACAGTCGGAACGACAAACGGATGACTTTATCGGAGAAAGGAGAAAGGCTCATGGAGGCGAAGACAATAGACGGAGACGATGGTCGGAAAATCGGGTCGAAAACGACGGAAGACGAAGAGAGCGGGAGACAGTTGGATGAGAGAGAAGAGAGAAAAACGGGGGGCCCTCAAGGAGGAGGGTTGAGTTATGAGTTTTTTCTTTTTAATTACATTCAGTTTTTCAATTAATGTTTTATGTTTTTTTTAAAAAAGTTAGATTTAACACATTTCGGTTTGTCTTTTAAATTTTATTTTTAAGTTTGTAAGTTTCTAATTTTTTTAATCTAGCAAACTAATGGGTGATATTAATAAGTGTCAATTCCTTGTACCTAGAGAAGAATGAACTTCCATGTGAAGGATGTATCACCAATACTTTTTTCAATAGAAAACTATTCATTTATTGGATTCCACTCTCTCATTTTCAATTCTCTCTCTTTGTTCAACAAAGATTGAGACTTTGATTTGATTATTGCTTCCGCAATACTTTTTTTCCATCCTTCATTTTTTTTCTCAACACATATAACCATTTGTCATCTTCTACTTGTTCCTTCATTGCGTCCCTACAATCTATATCTGTTCCTAAGACTGTTTCTGAAGATTTGTCTCATTCTGGTTGGCGTGTTGCAATGGTGGAGGAGATGACTGCCTTAGATGACAATTGTACTTGGAATTTAGTTTCTCTTCCTGCAGGAAAGAAACCTATTGGTTGTAAGTGGGTCTATGCGGTTAAAGTCAATCCAAATTGGTTTTTTTCTCAGTCGTAAACTCGCCTGGTTGCTAAAGGCCACACAAACTTATGGGGTTGACAAGTTGACTATTCTAATACTTTTTCTCCTATTGCTAAAATGACCTCTATCAGGTTATTCATTTCATTAGCATCCATTCATCATTGGTCATTGCATCAATTTGATACTAAAAACGTCTTTCATCATGGTGATCTCGGAGAAGAGGTGTATATGGAGCAACCTCCAAGATTTGTTGCTCATGGGGAGAAGGGAAAGGTATGTCGCTTTCATAAATCCTTACATGGTATCAGAGCAGGAGATCTTGTGTTTGTACCCTAGTGAAGTCGTTTTCTCCCAATTATTGATTTGCACTTGTTGGACACTTGTTCAAATTTCTAAGCCCACAAGTGTGGGAAGCGGTTGATTTACACTTATTGGATTTTTGTTCAAATTTCCAAGCCCACAAGTGAGGGGGAGTGTTAGTGTTGATATAATTGAATTTACCCTAACCTATAAGCTTAAGCTTTTGGGTTAATTAGTGATTTACACTCCCAAAACAAAGAGAAAAATACCCATGCTTCTTATCTGAAACTGCACTTTCCACCGGAAGAAAGCCACAAATATTCCTTCACTCAATCTAGGCTTCTTAAAAATCCAAGGATGAAGTGTTCGGGAAGAAGTACTAACTAATCCCCCAAAGTGTGCCAGTTGCTTCAAATGTTGATCGTTTCCAAAATGGCAAAGGTAAGTTTTTTTATTGTAATCCAACCTCCATACCCTTTGATAAACTCGGGATGAAAATGGCGTTTGCACACCCAGTTTTCAAATTTCAAATGAAGGTTTCCAATGGATATCCATTTTCCATCAGATTTCATTTTAGAGAAACTATCATTTAATTTCACCAACGCTTTATCAGTCATAAAAGTGTTGAGAACAATCTTAGACTGAAAATATTCTTTCAAAGCTCGTCTTATCTCTGTCCAGGTATTGTGAGAAAACATCCTAGATACCACAAAAAAATCATTGCAATTTATTATCCAAAAGGAAAAATTGTTTGTCTTAATCCACACCTTGGTTTGAAGACACCACTTCTGCATAACTTCTAAAGGCTCGTTTGCTTTTGCTTTCATCCAACTTTGATGGCTTTCCTAACAACTTTGCATAACTTCTATGATACTGTTTATAACTTTATTTTTACTTAGTTCCTCCTTGAATGACTCTCCAGCCAAAACCTGCTTGGAAGACATATTTTCCTCATATCTTGAAAGCCAGTCTCTGACCATTTCCAAGAAAACTGACCATACTTTTCTTGTCAAGACCAGTGGGAACATGTAATGTTTGCCTTCCACCAGATAAAGGCCATACTACACCCTCAAAAAACCAACCTTGGTGTGATCTATACTTTAATAACTGGATGGTTCCATCAACATTTCTGTGTTTCTTCCAAAAGAACAAATGCACTGGAGAATACAATAACTCGACCAAAGAAGACACGAACCAACGCAAAAGGTAAATGGAAAGATGAATCTTCTGCTTAAATTTCATATCTTCAAGGATAAACTTATCATTCTCATACCAAATACAATAAAATGTATTTCGAATACCGTAATAGAAACTTCTTTTTTCTTGGGTAGAGAGCTAGATTACTAAAGAGAGGAAAATGGAAATCCAAATAACTTTTGTAGGATCTCCGCATAACTATCTGAGAATTAAATTTATACACACTTTTGGAAATGTTTGTTAAAAATGGGAAATTAGAAACTAAAAAGTTATCAAATGCTTATGTTTCTCAAAAATTGAAAACAAAAAAATAGAAAACCAGAAACAAATGACTCCTAAATGTCCCCAAGACAAAGTGCTATATTGAACTTAGCACAACTAGGAAGAAACTAGTTAAATAGGCAAGTTGATTGTAAAAAGTTCAGGGCAATTGTGATATCATTATGAATACGATGTTGATTCCATGGAAAAATTTTTAGTACTACGGAAGTACTATACTCCCTGTGTTCACACTATGTTTTAATACTAGTCGACCCTACATAATTTATGGTGGACCCTACATAATTTTCAAACGATGCTCACGTGACAAATAATAAATGGTCCATAATTTTCAAATGATGCTCACGTGACAAATAATAAATGAGAGCAGTATGAAAAATTTTCCCTACTCCCATAGTACTAGAATTTTTCCCCTTGATTTTACCTACTTAAACTTCTTCAGTTTTTTCTGGTATAAAAGGCATTGATCAAAAGTTATTTTTAGTATAATAAATACCGTTAGAGTCTCTGAGTTTCAAAATCGAACAATCAAATCCCTTAATTTGGTAAAATAGTTCAGTTGAGTCCTTGAATGTTAACCACCATTAATTTTTTTGACAGATTGCTAACGTGGTAATTTTCAATATCAAATTAATAATTTTTAGATAAAAATAATGATTATTATAACATAATAAAACTGAAACTAAAAATCTTCTCCTTCTCTCTCCTTCCCCTCTCCCTTGTCCCCTCTGTCTTCCCTTCCCCTTCCCCTCCCCTCTCTTTCTCCCTCATCTTTCTTTTCTTCTTCTCCTTTTTCATTTTTCAGATCTCAGACCGCAAGCCTCCAAATGTAGCGGCTCCAGCCTCCGTCTCCGCCGCCTCCAATCCAAAAGCCTCCAGATTTGTTTTTTAGATCTACTCCGCCACCTCCAGCCTCGTCTCCGCCTCCACCAACCTCTTCAACTCCCCTGAAACTTACCCAAATCTAGCAACTACAAAATGAAAAAAAAAAAGAAGAAAGAATCACAGAAGAAATAGTGAGGTTGGGTTTTTTTGGGACTTTTTGTTTTTGTGTCCTGTTTTTCTCCTCTCCTCTTTCTATTGGGGTTGTGTTTGTTCTTCCAAAAGCAATTGGGTTGATGAAGAAAAGAAAAATGAGGGAGGAAGGGAGCGGAGGGATAGGGGTGATCTAAATTCGGTCGGCTTGCTTTTTTTTTTTTTTTCCTTAAACCGACCAACCGACTGGTCGGTTCGGCTGGTTTATATATATATATTAAAATTCGGTCCGTTCGGTCGGTTTGGGGGATGACCCCGATTGAAAAGAACGAAAACCGATCGACCACCTCGGTTCGATCGAGTCAGTTTTCGGTCTTCTTTTCCTTACCCCTACTCCAACAACAAAGCCAATTACATCACAATTATCGATTTTTTGTGTTGGATCCTGGTGATGAAGAATCTTGGTAGGGGAAAAAAATAGTGATGTTTTGGTAATTTTTTAGGTAAAAGATCTCAATTGTAGCGGAGTCTTCGTACAACTAATTTAATAGAATTTACTTATGGTTTTATCAGACCTTTGTAAGTTTGTAACCATATCAATAGTTTAACATATGACAATGCACATGCCGAACTTTTAACCTATAAACTCCAGTGATGAATGAAAATAAAATTTCTAAAAAAAAATTCCCTCCAGAAACATATTCAACCAGCACCTTGAAATCTATCTTTTATGCTACTCTGCCAGTTCGTTTTCATAATTTTCACTTTATATTTCTTTTTAGGCACACATTTAATAAGACTATTGTAAGTAAAGCTCGCAGAACAGGAAGTCCTCTGTGAAACTGAGAATGAGTTTTTTTCTAAAGATACAATGAAATCCATAAAAACTGTCCCAGCATTTGAATTCATAGGTAAAAGTAAGATCCGAGGAAAGAGAAAAACATGTTTCATGTGGTGTGTTAATAGGAATAGGAAAGAAAGAGGAATATCTAAGATAAAACCAAAGGAGAAGAACGTTATACAAGCTTACCTGCTTCCATCCTTGCTGGGCCGAAGTGCTCTCCACGCTAGGTTGAGTTTCAGGAGCTGTAATCAACTTGTGCCACAGTAGAGAAATAACAGAAAAACATAATGCTTGTTTCTCAGCTAGCACTGATCTCAAGAGAACTTGTGCACAGCAGTTGAATCCTATGTGCCTGTCCATTGTGAGAAGGTTGGCTAAATCAGAAGCATCTATTGAGAAGCAAGCTAGACCTTTCCCTGAAGTATCTCCCAACTCTTCATTTGAATCTGATGCTCTCTCAAACACGAGGTTAGTTTCTGTATGGAATGAGTTATCACACTTCCGGACAGATGATTGTCCAGGATGAAAGCAGGTTCTGTCTTCATCCTGAATTTGTTTTTTCCCGTTAAAACCAATGAGAGATTCCTTCCATTTCGGTAATTGTATTAAATGTGCTTCTAAAGGTTCAGCTTTGTTAACAATGGAAGCAACGGCTTTGCTGTGAATATCTATTAGGTTGTACAATGATGATGCCCTGGTATAAATTTCATTGTCCCACTTGCATCGCATCAGGATAGAGAGAGCATGCATGCAAGCCTTCGATCGTCTAAAGAGTTCTGAAACATGAGCTGCAACCATTGCTGCAGCAACTATCTCATTTGAACTATAACTCCATGAAGTTCCCACAGAAGATGGCTTTAGAGAAAAAAGTGCTTCTAAGATGGCCAAAATTCTATGAGTGTGGCATACTGCTGAGCCAACACTATTTTGAAGCTCGGTTGAAGAACCATTTACTTTAACCAGTTTTATCACTTCCTGAGAATCTGTAGTGTTTAAATGATCACTTCGCCTAGCAGTAAAGGGAAATAATTGGAGCTCACATGCTAGAGCACAAACAGCAGCCAGAACATAAGAATCGAATGCAGAAACAGGACCTTGCTTTTTAGTCCTTCTCCTCCTTATTCCTGTATGATTCTCGGGTACTGATTGCAAGTCCTCAATCCTTTCATCAAGAAGATTACTTTGTTCACGTCTCATCTTCTTGCTTCCATTGGATTGAGCTTCATGACTAACACAAACAGTCAATACAACAAAAAGTAGGCGTGAAGCGAGCTCCACAGAAGCACACGATTCTAAGAAGAGTGAGTGAACCATAGTCCGAAGCTCTGTGACAGCGAGATTTTTAGAAGCAGAACCAAGGCTGGAAAAATATCTTGTTTTTCTAGTTTGTTCTCTGGGAGACTCGGAAGGAAATGTTCTCTGAAGAATTGATTCCACAGTAGCAACAAATATCTTCATCAGACATGCTTCAGATGGACTTCCGCGTGGAAGATATTCAAGAACCTTAAGGAGAGGAATGTATAAATTCCATGATAGTATGGGAGGTTGCAATGGTGTTGCAACTATGATTTCAGGGAGGTCAACTACATCGGAACTTAATGGAATCAAGCCATAAGCAGCTTCCCAGATTGTACAAATTCTCCATTCAACTTCAGGACCATGCGCACAAAGCATGGATGCAATTCCTTGTGCAGTAGCTTCAATTGTAGCTTCCGCTGCAGGCACTTCAATCTGTTATAAGTAAGTATACAGATGATATTTGGACTTGTTAGAGTTTAAAGCAAGACTAGATTCAAGGAACCCAATTAATTTGCTCTTTCAAGAAGCAGAAGCATGACCTATACGGAGATTATGTGCTATAAGGTTCATACCTGTTCCCTGTATGAATCATAGCCACCCAAAGATTCACATTGAATATCAATTCCCTCAACTTGTCTTAGTGGTGGAAAAAGCAATGCTGGTTGGGACAGTATGCGAAAAAGCAAGGCTGCTGCAGCATCAGCAGCAATACCAACTCTCATGGACATTGCAGTACCAATGGCACGCAAGAAATGTAAGTGCATCCAGTTCCTAGGAAGCTGTATGAATGAAATGACACATAGTAATTAATTCTTTTCAAGAACTGTGCCAGGGTTCAATTTGACTGACTTTTCCAGTTCAGAAACAAAACAATATTATAGTTGGTAGATGATGATCCCAAGTGAAGGATTTGAAAATCTCAAATATTTCCTTGAGGATGGGAGTGGTTGGCTTCAAGAAAGGTTTGTATGTCTCTTAAAAAATTGTCCTTGATTTCCTAAAAGTAACAGGTTTTGTCGGCAATCAAAGTGTAAAATCAGGGATATTATTTATTTCCTTGTATATTTGTATAAAAATAACTTATCCTTCTTCACAATAATCTTTCTTTTTTATATTTAGCTAATGGTTGATATTTTGACTGGGATCCTTCTATTATAAAATCTTACTATTCGTCACTAAAATACACAAGAAAATATAACTTTGGTGAATCAGAATTCCTCGATGACAAAAAGCCACACAACACTCTTATGTAGTACAAGCTAGAATATCTAAGGTAACCTAAAAAATTACTAAACTTTAAAATGTGATAGAGACGAGAAAACAAAGCACAAAAAGGAGAGTCCCCAACCCACCAATCCTCCCAAAAACATCCCTATTGTTATCACAAAAATTACTGAACTTTAAAAACAAATTATAAAATTAGTTACAAATAGAACCCTAAAAACATCTTACGGTACAGTTACGTTTGTGTATTATACTGCAAACGAAAACATGGGGTTAAATCATATTTGTCAAATTATATTGTACAATTATTCACTTTTTTGTCCTTGCAAAAAAAAAAAACAAAATTATTCACTTTGTTGCAAAACAAAAAATATATATATATTGTACAATTATTTATGTGTATTTGTTATTTATTTTCTTTTTTTGTAATTAGCCCATAAAAAATATTGTAAAGGATTGTTTTTTCTTCCTTTTATTTACATGGGGAATTGTTGTTCAGACTAGCCTTTATTTAGGTAGAACTATGGGATTGGTTTCAATTATACTCCTAAACTTTAAAAAATTTCATTTTAACCCTTGAACTTTGAAGTTTGTTTCAAAATAACCCTTGAAGGCTTTTTTTTCGTAAAATTCATGGACGAAAAACATTGTATTTGCATTTGTATTATCGCTTATGTGAACATATTTGAACATATACGTTGAAAAAAAAAACAAAACATATGCAAATACGTCATTTTTCATTCATAAATTTAACGAAAAAAAACGTCTTCAATGGTTATTTTGAAACAAACTTCAAAGTTCAAAGGTTAAAATAAAACTTTTTGAAGTTGGGGAGTATAATTGAAACTAACCCTATTGTTCAGGGTATTTTTGATAATTTAACCCTTTAGGGGGTGTTTGGCCATGGTTTTGGGTTCCAAACCCAAAACCTTGTTTGGTATAAGGGGTTTCAAAACCGAGGTTTTGAAACACAACCCCATGGGTTTTGAAACACAACTCCATGGGTTACTACAGTGCAATCCTATGGGTTTTGTACCATGTTTTTCACTTCCATTTGTCGTTTTCCATTTTCGACGACCACTTCGACAACAACTCCGATGACAACTTCGACAACAACTGCAACGACTACTCCGGTGACCCGACCAACTCCGATGACAACTCCAATGACCACCAACAACGACAACTCCGATGATTACACCGGTAACCTGACCAACTCCGATGACAACTTCGATAATCACACCGACGACCCGACCAACTCCGATGACAATTCTGAGGACCACACCGGCGACCCAACTAACTCTAATGACAACTTCGACGACCGCCTGATCACTACTGATAACGAAAACTTCGACGACCACACCAGCAACCCGACCACCGCGACGATTACCTTCATCGATAACTACGATGAAAACTCTATAGATTAATTTAACGATCTCCCCCAGCGACTCGACCACCCCACCAACTTGATACTTTGATGCCCCAACCACCATAACTCTGACGGGTCCGAACCACCGATAACGACCATATGACAACCACTTCGACTACTAACACAACCCATAACTATAGTTGAAGACCACTCCGACGACCTGACAACCATAGTTGACAACCACCCAAAAATTTGACCACATAGCAACCACTGTCGATGACCATCTAGTGACCACTTAAATGACCCGATCACCTCGATGACTACTTCGATGATCACTCCAACTTGACAACCCAACCACCCAAAACCATTGTTGACAACCACATGGTGACCACTTTAGTGAGAATATCTCAAAGTTGCCAAGATGAACACATTACGAATATGTTAAATCACCAATCAACCCAAAAGCTTAAGTTGATGAGTTATGGTAAATTTAATCATACCAACACTCCAACATATTTCTATCTCTAGCTGTAAATCATGGATGGAACATGTTACAACATGATGTTAAAAATGTTTTTCTGCATGGTGACTTAGAAGAAGAAATTATATGGAGATTTCCACCTGGTATGCACAAGGTTTGTAAATTGGGAAAAACATTGTGTGGATTAAAACAAACAATCTCCTAGAGCATGGTTTGATAGATTTTCTCCAGTTATGAGGAAGATGGGATTCAAACAAAGCCAAGGAGATCATATGTTGTTTATAAAACATTCTGCTGCTGGGGGAGTTACAATGCTAATTGTTTACGTTGATGATATTATTTTTATAGGCAATGATAGTAATGAATGAGATAAACTAACTAGAAGTTAAAGAACTTGAAAAATGAAAAATTTCCTCGTAATAGAAGTCGCCTATTCTAAAGAAGGTATATTTTTATCACAACAGAAATATGTGATTGACTACTTTCTAAGACAGAAAAACTTGGCAGTAAACCAATGGGAACATTGATTGAACAAAATCATAGATTATGTGTAGCTGAAGAGAGCCCTCCGGTGAATAAGGAGGCTTACCAAAAGTTAGTTGGAAAATTGATATACCTCTCTCATACAAGACCATATATAAGTTATGCAGTGGGCATCGTAAGTCAATTTATGCATAATCCAAGAGAAGTTCATCTTCAAGCAGTGTATCGAATACTTCACTATTTGAAGAATTTAATTGGGAGAGGTTTATTGTTTAAGAAAGGTGAGAAACTTAACCTAGAAGTTTACACTGACGCGAATTATGTTGGGTCAATAGATGATAGAAATTCGACTTCTGGCTACTGTACTTTTTTGGGTGGAAACTTAGTTACATGGAGAAGTAAAAAGCAAAATGTGGTTGCAAGATCAAGTTTAGAAGTAGAATTCAGAGCGATGGCCTTGAATATTCGCAAATTACTCTGGATAAAAATTATTTTGGAAGATTTGAAGATTCCATGGGAAGGGACTATGAAACTTTATTGTGATAACAAGTCCGCGATTAGTATCGCCCACAATCCACTTCAACATGATAGAACCAAGCATGTTGAGATTGATAGACACTTTATCAAAGAAAAATTGAACAACGCCCACAATCCACTCTGTTTGTATCAACCAATTAATCAAATAGCAGATATTCTCACGAAAGGATTGAATAACAACAACTTTGAGAACTTGGTTAGCAAGATGGCAATGGAAAATACATTTTCCAACTTGAGGGGGAGTGTCCAATTATATTGTAAAATTATTTATGCGTATTTGTTAATTATTTCCTTTTTTGTAATTAGCCCCTGATTGGTAAATGATTGATAGCTAGGTTTTTTCCTTTCTTATACATTAGTTTTTCTTCCCTTTTATTTCTTTGGAGTGCTATTTAGACTAGCCTTGTATTCAATTCATCTCTTCAAACAAGGAAGAATATTGAGAATATTAGTGAAGTATAGATTGACTATGTGCAATAATTGTTTGCCCTAGTGCCTTGCCCCTATGTAGAATCTCAAATTTATTAGTCAATGCAGTAACATTATTTGTTAGAGCTATTTAATTGTTACGTTGGTCACCAAAAGGAGCGTTTTGCTGATCATGCTATGGTTATGAATTACTATTAGGAATATATGGTCAAACTATGGTAAAAAGACCTCACACACCAAAAATTTAAATAAAGATTTATGAATGTCTTAACCCATATTCCATACTGCATTGCATAGGATCCAGCTTACCCTTATGCCAGTTGCATACTCTTCAGCAGCTCGAAGGAGTTCTACAAGCTGTACAGCTGCATCAAGTGCATCTGGAGCCCAAGATGGCGGTGCTTCTAAGAGTCCAAGAAGAAGTCTTTGGGTGGCACTGGGAGTAGCAATGGCATAATATCTGCGCTAGGGACAAAAAATTGATTTACAAAAACCAACTTAAATGAGGATTTAACGTTTTCTTTTTCTTTGAAGGTTTAGATAAGCTAACCTATGAAACAATCGTGCATACGGCTCAAGAGCTGGTAGCCCAGCAACTAAATGTTCATCCATAGCTGTTGTTGGGGGAGGAAGAAGGAGTGCAGGAACAGCAGCTGCTGTTAGAGTTGCTGTCTCATACCGGGAAACTTCTTCATCACAAACACTCAATATTACTCCAGCACCATTTGCAACGGCCCACCTTGGAGTTGAAGGCATAAGCTGAGGGTGTTTCCCAGATCCACGAGAAGCTATAAAAAAGAAAGCCAGATCGGTAGTATCATTGCTTTAAGGATGAGATTAATACACATCTTCTAGTAGACAACATTAACACACTACTACTACTCAATAATATGATATGGTGGATTTTAACTTCGAGTCATAAGGCTTATCTATTTAACCAATAAAGAAATCAGGGAAGTAACCGTTGTTTTTGGGGAGAAAAATATTTTCACTATTTTACAAATAAAGATTACATGGGGATAAAAAAGTAACGGCAAAACAAGAAAACTAATTTGATTAAACCCTAAACTTTTGAGATCTGTTAGGTATCCAACTCAAATAACCTGTGAAACAAGCAGAAAAATACACAAGCACACAGAATGGGATAAACCAACACAGTTTGATTGTAGTTCTTCAATGAACAACGGGTTATTAACGGATAATATTGTCTTTAACAAGGAAAAACAACCAGATAACATCCCAACACCTAAGTTATTTCAAGGGAGCCTCTCCTAACAAACACAAAATAACAACATTTCTCATAATCCTCACACTACCCACCAAAGCCCTACATAAACCTCTCCTTTCTCCCTAAAGACCATACAGGAAACCACGATCCCAAAGGTCCCCACAACCGTTACCTTTAATTACCCATTTTACCCTTACTTTGATATGTTTTAGTAATTTGAGGCCTCACAAGACCCCGAGGTCAGATGCACCTTGTCCTCAAAATGGAAGTCCAGAAATAGTTGCTTGAAATCAGTGATTTCGAGGCGACCCCAGGCGCTCGCGTGAGACGAGAGGCGAGGCGTTTTAGGAGATGTGTGCCTCATATGTTGCCTAGGCGACTTCAATTAGGCGACCACCATTGTTGAAGGTGGTCACTTGATTCAAATACATAGGTTTTTGTTTTTTAAATACCAATTAGAAACCTTCCTTTAACTTAATACGCACGGTGTAGAATAATTGGACCTTGAAGAGGAGATCAAGAACGAGCAATAAATGAGGACTTAGATTTTGATGGGGAGAAAAATGATGATTTTGACATTTGATTGATGTTTTAGTTTTTTAGACTAGTTTTACCTTTATTATTTTGGGTTCATTGATTCATTCCTAATGACTTGATTATGTCTGAAACTACTAGAAATTGATTTTTATCGGATGTTTTTAACATTGTGTTGTTTTTACCAATTAGTATTAAGCTTTTAATGTCGACATTTTATGTGACTATGTTTACTATAAAATTTATGCTCTATATATTGTTTATGAAAGAGTTAATATTAAGAGAGCGGAAACAATTTTGGATCTTAAGCACTCTAATATGGTCAATTTTATCATACAAAAAGCATGCTCAAGACTGTAAAAACAGAAAATAAGAACACATACCCTTGTAGCTCAAAATTCTCCTAATTCGTTGTCTTTCTTTGAAAAAAAACCAGTTGTGGACCACCTTTAGTGTCTTCCCTACTATCCTCAGGCCTTGGAACGGATTGTGGGATCCTAGATTGAGAGGATTTGGAAGAAGAAGAGGAAGAACTCGAAGAAGAGAGAGCTTATAAGTTTTCTGCAAAATTCTACCAATTTTGTGTTCATCTTTGCCAATTAAAGCAATCAACAAGTTTCACGAAGCTTGCTGAGAGTAACAACACAAAAGTAGGAAGATTAATCACCAAATAGATGCCCAATTTTGGTGAACTTTGAGAATGACTAGGATGGGCCAAGTTGGCAAGTTGAAACTCAAGATAAAACTTGAATTTCTCTTTTATTTTAATTCAAAATTAATATAAAATTAATTTTAAATTAAAATAAATTTATTATTTAATTAATTAATTAATTTTAATTTAAAATCAAATATTAAATTAAACAATTTGACCAATCCCGATCTCAAAATCAATTTTTCGTACATGAATCCCTAATCATGGTTTAAACCGAACCAATATTTAAATCAAATTTAAATATGCTCATCTCTTCTTTATCATAGTTTAATTCATAATTAAACTAAGACACGTTAAATATATCGAATATAATTAACGTTTTCTCCCAAAACCGAATTTGAAAATTCAAATTCTTTTCTCTCAAATTTTTACAAGGCTTGGTCCGAGCTAGTAAGGTGGATCTAATGGACCTACAGATCATGAGCTCCAACGACACGAGATTAACCGACCAAACTCTTTAGCCTAGCAATCAACATTCGTTAACCACCGGGACACTCCACTAAAGTCCCGTGACTGCACTTTTGTCATTGCAGATATATTCCCGTCCACTCGTTATAACCATGAATAGTAAGTCGATCCTTCACAGATCGTTCGTAATTACAGCTGGGTCAAAGAAACCATTTTACCCATGTAATTACTTATTGTTCCTTAAGTCCCGCTGATCTTCTAATGAACAATTGATTTGTGGTCCAACCAACAAACCGAATCTCTCTCGGACCAATGAGAGGGTGGACCCATTGTCCAAGACCCGGAGTCAGCACTTAAGGGAACAACCTCTCTACTAATCCCTAAAGCGGGTAGGAGTGAATTCCATCTTGCAGGACTACGTTCCCAGCTATCTATCCGGTCTTATCCCCAAAATGAGAGGTTTATTGAGTCGGCGATCTCGGGCCACTATCACCCATGCAAATCTAAGGATAATCCCGAATAAACAGGAGTTCATAGCGTGCTCAAGATTAAGATCGAATTACCTAAGTCATTGTATGAATATAGTCAATTAAGACAGTAAACGAAGTTATATAAAGTCTAAGTGGCTATTTATCGGTCTGGTCTTATGCAATCTCATTGCATAGGACGCCCCCACTCGCGTGTCTCCACATGAACGATTCAGAATCAGATCGTTTGTACTTTACAAGGTGGGTTGCGTTCATAGTGTCCCTAGGATAAGGTACTCAACCTTATCCCTATACTATAGACCGTTCTAGCTATAACTTGAACTTGATCCAATTTTATGTCATACATAAAGTTAAAATATACATCCTTGGTTTATTGGATTATGGTTACAAAATACACAATTCACTTTATTCAATAACATCTTTACTGAATAAATCTCAATAATAACTTTATTGCAAAATAGAATATACATTCAGTTTACAAACCACGAGTTTTAGGACATAAAACCCAACAAACTCTCACTTGGACTAAAACGTCAGTCGAGTCAAACATGTTGAGCAAGAAAACTGTCCTACTGTACAACCCGTAGTCCTAGACTCTCTAGGTGTCCCTCAAACACTTTAGCCGTGAGGGACTTTGTAAACGGATCAACAATGTTGTGCTCCGAAGCGATCTGCGTGACAGTCACGTCTTCTCGTTGCACAATCTCCCTGATGAGATGATATTTGCGCTTGATATGGTTTCCGCGCTTATGGCTTATAGGTTCTTTAGAATTTGCCACTGCACCACTATTATCACAATAAAAGGGTGATAGACAAATTCATATTTGGAATGACTTCTAAATCTATTAAGAACTTCCTAAGCCATATAGACTCCTTCGCTGCTTCACAAGCTACGACGTACTCAACCCCCATGATAGAGTCAGGAATACAACTTCGCTTTTTTTTTAAAAGGTAACAATATGAATTCATTAAGATAATGAAAAAGTACAAAAGTTTAGACAACCCTAACATCCATAACATGAAATAAGACAAGATAGCGGTCTAAGCCTAAATAGGGAAAATAAAAGCGTTCCAATTGGCCTGGATGTCTGAAATAGTGAAACCATCAAACTCCCCTGAAAGAGAACTCCAAGCCGAAGCCTTGAGATGAGCCGCTTCGAAGCAGGATTCCCAGGACTTCCTAACATCGTGAAAAACTCTATGATTTCGCTCGAACCAAATATCAGCCAACAATGCCCTTACCGCATTTCCCCACAAAATTGAGGCCCTTCGCGAAAGTGGAGGCCCTGCCAACAACTGAAGCACACCCTCCTTTAGATCTCCTGCTAAGACCCACCCTAATCCAAATTCCCGTAGAAGCTTTGACCAACAATTCCCAACAAATGAGCAGCTTACAAACAAATGATATCCTGTTTCTGCTTCTTCAAAACAAAGGGGGCATACCGAAGGCTGTAGACACATGTGCGGCAACCTTTTCTGTAAAACATCAACTGTATTTAAACTTCCAAACAGCAAAATCCAAGTCAGCACTTTGACCCTCTTTGGACACTCCACCTTCCATAACAATCTATACACCATCTTATCCATCGGGGGGTAGGGGCACAAGTGCTTTGAAAGTGACTTCACAGAGAAATTCCCCGAAGCCTCAAGAGTCCAGCTTCTAGAGTCCTGCTCCTGGGAAGGCTTGACACGACCGAGGACCCCCAAAAGCTCTGCAAGGCTTTCAATCTCTTCATCCTTCAAAGGCCTCCTAAAAATTAGAGCCCAGACTCCCAGCTGACTGTCCCAGACTTCATCCACCGTAACCAACTTATTCCTTGCTATCACAAAAAGGCCAGGGAATTTATCTTTGAGGGGAATGCCCCCTATCCACGGCTCCCACCAGAACCTAAGCAACCGCCACTTCCTAAGCCTGAACAGAGCGGATGGTGCGGTGCCTCCAAACCCTTGTAATGTTGACCCATGGGCTTCTCAAGCTACACTTTCCAGAACTGCTAGGATCCCATCCATTATCCGCCAGGCCGTGAATGCTAACAATCACCCTTCGCCAGAGAGAAGATGATTCTTCTGAAAACCTCCAGCCCCATTTGGCTAGCAGGGCCTGATTTTTGCCCTTCAACGCCCCAATTCCTAACCCTCCAGAAGCACGAGGCTTGACAACCTCCTCCATCTTACAGATGTTTGAGCTTTCCCCTTCCGACCCTTCCCCCCAGAAAAAGGCCCTGATAAGCCTTTCCAAAACCAAACAAACTTGCGGAAAGTGAAAACAGAGACATAAAATACTGGGGGGAGGATTCCGAACCGCATTACAAAGCGTCAAACGACCCCCTCGTGATAAACTAAACCTCTTCCATCTGTCCAATCGTTTCTCGAAGCTACTAACCACTGGCTGCCAGAATTCAAGGGAAGTTGGATGACCACCCAACGGAAGCCCCAGGTATGAGAAAGGCAGTTGTACTCCCCTACACCCTACCTTTGCAGCAGCCTCCTCCACCATGCCCTCTGTCAAGTTTACCCCACAAACGGCAGATTTTGACCAATTCACCTTCAGCCCCGAACATACTTCAAAAAGCCTTACCACACTGATTAAGTTTTCCAGCGCTCCTTCATCTTCTTTGCAAAATAAAATTGTATCGTCTCGCAAACTGCAAAATGGACACTTCCACCTTCTCCCTTCCTACCTTGAAGCCTTCGAACAACCCCTGAGCAATCCCTTTTTCCACCAAAGCATTCAAAACTTCAACCACCAGAACAAACAAGAAGGGAGACAAAGGATCCCCCTGCCGCAGCCCTCGGGTGGCCAGAATCCGGCCCCTAGGCCTTCCATTTACCATTACCGAGAACTTTTGGCCAACCATACACTCCCTCATCCACTGAATCCACTTTGCACTGAATTTTTTTTGCTCAAGGACCCCCTCTAAGAACCCCCAGTCTACACAGTCGAAGGCCTTCTCAAAATCCAGCTTCAACACCCACCCTTTCCTTTTATGGATTCTAAAATCCTCAATCACCTCACTTGCAATTAACACAGAGTCTAGAATTTGCCTACCTTTAATGAAAGCGCTTTGGACCTCCGAAGTGATGGATGGCATTACCTTTTTTAATCGGTCAGCAAGCACCTTGGAGAGGATCTTATACGTTGAGGAAACCAAGCTGATGGGCCTGTAATCCTGAACTGCACTTGGAGCACCCTTCTTTTGAACTAGGCATATAAAATTTTCTTTTTGCCCCGAATTGATATGACCATTGTTGTGAAACTCCTTGAAGAAACGCAACAGGTCCAATTTCAACAAGTCCCAACACTTTAGGTAGAATTCTATCGTGAATCCATCGGGCCCAGGGGCCTTACTCCTTCCCAGCTGTTTTAGTGCCCTCTCAATTTCTTCCAACGAGAACTGGGCTGTGAGTGCCCCATTTGCCTCCGTCGAGACCCCCTTCCATCCCTCAAACACTGGCACATAGCGCAGCCCAGGGATGCGTTCGTAGAGCTTACCAAAGAAATGAACAATTTCTGCTTCAATATCCACAAACTTTACCAGGGGGATCCCTTCTGAAGACAAGATGCTTGAGATCAAGGGCGATCGCTTTTTTTCTTTGCGGATATCTATGGAAGAAACACGAGTTCTCGTCCCCTCTTTAAGCCATACAAGCTTACATTTTTGGATCAACTTCCTCTCATTCTCCATATAAAGTTCCAGTAATTCTCCTTTTGCCATAGCCCTGATTAACAACTCGTGGGAGGAGAGAGGAGAGGACTCCATCTTCTTATCCAACATTGAGATTTCGTCAATCAGGTTCTTCTCCTTTCTTTTTACCAACTGATCCTGCTCTGCCGCCCACTCCTTCAACTTTCCTTTTAGCTTTTTTAGCTTTACAGATAGTGTAAAACCAGCCCACCCATAGGATTGATCCTCCTCCCATACTTTGCCAACCAAAGATACACACTCCTTATTTTCCAGCCAGGCATTAACAAAGCGAAAGGGAGCAGGCCCCCATTGGAAAGACCCCGCCTCCAGAAGCAGAGGAAAGTGGTCTGAAAAAATCCTTGGCTGCCGAGAAACCCTGGAATCTGCAAAAACACAGTCCCAACTTTTGTTAATGAAGAACCTGTCCAACAAGGACCTAGAGTTTTCCAACCCCAGACGAGACCAGGTGTAACTTCCATTGCTAAGGGGAACTTCCCATAAATCCAGGTCCCGGATGATCTTATTGAAAGACCTCATGCTTTTAGTGCACCTTCCTTCCGGACTTCTCTCACTAGCCCACCTTATAACATTGAAGTCACCTCCAACACACCACGGCCCCTCCCGATAGGCAGCCAATGCACTCCATTCCTCCCACAACCTCCTCCTGTCCCTACCCCTGTTTGGCCCATAAACATTCGAGACCCAACACAAATGACAATTGGCAAATAATATCTTAACCGAAATGGAGAAGATCCCCTTCAGTACTTCTAATACTTTAATCTTGGCATTGTCCCAGAGAATCAACAAACCTCCCGACCTCCCATCTGCCGCAACCAACTCCCAACTTACATCTTTGGAACTCCAAATTGACTTAGCAAGCTTACCATCCACCGTGTCCAGCTTGGATTCCTGTATCATAACAACATCCGATTGACCTTGAGAACAAAATTTTTCAAACTTAACCGCTTGGAGGGATCCCCCAGACCCCTGGTGTTCCACGAAAGGATCCTCATTTAGATGTGGACGTAGCCCCTATAATGCCGAGCCCCTCGGAATTGCACCCACAAGCCCCGATCGGTGAATCAAACCACTAAGCGATGTCACCCTTGCCTCCCCTTCCTCCGAACACCGGGTAACCCCCTCCAAGGGAGAAAAGAGGTGCCTGACACTTGCTAAAGGGGACCCTATGTTACTACTGCAACAAACCCTGCTCTGGAGTGACTTTTCCGCCTCCTCAGGGCTGCTTAGACTAACTTCTGAATCCTGATCAAAGAGCCCCTTAGCTTCAAGGCGCTCAGGGGAAATAGCAGCCGCCTTTGAGGGCTTCAATTCTACTTTCGAGAAGCAAACACGGCCTAACCCCACCATCGACCATCATTGATCGCCAACCCCACCTGGAATCCTGTCCTGAAGACCAAGCGGCCCAACTGCCCGCCTATCTTCCAATAACAACACTTCCTCGGATTCTTCCAAAAAATCATTGCTTATTAAAAAGGGTTGTCGATCCTTCTTCTTCTGACCTTCCCTCCCCTGTCTCCTGGCATAGTATTTTGCACAGAATTTATCTCTTACTTCTCTTACCGATAGAGGGACAGGGGAAGACATAAAAGTGGCCCTTTCGGGGCTCAAATCCTTATACACCTCATTATTTCTAAGCCAGCTCTCAGCCCCGGGACCCGCGCGAATCATTAACTCCTCTTGACTGTTGAGACTACATAAAGGAGAGGAAGAGACAGATCCTCGGTCCACACAAGCCGGCGCCCCCAACTGATCATTAACTACTTCTCCAACCTTTACTACCTCATTTAATACCTCGACCGCCTCAACTGCCAACGTCTCTTGGCCTTCCTGCTCACCGGAGGCCTCTGCACCTGCTCCAACTGGTCGACTTCCGACCATGTCTTGCGGGGGGGCCGAGAATGCCCAATTCTCCTGAGAAGAGGCAGCTCCCCCTGCCTCGTCTACTCTTAAGACCCCCGACTCATCCCTTAATACTTCCTTTATCCTGACCAAGTCGAGCCGATTGTCAAAGTCTTGCAAGAAGACGGGACCATGTGCGAAAGCTGGGGGATTTCTAATTTCAACATCCTTAAACGAAAGCCAAAAAGGGTCCAACATCGGGAAGCCTACTTCAATGGCTGCCGGCATAAAGCCACAGATATTCTTCTTTACCTTGATCCGTGCTGCCTCCAAATTTGTAAGGTTTAAGGTCTCCACCGCCACTTCTTCCAATCCTCCAAAATGAGCCCCAATAGCCTCAAACACCCCTCTGGACCAGAACTGGATAGGCAAATTCAACACTGACACCCAACCTCCATACCCCTTAATGACCTCCGACCTTCCATGACTGCCTAACGACCAATTCTCCAACTTCACGTACAAATCTTCGACCTTCAACCACCTCCCCTTCCTTGCAGACCACAGATTCTCTTTCCCTTCAACCGCCTTCAGCAGGGCTTTATCCGCCGACAGAGGATTTAACTGACATCTTGTCTTGAAGTGGCTTTCCACCGCCTCTTTAACTTCCCTCCACGAGGTATGTGCAAAAAGTCGAGATACCACCAGCACACTATCAAGGTCCAAGTTCAACACCTCCCTTTCTTTTTTAACCCAAAACGAGGAAGGACCCCTTCCGGTAATCCCTTCCTTGCTCTGCCCTGAGAGTGGCATCCTGTCATCCCCTTCCCCGATGAACCTCATACGTGGGAACCCCATCCTATCCCTTGCCTTGATGCAATCTTCCAGCATTCCCCCAAACACCATCCATCCTTTCCCGTAAGACCCTAGAGGAACCTGAAGGCAAGCTCTTCCTCCCCAGGGGAACCACACCACACACTGCACCGCCCCCTGAGACGACCGCCGCAAACCAAAAAGGCCCAAAGTGCCATTCTCATCTTTAAACTTCTCCCTCACAGGTGGGGTAACCGGCTTACCGATCAAAGCCTTGAAAGCCCCAGCGAACCAATACAGATGCGGCCACGTAAGGGGAATGTGGACTCCCCTAGGCTCATTTCTCACTACCAAAGACTCCCCCTCCTTCCGAATGGTGAAAACTTCCCCGCCAATCCTACAGCTCTCCATCACCTTAAGAGCCCTGTTTTCCACTAAGTAGAAATTAGGAATACAACTTCGCTTTATACCCCTTCAAACTATCGCTCCATCATTAAGAGTGAACACGATCCCGATGTGGATTTCCTTGAATCTACATCAGTCTGAAAATGAGAGTCAGTGTATCTTGCAAGGATCAAATCCTTTGCGTCATACATAAGCATATAGTCCATCGTTCTCCTAAAATACTTGAGGATGTTTTTAACGCCAGTCCAATGATCATATCCTGGATTGGTCTGATACGTGCTGACAATTCCCACTACATAGCATATGTCAGGTGGAGTACATAGCATGGCATACATCAGACTACCGACAGGTGATGTATAGGGAATGCATCTCATATCCTCAACTTCTTGAGGTGTCTTAGGACACTGCTCCTTAGACAAATGAATTTCATGCCTGAAAGGTAATGAACCCTTCTTGGAATTTTGTATCTTATATCTAATCAACATATTGTCAATATAAGATGCCTGAAACAGTGCTAACGTTTTGTTCATGCGATTCCGAACAATTTAGATTCCAAGGACAAACTGAGCCTCACCCAAATCTTTCATTTGGAATTGGGTTGCTAGCCATTGCTTAACGTCAGTCGGGAATCCTACATCATTCCCAATAAGTAAGATATCGTCTACGTATAAGACTAAGAAAATTGTAGTAGTATTGACTATCTTCTTGCAAACACAAGGTTTGTCAATATTCTATTCAAATCCATAAGATTTGATCGCAGTTTCAAATCTTATATTTCAGGATCTAGATGCTTGTTTCAATTCATAGATGGATCGTTTAAGTTTGCAAACCTTTTGCTCTTGACCCTGAATTATGAATCCCTTTGGTTGATCCATATAGATGCTCTCTTCAAGATTGTCATTCAGAAAGGTCGTCTTGACATCCATTTGTCAAATTTCATAATCATAAAAGGTGGCAATGGACAAGAGTATTCTAATCGACTTAAGCAGGACAACAGGGAGAAGGTTTCTTCATAGTCTACCCCTTCCCGCTGGGTATAACCCTTTGCCACAAGTCGAGCCTTAAAGGTTTGCACCTTACTGATTTGATCTCGTTTCCTCTTGTAGATTCACTTGCAACCGATAGGTCTTTCACCATCTGGTTGGTCTACAAGTTCCCACACTGAATTGAAGTACACTGACTCCATTACAAGTTCCCAGACTAAATTGAGGGCGACGACACAAACACCTTGTTCTCTTGAGAATCGTAAAATAGACCACCTTTCGTTTCCTTGGAGTATCCTACAAATAGGCATAATTTTGAACGATGATTCAGTTTCTTTGGATTGGGCACCAACACATGTGCAGGACATCCCCAAATTCTGAAGTGACGTAAACAACATTTACGCCATTTCCATAAGGGATATTTGTACGGAAGACCCCTTTTTATTATCATTAATGTTGAATGACCTAGCGCTCGAAAATAATGAAAATCGACCTATTTCGACGTGGCAACACGCGCAAAATTACGCCGAAGGGTAGCACCGCCTCGCAGAACGCGCGCGCTTCTCGAAAGGAACGCGCGCCACGCCACGCCTTCTCGAAGAGGCGCGCGACGCCTTACTCGTAGGAACGCGCTCACGGTTACTCGTAAGAACGCTCATGCTTACTCGTAGGAGCGCTCACCTTTACTCGTAGGAGCGCTCATCCTTACTCGAAAGCGGTGACTCGCGCTCATGCATACATCTGAACGCTCATGCATGCTTACTCGTAGGAACCCTCACGCTTAAACTTCGCTCGCTTTGGAAATAATGAAAGCAGGAAGATGCAAATATCTAAACAACCATAATATATTCATTCATTCACATGTCACAAAAAAATACATTAAGAAAAATAAAAAACACATTATAAGGAAGGGAAAGGAAGCTCGCATCTCTAATCGACTCCTTTGGAGAGTCGATTTACGGCCAGGGGGGCGGCCGTCGCCCTCTTCTTGGGGCGCTCTTACAGCAGGAATGTTAACGGAACATTCGTAGAAGGCGCGTCGGTTGCGCGGAGGAGGATGTCACAATCGCAATCGTGGCGTCGGTTGCCTCGATGGGGTCCTCGGAGGACTCCTCGGATGACTCCTCTCGAGGACTCATCGGAGTTCTCCCCGGAGGAGTCATCAGAGGACTTGCTCGGTGGTATCGAGATAGTTGAAAAAACTATCCTCGATGATTGATGGTGTGGAGGCGAAAACGCTTTTCTACCTCTTCATTGTCGTAAATCATTTTGTCCGAATCGTACTCAAACAAAACCGGTGGTTGTCCATGAAGAGGTAGAAAAGCCGTTTTCGCCTCCACACCACAATCATCGGAGGATAGTTTTTTCAACTATCTCGGGCGAGCCACCGAGCAAGTCTCGGATGACTCCTCCGGGAGGAATCCGATGAGTCTCGTGAGAGGAGTCATCGAGAGTCCTCCGAGACCCCATTGAGGCAATCGACGCCACGATGCTGTCGATTCCCGACATCCTCCTCCGCGCAACCGACGCGCGCTTCCGAATGTTCCGTTAACATTCCTACGTAAGAGCGCCCCAAGAAGAGGCTGACTGGCCGGCCCTCTCAATGTAATCGACTCCTCCAAATGAGTCGACAGAGAGATGCAGCTTCCTTTCCCTTCCTTATAATGTGTTTTTATTTTTCTTAATGTACTTTTTTGTGACATGTGAATGAATGAATATATTATGATTGTTGTTTAGATATTTGCATCTTCTGCTTTCATTATTTCCAAAGCGAGAGCGAAGTTTAAGCGTGAGGGTTCCTGCAATGAGTAAGCATGCATGAGCGTTGCATCGTATGTATGCATGAGCGAGTCACCGCTTTCGAGTAAGGATGAGCGCGTTCTACGAGTAAGCGGAGCGCTCTCACGAGTAAGCATGAGCGCTCCTACGAGCGTTCCTACGAGTAACCGTGGCGTTCCTACGAGTAAGCGCGCGCGTTCCTTCGGAGAAGGCGTGGCGCGCGCGTTCTCGCGAGGCGAGAAGCTACCCTTCGGCGTAATTTTGCGAAGAATAGGTCAGTTTTCATTATTTTCGAGCGCCAGGTCATTCAACATTAATGATAATAAAAAGGGGTCTTCCGTACAAATATCCCATTTCCATAACTCATAGAGTGTTTTTGAAACACTCTTAGAGGGAACAATGTTCAAAATATATGCAACAACCTCTACTGCATATCCCAAAACGAACTAGGCAGTTGAGCATAGCTCAACATGGATCGAACCATGTCAAACAAGGTTCTATTTCTCCTTTCGGATACACCGTTCTGCTGAGGTGTACCAGACACTGAGAGTTGGGATACGATTTCATCTTCTATCATATAATCTTGGAATCTCAAATCCATATACTCTCCACCTCGATCTGATCGAAGTGTTTTAATCATCTTACCTAATGTGTTCTCAACTTCTACCTTATACTTCTTGAACTTTTCACAGATTTCGAACTTATGATGCATTAAGTAAAGATAGCCGTAGCTTGAATAATCATCGATGAAACCGATAAAATATTCATATCCTCCTTGTGCCTTGACATTCATTGGACCACAAAGATCCGAATGTACGAGTTCCAAGGGTTCTTTGGCCCTATAACCTTTTTCAAAAAAATGTCGTTGGGTCATTTTTCCCTCAAGACATGACTCACATTGTGGTAAGAAGTGGTCTTCTAACTGACTTAGGAGACCACTCTTAACCAATCTTCCAATCCTATTGAGATTAATGTGGCCTAGTCTCAAGTGTCAAACATAGGTACTTGGAGAAAGCTTCTGCTTTTTATTTTGAGTATCAACTGTTTTTAACATCTTGGTGTTCAAAATAGTTTTTATCTCTGTTGGTCTTAACACATATAAGTTATTTTCAAGTTTAACAGAACATATTCGTACACCTCTTTTGCAAATGAACGCTTCATTATGATCAAAAGATACTTTATACAAATGTTCAAGTAAACAAGAGATAGATACGAGATTTCTTTTGATTCTAGGAACCAAAAGTATATTTTCTAGTAAAATGAATCTATCTCTAAACAACTTCACTGCTCCCACTGCTCTGGTTGAGACAACCTCTGCTGTTCCAACCCAGAGAGTTATCTCCCCATCAACAACCTGCCTCTAAGAATTAGTTTCCTGAAAAAAAGAACACACATGGTTAGTCGCTCTTGAATCTAGTATCCAAGTGGAATCATCATGTTCCACTAAACATGTTTCAACAACGAGTAAATCATATTTACCTTGTTTTACCTTCTCAGCTTTCTTTTCTGCAAGGTACTTCGGGTAGTTCCTCTTCCAGTGTCCGTCTTCGCCACAGTAGAAACATTTTCTTTTATCTGCAGGTTTAGCCTTGCGTATGAGAGCTTTTCCTTTCCCTTTATTTTTCTTCTTCTTCTGAATACCCATATTCTTAGAAAAAAAGGACCAGACTTAGTCCCAGAGGACGATCCTTTTAGGAACTTCTTCAAAGTGACAACATTTGCCTCCTCTTTTCTCTTTGATTTCATTAGGGACTAAAAAATCTGGAGCTCGTTGAGGAGAGTAGTCAGGTTATACTCTATCTTGTTCATCACCGCATTGGTGCGAAACTGCAGGAAACTCTTCAGAAGAGATTCCATTATAAAGCTAACCTGACTTTTCTCATCTATGACAACCCTGTTTACTTCTGCCACGTTGAAGTGGATTATCATGTTAAGGACATGCTCCCTAACAGAAGTTCCCTCCCTCATACGAGAGTTGTAAACGTATTTGAGAGCATCATAACGAACCGATGAGGACGGTTGTCCAAACAACGCCTGCAATGATCCCATAATCTCCTTCGCGGTGATCATGCTCTCATGTTTCTTAGCTAACACATCAGATATGCTTGCTAAGATGTAGACTTGAGCTTTATCATTAGCCTTAGTCCACTTGTCATATGCATCTCGAACAATTCGGGTTGCAGACGAGCCAGAAGGGGGAGGGCATTCCTCTTTTAAGACGAACCTTAGATCATCAATAACAAGAATCATATTCAAGTTTGATTTCCAGGTTTCGTAGTTATTGTCGTTAAATTTGTCGGAGTCGAGTAAACGAATAAAAGAGCTCGACATGCTAGAAAAAAAAACAAATTCTATTAGTAAATTGCTTCTAATCCATCCAATTAAGAATTTGGCAAAAGTAATAATGTACCCATAAACTCATTATTGTTTTTGCAACGATACTTCAATGAGTCATAGCAACCGCTACCAAGGGGCAATCAATCACTCCTTCACCGAACCAAGACATTCTTGACTAAATGATAATACCAGAATAACTCTTATTCTTATAGCATTCTAGTTATCGCTACTTTGGTCAAGAATTCACTAACATTTAGCAATTCTTGTAAGTGTGACTCGCCATTCACTGATAGAATTTGTTCTTTTCAGCATGTCGAGCTCTTTTATTCCGTTACTCACCACCGATCAACTTAACGGTGATAACTAACAGAACCTGGAAATCAAACTTGAATACGATTCTTGTGATTGATGATTTAAGGTTCGTCTTAACGGAGGAATGTCCTTCCCCTCCTAGCTCGTCTGCAACCCGAATTGTTCGGGATGCATATGAAAAGTGGACTAGGACTAATGATAAAGCTCGAATCTACATCTTAGTCAGCATATCTGATGTGTGAGCTAAGAAACACAAGAGCATGATCACCGCGAAGGAGAATATGGGATCATTGCAGGCGATGTTTGGACAACTGTTCTCATCGATTCGCCATGATGCTCTCAAGTACGTTTACAACCCCTATATGAAGGAGAGAACTTTTGTTAGGGAGCATTTCCTTAACATGATAGTCCAATTCAACATGGTAGAAGTAAACGGGGTTGTCATAGATGAGAAAAATCATGTTAGTTTTATAATGGAATCTCTTCCGAAGAGTTTCCTGCAGTTCTGCACCAATGCGGTAATAAACAAGATAGAGTATAACTTGACTACTCTTCTTAACGAGCTCCAGACTTTCGAGTCCTTGATGAAATCAAAGGGAAAAGAGAATGAGGCAAATGTTGTCAATTCGAGGAAGTTCCTAAGAGGATCGTTCTCAGGGACTAAGTCTAGTTCTTCTTTTTCTAAGAATAAGGGTATTCAGAAGAAGAAGGATAAAGGGAAGGGAAAAGCTCCTATACGCAAAGCTAAATCTGCAGATAAAGGAAAATGTTTCTACTTTCGCGAAGATGGGCACTGGAAGAGGAACTGCCAAAGTACCTTGCAGAAAAGAAAACTGAGAAACAAAAACAAGGTAAATATGATTTACTCGTTGTTGAAACATGTTTAGTGGAACATGATTATTCTGCCTAAATACTAGACTCAGGAGTCACTAACCATGTGTGTTCTTCTTTTCAGGAAACTAGTTCCTGGAGGCAGCTTGCTGATGGGGAGATAACTCTCAGGGTTGGAACAGGAGAGGTTATCTCAGCCATAGCAGTGGGAGTAGTGTAGTTGTTGTTTAGAGATAGATTTATTTTACTAGAAAATATACTTTTGGTTCCTAGAATCAAAAGAAATCTTGTATCTATCTCTTGTTTACTTGAACATATGTATAAAGTTTCTTTTGATCATAATGAAGCGTTCATTTGCAAAAGAGGTGTACGAATATGTTATGCTAAACTTGAAAACAACTTATATGTGTTAAGACCAACAAAGGTAAAAGCTATTTTGAACACCGAAATGTTTAAAACAACTGATACTCAAAATAAAAGGCATAAGCTTCCTCCAAGTACCTATCTTTGGCACTTGAGACTAGGCTACATTAATCTCAATAGGATTGGGAGATTGGTTAAGAGTAGTCTCCTAAGTCAGTTAGAAGACAACTCCTTACCACCACGTGAGTAATGTCTTCAGGGAAAAAATGACCAAATGACCTTTTTCGAAAAAAAGGTTATAGGGTCAAAGAACCTTTTGCACTCGTGCATTCGGATCTCTGTGGTCCAGCGTTTGTTTTCTAAGCGCAAGGGGCACCTTAAGGCGACAAGGCCTTTGATTGCCTAAAGGCGAGAGGCGACAAAAAGGCGTCGCCCGAGTGAAGCGAGGCCCAATAAATAATATATAAAGCATAAATTTTATAGTAAATATAGTCACATAAAATGTCAAACACTTAAAAGCTTAATACTAATTGGTAAAAAAACAAAATGTTAAGAACATCTTGTAATAATCAAGTTCTAGTTGTTTCAGACATAATTAAGTTATTAAGAATGAATCAATGAACCCAAAATAATAAAGGTAAAACTAGTCTAAAGGACTAAAACATTAATTAAATGTCAAAATCATCATTTTCCTCCCCATCTAAATCTAAGTCCTCATCTACTGCTCGTCCTTGATCATTCTCCTCTTCAAGGTCCAATTATTCTACATCGTGGGTGGTATTAAGTTAAAGGAAAGTTTCTAATTTGTATTTTTTAAAAAAAAAACTACGTATTTGAATCAGGCGCTCTCCTTCGACAATGGCGAAGGCGAGGCCAGGCGCAGTTGGGCAGTCGACTGATTGAAGTCGATCGCCTGGGCAATGTATGAGGCACACATCCCCCAAAATGCCTTGCCTCTCGCCTCAGGCGAGTGCCCGGGGTCGCCTTGAAATCACTTTTGTGGTCCAATGAATGTCAAGGCACGAGGAGGATATGAATACTTCATCGATTTCATCGATGATTATTCAAGGTACGACTATCTTTACCTAATGCATCATTAGTCTGAAACCCTTGAAAAGTTCAAGGAGTATAAGGCAAAGGTTGGGAACACATTAGGTAAAACAATTAAAACACTACGATCTAATTGAGATTGAGAGTATATGGATTTGAGATTCAAAGACTATATGATAGAACATGGAATCGTATCCCAACTCTCAGCGCCTGGTATACCTCAGCAGAACGGTGTATCCAAAAGGAGAAATAGAACCCTATTAGACATGGTTCGATCCATGATAAGTTATGTTCAACTGCCTAGTTCGTTTTGGGATATGCAATAGAGGTGGTTGTATATATTTTGAACATGGTTCCCTCTAGGAGTGTTTCAGAAACAACCTATGAGTTATGGAAATGACGTTGAGGTAGTTTACGTCACTTAAGGATTTGGGGATATCCTGCACATGTGCTCGTGCCCAATCCAAAGAAACTGGAACATCGTTCAAAATTATGCCTATTCGTAGGGTACTCCAAAAAAAACGATAGGTGGTCTATTTTATGATCCTCAAGAGGACAAGGTGCTTGTGTCGACAAACACCACGTTCTTATAGGAAGACCACATGAGTTTGACTGAAACCTAGGTCTTCATACCTGATGATGGCATTGAGGATCCATTGAGCTATAAACATGCAATGAATGACATAGATAGGGACCAGTGGATTAAAGTCATGGACCTCGAAATAGAGTCAATATACTTCAATTCAATATGGGAACTTGTAGACCAACCAGATGGTGAAAAACCTATCGGTTGCAAGTGGATCTACAAGAGGAAACGAGACCAAGCCGGTAAGGTGCAAACCTTTAAGGCTCTACTCGTGGCAAAGGGTTATACCCAGCAGGAAGAGTTGAACTATGAAGAAACTTTCTCCCCTGTTGCCATGTTTAAGTCGATTAGAATACTCTTGTCTATTGCCACGTTTTATGATTATGAAATTTGACAAATGAATGTTGTTGGTCATTTCCTTATTTGTTAATAAGAATATTTTGTATTTACTATATTATCTGTATTATAGGTGTTGGAATATTTTTTTCTTTTCTGTAATTGTAGGTTTCTTCTATATAAGAAACCCTTCATTCTCATTGTGAATATACATAATAATATATTCTACTCTTGATATTTTCTACATGGTATCAGAGCAGGAACCTCTAATTCTGTCAGAAACCCTAATTTTTTTCTAAAACCAAAAAAAACCCTAGTCGTTTTCTGCCCATCGTCAGTCGCCCTCAGGTGTCATCGATGATAACACCCTTGCCGACCATTTCAGTGCTTTGAAATCGAAGATCCTTGCCGAAAACATTCAGTCACAAGAAGACCTGCGAACTCCCGACCCAACTTCATAAAACTCGCGAACTATGACCCATTAGATTGTTGGTTGCATTGTCATCCGTTGGTTCCTTCGTCGCCGTCAACCTCCTTGTCGATTTCTTCCTTGCCGCCGCCGTCGACTTGCTAGCTCGTCGTCGTCGTCGTCGATCTCCTTGCCGATTGATTGTTATTTTTTCGACCGTTCACTGCACTATAGTATCGCCAATTAGTGCTACAGATTGTTGATCTTCTTTAGGTTCAATCATTCACGATTCAATTGTCTTATATATTGTTTTTTGTTTGGAGTCTCTTTAACTCTTATTTCTCTGTTCGTATTCATTGTTTGTTGATCGTCAGTAATATATCGGAAAATAAATCTCTGCCCGTTGTAAAAGTCTCAGATAGTCGGATCCCTGCCAACAACCCTATCGTCCAGATTACTACAATTCGACTTAATGACGATAACTTTCTTTGTTGGTCGCAAAGCGTTCGAATGTACATCTGAGGTCAGTCTGCATTAACAGCAACAGATAACAAAACTCTAATGGAGTTGATTTTAGCCACGGGAGCAAATGTTTCTTGATAGTTAATTCCATAAGTCTGATTGAAGCCTTTAGCAACAAGTCTAGCTTTATATCTTTCAATGCTCCCGTCAGCTTTGCACTTTATATTGAATACCCATTTGCATCCGACTGTTTTCTTATCTCTTGGTAATTCTACGATGTCCCATGTCTGATTTTGTTCAAGAGCATTCATCTCTTCCATCACTGCTAACTTCCAATTCAAGTCATTTAGTGCTTCCTGTATATTCCTTGGAACAACCAAATTTGTTATCCTAGAGACAAAGGTTCTATGACTATCAAAAAGCCTATGATAAGACAGGTAATTGACAATAGGGTATTTAATACAGTTTCGAGTACCTTTTCTATGGGCTATTGGAATGTCAAGATCAGATGTATCAGATAAAGCGTTATGGATAGGTGAAGAGATGGAGGTACCTGGATCTTCAGCATCATTCATTGGAGCATTGGATTGGTCTCGTGCTAAGTCAACTATCTAGTCTTGGTTCCTTCGATGTATTACCCTTCGAGTATAAACCTGAAGTTCAAGATCACTTTGTAGTGTTTCTCCCCCTGAAGGAGTATTCTCTTTGCCTGGTACGGGACTAGAAGTAGTACCCTTAGGATAAATGATATTAGGCAGAGGAGAAGTGTCTCAAAAATTATCTTCTAAGTTAGAGATCTCCCCCTGAAGAGAATGTTTGGTGAAAAATAATTGATTTTCCAAGAAAGACACGTCCATACTTTCAAAGTATTTCTTAGACAAGGGATCAAAACATTTATAGGCCTTCTTGTGACATACATAGCAGGAAGATACATTTGACAACCCTAGGATCAAGTTTAGACTTAGAAGAAAAAGAGGCGTTAACAAAAGCGATTGCAACCAAAAACTTTGATGGGTAAATCGGAGAATATTTGATTTGCGGGAAGAAGGTTTTAAAATGATCAAGGGGTTTTAAAATCTAGTATTTTCGTGGGCAACCTATTAATTAGATAAGTAGCAGTAAGAATAGCGTCACCCCATAAATAAGAAGGCACATGCATGGAAATCATAAGAGCACGAGCAACATCCAGCAAATGTCTATTTTTCCTTTCCGCAATACCATTTTGTTGGGGAGTATCGATACATGTAGATTAATGTACTATACCTTTATCTTGGAAAAAGTTAGTTAAACAAGTATTGAAGTACTCTCAGTACCATTATCGAGTGCGAGAATGCTAATTTTGATGCAAATTGGTTTTCAATCATATTGTAAAAACGAATAAAAACCTCTTTTACTTTTGACTTTTTAGTTAACAGATACACCCAAGTTAGACGAGTATGGTCATCAATAAAGATAACAAACCACCGTTTTCCACTAAGTGTCAAAACTTTTGAGGGTCCCCAAACATCACTGTGAATTAAATAAAAAGGTTTAGAAGCCTTATTAGGTTTGGGAACATATGTAGAACGGTGATGTTTTGCAAACATACAACTCTCGCAATAAAAGGTAGTGCAATCAATACTTTTGAAAAGGTCTGGAAACAGATATTTTAAAAGAAACTTGGATGTCCTAGTCTACCGTGCCAAAGCATAATAATTTCTTTAACAGGAGAAGAACTAACACTACTTAAGCCCTGAACTTTTTTATGACTTGAAGGTGGTTCATCAAAGTAATAGAGACCATCAAGTATCCTAGCACGTCCAATCATCTCCCCCGATTCCTGATCCTGAAAGATACAGTGGGTTTCAAAGAAAGTAACACGACAGTTAGCATCTTTATAGATTTTGCTGACAGATAACAAGCTACAAGCAAGTTTTGGAACATGAAGTACAGAGTGTAAGGTAATGTCTGAAGTTAGGGTGATAGTTCCTTTTCCAGCAATAGAACAGAAACTACCATCAACTATTCGAATTTTTTCATTACAATATATAGGAGAGTAAGACTCAAAAACATTGGAGAAACTAGTCATATGATCGGAGGCTCCTAAATCAATAATCCAAGGAGATGAATTTAGAGAGCAAAGGGCTTGAGGACAGTTAGCTGTTTGTGCCAAGGAAACACTAGGATTACCAGATGATGAATTGGTCTGCAGCAGTTTCAGGAGTTGATCGATTTGCTCCTTACTGAACGGACTAGAGTCAACAACATTAGCAGTGGAGGAATGTTGACTCATGGCCTTCTCACCTTGTCGGGTACTTTTCTAATTTGCAGGTTTTCCATGTAGCTTCCAACACGTCTCACGAGTGTGTCGGGGTTTGTTGCAGTGTTCACACCATACACGCGGCTTTTCTTGGGTTTTGTTTGATTGAACAGAAGCCTTTTGTGCAGTAGTTTCTACTATTAAGGCGGAATTTTCAACTAAGTCAACCTGTGTTTTTTCCCATCATAACATTCTGATGACTCTCCTCCCTGCGCACTTCAGAAAATACATCATTAATAGTTGGTAAGTTAGTTTTACCGAGTACTCTCCCTCTAACCTCATCAAATTCAACATTGAGGTCGGCTAAGAATTTGTAAATACGATCATCATCAACAATTTTCCTGTAGCGTTTCTGATCCTCGCCATTCATACGTGTCAAACAGATCCAAGTCTTGCCAAATCCTTTTTAGAGAGTGAAAGTATTGAGTAACAGAGTTACCTCCTTGTCGTATGTCGCTTAATCTCAGATTTAGTTCAAACACTTGTGACTTGTTGCCCAAATCTGAATACATTTCAGTCACGCTCTCCCAAAGTATTTTTGCAGAAGTGTAACACATATAGTTACAACTTATGTCTTCTTCCATAGAATTAACGAGCCAGGTCATTACCATGAAATTTTCAGCATCCCATCCGGCAAATGAATGGTCGTCTTGGGCGGGTGGCACTTTATCTCCAGTGAGGTAGCCAATCTTTCCTTGTCCTCGAATGTACATACGCACACTTTGGGACCAACGAAGGAAATTTTCACCATTAAGCCTAATAGTGATGATTTGAACAGAATTGGAATGAATACGATGATCCAATGCTTTAACAATTGAAGATTTATTTTCTGTCATCCTTGCTGCAAAAACAGTGACCAAAGAGACAAAATCCAACTACCAAACACAATAGTTTAACACAGAAAAAATAAAACCAGCAGCCTATTCCCAGAAAACAACGACCAAAAAAAGGTAGATGAAGAAAAAGAGAACTTGTACAATGTGTGCGTAATGAAGAATGTGCGCGACACCGACATAAGTCAAGCGGTACGCTTGCTTGTTGACTGCTAGGGTTAGAGTTTTTTAGTCTAAACAATTAGGGTTAGGGTTTTTCTCTGATACCATGTGTAAAATATGAAGAGATAATATTTTCTCTCTATTCATTAAGTGGGATTAGGGTTTCTTAAATAGAAGAAATACCCATGTACATAAGGAAATAAATTTACAGCAATATATTACATTAAGTACGAATATTCTATTGAGGTAAATAAGGAAAACATCCCTAAAATAACCAACAAAAAGCATTACAGAAAAATTGTGGAAGACAGGCGGATCTATAAATTCCTCGCAGGACTCAACGTTGGATTTGATGAAGTTAGAGGGCGAATACTTGGCAAAAATATTATTCCAACTATTAATGATGTATTTTCTGAAGTTCGCAGGGGAGGAGACGTTGAAATGTTATGATTGGCAAGAAAGTTACTGATTTAGTTGAAAGTTCGGCTCTAGTAGTTTAAGCTACAACACAGAAGACATCAGATTAGTCAACCAAGACCAATGATAAACCTCGAGTCTGGTGTGATTACTGCAACAAACCTCAACACACTCGTGAAATGTGTTGGAAACTTCATGGGAAACCTACTAATTGGAAGGGTAATAGACATGGCTCCATTTCATCTTGTGTCAGGAGTATAAATCAACATTCATCTGGTAATCAACATTCATCTTCTGCTAATGTTGCTGACTCTAATCCATTCAACAAGGAGCAAGTCGATCAAATCCTGAAACTGTTAAAGGCCACTTCATCATCGGGTAATCCTAGTGTTTCTTTGGCACAAACAGGTATTTATCCTCAAGTCTTTTCTTGTCTTAACTCATCCCCTGGATTATAGATTCTGAGGCTTCTGACCATATGACCAATTCCTCAAAACTTTTTGAATCATACTCTCCGATGTACAATAATGAAAAAATTTGAATCGCAGACGGTAGTTTCAATTCTATGGCAGGAAAAGGAACTATTAGACTGTCCTCACAAATTACTCTACACTATGTGTTGCATGTTCCAAAACTAGAATGTAATTTGTTATCTGTCAGTAAAATTTCTTAGGATGGCAATTGTCGTGTCATCTTTCGTGATTCCTATGGTGTTTTTCAGGATCAGGGATCGAGGGAGATGATTGGACGTGCTAGAATGCTTGAAGGTCTCTACTATTTTGAGGAATACACAACTAGTCATAAAACAGTTCAAGGCTTCAGTAGTGTTAGTTCTTCCCCTGTTAAAGAAACTATAATGCTCGGGCATCGTAGATTAGGGCATCCCAATTTTTTCTATTTAAAGTACTTGTTCCCGAACTTATTTAAAGGCATTGATTGTTCTGTTTTTCATTGTGAAAGCTTTATTTTTGCAAGAAATCACAGATCTACTTATCTACCCAAACCTTACAAAGCTTCCGCTCCCTTTTACCTAATTTATAATGATGTCTGGGGTCCATCTAAAGTATTAACTCATAGTGGAAAACGGTAATTTGTTACCTTCATTAATGACCACACCCGTTTAACTAGGATTTATTTGATTACAAAAAAGTCGGATGTGAAAGATATTTTTATTCAGTTTTATAACATGATTGAAACTCAATTCCAAACCAAAATTAGCATTTTGCATTCTGATAATGGAAAGAGTATTTCAATGAATACTTAAATGAATTCTTTAAAGTCAAAGGTATTTTTCACCAATCGACGTGTCGAGACACTCCCCAACAAAATGACATTGCTGAAAGAAAAAATAGACACTTACTTGATGTTGCCCGTGCTCTTATGTTTCCTATGCATGTTCCTAATTATTTGTGGGGAGAAGCTATTCTTACGGCAACATACCTTATTAATCGAATGCCTACAAAAATTTTGGATTTTAAGACACCCCTGGATCATTTCAAGACTTTTTTTTTCCCCTTTGTACGCTTATTTTTTTATCTACCTATCAAAGTTTTTGGTTGTACAACATATGTTCATCTTCCTAACATTTCTCGGTCTAAAGTTGATCCTAGGGCTACTAAATGTATTTTCTTGGGATATATTTCAAACAAGAAAGCGTATAAATGTTTTGACCCCGTGAAGAAAAAATATTTTGAGAGCATGGACACTTCTTTTTTGGAAGATCAATCCTTTTTTAAGCCAAATTATCTTCAGGGGGAGATAGTATCTAACTTAGAAGATAATTTCTGGGACTATCTAAACTCATTAGTCCTGAGATTACGAGTTCTAATTCTCCAATGCCAAGTATGGAAAACTCTTCTTCAGGGGGAGAAACAATACAAAGTGGTTTGATTGATCGAAAACGTGAGCTTCAGGTTTATACTAGAAGGGGAGTAAATCAAAAGAACCGGGACTAGATAGTAGATTTATCACAAAACCAATCTAATACTCCGACGGCTGATCCTGAAGATCCAGGTAATTTTGTTTCCCATTCTACTTAAGATCATTTATCTGGCACATCCGATCTTGATATTCCAATAGCCCATAGGAAAGGTACCTGTAATTGCATCAAATATCTTATATCAAATTACCTCTCTTACCATAGATTGTCTGATAACCATAGAGTCTTCACCTCTAGAATAACATACCTATTTGTTCCAAGGAATATACAGGAGGCCCTAAATGATTCGAATTGGAGGTTAGCAGTTATGGAAGAGATGAATGCTCTTAAACAAAATGGCACATGAAACATAGTAGAATTACCGAAAGGTAAGAAGACTGTAGGATGTAAGGGGTGTTTACTATAAAGTGTAAAGCTGATGGGAACATTGAGAGGTACAAAGCTAGGCTCGTTGCTAAAGGTTTCACTCAGACCTATGAGATCGATTATCAGGAAACATTCGCTCTTGTTGCTAAAATTAACTCTATTAGAGTATTGTTATCTATTGTTGTCAATGCAGACTAACCCCTTTATCAACTTGATGTCAAGAATGTGTTTCTTAATGGGGACCTTGAGGAAGAGGTATTTATGGATCTTCCGCTTAGTTTTGAAAAGGAACTTGGGATTGACAAAGTGTGCCGATAAAAAGAAAGCTCTATATGGGGCTTAAACAATCTCTGAGGGTGTGGTTTGAACGATTTGAAAAAGTAGTTATGAGCTATGGATTTTGTCAAATTCAAGTCGATCATACTATTTTCTATAGACATACTGAAAATAACAAAGTTGTCGTTTTAATAGTGTATGTTGTTGATATTATTATCACAGGAAATGACGAAGCAGGAGTGACTACCTGAAGAAACAACTAGCAAATGAATTCCAAGTTAAAGACTTGAGAATTTTGAAGTACTTTCTAGGAATGGAATTTGCTAGGTCAAAAGAATGTCTTCTTGTAAATCAAAGGAAGTATATCATTGATTTACTTGAAGAAACAAATTTACTCAGGTGCAGAACAACAAAAACTCTTATTGAGCCAAATTTGAAATTGCAAATTGCAACAAGAAAAGAGGTAAAAGATAAAGAAAAATATCAGAGGCTTGTGGGGAGACTCATTTATCCATCTCACACGTCCGAACAATGCTTTTGCAGTTAGCATGGTAAGTCAGTTTATGCACGCTCCAGGAAACTCTCACTTTGAAGTTGTTTACAGAATCATAAGATATCTGAAAGGTACTCCTAAAAAGGGATACTATTTAAAAAACATGATAATTTACATGTCAAAGTTTATCTCGATGTTGTTCAAGGGAAGTCTGATGGATAAAAGATCTACTGCAGATGTCTTGTTCCTTTGTTGGAGGCAACCTAGTTACCTGGAGAAGCAAGCAACAGAGTGTGGTGGCTAGGAGTAATGCTGAAGTTGAATTTAGAGCCTTAGCTCCTGGAATTTGCAAGGGCATATGGATAAAGCGATTATTGGAGGAATTAAAATTCATTCAGAATAAACCAATACATATTTACTGTGACAACAAGGCAGCTATCTCCATTGCCCACAATCCAGTCCTTCATGATAGGACAAAACATATTGAAGTTGATAAACATTTTATAAAGGAGAAGATTGATGCAGGAGTAATAAGTACTCCCTATCTCCCTGTTGGTTATTTTCCTTATTCGTTAATAAGGAAATATTGACTATTTCCTTATTTGTCAATATCTTTTTGTATTTACGTTATTATAGATGCTGGAATATTTACTTTGCTTGTATGTAAATGTAGGTTTCTTCAATATAAGAAACCCTTTAATCTCATTGTGAATATACAGAAAATATTCTACCCTTGTTATTTTGTACATGGTATCAGAGCAGAAACCCTAAATCTGTCCAAAAAAAAAAAAAACTCTAATTTCCCTTTCTTCAGAACCCAAATAGAAACCCTAGATCGTAAAACCCTAAATTTGAAGTCAGAAACCCTTCACGACTTCTTACCTTCAGTGCTGTCGAACCCTTTGATATTAGATTGGTGCCAGAGTCAACCAATCGGCGGCAACCAATCGCGGATCAGAACCAATCGGCGACAACCAATCACGAAGAAGTCGTCTCATTCGAACCAGTGCTGCCCAGATCCGCCTGCAACACTCGACCTGCAAACCCAGACCCGCGATCCAGACGCTGCGACTTGGAGCCTAGATCCGCGAAAACGGACGACCTGCTCTCTACCACTAACCGGAGATTAGCTAGATCGTTCGTCGTCGTTGGACTACTGCTCGCCGTCGTCCACATCTTCGCCAGTCATCCTCGCTGGTTACAGATCAGTTTTTGGGGTGCACTTCTTACGGTTCATCTTCGTTGGTTATCCATATTTTTTTTAAATAACAAGTTTCTGTTTTTTGTGTGTTCGTGGGTACTGTGTGTTGATTTTCAACATAATGTCGAACAACAAGTTGTTGCCCGTTGTAAAAACCTCAGATAGTCGGAGCCACTCCAATAGCCCTATTGTCCAAATTACCACCATTCGACTTAATGGCGATAACTTTCTTCGTTGGTTGCAAAGCGTTCGAATGTACATCCGGGGACAAGGAAAGATTGGATACCTTACTGGAGACAAATCCATGCCTGCAGAAGACGATCCTTCGTTCGTTGTGTGGGATGCTGAAAACTCCATGGTGATGACTTGGTTAGTAAATTCCATGGTAGAAGATATAAGTTCTAACTATATGTGTTATTCTACTGCTAAGGAATTATGGGAGAATGTGACTCAGATGTATTCCGACTTGGGAAATCAATCACAAGTGTTTGAACTGAATCTTAAACTGGGTGATATGCGACAGGAAAATAATTTTGTTACACAATACTTTCATTTGTTAAAACGGATTTGGCAGGATCTGGATTTATTCGATACGTATGAATGGAAGTCAATTGATGATCAAAAGCACTACAGGAAAATTGTGGAAGACAGTTTAGAGACTTATTCTTTTGTTGAAGTATACGCTGATGCTGACTGGGCAGGAAGTACAACAGATAGAAGATCTACTTCTGGGTATTGTTCTTTTGTTGGAGGCAACCTAGTCACCTGGAGAAGTAAAAAGCAAAGTGTGGTGGCTAGAAGTAGTGTTGAAGCTGAGTTTAGAACCTTAGCTCATGGAATTTGTGAGGGCATATGGATAAAGCGATTATTGGAGGAATTAAAATTCATTCAGAATAAACCAATGCAGGTTTACTGTGACAACAAAGTGTAAGCCAATTGCTTCGAAAACCTCCCTTTTCCATAGTTTTAGAGGCAAATTTTTAACCTCTAACCAACCTCCATACCCCCCAAATTACTTCCAGCAAGCCATGAAGTTTATCCGACCAACTCTCAACTTTCAAATGGACGTTACTAATCACTTGTCATTTGCCAAGGTCAGCAAAAGAAGTCCCACCCACACTACTATCAACCAGGGGAGGGCTTTATCAACCATGAACGGATTAATTTGAAACTCCAATCTAAAATGAGCCTCCAACCCTTTTTTGATAAACGACCAAGGAATATGCCGAACAAACGAGTCACCACCAGGATTCTTGAAAAGTCGATAACCACTACCTCACCAGATTTTCGGACCCAATGCCTTCCCACCATGTTGGAAAAGGAGCCCTGCAGCAGCCAATCCTTCCTTCCAAATGAAGCTTCCCCCTCACTTCCTTCAACAGGAATACATTTCTCCTTAGAGCTAACAACACCTTCCACAACACAAACCGGACCAGGAAGACAAGACTTCGAAGCACCATCACTTTCCAAAGCATCAATGAAGTCACCAAGCATATCCTTGAAAACTTTCCAACCGATGAGAAATCTCCCCAGAGGAACACGAAAATACTTCCTACCGTCCAAGGGGGACACACTACTCCAATCGCATCCCAACCTATAGAAGAACGCACTTTGAATAACCCCAATGTTGCAGCATCATCCCTGAATTTCCTTCGAACGAAGTAAGAAAAAGAGTTTGCAGCAATCGCCGCGAAGGATTCTAGAACCCATCGAACATGAACTAGGGACAACGAGATCACCAATCATTTAAACCATCTTGAAGAAAGACACACAGATCATCCCTCCAAACCCTAAACAGATTATTGCCAATGCTACAAAAATGACAAAACAATGAGCCGAACGAAAGGCAAACCATTCTGAACCAAAACAGACAACACTTCCCGTTTTGAGAACTCAAGGTTGCTCCCCAACGATTTCAACCTTAAGCACCGAGACCCACGTGACTACCGATTTCAGTCTTGTCTTAACCGAGGGGCCCACTGGAAATCGACGACCCTGCTGTGTTGATAACCAAGCCGACACCCACAGACTCACAGACCCACACCGAACCGATTCCGACAAGCCGCAAAACACCGAGACCCACTATTCTGAGTTCAAACCCACGGCGATACCACACTGAAAGACCCAGTTCTGAGAACGAAACACGGCGAGACCCACTCCGAAAAACACCCTGCTCACACCGGTGTTCAGCCGAAAACCCACATAGAGAAGTATCGGGGCCATCGGAAGATGATTAAAAAAGAAAGAACAAGTCGAAGAATCGACAAGTCGGGTACTTCAACGAGGGGGACCAAATCGAAGAATCGAGAAGATAATTCAACGAGGAGAAGCAAATCGGTGAGCCAACAAGGGATAACAAGACGGAAAATCAAGACACCGGAGAAGATCGGAGGCGAGGGAAAGAGGACGGAAAATGACGATTAGGGCAAGTCAGGAAAGAGGAGAGAAAACGAGGGGGGGGACTTTTCGGCTCCTCGAGTGTTGGTTATTTCCTTATTTGTTAATAAGAATATTTTGTATTTACTATATTATCTGTATTATAGGTGCTGGAATATTTTTCCTTTTCTGTAATTGTAGGAAACCCTTCATTCTCATTGTGTATATACAAAATAATATATTCTACACTTGATATTTTCTACAGATGTCAAGACAACCTTTCTAAATGGCAATCTTGAAGAGAGTATCTATATGGATCAACCAGAAAGGTTCATAATTGAGGGTCAAGAGCAAAAGGTTTGCAAACTTAAACGATCCATCTATGGATTGAAACAAGCATCTAGATCCTAGAATATAAGATTTGATGACTTTGAACAAAATATTGACGAACCTTGTGTTTACAAGAAGATAGTCAATGCTACTGTAGCTTTCTTCGTCTTATACGTAGACGATATCCTACTCATTGGGAATGATGTATGATTCCTGACTAATGTTAAGTAATGGCTAGCAGCAACCCAATTCCGAATGAAAGATTTTGGAGAGGCTCAGTTTGTCCTTGGAATCCAAATTGTTTGGAATCACAAGAATAAAACGCTAGTACTGTCTCAGGCATCTTATATTAACAAGATGTTGGTTAGATATAAGATGCAGAATTCCAAGAAGGGTTCATTACCTTTCAGACATTTGTCGAATGAACAGTGTCCTAAGGCACCTCAAGAAGTTGAGGATATGAGACGCATTCCCTATGCATCATCTGTCGGTAGTCTGATGTATGTCATGCTATGTACTCGACCCGACATATGCTATGCGGTGGGAATTGTCAGCAAGTATCAATCCAATCAAGGATATGATCATTGGGTTGTCGTTAAGAACATCCTCAAGTATCTTAGGAGAATGAGGGACTATATGCTTGTGTATGGCAAAGGATTTGATCCTTGCAGGATAAAGGAGAAGGTTAACCTAAATAGGAGAAGGTAAAAAGACGATAAAGGACCATCTAAATAATATATTTACAAAGTTATAAAACTATGATAATATAAAAACTCTCAACACAAATAGACTTATATCAACTTTTGAACCGTTCCACCAATTTTGTTTCCTGAAGAAGAACCAAGGACACAAGTTACAAATAGAATTCTTCACTAGCAATCTCCTTTTTTTTTTGTCGCCAAGATCCCTAAGATTCCATCCAAGTATTTTCATTATTGAGAGGGAATGCCTTTGGAACTTCTTATTCGAGTAATGATATTAAGAGGATTAGGTTCAGCTTTCCTGTTCATTTTCTTTCAAGATTTGGAGACCGGAGTTGTCATCTTCAAAATGGAAGTTTGGTTATTAAAAAAAAAAAAGTTGTCATCTCCATAGCTATATTATAGTTCCATATGATAGGATAAAACATATCAAAGTTGATAAGCACTTCATAAAGAAAACAATTGATACTAGTGTGATACGTATTCTTTATCTTCCAACAATAGAACAAACTACTAATTTTTTAACAAAAGGGCAACCAAAAGTACAATTCGACAAATTTACTGAAAAACTAGCAAACGAAGATATCTTCAACCAATTTGTGAAGGAGTGTTGATTTATTGTTCGTAAAAATAGCTGTAAATATGTGTCAGCTATAATAATTTATTATTCGTATTATTTTTATTCTCCTACATCCCTTTTTGTATTCGTTCTTTGTACTCCTTTTTTTAGAGTATGACCATGTACTACTTATATGATTGAAATACAGATATTTTATTCCATCTAAAGTAAGCCAAACATTGATGAGAGGTAAATCTGCTTCTAGCTCACAAGCCTTTACTACCCAAATTCGTGACAGTTATTTTGTTATATTTTCCCGTAATTTCATTTTTCATATTTTATTACGTGATTCTGTTTTCTTTTCTTTTCTTGTTTTTATTTTTATTTTTTTGGTATCATCATTCTGTATTTTACTACAATAATGATTTATATTTAATTTTAGCATAAATATTCAGCTTCTTCGTTCCGTACAATTTTTTAACACACATTTCGTTATTCCAAACATGGTTAAGTTGCAAATCCGTTGCATCAGTGAAATACCACTTCATAGTTCATAGTTTGACACTCAGGTAAAATGTTCACAAACCTGATGTGGGTGGCCTGAGTTCTCCAGCAGCATATTTACCCATTACACCACTGCACCTGTTTAATGTGTAAATATGTTTCTCAGTATTTCTTTTTCTAATAAGAAATAATTTCATAGATGAGATAAAATTACACAAGAAAGTCAAGCACCACACCAAAAAGGGACTTCAAAAAGCTCTTCCAACTTCGTAAGATAATCAATACTATAATTGTTGAAAAGAGAGACAATTTACCCTAAGAAAAGCCATATAAAACATGGGAGCCTAAAAAACGATCTAGGGACTTCTCTTTGTTGTTGAAGATTTTATTGTTCCTCCCTAGTCATGAAGACTGAGAGTGAGTAAGAGCCAAAGCATCTTTATACTTCAAAATCGACAAGGGGTCCCTGGAAACAGAGATAATTTCCTAAACTGATGAATAAAACTATACCTCTGGTCTTTGACCTGAGAATCAATAAATCCTTCCATCTTCCATAACTTTATTTAAACGGAAAAGGTCCATAGGATTGGAAATATCACTTACTTGAAGCTCTCAATGAACAATAAATGGAGGATCCAAAGAAGCAATATCTCCAAAATGGGGAAAAAAACATTCCCTCTAAATTTGTCATTTATCTCAATGTTGGCAGGCATGAATCCACATAAATTATACTTAACCTGAATTTGAGCTTTAGAACAATTGGTCAAATTAAGTGTATCGGATGAAACACTTACCAAACAAACTAGGATTTTTTAGAGAGATCCGATAGTCTAAAGGGAGATTTCTTTATAGTGATCCAACCTCCATATCCTCCAATCCAACTAGGATGGCTATGAAATTTTCTAGACCACTTTTCCAAATGCAAATGATATCACCAAAAGGTTTCCACTTTCCCATTGAATCTTCAGACCTTATAATTAATATCACCAAATTAAATCAATACTTTATCATCAAATAACGAATTAATCGAAACTTCTAAATGAAAATGATTTTCTAAAGTAGCTTCAATTTCCTTCCACTCATTATGGGCAAAAACCTAGTTAGCACCCATAAATTCTTGAAGTCTAAGTGCAGCACCCCATGATGCTTTTTCACCCAATAAGAACAATGAGAAGAGGGTCTTTTTGAATTATCGGTTAGGTATTCAAACTCAGAAAATACTAAGAAAGAAACTAATATATTGCAATATCAATGAAGAAAATTACAATATCGATAGCCTTTCAAGAGGGCTATGTCTCTACCACAACCAATCCACTAAGGACTGACTTACCAAAATATGGCCTACCTTCTACAAACCATACTCCCTATATTTATAACAAGACTCTATAGCTAATTACCCTTAATACCCTTACTGCTATCCCCAAATATCACTATCATTACTCTCACAATACTTTGCCCCTCAAAAACACACTGTCCTCAAACCAAAACACAATCCAAAATTGGGCAACAAACCAACAAACTTTTTTGTTTTTTTTTTTTAAATTTAACAACCCAGAACTCAAAACCTTAAAAAAAACGAAAGTAAGATATATAAACAAAACCCAGCTAGATGGCTAATCATCCTCCATGTGCCGCGGTGGAAGTCGGTGGTCGACAGTGAACGAATCGGCAGCGAGCGATTGCTGAAAACGAGGGGGGTGCGAGGGACAAGAAGGATGACGGTGAACTTCGTTGACATTGGTGAGGTGGTTGACGGCGACAACCAACGATGGTTGGTAGTGATGGTCGGCAATGGCAGGTGGCAACAGATGGTAGTGATTGCCGATGGCTTGAGTATGCCCAGTGGCGATGGTTGTCGACGTGAACGTAGAGGAGAGTAAAATTGCAGCTAGGGCTACTTTCTTCAAAGGGGTATGTCATCGGTTATTTTTTTGGGGTTTTTTTTTTTACAAGGAAACAAACGAAATTTCATTGATAAAATGAAATGTGACTAACGCTCAAAATACAACAAGCAGAAAGAACAGAAAATGTCCAAAAGAACATGAAACAAGCCCAAAAAAAACCAAAATTAAAGCATCTAAAGAACCCAAAAACCACCATCCTAGCCGAACGCTCCTCAAAGGGCAAATCCGAGAGATCCAATAAACTTACTTTCCTAATAATGATCGCCCCAAAAAAGTTAGAGATCCAATAGAAACTTTGTTGAAGAAGATCATGCACGAAATGATAAGGAGAAACCCCCTTTCAACACTTCCTCAACTGATAAACTAAGCTCATCCCACAAAACTAACATGCCACCTGAACTTCCAAAGACACCCACAAGCACCCAACCAAACACCCTTGAACTTTAGAAAGTCTTGAACATCTATACAGCAACAACCACAAAATGGAGACTTGAACCAACAAAGCACCCAGACAAACTACCCAAAAATCAACCAAAAACCAAGCCTCGCAGACAGCAACTGAGAACAAAACCTCCAACAAAGAGCAACAAGGTCAGGCTGAAAGCCACACCCACCTCCCTCTCACTTTGCTTGAGATACCTTAAAGGAGCAACACGAGCTGCCCCACAAAAATTTCCAAACTCACACCACACAAAACCACCAAGGATCAAAGAATCAAGCAAAAGAGACAAACTAATAAACCAACCCAAACATCTCGACCAAACCACAAAACTGTCACACCCAATCCACAGAAAACTTCAAGCTCACACCCATGGACCCGACTTCCAAACCTCACAAAGTCTAAGAGAATAATCTCAATGACAAGGAGAGGAATGAGCGGCAAGGCCAATTCCTCTAAATTGCAACCCGCTAGCTTTGATTAAATTTTTAAAAGCATCCAGCTCCTTTGGAACCCGAGGAAAAGAATCCTCCCCTTCCAACAAACTAAGATCCGAAAGCTCCTTGCAACTTCCACCTCTGACAATCAGATAATTAAACAAAAGCGATAGATCTGCCACAGGAAAATCCCCGGCCAAGGGAGAATCAACACGCGCATTCCACTTTTGTCTAAAGCTTTCCGAGTTGCTTAAGCTTACATTTGAACCCACCTCCTCCTCAAACGCACCAACACCCAAAGGCTCCTCAAGCTGACCAAGCGAAGCCTCATTCTGTAGAGAAACTTTTAAAAAACGGGACTGAGAAGGGCCCAAATAAACTTCAGGCAGTAACCACCTTCTCGGAGGAACGCCCAACTTTCCTTGTCATCCCCTCTTCTTCTGGTAACAAGAGCTTAGAAGGAGTATCATCTTGAATGGCAAAATTTAAACAAGTAAAAGAGCAGCCTTGCCTTGACCCCGACACCTTCCCCTTTCTTCGAGTATAATAGTTAGCACATAAGAAGAACAAAAACGATCACGTATTTCCTTCACAGTGCTTGTGACAGAGACAAAGGAACATAACTCTCAATAAACCTATTCAACCCGACCTCACTATCCCATCCAACATTTTTTTTTTTTTGAAATCCCCCTCCTTTGGAGAGGATCCTCCCTCTTTACCACAACCACCCACACCCGCTTTCACAAAGGTCGGATAAACAACCTCTTCCACGCGACCTTCGAAGCCCCGACCCTCAGCATTTGCTCCAAAATTTTGAACCCAAACCTCTTCATCTTCTGGCTGACTAATGACATTCGTGGTTGAAGCCTCCTTGTAACCATTGCTTAGTACTAAAGGCCCATTGAAAACAATTAAATCCTCGTAGCCTCTCCCTTGCCCCATCGGATTCAGCATCGAAGCACCATCCAAAGGAACCGGGGAGTCATCCAAAGGAACCGAACCTAAGGCCTCTCAAGCTCAGGGGAATTCGGAACATCCTCCAACACTTGTTTGTCGTTCAAAACCTTCGAAATTCTGTCCAAATCTACTGAATTATCAAAGTCCTTTAAGAACAGTGACTCTTTGACTGGTTGCAAACCATTAGTTGTTTCTAACGCAAAGAAGTTCAAATTAAGAGTACCAACAGAAGCACCACTAACCTTCATTTCTGCTGGGAGAAATCCGCATATGTTCTTTGAGATTTTCAATCGTGCTTCCTTTAAGTCAATGAGGTTCAAAGTATCTTAATCTATATCTAACAAACCTCCCAATTGTCTTCCAATTGTATAAAGACGTTCTGATTCCATAAGTGGAGGGGTAAGTTCCTAACTGCAATCCATCCTCCATAACATTCCACTACTTCCGACGACCCATGGAGGTGATTAGACCAATGATCCAATTTCAAATGGATCTTCTCCACCAAATGCCACTTCCCCAGATAACCCCTTGAAAATTCTAAAACCCCTTCATCAACCAACATCACTGCTTTATTAGGGAAAAATATGAACCTTAATCTGGAAGTGATTTTCAATAACACTTTTTATCTTTGTCCAAAGTGTGAGCAAATAGCCTGGTTATGACCACTAACATTCTGAAATCCACTTTCACCACATCCTCTTGCTTACGAACCCAATGGGTGCTACACTGTTAGACAAACTGACCTGCGAATGAGTCATCTCTGATGAAGAAGAGATCTTCTCATTCCCTAACGTCCCATTCACTTCCAAAAATGGAACATCAGCAATCATCACTTCACTGGACTTGAGAAAAACATCTAGCATCGCCTGGAAAACCAACCAACCCTTCCCCCATGGTCTCAAGGGAATCCGCAATCCTAGCCGCCCTCCAGTCGAAGGCCAGAAAACACAAGATGCGAACCAACCCTGCTCCGTTCGAAACTTAAACACCCCACTAGTGCCAGCACGATCCCTGAATTTTCTCCTTTGAAAGAAACGAGTTCCACCCGCTGCGAGCTCTGCTAAAATGTCAACAAACCAGTGAAGGTGAACCAAAGAGCTTCAAACGTCTGGGCCTTGCGAACCCATTCCCATTTCAAAACCCCCTACACCGAACGTACCCAAAAGTGCTCCCCATTAATACAACAACTACTGCCCTTACCAAACGGGTCGACTCAACCCCCCGAATTCACCAGAGCCATCCAGAAAAAACGTCAGACAAAGGAAAAGAGGCTGGCTACCAAAAGGGAGAATCGGAAGAAAGTGTTGGGGAGTATCAGACGAAGACGAAAACCAAAGACGAGTCGAAAAGATTGAAGAAAACGAAATGACATGCGCGAAACCCTAATCGGATATCACGCGAATCAGAAAAATACAGCGAGGGAAGTGAGGGAGGTGACACGGAAGAAGAGAACCAGGGAGGAGGTCCACGGCGAAGATCAACAACGAACTGAGACATGACGAGCGGTGAAGGAATCGGCGACTGAGAGACGGGAGACAAGGAGAGAGAAGAGAGGAAAATGAGCCTTCACCGTTTTAGAAGTTGTTTGGGTGTACTACTTATGTTCACATACCTAGTTTTTGTCGGTCTAAATTAGATCCTCGAGCTGTTAAATGCATCTTTTTTGGGGGGGTTTAAAACAAAGGAAAGTCCAGCCCAAGATCCCAACTTGTAAAAGAATGAGATTTTCTATTTTTGAAAAATAATGGGCCTCGTCCATACCGTTTAAATCCAACCCATAAAAAAATAGCATGTCAAGCTCTTGCTCAAGAATCCCATGGTCTCCTCCTTTTCTAAAATCATCTGATTCCACGTGATTAGGATTAGGGTTCATCAGCTCACCGATTTTCTGACTTCTCTTTCTTTCTTTGTGGCTCACCAATCTATAACTTGTTAGTGTGTGATACTTGCAACGACACCTTCCCCTTGGCTTCATCTTCGGCCTTACACGTAATCGCCGCCGGTAATGGCCGCTTCGATGGTTTTCGTGTCTTCACGCCCCTTGAGTCGGTGCCTCCTTCATGATTTCTTCTTCGACCATATCTGCATCAGCCATTGATAATGGCCTCTATCTATGATTTCTTCGTTGTTTCCCCAACCTACGACGATTTTGGCTCTCCTGATGACGACGCTCCTCCTGAGGTAGGTGGTGTTGATAAATGGCCACTCTAACGTGATGACCCAAACTCCAACCCCTAACCTCACTTGGAAAAGAGAAAACCCTAATCGCCAATAAAAAAATTCTAAAACCCTAGGGGTGGCTCTGATACCATGTAATCAGTATTGAGAGAAAATACTCATTGTTTTATTCATAAGAAAGACTAACATATATATAGATACACAATTACTATAAAGGCATATATACATAATACTATATATAATCATAACACATCCAATCCAGGAACCAGGGAACATAGCCACTAAGTTTAAGATAAAAATTGACCTTCCTTCATTTAACGGAAAAACGGATTTGGAGGCATTTCTTGATTGGATCAAGAATTTCTAACTACATGAATACACATGAGGACAAGAAAGTTAAGCTAGTTGCACTAAAGTTGAGAGCAGGGAGCTTCAACTTGGAGGGATTAGCTTCAAGTTAATTGAAGAAGAGCTGGAAAGAGACCTCTACGAAATAGGCCAAGAATGCTTCGATTAATGAAGGATCAGCAAAAACCTGACAACTATGAACAACAATAGTACCATCAATACCAATGATGTTGCCAAGGAAATCATTGTGCAGCTAATTACACGGAGAAATTCCATCGTTTAAGCACTCACATCAATCTTGCTGAGAATGAGAACAATCAAATTGCAAGAGTTGTTGACGGCCATGCGAAGATATACCAGACCAATTGGATCTTCAACCCATATGTTTTCTCTCTGACTGCCATTACTTTGGCAACAAAAATTGAGCTAAGGCTCCTGTATCCTTTTTACTTTTGTAATGTAAATCATTCAAATTGGGAGGCTTACTTGTAACGGTTGGGATGTAAATTGCAAAAAATTGTATAGTTGGTCTGGACTGAGGCTGTCCTCCGTTATTTTCCCATGGAAGTAGCTTCTATTACTTTTTTTCATTATATATTTCCATGCATCAAAGATTGTTTCTGTTTCAAAAAGAAATATACATATATACCATTCCAAACAACAACTAAAGCTCAACATAGTAACATCCTTACCAGCGGAAATAGTCACTTCTGATTCCCAATGGTGCAGCAAGCAATATATCAGTAATCCAAGGGGACAAAGGTCTTATAGGTTTCCTTTCTTGTAGCAGAGGCACTTGAGCAAATTCCCCCTCATTGGTATCACTTGTTGTAGCAAGGCCGCCACTATTGCTTCTTTCCGTTTCACCATTTTGTTGTTCCATCTTGTATATTGGACGATTGTAATGAGTCAGGATCCGCAATATCTCCCCACATGCAAGGGCCCATTGTTCAGAATAATCATTCTGATGGGGAAAAAAGGTATTTACAATGCGTCTTCCCATCATTCATAACTAAATAATAGATATCAGAAATAAAGCTACCTAAAAATAAAGCACAAGATACAAAGTGAATTTGTCCCATTAATTAAAAGAATATATGAAAGAAGTCCAAAATACATTCAATCAGAAATCGTACCTCTGTGCCTGGACAGAATAAGGATATGAAAGAGGCAAATAGAGGGCCATTTCTGTTATATTCCAGGGTGCCATCAATTATACAAGAAATGATCGGAAGAATAATAGCATGCCCATGCTCGGGATGATGAAGGACAAACACAGCTGGAAATAAACATACAAGATAGATTGCTCATTAAGAGATGAGAAGATCATTAAAGACTAAATTGTCATGAATTGAAGTGTTGGTACCTAAAACATCATCGAAGAGGCGCTTTTCCTTTGATTGGAAACGGCTGCGAATCAGCTGTCAATTGAATAACTATGAGGCATGTATATCAACTACTATAGCAAAAAAATTAAATGTCTCGAGGCTCTAAATTATCTTCTTTGCTAGCATACAAGTGAAACAATTCCCCTAATGACTCAAATGATAGAATTAAGGGCAAAATACACTTTTAGTCCCTGAGGTTTGAAGTTGGGGTCTATTTGGTCCCTAAAGTTTCAAAATGAACACTTTAGTCCTTGAGGTTTGGAAAATTGTTCTAAATGGTCCTTGGAGTTAAGTTAACCGTTAGTTGACTTATGGAAAAATGATGTGGCATGTTAAGGTGACAATTTTTAGATGAGGTGCTAAGATTTATATTATTTCAACATTATGTAGTTATTTTTTTAAATTCATTTTTACTTTTCTTCATCTTTTCTTCTTTTCTTCTTCCTCTATCTTCCTTCTTACTCCAGCGGGGTCTACTTTTTATTTTTTTTAATTTTCTTGGCTCCAACACCACTTCCGAAAACGACGATGACAAGAAAGACTTTGTCGCCTCGTTGATGCAACACCTTACTCAGTCCACCTTTCTTGATCTTCAGAAACTTGTTTCTGTCCACAAATATGAAGTAACCATCTATTGATTTTTCTTTAATTGATTCAATTGTTATGATGGGTTTCTGATTTTTTGGAGGTTCTGTCTTTTTATTCTGTAGAGTAGTGTGGTTGGATAAAAAGAAATTAAAACAATTGAAGAGTTTAACATCCTTGTTTTTGGTTTAATTTATCAGGCAGTTGGATATTCGTGTGGGTTTTTATAGAGCGAATGCCACATTTCAGAGTCATTGCATCTTCATAGAATTTAGAAACAATTCGATTTACAATGGGGTGAGATTTGGTTTAGAAATTTTCAATGTTCAGCAAAAATTTGGGTTTGAGTTAGGAAAATCAGAGATAGAGCCGACAATTTGAGTTTGATCGAGTTGACTCAGGTAGTGGGTATTTTGATGTGGTTTAAAAATTGTAGAAAAAACCCCACCGTGTTGTTTGTGAACAGGGGAAAGAATGAGGATTTGTGAAAAAGAGGAGAAGAGGATGATCATGGTGGAGATCAGAGTAGACTGGTCGGAGGAGTACAAGGAATAGAGAGAGGGTGAAGGAGAAGTAAAGAGAGAGAAGATGAAGGGAAAAGGAAAAGTAAATTAAAAAAAAAACTACATAATCTTAAAATAATATAAATTTTAACCCATCATTTAAAAATTGTCACTTCAACATGCCATATCATTTTTCCGTTAGTCATATAACGGTCAACTAACTTCAGGGACCATTTAAAACTAAAGTGTTCATTTTGAAACTTAAGGGACCAAATAGACACTAACTCCAAACCTCGGGGACCAATAGTGTATTTTGCCTAAAATTAATTTGAGTAGGATCTCTTTCTAATTTTAGAAAAAGAGAACTTTCTGCTCAAAAACACATTGCATACCTCAGCAATGTCCTCAGAAAATCGTTCTGATGTAAACTGACCCAAGTACTCAACATATGCAGAACACTGAGCCTGTAAATGGAAAATGAGAGTGCAGTAAGAAATACAGAGTTGCATCATATCGGAAGAAATAGACAAGCATCGAAAATTTCAAACATATTAAAAAACAGCTCATTCTTTTCATTTATCAATGAAAATTTTGTTTCTTGTTTAAATTTAAAAAAATTAAAAAAAAAAGAAGAAAAAGTATATAATTGGTGCAAGTGTTGTATGTTCTTCGTTGTCTTGTTTTCAACTTACATTAGCAATAAATTAGGCTAAATTTGCAATTCAACATGTATGCATGCCCAATTTGAGGTAGTTGCTGCTTTAAAATATGATGATCTCACTGCATAATTAACTTTATTTTTTGGATACGCATGTTAGTAGAAATGGCCGATGAGGATGACTAGTCGGAGGATGCTGAACTGGTGGAGTGTTTAGTGGCAGTGGTTCAGGGAGGTGCATGGAGAGGTGGTAATGGGATTTTTTTTTTTATTTTTTAAAAAGTTAATTTTTCATTTAATATAATGAAAAGAGGCTAATGCTCAAAAATAGAAAAGTCCCCGAAGGAAGATAAAACAGGGAAAAGAAATAAGAACAATACAAAAACAAATTACAACGAAAAAATAAATGCATTCGAATTAAAATATATGTCCTGAATTGAATAATCAACAAAGTGCTTGGAAAGAGAGCACCAAGAAGAAACTTTAAGACGAGTCAAACTGAACGATCAGACCAAGGAAGTAGCTTATTATGACAAATCCTTCGATTCCTTTCAAACCAAATTTTAGATAAAAGAGCTTTCACCGCATTAGACTGTAAAACCTTTGATTTGGTGCCAAATAAGGACCAACAAGCAAGTGGAGAATGTTCCCCTTAAAAGAGTTGAAGAACGCCCACTAGATATTAAAAATAGAGAATAAATTCCACCAGCATTGCTTGGAGTACCGACAATCAAAGAAAATATGCTGCAAAGTGTGCACATCTAATAGACAAAGAGAATAAGCTGAAGGAGACATATAATGCGATGGAAGGTTCCTTTGGAGAACCTCAGAACAGTTTAGAGAACCACTAAGCATCACCCAAATAAGAATATTAATTCGTTTGGGACTTGTTGATTTTTATGTTGCTGTATAAATTGCCTTATCCATAGAAGAGGAAGAAGCCAAATGTTTAGATAGTGAATTCATGGAAAATTTACCCGAAGGCTCAAGTGACCAGCTCTTGGAATCCGAAGAAGAACCCACCTTTGTCTCAGAAATATAGCCCAAAAGCAATTGAAAATCCAAAATCTCCTCAGCTATAAGAAGTCTACGGAAGACTATTCCAAGAAAGAATATTAACATTTGACCGTTGGGAGAATATGAAATCTTATAAAGCTGAGGAAAACGAGACATCAAAAAAGAATTATTAAACCATGGGTCTTGCCAAAATAATATTCTTCTACCATCACCTAGATTGAAGGTTGCAAAGGATTCCACTTGCTTCCATACTTTAGAAATGTTGATCCAAGGACGGTGAAGACTCGCAATACTCTTCCCAAATGTATGTCAATGATTTAAGTTATGCTCACGAATGCTTGGAACAACTTTTTGCCCAAAAGATTCCAATTCATGCATGAATCTCCAACCCCATATAGCCAAGAGAGCCAAATTCCTATGTTTCAAACCACCAATGCCGAGACCACCTTCCAACTGTGTTTTAGAGACCAAATTCCATCTCACTAGATGACTTATCTTACCACCCTCCTTACCTTCCCAAAAAAAGATCTCATCAATCTTTCCACTTCCAGGCTAACTGTAGGAGGCATTAGAAAGATAGGCATATAATAAAGTGTCTCAGAAATTTGCCTACGCAAAGGATTCCACTTGCTTCCAAAATAATAAGCAGTTGTTGCGTAGGCAAATTTTTTTCTCTATCATTCTTTCGAATAACGAGTTATTCACCATAGAAGAAAAGTCTGGCAGCCGCCTTTTTTCCATTTTTATTCATCTCAGGCAACTTCTTTGGCTTGAAGAAGCCTTAGTCGACCACATGCAACATCCGTTAAATGCCCACTTCTTTAGACATGCCATCGGTGATTTTGGGATCAGTAGATTAGTCAAAAAGGATTCATTTTGGTTTGTTTTTGGATTGCATCTCCATTAATATTTTGGATAAGAAGAATGTTATAATGATTCCTATTGGCTTTAACAAAAGACGTTGGCTTGTCTTCTGGGAGATGCTTCGTGATGCTTTACGTAAAAGTTCTTCTGGAAAGATTATGCAACAAGGAGTTTTGAATTCACTTTCCAAGAATCCAGTAGCTGCAATGGCTATCCTGAATGGTTCTAATTCCCCTGTCGAGGCTTTGCATTTTGTTAATGCTAAATGTTTGAGAGAGTCAATCTATTATTCAATTCACTCCGGAGATGTATTTATACAAGTATACAGGGTTAACCTAAATAGGACGATGTAAACCGACAATAAAGGACAATCTAATTAATATATACACAAAATACAATTTTATTAATATAAGCACTCTAACACTCCCCTCAAGTTGGAGCATATATATCCATCATGCCCAACTTGTTAGAGAGGTAATCGATTCGTGCTCCATTTAATGCCTTGGTGAAGATATCTCCTAATTGCTCTCCAGTCTTCACGTATCCTGTTGATATCAAACCTTGTTGTATCTTCTCACGTACAAAATGACAATCAACCTCAATGTGTTTAGTTCGCTCATGAAATACTGGATTAGATGCTATATGCAGAGTTGCTTGATTATCATACCACAATTTGGTTGGTGTTGTGATATCAAACATCAATTCAATAAGAAGTTGACGTATCCAGACTAATTCACATGCAGATTGTGTCATTGCTCTATATTCTGACTCAACACTTGATCGTGACATCACATTTTGTTTCTTACTCTTCCAAGAAACCAAATTACCACCAACAAATCCACAATATCTTGAAGTTGACCTTCTTTCTTCCTTATACCCTGCTTAATCGGCATCTGAGAAACATTTAATGTTCATATGCCCATAACTCTTGTATAATAAACCACGTCCAAGAGTTGCTTTCAAATAACACAAAATTTGTTCCACTGCAACCCAATGATCAACTGTAGGAGAAGACATATACTGGCTCACAATACTCCCTGAATAAGTTATGTCTGGTCAAGTTACTGTAAGATAATTGAATTTCCCCACTAACCTCCTATATCGTTCAAGATCTTTCAGTGATTCTCCCTCTTTTGTGAGCGGTAAATTAGGCATCATCGAGGTACTACATGGTTTAGCCCCTAGTTTCCCTATTTCAATCAAAAAGTCAATTACATATTTCCTCTGTGATAGCATGACTCCCTACTTGCTTCTCACTACCTCAATTCCTAAGAAGTCTTTCAACGCTTCCAAATCCTTTGTGTGGAATTGACTATGGAGAGAAGTCTTGAGTGATTGGATGCCCAATGTGTCATCGCTTGTTATAACAATATCATCAACATACACAACCAACAAGATGACACCACTCTCAGACCGCTTATAAAACACAGAATGATCTGATTTGCTCTTTCTCATTCCAAAGCTTTCAATCACCTGAGTGAATTTTTCAAACCATGCTCGTGGACTCTACTTTAATCCATACAAGGATTTACGAAGGTGACCGGCCTTTTCCTTCTCCCCCTAAGCAACAAATCCTGGAGGTTGCTCCATATACACCTCTTCCTTAAGATCACCATGAAGAAAGACGTTTTTAATATCAAGCTGATGCAATGGCCAATGATGAATGGATGCTAATGAAATGAATAACCTGACATAGGTCATTTTAGCAACAGGAGAAAAGTATCAGAATAGTCAACCCAATAAGTTTGTGCGTAGCCTTTAGCAACAAAGCGAGCTTCCAACCGAGCAACAGACCCATCTAGATTGACTTTAACTGCAAAGACTCATTTACAACCAATAGCTTTCTTTCCTACTGGAAGAGAAACTATATCCCAAGTACAATTGTAATCTAAGGTAGTCATCTCCTCCACCATTGCAACACACTAACCAGAATGAGACAAAGCTTCAGAAACAGTCTTAGGAACAAATATAGATTGTAGGGATGCAATGAAAGAACAAGTAGAAGATGACAAGTGGTTACATAAAACAAAAGAGAAAATAGGATATGTGCACTGGCACTTACCTTTACGAAGAGCAATAGAAAGATCATTGTTTGGTCCTGAATCCAATGATGAAGAAGCCTCTGGTACAGGGTATGAAACTGAAAGAGGTCGGCGTCGAGAATAAACCTGAGTGATAGGTGGGTCAGTAGAAATAGATGGAGATGGAGACGAAGTGCTGGAGGGCTCACAAGAGGAGAGAATTGTGTAAACAAGAAAATCATCTTCATCCTCTCTATGCTCCCCCTTACGCTCACTCGAAAATGAAGAAAAGAAAGAGAAATCTCCAAAGAATGTGACATCAGGAGACACAAAATAACGATCGAGGCTAGGACAACTCCCCTTTTTGGACACGAGAATAACCAAGAAAGACACATTTTAAAGACTTTGGATTGAGTTTAGTGAGTAGAGGGTGAACATCCCAAACAAAGCAAGTACAACCAAAGATTTTTGGTGTAAGAGGAAATGAAGGGAGGTTAAGACAAAAAATACGATAAGGTATCTCACCCTTAAGAACTGAAGATGGCATGCGATTTCTTAAGAAGCAAGTCGTTGACACAGCATCAACCCAAAAATATTTGGGGACATTCATCTAAAACATTACGGCTCTCGTTGTTTCAAGGAGATGACGATTCTTTCGTTGCAAACCCATTTTGAGATGGAGTATCAACACATGAGGATTGATGGAGAATGTCATGTTCACTCAAATAAAAATAAAGAGCCTGAGAGAAGTATTCTTTATCATTATCGCTTTGTAGAACTTTAAGGGGTTGTTTGGGGCACAGGTTATAATAACCTGTGTTATTATAACCTGTGGAATAATCTGCACCCCAAACACAGACTATTATAACCCCTGACTATACTCCTCTGCATTTTAAATAATATTATACGATTCCATAGACTATAATAACCCACTGACTATTATAACCCCTGTTATTATAACTCACTCAGTGCCCCAAACAGTCCCTTAGAGAACCGTTAAATTGAGTTCGAATTTCAGCATGAAAGTTACGAAAATGAGAAAGCAACTCAGAACGATTTTTCATTAAATATAACCATATTGCACGAGAAAAATCATCGATAAAAGTAACAAAATACCGAAACCCTCTCTTAGACTCAACAGGACAAGGACCCCAAACATCAGAATGAACTAATTCAAATGGAGCACTAGCTCGTTTATTGACTCTGGAATACAGACTCAGACGATGAAATTTAGCGAACTAACATGACTCGCAATCTAAAGAAGACAAGTGATTAAATTGAGGAGAAGACTTTTCAAAACGAAAAAAGATGGATGACCCAGACAACAATATTCTTCAAAGGGAGAGGATACTTTAGAGCAAGGAACGGTTGTGGGCATTTGTGATTAAAAAATGTAGAGACCTCCAGATTCATGCCCCTTACCAATAGTCTTCTTCGTCAAAAGATCCTGAAACAAACAATAACCAGGAAAGAATAAGAAACAAAAATTTAGATCGCGAGTGAGTTTACTAACTGAAATCAAGTTAAAGGAGAATTCTGGTAAACTTAGAACATAAGACAATATGAAGTTAAAGGAGAATTTTGGTAAACTTAGAACATAAGACAATATGACAGGTAAACTCACTCGCAATCTAAATTGTTGTGTAAAAGATGACGCCTTTAGGGACTCTTGATACTAACTGAATTTAGCAAGCTCCTCTACAGAAATCGAAATAGACTTGTCGGGATTATCAGGAGTTGAGGCAACATGCTTAGATGGAAATCTCTGGCCCTTATTCAACAATCTTCTGCGGTCGCGTTTCATATGACCAGGCTTATGGCAATAGTGGCAAACAATATCTCCCGAGTTTGCTCTCTGAGTGTGCGAATTTCCTCTGGACGGTTGGATCCAACCCCTCTATTTCCTTTATATTCACCTGTCTGTCCAACCAAGGTACTATTAGACTCAGATGGCAAGATTGCTTGTGAATTCTCAATACGAAGTAGTCGAGTATAAAGATCTTCCAACGACAAAATTTCTTAATTAGACATAACCTAATTTTTGGACATATCTTATTTGGAGGCAAAGCCAACCAAAAAACTCATAATGAATAATTGTTCACGTTGGGCAGTCTGAACTTTCACATCAGTACTAACAGGCAGGACATCTGAACTTTCTCCTTTTGTTAGAGAAACCATAATGCTTTGGCATCGTAAACTAGGACATCTGAGGTTCTTTTACTTTTAAAGTATTTGTTTCCCAACCATTTCAAAGGAATTGTTCTACTTTTCATTGTGAAAGTTGATCTTTGCCAAAAAAAATCATCGTTCTACTTATTTGTTCAAATCTTACTAGGCTTCCACATCTTCTTATTTAATTCATAGTGACGTTTGGGGACCCTAAAAAATTTTGACATAGTAGAAAACGGAAGTTTGTTACTTTTATTGATGATCACACTCGCTTAACTTGGGTTTATTTGTTAACAAAAAAGTCAGAAGTAAAAGAGGTTTTTATCCATTTTTACAATATGATTGAAACCCAATTTCAGACTAAAATCAGCATCTTGCATTCTAATAATGGCACTGAGTACTTCAATACTTAACTAATTTTTTACAAGTTAAAGGGATTGTGCATCAATATGCGTGTCGAGACATTCCCCAACAAAATGGTATTGTTGAAAGGAAAAATAGACATTTACTTGATGTTGTTTGTGCTCTTATGTTTTCCATGCATGTGCCTCATTATTTATGGGGAGAAGTTGTCCTCATTGCTACATATCTCATTAATCGGATACCTACAAAAATTTTGGATTTCAAAACTCATCTGGATCATTTCAGAACTTTTTTTTACGTTGTCCGCTTATTCTCTGAGTCACCCATCAAAGTTTTTGGTTGCACTACATATGTAAATATTTCTAGTCTTTCACGATCTAAACTTGATCCTCAGGCTGTCAAATGCATCTTTTTAGAGTATATCTCCCAAAAGAAGGCTTATAAATGTCTTTGATCCGGTGATTAAAAAATACTATGAAAGTATGGATGTGACTTTTTTGGAAAATCAACCTCTTTTCAACCCAAGTTCTCTTCAGGGGGAGATCTCTAACTTAGAAGATAATTTATGGGAAACTTCACCCCTTCCTAATATCATCTGTCGGGAGGTTGGTAGTTCTAGTTCCTCAATGCCAAGCATGGAAAATACTTCTTCAGGGGGAGAAACACTGCAAAGTGATCGAAATCATGAACTTCAGGTTTATATTAGAAGGGCATTAAATCAAAGGAACCAGGACCACATAATGGACTTAACATGTAGCCAATCTAATGCTCCGAGAATGATTCTAAAGATACAGGTATCATATCCTCTATTCCCATTTCTTCATCTATTCTTTGTAACCATCCCAGAGTAAATGAAGCGCATCTTGAAGTATCTTGAAGCCCTTGTTCCATAAATGAAGCTTGTTGTTCTTAAATAAATGATGAGTTGCACTTGAGTTCATTAAATGCAACTTGTGTTAAACTTCCATGAACTTGACTTCATTTAATGTGACTTGATGAGATGCCTTGGTTCATATCATATTCATAACAGTTTATCTAATACACCTAATCTTGATATTCCAATAGTCCATAGAAAAGGTACTCGAAACTGCATCAAATACCCTATTTCCAATTATCTTTCTTGCCATAGGCTATGAGCTTTTACCTCTGGGATAACAAATTTGTTTGTTCCAAGGAATATACAGGAGGCCCTAAATGGCTTGAATTGAAAGTTAGCAGCGATGGAAGAGATGAATGCCCTTGAACAAAATCAAACATAGGACATAGTAGAATTACCAAAGGATAAAAATAAGTAGGATGCAAATGGGTGTTTACTATAAAGTGCAAGGTCGATGGTAGCATTGAAAGATATAAAGTCAGGCTTGTTGCTAAAGGCTTCACTCAAACCTATGGAATTGATTATCAAGAAGCATTTGCCCTTGTTGCTAAGATTAACTCCATTAGAGTTTTGTTATATGTTGTTGTCAATGCAGATTGACCTCTTTATCAACTTGATGTCAAGAATGCATACTATTTTCTATAAACATACTTGAAATATTTCTTGCGAATGGAATTTGTTAGGTCGAAAGATGGTATCCCGGTCAATCAAAGGAAGTATATTATTGACTTACTTGAAGAGACGGGGTTACTGGGTTGCAGCACAGTAGAAACTCTAATTGAGCCTAATTTAAAACTGCAAATTGTAACAGAAAAAGAAGTAAGAGATAAAGAAAAATATCATAGACTTGTGGGAAGACTTATCTACTTATCACACACACGTCCTGACATTGCATTTGCAGTTAGTATGGTAAGTCAGTTTATGCATGCCCAAGGACCAACTCACTTTGAAGTCATCAATAGAATTCTAAGATACCTAAAAGGTACTCCAAGAAAAGAAATATTGTGGCCATATGCGTGTTGAAGTTTACACAATTGTTGATTGGGCAAGCAGCGCCACAGATAGAAGATCTACTTCTGATTACTGTTCCTTTGTTGGAGGAAACCTAGTTACCTGGCGAAGCAAGAAACATAGTGTAGTAGTCAGAAGTAGTGTTGAAGCTGAATTTAGGGCCTTAGCTTATGGTATCTCGTATCTGTGAAGGCATATGGATAAAGAGACTATTGGAAGAATTGAACTCCTCTCAGAAAACACCTATATATATTTATTGTGACAATAAGACCGCAATTTCCATGGCTCATAATTCAGTCCTTCATGATAGGACAAAACATATCGAGGTTGATAGATACTTTATAAAGGAGAAGATTGATTCAGGAGTAATATGCATTCTTTACCTTCCTACTACAGAGCAAATTGTTGATGTATTGACAAATAGGCTCCCTAAGTTATAGTTTGACAAGATGATTAACAAGTTAGTGATGGAAGATATCTTCAAACTAGCTTAAGGGAGAGTGTTGGTTAATTTTGATTATTTGCCTTTTTTGGTTAATTTTGATTATTTGCCTTTTTTGGTTAATTTTGATTATTTGCCTTTTTTGGTTAATTTTGATTATTTGCCTTTTTTGGCTAATTAGTATATTTGTATTTAATGTATTATATTGCTGGAAATTTATTTCCTTATTTGTATACGGGTGATTCCACAATTTAAGAAACCCTAAGTTCTCATAATAAAATGTACATAAAATTATTTCTCTTATTCTCCATACTTGGTTAATTAGGATTAGGATTAGTTTGTTTAATTCCTAGGTTAATTAGGAATAGGATTAGTTTATTTTCCAATTCACTATAAATAGAGAATTGCCCTTTGGTATTCAATAACTTTTAATTCATAATAAACATTTGATTGATTCTTGGAGAGAATTCTCCTTTTATCCTCCAACGGCTACACCAAATTGGTATCAGAGCAATCGTTTGGGCCAACGTTGGTTGTCGTTGGTGGAAGATCGAAAAACTCTTGTTGACGTCGATCGCAAGAGGGAGCTTCGTGAATTGTGCTCTTTTTTTTTACAAGGTAACAAACGAAATTTCATTGATAAAATGAAATGAGACTAATGCTCAAAATACAACGAAAAGAAAAGAACAGACAATATCCAAAACAACATGAGACAAAAACTTAAAGGGAGAACCAAAGAAAACCAACACCTCTCCAAAAACAAACAAAAAGAACTCAAGAACAGGAGAAGAATTTCCATACAGATTTTCAAGAACCGAAGAAAGACCAATGGTGTTCTACAAATAACTGAGAAAGAGAAACCAATGAAGCTAAAAAGGAGAACACTCCATAAAGAAGCCCTCAAAGGAACAAACTCAAGTCGCACCATCCAAACCTCCAACAGCCAGAAGATATTCTTTGAGCCCAACCTTAAGCCCAGATAAGGCTACCTTCTCCCCCTTTCTCCATAACAAAACCACCATAACACTCCAGGCCTCCGTAGGAATCGGAACCACGAAATCCGCCCGGGCTTCAGTGAAAACCGAATATATAAAACGAAAATCACCCAAACACTATAACAACCCTCCAAACTTCCAAACTCTTCAATCGATAACCACTAAACACTTATAAGCTCCATGAGGACACTACAAATTTTCTAACAACAAAAGCCGAAATGATGTCAAGAACGACCAGCACACTTGGGCAAACATTCTACAAAAGTTTTCTTTTTTGAAGAAACCTCTTAAGACTAACCCTCTTTGAACCATCCCCCAAACCTCTCTTATTCCACGATAGTACTTTCATTGCAAACACGCCAGTTTACTTCAAGCAATCATTTCTCTGAATTGTAATCCACTGGCCTTGATTAATGCACAAAAAACGAGCCAACCCCAATGGACAATCCACAACGGCCTTCTCAACCTTCCCTGTCTGACTACCCAAGGTAGATTGCTTACCTGCAAAATCAAACAACTCCGTCAAATTAATCGCTGGAGAGAAAACCTCCCCATCTTTGTTCTCAAAGTTTCTCACCGAGCCAATATCAGGGCTACTTAGGCTCACTTCGGAGTCGGTTTCAAAAGCCAACTTTTGATCAACTACTAGAGATAAAGGGTCCGCCTTTACATCCGAATCAACACACGGCAGGAAAGAGGTTTTGAAGAAAGGAACCCCTTTCGGACCAAGTTGGCACTTTTCGATTTCAACCACAGACATATTACGAGGGTTGCAAGACACCACCTTTGACGGCTGATGTTGCAAGCTCCAGCCTGTTCGTTCCAAAGAATCTGGAAAATCCCCCTCCTAATGACTTGATGAGCTTCTAGATGACAATCCGCCGCACCTCCTTGTATAGTATTTTCCACAAAACGCGTCCTTTACTTCTCTAACACTAGAAGGAATGCTAGAGGAAAATAAAGGCTCTTCTTCTTTCCCCTACGTGGCTCCCCACTTCCGTAACACCATCATTTAAAACCAGAGAACCATCCCCTTCCTCACTGATCTCATAAATCAGAGAGGTTTCTATCGTTTCCCGTCCATTCAACTTCTTTTTATTGCCACTTTTACTATTCTCCTTCATCTGCCAAACCGCAATACTTCCCCTGTCTAGATCCAACGAACGACCACAAACTTCAATGTCGAAATGGTCATTTAAGGACACCCTAACCACCTCGCATCCCTTCACTTGCGCTTGATATTCACAATTCAAATCACCCGAATCCTTTTCTTTGGCCAAGAGGGAGTCTTCCAGAGACTCGTGACCGTTTGTATCCTCCAACAGAGTTTCACCATTACCGTTACTGATTGAATCATTGTGCATTAAGCGAAAGGAAGGTTCCGAAGAGCCGTGACCATTCCCAACCTCTAAACCCGCAACCGTCACATCCAAAAATTCTTCTCCAATTTCAACAATTTCACCATTATCCTGGGACAAAACACAAGTTTGAGTCGCATTCTCATCCTCCCATACCTGTAGGATTCTTGCTACATTAATCGGATTAGTCACATCTCCCCGGGCTAGGTTGTTGCCTAAACAACTAGGAGGGGCTATATTCTCTAAGGCTTCAAAATTTAAAAGAAACTTCCCACAAACAGGATCATCAACAGGGTTAGCCACCGGCCAAAATCCAAAAAGGTTTGTTTTAACCTTTATTTTTGCCATTGAGATGTCTGTCATATTCAATGTCTCCATAGAAATATCATCAATCCCTCCAAAATGCCATCCAACAGCCTCAAAAAACCTTCTCTTCCAAGGCCTTAAAGGCAAGTTTTTAATTCCTATCCAACCACCATATCCTTTTACAACCAAGGGTGCACTATGTGCACAATCATCCCATTTTTCCAACTTCAAATGCAAATCCCCCACTATTTGCCACTTTCCACCATTTAGCAACTGCTCTTCAACTCCGACATTCACACAATCTGTTTCAAAAGAAATAATAGCCTTGTCATCCATGATCAAATTGATCTGCAAACTCAACTTGAAGTGAAACTCAATTGCTTTCTTTATCAAAGCTCATTTCACATGAGCGAACAATCGATTAATCACCCAAATCCTCGAAAAATCAACCTTGACTACATCCTCCTCCTTACGGATCCAATGCCCCTTCAAGCGCATATCAACCAGGGAATCGTCTAATTCTTCCATCCCCCTATGCCTTTCAACATTCACAACCAAGGGGCAAGAAGACTGGCCAACCGAACGAACAAAATCTCCCAATAAATCTCTAAAAACCGTCGATCCCATAGAGCTCTCCCCCAGGGGAATACCGAACAATCTCCTTCCCCCACCGGCGGCCAAACTACTCCTTCTGCAATCCAACCACATTTCTTTTTCACCTTGAACATTCCCAGAGTAGCCTGCTCGTCCCTAAATTTTCTTCGAGTGAAATATAGGCTTTTCCGCAAGCTCAATAAACAAGTCGTGAAACCACTTCACATGGGTGGAAGTCAGAACAATCGGTGGATCTCGGAATCCCTCTTGTATAAGCACCTGCGAATCCTCCTTCCAAATTCGAAAACATCTCTCCCCAATAGAACAACTACCTATCTCCATTACCGGCTAATTTTCAGCACGGCGGGCGGGTCTAAAGCGTGGGTGGGGTTAAGGAAACGGAATCGAGAGAGGGGGTGGGTTGCTAGCAGTTTTGCGAAACGGAAGAGAGAGTAGGCTCGGCGAAGGCAGAGACACACGGCGATCGGGTAGGAGGAGGTCGTCGTGGCGAGGATCGGCGCACTGCAGCATGGGCCGGCCGGACGGGGAGGAAAGAACGGAAACACTAGGGCTAGACGGGGAAAGGAGAGAGAAGAGAGAGAATCAGGTCGGAGAACGAGGAGAAGGAGGGTGATAGGGAGGTCATCGGCCTGGCGGCGGCTGGCTTCGGTCGGAGGAGGAAAGATCGAAAACAGAAAAAACCGACAAGTTGGTAATCGGAGGAAGTCGAAGGGCCAAGGCTCGGGGGGTCAGTTTCGCGAAACGAGAGAGAGTAGGCTCGGCGAAGGCAGAGACACAGCGGTCGGGTAGGGAGGTCATCGACCAGCAGGGATCGACGGCCCAGTGGCGGCTGGCTTCGGACAGCAGAGGAAGAACGGAAACCCTAGGGCTAGACGGAGAGAGGAGAGATTTTAGCTTCAGACAGCGGAGAGTTGAACGACGAGCACAATTCACGAAGCAGGGTTTCTGTTCTTCCTAGGGCTAGACGGAGAGAGGAGAGATTTTAGCTTCGGACGGCAGAGGAAGAACGGAAACCCTGCTTCGTGAATTGTGCTCGTTGTTCAACAACCCACATTTATTTACAAGAGGATACCTTTTAGAGTATTCTCTTTAAGAAACAAGGGAAAAGCTTCAAGAATGGAATTTTACCGTACAAAAAGGGAGTTCAAAGTCATAAAATCCACTTTTGGAATTGGATCACGACCAATGGAGGCGAAAAATTATTCAAGAACACACTTAAATTCATACATCAGATGAAATCAAAACAAAGGTGGTCGAAGTTCAACAACTTTTGAATAATATGTCTAGCACTTTGGATCAATTTAACCGAAAAGTACAACACGAGAGAGAACTCGCCCGAGCGAAGTTGACATACAACTTTGTCAAATTATCAAGCAAAATCATGAATGAAATTGAAGGGAGGTGCATAATGAAGGTGAATGAAGTCGATAAGAATGACAGGATCTTGGGTAAAGGTGAAAATGCAAAATTTGTGTGGAAAGGAAAGATTGTTGCGCAAAGAGGATGAACATAGTTATAAAACTAAAGACACGAAAGAAGGCATGGATGCAAACTCACAGAACCCACGTGAAGATGGAGTCAAGTTGAGCGAAGAGGACGAAGAGGAACCATGGAACCCACACAAAGTCAAAGACCAATCAAGCAAAGGTGAAGAGAAGGAAGAAGATGCATCTAGTTCGACGCATGCACGACCCGACTTATTAGTACCCGTCAAGCAAGTTTTGTCCTTTGTGTCCAAAGACCCGCGAATCTTGACCCAAAACTACCCATCATTCTTTAATAAATTCAACCCACGAATTGTATTTTCTGCTTAATAATAATCACTGTATCAAAATGTCAATCTGAGATCTTATTTCGGTTCGATACGTCCACCTACGAGACTCACGGAATTTGTAAGAAAATCTTTATTAAATTTTAATAAAAAAAAATTATAAGACAAGAATGGTGGTGTACTTTTATACACTAAAGAGTGCACAACCCGCCTAATTTGAATATTTTCAAGATTTGCATGGAGCGTTTTTTTCGAACAAGCCCATAGAGAGATTTTTTAATGGGACAAAATTGTATTAGCGCTGAAAGAGATGGATGACCCAGACTACAATGAGCATCAAAAGGTGAAATGACTCCAAAACAGGCAACGTTGGACACTTGAGGATCAGGAATATAAAGTCCTCCAGATTCATATCCTTTACCAATAATCGTCTTCGTCACAAGATCCTGAAATAAGCAATAGCCAGGATAGAATGAAACACAACAATTAAGGTCAGAAGTGAGCTTACTAATAGAGATCAAATTAAAGGAAAATTGAGGTAAATGTAAAACATACGACAAAGAAAGTGATGGGATTAGATTGACTGTGTCAGATCCAAGAACAAACGATTTTGATCCATTTGTCAAAGTAACATCAGCAAGGGATGTAGATGAAGAAAGAGTGAAAAACAAATTGGGATTACCTGTCATGTGAGCGGTAGCACCAGAGTCAATGACCCATTTGGTAGAGGATGAAAGTAGACAATGATACATATTACCTGCCCCAGCAATGGTGGTAATAGGGATAAGCACAGATGATGAAAAAGATCCTTTCAATGATTTCTAGTACTGTTGGAATTTAGTAGACTCGACTATAGAATTAACAAATGGCTTCTTGGATGAACCATGGATGGATTGAGTCTGTGATTGAACCATATTAGACATCACTGCGAGTTCTTGTTCAATCATATGTCAATGACGAAAGTTCAACCATAAAATCCAATACAGAACCACGAATCAAACTCAAATGACTACATAACTTTTGAAAAATTGGTCGGAATGGAGTTCCCAATAAAAAGAACTAATTATTTTCCAAATCAAGTCTAACCCGAGCCAATGATGACCAAAATACCACACAAATAGATCAAAATAGCATAAAATACTAATCCATGAAACTATAGAGGATTCCGGCCACTCGCAGCTGAAGATAAACCCAAGACAACAAAAAAAAAAACAGACAAGTACAAGGTTGAAATCTGAATCACAACAAACCCTAAACTTTCTAAACAAAGTTACCTTCAACCAACTATAAACCAAGTACTATATGGCCCAAACAAACACACTAATAGACGGAGGACACCACGGCAGGCAAACCCACAATGGAGTGAAAACTAGTGACACACGTGCCTACACGCACCGACACGTGGAGAAGATGGCAGATAGTGACACTAGCACATGAGCCTCACTCGTTGCTCCGATTGGGACCAACTTTGGGAATATGTTAATCGGCTAATGGGCTTTCCAATGGTATGGGTGGTGAGACAAAACGACGACAAAAACAGACCAAATCAGTGGCGATTGGCACTAGTGGCAACGGCGGAACTAGTTGTAGACCAGAAAGCTAGGTTCACAAAACCCAAAAAACAAAAGGGTTCTAAACTCTAAAACTAAAAGCTCTCAAACCCCTGGGTTAACAAAAAAAAAAAGGAGAGCTTATTCCATGTATCTGATACCATGTTATAGTGAAACAAAATATGAGAGTATCCTTATCACATTCTATACAATAGAGCCAAATATATATAGGCATACTTGGAAGCCCTAATCTAATAATAGTAAAATTACAATAAAGGACAAAAGACTAATAAGCTCTTAAATCATAACAAAAATCACCTCCAATACACGAAGGGCCTTCACAGTACAAGGATGGTGATTGCAATTCTTCCCACAGGAATTTTCTTTCCCTATGATCATTGGGATCATAAACATTTGTAACCCAACAGTCTTTTTGTTGTTGGAAAGAGACTTTTACTGAGAGAGTGTAACCATCTTGAAGAAATTCCAAAATTTTCAGTTTGCTCTCATCCCACATTACTGATAATCCTCCTGATTTTTCCCACGATCGCACATTAACCCAACCGACATCTACGAAACTCCATAAAGATTTTATTAAACGCTGATCAAATGAAGCAATCTTAGTCTCCAAAATTCAAACCAAATCTGGGAGATGCTGCAAAAACTTCTTCAACACTACTCTCTTTGAGATATCCCCTAAGCCTCGGGTATTCCAGGAAATAATCTTCATGAAAGACTTCAAAACTAATCACAAACAGCTGTCTAATACTGGTAATTGCTGGAGGTAATAACAGATTGATCTCCTTCGATCAAATATCACAACCTTCAATAAGAGAGGAGAATTTGATTGGAACTAAAACTGAAGTAGAGAATGGAACTTCATCGAGAACCGACTGTGCTGCAGAATCTTTACCACAATCCTGAAAAATTAAAGCAAAATCTGGAGCAAATGAATCTTCGTCAATAAATTCATTAATATCATTACTAACACTCACTTCTGATTCATCATCTGAGTCAACAGGAAATGAGGAGGAAAGTAACACCCTGTCTTCTTCACTGCTTTCTGAAATTAGAGGTGTCTTGTTCACTGCTTTCTGAAATTAGAACTCCTTTTATCAAAGACGGATTTGTTTGAATAACTGAATGTATGGACTGGAAGATGAAGTCTTTGGCACCTCCTGAATCCCTGAATGTTGAATACCCGACTCATGCAAAGCAGGAGTCAAAAGTTTAGAGCAAGATTCTTCATTTGTGTCAGGATTAAAGCTGGAATTTTCAGGGATAGAAGGAAGATTAACAGATTTTTCATGTTTCCAACAATAATGAAGGAGGAAGGCCTCATCAAAACGCTTCAGAACCGTTTTAATATGCAACGGACTTTAGTCATCTTGGGTCAAATCAAATTTAGAATTAAAATCGTTGTAAGTTGTGCTTTATCAATGTTGGAAATGGACCCATTAATGACTGTGGGTAGTTTAGTCAAATTATCTCCATTAACTTCCTCAAAAAATAAAATCCTATAAATGTTGGCTTTCATGTGAAACAATTGTCATTAAATCTCCATTGGAACTATAACCGAGGAATTAATATCCTTTGCATTAATCAAAATGCCCATCTGCTTTGAACCATCAGCCCCTTTTGAAATCTCAATCGTTTCATTTGAATTTGAAGCACAATTAACATCCTTTGAATTTTTCTCTAAACTTTCACTGGACGAGGGAAAAGCAGGTTGAATCTAAGCATTCAATGAAGTCTCCATCAAAACTTGATTTGAAACAATATCAACTTCCTCCCCATAAAACCCCTCATCTTCCATGACTTGATGAACTCTTTTTAAATCAATTTCATTGTCAAAATCCTTTAATGAAAATTCCCTATGGACCAAGCTTGGAGGATCTGAAGAAACGACATCCCCAAAATGAAGAGAAAAATCACCATCTTCTTATCAGAAACTGCAATCTCCGCTGGAATAAAACCACAAAGGTTTCTCTTCACTTCAATCTGAGCTTCTAAACAGTCCACGAGATTAAGAGTTTAAGATGAAATACTAAACAAACTAGTCCTCCAGTGTTAGCCAATTGCTTTGAAAGTCGATCGTTTCCAGAATGGCAAAGGTAAGTTTTTTTGTAGCAATCCATCCTTCATACCCTTCAATAAACTCAGGATGAACATGGCACTTGCACACCCAATTTTCGGTTTTTAAATGAAGTTTTACAATGAAGTTCCACTTCCCATCAAATTTCATTTTCAGCCATGAAAGGATTAAGAACAATCATTGAAATTTGTTTCCACCACCTCCGTATCTTTTCTTGTCCAAAAAGAGGATTTGTTCGACTTAATCTTTCGAACATCAAAACCACAAGAAACATCTTGTTTTGAAGTCACCATTTCTGCATAACTTCTAAGAGACTGCTTACTTTTTCTTTCATTCGTCTTTGATGATTTTCCCAACAACTCAGCATAACTTCTATGAATCTCTTCATTTTTACTATTAATCGGCTTGGAAGATTCTCCAACCACAAACTGCTTGGAAGACATTTTCCTCACATTTTGAAGTATAAGATGTATAGCCAAAAAGCCCTAATCGACAAAACTTCTCGTAGACGGCCAACACAGAAGGATTGAGAAGAAAAACTTAACAGATCTGATGAAGATCAAACTCATACGGCAAAAGAGAGCGAGGTCGGAGGGTCAAACAGCAGGTAGGAAGAAATATGAGGAGTCGAAACAGAAACAAGGGTTATTGGATGGGTCGGCTAAGAGGAGAAAAGAGAGAAAAGCTTGGTGGGGGGGGGGGGGGGTAAATAAGAGGAGGTGTTGATATAATTAAATTTATCATAGTCTGTCAGCTTAAGCTTTTGGGTTGATTGGTGATTTTACATGGTATTAGAGTCGGAGGTCTTATGTTCAAACTCTACTAATGTCAATTCTTTCCCCAATTAATATTGATTTCCACTTGTTGGGTCTTTCTTCAAATTTCCAAGCCCACAAGTGAAGGAAGTGTTGATATAATTAAATTTATCATAACGTATCTGCTTAAGCTTTTAGGTTGATTGATGATTTAACAGATCCTTTCATAAAGGCCCTAGGAAATCAAATTGGTCAGATATCTTTTGGGTTTTCCTTTAAAGCTACCGCATTAAATAATTTGTCTTCCAACTTTTCATCTGCAAAAGTTAAAGCTTCAGCTGATGTCTTAGATTTTTTTTCCCTTTTTTTAGATAGGAAACGAGCCAATAACAATGGAGGAAAAAGAGGGATCAACAAAATAGGAAATGAGGTATCCCATCCCGCCAAGGGGATTACAAAAAGGGTTCCCAGTTGGCAAAAATTTGCAAAAAGAGACTATAGTTACAAAAATACTATGAAGAGTCATCAAATGTAAGAAAACAGCCTGATTTGGTCCCAAAAAATCTCAGTACTAGAGTCCCTCCCCTAGAGAATTCTCAAATTCCTTTCACGTCAGTGCCTTAGAATTTAATGTTGCCTTTTTTTTAATGATAACCTGGTATCAGGGTCAACCCCCACTAATCCAGGGGCACCCCTCACCCCGATACTCCTGATCGGGGACACATCAAGGGGTTTTTCTTATTAATAACATCATTTTCCAAACTTCCACTAACCAAATTAAAGCCAGTGGTTCACCTTTAATATTTTTTTTTTTTTTTGGGGGGGGGGGGATAAAACCGATCTTTCATTAAGTAAAAATAAAAAAATACAAGGTCATACAAAAAAAACCCAAAAGGGGCAAACTAAAGAAAATGGCTCCAGTTAAGCATGATGAATCATGAAACCTAATGGATAATTACAAAATTCCTTACAAACCAAGCCGAGAGAGAGGTATAGAATCTAACAAGGGATCAAACTTCCTCCTTAGGCCACTCCACACCTCTAAACACTCTATTATTCCTATTCCTCTCCCCCCAAAGCAAAGCACAAATGTCAGCTGCCCACAAAGAACAACCCTTTTTACTAAAGGGTGAATGTCGCAACTGTTATGGGAGAATCATACTCCTTCTATATAGTAGAGTTAAATACATATAGGCATTACATGAAAGCCCTAAACTAATAATAGTAAAATTATAATAAAGGACAAAAGACTAATAAGCTCCCATATTCACATATATGCTATAACACTCCCCTCAAGTTAGAGCATATATGTTAATCACATCCATCTTGTTACAAAGTAACCAACAAACGTTGAGGGGTAAGGAGGAGTCGTCCATCTTGTCATAAAGTAACCAACAAATGTTGAGGGGTAAGGAGGAGTCTCAATTTTGGGTTGAGAGAGGCTTGAACTCTCGACCTCAGGATCATTCTAGTAGCTATGAGACCTACGCGTTAGCCAACTGCACTATCACCCAAATTTGTCAGGAGGAGTCTCAATTATTTTGCATTTGATACTCACACCCTAATTCAGCATTTGCATAAAGAAAGAAGACATTAGAAACTATTATGGCAATTATAGAGAGCCATGTCCTCTCCACTACACAAACTCTCACAAAATTTCACACTCCTCGCATTTGCATCATACCTAAATTTATGCATACTTGTATCATACCTAAATATATTTTCCTTCCTCTTGTAGACTTTTACTATTCAGAGCCTAACAGACATCAATTTCATAATCTAGAAGACCGTTTCATAAAGCATTTCATTGATCTCATTGCAACCATATCCTTCATGAAAATACTATCTTCACCTGTAGGGTCTATCTAATACACAAGAATAGTAAGAAGGTAGTCCCTTTACTATTACTCTTTAAATAAGTGTAACCATTTCAAGCAAAGAAGTACATTGGCTGTTGGAAGCATGTGGTAGATACTCATAAAGGAAAATTAAGCAAAAATATTAAGTCGCTCGTATTGAAATATCTCAAAAAACGTAAACTTGGTTTGCTAAGCCTCCCAGATTGAAAACATACATACATATATCAACATTTAGGGATCTCAAAACACTAAATACATATATCTAATTAAGATACATTCATGCATCCATTACATATGATATACATAGATTAAACATATTCAATTTCCAGCAGAAGTTTGCTCATATAAATTCTCGTAGCATGTAATATTTAGTTTTGATAGTAGCTAACTAAAAGCAGATGGATTGCTTTCTTCTTCTCCTCCCCCTCCCCCTCGTTTTGAAAGGAAATGACCTACAACATTTCGTTAATTCAACTAAATATACAAAAGGGAGAAGAACCTCTAAAGCTAATGGAAATCCGCTCCAATTAGAAAAGCAGATAGAGTGTCACTTCACTGTTCCACTCCTAATTTTCAAGTTTGAAGCATATTCTAACTCTATGAGCTATTTGAGCAATTGTCCACATGATAAAGGATTAAAAAAAATTAAAACACATCATAAAACAATACCGTGCCTAAAAACCATATGCGAAGAAATGATCTAGGAAACCAATAAAACATTATTCAGGAACAAGGACTCAGCAGCTTTCTGAAGGATGATAAAAACAACATCGGGCTTACCACCAAGTTATTATAACAGACTAATCAACTTGGATTATATTAAAAAACAATGCAAGATTACGAGGAAAAGCAAAGTACAATCCGTTAATTAAAAAATGATTCAGATATAAAACATGAAAGTGTACGTACCTTTCGTTGCTGATCATCATCTGGGGGAGGCCAAAACAAGGAGGATAATTGAAGTCTATCGATCCATCTCTCACTTGACGTTGCCATCTATTTTCTACAGTCTTCCCTTCAAGCTACCTCTCTTCAATTATCAACAAATCAACCAGGTAAACGCACAACTCCCTCTTCATTTGCTACCGATCAAGAATCCAAATGTCGTAATTCAACATCCCAAAACCACATCCAATTTCGATTAGCCACGAATTGGGAAAAAAAAAGGCTTGAAGAAATGTATCAAAAATCCAACTGCAACCCAAGCCTTTGTACTGCTATCGATTTTCCAAGTTTCAGTTACTGAGAAGTCTCCCAAGTTCACAATCCCATACACAGTTCCAAACTTACAATTTCCAGAACTATAATAAAACCAGACCTTTGCAAGATGAAACACAATTAAAAAAAAAAAAAACTAAAAATAACGTAAATCTGAATCATAACAACAAAATGAAACCAAAGATGAACAACTCAGACCAAATCACAAACAATTCCCACACAAGCAATTCACCTGAAATCAGAGCCAATCATAAAAGAGACAAAACGAAACAACAGCTCTCGAAAGGAATAAAAATCAAATATACCAGATAGTTGAAGCTTCAATTCAGATTTCCAACTCGTTTCCAAATGTCACCAATACACAGCCACAAACAGACGGTAAAAGGAAAAAAAAAATACCTCCAAAAATTTCCCTCTCCTGTTTTCTCTCTCTCTCAATCGATTTCGCTTCACCTAAAAATAATACACAAAACTGTAACTCTCACTCTCTCTCTCTCTCTCTCTGAAAGGTATATTCCTTCGTTTTTATGCAAATTAATTTTTGGTGGAGAGAGAGAGAGGATCTTTACAAAGGCTGTGAGTTTAGAGAGAGAAAGAGAGGAGATCTTTACAAGCGCTGTGAGAGCTCAACATTATTGCATACGTGGCACTAATATTTTTCTCGTTCCTCTTTGTACTGCCAATCCATGGCCATTCATACACATGCATGTACACTATGACTATTATCATATCATTTCATCATAATGGATGTGAGAGTACGAAACTACCCTCGGCTGGTGAGAATATTATATAATTATCAAGAAAGCTGAGTGCGTAAAAAAGAATTCTAGTTCTAGCAAAGACAAACCGACCATGAGGAGATATTTTTGAGTGGATCTGGGATACGCTGTGGCGCGGGAGTAGTGTTCTTCTCGTTTCTCGGCCATTGATTTAGTTGATTGGTAGATCCGACGGATGAGAATTTTGTTTTTGATATGTTGGATTGTATGCTAGTGTTCTCTCTAATGTTGGTTGGTTTGTTATTATTTGTGTAGCTTTGTCTCTTTTTAACTATAGGGAGAATCTTTTGGCCTTTTTTTTTTTTGCAGAGTGACTCTAAGATTTTATATTTTCGGTCTTCTTTTTTTTCAGCCATTTTTTTTTAAATTTTGAGATGGCAAAAGCTTTCTTTTTTTTAATTAAATAACCTTTCCAAGTTTAGTTGCTTGAATGTGTCTCCAACTTCAAAAACAACTTTTCTTCTTTTAAAATTTTTGGAAGTTCTTAAAAAAATAACTAAATAGCTAATTGAGTATGCAATTAATTATAAATAATTTAGGAACATGGTTAATAATCATTTTGGTTAAATTATACCTATTGTTGTCAAATTTTGGACAAGAGAACGCACCTGACCTCTACGTGACAACGATGGTAAATTTGTATCTCTAGAGGGAAGAATGCGACATGCAAGACAAGGAAAACCTAGACACAGATGTGGTGTAGGTCACACCGACTCCGATGCTTAAGTCAGAGATAGTTTAGAGAGAATTTAGGAGTTCTTAGAGTTATGGTAGCTAGAATACACTTACCTAGCTTTCTCCTCCTCAGAGAGCTTAAATAACTACTCCCTAGGGTTTTTCGTGGGTTTCCGTTGCCTGATGGGAAAAGGAAATGTTGGAAGTGGGTTGGAACCAGGCCTACAGACCAATGCAAGGCCCCAAAGTGGGCCTTACATTTGGTCGGCCTCGGCCGAGACCGACCACGGGTTTGGGCCTAGGCCCAAGCCTAGGTCTCCCTTTTGGCTTATTGGGACATCGACCACGTGCTTAGACCAAAGCCCAAGCACGCCCTCTCGTCCCTTTTCGCCTCGGATCGGTCCCTGTTCGATTTCGGTCCATTTGGACTTCATATTGGGCTTTTTTCCTCGTTCGACCTTTCGTTGTAGCCCTTTAACCAACCCATTTATTGTTGATCCAATTTCACCTATAACATTAACCCTCAATCCCTAGTTAGGATTCTAGATTAAGAGCATGTGAAGTAATTATATGGAGTCTGACTTGGGAGTAGCCTACTAAGCTTTTTTGGAGTCATTGTCGATCTTTCGAGGTTTGACTCGAATTCTCTCTAGTTATTGTTTTCCATCCTTATGAGGATATTCAGTCTTCTAGAATGTCAATTCCTCTGAAATTCTTCTCTGGATTCACGATCTATGTCGTTCTCCTGGAGAGAATGTGTAGTTTTGAGGTGGTCTTTAAATACGTAGCTTCAGGTAGCCTTGTAGCTTCAAGCTTTTCATAAACATTTCTGAACTAATTTAACTTTATCTCGAGCCGATACCGAGAGAGGATAAGAGAAAATGAGTAAGGAAGTGGGAATTGAGGGTTGGGCAATGGACTAGATTGGTCAGCCTCGGCCTCGCCTGGTTTGTTCGTCCTCGACCGATCTGGTCGGGCTCGGCCAGTCTAGTCGTCTTCGACCGATGTGGTCGTCCTCGGCCGATCTGGTTAGCCTCGGTCGGTCTGGTCGCCCAAACCCTTGCGCGCGTCGTTTTGTCAACTGTGAACAAGTTCTCTTCAGCCTCTACATCTTATTTTTGTGATCCTAGAATTTTCTCAGCGAATCAGCTTGATCTATACTTCTTTATATTCTGCTTCTCATTTCATTTTATGAAACCTATCGCTAACTAAAACTCAAGTTGTCATACTTGATGACGGTGTAGAGGATTCATTGTCTTATAAATAGGTGACGTAGATAAGGACCAATGGATCAAAGCCATGGACCTTGCAATAGAGTCAATGTACTTCAATTCAGTTTGGGAACTTATAGACCAGCCTGAAGGGGTAAGATCCATAGGGTGCAAATGGATCTATAAGAGAAAGAGAGATGCAACCGGAAAGGTACAGACCTTTAAGGCAAGACTTGTAGCAACGGGTTTCACCCAAAGGGAAGGAGTTGACTATGAAGAGACTTTTTCCCCTGTTGTTATGCTTAAGTCAATTAGGATACTCTTGCCCATAGACGCATTTTATGATTATGAGATCTGGCAAATGGAAGTCAAGACTGTCTTTTTGAATGGTAATCTTGACGAGAGCATCTATATGTCTCAGCTCGAAGGGTTCATAGCTCAAGGTCAGGAGAAAAAAGTTTGCAAGCTCAATCGATCCATTTGTCTAAGGAACAGTCTCCTAAGACACCTCAAGAAATTGAGGATATGAGACGTATTCCCTATGCCTCGTCAGTAGGTAGCTTAATGTATGTTATGTTGTGCACGAGGCCAGACATTTGTTATGCAATGAGAATAGCCAGTAGGTACCAGTCCAATCCAGGGTTAGACTACTGGACCGCAGTTAAAAATATCCTCAAGTATCTTAAGAGAACGAGGGACTATACGTTTGTGTATGGGACTAAGGATTTGATTTTTACTGGATACACTGATTCTAATTTTCAGACAGATAAGGATTTTAGGAAATCCATATCGGGATCAATTTTTACCCTTAACGGAGGAGCTATAGTGTGGCGAAGCATCAAGCAAGGATGAATTGTTGACTCCACCATGGAGGCAGAGTATGTCGTTGCTTGTGAAACAGCTAAGAGGTTGTTTGGCTAAGAAAATTTCTTATTGATATGGAAGATGTTCCAAACATGGAATTTTCCATCACCTTATACTGTGACAACAGTGGTGCGGTAGCCAATTCAAAGGAATCTTGCAGCCATAAGCGAGGCAAGCACATCGAGAGGAAGTATCACCTGATACGGAAGATAGTGCAACGAGGAGATGTGACAGTCACGAAGATCGCTTCGGAGCACAACATAGTTGATCCGTTTACAAAGACTCTCACGACTAAAGTGTTCGAGCATCATCTGGAGAGTCTAGGTCTACGAGATATGTACATAGGCTAATCTAGGGCAAGTGGGAGATATGTAATGGATATATGAATGCTTTAGTTTATTGTATTTTGTATCTCTGTAACCACTGTTTTAGATTGTAATGTACCCCACTAGAGTTTTAGTTCAAGTGGGAGTTTGTTGGGGTTTGTGCCCTAAAACTCGTAGTTTGTAAATATTGTTCTAATTAATGAAATAAAGAGTTATTATTTTCAATAAAGAGTTGTTGTTCATTGTTTACAAAGTTGCCCTTTTATTAACCCCAAATCCAATAAACTAACATCCAAGGTTGTAAAATGTCTCTTGAATTGAATGTAGTGTACATATAAAAGATTTCAATTCGAGATACAACCTAAATGGTCTATAGTAAGGGGATAAGGCTTGGGTACCTTACCCTGGTAATACTATGGATATGGCCCACTTTGTATATGATACAAACACAGTGATCCTAGCATGTTCGTGTAGACGACATGTGAGTGGGGATATCTTATGTAATGAGATTGCATAAGATCAGACCACGAAATAGTAACCACTAGGTGTAACTCCGTTGACTAGTTAGGTTTCTATTTCACTAGGATGACCTAGGCAACTTGATCTCAATCCTGAGCAGGTTATGAACTCCTGTTTACAAGGGATTGTTCTTTGACTAGTATGGGTGAGAGTGACCAGATTCGCCGACTCAATATACCTACCTTCTTGGGGACAAGACCGAGTGAGTAGCTGGAGACTTAACCTAGCAAGATGGAATTCACTCCTTCCTGCCTATTAGGATAAGTAGATGAATGTTCCCTTAAGTGGTGTCTCCGGGACTTGAACAAAGGGCCCGACCCTCTCATTGGCCCGAGAGAAACTTCTGTTTGTTGGTAGGACCACAAACAAATTGTTCATCAGAGGAGCACTGGTACTTAAGGTAAAAGATGTAACCCAAGGGTAAAATGGTAATTTTGACCCAGCTAGTGTTACAAACATTCGTGAAGGATTGACTTCTTGTTATTGATCAATATCCGTGGACACAGAAATATATCTGCAGTGAGAAGAGTGTAGCTGCGGGACTTTAGTGGAATGTTCTCGCAGTTAACAAATGTTGATTAGGGGGTTAATGAGATTAACCTAATAATCTCGTATCGTTGGAACTTCTAATCTATAGGTCTATTAGGTCCACCTTCGTAAAGGGTTCTTAGATCGTTTGAATTTGAAATGTTCAAATTCAATTAGAGAATAAACATTAATGTATATAGATACATTATAATATATCTCATTTGAAATGTTTTGAAACTTTATATTATAAATTTAATGGGAATATGATTCATATTAAATTATATGAGAGAATTAAATATTTGAAAGAGTTCAAATATTAATTTAAATGTGAATGAGATTCATATTTAAAAATTATAGGTTAAAATTTAATGTGCATAAGATGTGCATTAAAACTATAGGTTAGAGGAAAATATGATTAAATTTGATTTAATCAAAAGATAAATATAAGATATTTAATTAAATATGATTTAATTAATTTGATTAATATTTATTTATTTATTTATTATTAAATAAATGGGAACATGTTAGGAGGACACGTTCCCCACTTCCCTTCAACTCCCTATCGATAGGGAGTGGGGGAAGTTATCCCTCTACAGTCTATTTTTTCTTCTTCTGGGAGAAGGAACGGCAGTACGATGAATTTGACATTTTTGAGAAATTGTTGACAAGAAAATTCTCTCTCAATTTCCTTTCATTCCTCCAAAAGTTGGAATCCTTCCCACCAAGGATTGATCGAAAGAATTCAGAGATATAGGAGGTTTGCCAACTGGTGGTGTCCTGTAGAAAATACAGAGGAACCTTGTTGTTGTGTTGCTATAGACTCCAAGGAGCAAGGAGTTGTTGTGGAAATTCGAAACTACAAAGGTAATCTTTCAATTCCTTTTAGTTTAGTTTGTATATAGCATGCTAATTGAGATTTAATCCATGCCTAATTAGATTAGAATTGTTTATTCTGTATTTTGCCAGGTACTTGTTCTTAGAGTAAACCAAAAACAAACAAGTAATTGATCTTAAACCACGTTTCTGCTGCTCACGGGGATCAGATTCCCTTCAAGGATATGGTTATTCTCCTTCTTTATGTTGATTACATGATTATTACAGGTTATGATCTTCAGGCGATCTATGATTTACAATGTTACCTTGGGAAGCACTTTGAGGTGAAAAATTTTGGACCACTCAACTACTTCCTTGATCTTGAGGCCTCCTTCAGCTTTAATGGGTACTATTTATTGCAAGCAAAATATTCGGAACATATTTCATGTTTTCTTATTACTGAACAAAATAATGAACTATTAATGAAAAATCATGAATCTCGACCAACTGGGGCAACACCATTCCCTGAAGTGAATGTGGTAAATTTTAACAATCGTGGTCGAGGTCGTGGTCGTGGTCGAGGTCATGACCGCGGTAGAGGAAGAAATAATTATTTTCGTGGTGGGCATTATAATTATCTAAATTTCAAGAAACCCACACGAAATGATGATCATAAAGAAAAAGCTCCACAAAATAAGAAGTGATGAAAATAAATGACAAGAAGTGATGAAAATAAATGTTTTCCATGTGAAATGACTAGACATTGGTCACGTATTTGTCTACATCCAAACACTTAGTTGATCTCTATCAAGCTTCCCTGAAGGAAAAAGGAAAAAAAAATGTGGAAACAAATCTTGCTTATCAAGATATTGATATATTCGAACCATCTAATATGACAAATTCGGATGTGGCAGACTTCTTTGTTTCTCCTGAAGAGAAGCTTGACACAATTGATGGATTAGCAAGTACTTCTTTTGATTTTGAAAATGTTCAGGATTAATGTTTGTTTAAAATCTATCTTTATGTTTCTTTTTAGCTTTGGATTTTTGTATTTTAAATTATGTATCTCTTATTGTAATTATTTTTGTTTAATGAAGAAATATGAACAGTTCTCATATGTTGGGTGACTAAAAAATGAGCAATGAAGATCTATGTCTAGCAGACTGTGCAATTACACATACAATACTTACCAATAGAAAATTTTTTCTAAATTGACAATGCTGGAAACAAAAGTCAATATTATATCTGGTTCTGCAAACCTGATAGAAGGTTTTGGAAAAACAAGTTTTATCTTGCTTAGAGGAACAAAATTTTCAATTAATAATGTTTTGTTCTCTAGTAAATCAAATAGAAATTTATTGAGTTTCAAATATATACGCGATAATGGTTATCATGTTGAAACTGATCGTAAAAATAATATAGAGTATCTATATATCATATCCATTGTTTCACATGAAAAACGTATATCAGAAACATTGCCTATTTTTTCTTCTGAATTATACTATACTCATATACGAGTAATTAAAATCTATGCAATTATGAATCAAAAGTTCATGAATTTAGAAATATTCAGTGTTTGACATGATCGATTGGGTCATCCAAGATCTATAATGATGAAAAAAATTATTGAAAATTCACATGGGCATCCATTACAAAACCAGAAGATTCTTCAATCTAATGAATTGTCATGTGATGTTTGCTCTCCAAGGCAAATTAATCATTAGACCATCACCAACCAAAGTGGGAATTGAATCACCTACATTTTTTGAACGAATTCATGGTGATATATGTGGGCCTATTAATCCACCAAGTGGACCATTTAGATATTTTATGGTACTAATTGACGCATCCAGCAAATGATCACATGTATGTTTATTATCAAGTTGAAATCTTGCATTTGCAAGGTTACTTGCCCAATTAATAAATTTAGAGCACAATTTCCTGATTATACAATCAAGACCATTCGTCTTGATAATGCTAGTGAATTTACATCTCAAACATTCAATAATTATTGTATGGTCATTGGAATAAATGTTGAACATCATGTAGCTCATGTTCATACACAAAATGTTTAGTAGAATAATTTATAAAATGCTTGCAATTAATTGCTAGACCAATGCTTATGAGAGTAAAGCTTACAATATCTATATGGGGGCATGTTATTTTTCATGTTGCATCACTAGTACGCATTAGGTCACTAACTTATAAGAAGTATTCCCCAAAGTAATTGGCTTATGACCAACAACCAAATACTTTCCATCTACGAATTTTTGGATGTGTAGTATATGTTCCAATTGCTCCACCACAACATACTAAGATGGGCCCTCAAAGGAGGTTAGGAATCGATGTTGGATTTAATTCTCCATCAATTATTAAATATCTTGAACCCCTGACGCGAGATGTATTTATTGCATGATTTGCTGATTGTCATTTTAATGAGACGAATTTTCCAATATTAGAGGAAAGAATTATGAAGTTGGAAAAAGAAATTACATGGGATGCATCATTATTGTCTCATTTAGATCCCCGTAAAGATAAATGTGAAATTGAAGTTCAAAAGATAATTCATTTGCAAAATATAACAAACCAATTATTGTTGGGATGTATGTCCTAATCTCGTGTAGTTTGTAATATTCCAAGTTGTAAATAAATAAGAGTTGTTTATTTGAGCGTTGTGATATAAATAAGAGTTATTTATTTGAATTTTGTGTCTCGCATATTTCATAAACTTAATCTAATAAACTAAGCTCCAAGGTCATTATATTAATGAGAGAACTAAAACTTGAACGGTGTGTAGTGGACACACAGGGAGGATCACGTTCGAGTTAATGACCCGAACGGTCTACAGGATATGGATAGGGTTGGAAACCTAATCCTGGATACGCTGTGGATGCGACCCGCTATGTATTAAAATACAAACGAGGTGATCTGACTCGTTCATGTGGTTGACATGCGAGTGGGGGCATCCTGTGCAATGAGATTTTACAAGATCGGACCGTGAATTATTAGACTTACTGATGTAACACCGTTAACAATATAGGGCTAATAATTTCGTAGATGACCATTAGTGACTCGACCTGAATCCTGAGCGTGTTACGGACTCCTGTCTCCGAGAGTCTGTTCTGTGACTAGAACAGGTGAGGATGGCCATTGTTGCTCGCCCAATATTCCTATATTCTTAGACACAGGACCACGTGGGGAGCTGGAAACTTGACTACGCAAGAAGGAATTCACTCGTTCTCGACTTAGGGAAACTAAAGGGGTTGTTCCCTTAAGTGTTGTCTCTAGGGCTTGAACAACGGGGCTCCACTCTCTCATTGGCCTGAGAGGGTTGTTGTTTATGGTTGGACCATGCAACGTAGTTGTTCATTAGAGGAGCAGTGGGGCTTAAGGAGCAAGAGGTAGACAAAGGGGGGTAAAGCGGTAATTTTACCAGTGAGTGTTGTCTCACGAATAACTTTGTGAAGGGTCGACTCACGGGTATTGGTTATATCGATGGACACAACTTGTTCTACAGTGATGAGAGTGCAGCTACGGGCTTTGGTGGAGTGTTACCGTAGCTAATGAATGTTGAATAACCGGGTCAAAGTGTTTGACTGGTTAGTCTCGGATCATTGGAACTCATCACGTGTAGGTCCATTAGGTCCCTCGGTTAGCTCAAATTGGACAAATTGAGAGTTTACAGTTTGGTGTGAATTTGAAGTGTTCAAATTCATTATTTGGGTATTTATGTCATTTATATGAGATATAAATGACATAATATATAGGTTGATGTGAATGAGATTCATAATAAACTATTGTATAACCTAATTGATTAATTAGTGATAATTGGAGAAATTGAATTGAGAGAAATTAAATTGAATGTGATTCAATTTAAAAATCCACAATTATACAAATGAGATTTGTATAATAAGGTATGAGATACCTTATATTATATAATATGCAAATATGATTTGTATATCATATAGTTGTGGTAAAATAGTGAATTGGTGGAGATTTTAACTCCACCACACACCATTATAAATAGGTGCATTCAAAGGCATCTCAAAAAGGCTTTTGCCATTTTTTGGATTTTGATCCAAAGAGAGCAAAGCATTCTCTCCATTCTCTCTCAATTCTCTTTAAGATCTCTCCTCACCCAAAAAAATCCAAAGGGAGTCCACATACTCTCCCTCAACCTCCCGAGAACAACCGAGAAGACCCTGTGGAGGTGTCTTGTTTTTTGGATCGAGCTTCGTGTTCGAGGAGATCATCCGTTCGAGAGAGATCGTGACCAGAGGAGGAAATCTTTGAAGAAGGGTTCTTCATCAAGTAAGTACCGTTTATCCTTAATGTTTTTCCTCTTCTTTTGCATGTTTAGCCTAGAATTAAAGTAGTTTAGTTCAATTTTAAGATAGAATTACACTGCGGGAATTCCAAATCCCTTCAATTGGTATCAGAGCCAATCGTTGCTCTTCGTTGTGTATTCTGTTAATTCTTAAAATTAGGTGGAGCATTGATTTTCATGAGATGAATGTTAATGGTTTGCATTTTTTGATTTTTTTGGTTTTTGGCACATAATTTAGATTTACATTAAAGTTGATGAGATCAATGTAAGGGTCCATTGTTTTTTGGCAATTTTTAATATAAATCGAGTCTGTAAGTCCGTGTTGTTCGTGGCAAAAGTTGTCGTGAAGAAAATGGAGCGAAAACGGGCATTTTTGGTGAAAAACAGTAAAAGTTGTTTCTTTGGAAATTCATCGCGTCGCGCGACTTTGTTCTTGACGTTGCGATGCCATCCATCTTCTTTGGAAAGGGTGTTGCGAGTTGCGGCGTTGCAACGCTAGGGGTAGCGTTACAATGCCACAACGTTGAGAACACTAGGCATGACGTTGTACACTAAAGCGTTGCCAGCGTTGCAACGCTGCAGCGTAGTGGAACATGGTACGCGAGAAACGCGCGGAAGTGGCATCAGGGGTTGGCGGTTCGAGCTGGGAGTTACACAATCGTTTTATTTATTTATTTAATTATAAAATTGTTTTATAAATGTATTTATTTAATTATTATAATTAATATTAATATAATTGTTATATTAATGTTAATTTTATTCCTCTAGGGTGCCAAAAATCGGTCCAATAATGCTATTTAATTATTTTATGTGTGAGATGTATGATTTAATTATTTATATGTGCATAATGTATGTCATATAGATTTAAAATCTCACCTTAGATTAAACATTTCATGCATCATTTATATTATAAGAGTTATAATATATAATATGCATAATAGGTTTATATTATAAGAATTATAATATAAAGTATGCATTTTTTAATTTATTTAATATAAGTGTTATATTTCTTAGATTAAAAGCATGCTCATGCATTTAATTCATGTGATGAATGTATATTATAGTTTAGTATTATTCATGTGATGAATGATCAAGCACTATAACATAGAAATGCATGTAACCTAAGTTAATTATTAGTTTTAAAATGTTTAGAACTTGAATAATTAGACTTAGGTTTTCTAGTTCTAATAAGATTAGAATTAGGAAATCAAATATGATCTTTGAATGGAGGCTGATAAGTAACTCTATCTAAGGAAGGTTCTGTCTAAGGCTGGGGTATTTAAGCTGACGCTTTGCGGAACACCCTACCGGGAACCAGGCACGGGAGTGAATCGATGACTGAAGATTCTTAGGTTATATTCTTGTGAGTGTCGTTAATTAAGAGTTAATTAATTTACTCACATAGACCTAAGTTAATAATGTGATTATAGACTTAGGCTAATCCAATATAATAGTTATATTGGTAGACTTAGGTAAATTTTAGCCGGTTTATCTAGGTCAATCCCGTTTAATTTAAAGTGCTGAGTGGGAGGAAATAAAGTGTATGAGATACATTTATTTTTTCATCCACAAATTTCCGTTAAGTTTGCACCGTGAGATCCATACTCGGCCTCGTGGCGCAAATGGGACCGTCCCCTACGGGTGGCATTTGTATGGGTCAATATTCAACGTGAATGGAGAGAGTACTTATAGTGAGTGAGAGCGGGGCCTGTGAAAATGGGACCCACGGTCTCTTCTTTCGATTCACACCGTGAGACGCCTATGATCCGCCTGCTAGTTTGGCCTAGACCACACAATCCCTATGGAGGGCCTAGATCATGGGAGTCGGAACACCGTGAATTCTCGAAAGGGATACGATTTCCTTGTTGGTTTTCCTTCGTAGTCCTCCCTACGACGGCTATTGTTTGGATGGATACTTGAAAATTTATAGATTGAGGGTGACACTCATAGGATTCATTAAGAGTTAATGAATTCAGACCGGAAAATGGTAACTAGATGCCTAATGGAATAAGAGTTATTCTGGGATTAGGGTCTGGTCGAGAAAGTCTCGTCCCAGAGGAGGAGTGAGTTTGTCTACCCTACGGTGGCGGTCATTCTAAACCTTTGGGGTATCATTGCAAATTTTGAATGACCTAGGGATCATAGGATAAAAATTTTTGCTAAAACCCGATTGGATTTTTCAAAAGTTTTTTGTGAGACTAATACAAAGTTTTTCATTTTTTAGCAACAAAATGTTAAACGCTTTTAACGCTCCTTTAGCTTCCGTTAAGTTAGTCAGCAATAATATTTCGTGAAAAAATAATATTAACACGATTTGATAAATGACGACCAAGAGTTCGCGCTCACTGAGAAGGGTCCTCAGGTGCCCGGTTCAACAATCCTATTCAACGATCTACAAACCTTCCAGTCTTTGGTGCAAACCAAGGGACAGGAAGATGAGACAAGTGTTGCCTTTAGACCTTTTCACATGGGTTTGACCTCTGGGACAAAGTTTGTAGACTCTTCAGGCCCTAAAGGGAAGAAGGAGAAGTTGAAAGAGGATAATGTTGACCGCGCTGCCGCCCTAAAAGGCAAAGAAATAAAGAAAGTTGCGAGAAAGTGTTTCTATTGCAACAGGGATGGACACCTGAAAAGGAGTTGTCCCAAGTTTCTTGAAGAAAAGAAGATGACAGGTAAATGTGATTTACTTGTCACAGAAACTTGTTTAGTGGAGAGTAATGACTTTTCCTGGATATTGGATTCAGGCGCCACTAACCACGTTTGCTCTTCTTTTCAAGGATTAAGTTCCTGGCAGCGGTTGCAATAGGGTGAGATAACACTAGGGTTGGATCAGGAGAAGTTGTCTCAGCTGCAACAATTGGCACGGTGAAGCTGTTCTTTGGCGGGAAGTACCTATTATTGGACAATATGTACATAGTTCCTGGATTTACTAGAAACCTAGTTTCGATTTCCTGCTTATTAGAACAAAATATTTCCGTTTCATTCAAGAGTAATAAAGCGTTTATTTCTCGAAATGGAAATTTGATTTGTTCAGCTTCGCTTGAGAGCAATTTATATGTTTTGAACCCTAATTCGGTCAGAAGTGTTTTGAATACGGAATTGTTTAAAACAGCAGAAACGCGAACTAAGAGAGTAAAAGTTTCTCCAAAAGAAAGTGTCCATCTTTGGCATCTAAGGTTAGGCCACATAAATCTCAATAGGATTGAGAGACTAGTGAAGAGCGGACTTCTAAGCGAGTTGAAAGAAAACTCTTTACCGGTTTGTGAGTCATGCCTTGAAGGCAAAATGACCAAACGTCCTTTTAGTGGAAAAGTGAAGGGAATAAGAATCCCTGCGCAGCGGAAGACGATTGAATCGTCGAGGTATCATAATGCAACTTGTAATTATTAAAATCGATCTAACACTTAGACCTAGGCTAAACATGCTGAAAGAAGAAGAAATTTACAAAAAGAAGAAGTTTTACTTACTTGTTGTAGAGAAACTCAGCAATTTCTTCCTCTGATCACGAACTCTTCGTGCTACTCGATCTCAACGAATTCTTTCCACAAATGGATCCCGAACACCACCAAATAGTCTTCTCGGTTGTTCTCTTTTGGAGAAGGGAAGTTGGTGGGAACTTGTTTGTGTTTTGGAGAGGGAGGAGAAAATGAGAGAGTAGAGAGAATTCTAGTTTCTTTTCTTTGATCAAAATCAAAAAAATGAGAAGTTAGCTTACCAAACCCTTCTTGCAAAGGGTTTAAATAGTGGAATGAGGGAGTTAATATCTCCACATTATTACCATTTTACCACAACCATAGGTTATGCAAATCTCATTTTCATAACCACATAATATAAGATATCTCATATCTCATATTGCAAATCTCATTTACAAGAATTGTGGATTAATTAAATTGAATCACATCCAATTTAATTTCTCTCAATCAAATTCTCCAATTAGCCTTAATTCTCCAATTAGACTAACCTATAGTTTATTATGAATCTCATTCACATTAAACTATATATTATATCATTCATATCTCATATAAATGACATAAATGCCCTTAAAGTGAAATTGAACACTTCAATTTCATACCAAAACATTAACCCTTCTTTTAACCCAGGTGGAGCCAACCGAGGGACCTAATGGACCTACAGTGACGGGCTCCAATGGTCCAAGATTAACCTGTCAAACTCTTTGACCCGGTTAACCAACATTCATTAGCTACGGTAACACTCCACTATAGCCCGTAGCTGCACTCCCGTCAGTGCAGAATATTTCGTGTCCACTGATATAACCAATGCCCATGAGTCGACCCTTCATAGGTTGTTCGTAGACACGGCTGGGTCAAATTACCATTTTACCTCTGTGTCTACTTCTTGTTCCTTAAGTCCCCACTGCTCCTCTAATGAACAACATATTGTGATGGTCCAACCATACACAACATCCTTCTCGGGCCAGTGAGAAGGTGGACACCCGTTATCCAAGCCCTGGAGACAACACTTAAGGGAACAACCCCTCTAGTTTTCCTAAAGGCGGGAACGAGTGAATTCCATCTCGCGTAGTTAAGTTCCCAACTCCCTACTTGGTCCTGTCCCTGAGAAGATAGGCATATTGGGCGAAGTGCTCGTGACCACCCTCACCCATACTAGTCAAAGGACGGACCCATGATGGATTCCGTAACACGCGCTCGAGATTGGTCGAGTCACTAATGGTCATCTACGAAGTTATTAGTCCTTATTGTCAGCGGTGTTACATCAGTAGGTCTAATAATTCATGGTCCGGTCTTGTAAAATCTCATTGCACAGGATGCCCCCACTCGCATGTCAACCACATGAACGAGTCAGATCACCTCGTTTGTATTTTAATACAAAGCGGGTCGCATCCACAACGTATGCAGGATTAGGTTTCCAACCCTATCCATATCCTGTAGACCGTTCGGGTCATTAACTCGAACGTGATCCTCCCTGTGTCCACTACACACTGTTCAAGTTCTAGTTCTCTCATTAATATAATGACCCTGGAGCTTAGTTTATTGGATTAAGTTTATGAAATATGTGAGACACAAAGTTCAAATAAATAACTCTTATTTATATCACAACGCTCAAATAAATAACTTTTATTTATTTACAACTTAGAATATTATAAACTACACGAGATGAGGACATACATCCCAACAAACTCCCACTTGGACTAAGCTAGTGGAGTACATGATACATTTCTCAAATGTATAATAAAGTAATACAACAAAGTAATACAATAAACTAGGGCATTGAATACCCCTTTACAATACTCCCACTTGCCCTAGTCAGGAAGTACTCGAAGACCTAGACTCTCTAGGTGACTCTCAAACACCTTAGCCGTGAGGGCCTTTGTAAATGGATCAACAACGTTGTGCTCCGAAGCTATCTGCGTGGATCGTCACATCTCGCGATGCACAATTTCCGTGTCGAGGTGATACTTACGCTCAATGTGCTTGCCCCTTTTATAACTTCGAGGTTCCCTCGAGTTGGCTATTGCACCGCTGTTGTCACAAAAAAAACGTGATCGACAAGTTCATATTTGGAACAACTTCCAAATATAGCATGAACTTCTAAGCCAAACAGCTTCCTTTGCAGCTTCACAAATCGCAACATATTCGGCTTCCATCGTGGAATCAACGATACATCCCTGCTTGATGATTTGCCACGCTACAACTCCCCCATTCAGAATGAAGGCCGACCCCGAAGTGGATTTTCTAGAATCCTTATCGGTCTGAAAGTCAGAATCTTTGTATTCCGTAAGGATCAAATTCCCACTCCCATACACAAGGTTGTAGTTCCTCGTTCTTCTAAGATACTTGAGGATTGCCTTTACAGTTGTCCAGTGATATAATCCTGGATTGGATTGATACCTACTGACAATCCCAACTGCATAACAGATGTCGAGCCTAGTTCTCAGCATGACATACATCAGGCTCCCTACAGTTGAAACATTAGGGATTCGTCTCATATCCTCAACCTCTTGAGGTGTCTTAGGACATTGATCCTTAGACAGGTGAACCCCATGCCTGAAAGGCAGCAAGCCCTTCTTGGAGTTCTGCATCTTATATCTAGACAATATCTTGTCAATATAAGACGCCTAAGACATAGCTAGCATTCTGTTCTTCCGGTTCCGGACTATCTGGATACCTAGAACATACTATGTCTCTTCCAAATCTTTCATTTGGAATTGCGAAACCAACCATTTCTTAATGTCAGTAAGAAATCCTACCTCATTCCCAATGAGAAGGATATCATCCACATACAATATTAGAAACGCGACAGTACTGTTAACGATTTTCTTGTAGACACAAGGCTCGTCAACATTTTGATCAAAGCCATAAGATTTGATCACCTTATCAAACCTTATATTCCAAGACCTCGAGGCTTGTTTCAGTCCATAAATAAACCTTTTAAGCCGGCAAACTCTTTTCTTTTGGCCTTGGGAAATGAACCCCTTGGGTTGGTCCATGTAGATGGTCTCGTCAAGGTTGTCATTCAGAAAGGCGGTTTTGACATCCATCTGCCATACCTCATAGTCATAATATGTGGCAATGGCCAGAAGAATTCTAATCGACTTTACCATGGCAACAGGTGAAAAGGTTTCCCCATAGTTAACCCCTTCCACCTAGGTAAAACCCTTTGCCACTAGTCGTGCTTTGAAGGTTTGCACCTTCCCATCTACGCCATGTTTATGCTTGTAGATCCACTTGCAACCAATAGGTTTAAACCCATCTGGTTGGTCCACAAGCTCCCACACGGAATTGAAGTACATCGACTCAATTTTCTTGTCCATAGCTTTAATCCATTCGTGTTTGTCAACGTCTGCCATTGGCTGATCATAGGTCAATGGGTCCTCACAGTCATCATCAGGAGTGACGCTGAAACCCATGTAACGTCCAGGATGTCTCACAACCCTCCCACTACGTCGAGGCATTCCCAACTCTTGGGAACAGACTTGACTAGACGAGCTAGGATCAACAACACTTGTTGACGTACTAGCACCATCAACAACTTTTGCTGATGAACTGTCCATTTCATTTAACACAATCTTACTTCTTGGCAAGTGTTCCCTGACGTGGTCTTCCTTAAGAAAAGTGACGTTTGTCGACACAAGCACCCTATTTTCCTTAGGATCATAAAAAAACCACCTCTAGTCTCTTTTGGGTAACCTACAAAGAGGCACAACTATTGAGATCAAGATTGAGATCAAGTTGCCTAGGTCATCCTAGTGAAATAGAAACCTAACTAGTCAACGGAGTTACATCTAGTGGTTACTATTTCACGGTCCGGTCTTATGTAATCTAATTACATAAGATATCCCCACTCACATGTCATCTACACGAACACGTTAGGATCACAGTGTTTGTATCATATACAAAGTGGGTCACATCCATAGTTTTACTAGGTTAAGGTACCCAAACCTTATCCCCTTACTATAGACCTTTTAGGCTGTATCTCAAACCGAGATCTTTTATATGTACACTACATTCAATTCATGATACATTTTACAGCTTTGGATGTTTAGTTTATTGGATTTAGGGTTAAAACAATGGCAATATCGTAAATAACGAACAATAACACTTTATTGAAGTAATAACAGTTTATTACAATAATTAGAACATAATTACAAACTACGAGTTTTAGAGCACAAACCTCAACACATATTTGTTGAAAGAAGGATATCAAAATAATCCAATATGTCTGTGTGTTTTTATAAAGAAATCAAAACAAAGATTTGTTATTATAACTGTATATGTTGATGACTTAAATATAATTGAAACTCCTGAAGAGTTATCAAATGCAATAGAATATCTCAAGAAAGAATTTGAGATGAAAGATCTTGTCAAAAACAAAATTTTGTCTTAGCTTACAAATTGAACATTTAGCAGATGAAATATTTGTTCATCAATCAACTCATACAGAAAAAAATCTTGAAAAGGTTCTATATGGACAAAACACATCCATTAAACATTCCAATGGAAGTTCGTTCACTGGATGTAAGGAAATATATATTTCGACCTCGAGATGATAATGAAGAACTACTTGGTCCTGAAGTACCATATCTTAGTGGAATTGGTAGACTTATGTATCTTGCTAATAATACAAGACCAAATATTGCATTTTCAGTAAATTTATTAACGAGATATAGTTCTTGTCCAACAAAAAGACACTGGAATGAAATTAAACATACACTTCGTTATCTCCAAGGAATGATTGATATGGGGTTGTTTTATTCTAACAAATCCAATTTTGATCTAGTTGGTTATACAGATTCTGGATATTTATCTGATCCACACAAAACTAGATCTCAAACAGGTTACTTATTCACATGTGGAGGTACTACTATATCATGGTGATCAGTGAAACATACCATCACACCCACTTCTTCAAATCATGCTTAAATCCTCGCAATTCACGAGGTAAGTCGAGAATGTGTATGGCTAAGATCAATGACTCAACACATTCATGAAATATGTGGCATGTCTTATAGTAAACATCTTCCGACAATATTATACGAAGACAACACAACATGTATAACTCAAATCAAAAGAGGATATATCAAAGAAGATAGAACAAAACATATCTCATCGAAACTTTTCTACATTCATGATCTTGAAGAAAATGGCGACATTAGCGTACAACAAATTTGTTCAAAAGATAACCTGACAGACTTATTTACAAAAACATTACCAATTGCAACCTTTGAAAAATTGGTGCACAACATTGGAATGCAGCGACTTAGAGATCTCAAGTGATATTTCCATGAGGAGGAGCAAATATATTGTATTTTTTATATAAAATATGTACTTTTTAGTCATCTAATGGGGAGTATTATAAATGCATGAAAATAGATGTTCATCTCCCATCTACCCATGTGTTATGTCCCCTTTTGGTCATGCGTCTTCCATGTGTCATAAGCCTACTCATGTTTGGTGTCCAAAATAGCCCACTTGCTTCATGTCAAATAGCATATAAATAGTGGCTTTTGGTGGATAATGAACAATACAATTGAGTTTGAAATTCTCCAATGCTTTTTCTCTTCCTCCACTTTCTCTAATTTATTCTTTATTTATTTTGTCATATAATTCCACTATCTTTTCTTTATATTATATATATCTCATTTCCATTTGATAAAGTTTCGATGCTCGATTTTGTCCCCAATTTTTACAACAATTCTCTCTATTTTTTTCTTTCTTTTTATGTTTTTCAAGTATATGGTAAAGAAAAAAAGATTAACAATAAAATCACAAAAAAAAAAAAACAATAGAACTAGAGCAAGGCATGTAGGGATCGGATATGTATGTAATGTATGTGACAAATGCTTATACAACGTGGCGCACGCTCAACACGATGCGAGAAATTTATTTCCCAAACCTCATCTTCCACTCTTCCATGATCTCGTAGGGACACATTTTGGTGGTCCCCACTAGAGAGAGATGATGGATGCCATGTGTTTTTAAAATGATGAGTAAAATCAAACGTATGTCTAATGTATGTATGCGTGTTGATTTTTGATTGGCTTATTGAAATGCATTTGCCACGTGTTGGGTTGAGTAGTTGACATTACTACTTCTAAAAGTCGACCGTTACGCTACGCTTATGTCAAATGACAAGTATACCCCCCTTCTCTTTGTTGTTAATTTTTTTTTGATAAAATATATGTTTTGATCTCTCTAAACATGTGTTATAATCTTTGTCGTTTAAAACTCACAGATTTGTTGATGGAAAAAATAAAGTGGGTAGATAAGATACCTTGGATGATTTAATTTCTATCTAATAATTGTTGAATTAAAAAGTAAAATTTATAAACTTATAAGATACAAAATTTTACAAACTATGTCCTTTCAATTTTATATTTTAATAGATCTATGGATCACTAAAAATGTTGAATATCGCAAAAGTCTATTAGGTACAAAATCAAAAGTTTAGGTCTTATTTGATAATATTTTTTTTTTATTTTTGATTTTTAGAAATTAAATCTAAAAATACTATTTCTATATTTTACTAATAGGTTTCTATATTTTCTTATCTACTTTCTACTTATATTTTCAAAAACCAAGTTAAGTTCTGAAAACTAAAAAAAAAAGTAGTCTTCAAAAACTTGTTTTTGTTTTTAAAATTTGGCTAGAAACATAAATGGTACCTAAAGGAAAAATGGAAATCATTGTAGAAAATATGGAGAAAAATTGTGAAAAACAAGCATGTAATTTTCAAAAACCAAAAACTAAAAACAAAATGGTTATCAAACAGGACCTTAAAGATCTACTTGCCACTTTTTTTTAGTACATCAACAATTGGAGGTGGAAAGTTCGAACCCATGATCTCTTGGGCATGAGTCATACTTGTCACTTTAAAAGTCAAGGACTTTATTAGATACAAAATTAAAAGTTTAATGACTTATTAGACACACTTTTTAGAGTTTATGAACTTATTAATAAAATTTTAAAAATCCAAAAACTAAATTGTAATTTAACTTCATATGGTTTAGGAGTAGTAACTTAGTTCATCTACAATTGCTCTTAATTTGTTATCGGATTTCTTTTATTGTTTAGTACAATATTATTGAAAATTGACCATATTAAAATGTTGGTTCAATCTATGTATCATTATTATGTTATTATTTAAAGACGGCGCGGATTTAAAATATTAATATATAAAAAATGAAATTGAATTTTTTAAAAGATCATTATACGCCAAAGTAAAAAAACACCTAAATATTAGGAACTTTTAACATATATTTACCCAAAAAAATTAGATGACTATAAAATTTTGATTAAACTCAACAGGTGGGATGGGTTAGGATATATACCTGTTTATTTGTATGGGTAAATGAGTTGAATTTCGGCCATTATCTTTTTAGTTTATGAATTTTCAAAAATTACCATTAATCATTATAAACTTTGAATTTCTTTTTTTGTTATCTACTTTTTTTTTTAGCAAGTTAATTTTTGAAAAATATAAAAAATAGTTTTTAAAAATCTTTTTTATAATTTGACAAAAATTTCAAATATTTCTTAAAAGATGTGAAAAAGAACCATAGAAAACAAGTACAATTTCATTAAAAAAAACTAAAAATGTTTTTTTTTTGCAAGGTAATATAAAATTGTTGTCCACATAAAGAGAAAATTATCACTTAAAAAGGAAATCAGGTTGAGGAACGAAGAAAAGAATCATAGAAAAATTTGATACCCCACAGACATGCTTGAACTAATTGCTTTTTTTTTTCTTTACTTTAGATTTTTTGCTTTCTCATTTGGAAAATTTGTTTTTATATTTCTGAAAACATATATATGAAGGTAAAAAGACTGACCTGAGTATAGATGAACTGAAATAAAATATGTAGTGATTAGTATTGACAAAAACATCGTTAGTTTGAATTTGCCCCACGCATACATGCGAAGAGTAAAGTTGTAATTGAGTTTAGTGAAAGAAATTGATGGAAGGAGTTTTTTTTTTTTATTAATATTGTACTATTTAAAACTTATTATAAAAATATTGTAATTTTAAAACTAATTATATTAATATTGTTGTTTTTTTACAGGTGAGTTCAATATATCTATGTTCCTGGTTCGACTCTAACCAAATGTAATTTTTAATATTTTTTTATTTTTTCTCTTTCTTGTTTCCTTCCATTTTTTCATTATTCCGTTTTCTCTATTTTTATATTTTCTTTTATTTAAATCAAATAAGATATTTTCAATTTTTAAAATATAGATTATATTGTAATTTATTATTTTGTTATCCATTTAATTTAAATTAAATATTATATTATATTATAATTAAAATAAGGTGATAATTTTATTTAAAATCAATTTAGAATTACGTAAATGGAAATGTTCGTTTGTATATTAAAAAATCACCCAACAATTATGCCAAAAGTGTGAGATGGTCGTCTCTTCCTCCATTTTTTTAACAATCTACAATAGGTAAAAAACAACAATATTAATATAAATAATTTTAAAACTACAATATTTATAATAAGTTTTAAAAAGTACAAAATTAATAAAAATGACTGAAAGTAGAACTTTCTAGAATGATAACAACCTGACAAAAAGCAAAAACGATGACGGTCGGTTTCCCACTTCTCATTAAATAAAGGAAGAATTATATAAGAGAGAGTCAAACTGATTTTTGGTCGGCACGGCACTAATGACCAAATATGCTCTTTGACCCAATTATATTATTATTTAAATTAAAATATAAAATAAATCTTCTAATTGACGGTTTATGTACTTTTCTTGCGCCAAATTTTTATGGCGTGTACATATATGTTATTTAAAGAAAATTGTAATGGGTAGACAAAAAAATTATTTATAAATTTAGTCATATTTTTTTAGAGGGGTAATATAGTAAAATTTTTTAATGGTGAATTTATGCCCTAAACTCGTATATTTGTAATTATTTGAGGAAATAAATAAAATTGTTATTTTTCCTTTAAACTTGTATTCTCGCAATTACAAACTTAAATCTAATAAACTAAACTCCAGGGTCACATTTAGAATGTCACTCAAATAGTCTATAGTAGATGGATTAGGTCGGAAACCTTATCCTGTTAACACTATGGATGCGACCCACTTTGTATTTGATACAAACGAAGCAATCCAATTGTTCATGTAGTTGACATGCGAGTGAGGGCATCCTGTGCAAAGAGTTTGTACAAGACTGGACCAAGAATTGTTAGACTAATCTAGTAACACTGTTGATAGGTTAGGGTTAATGATTCAAACGATGACCAATAGTGATTCAACCTGAATCCTGAGCGAGTTGCGAACTCCTGTCTGTCGGGATTATCCCTTGACTAGTACGGGTGAGAGTGGCCACAGTTGCCGACTCAATATGCATACCTTCTCAGGGATGAAACCTTGTAGGGAGCTGGGGACTCAACTTCGCAAGAAGGAATTCACTCGTTCCCCGTTCTAGAGTAACTAGATAGGTTGTTCCCTTAAGAGTTGTATCCAGGTCTTGAACAACGGGGCCCCTCCCTCTTGCTGGCCCGAGAGGGATAATGTTTATGGTCAGACCATAAACTTGTTGTTCATTAGAGGATCATTGGTGCTTAAGGTGCAAGAAGTAGTCATAGGGGTAAAACAGTAATTCGACCCAGCTGTGACTACGAACGACCTGCGAAGGGTTAATTCACGGGTATTGATTAAATCAATGGACACAACTTGTCTTACAGTGAAGAGAGTGCAACTACGAGTCTTTAGTGGAGTGACTCGTAGTTAACGAATGTTGATTGACGGGATCAATGAGTTTGATTAGTCAATCTCGTATCGTTGGAGCTCATGATCTGTAGGTCCATTAGGTCCCTCGGTTCGCTCAATAAGGAATTTATAGAGGGTATAAAATTTTGGAATGAATTTGAAATGTTCAAGTTCAATTTAGAGATTATATCAATTATATGTGATATGATTGACATAATATATAGTTCAATGTGAATATGATTCATTTTGAACTTAAATATGTCTAATTATGGAATTATGACACAACTAATGGTAGAATTTTGGAGAGATGAAATTGGATTTAATTAAATCTAATTTCTCCACATTATGTGAATATGATTCATATAATAAGGTGTTTGACACCTTATATTATGCATTTATGCATATTATGTGGAGTTAGTGGCAAGATGGGTGGAGAATTTGTCTCCACCCACATTGCCTATAAAAGCATCCTTTTGGATGCAATTTAGGACACTTTGAAGCATTTTGCTAAGTTTTGGAACTCTAGCAAAACAACATCTCTCTCTCAAAATCTCACCATTTTCTCTAATACCAAAAGGAGATCCCACTTCTCTCCCTCTCCTAGAGAACAACCAAGAAGTCCTTTTGGTGGTGTTCGTGAATTTGGTCGTAGAGAAGAAGAGATCGTTGACGACGAGGAACTACTTGAAGAATTGGTCTTCAAAGGTGACCTTCTAGACATCTATGCTTTCTAACTAGTATGCTTAGCATTAGTGTATTTTGTTTTGAGCAACTTCTATGTAACACAATTAAGTGCACATGCGATCAATCGCTTCCGCACGAGAGTCAATGTATTTCAATTTCGTTTCAATTTAATAAAACGTTTATTTCATTGAAAAGTTTAGAATTGTGTACAACTCTACTTGAAAATAATTTGTATGTTTTAAGGCCTAATTCAGTTAAAATGGTTTTAAACACTGAATTATTTAGAACAACAAATACACAAACTAATAAAAAGCAAAAAGTATCTCCTAAACAAAATGCCTATCTTTGGCATCTAAGATTAGGTCATATAAACCTCAATAGGATTTAGGGTTTGGTGAAGAACGAACTTCTAAACGAGTTAGAAGAAAATTCTCTACCTGTATGCGAATCATACCTTGAAGGCAAAATGACCAAACGACCTTTTAGTGGAAAAGGTTATAGGGCCAAGGATTTGGAGCTTGTACACTCAGACCTTTGTGGTCCGATGAGTGTTAAAGCCCGAGGTGGATATGAATACTTCATCACTTTTATAGATGACTATTCAAGATATGGATACATTTACCTAATGCATCAGAAATCTGAGGCAATTGAAAAGTTCAAGGAATATAAAACTGAGGTTGAGAACCTTTTAGGTAAATCCATCAAAACATTTCGATCTGATCGAGGTGGAGAGTACATGGATCATGAATTCTAAGACTATATGATAGAACATGGAATACTGTCCCAACTCTCAGCACCTGGTATGCCACAGCAAAACGGTGTATCGGAAAGGAGAAATAGAACCCTGTTAGACATGGTTCGGTCGATGATGAGTTATGCTCATCTCCCTAATTCGTTTTGGGTTTTGCAGTGGAGACTGCAGTATACATTTTGAACAATGTTCCTTCGAAAAGTGTTTATGAAACACCTTATGAACTCTGGAAAGGACGTAAAGGCAGTTTATGTCATTTCAGAATTTGGGGATGTCCAACCCATGTGCTAGTGACAAATCCAAAGAAATTGAAACCTCGTTTAAAATTATGCCTGTTTGTGGGCTACCCTAAAGAAACGAGAGGTGGTATATTTTTTGATCCTAAAGAAAATAGGGTGCTTGTGTCGAAAAATGTCACTTTTCTTGAGGAAGACCACATCAGGGATCACAAGCCTAAAAGTAAAATCGTGTTAAAAGAGTTAGATAGTATGTCAGTAAAAGTTACTAACAATGGTAAGAAACCAACAAAAATTGTTGACCCTAGCTCGTCTAGTCAAAGTTGTCCATCTCAATAGTTGAGAGAGTCTCGACTAGTGGGAGGGTTGTTACACAGCATGACCGTTACATGGGTTTAACTGAAACCCAAGTTGTCACATCTAGTGATGACTGCGAGGACCCATTGTCATATGATCAAGTAATGGATGACATTGACAAAAACGAATGGATAAAAGTCATGGACAAGGAAATGAAGTCTATGTACTTCAATTCCGTTTGGGATCTTGTGGATCAACCGATGGGGTTAAACCCATAGGTTGTAAATGGATCTACAAGAGAAACGTGGTGTAGATGGGAAGGTACAGACCTTCAAAGCTAGACTCGTGGCAAAGGGCTATACTCAGCGAGAAGGGGTTGACTATGAGGAAACCTTTTCTCATGTTGTCATGATTAAGCCTATACAGATCTTTCTTGCCATTGCTTCATATTATGACTATGAAGTATGAAAAATGGATGTCAAGACGACCTCTCTGAATGACAATCTTGACGAAAACATCTACATGGACCAACCCAAAGGGTTCATTCAACAAGGCCATGAACAAAAAGTTTGCAGGCTGAAACAATCCATTTATGGGTTGAAACAAGCCTCTAGGTCTTGGAATATAAGGTTTGATGAGGCAATCAAATCTTATGGCTTTTATCAAAATGTTGATGAACCTTGTGTATACAAGAAGATAATCAACAGTACTGTCGCATTTCTAGTGTCGTATGTGGATGATATCCTACTCATTGGGAATGATGTAGGATTCCTGACTGACGTTAAAAACTGGCTGGCTACGCAATTGCAAATGAAAGATTTGGGAGAAGCGGAGCTCGTTCTCGGGATCCAGATTGTCCGAAACTGCAAGAACAAACCACTAGCCTTGTCTCAAGCATCGTACATCGACCAAATGTTGATTCGATATAAGATGCAAAACTCCAAGAAGGGTTTATTGTCTTTCAGACACGGGGTTCACTTGTCTAAGGAACAATGTCCTAAGACACCTCAAGAGGTTGATGATATGAGACGAGTCCCTTATGCATCAGCTGTAGGTAGCCTCATGTACGCCATGTTGTGTACTCGACCCGACATCTGTTATGCAGATGAGATTGTCAGTAGGTATCAATCCAACCCAAGATTAGATCACTGGACTGCGGTAAAATCAATCCTCACGTTTCTTAGGAGAATGAGGAACTATGTGCTCGTGTATGGGGCTAAGGATCTGATCCTTACAGGATACACAAACTCTGACTTCCAAACCGATAAGGATTCTAGGAAATCCACTTCGGGGCCAGTGTTTACTCTTAATAGAGGGGCAACAGTCTGGCGAAGCATCAAGTAAGGATGCATTGCTGACTCCATTCTGGAGGCTGAGTATGTAGCAGCTTGTGAAGCGACTAAAGAGACAGTATGGCTTAGGAAGTTTGTGACTGATTTGGAAGTCGTTCCAAATATGAACCTCTCGATCACCCTTTATTGTGATAACAACGGTGTCGTGGCCAACTCGAGAGAACCTCGTAGTCACAAAAGGGGAAAACACATCGAACGGAAGTATCACTTGATACAAGAAATTGTGCACCGAGGAGACGTGATTGTCACGAAGATAGCATCAGAGCACAACGCTGCTGATCCGTTTACAAAGACCCTCATGGCTAAGGTGTTCGAGGGTCACCTAGAAACTCTAGGTCTACACATTAGAACTTGACTAGGGCAAGTGGGAGTATTGTATCAAAGGGTATTCAATGCCCTAGTTTATTGTATTTGCATTATTGTAATGTTTTATGTACTCCACTAGCTTTAGGACAAGTGGGAGTTTGTTGGGATTTATGCCCTAAACTCGTGTATTTGTAATTATTTGAGGAAATGAATAAAGTTGTTATTTTTTCTTTAAACTTGTATTCTCGCAATTACAAACTTAAATCCAATAAACTAAGCTCTAGGGTCACATTTAGATTGTCACCCAAATGGTCTATAGTAGATGGATTAGGTCGGGAACCTTATCCTGTTAACACTATGGATGCAACCCATTCTGTATTTGATACAAACGAGACAATCCAGCTCGTTCATGTAGTTGACATGCGAGTGGGAGCATCCTGTGCAAAGAGTAAGTACAAGACTAGACCAAGAATTGTTAGACTAATCCAGTAACAACGTTGATAGGTTAGGGCTAATGATTCAAACGATGATCAATAGTGATTCAACCTGAATCCTGAGCGAGTTGCGAACTCCTGTCTGTCGGGGATTATCCCTTGACTAGTACGGGTGAGAGTGACCACAATTGCCGACTCAATATGCCTACCTTCTCAGGGATGAAACCTTGTAGGGAGCTGGGGACTCAACTTCGCAAGAAGGAATTCACTCATTCCCCGTTCTAGGGTAACTAGATAGGTTGTTCCCTTAAGAGTTGTATCCAGGTCTTGAACAACGGCGGCCCTCCCTCTTGCTGGCCCGAGAGGGATGATGTTTATGGTCAAACCATAAACTTGTTGTTCATTGTTGGATCAATGGTGCTTAAGGTGCAAGAAGTAATCATAGGGGTAAAATAGTAATTCGACCCAGCTGTGACTACGAACGACCTGTGAAGGGTTGATTCACGGGCATTAGTTAAATCAATGGACACAACTTGTCTTACAGTGAGGAGAGTGAAGGGATTTTGAATTCCCGCAGCGGAAGACGTTGTGAAACGTCGTTGATCCGTTGTGTAATTCCTATCTTAAAATTGAATCTATCTCATAGATCCTAGGCTAAACATGCAAAGAAGAAGAAGTAAACAGTAAGTAATGGATACTAACCTCTTGAAGAACTCTTCTTCAACGTTTTCTCCTTCTCCGGTCAAGATCTCTCTCGATCCGACGTTCTCCTCGAACACAAACCTCGATCAAAACAGGGAGACACCTCCAAAGGGTCTTCTCAGTTGTTCTCGGGAGGTTGAGGGAGAGTAGGTGGGACTCCCTTTGGTTTTGGGTGAGGAGAGAATTAGAGAGAATTGAGAGAGTTCTAGAGAGAAAACATTTGCTCTCTTTGGATGGAAATCCAAAAAATGGCAAATGGCATACCAAAGGCTTCTTGCAAAGCCTTTAAATACTATTGTGTGATGGAGTTAAAATCTCCACCAAATCACAATTTTACCATAACCATATAATATACAAATCACATTTGTATATTATATAATATAAGGTATCTCATACCTTATTATACAAATCTCATTTGCATAAATGTGGAATTATAAATTGAATCACATTCAATTTAATTTCTCTCAATTCAATTTCTCCAATTAGCACTAATTAATCAATTAGGCTATACTATAGTTTATTATGAATCTCATTCACATCAAACTATATATTATGTCATCTATATCTCATATAAATGACATAAATACCCAAATAATGAATTTGAACACTTCAAATTCACACCAAATCAGTAAACCCTCAATTTGTCCAATTTGAGCCAACCGAGGACCTAATGGACCTACACGTGACGAGCTCCAATGATCCGAGACTAACTGTCAAACTCTTGACCCGGTTATTCAACATTCATTAGCTACGGTAACACTCCACTAAAGCCCGTAGTCTGCACTCTCATTTGTAGGACAAGTTGTGTCCATCGATATAACCAATACCCATGAGTCGACCCTTCACACGGGTTGTTCGTAGTCACGGTGGGTCAAATTACCGCTTTACCCCTGTGTCTACCTCTTGCTCCTTAAGTCCCACTGCTTCTCTAATGAACAACTACGTTGCATGGTCCAACAATAAACAACAACCCTCTCAGGCCAATGAGAGAGTGGGGCCCCATTGTTCAAGCCCTGGAGACAACACTTAAGGGAACAACCCCTCTAGTTTTCCTAAGTCGGGAACGCAGTGAATTCCTTGTTGCGTAGTCAAGTTCCCACTCCCCACGTGGTCCCGCCCGAGAAGGTAGGCATATTGGGCGAGCAACGGTGGCCACCTCACCCGTACTAGTCAAAGGACGGACCCCAGGCAGAGTCCGTGACACGCCGGGATTAAGGTCGAGTCACTAATGGTCATCTACGAATTTATTAGCTCTATATCATAAGCGGTGTTACATCGGTAAGTCTAATAATTCACGGTCCGATCTTGTACAATCTCATTGCACAGGATGCCCCCACTCGCATGTCAACCACATGAACGAGTCAGATCACCTCGTTTGTATCTAATACAAAGCGGGCCGCATCCACAGTGTATCTAGGATTAGGTCTCCAACCCTATCCGTATACTGTAGACCGTTCGGGTCATTAACTCGAACGTGATCCTCCCTGTGTGTCCACTACACACCGTTCAAGTTCTTAGTTCTCTCATTAATACAATGACCCTGGAGCTTAGTTTATTGGATTAAATTTATGAAAAATGCGAGACACAAAGTTGAAATAAATAACTCTTATTTATTACACAATGTTGAAATAAATAGCTCTTATTCATTTACAACTTGGAATATTACAAACTACACGAGATGATGACATACATCCCAACAAACTCCCACTTGGACTAAGCTAGTGGAGTACATGATACATTTCTCAAATGTACAGTAAAGTAATACATTAAAGTAATACAATAAACTAGGGCATTGAATACCCCTTTACAATACTCCCACTTGCCCTAGTCAGGAAGCACTCAAAGACCTAGACTCTCTAGGTGACCCTCAAACACCTTAGCCGTGAGGGCCTTTGTAAATGGATCAACAACGTTGTGCTCGAAGCTATCTCGCGTGGTATCGCGTCTCATGGCACAATCTCGATGTCGTGATACTTACGCTCTATATGCTTGCCCCTTTTATGACTCCGAGGTTCTCTCGAGTTGGCTACTGCACCACTGTTGTCACAAAATAGTGTGATCGGCAAGTTCATATTTGGAACAACTTCCAAATCCGTCATGAACTTCCTGAGCCAAACAGCTTCCTTTGCAGCTTCACAAGCCGCAACATACTCGGCTTCCATCGTGGAATCGATGCATCCTCGCTGATGCTTCGCCACACTACTGACTCCTCCATTGACGGTAAGGTGACCCGAAGTGGATTTCCTAGAATCCTTATCGGCCCGAAAGTCGAATCTGTGTATCCCGTAAGGATCAAATCCCCACTCCCATACACAAGGTGTAGTTCCTCGTTCTCCTAAGATACTTGAGGATTGCCTTTTACTTTGCCTAGTGATCTAATCCTTGATTGGATTGATACTCACCGACAATCCCAATCGCATAACAAATGTCGGGCCTAGTACACAACATGGCATACATCAAAGCTCCCTACAATCAAGCATAGGGATTCATCTCATATCCTCAACCTCTTGAGGCGTCTTAGGACATTGATCCTGCAGACAGTGAACCCTATGCCCGAAAGCGCAAGAAGCCTTCTTGGAGTTCTCGCATCTTATATCTAGACAACATCTTGTCATTATAAGATGCCCGAGACATGGCTAGCGTTACTCGTTCTTCCGGTTAGGACTATCCGGATACCTAGAACATACTGTGCCTCTCCCAAATCTTTCATTTGGAATTGCGGCTTGACCATTCCTTAATGTCAAGAAGAAATCCTACCTCATTCCCAATGAGAAGGATATCATCCACATACAATATAAGAAATGCGAAAGTTTTGTCGACGATTTTCTTGTAGACACAAGGCTCGTCAACATTTTGATTAAAGCCATAAGATTTGATCGCCTCATCAAACCTTATATTCCAAGACCTCGAGGCTTGTTTGGTCCATAAATAGACCTCTTAAGCGGCAAACTCTTTGCTCTTGGCCTTGGGCAATGAACCCCCTTAGGTGGTCCATGTAGATGGTCTCGTCAAGGTTGCCATTGAAAGCGGTCTTGACATCTATCCGCCATACCTCATAGTCATAATATGCGGCAATGGCGTAAGTATTCTAATCGACTTTACCATGGCAACAGGTGAAAAGGTTTCCTCATAGTCAACCCCTTCCACCTAGGTAAAACCCTTTGCCACTAGTCGAGCTTTGAAGGTCCGCACCTTCCCATCTACGCCACGTTTACGCTTGTAGATCCACTTGCAACCAATAGGTTTAACCCCATCCGGTTGGTCCACAAGCTCCCAGACGGAATTGAAGTACATCGACTCCATTTCCTGGTCCATAGCTTTAATCCATTCGTCTTTGTCAACGTCAACCATTGCCTGATCATAGGTCAATGGATCCTCACGGTCATCATCGGGGTGACGACCCGGGTTTCAGCTAAACCCATGTAACGTTCAGGGCTGTCTCACGACCCTCCCACTACGTCGAGGCATTCCCAACTCTTGGGAACGGACTTGACTAGACGAGCTAGGATCAACAACACTTGTTGACGATACTAGCACCATCAAGCAACTCTTGGCGATGAACCGCCCATTTCATTCAACACAATTTTACTCCTGGTAAGTGATCCCACGATGTGGTCTTCCTCAAGGAAAGTGGCGTTTGTCGATACAAGCACCCTATTATCCTTAGGATCGTAAAAGTAACCACCTCTAGTCTCTTTTGGGTAACCTAGAAAGAGGCACAACTTTGAACGGGGTTCCAACTTCTTCGGGTTTGACACCAACACATGGGCCGGGCATCCCCAAATTCTGAAATGACGTAAACTGGTTTTACGACCATGCTAGAGTTCGAAAGGTGTTTCACAAACACTCTTCGGACGGAGCGGTGTTCAAAATGTAAACCGCGCGATCTCTACTGCGTAACCCCAAAAAGAATCAGGGAGACGAGCATAGCTCATCATCGACCGAACCATGTCCAACAAGGTTCTGTTTCTCCTTTCCGATACACCATTCTGCTGTGGCATACCAGGTGCTGAGAGTTGGGACGTAATTCCATGTTCTATCATATAGTCTTGGAATTCAGTGTCCATATACTCTCCACCTCGATCCGATCGAAGTGTTTTAAGCGATTTACCTAAGAGGTTCTCTACCTCGAGTCTTGTACTCCTTAAACTTTTCAAGAGTTTTGGACTTCTTGTGCATTAGGTAAATATACCCATATCCGGAGTATGTCGTCTCATGAAAGACACGAAATACTCATAACCGCTCAGAGCTTTAACATTCATCGGACCACGAGAGAATGAGAATGTACTAACTCAAGAGGCTCTTTGGCTCTATATCCTTTTCACTAAAAGGGCGTTTGGTCATTTTGCCCTCAGGCATGACTCACTCACACACCGGCAAAGAGTTTTCTTCCAACTAGCTTAGAAGTCCACTCTTCACTAGTTTCTCAATCCTATTGAGATTAATGTGGCCTAACCAGAAGATGCCAAAGATGGGCACTTTCTTTTGGAGAAACTTTTAATCTCTTAGTTCGCGTTTCAATTTATTTTAAACAATTCGGTGTTCAAAACACTTTTGACCGAATTTGGGTTCAAAACATATAGATTGCTCTCAATGAAGAGTAACAAATCAAATTTCCATTTCGAGAAATAAACGCTTTATTACTCTTGAATGAAACAGAAATATTTTGTTCTAATAGGTGAGAAATAGAAACTAGGTTTCTCGTAAACCCAGGAACTATGTACATATTATCCAATAATAAGTACTTCCCACCAAAGACGGCTTCACCAGTGCCTTTATTTCGCAAATTTGAGACAACTTCTCCTAGGATCCAACCACGAGTGTTATCTCACCTTCTTGCGGTGCGCATGCAGAACTTAATCCTTGAAAAGAAGAGCAAACATGGTTAGTGGCGCTGAATCCAATATCCAAGCAGAGTCATTACTCTCCACTAAACAAGTTTACGTGACAAGTAAATCACATTTACTGTCATCTTCTTTTCATCAAGGAACTTGGGAAAACTCCTTTTCAGGTGTCCATCCCCGTTGCAGTAGAAATACTTTCTGGCAACATCCTTGATTTCTTTGCCTTTTAGGGTGGTAGCGCGGTCAACCTTAACTTCCTTCAACTTCTCCTTCTTCCCCTTAGGGCCTGAAGAGTCTACAAACTTTATCCTGCAGGTCATACCCCGTGAAAGGTCTTAAGGCAACACTTGCCTCGAAACTCCCGTCCCTAGTTTGCACCAAGGGTGAAAGGTTTGTAGATTGTTGAATAGGACCGTTGAACCAGAGCACCGAGGACCTCCTCCGGAGCGCGAACTTTTGGTCGTCATTTACCAAAATCGTGTCTATATTATTTTTCCACGAAATATTATCGCGATCGACTTTAATGAAGCTAAAAGCAGCGTAAAAGCGTTTGACATTTTGTTGCTGAAATAAAATGAAAAACTTTGTATTAGTCTCGCAAAAACTTTTGAAAATCCAATCGGGTTTTAGCAAATTTTATCCTATGATCCCTAGGTCATTCAAAAATTTGCAATGATACCCTAAAGGTTTAGAATGACCGCCACCGTAGGGTAGACAAACCCACTCCTCCTCTAGGACGAGACTCTCTCGACCAGACCCTAATACCAGAATAACTCTTATTCCATTAGGCATCCAGTTACCATTTTTCGGTCAGAATCCATTAACTCTTAATGAATCTTGTGAGTGTCACCCTCAATCTTTAAATTTCCAAGTATCCATCCAAACAATAGCCGTCGTAGGGAGGACTAAGAAGGAAAACTAACAAGGAAATCGTATCCCTTTCAGGAATTCACAGTGTTCTGACTCCCATGATCAAGGCCCTCCGTAGGGATTGTCAGTCCGAGCCAAACTAAAGAAAGCGGATCATTGGCGTCTCACGGTGTGAATCGAAAGAAGAGACCGTGGGTCCCGTTTTTCTGAGTCCCGCTCCCACTCACTATAAGTACTCTCTCCATTCACGTTGATATTGACCCATACAAATGCCACCCGTAGGGGGACGCTCCCATTTGCGCCACGAGGCCGAGCATGGATCTCACGGTGCGAACTTAACGGAGATTTGTGGATGGAAAAATAAATGTATCTCATACACTTTATTTCCTCCCACTCAGCACTTTAAAATATTCGGGATTGACCTAGATAAACCGGCTAAAATTTACCTAAGTCTACCAATATAACTCTTATATTGGGTTTAGCCTAAGTCTATAATCACATTATTAACTTAGGTACATGTGAGTAAATTAATTAACTCTTAATTAACGACACTCACGAGAATATAACCTAAGAATCTCGGACCGAATTCACTCCCAAGTCGGTTTCGGTAGTAGGTGTGTTGCAAGCGTCAACTTAAATAACTGACCTTAGACAAAACCTTCCTTAGACAGAGTTACTTATCGTCTCCATTCAAAGGTTATATTTGATTTCCTAATTCTAATCTTATTAGAATTAGAAAACCTAAGTCTAATTATTCAAGTTCTAAACCATTTAAAACTAATAATTAACTTAGGTTACATGCATTTCTATGTTATAGTGCTTGATCATTCATCACATGAATAATACTATACTATAACATGCATTCATCACATGAATTAAATGCATGAGCATGCTTTTAATTTAAAAAATATAACACTTATATTAAATAAATTAAATCATGCAAACATTATATTATAACTCTTATAATATAATCCTATCATGCATACTATATATTATAACTCTTATAATATAAATATGATGCATGGAATGTTTAACCTAAGGTGGGATTTTAAATCTATATGACATACTCTATGCACATAGAAATAATTAAATCATACATCTCATGCATAAAATAATTAAATAGCAATATTGGACCGATTTTTGGCACCCTAGAGACACAAAATTAAATTAATTAACATTAATATAACATTTATATTAATATTAATTAAAATAATTAAATAAAATACAATTATAAAACCATTTTTACAAAGAAATAAATAAAATAAAAATTAAAATCGGCAGTTGCATAAGCTAGGGATCGAACCGCTGCACACGACCGACTTCCCGCAAAACACGCACCTCCACGGACCACTACGCAAAGCGTAAACCTTGAAACAGATTTGCAACCCTAATATCTATAGTGTCGCACGATTCTGACCCAAAATAAATGGTAGTTGCATAACCGCCGGTTCGAACTGCCGACCACGATGCACGCCTCCGCAATTTCCGCACTCCACGCACCACTACGCCACGGCGTTGCAACGTTGCAACGCTAAAATCTATAGCGTCGCGCCCAGTGTTCTTAACGCTGTGGCGTTGCAACGCCACCGCTAGCGTCGCAAACGCTGATCGCAGCAGACTTCGGCGACAAGGATGGCGTTGCAACGCTGATGAACTTCCAGCAACACCACTTTTGCTGTTTTTCACCGAAATCGCCCGTTTTTGCTCTGTTTTCTTCACGACAACTCTTGTCACGAACGACACGGACTTACAGACTCGATTTACATTAAAAAATGCCCAAAACAACGGGCCCTTACATTGATCTCATCAACTTTAATGTAAATCTAAAAAGTGCCAAAAACCGAAAACATCCAAAATTGCAAACCATTAACATTCATCTCATGAAAATTAATGCTACCCACCTAATTTTAAGAATTCACAGAATACACAACGAAGAGCAACGATTGGCTCTGATACCAATTGAAGGGATTTTGAATTCCCGCAGCGGAAGACGTTGTGAAACGTCGTTGATCCGTTGTGTAATTCCTATCTTAAAATTGAATCTATCTCATAGATCCTAGGCTAAACATGCAAAGAAGAAGAAGTAAACAGTAAGTAATGGATACTAACCTCTTGAAGAACTCTTCTTCAACGTTTTTTCCTTCTCCGGTCAAGATCTCTCTCGATCTGACGTTCTCCTCGAACACAAACCTCGATCCAAACAGGGAGACACCTCCAAAGGGTCTTCTCGGTTGTTCTCGGGAGGTTGAGGGAGAGTAGGTGGGACTCCCTTTGGTTTTGGGTGAGGAGAGAATTAGAGAGAATTGAGAGAGTTCTAGAGAGAAAACATTTGCTCTCTTTGGATGGAAATCCAAAAAATGGCAAATGGCATACCAAAGGCTTCTTGCAAAGCCTTTAAATACTATTGTGTGATGGAGTTAAAATCTCCACCAAATCACAATTTTACCACAACCATATAATATACAAATCACATTTGTATATTATATAATATAAGGTATCTCATACCTTATTATACAAATCTCATTTGCATAAATGTGGAATTATAAATTGAATCACATTCAATTTAATTTCTCTCAATTCAATTTCTCCAATTAGCACTAATTAATCAATTAGGCTATACTATAGTTTATTATGAATCTCATTCACATCAAACTATATATTATGTCATCTATATCTCATATAAATGACATAAATACCCAAATAATGAATTTGAACACTTCAAATTCACACCAAACTGTAAACCCTCAATTTGTCCAATTTGAGCCAACCGAGGGACCTAATGGACCTACACGTGACGAGCTCCAATGATCCGAGACTAACCTGTCAAACTCTTTGACCCGGTTATTCAACATTCATTAGCTACGGTAACACTCCACTAAAGCCCGTGAGTTGCACTCTCATCATGTAGGACAAGTTGTGTCCATCAATATAACCAATACCCATGAGTCGACCCTTCACAGTTGTTGTTCGTAGTCACGGTGGGTCAAATTACCGTTTTACCCCCGTGTCTACCTCTTGCTCCTTAAGTCCCCTTTGCTCCTCTAATGAACAACTACGTTGCATGGTCCAACAATAAACAACAACCCTCTCAGGCCAATGAGAGAGTGGGGCCCCATTGTTCAAGCCCTAGAGACAAAAACTTAAGGGAACAACCCCTCTAGTTTTCCTAAGTCGGGACCGAGTGAATTCCTTGTTGCGTAGTCAAGTTCCCAGCTCCCCACGTGGTCCCGCCCAGAAGGAAGGTAGGCATATTGGGCGAGCAACGGTGGCCACCCTCACCCGTACTAGTCAAAGGGCGGACCCGGACAGAGTCCGTGACACGCCGGGATTAAGGTCGAGTCACTAATGGTCATCTACGAATTTATTAGCTCTATATCATTAGCGCGGTGTTACATCGGTAAGTCTAATAATTCACGGTCCGGTCTTGTACAATCTCATTGCACAGGATGCCCCCACTCGCATGTCAACCACATGAGCGAGTCGAGATCACCTCGTTTGTATCTAATACAAAGCGGCCGCATCCGCGGTGTATCTAGGATTAGGTCTCCAACCCTATCCGTATACTGTAGACCGTTCGGGTCATTAACTCGAACGTGATCCTCCCTGTGTGTCCACTACACACCGTTCAAGTTCTTAGTTCTCTCATTAATACAATGACCCTGGAGCTTAGTTTATTGGATTAAATTTATGAAAAATGCGAGGCACAAAGTTGAAATAAATAACTCTTATTTATTACACAATGTTGAAATAAATAACTCTTATTCATTTACAACTTGGAATATTACAAACTACACGAGATGAGGACATACATCCCAACAAACTCCCACTTGGACTAAGCTAGTGGAGTACATGAGATGCAACTTTAACCTAAGCCTCGGATAAACCCTAGTGTGTCATTTTGTTGTGTTGTTGGAAAGGTTCCAAAACACAATCTCTCCCACAAACATCTCATCTCACCTTAAGGGAACGCACCTTCCTCCCTCACCTAGAGAACAACGGAGAAGATCCGGTGGTAGTGTCTGTGATCGCTTGGGTTCGTATTGCTGTGATCGTGATCGTGGGAGGAGGAGCACTCGAAGAAAAGTTCTTCAAAGGTATTATTCTTGCTGTCCATCTTGCTATTGTATGCTTAATCTAGTTAGATTTGTTCTTGAATGTAATCCATGTAATGAAATTAAGAACGCGCGATTCATAATCGCTTCCGCTACGTGATTCGATTCCCTTCATGTGACTGATTATTTTGAATCTCTTGGAAAGAGAATTGATACAATCAAACAGGTAGAGAATGGTTTGTATGAAAATATATAATTAAGTATTGCTTGTAATTCTAGTATTTTTTTGTTATTTTGTTTGTATATATATTTAAGACTTTTTGTAATCGATTTTCTTTTCTTTTCAATGAAAAAATATGGACAATTTCAACATGTTGAGTAACTCGAAAATGAGCAATGAGGATTTATGTCTGGCAGACTGCACAACTACGCACACGATACTCATAAGTAGAAAATATTTTACTAGATTGACAATGCTGGAAGCAAAAGTCAATACTATATCAGGTTCTGCAAATCTGATTGAAGGTTTTAGAAAAGCAAGCTTTATTTTGGCTAGAGGAATAAGATTTACAATTAATAATGCTATGTTATCTAGCAAATCGAAAAGACACTTATTGAGTTTTAAAGATATACGTGAAAATAATTATCATGTTGAAACTGATTGTAAAAATAATATAGAGTGTCTCTATATAACATCTACTGTATTACATGAAAAACGTATATTAGAAACTCTGCCTGCTTTTTCTTCAGGATTATATTATACTTATATTCGAGTAATCGAAACATATGCAACAATGTACCAAAGTTCATAAATCCAGAGTTATTCAGTGTTTGACATGATCGACTGGGCCATCCAAGATCGATAATAATGAGGAAAATTATTGAGAATTCACATGGACATCCTTTAAAAAACCAAAAGATTCTTCAATCCAATGAGTTGTCATGTGATGCTTTGTCACACCCCCTCCCAGCTTACTTGCTTAACCTAGGAAGAGATGCAAAGACAAAGAAAACCAACCCTCTTATTGGCTCTCCCTGATTAACCCAAGACTTAACCTAAAATTAAACGCAACACAACACGTTTGAACAAGCAAGATTCAACACTGAAATACACATATAAGCAAGACACATTCACTTCCAGTACTATGTTCTTTAGCTAGTCATAAGGCTTTCAAGTTTATTACAACCCAACTAACATGTTTTCACTACAAACCATATACATAAGAAAGTGTATCTATAAGGAGCTAAAACGACGTGGTGGCAAACAGGTATCGTCAAGGCTAAGCACCGGGAACTCGTCTGCTACCTGGGAAGAGTAAACATAATGAAAACGTGAGCTGGGAAGCCCAGTGAGTGTCCATTTTTAAAACATTATAAGCTCAAAGGTGAAGGATAATAATGGTCAGGCTATAAGTAGAAAATAACTTAACACTTGTTTGTAAACATAATCAAGCCATGTTATCAATTAACAGGTTTAAGTCACCACTTATGTATAACATAAAAACTCATAATGTAGTACTATAATGAAGAATAGACATATCAACAACGTAGAAGCTCATAACAAAAAAACTCATGGCATGATACCGCTTTCGAACCTTAGTGGTGGTAGAGTTATCTTTATACCAACAACGTTCATACCTCTCTCACGTGCACGTGGAATGCCATTGAGCACTTTAGTTTTTCCTAACACCTTCTCTATGTCTTTCAGTATTAAGGTAAGACTATTTACTACCCGAATACCTTCTCATTGTCCTTCAGTATCGGGAAATCGTGATTCCTACCCCCCAAGTACCTTCTCGATGTCCTTCAGTACTGGGGGTTAACAACATACATGGGCATACTTTGTTTACCATGGAAACCATGTTTTCAAAACCAATGTTTGAAATGTCGATGTCGATAGAAATATCGAGGTTCAAATTTTATGGAAATGTCGATGGAAATTTCTGGAAAATTTATGGAAATTGTGGAAATCGATGGAAATTATTTGAATTAATTAATGAAACTTTAATTGTAGTTTAATTAGGCTACAGTTGACCATTTTTAATCATCATATCTAAAAACTAACACAATATTTAGGTAAAAATATTGACGGAAATGTCGATTCGAACATGAATTTTGAAAAAAAGATGAAAATTGATTAAAATATTGAATTATTTCATGATACTTTAATTGTGGCTTAATTATAATAAATCCTTTTTAACTATCGTGTGTGTATGCGCGCGCGCGCGTGCGTGCGTGCGTGTGTGCGTGTGATGTCAACAAAAATTTAAAAAAAAAGAAGAAGAAAATGGATGAAAATATTTTTAATTATTAAATTGAGATTTTAATTATGATGTCTTAATTAAACTATTATTAATAATTTTTAATTGGGCTACACAAAATTATATAAAATATTAATAGTTAGTTACAAAATTAAAGGATATATGAAATATTTGTCAAAATAATTGTGTATTGTTGAATATAAAATGTACATTTTTAATATCAAAAAGATAATTTTGAAGTACAAAGAAATTGAAAATAGAAGGTATATATATACACACATGCATTTTGTTTGTGGATTTTAACTCCATCTGTGTGTGGGAACAAAATGAGTTATCAGAGAAGAGAACATGATTAAGATGAACGTGCATGTCCCACATCGGAAGTTTTATAAAACATAGTTAAATATATAACCTTGAAAGCACACACCATCAAACAGAAATAAGCAAAAAGATAAAGTAACTTATGGTCTTCAGATGGGCTATTATGGTCCAACATCAAAATTTTAGGATTGTAATCATTTTGATATATCGAGGTGCTGAAAATTCCGAAATGTCGATTGAAATTTTGATGTATCGAACGAAATTTAATACTCTGTTCAAAACACATACAACAATTTCTCAACATTTGCATATTACTTTCTAAACATGTTTCTAAGTGGATTTACACAAGATATTCTCTAGAGGAAATCATACTTCCATAATTTGGTTTCCATACTTGAATATATAGTTACAAATTAATTCAAAACATGCTTAAGTTCCATCAAGAACATTCTGTTAAAAACTCCATGAAACTATACAAAATTAATCCAAGCAGGATTCAATGATCAACATTTATGTTTTTGAAGAAAAACAAAAGTCAAGTATAGTTCTAAAATAGAGTCACTCACAATCACCAAAAGGATTCCAAGGATTTTAAGCTATTCCTATCTCCGTTTGCTCTGAAAATGGAATTAATAACATTAATTCCTTTCCTTATGCACCTTAAAAACATATCTAATTTAGTCCCATAACTCAATTCATAATAACCATACACACTTGGTTGTAAGGTATATAGAAATGGAAGCACATCTCCTTCAATCTCTTGCTAGCAGTTTCTTCCTTGCACCTAAAATTTCAGGTTCAAAATTCAGCTTGGGTTCCTCAGAATTTATCAAAACAACCACCCAATATTTTTTGATAAACCTCACGTTCAATATCTTAGCTTACTTACCTCAAAATTTCAGCTTCTAATTCCTCCTCAAGAGCTCAAAAGAGACTGATCTCCTCACACTGTTCTGCTACCCGAGAACTGTGAACGCCTCTCAGTGTTCTCCACTTTTCGCCTTTTTCCTCTTCGTATTTTCAAAATAGTCGACAAGTTTCATATGCTATACTCAATTTCTGAGAATTTGACTTAAAAATCATCGAATTTGATTCAGTAAACTAAGAGATATGGTCGTTTGAAATTGATCCATTTTCCAGCAGCTTGCTGTTTTACTAAGAATTTGACAGCACCTACTTGCCAAACTTAACTCCAAGACTTCACCTCTTTTGGCCAACTCCTACTTCATTATTTACATCATAATCTCCTTTTTAAAACATCTAAATAAGTTAGTAAATCAACCTAAAGCATTTAGCCAACTTAACCTAAGTTTGTGAGAAATAAGATAGTTTCATTCAATACATAATGCACCTAAAATTTACCCAATTTGCTAATGATCTTAACTTACTTCAATTCAACTTTTAATATGCTTATTTCAATGGCTTACCTATCTCCTTATGAAGCTTTAAACACATTGTAGTCTCCAATTCAATAGATTCACAAATCCGATCACGACATCCTTTAGTGCAACCTATATCATTTTGCATATGTAAAAACATCATGTATGAGTGCAAAATGATAAAAAAAAAAGAGTTTAGGGCTTACAATTTACTACCCCCTTAAGAGGAATTTGCCCTCGAAATTCAGCATGAGAAAAGTTGTGGGTACTTTTCTTTCATTTGGTCTTCGCTCTCCCATGTTGCTTCCTCGACGTCGTGATTTCTCCACAATACCTTTACCAATGGTATTAACTTGTTCCTAAGTACCTGTTCTTTCCGATCAAGTACTTGTAGAGGTTCTTCCTCATAGGATAGATTCTCCTTAAGTTGTATTGGTTCTGCCTTGAGCACATGCGATGGGTCAGAAATGTATTTCCTCAACATTGATACATGGAAAACATTATGTACCCGAGACAATTCTATAGGTAAAGCTAATCTGTAAGCTGATGGCCCTACACATTCCAGAATCTCATAAGGCCCTATATATCTCGGGCTCAGTTTTCCTTTCCTTCTGAATCGTAAAATACCCTTCCACGGGGGCAGTCTCAAGAAAACTTTGTCTCCGATTCGAATTCTAAATCTCTCCTTCGCTTGTCAGCGTAGCTCTTTTGTCTATCTTGTGCTGTCTTCAGTCTTTACCTGATAAACTTAACATTCTCCGATGTAACTTGGACCAACTCTGGCCCTATTAGCTTTCTTTCTCCTATCTCACCCCAACAAATAGAGATTCTACATTTCCTTCCATATAATGCTTTGTACGGTGCCATTCCGATGCTAGAATGATAACTATTATTGTATGCAAACTCCATCAACGATAGGCGAGTCTCCCAACTTCCTTTATATTGCAATACGCATGCTTGAAGCATGTCTTCGAGGGTCTGAATGGTTCTTTCTGACTGACCATCGATCTGTGGATGAAATGTCGTACTAGAGTGCAACTTAGTTCCTAAGGCCTCTTGGAGACTCGACCAGAACTTGGAAGTAAATCTCGAATCCCTATCCGACACAATTGATACTGGGGCTCCGTATTGGCTTATGATCCTGTCAACATATAATTTAGCTAGTTTATCAAAAGTAAAAGTTACCTTGACAGGTAAGAATCGAGCAGTCTTAGCCAGTTTGTCTACTATCACCCATATCCCGTCATAACCGTTCGGTGTCCGGGGAAGTTGTTTGCTTAAAAGGGGTGTATGAAATTATCAAGAAAGCACTCCTAAACTGTGCAAGCATACACAATCTAAGCAACAAGTGATAAGTACTTTAATTGTCTCCTCAGGGATTAGTTATAGGAATTTCACAAGGTTGAGTTGAAATTAATGAGTAAGGGTAACCAACATAAATGAAATGAATATTGAAATCAGAAATTAAAAGTAACAATTGAAATGCTAAAGTAATGCACAAGAGGATTAAAAACAGTAAGGCAACAACAACACAAGTTAACCAAAATAGTAAAAGGGGATAGGTTTAGGGACGAAATTATGCTTCAGCAATCTTAATGCTAGAGCTCAAAACTGCATCAGAGCTCAAAACAGTATATCTCACGGAATCTTTCCAGATTTCCTCGCGAATTAGGCACTTAATTTCCATTAAACACCCTTAATTTAGCTCCTAACTGTTAACACTAGGTGAGTGACTATCCCTAGACTCCTCAATCACCTGAGAGAAGTAAATCTCTTAATCAGAACTAGTGCCATGCCTTGAATTTGGTTTATTCTTCCCTTTTCCAAGTTGGAATAAACAATACTAAGATGAGATGGCCAAACAAACCTTAGTTAAGCAGTGAAATCACAAGGCACAAGAGTGAGATTGCAGCAAATTACTCTTTCATTAAAATTGCATCCACATAAAGTCTCCTAATCCTCACCCCAAGGGTGATTAGTTCATGATAATAAGAAAGGACAACAAATAAACAGTAAAACTAATACTAAACATACTTAAATGGTCTTAGTTACAAAATAGAAGAGTAAAGAGTAAGGGGAATGAAGAATAAACAGATTGGTGAAGTTCTCAAGCCTTTCTCAGTCCTCCCCAGCTTCTTTCCAGAAGGAGAAAACTTCCTCAATTTCGGCTTGCTACAATTTCACTCCTTGTCTTGTTTCCCAATCGGGTTCTTCTTCTTTTTCTCCTCTCCCTTCTAACACGGCCAAAAAGAGACATTTATACCGTATCCACCTCGAATTAAGGGCTGAATAGACAAAGGGCAATGACATGAAGGCCTCTCATTGGCTCACAGCAGCTGATAGGGCAATTTTTATCCAACTCAATTAATGAATTCTGTCCACGTGTGCATTCTGCATCTGATATCAGAATTGATCTCCAACAATCTTTATCCTTCAGCAATTTCACAGCTACAACAGCTCGAAGCAGACCTTCCACACTTCATAGCATCCATCTACCCAAAACTCCTGAAAATATGGCCAAAAGATAAAATTCAGCAATGAAAAGTACTTTAATGGCCTTATGGTACTTCAAAAGTAATCTGTAGATATTAACACACAAAAGTACTTAATCAAGGGGTTAAAACAGTCAAGAAATCTCAAAATACCAAGGAATAATCACAATAAAAGCCCAATCTTAGCTCTCTTTCTAAGAGCTAACAGAAGTCCAAATAAGAAATCTGTGATTACATGCTCCCACTTCCATTCAGGTATTGGGAGTGGATTTAGAAGCCCTCCTGGTTTCTGTCGTTCAGGTTTCACCTGCTGACAAATTAAACATTTAGAGACATACTCTGCTATCTCTCTTTTCATTTACATGCTCCCACTTTGTGTCTCGCAATTTTACAAACTTTGTCCAATAAACTAAGCTCTAGGGTCATTGAATTTATGAGAGAACTAGAACTTGAACGGTGTGTAGTGGACACACAAGGAGGATCACGTTCGAGTTAATGACCCGAACGGTCTACAGTATATGGATAGGGTTGGAGACCTAATCCTGGATACACTATGCATGCGACCCGCTTTGTATTAGATACAAACGAGGTGATCTAACTCGTTCATGTGGTTGACATGCGAGTGGGAGAATCCTATGCAATGAGATTGTACAAGACCAAATCGTGAATTATTAGACCTACTGATGAACCACCATTGAAAGTATAGGACTAATAACTTCGTATTGACCATTAGTGACTCGACCTTAATCCTGAGCGTGTTACGAACTCCTGTCCGCGGGGTCTGTCCTTAGACTAGTACGGGTGAGGGTGGTCACAATTACTCGCCCAATATGCCTATCTTCTCAGGGGCAAGACCACGTGGGGAGCTGGGAATTTAGCTACGCGAGATGGAATTCACTCGTTCTCGACTTTAGGGAAACTAGAGGGGTTGTTCCCTTAAGTGTTGTCTCCAAGGCTTGGAGAACGGGCACCCACCCTCTCACTGTCTCGAGAGGGGTGTTGTATATGGTTGGACAATTACAATGTTGTTGTTCATTAGAGGAGCAGTAGGGACTTAAGGAGCAAGAAGTAGACACAGGGGTAAAACGGTAATTTGACACAACCGTGTCTACGAACAACCTGTGAAGGATCGACTCATGGGAATTGGTTATATCAATGGACACAACTTGTCCTACAGTGATGGGAGTGTAACTACGGGCTTTTGTGGTGTGTTACCGTAGCTAATGAATGTTGATTAACCGGGTCAAAGAGTTTGACAGGTTAGTCTCGGATCATTGGAGCTTGTCACCTGTAGGTCCATTAGGTCCCTCGGTTGGCTCAAACTGGATTAATAGAGTGTTTATAGTTTTGGTGTGGATTTGAAGTGTTCAAATTCATTAAAGGGTAATTATGTCATTTATATGAGATATGATTGACATATTATATAGTTTAACGTAAATGAGATTCCATAATAAACTATAGGTTAGCGTAATTGTCTAATTAGGGCTAATTTGGAGAAATGGGATTGTGAGAAATTAAATTGAATGTGATTAAATTTAAAAATCCACAATTATACAAATGTGATTTGTATAATAAGATATAAGATATCTTATTATATATGGTTATGCAAATATGATTTTCATAACCTATAGTTATGGTTAAATGGTAAATAGGTGGAGATTTCAACTCCACATATCAACATTATATAAACTCCTTTGTAAGAAGGATTTCTTACTTGAAAGCTCATTTTTTGGATTTCTCACCAAAAGAGCTTTACAAACTCTCTCAACACTACTCTCAATCTCTCCCCCCTTTCACCAAAAAGAAGTCTCACCTACTCTCCTTCTACCTAAGGAAGGACAACCGAGAAGCCTTTCGTAGGTGTCCGGGTTACTCACTGTTCGAGGAGATCGAGTTCGTTAAGATCGTGAACACGAAGGGTTCGTGACCGGAGAAGGAAAACGTGAAGACGGTTCTTCAACAAGTAAGTATTCCTTACTGTTTTTCCTTCTAGAATACATGTGTAACCTAGTTTTTATGTGAGAGAAACAGTTTTAAGAAAGTGTTTTTCACAACGAAACTACGACGATTCAATCGCCTTTCTGTTGCGTGGGATTTTCATTCCCTTGAAATGGTATCTGAGCCAGGTCGTTGGCTTTTCGTTGTGCATATGTTTTTCTTAAAATTAGGTGGGTAATGCTTCAATTCATGAGATGAAATTGTTGGTTTTGCGAAATTGGATGTTTTCAGTTTTGGCACTAGTTTTAGGTTTATTTTTTGTTGATTAGATTAATGTAAAGGCCCATGTTTTTGGGGAATTTAGAAAATAAATCGAGTCAGTAAGTCCGGGTCTTTGTCAGCAAGAGTTGCTGTGAAGAAATCGGACCGGAAACGGGCGAGAAACGACGAAGAACAACAAAGGAGCTTGCTGTTCTGTCAACGACCTTGAGACGCTATTTTTCGACGTCTCAACGCTGTCCGTGTGGTACCAGGTTGATTTGCAGGTCAGCGTTGCAACGCTGAGGCGTTGGCGCGCTGAGGACAATGCTGGACGCTATAGCGTTGCAACACTGCGTGCGTTGAAGGACAGTTCGCGGGCGGTTCCCGCGTACGTAGGCGTGAAGGTGGCTTCATCCAACGTGGGGGCAGTTTTTAAATTGATTTATTTTTTTTTATTTTGTAAATTGTTTTTAGTGTTTCTTAAATTAAATTAATTAATTAATATTAATTCATTCATTCATTTAATGTCCCCTAAGTGCCAAAACCGGTCTAATTTTTGTTATTTATTTATTTTATGCATGAGATGTATGAGATATTTAATTCTATGTGCATAATCTATGTCATATAGATTTAAAATCTCATCTTAGGTTAAACATTTCATGCATTATTTTTATATTATAAGTGTTATAATATATAGTATGCATGATAGGTTATATTATAAGTGTTATAATATAATATATGCATGTTTTAATTTATTTAAATATAAGTGTTATATTTTTATATTAAAAGCATGCTCATGCATTTAATTTATGTGATGAATGTATGTTATAGTATAGTATTATTCATGTGATGAATGATCAAGCACTATAACATAGAAATGCATGCAACCTAAGTTAATTATTAGTTTTAACATGTTTAGAACTTGAATAATTAGACTTAGGTTTTCTAGTTCTAATAAGATTAGAATTAGGAAATCAAATATGACCTTTGAATGAAGACTAATTAGTAGCTCTGTCTAAGGAAGGTTCTGTCTAAGGCTGAGGTATTTAAGCTGACGCTTTGCGAAACACCCCTACCTGGGAACCAACCTGGGAGTGAATTCGGTCCGGAGATTCTTAGGTTATATTTTCGTGAGTGGCGTTAATTAAAAGTTGATTAATTTACTCACATAGACCTAAGTTAATAATATGATTATAAACTTAGGTTAAATCAATATAAGAGCTATATTGGTAGACTTAGGTAAATATTAGTCGATTTATCTAGGTCAATCCCGAATTATATAAAGTGCTGAGTGGGAGGAAATAAAGTGTATAAGATACATTTGATTTTCCGACCACAAATCTCCATTAAAGTCTGCACCGTGAGATCTATACTCGGCCTCGTGGCGCAAATGGGAGCGTCCCCATTCGGATGGTATTTGTATGGGTCAATATCAACGTGGATGGAGAGAGTACTTATAGTGAGTGGGAGCGGGACCTGTGAAAACGGGACCTACGGTCTCTTCTTTCGATTCACACCGTGAGACGCCTATGATCCGCCTGTTAGTTTGGCCTGGACCAGACAATCCCTTCAGAGGGCCTTGATCATGGGAGTCGGAACACCGTGAATTCCCGAAAGGGATACAGTTTCCTTGATGGTTTTCCTTCTTAGTTCACCTTTCGGTGGTTATTATTTGGACAGATACTTGGAAACTTAAAGATTGAGGGTGACACTCACGGGATTCATTAAGAGTTAATGGATTCAAACCAAAAAATGGTAATTGGATGCCTAATGGAATAAGAGTTATTATAGTATTAGGGTCAGGTCGAGAAAGTCTCGTCCTAAAGGAGGAGTGTTTCTGTTCACCCTTCGTGGCGGTCATTCTAAACCTTTAGGATATTAATGCAAATTTTTAATGACCTAGGGATCATAGGATAAATTTTTTGCTAAAACTTGATTGGATTTTAAAAAGTTTTTTACGAGACTTGTTGGGAATTGTGCCCTAAACTTATGTAATTTTGATCAAATAAATAAAGAGTTATTTATTTTGATAAAATTATATTCTTGCTTTATAAATCCAATAAACTAAGCTCCAAGGTCATAATGTATGTTGAACATCAGTGTAGTAGACACTATTTGGAGACAATAGCTTAGACATAAGTCATTCTTTACCCTAGACATAGGGTAAAAGACTCTAATACTATTGGAGTTATGTTCTAAATTATCTAAGTACGATTGACCATAGACATATAGGTTCAATCACTTAGCCTCCTAAAGATTTTGAGATTAAAATTAAATAGGAGTTGAATTTGGTTTACAATTATTTGTATAGGTAGGGGTTGAAACTGAAATTTGATTTGGCAATTTACAATTTAAAGCAATAACATTCTTGAGTCCCATTCCTTTTCATTGAGTATATTCCCTTGCATTTTCTATTTTTTCTATTTCACACTATTGTTAGTTTAATATCTATTTCGCATTTCTTGCAATTTTGATTTTGCAATTTGATTCCACAATCTGTTTTTGCATTTTGACTTTTATTTTATTGTTTCACACCAACCCAAAGTCTAATTTCGCAATTTAGTTACCAAGATTGCAATTACGAATATATTTTTTGTTTTGTAATATTTTTGTTACGTCGCTCCCTATAGGATCGATAATGAGGAATACTCATATTTTATTACATATTTTATTACTTGCATCGGGAGTATGGACTTGCACTAGGATTGAGCGTATTTTGTTGCCTTTTTATCTAAAGTTTCACCGACCAAGTTTTTAGCGTCATTGCTGGGGAATAACAAAATTATCAAAAAAAAAAATTTTGTAGCAAAGAGTGCAAGAGAGTTACAACAATTTTTTTTTTCTATTGTAGATTGCGAGAAGATTGCAATTGCAATTTCTTCTATAGTAGGAGGAGCTGAATTTCACTTACAATACTTGAAGCACATATTGCAATGTGATCACAACTGCAATTGTCCTCTTTTCAAGAGAGATCCCAACTCTTGTTACATTGTTTTACAGGTTGAGAGAGTGAGAGTGCAATTTCGAAGGAGAAAGACACAACAAAGGGTTCAATTACTTGAGATAATCCCAAGATGAAAGTAGACATTCAACATTGAGTGCACAAGCTTCATCATTAAGCTATATAATGGAAACTTTGGTGATGGGAAATCCTATAGCTCCTTTTAACCTCATCTCTTCTATTTCTTGTATTAATTGTAAAGAAAGTCATTTATTTGAAAATTGTTCTTATAATCCTGATTTCTTATCTCATTGATTTCTACCCAGCTCTACAAATCAACATCAACACATGTGTTTCAAGAAAGGTAAGATGATTCCAAAATAGTCTAACATTGAAGAACTTGTGAAGGAATATAGGACAATGAACGATGTTGTGATGCAAGGCCATGTTTCATCTCTGTGAAATTTAGAGATCCATATTGAAGAAATTGCAAATAAATTGGAGAATAGGTCCCAAGGAATCTTACTCGGCAACATAGATACCTCAAAACAAGAAGAAAAAGGACAATGTGAGGTGGTGGCCCTTAGAAGTGATTTGAAATTTAAAGACCTTGAACTCCCAATAGAAATAGAAAGCACTCTTAACACTTGAAAATACTAAGGAGCCAGAAACGATAGAAGAGATCAAAGAAGAACCACCTCAAGAAGAGAAGGAACCACTAAAAAAGATTACAATGAGTTATGCAGTTGCAACTTCACAACAAATGACATCCAAAGTGCTCTCGACACTAGAATGCTGCTTTTGTTTATTGCAACTTGAAAGAAATGCTAAATGAAGAAGAATGCAGAGAGGAGAGCATGAAAGATGACAGTTTGTAATATGTGATACAAGTTCCAACCACAATATCTACTTTCAAAAGCATATGTGAATCTCTTGAGCTAACAAAGACCATTGTAATCAAACACCTCAACTAAGACTGAAATCTTGTTCATCATCAAGACCTAAGTGTAAGATAAAGGAACATGGTTGTGGTCTCCTTTTGGAAATTGGATAAGTTTATTTTTTCTTTCTTTTTCTCTAAAATAAAAACAAAAAAAGAGAAAAAAACATTATGGTGTGGTTGATGTGACATGAATGCAAATAAAGAGTTTTGATCAAGAGGGAACTCTGTCTAAGATAGGGTCCTATTGATAGGACTCAATATAGTCCTATAATTTTTGCCTAATTCTTGTTAGTTTAATGGATTTTATGAGAATATTTGCTTTTTTTTGTAGGGAATTTGAGCAATAATATAATTTGGAGAAAATGCATCCAATTGGGGGTAAAACGAGCCAAGACGGAGGTCATTTGAGCAATCGAGTAAAGAGAAGAGGTAAAATGACCAAAATTCCCCAGGGAGTAGCATCTAGACGCTTGGGCGTAGCGTCTAGACGTTGATTTATTCATAGAAAGCGTGGATGCAGGGTAGCATCGAGACACTATCCTCAGTGTCTTAACGCTACGTAATTTGACGGGACCGACGCTCGTTCGCAACTTTTTGACGTTGTCGCGATGACCATAAAGCCATCTCTTCATTTTAGGGTTCGAGAGAGAGACCTTTGGAGACCTTTTTACGACTTCTTCTCAGGTTTCTCTTCTTGTCTTTAGTTTTTAGCTTAGGATAGTGTGATATTTTCATTTTCTTTTTAATAATGAGCGTTGGGCTCGAGATTTCTAGCTCCAGTTCAACAAAAATGCTGATTCGGAGGTGATTGAAGGGTTTTTGTAACACCATAAGGTCTAAATTTTATAGAATTTCCCTTTCTTTGATGTTTCTATATTAATTTCCTTTTGTTTGAATCCTTAAGCATGTTCGAAGGTAGATTGGACACCCTATTCACGTATGTATGTTGGTTCTTTAATTAGCATGCAATTTAGTAGTACTTACTATTTGGACCGGTGAGTTTGTGAGCTTCGAGCGACCATGAACGACTAAAAGGACGTAAAACTAAAAAGAGAAATAAAAAGTGCAAAGATTAATCTAGGCTTTCCACTTAGGTTAATTTGGATAATTTTTCAATCCTAATTGAATTTAGAACTTAAATGATGGGTCTTGAGTATGACACGTATCAGTCTCTTGCAAGAACTAGTCTCGTCCCCAGTTTTGGACTAGTTTTGGGTCTAATTACTAGTTAATTAAACTGATTTAGAAAACATTAGGCGTTCAAGGGTCTTACCTTTGGATAGGCAAATGTAGAAAAACAAGTTGATTTAGTTCAATTTAATTATTCTTGGGATTGACATCACAACTTGACATACTGTCGTGACCCTCTCGAATCAGTACCTAGATGAGATCTAGCCCCTATCCCTTACTGCATTTATGTCTTTTTGTCCATGTTTTTAAGCTTAATTCCTCCCCTCAATCCGTGTCATTAAGAAAACTAAACTGAAAGAAATCCAATTTTAATTCGGTTCCCTATGGTTCGACCCGATCCACTATTAAGTACTACAAGTATTTAATTTTAGATCGGTTGTTATAAATTTCATTTGATGGGACCCTCGACAAGTTCTTCATCACCTATCTAGGTTGAGGTGCTTAAGTACCTCTATCTGGAGACTCTCCTGGGAGTTGAATAGATCAAGCATTAAATTTGGAATTCATTAAAAACCTTTCTTATTTGCTTAAGTTGCATGATATTTTTTTTTTATGAACCACTTTTGAGTTTTAGGAAAAATAGTAAGTAAGAAAAGAAAAGAGGAATTTGTAACCTAGTTTGCGGCTGCAACATCAAAGCCAAAAGAAAATGAAAAAGAATATGCACCCGCATCTGGGACACAATCTGACCTATCTTCACTACCACCACCAATAGTTGAAAAAGAAGTAGTTGAGGTCATATAGGAAACTGCAACCCCATCTTACCACAATTGCATATAACCCATCTGTCGCCTCTTATGCACAATTTAAAGCTAAGCTCGCCCATATAAAGAAGTAGGTCATGGTTGTTAGGCGTATGTTCATGAGAGGGACGAGAAAAACTTTCTTAGTGAGGACATCGTTTCCGAGATCTAAGGGAAGTTCTTTCTTCAACTCTCTATCTTTACTTATTTTTGTTTAGATTAGATTTATTTGTTCTCTTTATTTTGTTTTGTTAGGTTAGAACTTATTGTTTTCTTAGTCCTCTTTGTTGTTATTTGTTTGTTATTACTTTTGTGCACGCTTTCTTACCAAAAAAAGAAGAAGAAAAATCAACATCTCGCACAAGCATGCCATAAAAATCATGTGTCAAAAACAAGTTTGCAAATTGTGTTTTCTTGGTATTTTTTTTAAATGTCTTTGAGGATGATACCTAGAGCTTTCTCAACTTTCAAGTGCTTTTGCACACACTTATTAGTTTTCGGAATCATAAAACTTGATAAACTTTTTTCTCCATAAAGCATTTGAATGCAAACTTTCCTTGTGTTTATCCTATCTAATGGGCTTAAGAGAGTTTAGTTTCGATGCTTAGCAAGTTTAGTGACCAAAATATCTACTCCAACCCATGTTCTCTAGTTCTTAGTCAATGGGGACATTGACAAATTTAAGTTTGGGGGGTGGGTTTCGTAATACTACTATTGTAATAGTATGTTGTTGTAATATTATTGTAACATTATGTTATTGTAATAATATGTTGTTGTAATAGCTGTTAAGACTCAAACAAAAAAAAAATACTCCTCATTCTAGAGTTAAAACTGAGTCACCAAGGGGCAGTCATCATACCCATGATTTTCTTTGCATGAAAGATTAACTTAGGAAGTGAGTATATGAAAACAGTCTTAGCAGTGACTTGTGCTTATAGTCAACTACTTTCACCACAAAGTGTTAGTAAGTTGGAAAAAAGGTACCATTGACAATAAAACTCTCATTAAAAAAAGAAAAGAAATGAAAATGAGGCCTAGCAACAACATTTTATAAGTTTGGGAGGGGGGAAGAAAGACATTTGTATTGTGAGTGAGCTTAGCTTGTTGAGCAAAGAAGATCACCATAAAATGTATGGCTATGACTTAGGTAGGATAAGCATAATATGTGTGTTTGCATAAGATTGTTGTATCCTGAAAAAGGAAAGTAAAAGTTTTGAGTGAAAAAATCTTGAATTGTGTAAAGTGTTAAGAGTTTGAGACCGCTCCTGAAAGACAACATTTTTTTCAAACACATGATTTGAAATCATTTTGTAAAATGTTTCCTTGCGTATGTTGTTATTTGTTTTTCTAATTGCTTGAGGATAAGCAATATCTTAAGCTTGGGGGGTGTGATAAGCCTTAGTAATAAGGTTTATTTAACTCATAAGCTTAACATATACTTGTTTGCTTTAGAAATCATGGAAGAAAGTTGGTCAATGCTTGAAAAACATCACTAACTTGTGAGAAATACACTTGAAAGAAATAATGTGGAAAAAGGAAAAGATAAACTAAAAAGGGTATCTTTTTGTGCATGAAATTTGAAGATTGCAAAATCAAAATTGCAATAGTGGATTACAACAACCAACTTTCCATTTTCTTTTTTATTTTAGATTAGTACAGTAGGTTAATCTTTTGGCCATAAAAAATATTTTCAAGTTTTATTTAAGTTTTTGGGTTAGTTATGAGCTAAATTTTTTTAAGGGTTCAAGGATGTGAATTCTCTTCAGAGTAAATTAAGCTTAAATTACAAAAAATAATCGAGTCTAAATTTTAATTGTTTGTTCGTGTTGAATTAATTGTTTTTGTAATTCTAGTTTAATTAACTAGGCTTGCATACAAAGCTTGGAGTCAATACCAATAGGGTTAGTAAAAAATGGATTTCACACAAACAATAGAGACAAAGAGCTTAGACAAAAGCCATTTTTACCCTAGATATAGGACAAAAGACTTCAATATCACTAGAGTTGTGTTCTAAATTTTCTAAGCACGATTGGCCATAGACATATAAGTCCAATCATTTAGGCTCCTAAAGACTTTGGAATCAAAATTGAATAGGAGTTGAATTTGGTTTACACTTATTTGGGTAGGTAGAGTTTGAAGTTGTAATTTGATTTGACAATTTACAATTTAGGACAATGACATTCTTGAGCTTTTATTGAGCATATTCCCTTGCGTTTTAGGTTTTTGCTATTTTGCAATATTGCAATTTGACTCTGTAATTTAATTGTTATTTCACATTTCTTGTAGTTTTGATTTTGCAATTTTGATTATGCAATTTATTTTTGCATTTTGACTTTTATTTTGATGTTTCACGCCAACCAAAAGTCTAATTTCGCAATTTAGTTATCAAGATTGCAATTCAGAATACATTTTTTTTTGCAATATTTTTGTTACACCCTCCCCTTTGGGATCGATACTCAAGAATACTCATATTTTATTACTTGCATCGGCAGTGTGCACTTGCACTGAGGCCGAACGTATTTCATTCCTTTTTACCCAAAGTTTCACCTGATCACTCAACCTCAATCATAATTAATAAATATTAGAATATTCACTTAAGGGAATGATATTGAACTAGTTGGTCAAAATTCATGATTTTCAATCAAATGTCCATTTATTTCGTAAATTTCAAGAAGACATGACATTCACTCATCCCAAATAGCTACTACAAGAACATGTTTTATAAATGAAAATAAGAAGCATATGTCTTTTCTGCAATATGCTCATTAGTTTAGAATCATTCATTGATAAGCTATGCAAACTACAGATGCATCTAATTAAAGTGAGCAAATTTTCATTTAAAATGTGCAACTTCAGGTGCATATAATTAAAAGCACTTTTTGATCTAAAGCATCTAATGAAACGGAACACTTATTTGATTTATATATCTTCAAGTGCATCTAATCAAAATTACCTTTAAACTGTACATATCTTTCAAACTTTGCCAAAATATGCGATTTAATATCCAAATAAATATCAACATCAAGTATTCATAACAAATAATTTTGATAATTGATATCAAGAGTTTCAACTCTAATTTTTTTCATAGTAAAATAATCATAAACAATATATATTCATACTATAAACTTCTCATATATATCTCAGATATGCATTCTAGAATGTTGTTTTAGGTATAAATTCTAGGCCACCTACTCAATTCAACAGAATGACAATGTTCATAAAAATAGAAGCAAGTTCAAAGTATCTACCTTTACTAACAAAATTCTAAGTGAAACAAAAATGAGACTGAATTTCTAGCAACTTAAGAAAATTTGGTCAATATGGATTCAGATACCTTAAATTTTGATTAGATAACTATTTAATCTTATAGACAATTAAAAAAAATCATAAACAAAAAATAAAAAGCCTAAATCACATCCAAATAAGTAGACCTCCAAAATTGAGCTGAGTTGGAAGAGTTAGTTTGTTAGGGGGCGTTTGGATCGCAGAGTTGGGTTGAGTTGGATTGGGTTGGGTTGAGTCGTGCAGAGTTGTTTTGTCAGTGAGTTCAGGAAATCAGTGTTTAGGGTGCAGAGTTGAGTTGAGTTGAGTTAGGAAGTCAGTGTTTGGGGTGCAGAGTTGAGTTGCTATGTTAGAGGTATCTGGTGTAGTTTTTTTTTGTAAATGAAAGAGTCTGATTTTTTTTTGACTTATTTTCCATTCTTTATTTTCATAACAAATCAAATACAAACACATTTGTCTACAATTTCAAAATTCAATTATGTGATCAATTATAAAATTACAATATATATTACCATTTTCCAAATGTATGTTAAGGAGATTTGCAAAAGTAATGGATATTGAGTTTGATATCAATATTTATTTTCCAATAAAATTCATTATTCAGAACTTTTACTCTTCAATATGAACTTTATTCCCTTTTTTATGCACATGTTCACCACTACTTTTTTATTCTAATTTAGGTATGTATTAATATTAATACTTTGCATATGAAAAGTGTTTATTTAAATTTGCCTAAACACATGCATTGTCTATGGACATCTTTAGAATGGAATAAATAACTTACCATGTCAAGATGTTAAAAATATGCCAACATACTTAAATATTTAACTTATATTGAAGTTGCATATCCACAAAATATTAGATATGCTATCCAAGGGATTAAGTATACATGATTAACAAAAAATAATTAGAAACCCTCCCAAAATTGTCATCAAACATTGCCCACAAAAGTATTACCAATAAAGTAGTAAAGAACATCAGTGTAGATGGGATGATATGCATACTAATAACTGGACTTGCCCATAGCGTCACTTCATCCAATCCTACCCAGGAGATGCAAACAATACGTCCTCCTCGATTGAGGTGGGATTTGTAGGAAGCAATCTGTCTTCTGGATATGAGTAACAAACATGTCTATTAGGGAGTCTGATTTTTTTTGTGACTTTTTTTCCTTACGGTGTTTTCACAAGAAATCAAATACAAACACATTTGTCTACAATTTCAAAACTCAATTATGTGATCAATTATAAAATTACAATATATATTACCATTTTCCAAATGTATGTTAGGGATGTTTGCAGAAGTAATGGATATTGGGTTTGATATCAATATTTCCTTTCCAATAAAATTCATTATTTAGAACTTTTACTCTTCAATATGAACTTTATTCCTTTTTTTATGCACATGTTCATCACTACTTTTTTATTTTAATTTAGGTAGGTATTATTATTAATACTTTGCATATGAAGAGTGTTTATTTAAATTTGTCTAAACACATGCATTGTCTATGGAGATCTTTAGAATGAAATAAATAGTTTACCTTGTAAAGATGTTAAAAATATGCCAACATACTTAAATATCTATGTCATATTGAAGTTGCATATCTACAAAATATTAAGAAATTTTGGGTTTGAAAAATTAGGGTCGTTACAGTTGGTATCAGAGCATAGGTTTGAAAAATTAGGGTCGTTACACTTGTTATGCTATGCTTTTGACTCCTTTGCTCTTGTGCTAAGGTAGTTTAGAGTTTAAGTTTAGATTATGGCTTGAGGGCGTGGTTGTTGTAAAGTTCTAGCAACTTTCGAGGATAAAAGTTAATTTTCTTAGATGGGTATATTGTGATGCCCCGTAAAATTAGGTGCTTTAACTGTATTTGTTTTAAATTTGAATCTTTGGATAATTATATTAGGATTAGGAAAGGGTGTTGTTGGGATTTTTGTCCTAATCTCGTGTTTGTAAATTACTGTTTGAAATTAATAAAGTGTTATTCATTTCATAATTTTGTGTCTCGCATTTTATACAACTTTGACCAATAAACTAAGCTCTAGGGTCATTGAATTCATGAGAGAACTAGAACTTGAACGGTGTGTAGTGGACACACAGGAGGATCACGTTCGAGTAAATGATCCAAACGATCTACAGTATATGGATAGCGTTGGAGACCTAATCCTGGATACACTGTGGATGCGACTCGCTTTGTATTAAGATACAAACGAGGTGATCTGACTCGTTCATGTGGTTGACATGCGAGCGGGGGCATCCTGTGCAATGAGATTGTACAAGACCGGACTGTGAATTATTAGACCTACTGATGTAACACCGTTGACAGTAAGGACTAATAACTTCGTAGATGACCATTAGTGACGCGACCTGAATCCTGAGCGTGTTACGGACTTCTGTCTGCGGGGGCCTGTCCTTTGACTAGTACGGGTGAGGGTGGTCACAGTTACTCGCCCAATATGCCTATATTCTCAGGGACAGGACCAAGTAGAGAGGTGAGAATTTAACTACGCGAGATGGAATTCACTCGTTCCCGCCTTTAGGGAAATTAAAGGGGTTGTTCCCTTAAGTGCTGTCTCCAGGGCTTGGACAACGGGCGTCCACCCTCTCACTGGCCCGAGAGAGTTGTTGTGTATGGTTAGACCATTACAACGTTGTTGTTTATTAGAGGAGCAGTGGGGACTTAAGGAGCAAGAAGTAGACACAGGGGTAAAACGGTAATTTGACCCAGCAGTGTCTACGAACAACCTGTGAAGGGTCGACTCATGGGCTTTGGTTATATCAGTAGACACGTAATATTCTACACTGACGGGAGTGCAGCTACGAGCTTTAGTGGAGTGTTACCGTAGCTAATGAAGGTTGATTAACCGGGTCAAAGAGTTTGATAGGTTAATCTCGGATCATTGGAGCTCTTCACTGTAGGTCCATTAGGTCCCTCGGTTGGTTCAAACTGGGTTAAAAGAAGGGCTAGTGTTTTGGTGTGAATTGAAGTGTTCAATTTCACTTAAAGGGCATTTATGTCATTTATAGGAGATATGAATGATATAATATATAGTTGAATGTGAATGAGATTTATAATAAACTATAGGTTAGCCTAATTGTTGAATTAGGGCTAATTGGAGAAATTAATTGAGAGAAATTAAATTGAATGTAATTCAATTTAATAAATCCACATTATTGCAAATGTGATTTGTAATATGAGATATGACATATCTTCTAGTATATGGTTATGCAAATATGATTTGCATAACCTATAGTTGTGGTAAAGTGGTAATAATGTGGAGATTTTTTCTCCATCATTTTTCACTATTTAAACCCTTTGCAAGAAGAGTTTCTTATCTCATTCTCTCATTTTTTGGATTCTAACTAAAAAGAAAGAGAAAGTTTTTTTCTCTCAACCCTCTCAATTACTCTCCTCCCTTCTCCAAAAACACAAAAGTCCCACCACTTTCCTTCTTCTAAAAGAAGAACAACCGAGAAGCCTTTGGTTGTGTTCGACTTTTGTTCGAGAGAAGAATTCGAAGAGATCGAGATTTCACGAAGAGTTCGTGATTCGCTGGAAAGGATTTTGAAGAGGGTCTTCAACAAGTAAGTATCTTGTGTTCTACTTGTTGTTTTTCTTTCATTTTGAGCATGTTTAGCCTTAACTATTAGATAATTAATTTTAGTGAAATCGAGTAGCATAACGATACCACGACGATTCGATCGTCTTCCGCTGCGCGGGGATTTTCATTTCCTTCAGGTGTTTCAAAGTTTAAAAAAAGATTAAGATTTTTGTTTTAAAAAGGTTTAAGATTCTTTTTTCTAAAAAGGATTAGAATTTCTTGTTCTAAAAGGATTAAGACTTTTTGGTGCCTATTTAAATTAGAGTATTAGCAACTTAAAGGCACACTTCAAAACTCTCATCTTCTTTCTCATTCTTCTTCTTTTCTCCGCTTTCTTCATCTCGCTGTACAACTGTCGAAAAGTCGTCGGACCGTCGTCAAACCACCGTCAGAAAGTCACTAGACTGTCATCGAAGAACGTTTGAATGGGAGATGAGGTGTTTGTGAGAGAACGAAGGAGAGAGAAGAGTACTGTACGGTTGAGTTATTAACTCAACTCCATGGGTTGGGTTATTAAGTCACCGGTTATAATTGTAGGTAGGCCAAACAAGGAGTTGAGTTAATAACTCAATCGTACAGTACTCTTCTCTCAACCCAACCCAACCCCATAAACCAAACACCCCCAACCCCATGGAGTTGTGTTATTAACTCAATCGTATGGTACTTTCCGGCAGTGGTCCAACGACTTTCCGATGGCGTTCTGACGACTTTTCCGATGGCGGTCTGACGATTTTGCGACGGTGGTTCGACGACTTTGTGATGACAGTCCAACGAGATGAAGAAAGTGGAGAAAAGAAGAGGAGAGTTTTGAAGTGTGTCTTTAAGTTGCTAATACTCCAGTTTAAATAGAAACCAAAAAGTCCTAATCCTTTTAGAACAAGGAATTCTAATCCTTTTAGAAAAAGGAATCCTAAACCTTTTTAAACAGAAATCCTAATCCTTTTTTAAACTTTAAAACATTCTTTCCTAATCCTGATCTGATTATCCAAAGATTCAAATTTAAAACAAATACAATTAACACACCTAATTTTACGAGGTGTCACAATATACTCATCTAAGAAAAACTTGTATCCTCAAAAGTTGCTAGAACTTTACAACGACCACGTTCTCGAGCCATAATCTAAACTTAAACTCTAAACTACATTAACACAAGAACAAAGAGGTTAAAAGCATAACACAACAGGTGTTAACACACAAGCAACTCAAATAACTTTAACTAGTTTACAAAATAAAAACAAACTTGGAGATGACAAGATGACTTCCTGCGAGAGGCTATAAGAATCGTTACCTACGGATGTAGGCGAGTATGTTGAATCTATAACGACTCTAATTTTTCAAACCCAAAAATTCCTAGGGACATTGCTAAGCAACATCGTCTGCACCAAAAATTTTGGCAGCATAACGACACTGCGAGGACCTTGATGACATATCTAATATTTTGTAGATATGCAACTTCAATATAGCATAAAATATTTAAGTATGTTGGCATATTTTTAACATTTTCACAAGGTAAACTATTTATTTCATTCTAAAGATATCTATAGACAATACATGTGCTTAGACAAATTTAAATAAACACTCTTCATATGCAAAGTATCAATACCAATACCTACCTAAATTAAAATAAAAAAGTAGAGGTGAACATGTGAATAAAAAAAGGAATAAAGTTCATATTGAAGAGTAAAAGTTCTAAATAATGAATTTTATTGGAAAGGAAATATTGATATCAAACCCAATATCCATTACTTTTGCAAATATCCCTAACATACATTTGGAAAATGGTAATATATATTGTAATTTTATAATTGATCACATAATTGAGTTTTGAAATTGTAGACAAATGTGTTTGTATTTGATTTGTAGACAATGAACACGAGTTTTTCTTGAAAAGTATTAATACTAATACCTAAGTACATTAAAATAAATGGAGTAATGGTGAACATGTACTTCAAAAGAAGAAACTGATCCTTCATATGAATATGTTCTCAATAACATAAGATAAAAACGAATTTTATTGGAAAAGAAAAATTGATATCAATCCCAATATCCAGTACTTTTCTAAATATCCCATAAATCTTGCAAATGGTAATATATATTGTAAATTTGTAGTTGATCTCATAATGAAGTTTTGAAATTGTAGACAAATATGTTTGCAACTGATTTGGTGGAAACAAAAAATGAAAGAAAAAAAGTCACAAAAAATCAGACTTATTCACTTTACAAAAAACTGCACCAGATATCCTTGACATAATAACTCAACTCTACACCTCAAACACTAACTTCCTGATGCAACTCAACTCAACTCTGCACCCCAAACACTGATTTCTAGAACTCACTGACAAAACAACTCTACACAACTCAACCCAACTCAACTAAACTCTGCGATCCAAACACCCCCTTAGTGAGTTCAGAAGCATGTGTTTAGGGTGCAGAGTTGGATTCAGTTGAGTCAGAAAGTCTGTGTTTGAGTTGTAAAGTTGAATTGAGTTGTCACAGGTATCTGGTGCAGTTTTTTGTAACCGAAGTAGATTGATTTTTAGCTGACTATTTTTGTTTCCTTTAATTTTATTTGTTTCAATCATTCATCTAGATACATATTTTCCCAACTTTTTAACATTGAATTAAGATGTCCACTTCAAAGCACCTTATATTTCAACATTGATCGTTTAAATAAACATCCCAAGAAATTAACTTCTTCCAGACTATAGGCAATGTGACTTTATTTTCTCTTTTTGCTACATATTGAACTTCTTTCAATTTATAGAAATTAAATACTTTCATTACACATTTAACTCATTCCAATTTATAGAAATCAAATGTTGCATTCTTTATAATAGTAAAGAGCAATTGATGAATGGAAAAAAAAGATAACGTACTTGTATTTTTTTGAAACACAAATTGAACTTCTATCAAAATATTTGAAATCTAAAGTTTCATTTTCTAAATTTATAAATGAGAAACTTATTATGATCTTTTTCCATTATTAATAAGGTCTTCATTGGTGAAAGAGTTTTTTTTTTAAACACATTGACCATCACGTATTCTTTTTTTTTTTGCAAAGGAACATTGTTTGTTTACAATTGTTTAATTACATGTACTAAATTGAACATTTTTGAAAAAGAAAATGCGAGTATTTTACTCTTTCATGGCCATCAAGAGTCTATTTACATGATTCATTAAAGGGAATCGAAGTCCCCGTAGCGGAAGCGATTGTGAATCGCGCGCTCTTGATTTAGTTACAACGATTAATTCAAGAACATACATAATAAAATTAAGCATATATAAAAGAAATGAACAACAAGAAATTACCTTTGAAGAACCTTTCTTCAAGTGCTCCTCCTCTCTTCACGATCAAGATCAACGCAACACGAACTCATACTAACACCGACACCACCGCCGGATCTTCCCCGTTGTTCTCTAGGTGAGGGAGGAAGGTGGGTTCCCTTTAGGAATAATGAGGTGTTTTGTGAGAGAGAACTTTGTTGTCTTGGAACCTTTCCAACAACAACAAAAAGGCTAGGATACACTTTTAATGTCTTTTCCTAGTTGCATCTCATGCAACCATATATATAGGGGAATGGGATGGAAATGACCATCCTACCCCTCCTTTAATCTCTCTTTAGTATATAGTTTATATATGAATCTAATTCACATTAAAACTATATATTATATCAATTATATCATATATAATTGATATAACTCCTCAGGTATGAAATTGAACACTTCAATTTCACTCCTAACTTTATAACCCTTAATATTACCATGTTAAGCCAACGGAGGGATCTAATGGACCTACAGATCATGAGCTCCAATGATGTGAGATTAACTGATCAAACTCTTTGATCCAGTTAATCAATATTCATTAACTACAAGTAACTCCACTATAGACTTGTAGCTGCACTCTCCTCACTCTAGATATTACTGTGTCCACTGATATAGTCATTACCCACGAGTCGACCCTTCACAGGTTGTTCGTAATCACAGCTGGGTCAAATTACCGTTTTACCCCTGTGATTACCTCTTTGCTCCTTAAGCACCACTGATCCTCTAATGAACAATAAGTCTAAGGTCCTACCTTAAACTCATACCCTCATAGAGGGCGGGGCCCCGTTGTTCAAAACTTGGAGTCAGTTCTTAAGTGAACAACCTATCTAATTCCTCAGTAGAGGAATGAGTGAATTTCATCTTGGACAGTTAAGTTCCCAGCTACCTACGAGGTTCTGTCCCTGAGAAGGTAGGCTTATTGAGTCGACTACAGGTCACTCTCACCCATACTAGTCTAAGGACAAACCCCTATAAGCAGGAGTTCTTAACTTGCTCAGGATTCAGGTCGAGTCACTAATGACCATCTATAAATTACTAGTCTAATCCTGTTAACGGTGTTATACTAGTTAGACTAATAATTTGCGATCCAGTCTTGTATGAACTCTTCATACAGGATGCCTCCACTCGCATGTCAACTACATGAATGAGTTGGATTACCTCATTTGTACTAATTACAAAGTGGGTCGCATCCATGGTGTTACCAGAATGAGGTTTCCAACCTTATTCTTATACCATAGACTATTTAGGTTATAATCTTGAACTCAACCCAAATAGTGTCCACTACACTGATTTCAAGATATATGTTATAACCTTAGAGCTTAGTTTATTGTATATATAAAAGCAAGACTGTAATCTTATCAAAACAAATAACACTTTATTTAATTGATCAAAATTACACAAGTTTAGGGCATAAATCCCAACATTGAAAACACATAATTATGGTTCACAAAATATAAGTAATGACCAATAATTGGTTGAGTTCGTAAGTTCGAAGAAAGGTTGTTGTTGGAGCAAAGAGACAGAAAAATTAAGTACATGTGCATTTCATATTATTTTGAAATATGGGAGCATCGTCGGTCGCTGAAAATTGTTGTCGACGATAATCGCTGGAGAAGTTACTGTCGGTTTCCAGATATGGTCACCAATGATTGTCGTCAATCGTTAGAGAAGATAGTCGACAGTAGTCGTCGGTCGTCGAAGGTGGTCGTCTGTTGCTGGAGGTGGTCACCAATCATCAGAAAAGGTCGTCGGAGGTGGTCGCTGGTCATTTGAGAAGCGTTGATAAAATATGTTACTAATTTTACGGTACAAGTCGATGTAGTTTATATCTTAACACTATAGTAAGTCAGTAGAATTGAGTTTTTTTTTATGGGGAGTTAATTTCTCCATGGGTCAGATGGTGAGTTGGGTTTCAACCCAACTCAAGGGCCAAACGCCTCCTAAGGGAATTATTAGGAGTCCTAATAAAGTCCCACATTGGCTAGGTAAGGAAGATATCCATGGTATATAAGTAAGGACAATTATTTTCATTGGTATCACTACAAGAATTTTGAGATTTTTTGACGCCACAAATGGTCGGAAATACCCCAAAATATGGTCGGCAAATGTATTTTCGACGGGTAAAAGCTCGTCGGCAAAATGGTCGACTTATCCCCGTCGAGAAACCTTTTGCCGACCAATTTTTTTTATGGTCTGCATTTCTTCGAAAGGTCGACCAAACTTTTTTGGTCGGTATTTCAAAGAAATACCGATCAAATCTTATTTAGTCGGCATTGTAAAGAAATGCCGACCAAAATAAGGTGGTCGGCAAAGCGTAGAAATGTCGACCATAAAAAAATTGATCGGCGGTTTGAAGAAATGTCGACTAATCTGTGTTAGTCGGCCTATAAAAGAAATGTCGACCACCTTATTTTGGTCGTTAGAGATAAGAAATGCCGATCAATATTTAATTATAGTCGACATTTCTTATGTATGCCGACTAACTTAGTTTTAGACACATTAAAGAATATTTATGGACACATTTAACTTAATTTAAGCACCAACCAACTCTTTCAAACCCCAAAACATTTTTTATCCACTTCCTAACTTCGAATTAATCTCTATGCATCAACCTACACTCAAATCATGAACATACACTCAAACAAAACAAATAATAAACTAATTGAATTATAGTTTAACTTCTCAAAGGAATGAACCACCAAAACTTAACTAAATAGCTAAACATGTTCAATCAAATTACTAAACTCTAAACTCTAAAGGATCGATTGATTGATAAACAATCTATATACATCAATCCATGTACCCCCTTCACACTCCAAATAATTTCTCATCCACCCCCTAACAAACCTACACTTAAACCAATTCATTGGCTACCATAACTACAATAGTCATACAACCATATCCAATAAATTCTAAATATATTAGCAAGTATCAATATTACAAAACAATAAACAAGAAGTTCAAAATCAACTACGAGCAAACTTGTCAATGACATAGATAGCTTCCAAAACTCAAGGATCATGAACATAAACTCAAAGAAACTCATACAAATCAAATAGTTTCAAATCATTGGCTACCATAACTGCAGGATAACCATACACAACTTCTCATTATGTATAAGCAAGCATGTTTTGATCCCAACCTCCTAAACTCAATTTAATCTCAAAACACAAGCCCAAAACATACTAACCCCCCAACACATTGGCTACCTTTAGTACAAGATAGCCATACACAAAATATTAGTGGATAGATCATACCTACTTTGGCAATCCTCCTTGTAAATAAATGAGTTGCATAAGCATTGCTTCCATGTTAGTCAACTTCGTATACTGTGTTCTAGTTCAAGTCTCGACTTCTTCCAGTCTATTTCTAATATGAGTAAATTCTTTCTCCATAGTCCACAGTGAAGATAAAAAAAAAATGCAAATAACGTCAATATATATAACATTGAAATCCACATGGTCAAATTCAAGGAGTACTAAAGTGGCAAATACTCGTAAGAATATGATCCATACCCACTTTATTTGAGTTTTAAAAGAATCAATAGTGGATTCCTACATACTTTCTTAACCAGAGAAGCTAGAAAATTTGTTGGTTTATGTTAAAAAATGTTCCAACTCGCAAATCTATGGTTACACAAATCTCAAAACACAATAAACTTAAATCTAAGGATATTAATTACTAAATGTAGTTCTTTTTTTAATTAAAAATACAAACAAGAAATTCAACCAAATGGGCCCTATAAACAATATATATTTTCAACTCTCTATGAATGAGAATAATAAACCATACAAATTAACTATAACTAAACTTTAAGTACAAATAAAATGTATATGAAATGTATATGTAAACAAAAAAATTATGAAAAAGTATATGTTAGATAAATGTAAACAATATAAAAGGTCTAACCAACTTATGTTCAACTGAACCAACAATATTCAACTCCATACTCATGAATAAGAGTAATTAGCCTTAAAAATACTAAAATTAAATTTTAAAGTACAAATACGCCAAATGAGTTCTAAAGTGTCTGAATATTAGTGAAGGGGTTCGAATGGGTTCAAAAGTGTTTGAAATATTAGCAAAAGTGTTCAAATGAGTTCGAAATCATAAATCCTAAGATTGCCCAAATCAAAACATAATTAACTTGAATAGATTATCATAATAATCTTTGATCTAAGTATATTACTAAAAACATAAGAACTTTGCAATATTACTAAAATCTAAGAAAAGACAAAGTTAAAAACAAAAAAAAAAAAACTACTTACAAAGGGCGGAGGCGAGCGGCGGGCGGCGGGCATACATAAGAAATAAGGTGGTCGGCATACATAAGAAATGCCGACTATAATTAAATATTGGTCGGCATTTCTTATCTCTACCGACCAAAATAAGGTGGTCGACAAAGCTTAGAAATGCCGAGCAAATTTAAAATTTGGTCGGCATTTCTTTTATAGGTCGACTAACACAGATTGGTCGACATTTCTTCAAACCGCCGACCAATTTGTTTATGGTTGGCATTTCTAAGCTTTGCCGACCACCTTATTTTTGTCGTCATTTCTTTACAATGCCGAATAAATAAGATTTGGAGAAATGCCGACCAAAAAAGTTTGGTCGACCTTTCGAAGAAATATCGACCATAAAAAAAATTGGTCGGCAAATGGTTTTCCGACGAGGATAAGCCGACCATTTTGCCGAGGAGCTTTTTCCCGTCGGAAATACATTTACGGACCATATTTTGAGATTTTTCTGACCATTTGTAGCGTCAAAAAATTCCAAAATTCTTGTAGTGGCTCAAGTTGTGGTATTTTGTTCGAGAGTAGGATTGTTAGGTGTTGGGATTTATTCCCTAAACTCGTGTATTTGTAATTATTCAAGGAAATGAATAAAAGTGTTATTTTTCCTTAAATCTTGTATTCTCGCAATTACAAACTTAAATCCAATAAACTAAGCTCCAGGGTCACATTTAGGAGACATTGATCTATGTGTAGTTGACACATATCTAGGATCAAGTTCAAGCATGTGACCTAAATGGTCTAAAGTAGATGGATTGGGTTGGGAACCTCATCCTAGTAACACTATGGATGCGACCCACTTTGTATTTGATACAAACGAGGCGATCCTGCTTGTTCATGTAGTTGACATGAGAGTGGGGGCTTCCTGTGCGATGAGATTGTACAAGACCGGACCAAGAATTGTTAGACCACTCTAGTAACGCCATTGATAGATTAGGGCTAATAATTCAATGATGACCATTAGTGACTCAACCTAAATCCTGAGCGAGTTGCGAACTCCTATCTGCGGGGGTTTATCCTTTAGACTAGTACAGGTGAGAGTGGCCACAACTGCCGACTCAATAAGCCTATCTTCTCAGGGATGAAACCTCGTAGGGAGCTAGGTGTTGGGATTTATGCCCTAAACTTGTGTAATTTTGATAAATTAAATAAAGTGTTATTTATTTTGATAGAATTACAGTCTTGCTTTATAAATCCAATAAACTAAGCTCCAAGGTTATAACATTTATCTTGAACATCAGTGTAGTGGACACTATTTGGGTTGAGTTCAAGAATATAACCTACATAGTCTATGGTATAAGAATAAGGTTGGAAACCTCATTCTGGTAAAACTATGAATGCGACCCACTTTGTAATTAGTACAAATGAGGTAATCCAACTCATTCATGTAGTTGACATGCGAGTGAGTGCATCCTGTATGAAGAGTTCATACAGCAGAGATGGATCACAAATTATTAGTCTAACCAAGATAACAGATTAATGAGGATAAGACTAGTAATTTATAGATGGTCATTAGTAACTCGACACAATCTGAGCAAGTTAAGAACTCCCCGCATATAGGGGTTTGTCCTTAGACTAGTATGGGTGAGAGTGGCACATGGTCGACTCAATAAGCCTACCTTCTCAGGGACAGAACCTCGTAGGTAGCTGGGAACTTAACTGTGCAAGATGGAATTCACTCATTCCTATATTAAGGAATTAGATAGGTTGTTTATGGAATTCACTCATTCCTATATTAAGGAATTAGATAGGTTGTTCCCTTAAGAACTGACTCCAGGTCTTAAACAACGGGGCCCCGCCCTCTATGAGGGTATGAGTCTAAGGTAGGACCTTAGACTTGTTGTTCATTAGAGGATCAGTGGTGCTTAAGGAGCAAAGAGGTAATCACAGGGGTAAAACGGTAATTTGACCCAGCTGTGATTACGAACAACTTGTGAAGGGTCGACTCATGGGTAATGACTATATTAGTGGACACAATATTATCTACAGTGAGGAGAGTGCAGCTACAAGTCTATATTGGAGTGACTCTTAGTTAATGAATATTGATTAACTGGATCAAAGAGTTTGATCAGTTAATCTCACATCATTGGAGCTCATGAACTGTAGGTCCATTAGATCCCTCCGTTAGCTCAATATGGTAATATTGAGGGTATAAAGTTAGGAGTGAAATTGAAGTGTTCAATTTCATACATGAGGTGTTATATCAATTATATATGATATAATTGATATAATATATAGTTTTAATGTGAATTAGATTCATATATAAACTATATACTAAAGAGAGAATAAAGGAGGGGTAGGATGGTCATTTCCATCTCATTTCCCTATATATATGGTTGCATGAAATGCAACTAAGTGAAGTCATTCTAAGGAATTACAAGCTCTCTCTTGTTGTGTTGTTGGAAGAGTTCCAAAGCACACATCTCTCTCAAAATACCTCACATCTCCTAAAGGGAATCCACCTTCCTCCCTCACCTAGAGAACAACGGAGAAGATCTGGTGGTCGTGTCTTCGTACGTTGGAGTTCCTGTTGCTGAGATCGTGATCGTGGGAGAGTGGAGCACTTGAAGAAAGGTTCTTCAAAAGTAATTATCTTGCTGTCCATTTTGTTTTACATGCTTAATCTAGTGTTTTATGTTCTTGAATTAATCGTTGTAACTAAATCAAGAGCGCGCGATTCGCAATCGCTTCCGCTGCGGGACTTCGATTCCCTTCCATTGGTATCAGAGCCCAATTGCATTCTTGATTTATGTTTTGGTTTTTTTCAAGAAAAAGGTTGGATTTACTGTTTTTGCATGAGATGTATGAACGGTTTTGCAAAATTAGATGTTTTCAATTTTGGCACTTAGATTTACAATTTCCATTGAATCGTTCAATGTAAGGGCCCGGTGTATTGGACAATTTTAATTGTAAATCGAGTCTGTAAGTCCGTGTCGATCGAGGCAAAGCGGTTGCTGAGAAGATCGGAGCGAAAACGAGCAAGAAATAGTGAATTCTCATTGCATGCGTCAGGTGCGGCGTTGCAACGTATTTTCATCGGCGTTGTAACAGCGCGCTTGTGGGGAGAAAGCGCGCGCGGGAGGCAGCGTTGCGCCACGCCAGCGTAAGACGACAAGAAGTTAGGCGTTGTAACGCCGAGGCGCTTTCGCAGATTCGAAAGCGGGCTTAAAAAAACAGATTTTTTTATATATATTAATTATAAAAACGTTTTATATTTTATATATTTAATATATTTAATTTTAATTAATATAATTAGATTATATTATTTAAAATTATTCCTAGGGTGCCAAAAATTGGTCTAATTTTTTCTATTTTAATTATGCAATTGTTGTGTAATTATTGCCATACATAATGTATGCTTTTATTTTAGAAATCCCACCTTAGGTTAAGTATTTTCATGCATCATTTATAATATAAGGAGTTATATTATATAGTTTGCATGATTAATTAATATAAGGTTGTTATATTAATTTATGGACAACATTGACATGCATTATATATCATGAAATGAATATGCTATGAATGTCTTATTATTCATGTGATGAATGATCAAGCACTATAACATAGTATGCATGTCACCTAAGGTTAATTATTAGTTTTAAAGTGTTTAGAACTTGGAAATAATAGACCTTAGGTTATCTAGTTCTAATTAGATTAGAGTTAGGAACCAAGTAATTTATAAGCTATGATTAAAAGAGGAACTCTGTCTAAGGAAAGTTCTGTCTAGGCTGGGGTATTTAAGCTGACGGAAACGAAACACCCCTACTTGGGAACTGACCTGGGAGTGAAATTTAATCAGAGAGTTTTATAAATTACAATAGCGTCAACGGGTTTATTAAGGGGTTAATAAACTAGAAATCCTAGGTTTAATATAAGGAGTTATATTAACAAACTTAGGATAAAATCAATATAAGAGTTATATTGATAGAATTAGGTAAAACCATTAGTCGGGTTTTAGCCTAAATGAGATTCCTATAAACTTTAAAGTATTCAGTGGGAGGAAAAAGTGTATGAGATACATATTTTTCCACCTACGCTATCTCTGGGAAGTTCACACCGTGAGATTCATACTTGGCCTCGTGGCGCAAACGAGAGCGGCCTTCGGATGGTGTTTGTATGAGTCAATATCAAGGTGAATGGAGAGGGTACTTATAGTGAGTGGGAACAGGTTTTGTGAAAACAAAACCTACGATCTCTTTTGTCGGTTTACACCGTTAGACCACTATGGTCAGCCTGCTACTTTGGCCTGGACCAGACAATCTCTTCGGAGGGCTTGATCATAGGGGATCAAACACAGTAGACACCCGAAAGGGATAAAGATTTCCTTAGACTATTTTCCAATCTAGTCTTCCCTTCCGCGAATTTTATTGGATCGAGACTCTGGGATCTAAAGACAGAGGGTTACACTCACGGGGTACATAAGTTGTGTATGTATCCAAACCAAAAAATGTAACTAAAACCGATAGGAATAAGAGTTATTCTGGTATTAGGTTTTGGTCAAGAGTGTCTTGATCCAGAGGAGGAGTGTTTTTTATTACCCTTCGGTGTCATACATTCTAAACCTTTGGAGTATCATTGCAAATTATAAATGGCCTAGGAATCATTTGATAATTAGCTAAAACATGATTGGATTAGAGTTATAGCAAGAAACTCATACAAGTTTGTTTGTAAATTTTTCAGCAAAAATGTCTAGCTCTATGATTTCCTTAGTGGGTGCGAAAAAGTTAACCGGAGAGAACTTAATGACTTGGAGGAATGGACTCAACATAATTTTTGTTACACATGATCTTAAGTTCGTTCTCAATGAGGAGTGTCCTCAATTTCCTACTCAAAACGCATCTCAAGCTGTTGAGGATGCATATGACCGCTGGATCAGTGCCAACGAAAAGGATAAAGCCTATATCCTGGCTAGCATACCTGATGTTTTAGCCAGGAGGCAGGAGGGCAAGGTCTCAGCTCGAGAGATCATGGATTTTGTGCTAAATTTGTCTAGACAACCGTCCAAACAAATTTGACATGAAGCCCTAAAATTCGTTTATAACGCACGTATGAAGGAAGGAACATCGGTGAGAGAACAGGTTCTCAATCTGATTGCCCACTTCAACATAGCGAAATTAAACAGAGCGGTCATAGATGAGAAACGTCAGATTTTGTTCATCCTAGAATCTCTTCCGAAGAGTTTTCTGCAATTTCGTAGCAATGCAGCGATGAACAACATAGAGTTTGATCTGACTTCTTTGCTACATGAGCTGCAGTATTATCAGTTTCTTATGGATGATAAGAGACAACAAAATGGAGAGGCAAATTTGTTTGCCCATTCCAAAAGTTCTCAGGAGGATTCAACCTCTGGGACTAAGAACTGCAACCATACTTCTGAACTTAAGAAGATACAGAAGAAGAGGAAAAGGAGTAGATAAAGAGCAAGCGTCTGGCAAAGAAAAGCTGTTATTTGATAACATGTAGCTTAAGGGTTTATTAGAAACCTTATTTCAATTTCTTGCCTTAGCAAACATTGTACTTCTTTTCAATTGAATAAAGTGTTTATTTCATTGGAAAAGTATTGTACTATGTGTAGCTCTTCTTGAGAATTATTTGCAAACGGTTTAATTCAGTTAAAATAGTTTTAACAAGTGAATTGTACAAAATTGCAAGTACACGAACTAATTTCTCCTAAAGAAAATGCTCATCTTTGACATCTAAGATTAGGTCACATTAATCTCAATAGGATTGAGAGATTGGTAAAGAAAGGACTTCTAAACGAGTTAGAAGAAAATTCTTTGCCAGTATGATAATCATGCCTAGAAGGAAAAATGACTAAAAGACCTTTTAGTGGAAAAAGTTATAGTGCCAAATACCCTCTAGAGCTCATACATTCAGACCTTTGTGGTCCGATGAATGTTAAAGCCAAGGGAGGATATGAATACTTCATCTCTTTTATAGATGATTATTCTAGATTTGGGCATATTTACCTAATGCACCACAAGTTTTAAGCACTTGAAAAGTTCAAGGAATTCAAGACTGAGGTTGAAAATCAATTAGGTAAAACTGTTAAAACACTTCAATCGGATCGAGGTGGAGAGTACATGGATTTAAAATTCCAGAACTATATGATAGAACATGGAATTACATCCCAACTCTCAGCTCCCGTCACACCACAGCAAAACGGTGTATCGGAAAGGAGAAATAGAACCTTGTTGGACATGGTTCGATCAATGATGAGTTATGCTCATCTCCCTAGTTCCTTTTGGGGTTACGCAGTGGAGACTGCAGTATACATTTTGAATAATGTGCCCTCCAAAAGTGTTTCTGAAACACCTTTTGAACTCTGGAAAGGATGTAAAGGTAGTTTATGTCACTTCAGAATATGGGGTTGTCCGGCACATGTGCTTGTGACAAATCCAAAGAAGTTAGATTCACGTTCAAAGTTATGCCTATTCGTAGGATACCCAAAAGAAACAAGAGGTGGTTTATTCTATGATCCTAAGGAAGAGGTTTTTGTGTCGAAAAATGTCATTTTCTTAGAGGAGGACCACATAAGGGACCACAAACCAAAAAGTAAAGTAGTGTTGAGTGAGTTAGACGGAACAATAGTAAAAGTTGCTAATAAGAACACTAGTACGTCAACAAGAGTTGTTGATACTGGTTTGTCTAGTCAAGAGAGTCCATCTCAAGAGTTGAGTATGCCTCGACGTAGTGGGAGGGTTGTAATACAGCATGACCGTTACATGGGTTTAGCTGAAACCCAAGTTGTTATACCAGATGACAACTGCGAGGATCCATTGACTTATAATCAAGCAATGGTTGACAAAGACAAAGGCAAATGGGTCATAGTCATGGACCAAGAAATGGAGTCGTTGTACTTGAATTCTGTTTGAGATCTTGTAGATAAGCTTGATGGGGTAAAACCTATAGGTTGTAAGTGGATCTACAAGAGAAAGCCTGGTGTAGATGGGAAGGTGCAAACCTTTAAAGCTAGACTAGTAGCAAAGGGTTATACCTAGGTTGAAGGGGTTGACTATGAGGAGACCTTTTCACCTGTTGCTATGGTAAAGTCTATTCGTATCCTTCTTGCCATTGCCACATATTATGACTATGAGGTATGGCAAATAGATGTCAAGACAGCGTTTTTGAATGACAATCTTGAGGAAACCATCTACATGGACCAACCCAAAGGGTTCATTGAACCAGGACAAGAGCAAAAGGTTTGCAGGCTTAAAAGGTCAATTTATAGACTGAAACAAGCCTCTAGGTCCTGGAATATAAGATTTGATGAGGCAATCAGATCTTATGGTTTTGACCAGAATGATGATGAACCTTGTGTCTACAAGAAAATCATCAATAGTTCTGTCGCATTCCTAATTCTCTATGTGGATAATATCATACTCATTGGGAATGATGTAGGTTATCTTACTGACATCAAGGAATGGCTAGCTACGCAGTTCGAAATGAAAGATTTGGGTGATGCGCAGTTTGTTCTTGGGATCCAATTTGTCCGAAACCGCAAGAATAAAACACTAGCCTTGTCTCAAGCATCATACATAGACAAAGTGTTGTCAAGGTTTAAGATGCAAGATTTCAAAAAGGGTTTGTTGCCTTTTAGACATGGAATCCATTTGTCTAAGGAACAGTGTCCTAAGACACCTCAAGGAGTTGAGGATATGACACGGATTCCTTACGCATCAGCTGTTGGGAGCCTGATATATGCCATGTTGTATACTAGACCCGACATCTTTTTTGCAGTTGGGATGGTCAGTAGGTATCAATCCAATCCAGTACTTGAACACTGGACAATGGTTAAAACAATCCTTAAGTATCTTCGGAGAATAAGGAACTACATGCTTGTGTATGGGGCTAAGGATTTGATCCTCACAGGATACACAGTTCGATTTTTCGACCGATAAAGATTCTCGGAAATCTACATCAGGGTCAGTATTCACTCTTAACGGAGGAGCTGTAGTATGGCGAAGCGTCAAGCAAGGATGCATAGTTGATTCCACCATGGAGGCCGAATATGTAGCAGCTTGTGAAGCAGCAAAGGAGGTCGTTTGGTTAAGGAAATTCATGCTAAATTTGGAATTTGTTCTAAATATGACTTTGCCCATCACGTTGTATTGCGATAACAGTGGTGCAGTGGCAAATTCGAGGGAACCCCGAAGTCACAAGAGCGGAAAACACATAGAGCGAAAGTATCATCTCATCCGGGAGATCGTGCATAGAGGAGACGTGATTGTCACGAAGAAACCCTCAGAGCACAACATTGTTGATCCTTTTACAAAGGCTCTCATGATTAAAGTATTTGAGAGTCACCTAGAAGGTCTAGGTTTACAAATCTTTCCCAACTAGGGCAAGTGGGAGTATTTTGTACAAAGGGGTTTAAATGCCCTAGTTTATTGTATTTACATTACTGTAATGTTTTAGTACTCCACAAGCTTTAGGTCAAGTGGGAGATTATTGGGATTTATGCCATAAACTTGTGTAATTTTGATCAATTAAATAAAGTGTTATTTGTTTTGATAGAATTACAGTCTTGCTTTATAAATCCAATAAACTAAGCTCCAAGGTTATAACATTTATCTTGAACATCAATGTAGTGGACACTATTTGGGTTGAGTTCAAGAATATAACCTAAATAGTCTATGGTATAAGAATAAGGTTGGAAACCTCATTCTGGTAACACCATGGATGCAACCCACTTTGTAATTAGTACAAATCAGGTAATCCTACTCATTCATGTAGTTGACATGCGAGTGGGGGCATCCTGTATGAAGAGTTCATACAAGACTGGATCGCAAATTACTAGTCTAACCAGTATAACACCGTTAACAGGATAAGACTAGTAATTTATAGATGGTCATTAGTGACTCGACCTGAATCTTGAGAAAGTTAAGAACTCCTTATAGGGGTTTGTCCTTAGACTAGTATGAGTGAGAGTGACCTGTAGCCGACTCAATAAGCCTACCTTTCCAGGGACAGAACCTCGTAGGTAGCCGGGAACTTAAGCTGTGCAAGATGGAATTCACTCATTCCTATACTAAGGAATTAGATAGGTTGTTCCCTTAAGAATCGACTCGTGTCTTGAACAACGGGGCCCCGCCTCTATGAGGGTATGAGTCTAAGGTAGGACCTTAGACTTGTTGTTCATTAGAGGATCAAGTGGTGCTTAAGGAGCAAAGAGGTAATCATAGGGGTAAAGCAAAGAATTTGACCCGGTGTGATTACGAACAACTTGTGAAGGGTCGACTCATGGGTAATGACTATATTAGTGGACACAATATTATCTCTGATGAGGAGAGTGCGGCTACAAGTCTATAGTGGAGTGACTTGTAGTTAATGAATATTGATTAAGCTGGATCAAAGAGTTTTATCGGTTAATCTCACATCATTGAGGTGATGAACCTGTAGGTCCATTAGATCCTCCGTTGGCTCAATATGGTAATATTGAGGGTATAAAGTTAGGAGTGAAATTGAAGTGTTCAATTTCATACATGAGGTGTTATATCAATTATATATGATTTAATTGATATAATATATAGTTTTAATGTGAATTAGATTCATATATAAACTATATACTAAAGAGAGAATAAAAGAGGGGTAGGATGGTCATTTCCATCCCATTCCCCTATATATATGGTTGCATGAGATGCAACTAAGTGAAGTCATTCTAAGGAGTTACAAGCTCTCTCTTGTTGTGTTGTTGGAAGAGTTCCAAAGCACACATCTCTCTCAAAATACCTCACCTCTCCTAAAGGGAACCCACCTTCCTCCCCTCACTTAGAGAACAATGGAGAAGATCCGGTGGTCGTGTCTTCTGCACGCTGGAGTTCATTCTTTGAGATCGTGATCGTGGGAGAGTGGAACACTTGAAGAAAGGTTCTTCAAAGGTAATTATCTTGCTGTCCATTCGGTTTTACATGCTTAATCTACTGTTTTATGTTCTTGAATTAATCGTTGTAACTAAATCAGGAGCGCGCGATTCGCAATCGTTTCTGCTGCGGGACTTCGGTTCCCTTCACTAGGGACTCAACTCCGTAAGAAGAAATTCACTCGTTCACGAACTAGGGTAACTAGATAGGTTGTTCCCTTAAGAACTGAATCTAGGTCTTGAACAACGGGGCCCCTCCCTCTTGCTGGCCCGAGAGGGACATTGTTTATGGTCGAACCATAAACTTGTTGTTCATTAGAGGATCAGTGGTGCTTAAGGAGCAAGATATAGTTACAAGGGTAAAACAGTAATTTGACCCAACTGTGACTACGAACGACTTATGACGGGTTGACTCACGAGCATTGGTTAAATCAATGGACACAACTTGTCCTACAGTGAGGAGAGTGCAACTACGAGTCTATAATGGAGTGACTCGTAGTTAACGAATGTTGATTAATGGGATCAAAGAGTTTGATTAGTTAATCTCGTATCATTGGAGCTCATGATTTGTAGGTCCATTAGGTCCCTCGGTTGGCTCAACATGGAAATAATGAGGGTATAAAGTTTTGAAATGAATTTGAATTGTTCAAATTCAATTTAGAGAATTATATCATTTATATTCGATATAATCGATATAGAATATGGTTTAGTGTGAATTTGATTCATAATAAACCATATTATTGCCTAATTATGGAATTAAGGCATAATTAGAGAAATTAAGTTGAGAGATATGTAAATTGAATATGATTCAATTTAATTTCTACTTTATGTAAATATGATTTACATAATATGGTATTTGATACCTTATGTTATGCAAATTAATTTTGCTTAATGCAAAATTGGTGAAAGTAGTGGCATAATGGGTGGAGAATTTGTCTCCACCCACATTGCCTATAAAAGCATCTTTTTGGATGCAATTTTGCAAGCTTAAGTCATTTGCTAAATTTGGGAACTCCAGCAAAACTCTTCCTCTCTCAAATTCTCTCTGCAACATTTCTCTTCCAAAAGGAGATCCCACCTCTCTCCCTCTCCTAGAGAACAACTGAGAAAACGTTTTGACGGTGTTCGAACGTTCGATCGTAGAGGACGAAGAGTTCGTTGATGACGAGAGGATTACGCGAAGAATTTGGTCTTCAAAGGTAATTCCTAAATTCCTTATGCTTTCAACATGTATGCTTAGTCTTAGTTTACTGTTTTTGAGACATTTCTATGCAACATAATCAAGAACGACGTCGATCATTCGCTTCCGCATGGGATTCGATCCCTTCAATTGGTATCAGAGCCAAGTTGCTCTTAAGTATGTTAGAAATTTCTCAAAATCTAGGTGGATATAGCATTTAATTTAGATAAATTGTTATGATTTGTAAAATAAATGTTTTCATAATTTGGCATTTTAGATTTACTTTCTGTGTTGCCTTCGTGAAGAAGATGACTAAAGACTCCAAGGGTGTCTCTGTTAATTAAGCTCCAAGTTTAACCATACTTTCATGTTTTGCCTTACTGAATTTCAATTGTACACACAACCGTGGTTTTGCAATCTTCTCAACAATTTCTTTAGCATAAGAACTTGTTTTCTTTTATTTCTAATTTCTACATGAATGCCCCTTTGAGACAATGGTTTGAAGTTCATAAATTTAATATGAGCTAAACTTCTTAAGGGTTCAAGAATGTGAATTCTCTAAGAAGTAACTGTAGTCAAAATTCCAACAAAACCAAGCCTACATCTCAATTGTTTGCTTGTGTTGAATATAATTTTGTTGAGATCCTAGATTGATCAACTTGGATTGCAACTCAAGCTTAGATCTAATACCGTTAGGGTTAGTGATAAGCAAATTTCGCATGGTACTTTATCCTAGACATAGAGATTAAAGACTCTAAAACTTAAGAAGTTATTGTGCCTAAATTACCTAAGATAGAGGGACTATAGACATATAGGACTCATTTAGTCCCCTAAAACCTAACACCGAGGTGAATGAGAGTTGTAATTTCGGTTTACAATTGAATGTAGAATAGGTGGAATTGCAATTTCGGGTTGCAATTACAACTTAGGGCAATGATATTTTTGAGCTCTCTTTCCTTGAAAATACTTTTCTTGCAATTTCAATTATGTTTACTTTAGAAGTCAGTCTATCAAATTTGAGATTCTAAGTTTCCTTTGTTATTTAACTTCATAATACCTCGATTCTACAATTTACCAATAGTTGCTAGTCGAGTTTGTAATTAGATTTTGCAATTATTTTGTTTGGAAAACTTTGCAAGATCTCGATTCTGCAATTCAATTCTGCAACATTTGTCACTTTAACTTGCAATTAGATTATGCAATTATTTTACTTTTCACCAAACACATCAACCCAACCTTTTTTTTACAATTTTTAGTTTCAAGTTGTAATTCTCTTACACTTTGCTTAGCAATAACTTTTGTTACACCATTCCCTATGGGGTTCGATGCTTAAGAGTACTCCTATTTTAATACTTGCATCGGCAATGTGCACTTGCACTGGAGCTGAATGTATTTCTTTACTTTTCTTCACCCAAAGTTCATCCGATCAGGGACCCAATATATTTATAAGCTACAAAATGTAAATTCAACATTCAATTTTGATGAATTTTTTTTATGGTAGGGTTTATATTGTTACAAATTTGAAAGTACAAGGACTATGTTATTACATATTTAAGTTCAAGGACTAAGTAATTACAAATTTAATAGTACAAGGACTAAACTGTTACAGAATAAGGTTAAGGAACTACATTGTTACTTTCATGAATGTTTAGGGATTAAAAGTGTTTTTTAACTCATTTTTAATGAGTAACAATTTATCGAAAAAATTGAAAACTTACCAACAATTTATAGTACAATTTTTTGAACTTAAGACGAGCAAGATGCTAATTTCTTTCTTTCCTCTACATCCCAAGCTAGCTATGAAATGTTTTGGATCACAAAGCACACAGATGAAAAGTGCTAGAGCCACAAAGAGATTTGTAGTAGGACTTCTCTGACTATAAAATGGTGAACTCCAAGACTGAGAGTGGTCAAAGTGGATGAATTTTAGGTGATTTGACATGAGATTCATCCTAATGGATGGTGTTGAGTGAGATCTTTCCAAGGATCACTTGTAATGACTCAACTTTCTTAACTTATCCTATCTAGAAACATTACTACATGCCTATGCTAATGGCTTCCAAAATTCTTGAGAAGAAAAGTTCTATAGAGATATAATTAATGGAATTTTATAAGATAATTTATAAAATAATTTAAAACTTTTATTTGGGATCCCAATGAAAATATTGTAAGACACAATAATAAATAAATGGTTAAATAACGTTTGACATACAATAAAGTTTAAAAAAGAACTTGAAAATGAATTATAATTGATAATAACTCATATTATCGTGGAAGCAAAACCAATGATATTGTACATCATTACTATTACCTAAAACAATTATGAAAATGAGAGAGTATTAAAAATACTTAATAAATAGCTATGTTAGTGGGGTTAGAAATGCATTTACACATATAACACATGATTCATGACAACCCATGTTGGTGCCTAAGTGTATTTTGTGTGTGAAATCAAACCTCAACAGATGATAGTTGGTGAGTAGTTAGTGATTTACACCAACATTGTCATCATCTTTTTCTTAAAAGCATATTTTCATACAAAAAATGTATTCGTGATCAGATTCAATCAAATAAGCATGATTTTAACATGAGATGCAATATAGAAAATATATGACGATTCAACTATATATGATCCAAACATAATTAAAATTAAGTACTCAAACATCATACAAAATTTTCAACCTACTCGTAAGACAGACTGAAAGTTGAGCCACTCTATCTTAATCCATCTAAAATAAAATAATCTTAGAATAAATCAAAACTTATAGTTTCCAGCTAACTACGAAGATAAATCTCAATTTAAGTAAATGGAATAAATGTGGGAACGGCTATACATAAAAGAGATGCTCTTACACCTATGAATATTTGTTCATTTATTTTTAGTAGCTCAAATTGAGAGACAAATTGTGAAGAAGTCACTCGTTAGGAAATGTAATAGAGGAAGAGAGGAATATACTAAAAATAGGGAGAAGAATTAGCAGAGAAACGCTAATATTGAGAGAGCAACAAATTTTTTTTTATAAGATGGGTTGAATGGCAGACAAAAAAACTTAAGAATTTAAATTGTGAAATGTATTTAAATTTTTAATATTGTTTATTTTCTATTTAAAAAAATTGAAAATAATTATTGAAATTTGAAATTAGTATTTAAATTTAATAAAAGATCTTTATATGACCAAGTAAAAAAATCGAATGACCAAGAAAGTAATTTATCGATTCAAAAAAAAAAAAATATATATATATATATATAACAATTACAGAGTGTTACAATCTCACTTCTCTAGAGAACTATTATTCCTCAAAAGTTGTTGGATGTTGAAATAAGTATGATACTCTATCCTCATCTCTATGCTTTATGAGTAAACAACCATTTACCATTCAAATTACCTTAGGAATTGTTATATTTTTTGTTTCAATTTATCATAAACTAATTAATTTTGGATTAATGTTTTTAAGTTAATCTAAAATGTTTTGGACCTTGTTTTACCTCTTAATTTTAAAGACCCATTATTTTCGTTGGGCCCAAAGCTGGAGGAGCCCAAATCTGTTTCTTGATCTCCTATCACCCAAACCCATTTATTCCGTTTTTGTTATTATAAAAGAATGTATGGGCCTTAAGTGAGAGATGAAGAAAAAGGGTGTATTGGGTCTATTATTAAAATTAGGATTTCTTCCTTTTAGAGAGAAAAGAAGAGAGAGAAAGAAAAGAAAGGGGGTCTTCGATTAGAGAGAAAAAAAGGAGGAAGGGTTTCGATTTGAGTGTTTTCTTTCTCCAATTTCTTCTTGCCTTCTTCTTCCTTGTTGTAAAGTTGCTGCAAACCAAATCGAAGTCGTCAGACATTGAGGTTCAGTTGTTGTTCGTCATGGGTTTAGTCGTTGAACACCCTACAACAGAAGGAAGGTATTTTTGCAGCTTCTAGTTCGTGATTCTCCTTCAAAGCAACAAAGCCGTCGAAAACAAGAACCTTCTGCAGATCGGTTCAGACGTGAAGCCTCAAAGTTCTTTCTTCACAAAGGTTGTATCTCTCCTCTCTTTCTACTTTCTTTCTAGTTAGTTTAGATTCAAGATTTAGTTCCAAAGATTGTTAGACTCCCAATCTTGAATAGATTTTGGTTGTAGTCTCTCTTTGGGCATAAATCTTGGAATCTTGTTAAATCCTAAATGTTAAATGTATCTTTAGATATTCTGCTGTAAATTCTCTGTATTCTCCCGTATATCTCTAATAAATTGTCTAGCAAAGGCTTAAAACACCTTTGCAAGTGGAGTAGGTCGTTTTATGACCGAACCACTATAAATATTGGTGTTCTTCTTGTTCTTTACTGAATTTCCGCACTTATATCAATTCTGTCCAGCCCTATTAAATTGCCTAAAATCGATTATAAACTCTATGTAAACACCTCAAACTTGTCTAAAATTGGTTAGACATAGGATTTGGATCTTGGCCTATAATAACATTTGGTATCAGAGCTTTCAATCCTTGTTTTTAGGGCATTCTTTCTTGAATTAAAATTTAGTTGTTGAATAAAATCTTTGGGTTTAAAGAATCTTTAAGTTTTTAGTATTCTTTAATTCTGAAATTTTTTTATTTCAAGAAAAGTTTGCTGTCCAATTTTGTTTCTCATTTTTCAGGATGAGTACCAAGTTCGAGGTGGAGAAGTTTGATGGGAAAGGAGATTTTGGTCTATGGAAGATCAAAATGTTGGCCATCCTTCGTTAACAAAAGGTCGATTATGCACTTTTGGAGGCTAAGGATATTCCAGACAGCATAACAGCGAACCAACTGAAAGAGATAAATAAGGTAGCTCACAGCCTTATAATCCTTTATTTGTCTGATACAATTACAAGACAAATGCGTAGTAAAGATACCGTTGTTAAACTTTGGACAAAATTAGAATCTACCTACCAAGTAGCATCAATTTCAAGCAAAATATTTTTAAAATCTAATTTCTTTAGTTTTAAAATGGACTCTAGTAAAAGCATGAAAGATAACCTAGATGAATTCCATAGAGTAGTTTCTGAAATGGAAAATATAGGTGAAATCTTTTCTGATGAAAATCATGTTGTAGTTCTGATAAATTCTTTGCCTGAATCTTATAATGATGTGAAATCTGCTATGAAGTTTGGTAGGGATACTTTGTCCACTAAAATTGTTTTAAATGCCATTAGAGTAAAAGAACAAGAATTAAAAGAAACCAAGAAGTCTAATAGTGAGACTTTGTACGTTAGAGGGAGATCAGAGAATAGGAAAAAGCATAGAAGCAAGAGTAGGGGTAGATCAAAGTCTAAAGGGGCTAGTAATAGGAGGTGTTATCATTGTAAAAAAGAAGGCCACATTAGAAGGTTTTGTACTGACCTTAGAAATAAAAGGTCGTCGGGTAAAGGGAAAAAAGAGTCTAGTGTAGTAAACCTTAGTGAAGAGTATAACCACTCTCTTATGGTTAGTAACACTAGAGAGGATGACACTTGGATCCTAGATTCAGGTTGTTCTTTCCATATGACCCCTAATAGAGAATGGCTAGAAGACTTCCAAACCGGTGTGGGAGGTAAAGTCATGTTAGGGAACCAACACTTTTGTAGTGTAGAAGGTCAAGGAACAATACGTCTTAGGCTTCATGACGGAAATATTAGGTTTCTAACTGGAGTTAGGTACGTACTTGAAGTTAAAAGAAACCTAATATCCCTTAGCATGTTAGATAAGCAAGGGTACACCATTAAGTTAGAGGGTGGTGTTCTAAAAGTCATGAAAGGCATCTTGTTACAATGAAAGGGCTTCTTAAGGATACCTTATACTCTTTAGAGGGTTCGATGGTCGTAGGGTAAAGTGATCTAGTTAAAGAGAGTGACAATTCCAAAATTACCCTTTGGCATAAACGCTTAGGTCACATGAGTGAGCAAGGAATTAGGGAGTTAATAAAACAAGTAATTCCTAACATAAAAAATGTAGACCTAGATATGTGTGAGCATTGTGTTTATGGTAAAAGCAAAAGAGTAAAATTTGGAAAGGGTGGTCACTTTGCTAATAAAAAACTAGAATATGTGCATGCTGATTTATGGGGCCCATCTAATGTTGTCACAAATGGTGGGGCTAGATATTTCTTATCCATTATTGATGATTGTACTAGAAAAGTTTGGGTTTATCTTCTGAAAAATAAATCTGATACTTTTAATAAATTTTTTGAATGGGTAACCTATGTTGAAAACCAAACTGGCCTTAGAGTTAAGAAACTTAGGGTGACAATGGGCTAGAGTTTTGTAACCATGAATTTAGAAACTTTTGTAAGTCTAAAGGCATAGCAAGACACTTATTTGTTGTAGGGACGCCACAACAAAATGGGGCACTGAGAGAATGAATAGAACCCTTATGGAAAGAGTTAGGTGCATGTTGTCCGATTCACAACTTCCTCAAAGTTTTTTTTGGGGAATTCGTTGCAACAACATGTTATATAATCAATAGGAGCCCATCTACTGCCATAGATTTAAAAACACCTCAAGAGCTTTGGCAAGGTAGTCCCCCTGATCTATCACACATGAAAGTCTTTGGGTGTTTAGCTTATGCTCATTCAAAAGAGGGAAAGCTAGACCCAAGGGCTAAGAAATGTGTTTCGTAGAGGATATCCCGAGGGTGTTAAGGGATATAAACTATGGTGTCTAGACCCAAATTCACCAAAAATCCTAATAAGTAGAGATGTTGTCTTTAATGAAGGGAAAATGGGGTATATAGAAGAAAAGACCGAGTCTATTCCTAAAAGTTCACCTAGTTCCACTGAAACCGTTTTAGCTAATCCTCCTTCCACTTCCCATAGTGATCAAGTAGATGAGCCAATAGTAGAACATGATGCTTCACCATCTACCTTAGATCAGTCACCTACACATGAAGTTGCTAATGAGGAAGAGGAAGAGGATAGTCAAGACTTAACAAATTATCAGTTAACTAGGGATAGGGTTAGGAGAACCATTGTAGCTCCCACTAGGTTTGGGTATGCCGACCTTATATCCTATGCCCTAGTTATAGCTAATGAGTTTATTAATCAAGAACCACAAACTTTCAATGAGGCCATAAATAATGAAAATAAAGATAAGTGGTGGGCCGCAATGAAAGAAGAGTATGATTCTTTGATTAAAAATCAAACTTGGGTTCTTGTTATTAAACCACTAAAAGCTAAAACTGTAGGTTGTAAGTGGATTTATAAAGTCAAAGAGAACCCTTTACAAAACAACAAGCCTAGGTTCAAGGCTAGGTTAGTAGCCAAAGGGTTTACTCAAAGGGAGGGTATAGACTATGATGAGGTTTTTTCCCCCGTTGTAAGACACGCCCCTATTAGAATTCTGCTTGCCTTTGTTGCTCACTTTGATCTTGAGTTAGAGCAGATGGATGTAAATACCGCTTTCTTGCATGGTGAGCTTGAGAAGACCATTTACATGGATCAACCACCTGGATTTGAAGCTCCCAAACAAGAAAAGAAGGTCTGTCTTCTTAAGAGATCGTTGTATGGTTTAAAGCAATCTCCACGTCAATGGTATAAAAGGTTTGATTCCTATATGCTATCTATTGACTTTTGTAGAAGTAAGTATGATAGTTGTGTATATTTCAAACAAATCTCTGAAGTGAATATTGTTTACTTGCTTTTATATGTTGATGACATGTTGATTGCTTGCAAAACCATGCATGAAATAAATAAGTTAAAGAATCTCTTAAAGAAGGAGTTTGAAATGAAAGACTTAGGCAATGCAAAAAGAATATTAGGAATGGATATTATTAGAGATAGAAAAGAGAAGAAACTATATTTGTCTCAAAGTGAATATATAACAAGACTAGTTAAAAGATTGAACATGCATGATAGTAGGAAGGTTAGTATTCCTTTTGGCAAACACTTTAAACTATCTGTTAATGATTCACCTAAGACTCCAAGTGATATTGGTGAAATGCATGATATTCCATATGCTAATACTATTGGGAGTCTTATGTATGCCATGGTTTGTACTAGACCTGACCTTGCTCATCCACTTAGTGTTGTTAGTAGATTTCTTGCTAATCCTGGTAAACAACATTGGAATGCTGTTAAGTGGATTTTGAGGTACCTTGCATGTCATACAGATTTATGTCTTGTTTATGGTGGAGCAAATATAGTTGATAGCAAGAATATTGAACTTGTTGGATATGTTGTTGTTGATTATGCTGCTGATATAGATAAACGTAGATCTTTGACTGGTTTTGTGTTTAGATTGTTCAATTGCACAATTAGTTGGAAATCTAGTTTATAGTCTATAGTTGCTTTATCCACAACTGAATCTGAGTATATTGCATTAACTGAAGCTATTAAGGAATCTTTATGGCTTAAGGGAATTGTATCTGAATTGTGTTGTAGTGATAATGTTTCTGTGACTGAGCATTGTGATAGTCAAAGTGCTCTACATTTATTCAAATATCATTCTCACCTGAAAGAACTAAACATATTGATGTTAGGTATCATTTTGTAAGAGATGTCATCAATGATGGTTTAGTTTCATTAAAAGGTTGCTACCGATTTGAATGTCTTTGATATGTTTACTAAAGCATTACCTTGTGATAAATTTAACCTTTGTGTGAGAATGTTGTGACTTGATCATGGATAATTCTCGGATCTTATTTGAGAACTAATTATAGGTCCTCTTCTTAGTTTATGATAGATTGAAATCAAGGTGGAGTTTGTTATATTTTTGGTTTCAATTTATCATAAACTAATTAATTTTAGATTAATGTTTTTAAGTTAATCTAAAATGTTTTGGACCTTGTTTTACCTCTTAATTTTAAAGACCCATTATTTTCGTTGGGCCCAAAGCTGGAGGAGCCCAAATCTGTTTCTTGATCTCCTATCACCCAAACCCATTTATTCCGTTTTTGTTATTATAAAAGAATGTATGGGCCTTAAGTGAGAGATGAAGAAAAAGGGTGTATTGGGTCTATTATTAAAATTAGGATTTCTTCCTTTTAGAGAGAAAAGAAGAGAGAGAAAGAAAAGAAAGGGGGTCTTCGATTAGAGAGAAAAAAAGGAGGAAGGGTTTCGATTGGAGTGTTTTCTTTCTCCAAATTATTCTTGCCTTCTTCTTCCTTGTTGTAAAGTTGCTGCAAACCAAATCGAAGTCGTCAGACATTGAGGTTCAGTTGTTGTTCGTCATGGGTTTAGTCGTTGAACACCCTACAGCCGAAGGAAGGTGTTTTTGCAGCTGCTAGTTCGTGATTCTCCTTCAAAGCAACAAAGCCGTCGAAAACAAGAACCTTCTGCAGATCGGTTCAGACGTGAAGCCTCAAAGTTCTTTCTTCACAAAGGTTGTATCTCTCCTGTCTTTCTACTTTCTTTCTAGTTAGTTTAGATTCAAGATTTAGTTCCAAAGATTGTTAGACTCCCAATCTTGAATAGATTTTGGTTGTAGTCTCTCTTTGGGCATAAATCTTGGAATCTTGTTAAATCCTAAATGTTAAATGTATCTTTAGATATTCTTCTGTAAATTCTCTGTATTCTCCCGTATATCTCTAATAAACTGTCTAGCAAATGCTTAAAACACCTTTGCAAGTGGAGTAGGTCGTTTTATGACCGAACCACTATAAATATTGGTGTTCTTGTTGTTCTTTACTGAAATTCTGCACTTATATCAATTCTGTCCAGTCCTATTAAATTGCCTAAAATCGATTATAAACTCTATGTAAACACCTCAAACTTGTCTAAAATTGGTTAGACATATGATTTGGATCTTGGCATATAATAACTGGAATGAACCTAACCTTGGATACTTTTAAACTTAAATTGTAGTCTTAGAAATAACTTCATTATCATAACAATAAATACTAGCATCATTAAAAATTAACTCAACAATTTTACAAATATTTTCTAAGTCTCTCTTAGTTAGACTAGATTTAAAAACACCTTTGGAAGGAGTGAGGATCTTTTAAGAGCCTGAGGAAGTCGAGAAGATCATTATCATCTCCAGACTTCAATATTGCTTTACATAGCAAGTATAAAAGATACAGTTTGATTTTGAAAATACTAAATTGCTTCCTCTATGTATAAGAATTTTTTTTTATTCGAACTCAAATCATTTTAAAGGAGAAAAAAATGATATGATCAAAATCTAGCTCATATTAATGATGAAGACCAACCAGAAAATTAGAGAGGATCAATGACTTGTTGAGCACCCAACAACCATTGCTTGCATGTGCGCTTATGAGGCAGTTTCATGTTCCTTATAAGGCAGTTTCATGCTTGCACATCGACACCTCAATGCCATTATCAATGTACAAGTGTGTGTCAATATATATGCTTAACCCACACACAACATCTCCACACAACTCCAACCTCGCCCATCGCCCATCTTGGTGGTTGATAACTCTTAAAATAAGAGTTATTAGCTATGATATGTGTAATGTTTTAAAAAGAATTATCTCATTCTATCTTGAAAACCACCTAACTTTGATTTGTTTTGCTCTACACTTACCTTTATTGTCTTAAAATCAGTATTTGAACAATTTGATCATAATTAATGAGCTTTAATGTGATTAATTTACGGCTTGATATAAAAAGGACTGTCAGAGTTAAAGGCAACAGTGGTACTACAGTTTGTTAGAGAAAATTTTGGTAATTTAAGCCTAGCATGAGTATCACACATGAGAAAGACAACTCATTAATTGAGCTAGATATTGTCAAATTTTGGCTAGAAGATAAGTGCCATGTTACTGGAGATGCCTAATTAACCTTGATTTCTATATAGAAAGGGGATAAGTTGTTTGGGTGATAGCACACAAAATATGTTATCTGTATGTTTGTATTTTGCTAGTTGTTATGATAATTTCAGGGCTTTTACGTGAATAAATCATTGAATTTTAGGTTAAGAGCTTTTACAGATCAAATGAAGATATTTTGGAGTACTCGGGTTCAATTCAAGGCTTTTGGAGCTAAAAATGACATCAAGTGGAAGGAGAAGGACCAAATCAAGCATGTTGACCCGAGGTGACGGCGTTGCAACACCATATGCGCGGACGTTTGGCATAGAAAGGTTGTGAAGACGGTGTTGCAACGCTGCTTTGCAGCATCGCAACGTCGAATCGATAAGAAGACGCGCGTTAGGGTAGCGACATTGCAACGTTGCCCTTAACATTGCAACGCCACAGGCAATTTCCTTATTTGTTTACCGCCTATGGCACGACGTTGCAACGCGACCCATGAGGTTGCAACGTCGTGCCAATTTTTAGTACATAAAGAATATGATGTACTCATGGCAAGAGAAACCGAATTGTATAGAATTTTAGACCTATTTTCGACTCTTACACTAAAAAAGGAGCAGAATACTACTCTTCGAGGGCCAAGCACGTGAGACGAGGCTCGAGATCGTGACGGGAGCTCGGGAACGAGGGACCGACATCTTCACCGACGAGTTTTCTTTCTTCTTTCTTATCGTTTGTAGTTTTGTATAGACTCTAGTATGAAATTAGTTTGTTTTGATAGTGATTATGAGTAGCTAATTATATTAGTTAGGGGATTGATTATCATGTTTTGAACTTATTTAAGTATGTATTGAACTTATGTTTGTGTTGCTTTATTTTTGGCAATTCTTTCTTAAATTATTTGCTTTTCTTTGGCCAAGTTTAGCATGATTGATGGAGATCTGATCTCCTTGAGCAGCGAAAACGTGGTTTGGGATCGTAATTTGCTTGATTGTTTAGGTTGAAGCAAAAACCGATACATTGACAAAAACATACAGAACAAGCATGCTAATACTAATCTAATTAGGCATGGATTAATTACATACAAACATACATATGTTTAACAATTAAACTAAAGGGAAGAAAAAGAATACCTTTGTACTTTCTAATTCTCCAGCACAACAACTCCTTGCTCCAAAAGAAATCAGCAACACAGGAACTTGCAAAGTTCTCTGTTTTTCTCCAACAGAACACCACTAACAGTGAGCACCTTCTATATCTCTTAATTCTTAGATCCTCCTTGGTGGGAAGGATTCCAACTTTTGGAAGAAGAAGGGAATGAGAGAGTTTGAGAGAATTTTTACAGCATTTCTCTAAAATTACCAGTCAATCAATCGATCGATTGATTCTCTATTAATGAGCAACCCTTTTCTCCTTGTTAAACTGTCGATAGGGAGAAGAGGGGTAGTGGGAACGTGTCTGGATGACACGTTCCCTTATTATTATTATGAAAATAATAATAATAATAATAATTAAACAATAATAATTAAATCATTTAAATAATACAAATTAAATATCATATATTTAATTTGGATTAAATCTAATTTAATCATATTACCCCTTTAACCTATAGTTTTAATGTACATCCAGTGTACATTAAATTTTAACATATAGTTTTCAAATGTGAATCACATTCACATTTAATATAATATTTGAACTCTTTCAAATATTCAATTCTCTCATATAATTTAATATGAATCATATTCACATTAAATTTATAATATATAGTTCCAAAACTATATATTATATCGTATCTAAATACATTAAATATATTTCCTTATGAATTTGAAAATTTCAAATTCAAATGATCTAAGAACTCTTTACGAGCTAGAAGGTGGACCTAATGGACCTACAGATCAGAAGCTCCAACGATACGAGATTGCTTGGTTAATCTCATTAACCTCCCAATCAACATTCGTTAACTGCGGGAACACTCCATTAAAGTCCTGCATTTGCACTCTTCTCATCGCAGATATATTTACGTGTCCACGGATATTGACCAATAACAAAGAAATCAATCCTTCACGAATGTTCGTAACACCGGTGGGTCAAATTACCGCTTTACCCCTAGGTTACATCTTGTACCTTAAGTACCCGGTGCTCTCTAATGAACAATTTGTTTGTGGTCCTACCAACAAACAGAGTCCCTCTCGGGCCAATGAGAGGGTCGGACCCTTTGTTCAAGTCCCGGAGACACCACTTAAGGAAACAGTCCTCTACTTACCCTAATAGGCGGGAAGGAGTGAATTCCATCTTGCTAAGTTAAGTTCCCAGCCGCTCACTCGGTCTTGTCCCCAAGAAGGTAGGCATATTGAGTCTCAAGGACCGCCACTCTCACCCATACTAGTTAAAGGACAATCCCTCGCGAACAGGAGTTTGTAACCTGCTCAGGATTGAGATCAAGTTTCCTAGGTCATCCTAGTGAAATAGAAACCTAACTAGTCAACGGAGTTACAGTTAGAGATTACTATTTCGTGGTCCGGTCTTATGTAATCTCATTACATATGATATCCCCACTCACATGTCATCTACACGAACACGTTAGGATCACTGTGTTTGCATCAAATACAAAGTGGGCCACATCCATAGTTTAACCAGGGTGAGGTACCCAAACCTTATCCCCTCACTACAGACCCTTTAGGCTGTACATTACATTCAGTTAGAGATTCATTTAACAGCCTTGGATGTTTAGTTTATTGGATTTAGGGTTTAAATAAAGGCAAACTCATAGATAACGAACAATAACACTTTATTGAAATAATAACACTTTATTACATTAATTAGAACATAATTACAAACTACGAGTTTAAGGGCACAAATCTCAACAAACTCCCACTTGAACTAAAACTCTAGTGGGGTACATCATAATCTAAAACAGTGGTTATAAGAGATAGAAATACAATAAACTAGGGCATCCATATACCCCATTACATATCTCCCACTTGCCCTAGATTTAGCCTATGTACATATCTCGTAGACCCAGACTTTCCAGATGACCCTCGAACACTTTAGCCGTGAGAGTCTTTGTAAACGGATCAACAATATTGTGCTCCGAAGCAATCTTCGTGACTGTCACATCTCCTCGTTGTACTATTTCTCGTATCAGGTGATACTTCCTCTCGATGTGCTTACCTCGCTTATGGCTTCGAGGTTCCTTCGAATTGGCTACCGCACCACTGTTGTCATAGTATAAGGTGATGGGAGATTCCATATTTGAAACAACTTCCAAATAAGTAAGGAATTTTCTTAGCCAAACAACCTTTTTAGCTGCTTCACAAGCAGCGACATACTCAGCCTCCATCGTGGAGTCAGCGATGCATCCTTGCTTGATGCTTCGCCATACTATAGCTCCCCCGTTAAGGGTGAAAACTGATCCCGATGTGGATTTTCGAGAATTCTTATCGGTCTGAAAATCAGAATCAGTATATCTAGTAAGGATCAAATCCTTAGACACATACACAAGCGTATAGTCCCTCGTTCTCCTTAGGTACTTGAGGATGTTTTTAACTGTTGTCCAGTGGTCTAACCCTAGATTGGATTGGTACCTACTGACTATTCCCACTGCATAACAAATGTCCGGTCTCGTGCATAACATAACATACATTAAGCTACCTACTGCAGAGGCATAGGGAATATGTCTCATATCCTCAACTTCTTGAGGTGTCTTGGGACACTGTTCCCTAGACAGATGAACTCCGTGCCTGAAGGGTAATAAGCCCCTCTTGGAATTCTCCATTGAATATCTTGAAAACATTTTGTCGATATAAGACGCTTGAGACAGTGCTAGCGTTCTGTTCTTGCGATTCCTGAAGATCTGAATCCCAAGAACATATTGCGCCTCTCCCAAATCTTTCATGTGGAATTGGGTCGCCAACCAATTCTTTATGTCAGTAAGGTATCCTACATCGTTCCCAATGAGTACGATATCATCCACATAAAGTACTAACAAAGCTACTTTGTCGTTGATGATCCTCTTGTAAAAACAAGGCTCATCAACGTTTTGGTCAACGCCGTAAGACTTGATCGCAGTATCAAATCTTATATTCCAAGATCTTGAGGCTTGTTTCAACCCATAAATGGATCGATTGAGCTTGCAAACTTTTTGCTCCTGACCTTGGGCTATGAACCCTTCGGGCTGAGACATATAGATGCTCTCGTCAAGATTACCATTTAAAAAGGTAGTCTTGACGTCCATTTGCCAAATTTCATAATCATAAAACGCGGCTATGGACAAGAGTATCCTTATAGACTTCAGCATACCAATGGGGAAAAAAATTTCTTCATAGTCAACTCCTTCCCTTTGGGTAAAACCCTTTGCTACAAGTCTAGCCTTAAAGGTCTGTACCTTTCCGGCTGCATCTCTCTTTCTTTTATAGATCCATTTACATCCTATGGGTCTAACCCTTTCAGGTTGGTCTACAAGTTTCCATATTGAATTGAAGTCCATTGACTCCATTTCAAGGTCCATGGCTTTGATCCATTGGTCCTTGTCTACGTCATTCATTGCCTGTTTATAAGACAATGGATCTTCTACGCCGTCATCAGGTATGACAACTTGAGTTTCAGCTAAACCCAAGTAGCGGTCAGGTTGGGAAACAACCCTCCCACTACATCGAGGCATTCCCAACGATTGAGAAGGACGAGACTGACTTGAGGTGCTGGTTCTTCCATCAACTCTTTATGAAGGTCCAACTTGATCAACAACTCTTGTTGGTTCATGTGTAGCTTCATTTAGTACTAATTAACTACGCGGTTTGTGGTTCCTCATGTGATCTTCCTCCAAGAACGTGGTGCTTGTCGATACAATCACCCTGTTTTCTTGTGGGTCGTAGAAAAGACCACCTATCGTTTCTTTGGGATAGCTAACAAATTGGCACAATCTTGAACGAGGTTCCAGTTTCTTTGGGTTTGTCACGAGCACGTGATGAAGATCTGATCTCCTTGAGCAGCGAAAACGAGGTTTGGGATCGTAATTTGCTTGATTGTTTAGGTTGAAGCAAAAATCGATACATTGACAAAAACATACAGAACAAGCATGCTAATACTAATCTAATTAGGCATGGATTAATTACATACAAACATACATATGTTTAACAATTAAACTAAAGGGAAGAAGAAGAATACCCTTGTAGTTTCTAATTCTCCAGCACAACAACTCCTTGATCCAAAAGAAATCAGCAACACAGGAACTTGCAAAGTTCTCTGTTTTTCTCCAACAGAACACCACCAACAGTGAGCACCTTCTATATCTCTTAATTCTTAGATCCTCCTTGGTGGGAAGGATTCCAACTTTTGGAGAAGAAGGAAATGAGAGAGTTTGAGAGAATTTTTACAGCAATTCTCTAAAATTACCAGTCAATCAATTGATCGATTGATTCTCTATTAATAAGCAACCCTTTTCTCCCTGTTAAACTGTCGATAGGGAGAATGAGAGGGGTAGTGGGAACGTGTCTGGATGACACGTTCCCTTATTTTATTATTAAAATAATAATAATAATAATAATTAAACAATAATAATTAAATCGAAATTTAATTATTAATTTAAATCATATTTAAATAATACAAATTAAATATGGATTAAATCTCATGTAATCATATTACCCCTTTAACCTATAGTTTTAATGTACATCCAGTGTACATTAAATTTTAACATATAGTTTTCAAATGTGAATCACATTCACATTTAATATAATATTTGAACTATTTCAAATATTCAATTCTCTCATATAATTTAATTTGAATCATATTCACATTAAATTTATAATATATAGTTCCAAAACTATATATTATATCGTATCTAAATACATTAAATATATTCCCTTATGAATTTGAACATTTCAAATTCAAATTATCTAAGAACCCTTTACGAGCTAGAAGGTGGACCTAATGGACCTACAGATCAAAAGCTCCAACGATACGAGATTGCTTGGTTAATCTCATTAACCTCCCAATCAACATTCGTTAACTGCGGGAACACTCCACTAAAGTCCCGCAGCTGCACTCTTCTAATTGCAGATATATTTCTGTGTCCACGGATATTGACCAATAACAGCAAGTCAATCCTTCACGAATGTTCGTAACACCAGCTGGGTCAAATTACTGTTTTACCCCTGGGTTACATCTTGTGCCTTAAGTACTAGTGCTCCTCTAATGAACAATTTGTTTGTGGTCCTACCAACAAACAGAGTCCCTCTCGGGCCAATGAGAGGGTCGACCCTTTGTTCAAGTCCTGGAGACACCACTTAAGGGAACATTCCTCTACTTACCCTAGTAGGCGGGAAGGAGTGAATTCCATCTTGCTAAGTTAAGTTCCCAGCCGCTCACTCGGTCTTGTCCCCAAGAAGGTAGGCATATTGAGTCGGCGAATCTGGCCACTCTCACCCATACTAGTTAAAGGACAATCCCTCGCGAACAGGAGTTCGTAGCCTGCTCAGGATTGAGATCAGGTTGCCTAGGTCATCGTAGTGAAATAGAAACCTAACTAGTCAACAAAGTTACAGCTAGAGATTACTATTTCGTGGTCCGATCTTATGTAATCTCATTACATCGGATATCCCCACTCACATGTCATCTATGCGAACACGTTAGGATCACTGTGTTTGCATCAAATACAAACTGGGCCACATCCATAGTTTAACCAGGGTAAGGTACCCAAACCTTATCCCCTCACTATAGACCCTTTAGGCTGTATATTACATTTAGTTAGAGATTCATTTAACAACCTTGGATGTTTAGTTCATTGGATTTAGGGTTTAAATAAAGGAAAACTCGTAGATAACGAACAATAACACTTTATTGGAATAATAACACTTTATTACATTAATTAGAAAATAATTACAAACTACGAGTTTTAGGGCACAAATCCCAACAGATTTGTTGGTTTAAGTTGATTCGATAGAATAGACTTAGATTAGAGCAAAGTTGCCAAAATCCTTAGTAATTTTGGGCACGAAAGTGACTCGGGTTCTTTGGAAACTGTCTTCAAAAGTTGTTTAATGCCATGCATGCTTTTAAAATTCTTAAGGTAACTTTAGGATTTATTGCTATGCATGAGAATCATTAGTTCTCGAGAGAGTCTTTTGAATATCTTTACTTCTTGCTTATAATCTCACAACCATAGTCAATTGCATGTGCTAAAAAAGGAAATAACTTGTGAAATCAATTCCCCTAACAATTCTTGCATATTCGTGTCTCCAACCTGTATATTTATCTTTTTATCTTTATTTTCACCTTATTTCCAATTTATGTTGCTTTAGATAAAATTAAAAATTAGTATCTTGGTAGTTAATCCATCTAGAAAACCATTCTTGAGGATGATACTCGTAACTTAAATCACTATATTAAAACTTCACCCGTACACTTGCGGTATTGCAATACTAATTTACGCAACATTGGGCAACCATTTTAGAGAGAAAGAAGTCATTAGAAGTCTAAAAATCGGAGATAGAGAGAGAAGAAAGAAAATTCTCGATTCCAGTAGCCATGGGCAACGATTTTTGCTAAAAAGAGGAAGGTTTCTTCCTAGTGAGTGGAGGCTGATGTGTTGAACCGTACCTTTTGGAGCAACAATCTGATTTCTTATTCTTTTTCATCTTTGTTTGTTTAGTTTTTTCGCACAATTGTATTACATGGACCTATTTCGATTTCCTTGTTGCTTGTTTTACATTATGAACTAAAACACATAAAGGTGAGGATGAGAGGATTATTGCAATTTTATTAATGATCTAGTTGAGTATATTTCATTTTCTTGATTTAGCTTTTTAGAGTTTTTAATTCAATATCTCATTTCGGTTTGGCCAACCGAAGTGTAGCTTTGTTTCCCCGATTTTTGGATGGTGGGGTTTGTGCCCTAAAACTCGTAGTTCGTAAATATTGTTCTAATTAATGTAATAAAGAGTTATTATTCATTATTTACAATATTGCCCTTTATTCACCCTAAATTTAATGAACTAACATCCAAGGCTGTAAAATGACTCTTGAACTGAATGTAGTTTACATATAAAAGATCTCACTTCGAGATACAACCTAAAGGGTCTATAGTAAGGGGATAAGGCTTGGGTACCTTACCCTGGTAATACTATGGATATGACCCACTTTGTATATGATACAAACACAGTGATCCTAGCATGTTCGTGTAGACGACATGTGTGTGAGGATATCCTATGTAATGAGATTGCATAAGACCGAACCACAAAATAGTAACCACTAGGTGTAAGTTCGTTGACTAGTTAGGTTTCTATTTCACTAAGATGACCTAGGCAACTTTATCTTAATCTGAGCAGGTTACGAATTCCTGTTTGCAAGGGATTGTCCTTTGACTAGTATGGGTGAGAGTGACCAGATTCGTCGACTCAATATGCCCACATTCTTGGGGGCAAGACCGAGTAAGCAGCTGAGGACTTAAATTAGCAAGATGGAATTCACTCCTTCCCGCCTATTAGGATAAGTAGATGAATGTTCCCTTAAGTGGTGTGTTCGAGACTTGAACAAAGGGTCTGACCCTATCATTGGCCCGAGAGGGACTTCTTTTTGTTGGTAGGACCACAAACAAATTGTTCATTAGAGGAGCACTGAGACTTGAGGTAAAAGATGTAACCCAGGGGTAAAACGGTAATTTGACCCAACTGGTGTTACGAACATTCGTGAAGGATTGACTTGTCGTTTTGGTCAATATCCGTGGACACATAAATATATCTGCAGTGAGAAGAGTGTAGTTGCGGGACTTTAGTGGAGTGTTCCCGCAGTTAACGAATGTTGATTAGGAGGTTAATGAGATTAACCAAGTAATCTCGTATCGTTAGAGTTTCTTATCTGTAGGTCCATTAGGTCCACCTTCTAGCTCGTAAAGGGTTCTTAGATCGTTTGAATTTGAAATGTTCAAATTCAATTAGGGAATAAACATTAATGTATATAGATACATTAAAATATAAAGTTTTGGAATTTTATATTATAAATTTAATGTGAATTCGATTCATATTAAAATTAAATGAGAGAATTAAGTATTTGAAAGAGTTTAAATATTAATTTAAATGTGAATGTGATTCATATTTAAACTATAGGTTAAAATTTAATGTGCCTGAAATGTGCATTAAAACCATAGGTTAGAGGAAAAATTGATTAAATGTGATTTAATCCAAATTAAATATATGATATTTAATTTATGATTAATTAAATATTATTTAATTAATAATATAATAAAAATATAATAATAAAAAAAGGAGAACGTGTCAAAGTGACACGTTCCCCACTTCTATCCCAACTCCCCATCGATAGCATGTAAGGTTGATCGACCAATTCTTCCATCTGGCAATTGTGAATTGTTGTAGAGACACACTCAAATTCCCTTTCCAAAATTTCCAATTGTTGGAGTTCCTTCCCACCAAGGATTAGATCTAAGTGGAACTCAGAGTCATAGGAGGTCTGCTGAGTGGTGTTGTCCTGCTGTACAGAGGAGAAAACTAATTTGTTGTTGTTGTGCTTTTGGCACAAGGAGTTGCCAAATTTGCTCTACAAAGCTAAATGCCTCTTTCTTTTTAGATTAGGGAATGTACAACATGTGTAAATATGTTTAATCCATGCTTTATTTAATTAGATTGCTTATCTCTGTTTAACTTTTCCCAATGTACTGGTATTTGAAATAAACCAAAACAAACAAGTAATCGATCTTTAAATCACGTTTTCGCTGCTCATGGGGACTCGATTCCCTTCAATTGGTATCATAGCAATGCTTGTTTTATTTTGATTGAAACAAATTTACATTGGTTAGGTAGGCATTGCATTTGGTTTGTTGTAAAACTGTTTAAGAAAATTTTGGCCTTAGTTTTAATTGCGATTTGATCAAATTAAATGTAAAGACCCATGCGTTTTGGGCAATTAAGTGCATAATCGAGTCTGTAATAGTGTAATGAGTCGTTTGTGACAAGTTTCAAGTCGTTCATGACAATTTTCAAGTCATTCGGATGAGTATCAGGTGAGAAATTACCATTGGAAGTTGTTTTTCGAAGAAGAAACTACTAGCAGAAGTAGTGGCGTTGCGATGCTCCTAGCAGCATTGTAACACCAGCGCCCCCCTATCAATAAGGAATCTGGGGGGGTCAGCAGCGTTAGAACACTCTCTCATGGCGTTGCAACGCTACCCCGATGCCTGACGCGAGCGCGAATGGAGGCGGCGTTGCAACGCCGTAGCAGCATCTGGATGAGGCAGATCGGTTCAGCGGCGGTTCGAGCGGTTGGGGTCGTGGGTGGTCAGGTTCGAGCGGTTTGGCTCCAGTTCAATGGGGTTTGGACCGGTTTTGTAATAAAACTAGTGTAATTTTATTATTGTTGCACTTTAAGGGCCAAATTTTTTCGATTTTACGGCTATTTTCTTTATGAATGTCATTTAAAATATTTTTCACCTTAGGATAAACATATTCATGCATTTTATTTGTATAAGTGTTATATAAATATGATAGAAATGCATGCTTTATTTTTCATGAGTAATTATTTATAATTGTTATAATTAGATTATATGAAAAATAAAAAGCATGAAATTACTTAGTTTAAAATAAAGTGTTATTTTATTTAAGTAATTTGCATGATTCAAATAGTTGAATGTAATTCCAATTAGAAATCGTTTGTTGGAGTTATCATATAGTTCGATGTCATAGGGTACTTATTAAAATTTATAAAAGTTATAAAGGGATTTTAGAAACCATAACCTATAACAAAGAACTGCATGCAAACATACGAGCTTGGGTTAAATAAAATTACTTTTCATTTGTCTCAAATAGTTTAAAATATAGTAAGAAAATAGGATATTGGTTAAGAAAATAGGATATTGGTTATAAGGGAACTCTACCAGTGATGTTCTGTCTAAGGTTAGGGGTACATGAGCTGACGGTTAACGGAACACCTCCTACCTGAGAACTGACATGGAGCTTGAGTTGAATTAACCTTAATCTTGTGTTATATCTAGGTAATTAAAATGTTTACCCACCTAGACATAAGGATAAAAGAACTAGTTATAATAGTTATAATAGGCAATCCGACTAAGTTAAACCTATACCCTAACCTTAGGAGCTTGAGTGGGAGAAAATGAGATGTTCGCATCAAGTTTACTCTCACGTCCTCAAGAGTTTACACTGTGAGTTCCATGCTCGGCTACGTGACATCAATAAGGCGTCCCCCTACGGTAAATGTTTGCATGGATCAATACCAAGGTGAATGAGGGAAGTATCCATAGTAAATGAGAGCAGGACGCATGCCAAAGTATCCTACGGTCTCCTCTATTAGGTCGCACCGTGAGATTTCTATAGTCCGCCTGCTAGGTTGTCCTGGAATAGCCAATCCCTATGGAGGGTTTGACTATAGGGATTAGAACACCGCAAACTCCAGAAATGGATAGGGTCTCTTAGGTAATTTGCCAACAGTTGTTTTCCTTAATAGTAGCCTATTGGCTCTGACCTATTAGATCTGAAAATGCTAGGGTCACATTTACGGGATGAGTTAAGCTAGTTAACAAGTCATTGACCAAACAAACGGTAGCTAAGAATTATTGGGACATGAGATGTTCTGGTAGTGAGAATTAGCTGAGATAGTCTCAATTCAGGGGAAGAGTGACTTACCACCCGACGGTGGCTTTTATTCTAAACCCTTGAAGTATCGTTGGAAAATTAAAGGTTTAATTTAAACACTAGGGTTCTTTAATAATTTTGCTAAAATTGATTTGTTTGTAATGGGTTAAAGGCATAACTAATTAGAACTATTTTTGAAATTTTAGCATGTTGTCCTGAATAATAACCTTACTCAAAAGTGAACATTTAACTGGCGAAAACTATACTACATGGAAGTCCAACCTGAATACGATTCTGGTTGTCGACGACCTACGGTTTGTACTGACTGAGGAATGTCCTCAGGTCCCTGCTCGAAACACTCCTCAAACTGTTAAAGATGCGTATGATCGCTGGATCAAGGCAATGACAAGGCCAAGGTCTATATTTTGGCTAGTGTTTCTGAAGTTCTGACCAAAAAGCATGAGGGCATGGTCTCAGCTCGTGAGATCATGAGTTCATTGCAAAATATGTTTGGACAACCATCTGGGCAGCTTCGACCCGAATCCCTCAAACTCCCGTATGAAGGAGGGGTCTTCGGTGAGAGAACATGTTCTCGATTTGATGGTCCACTTCATCGTGGCAAAAATGAACGGCATCATCGACGAGCAAAGTCAGGTGTCCTTCATCCTGGAATCTCTTCCGAAGAGTTTCCTACAATTCCGCAGCAATGCGGTGATGAACAAGATAGAGTACAACCTGACTACTCTTCTCAATGAACTACAGACTTTTCAGTCCTTTATCAAGAATAAGGGATCGGCTGATAGAGAGGCAAGTATGTTTGCCCATTCCAGAAGGGTTCATCCTCTGGTACTAAGTCCTGCAATCCATCTTCTGGGCTTAAGAAGGCTCAGAAGAAGAAGAAATGAGGGAAAAGGAAGGCACCCGCTGCTGCAGACAAAGGCAAGGGAAAAGCCAAAGTTACAGATAAAGGAAAATGTTTCCACTGCAACATGGATGTGCACTGGAAGCGAAACTGCCCAAAGTACCTTGCTGAGCTCAAAGAGAAGAAAGGTAAATGTGATTTACTCGTTCTTGAAACTTGTTTAGTGGAAAGTAATGACTTTACCTGGATACTCGATTCATGAGCCACTAACCACGTTTGCTCTTTTTTAACGGAAACTAGTTGCTTCAAGGAGCTCGAAGAGGGTGAGATGACGCTCAGAGTCGGAACAGGAGACGTCGTCTCAGCTCATGCAGCGGGAGATGCCAAGCTGTTTTTTAGAGATAAATTTTTTTTTTAGAAAATCTGTTCATAGTTCCCAAGATTAAAATGAACTTAATTTCTATCTCTTGCTTAATTGAACATGGTTATTGTATTAATTTTTATATTAATGAAGTGTTCATTTCAAAAAAGGGTGTCAATGTTTGTTCAACTAAGTTACAAAACAACTTATACATACTTAAACCTAACCAAAGAAATTTTAAATCATGAGATGTTTAAAACTGTGAATACTCGTAGTAAAAGGCAAATACTTTCTCCTAATAACAATACCTATCTTTGGCATCTTAGACTTGGTCATATAAATCTCAATCGGATCGAGAGATTATCTAAGAATGGACTTCTAAACAAGTTAGAAGATGATTCTTTACCTCCTTGCGAATCATGCTTGGAAGGTAAAATGACTAAGCGACCTTTTACTGGAAAAGGTTATAGAGTCAAAGAGCCCTTAGAGCTTATACATTCGGATCTTTATGGTCCGGTGAATGTTAAAGCTTGAAGAGGGTACGAATATTTCATCTCCTTCATAGATGATTATTCGAGGTATAGTTATATATATCTAATGCATCATAAGTCTGAGGCTCTTGAAAAGTTCAAAGAGTATAAGGCTAAGGTAAAAAATGCATTAGGGAAAACCATTAAGTCACTTCGATCTGATCGAGGTGGAGAATATATGGATTTGAGATTCTAGGATTATTTGATAGAACATCGAATTCAATCTCAACTCTCGACACTTAATACACCACAACAGAATGGTGTATCAGAAAGGAAAAATAGAACCTTGTGTTGGGGTTTATGCCCTAAACAAGTGTAGTTTGTAATACTATTTCAAATGAATAAATAAAGAGTTATCTACCATATTCTCGCACATAAACACAAATCCAATAAACTAAGTTCCAAGGTTATAATGATTGATCAAGAACAATTGTGTAGTGGACACAAGTTGGATTGAGTTGTTCAAGTATAACCTAAAAGGTCTATGGTACATGCATAAGGTTGGGAACCTTATACTGGTAACACCATGGATGCGGCCCGCTTTGTATTTAGTACAAACGAGGTAATCCAACTCGTTCATATGATAGACATGCAAGTGGGGACATCCTGTATAATGAGATTATACAAGACCGGACCGCAAATTATTAACCTACTAGTATAACACCGTTAACAAGATAGGTCTAATAATTTATAAATGATCATTAGTGACTTGACCTGAATTTTGAGCAAGTTACGGACTCCTGCTTATGGGGTTAGTCCTTAGACTAGTATGGATGAGAGTGGCCTGTAGCCGACTCAATAAGCCTACCTTCTCAGGAACATAACCTGGTAAGTAGTTGGGAACTTAACTCTGCAAGATGGAATTCACTCATTCCTAAATTAGTGAATCAGATAGGTTGTTATCTTAAGAACTGAATCTAGGTCTTGAACAACAGGGCCCAATCTTCTTACTGGCCTAAGAAGAATTATGGTAGGACAATAGACTGGTTGTTCATTAGAGGATGAGTGGAGCTTAAGGAGCAAGATGTAATCACAGGGGTAAAATGGTAAATTTGACCCAGTTGTGATTACAAACAACCTGTGAAGGGTCAACTCATAGGTATTGATTATATCAGTGGATATAACATAATCTACAGTGAGGAGAGTGCAACTACGAGTCTATAGTGGAGTGCCTCATAGTTAATGAATGTTGGTTAATTAGGTCAAAGAGTTTGATCGATTAATCTCGTATCATTGAAGTTGATGATCTGTAGAACTATTAGGTCCCTCCGTTGGCTCAACATGGAAATAATGAGGGTTTATAGTTTGGAGTGAAATTGAAGTGTTCAATTTCATGTTTAAGGGGATATATCAATTATATATGATATAATTGATATAATATATGGTATAATCTATATATTTAATGAGAAATATATCATAAGAGCACTATAGGGGTAGGATGGTCATTTCCATCCTATTTCCCTATAAATATTGCATGAGATGCACATTTGTTAAGCATTCCAAAGCATTGGTGAGAAACCCAAAAAGTGTTCTCTTGTATGTTGTTGGGAAAGTTCCAAAACACTCTCATTCTCTCAAAACCATTCTAACTCCAAAAGAGGTTCCACCATCTTTCCTCTCCTAGATATACAACAGAGAAGATCTAGCGAGCGTGCCAAACAACTTGTTCGAAGTTTGTTGAGAACGTGTGATCGTTGAGATTGTGAGCATGAGAGGAGCAAAGGAGCACGTGCTGGTTTTTGTCTACAAAGGTAAAATTCTTGTTGTCTAATTTCTATTTATATGTTTAATCTAGGATATTATATTTTTCGATTTGATCTATGTAATATATTACAAAAACACGCGATTCAAATTGCTTCTGCTGCGGCATTCGATCCTATCACCTTGTTAGACATGGTTCGATCTATGGTGAGCTATGCTCAATTGTCGTCCTCATTTTGGGAATACACAGTAGAGACTGCGGTTCAAATCTTGAACACCGTTCCATTAAAGAGTGTTTTAGAAACACCTTTTGAGTTATAGAAAGGGCGTAAACCTAGTTTACAACACTTCAGGATTTGGGGTTGTTCAACAAACGTGCTAGTGACAAACCCAGAAAAATTGGAACCTCGTTCAAAATTATGGCAATTTGTTGGTTATCCCAAAGAAACTAGAGGTGGTATTTTCTACGACCTACAAAAAAATAAGGTGATTGTATCGATAAACACTACCTTCTTGGTAGAAGATCACATGAAGAACCACAAAATGCATAGTAAGTTGGTATTAAATGAAAAGCTACTGATGAGTCAACAAGAGTTGTTGATCAAGCTGGACCTTCATCAAGAGTTGATTAAGAAGCCGACACATCGAGTCAATCTCTGTAGGGATCGAATCCCGCAGCGGAAGCGTTGTAAATCGCGTGTTCTTAATTTAGTTACATGGATATGGATCAAGAACAAATCTATTTAAGATTAAACATATAAGAACAAGATGGACAACAAGAATTATACCTTTGAAGAACTCTTTCTTCAAGTGCTCCTCCTCCCACGATCACGATCTCAGCAACACGAACCCGAGCGATCACAGACACTACTACCGGATCTTCTCCGTTGTTCTCTAGGTGAGGGAGGATGGTGGGTTCCTTTTAGGCTGAGGTGAGATGATCTTCTCAAGATGTAGTTGGAACTCTTTCCAACACTATGAGAGAATGCACTAGGGTTTAACCAAGAGCTTAGCTTACAAGTTGCATCACATGCAACTATATATATAGGGAAATAGGGTGGAAATTACCATCCTATCCCTCTTTTATTCTCCCATTATTATATGGTTTATATGTGAATCTAATTCACATTAAAACCATATATTATATCAATTATATCATATATAATTGATATAACACCTCATGCATGAAATTGAACACTTCAATTTCATTCCTAACTTTATACCCACAATATAATCATGTTGAGCCGACGGAGGGACCTAATGGACCTACAGTTCATGAGCTCCAATGATGTGAGATTAACTGATCAAACTCTTTGATCCAGTCAGTCAATATTCATTAACTACAAGTCACTCCACTATAGACTTGTAGCTGCACTCTCCTCACTCTAGATTATATTGTGTGCATTGATATAATCATTACCCATGAGTCGACCCTTCACAGGTTGTTCGTAATCACAGTTGGGTTAAATTACCGTTTTACCCCTGTGATTACCTCTTTGTTCCTTAAGCACCATTGATTCTCTAATGAACAATAAGTCTAAGGTCCTACCATAGACTCATACCCTCATAGAGGGCGGGGCCCCGTTGTTCAAGACCTGGGGTCAGTTCTTAAGGGAACAACCTATCTAATTCCTTAGTGTAGGAATGAGTGAATTCCATCTTGCACAATTAAGTCCCCAACTACCTACGAGGTTCTGTCCCTGAGATGGTAGGCTTATTGAGTTGGCTACAGGCCACTCTCACCCATACTAGTCTAAGGACAAACCCTTATAAGAAAGAGTTCTTAACTTGCTCAGGATTCAGGTCGAGTAACTAATGACCATCTATAAATTATCAGTCTTATCCTATTAACGACGTTATACTGGTGAGACTAATAATTTGCAGTCCGATCTTGTATGAACTCTTCATACAGGATGACCCAACTCGCATGTCAACCACATGAATGAGTTGGATTACCTCATTTGTACTAATTACAAAGTGTGTCGCATCCATTGTGTTACCAACCTTATTCTTATACCATAGACCATTTAGGTTATACTCTTGAACATAATCCAAATAGTGTCTACTGCACTGATGTTCAACATACATTATAACCTTGGAGCTTAGTTTATTGGATTTATAAAGCAAGAATATAATTTTATCAAAACAAATAACTCTTTATTTATTTGATCAAAATTACATAAGTTTAGGGCACAAATCCCAACAATCTCCCACTTGACCTAAAGCTTGTGGAGTATTAAAACATTACAGTAATGTAAATACAATAAACTAGGGCATTTTAAACCCTTTGTACAATATACTCCCACTTGCCCTAGTTGGGGAAGACTTGTAACCTAGACCTTCTAGGTGACTCTCAAATACTTTAACCGTGAGAGCCTTTGTAAAAGGATCAGCAACGTTGTGCTATGAGGCTATCTTCGTGACAATCACGTGTCCTCGATGCACGATCTCTCGGATGAGATGATATTTCCACTCAATGTACTTTCCCCTCTTGTGACTTTGGGGTTCTCTTGAATTTGCCACTGCACCACGTTTATCGCAATACAGCGTGATGGGCAAAGTCATATTTGGAACAAATTTCAAATTTAGCATGAATTTCCTTAACCAAACGACCTCCTTTGCTGCTTCACAAGCTGCTACATATTCGGCCTCCATGGTGGAATCAACGATGCATCCTTGCTTGACGCTTCGCCATACTACAGCTCATCCGTTAAGAGTGAATACTGACCCTGATGTAGATTTCCGAGAATCTTTATCAGTCTGAAAGTCAGAATCCATGTATCCTGTAAGGATCAAATCCTTAGCTCCATACACAAGCATGTAGTTCCTTGTTCTCCGTAGATACTTAAGGATTGTTTTAACCGATGTCCAGTGTTCAGGTCCTGGATTAGATTGATACCTACTGACAATTCCAACTGCAAAACAGATGTCTGGCCTAGTACACAACATGGCGTATATAAGGCTCCCAAAAGCTGATGCATAAGGAATCTGTCTCATATCCTCAACTCCTTGAGGTGTCTTAGGACACTTTTCCTTAGACAAATTGACTCCATGTCTAAAAGGCAATAAACCCTTTTTGGAGTCTTGCATCTTAAACCTCGACAACACTGTGTCTATGTAAGATGTTTGAGACAATGCTAGTGTTTTATTCTTGCAGTTTCGGACAATCTGGATCCCAAGAACAAACTTTGCATCACCCAAATCTTTCATTTGGAATTGCGTAGCTAGCCAATTTTTAATGTCAGTAAGATATCCTACATCATTCCCAATGAGTAGGATATCATCCACATATCGAACTAGAAATGCGACAGAACTATTGATGATTTTCTTGTAGACACAAAGTTCATCATCATTCTGGTCAAAACCATAAGATTTGATTGCCTCATCAAATCTTATATGCCAGGGCCTAGAGGCTTGTTTCAGTCCATAGATGGACCTTTTAAGCATGCAAACGTTTTGCTCTTGTCCTGGTTCAATGAACCCTTTGGGTTGGTCCATGTAGATGTTCTCGTCAAGGTTGCCATTCAAAAAGGCTGTTTTGACATCCATTTGCCATACCTCATAGTCATAATATGCGACAATGGCAAGTAGGATACGGATAGACTTTACCATAGCAACAGGTGAAAAGGTTTCCTCATAGTCAACCCCTTCAACCTGGGTATAACCCTTTGCTACTAGTCTAGCTTTAAAGGTTTGCACCTTCCCATCTACACCACGTTTTCTCTTGTAGATCCATTTACAACCTATAGGATTTACCCCATCAGGTTTATCTACAAGATCCCAAACATAATTGAAGTATATAGACTCCATTTCTTGGTCCATGGCTATGACCCATTTGTCTTTGTCTTTGTCAACCATCACTTAATTATAAGTCGATGGATCCTCATTGTCGTCATCTGGTATAACAACTTGGGTTTCAGATAAACCCATTTAACAGTCAGGTTGTGTTGTAACCCTCCCACTACGCCGAGGCATACTCAACTCTTGAGATGGACTCTCTTGACTAGACAAGCTAGTATCAACAACTTTTGTTGACGTACTAGTTTTATTAGCAACCTTTGCTATTGTTCCGTCTAACTCATTCAACACAATTTTACTTCTTGGTTTGTGGTCCCTTATGTGGTCTTCCTCTAAGAAAGTGGCATTTGTCGCCACAAAAACCTTATCTTCCTTAGGATCATAGAATAAACCACCTCTTGTTTCTTTTGAGTATCCTACGAATAGGCACAATTTTGAACGTGAATCCAACTTCTTTGGATTTGTCACAAGCACATGTGCTTGACAGCCCCAAATTCTGAAATGACATAAACTACCTTTACGTCATTTCTAGAGTTCAAAAGGTGTTTCAGAAATACTTTTTGAAGGCACATGGTTCAAAATGTATACCGCAGTCTCTACTGCGTAACCCCAAAAGGAACTAAGGAGATGAGCATAACTCATCATTGATCGAACCATATCCAACAAGTTTCTATTTCTCCTTTCCGATACATCGTTTTGTTGTGGTGTACCGGGAGCCGAGAGTTGGGATGTAATTCTATGTTCTATATATAGTTCTGGAATTTTAAATCCATATACCCTCCACCTCGATCTGATCGAAGCGTTTTAATTATTTTACCCAATTGATTTTCAACTTCAGTCTTGAATTCCTTGAACTTTTCAAGTGCTTCAGACTTATGTTGTATTAGGTAAATATGTCCAAATCTAGAATAATCATCTACAAAGGAGATGAAATATTCATAACCTCCTCTGGCTTTAACACTCATCGGACCACAAAGGTCTTAATGTATAAACTCAAGAGGTTTTTTGGCTCTATAACCTTTTCCACTAAAATGTCTTTTAGTCATTTTGCCTTCTAGGCAGGATTCACATACAGATAAAGCATTTTCTTCTAACTCATTTAGAAGTTCATTCTTTACCAATCTCTCAATCCTATTGAGGTTAATGTGACCCAATCTAAGATGCCAAAGATGAACATTTTCTTTAGGAGAAATTATTCGTTTCTTAGTTTGTGTGTTTGCAGTTTTAAATAATTCAGTGTTCAAAACCATTTTGACTGAATTAGGCCTTAAAACATACAATCCATTTTCTAATGAATCTGAACATATTTCCACGCCTTTCTTCAAAATAAACACTTTATTCATTGAGAAAGAAACAGAAACACATTGTTCTATAACGCAAGAAATTGAAATAAGGTTTCTAGTAAACCCTGGTATCACTAATATATTGTCTAACAACATATATTTCTTGCCAAAATAAAGCTTCATCGTGCCTACTGCTACAACTGAGACGACTTCTCCATTTCAAACCCGAGCGTTATCTCTCTTTTCGTAGTTCTTTGCCAGAATCAATTTCAAAAGAAGAGCAAACATGATTAGTGGCGCCTGAATCATGTATCCAAGCAGTTTTATCATTACCCACTAAATAAGCTTTTAAGCAAAGTAAATCATATTTACATTCCTTATTCTTTTCTGCAATGTACTTCGGACAGTTCCGTTTCCAATGCCTGTCTTCGTTGCAGTGGAAACACTTTCTTTCCTCTGCAACTTCTTTGACTTTCTTGCCCTTCTGGGCGGCAGCTTTGTCAGCTCTTTTCTCTTTACCAATCTTCTTCATGTTCTTCTTCTTCCCTTTCAGGTTTGAAGAAGATGAAGCCACTATTTTTTATCTAGAGGTCGAACCTCTATGATAACTCCTACTGGCAACATTTGCCTCACCTTTCGATCCCTGAATTTTCATCAAAAATTGAAAGGTCTGGAGTTCATTCAGAAGGGAGGTAAGATTAAAAGTAAGCTTGTTCATAACAACATTACTTCTAAACTGTAGGAAACTATTTGGAAGAGTTTTCAGAATGAAGCTGACCTGACTCGATTCATCGATGGAAGCACCATTCGACTCCACGATGTTAAAGTGCACCATCATATCCAGGACATGATCCCGAACAGATGTACCATCTGGCATCCTCGAGTTGAATATGTACTTTAGGGCATTGTGTCGGGCCTGTGTGGATTGTTGTCCAAACCTACCCTACACTGAATCCATGATTTCCTTAGCGGTTATCATGCCTTCATGCTTCTTGGCAAATATGTCAGACATACTTGCCAGTATGTAGACCTTGGCCTTATCATTGGCCTTGATCCATCGATCATATGCATCACGAACATTTCGTGAAGCATTCGAGCCTGGCACCTGAGGACACTCCTCAGTTAGCACAAACTTCAGATCATCCACTACCAATATAGTGTTGAGTTTGTTTTTTCATGTCATCATATTCTCTCCGGTTAACTTTTCCGCACCCAACAAGGAAACTATAGAGCTAGACATTTTGCTGAAATTTTACAAAAAAAACTTGTATAAGTTTCTTGCTATAATTTTCTAATCCAATCGTGTTTTAGCTAATTACCAAATGATTCCTAGGCCATTTATAATTTGCAATGATAGTCCAAAGGTTTAGAATGTATGACACTGAAGTGTAATAAAAAATACTCCTCCTCTGGATCAAGACACTCTTGACCAAAACCTAATGCCACAATACCTCTTATTCCTATAGGCTTTAGTTACCATTATTCGGTCAGGATACATACACTTCTTATGTACCTTGTGAGTGTAACCCTCTGTCTTTAGGTCCCAGAGTCCCCATCCAATAAAATCTGCTGAAGGGAGGACTGGATTGAAAAACAAACTAAGGAAATCTTTATCCCTTTTGGGTGTCTACTGTGTTCGATCCCCTATGATCAAGCCCTCCGAAGGGATTGTCTGGTCCAGGCCAAACTAGGAGGCTGACCATAGTGATCTTACGGTGTAAACCGACTGAAGAGACTATAGGTTTTGTTTTCACTAAACCTGCTCCCACTCACTATAAGTACCCTCTCCATTCACCTTGATATTGACTCATACAAACACCATCCGAAGGGGGATGCTCCCGTTTGCGCCACGAGGCCAAGTATGAGTCTTACGGTGTGAACTTCCCAGAGATACGTAGATGGAAGAATATGTATCATATACACTTTTCCTCCCACTGGATACTTTAAATCTATAGGAATCTTACTTAGGCTAAACCCGGCTAATGGTTTTACCTAAACTTATCAATATAACTCTTATATTGATTATATCCTAAGTTTTCTAATATAACTCTTTATATTAAGCCTAGGATTTCTAGTTTATTAACCCCTTAATAAACCCGTTGACGCTACTGTAATTTATAAACTTTCTTATTAAATTTCACTCCTAGGTCAGTTTCCAAGTAGGGATGTTTCGTTTCCGTCAGCTTAAATACCCCAACCTAGACAGAACCTTCCTTAGACAGAGTTCCTCTTATAATCATTGTTTATAAATTACTTGGTTCCTAATACTAATCTAATTAGAACTAGATATCTAAGGTCTATTATTTCCAAGTTCTAAACATTTGAAAACTAATAATTAACCTTAGGTGACATGCATACTATGTTCTAGTGCTTGATCATTCATCTCATGAATAATAAGATATACATAGCATAATCATCTCATGAAATATAATGCATGTCAACGCTGTCCATAAATTAATATAACACCTTATATTAATTAATCATGCAAACTATATAGTATAACTCTTTATATTATAAATGGTGCATAGAAATGCTTAACCTAAGGTGAGATTTCTAAATTAAAAGCATACATTATGCATGGCAATAATTACACAATAATTGCATAATTTAAATAGCAAAATTAGACCAATTTTGGCACCCTAAATTTAATTTTAATTAATATAATCTAATTATATTAATTAAAATTAAATAAATTAAATTAAATTAAATATAAAACAATTTTATATTTATTATATATTAATAAAACTGTTTCTGCCCGTTGCTCCTTCATGTGAAACGCCTGCGATTTGTCCTCTTTTGTCCGTTGAAGCGCGCCTCAGCAAAAGCGTTGCACAATGCCTCATCGTTGCAACGCTGAGGACAGTGTTGCAACGTTGTTGTCTTCTCAGCCGCGCGCCTGCGGCAGTGGCGTTGCGTTGCAACACCATTCACAGAACAACAACTCCACTTCTAATTTCTTGCTCGTTTTCGCTCCGTTCTTCTTAGCAACCATTTTGCCTCGATCGACACGGACTTACAGACTCAATTTACAATTAAAATTGCCCAAAACACCGGGCCCTTACATTAAATGATTCAATGAAAAATTCTAAATCTAAGTGCCAAAATTGAAAACGTCTAAATTGTTAACCGTTCATACATCACATGCAAAACAGTAAATCCCACCTCGTTCTTGATAAATTCCAGAAAGAAATTAAGAACATAATTGGGCTTTGATACCAATTGTAGGGATCGAATCTCGCAGCGGAAGCGATTGTAAATCGCGTGTACTTAATTTAGTTACATGGATATGGATCAAGAACAAATTTATCTAAGATTAAACATATAAGAACAAGATGGACAACAAGAATTATACCTTTGAAGAACTCTTTCTTCAAGTGCTCCTCCTCCCACGATCACGATCTCAACAACACGAACCCGAGCGATCACAGACACTACCACCGGATCTTCTCCGTTGTTCTCTAGGTGAGGGAGGAAGGTGGGTTCCTTTTAGGCTGAGGTGAGATGATCTTCTCAAGATGTAGTTGGAACACTTTCCAACACTATGAGAGAATGCACTAGGGTTTCACCAAGAGCTAAGCTTACAAGTTGCATCTCCTGCAACTATATATATAGGGAAATAGGGTGGAAATTACCATCCTATCCCACCTTTATTCTCCCACTATTATACGGTTTATATGTGAATCTAATTCACATTAAAACCATATATTATATCAATTATATCATATATAATTGATATAACACCTCATGCATGAAATTGAACACTTCAATTTCATTCCTAACTTTATACTCTCAATATTACCATGTTAAGCCAACGGAGGGACCTAATGGACCTACAGTTCATGAGCTCCAATGATGTGAGATTAACTGATCAAACTCTTTGATCCAGTTGGTCAATATTCATTAACTACAAGTCACTCCACTATAGACTTGTAGCTGCACTCTCCTCACTGTAGATTATATTGTGTCCACTGATATAATAATTACCCATGAGTCGACCCTTCACAGGTTATTCGTAATCAAAGTTGGGTCAAATTACCGTTTTACCCCTGTGATTACCTCTTTGTTCCTTAAGCACCACTAATCCTCTAATGAACAATAAGTCTAAGGTCCTACCATAGACTCATACCCTCATAGAGGGCGGGGCCCCGTTGTTCAAGACCTGGAGTCAGTTCTTAAGGGAACAACCTATGTAATTCCTTAGTGTAGGAATGAGTGAATTCCATCTTGCACAGTTAAGTCCCCAACTACCTACGAGGTTCTGTCCCTGAGAAGGTAGGTTTATTGAGTCTGCTAGAGGCCACTCTCACCCATACTAGTCTAAAGACAAACCCCTATAAGCAGGAGTTCTTAACTTGCTCAGGATTCAGGTCCAGTCACTAATGACCATCTATAAATTATCAGTCTTATCCTATTAACGGTATTATACTGGTGAGACTAATAATTTGCAGTCCGGTCTTATATGAACTCTTCATACAGGATGCTCCCACTCGCATGTCAACCACATGAATGGGTTGGATTACCTCATTTGTACTAATTACAAAGTGGGTCGCATCCTTGGTGTTACCAGAATAAGGTTTCCAACCTTATTCTTATACCATAGACCATTTAGGTTATACTCTTGAACATAATCCAAATAGTGTCTACTACACTGATGTTCAAGATACATTATAACCTTGGAGCTTAGTTTATTAGATTTATAAAGCAAGAATATAATTTTATCAAAACAAATAACTCTTTATTTATATGATCAAAATTACATAAGTTTAGGGCACAAATCCCAACATCTCCTCCTTCTCAATCGTTGGGAATGCCTCGACGCAGTGGGAAGGTTGTTTCCCAATGAAGAGAATGATTTCCCGCATCGGAAGACGTCGTTGTTTCATTGTGTAATTCGTATCTTAAAATTGATCATAACACTTACATTCTAGGCTAAACATGCATAATAACAAGAGAAAACAGTAGGTAAAGTTATTTACTTGTTGAAGAACTCTTCTTCGATGTTTTCTCCTCCAATCACGAACTCCTTCGTTCCAACGATCTCTACGATCACGATCCTCGAGCCGAGCAACATTGACACTTTCAAAGAGTCTTCTCGGTTATTCTCGGTAGGTTGAGGGAGAGTATGTGGCCCTTTGGTTATGGGTGAGGAGAAATTCTAGTGAGAGTTGAGAGAGTTTGAGAGAAGAGTGTTTTGCTCTTGAAATTGGATTTCCAAAAAAATGAACAAGTCATCCCTAAAGGCTTCTTGCAAAGCCTTTAAATAATGGTGAGAGGTGGAGTTGAAATCTCCACCAATTCACCATTTTACCACAACCTTATAATATGCAAATCATATTTGCATCTTACATATAATAAGGTATCTCATACCTTATTATACAAATCTCATTTGTATAATTATGGAATTTTAAATTAAATCACATTCAATTTAATTTCTCTCAATTCAATTTCTCTAATTAGCACTAATTAATCAATTAGGCTAACCTATAGTTTATTATGAATCTCATTCACATAAAACTATATATTATGAAAACCTATATCACATATAAATGACATAAATACCCAATTAATGAATTTGAACACTTCAAATCCACACCAAACTGTAAACCCTCAATTTATCCAGTTTGAGCAAATTGAGGGACCTAATGGACCTACAGATGATAAGCTCCAATGATCCATTAGGTTGCTGAAGAAAAATTCTAAACCTGGGAAATCATTCATGCACAATTACAGCACCTGAAAAACAAAGAAACACCTTAGTTAAATCTTTCTTTCAACTCAAATATCACTAAAAACAACTCAAACAAAGTAAAAATCAAACTAATCCATGGCAACGGCGCCAAAAACTTGTTTTCTTAAAAGGGGTGTATAAAATTATCAAGAAAGCACTCCTAAACTGTGCAAGCATACACAATCTAAGCAGCAAGTGATAAGTATTTTAATCGTCTCCTAAGGGATTAGTTGTAGGAAATTCACAAGGTTGAGTTTGTTTTTAATGAGTAAAGGGGAACCAACATAAATGAAAGCACTATTGGGATTAGAAATTGGAAGTAACAAATGAAATACTAAAGTAATGCAGAAGATGATTAGTAAAGCAAACAGCAGCAAGCACAAGTTTAACCCAAACAGTAAAAAGGGGTTAGGATTAGGGACGAAATTGTGCTTCAGCAATCTTAATGCTAGAGCTCAAAACTGCACCAGAGCTCAAAACAGTATAACTCACGGAATCTTTCCAGATTTCCTCGCGATTTAGGCACTTAATTTCCATTAAACACCTTAATTTTAGCTCCTAACTGTTAACACTAGGTGAATGACTATCCCTAGGCTCCTCAATCACCTGAGAGAAGTAAATCTCTTAATCAGAACTAGTGTATGCCTTGAAAACGGTTTATTCTTCCCTTTCCCAAGTTGGAATAAACAATACTAAGATGAGATGGCCAAACAAATCTTAGCTAAGCAGTAAAATCATAAGGCATAAGAGTTAGATTGCAGCAAAGTACTCTTTCATTAAAGTTGCATCCACATAAAGTCTCCTAATCCTCACCCCAAGGGTGATTAGTTCATGGTGATAAGAGAAGACAACAATAAAACAGTAAACCTAGTGCTAAACATGCTTAAAATGGTCTTAGTTACAATGTAGAAGAGTAAGAGCAAAGGGAACAAAAGAATGAACAGATGGGTGAAGTTCCCAAGCCTTCTTTGGTCCACTCCAGCATCTTTCCAGAAGGAGAAAGCTTCCCAATTCGGCTCTGCTTGAATTTTGCCTCTTGTCCTTTCTCCCAATCGGGTTCTTTCCTCCTTTCTCTTGTCCATGCTCCTCCTCCTTCCAAAAATGGCCAAAACAAGGCATTTATACCGTATCCACCTCGAATTAAGGGTTGAATAGACAAGGGGCAATGACATGAAGGCTTCTCATTGGCTCACAGCAGCTGATAAGGCAATTTCTATCCAACTGAATTAATGAATTTTGTCCACGTGTGCATTCTGCAAACTGATATCTGAATTGAGCTCCAACAATCTTTATCCTTCAGCAATTGCACAGCTACAGCAGTTCGAAGCAGACCTTCAGCACTTCATAACATTCATCTTCCCAAAAACTCCTGTAAACATGGCCAAAATGACAAAATTCAGCAATGAAAAGTACTTAGATGGCCTAAAGGTGCTTCAGACTCACTTAGTGTCAATTAACATACAAATGTACCTAATTAAGGGGTTAAGATAGTCAAGAAAGCTCAAAGTACCAAGAAATAATCACAATAAAAGCTCAATCTTAGCTCTCATTCTAAGAGCTAACAAACCCCCAAACTTAAATCATTGTTCGTCCCTGAGTAATGCCTTAACATTCTAATCCCACCAAGAAGTAACAACTACCAATGTGCTGAAGAAAAATTGATTTAGCAGTCAAATGATACAGATAGTTACTGATATAGCAACCCCATTTCTTTTTCTTACACAAGTTCATCAAAGCTTAGCCTTCACAAGATTCGCCATAATCATTTTTTTTTTCAAAACAAAAGTAGCAAGCCTTGAAAAGCAACCCCACAACTCAACTAGCACAATCCATCTTTGAATTCACTATGAACCCCATAAATTCACAAAAATAAGAATGAGTTCTACTGCCTTTAGTTTTTCTTTCAGCAAAGCATTTTTGTTTTTTTTTTGTTTTTGTTTGTTTCAGCAACAAGAGCTATCACTCCTAAGAATCCTACAAAGCTAACCTTATGCTTAAGTAGGCAAACATTCATTCCCTTAGGCACTTCTGGCCACTCACCTTTGCACAAACATCTCCTTAGTTCTTAGAATGGTCACATTGATGATGCAACTCACCTAAGCAACGAGAATTTAATACTAGGCTTTAACTTTCCTCCTTTTTTTTTTTTTTTTTTTTAGATAAGAACTTATTTCACTAAAGAAGTTAGAGAGAACCCTTCTTGTAAACAGAACCTTCGATTTAAGCACCAACATTTGTGATGAAGGCTACCTAACAACGAGCCCTGCTACTAAATTGGGATGCCTAGGCATATTCATATTCCTTTATTACTGTTCAACTCAAAGGTGAACATGGGTGTCATGTCCAACTCTGGTTTAATAGGCAACTTGGATAGAGGAATAACTCTCAAACTTCATTTTTTTTAAGAGAGGCGGCATGAGTCCTAAAGAGAAGAGGAATGCTCCTAGGAGTGATAACTTTTATTACTAGGGTGCCTTACCCCCAAACTTAAATTGCTCATTGTCCCCAATGAGTAAAGAATCAAGGGAAGTAACCCCCAAACTTAGTTACTTTGCTGTTAAAAAAAAAAAAACTAAAGGCAATGAGCATCCAAACTCTTTAATCTAAGTTTAAAGGAGCAAATTCTCAAGAGTTGGTGGTTAGCAAGCTAGGGTCACCATAAAGCTGCTACAAGCATTGCGTTACATTAAAAGGATTATGGCAACCAAGGTAAGCACAACTTAACTCATCAGAAGTGAGAAAAAGAAATGGAACACACCAGGCAGCACCAGTCATTTCATTTCAACTATACTGTCAAGCTCATCAACCTTCAGATTCAGATATATAGATAGATATATGTTTTTTCTTCTGTCGGCGAATAACCTAACAGATTTCACAACAAGCGACCACCTAAGCTATCACAAAAGAAGACACAAAATGGAAAGCACACCTCATAAACCAAAGAACTGACAGAGCAACAACAGACAATTAAACATAGGACAGACAAAACATGAAAAACACAACGTGTTAACTATCAGTGAGACCATCTACTAGCCAAACAAAAAGGGCAGAACTTCCCTGTTTGATCAGTCTTCATCTCCAGGGATTCGATCTTGATTTTCCTCTTCCTCATCCACCACGGACAATGAGGATGCCCAAGGATTTAAGACAGTCTCTGGGAAGGTAGGAAAAGCAGTATATTGAGCAGGGAAGTTAGCTAGCAGTGCTTCCTTGAAAGAATTGTCTCTGTCCTTAGCATAATGCCAATATGCTAATTGGTGTGCACTGGAGTATTCCATTTGCTTCAGCATGATCTCTTGTTGGTCGAGGAGTTTAGTGAGCCCCACAGCTAAACCACCATTGCCCTTGTGATCTATTCAACGCAACCTCTCAATAGCAGCATTATCAAACATAGAGGGATCAGTCAGCCTATTCTCAGAAGGGTCAACATCTACACCTGCATTCAGACAAAGCTTAGTGATAGTGTTAGGGAAAAAGAGTTTGCCAGCAGTTTTCTTGGCGTGAATCCGAATTTCCTCAGCAATGATTCATCCAACATCAATGCTCAAAACCTTCAAAATCGCATAGGTAAGCAACATTCGATCGCTTGAGACAGTAGAATCATGTGTTGTTGGAAACAGCCTGTTCTTGAGGAATGAGAGCCACACATTTGCCTCATCAGTCAAATATGTTGCTTGAAAAGACCTGGAACCGGTGGCTGAGACCATCCACCGATCACCTTTTAACCCTATCAGCCTCAGAGCTGCATTCAGATGAGTGGTAGAAGGATTCAACACTATCGCATTATCGTTGGCCCGAGGGATATCTGGTAGCTCATACAGTTTGTTGATGGCTTCAGGAGACCAATCCACCAATTTTCCGCGAATGATAACTCGAAATTCACCAGTATCCTCAAAGTTGGCATAAAAATCCCTTACCAAAGAGCCAACGGCTGGTTTCGGTGGTTGATAGAAAAGAGTCCACCCATGATTAATGATGTCTGCCTTGATGAAATGAGGAAGACCGGCGAATGGAGCAGCAAAACCTCTTTCTAAGAAGAGCTCCTTGGATTTTAATGTTTCAAACCGCTCTCTAGCTTGCTCAGTGATAAAACGTGGTGGAGAATGGTTGGAGCGGTCATGGGAGGCTTGCTCCTTCTTCTTTGAGGGCTTCCTTCGAGGGGTGGAAGGTTCAGGCGATTCTACGGGCAACTCCTCAGCAATGTCTCCTCCCCGCCAACCGAGGATAGACTCTCAACCGGTTCTTGGTGGTGGCTTCGTAGCTACAACACTCTTCTTTCTGCCCCTTGATTTGGACTGCTTAGAAGCTTTAGGTTGAGGAGGGGGAGGCATCAGGACTGCAGCATGCTCAATCTACACTTGGTCGTCAGATGCTTCAACAGCAGTCACCGCTTTAGCCTTCTTGAACTTAGCTTTCTTAGGAGCCATGGGAAGGAAATGCTCGCAGCTACTCCGAACACAGAGACTAAAGCAAGCAAAGTGCTTCTTGGGCAGATGAAGAACTCGTAATGAGCTGGGCAATTTAAAGACTCAAGCCTTCGAGCAAGGATCCATGTGGCTAAACTGATAAGGATCGGTCAAATCAACCCAAATCCCTTAATTTGTTTTCTAGCCAACTGCTTGTAGGCCAACATTTATTACCGAGGGGACAAATCAGACACAAATCAGATTCATTTCCCTTTTTCCAGCGCTGTCAACTTCAAAATAAAAGCTCCAGCAAAAAGGATGCATGCAATTCCCGAAAATGATAATTTCTTTCTATGATAAATTGCAGCAATGGGCTTCAGATGACGTGCATTGGAACCTGTCGCCAGAGTTGGTATTAAATAGCCTCTTAACTATATCCACCAATAGAAAGCTGAAAAATACAACAAGGAAATTAATTAATGAAATGAAACTTAAACAAATAAAAAGGGAAACAAAATGTTCGAAAGAAGGATAAGAAAATGGGAGGAAGGACTGATCATGGAAGTGCACTCCCAATTATTAAAATGCTTTGTAGAACATGTTAATTATCAGCTAGCCTCTGTGAGGCTATGTTTATTTGGAATTCTTCCCCCCAATAATGTTTCAATCTCTGACCGTTAACCTTGAAGTCTCTTCCGTCCCTCTCATCTCTGAGCATAACAGCACCATGGGAAAACACTTCCATGACGGTGAAAGGACCTGACCACTTGGATTTTAATTTGCCAGGAAATAATTTCAACCTGGAGTTAAACAACAACACCTTCTGCCCCTTTTCAAAATGTTTGTGCATAATTTTCCTATCGTGCCACAGCTTAACCTTCTCCTTGTACAACTTAGCATTTTCATAAGAAAATAATATGAACTCCTCTAATTCATTAAGCTGAAGCAACCTGAGAGCTCCAGCTGCGGATTGATCCAAATTAAGCTCCTTCAAGGCCCAAAATGCCTTGTGCTCAACCTCAAGAGGTAAGTGGCAGGTCTTTCCATAAACTAGCCTATAAGGAGACATTCCCAAAGGGGTTTTAAAGGTTGTCCTATAGGCCCACAAAGAGTCTTCTAGCCGAAATGATCAGTCCTTCCTGCTAGGATTTACTACTTTTTCCAGAATCTTCTTGATTTCACTATTAGAGATTTCAGCTTGCCCATTTGCCTGCGGGTGGTATGGAGTTGAGATCTTGTGCTTGACATTGTATTTACCTAAAAGTACAGTCATGACTTTATTCACAAAATGAGAGCCTTCATCACTAATTAGAGCTCGAGGAGTTCCAAACCTAGTGAAGATATGCTTATGTAAGAACCGCATGACTGTCTTGGCATCATTCATTGGGCAGGCTATTGCCTCAATCCATTTGGAGACATAGTCCACAACCACCAAAATATATATATTTCCATTAGAGGGAGGGAAGGGCCAATAAAGTCAATGCCCCAAACATCAAATAGCTCGACCTCCAAAATGTAGGAGAGGGGTAACTCATCCCTCCTTCCTATGTTTCCTCTTCTTTGATATCTATCACAGACCTTACTAAACAAGTGGGCATCCTTAAAAATAGAAGGCCAATAGTAACCAGATTGAAAAACTTTGGCGGTTGTCCGTTGGCCGCCAAAGTGTTCTCCATAGGGTGAAGTGTGGCAATGTTGTAAAATGGAAGTAATTTCAGCTTCAGTGACACATCTTCTCAACAACCCATCAGCACATTGTTTATAGAGGTAGGGGTCATCCAAAAAATAAGTCCTAGCATCATGAATGAACCGTTTCAATGATTGCCCCGGCATGTCTAAGGGTAGGATGCCACTGGCTGCATAATTAGAAAAATCTGCAAACCAACGGGTTCCAATTTCTTGCACTTGAGCTACTGTCAACAGTTGTTCATCAGGAAACTCATCTCTGATTGTAGATTGTTGTGGCGGTGGACGCTCTTTGGTGCCAACCTAGATAGATGGTCTACGCTACCGATTTTTACGAGCCTTTTCTATCAATTATGACAATATCAAATTCTTGAAGAAACAACACCCATCACACCAACCTTGGCTTGACCTTTTTCTTTGCCAATAAATATTTTATGGCTGCATGATCTGTAAAGATAGTGACTGTGGAACCCACCAAATAAGCTCAAAATTTTTCCAAGGCAAAAACTACAGCCAACAATTCTTTCTCTTTAGTGGTGTAGTTCAATTGGGCTTCATTGAGAGTTCTACTAGCATAATACACAGGGTGAAGAAGCTTCTCGTACTTTTGCCCCAACATGGCTCCCACTGCATAGTCACTTGCATCAGTCATAACTACAAAAGGTAAATCCCAATTAGGTCCTCTCATAATGGGAGCTGTAACTAAAGCTCTTTTCAAAGTTACAAATGTAGCCAAACATGCAGAGCTAAACTCAAAAGGTCTATTGGCTTCTAAAAGAGCACACAAAGGTTTGGATATCTTGGAAAAATCCTTAATAAACCTCCTATAAAAACCATCATGTCCTAAAAAACTCCTAATTCCCTTAACTAATGTTGGAGGTTCTAGTTTTTCAATGATTTCCACTTTTGCTCTATCCACTTCAATGCCTTTTCTTGAAATCTTGTGGCCTAAAACGATGCCTTCCTTCACCATAAATTGACACTTCTCCCAATTCAAAACCAAATTAGCCTCTTCGCACCTTGTCAACACCTTCCCTAAATTGTCCAAGCAACTCTCGAATGATTCACCAAAAACTGAGAAGTCATCCATGAATACTTCCATGACATTCTCCACTAAATCAGAAAAAATGCCCATCATACACCTCTGAAAGGTTGCAGGGGCATTGCAAAGACCAAAGGGCATTCTCCTAAATGCAAAAGTTCCATAAGGACAGGTGAAAGTGGTTTTTTCTTGATCTTGAGGAGCTATTGTGATTTGATTATAACCACTATACCCATCCAAAAAGCAATAGTAAGCTTGGTCAGCTAACCTATCTAGCAATTGGTCAATGAAGGGTAGAGGGAAATGATCCTTACGAGTGGCCTTATTAAGTCTCCTATAATCCATGCATACCCTCCATCCAGTCACTGTCCTAGTAAGGATCAATTCATTTGCGTCATTTGTCACAACTGTCATTCCACCCTTTTTCGGCACACATTGCACAGGGCTGACCCAACTACTATTATCTATAGGGTATATAATTCCTGCATCTAACCACTTAATTACCTCCTTCTTGACAACTTCTTTCATGGCGTGATTGAGCCTTCTCTGTTGCTCAATAGATTTGAAGTTTCCTTCCTCCAAATTTATTTTGTGCATGCAGAAGGAAGGACTTATACCCTTTATATCGGCCAAAGTCCACCCAATAGCTTTCTTATGTTGCCTTAACAATTTAAGCAGCAGTTACTCCTCTTTAGGCATTAAACCTGCTGAGACAATTATAGGGAGAGTCTGACATTCTCCTAGAAAGGCATGTTTCAAGTGCATCGGCAGAGGCTTTAAATCCAAAGTGGGTGGTATCTCAATGGACGGTTGCATAGGTGGTGTTTTCGGTTCCCCCAGTTCTAGGGACTCAAAAACCCTTTTGCAATTACTTAACTCCACAATGACCTCACGCTCTCTCTCTCACTCACAAGCATTCAATTCTCTCACCTGTAATCGCCTAAAGCCACGAATATGATGCTCCAACAATTCTTGTTCAATTGATTCATCAATAATTTCCTCCAGCATGTTAAGAACAAAACAGTTTTCCACATCTGTGGGATGTTTCATTGTATCATAAATGTTGAACTCGATCTTTTGGTCATTCATTTTTAGGGTGATTGTTCCCTCATAAACATCAACAACTGTCCTTCCAGTCTTAAGAAAAGGTCTTCCTAGAATTATAGGTACCTCACTATCCGCCTCATAGTCTAAAATAATGAAATCAGCAGGGAATATGAACTTACCCACTTGAACCAAAATATCCTCAATCTTACCTTCAGGGTGAGTAATGGATCTATCCGCAAGTTGCAATGTGACAATAGTGGGCCTAGCTTCGCCTATGCCAAATTTCTTGTAAATAGACAATGGCATTAGGTTTATGCTTGCGCCTAAGTCACAAAAGGGCCCTTCCCAGTTGTTGTCCTCCTATGGACACTAGTATAGTGAAAGCACTTGGGTCTTTCTCTTTACTAGGAATCCTTCTTCTTAGCATGGCACTACATTCTTCATTTAAAGACACTACCTTGAACTCCTCAAATCTCTCCCTTTCAGATCGAACATCCTTAAGAAACTTCATATAGTTAGGCATTTGTCTTAGGGCATCTACCAAAGGAATGTTGAATGAATTTCCTTGAGAATATCCATAAATTTCTCAAAATGGACTTCATTTTTTTTCTTTTTCTTCAACCTCTGCGGGAAAGGTGGAGGAGGTGGTACGAACTCAGGAGTGGTAGTAGGCATGCATCTAGATGGTTTTGAAGGCTCTGCTCTAGGTAGCTCTTCAATCTCCTCACTCTCTGCTTCATTAGGTTCCATCTGCTCTTCCTTTATTTCTTCTTCGATTTGCACTGCAGGGTCCTTCTCCTTGTGTTTCTTCTTACTGTTCTCCTCCGACTTAGCTAAAGGTTTTCCACTCCTTAGCTCTATAGCTTGCACTTGTTCCTTCCCTTCCCTTTTTGGGCTTTCAGTATCTGAAGGAAGCTTACCTTGAGGCCTAGATCTTATTTCATTAGCAAGTTGACCCAATTGCACTTCAAAGTTTCTCATCGAAGCTTGTTGACTTTGAATAACAACATCATTCTTAGCCATATATTCCTTCAACAAACTTTCAAGAGAAGTACCTGAAATATGTTGTGGGGTCTGCTCTCGCCTCGATGTTGGAGCATCGGTTCTTTGATTTCCATAGGCTCTTGATTCGATGCCCAAAACACCGTGGGTAATTCACCTTTTCTTTGCAATTGAGGGTTTGAGAATTACTTCCTTGACCTCCCCAAGCAAAGTTAGGATGATTTCTCCAACCTGGGTTATAGGTATTGGAATAAGGATTGTTCCTTTGATTACTTTGGTTCCCAACATAGTAATCTGAGGTTGGATTACTGGGACAAAATTCAAATGTGTGCCCTTCACCACAATAAACACATGACTCAGTACTTACTACTTGGTTTACCATAGTTGCATTCTGAGCATTAGGGGAAACTTGGGTTGCATTTCCAACAGTTAGATTCTTCAACATGTTGGCCATGGATGCCATTTGTGCATTAAGAGCGGTTAAAGCATCTAACTCTATCATTCCTTTGTTCTTTTTGCCTTGGGAGCTCCTTGAATCAACTCACTGACAGTTGTTTGAGGATATTCTTTCCAGTATCTCAAATGCTTCATTATAGGTCTTTGATAAAAGAGCCCCATTTGCAGAAGCATCAACAACTTGTTTAGTGGTTGTATTCAACCCATTGTAAAATATCTCCATTTGAATACAATGAGGGAGTCCATGATGAGGACACTTCCTAAGCAAGTCCTTAAATCTCTCTCATGCCTCACTTAAGGATTCATCATCAAACTGCTGGAAAGCCACAATTTCATTTCTAAACTTAGCATTCCTAGTTGGTGGGAAATACTTAATGAGGAATTTTTCAACAAGGGTGTTCCAAGAATCAACTGCCCCAGGAGGAAGTGTATTCAACCATGTCTTGGCTGCATCTCTAAGGGAGTAAGGGAACAAACTCAACCTTAGGGCATCCTTAAGCACTCCTGGCAGTTTAAAAGAATCACTAACCCCTAGGAAGGATTTTAAATGCAGGTGAGGATCTTCAGATGATAGTCCATGAAACTATCATATGGTTTGGAGCATTTGGAACATGACAAGTTTAAGCTCAAACGTTGGGGCTTGGATTTCTGGCCTAATGATCCCTGGATTTAACTCTTCAACCAAGGGATTGGCATAAGTTCTAATAGCTCTCTCCCTGTCATCTGCTAAAGCAATAACATTGGCAAGAACCATAGCTTGGGGTTCAACTAAAGGTGGTCTAAAGCCTCATTGGCCGTGTGGTTGGTTTCCAGGGTTAATTTGAGGATTATTAGGATCTACAGGACCTCCACGAAAATCTGCCATTTTTTCCTTTTGAATCCTCCTTCTTCTATGAAATGCTCTCTCAGGTTCAGAATCTAAGAAAAATTCTAAACCTGGGAAATCATTCATGCACAATTACAACACCTGAAAAACAAAGAAACACCTTAGTTAAATCTTTCTTTCAGCTCAAAAATCACTAAAAATAACTCAAACAAAGTAAAAATAAAACTAATCCCTGGCAACGGCGCCAAAAACTTGTTTGCTTAAAAGGAGTGTATAAAATTATCAAGAAAGCACTCATAAACTGTGCAAGCATACACAATCTAAGCAGCAAGTGATAAGTATTTTAATCGTCTCCTCAGGGATTAGTTGTTGGAAATTCACAAGGTTGAGTTTGTTTTTAATGAGTAAAGGGGAACCAACATAAATGAAAGGACTATTGGGATTAGAAATTAGAAGTAACAAATGAAATGTAAAGTAATGCAGAAGATGATTAGTAAAGCAAACAGCAGCAAGCACAAGTTTAACCCAAACAGTAAAAAGAGGATAGGATTAGGGACGAAATTATGCTTCAGCAATCTTAATGCTAGAGATCAAAACTACACCAGAGCTCAAAACAGTATAACTCACGAAATCTTTCCAGATTTCCTCGCGATTTAGGCACTTAATTTCCATTAAACACCTTAATTTTAGCTCTTAACTGTTAACACTAGGTGAGTGACTATCTTTAGACTCCTCAATCACCTTAGAGAAGTAAATCTCTTAATTAGAACTAGTTTATGCCTTGAAAACGGTTTATTATTCCCTTTCCCAAGTTGGAATAAACAATACTAAGATGAGATGGCCAAACAAATCTTAGCTAAGCAGTAAAATCACAAGGCATAAGAGTTAGATTGCAGTAAAGTACTCTTTCATTAAAGTTGCATCCACATAAAGTCTCCTAATCCTCACCCCAAGGATGATTAGTTCATGGTGATAAGAGAAGACAACAATAAAACAGTAAACCTAGTGCTAAACATGCTTAAAATGGTCTTAGTTACAATGTAGAAGAGTAAGAGCAAAGGGAACAAAAGAATGAACAGATGGGTGAAGTTCCCAAGCCTTCTTTGGTCCACTCCAGCCTCTTTCCAGAAGGAGAAAGCTTCCCAATTCGGCTCTGCTTGAATTTCGCCTATTGTCCTTTCTCCCAATCGGGTTCTTTCCTCCTTTCTCTTGCCCACGCTCCTCCTCCTTCCAAAAATGGCCAAAACAAGGCATTTATACCGTATCCACCTCGAATTAAGGGTTGAATAGACAAGGGGCAATGACATGAAGGCTTCTCATTGGCTCACAGCAGCTGATAAGGCAATTTCTATCCAGCTCAATTAATGAATTCTGTCCACGTGTGCATTCTACAAACTGATATCAGAATTGAACTCCAACAATCTTTATCCTTCAGCAATTGCACAGCTACAACAGTTCGAAGCAGACCTTCAACACTTCATAACATTCATCTTCCCAAAAACTCCTGTAAACATGGCCAAAATGACAAAATTCAGCAATGAAAAGTACTTAGATGACCTAAAGGTGCTTCAGACTCACTTAGTGTCAATTAACATATAAATGTACCTAATTAAGGGGTTAAGATAGTCAAGAAAGCTGAAAATACCAAGAAACAATCACAATAAAAGCTCAATCTTAGCTCTCATTCTAAGAGCTAACAATCACCTCGTTTGTATCTAATACAAAGCGGACCGCATCCACATCGTATCCAGGATTAGGTCTCCAACCATATCCGTATATTGTAGACCGTTTGGTTCATTCACTCGAATGTAATTCTCCCCGTGTGTCAACTACACACCGTTCAAGTTCTAGTTCTCTCATAATACAATGACCCTAGAGCTTAGTTTATTGGATTAAGTTTATAAATATGCGAGACACAAAGTATTGAAGAAATAACTCTTATTTATTTCAACATGGATTATTAAAAACTTAGACGAGATTAGGGCATACACCCCAACAAACTCCCACTTGAACTAAGCTAGTTGAGTACAAAATACATTTCTCAAATGTACAGTAATACAATAAACTAGGGCATTAAATACCCCTTTTACAATACTCCCACTTGCCCTAGTCAGGAAGAACTCGAAAACCTAGACTCTCTAGGTGACCCTCAAACACCTTAGCCGTGAGGGCCTTCGTAAATGGATCAGCAACGTTATGCTTCGAAGCAATGAGTGTGACTGTCACGTCTCCACGGTGCACAATCTCCCGTATCAGGTGATACTTGCGCTCAATATGCTTGTCCCTCTCATGACTCCGAGGTTCTCTCGAGTTGGCTACTGCACCACTGTTGTCACAAAACAGGGGTCATTGGCAAGTTAATATTTGGAACAACATCCAAATCTAGCATGAACTTCCTAAGCCAAACAACTTCCTTTGCAGCTTCACAAGCCGCAACATACTCGGCTTCCATCGTGGAATCACCGATGCATCCCTGCTTAGTCTTCGCCACACTACAGCTCCTCCGTTATAATGAACGTTGACCCCGAAGTGGATTTCCTAGAATCCTTATCGGTCTGAAAGTCAGAGTCTGTGTATCCCGTAAGGATCAAATCTCCACTTCCATACACAAGGCTGTAGTTCCTCGTTCTCCTTAAATACTTGAAGATTACCTTCATGGTTGTCCAGTGATCTAATCATGGATTTGATTGATACCTACTGGCAATCCCAACTGCATAACAGATGTCGGGCCCTAATACACAACATTACATACATCAGGCTCCCTACAGCTGAAACATAAGGGATTCGTCTCATATCCTCAACCTCTTGAGGCGTCTTAGGACATTGATCCTTAGACAGGTGAACCTCATGCCTGAAAGGCAGCAAATCCTTCTTGGAGTTCTACATCTTATACCAAGAAAACATCTTGCCAATGTAAGATGCTTGAGACATGGCTAGCGTTCTGTTCTTCCAGTTCCGGACTATCTAGATACCTAGAACATACTAGGCCTCTCCCAAATCTTTCATTTGGAATTTTGAATCCAACCATTTCTTAATGTTAGTAAGAAATCCTATGTCATTCCCAATGAGCAGGATATCATCCACATACAATATCAGAAATGCAACAGTGTTGTTGATTATTTTCTTGTAAACACAAGGCTCATCAACATTCTAATCAAAGCCATAAGATTTGATCGCCTCATCAAACCTTATATTTCAAGACCTCGAGGCTTGTTTCAGTCAATAAATAGACCTTTGAAGCTGAAAAACCTTTTGCTCTTGGACTTGGGTAATGAACCCCTTGGGTTGGTCCATGTAGATGGTCTCGTCAAGATTGTCGTTTAGAAAGGTCGTCTTGACATCCATCTCCCATACCTCATAGTAATAATATGCGGCAACGGCCAGAAGAATCCTGATAGACTTTACCATGGCAAAAGAAGAAAAGGTTTACTCATAGTCAACCCCTTCAACCTGGGTAAACCCCTTTACCACTAGTCTGACTTTTAAGGTCTGCACCTTCCCATCTACGTCACATTTACGCTTGTAGATCAACTTGAAACCAATAGGTTTGACCCCATCTGGTTGGTCCACAAGCTCTCAGACGGAATTGAAGTACATCGACTCCATTTCCTGACCCATAGCTTTAATCCATTCGTCTTTGTCAACTTCTGCCATTGCCTGATCATAGGTCAATGGAACCTCGCAGTCATCATCAGGGGTGACGACTTGAGTTTCAGCCAAACCCATGTAACGTTCAGGTTGTCTCACAACTTTCCCACTACGTCGAGGCATTCTCAACTCTTGAGAACGGACTTCACTAGACGAGCTAGGATCAACAACACTTGTTTATGTACTAACCCCATCAGTAACTCTTGCTGATGAATTGTCCATTTCATTTAACACTATCTTACTCCTTGGTAAGTGATCCCTGATGTGGTCTTCCTCAAGGAATGTGGCATTTGTCGACATAAGCACCCTATTTTCCTTAAGATCATAAAAAAGACCACCTCTTGTCTCTTTTGGGTAACCTACAAAGAGGCACAACTTTAAACGGGGTTCCAACTTCTTCGGGTTTGACACCAACACATGGGTTGGGCATCCCCGAATTCTAAAATGGTGTAAACTACTTTTACGACCATTCCAAAGTTCGAAAGGTGTTTCTGAAACACTATTCGATGGAACGTTGTTCGAAATATAAACCACAATCTCCACTGGGTAACCCCAAAATGAACCAGGGAGACGAGCATAGCTCATCATCGACCGAACCATGTCTAACAAGGTTTTGTTTCTCCTTTCCGATACACCATTTTGTTGTGGCATACCAGGTGTTGAAAGTTGGGACGTGATTCCAAGTTCTATCATATCGTCCTGGAATTTAGTGTCTATGTACTCTCCACCTTGATCCGATCAAAGTGTTTTAATTGTTTTACCTAACAGGTTCTCAACCTCAGTCTTGTACTCCTTAAACTTTTTAAGAGTTTCAGACTTCCTATGCATTAGGTAAACGTACCCATACCTCGAATAGTCATATATGAAAGATACAAAGTATTCTTAACCTCCTCGTGCTTTAACACTCATCGGACCACAGAGGTCAGAATGTATAAGCTCAAGAGGCTCTTTGGCTTTATATCGTTTTCCACTAAAAGGACGTTTGGTCATTTTGCCTTCAAGGCATGACTCACAAACCGTTAAAGAGTTTTCTTCCAACTCGCTTAGAAGTCCTCTCTTCACTAGTCTCTGAATCCTATTGAGATTTATGTGGCCTAACCTTAGATGCCAAAGATGGGCATTTTCTTTTTGAGAAACCTTTAATCTCTTAGTTCGTGTTTCAACCGTTTAAAACAATTCAGTATTCAAAACACTTTTGACCGAATTAGGCTTTAAAACATATAGATTATTTTCAAGTGAAGCAGAACATAACAAGTTGCCTTTGAAAGAAATAAACGCTTTATTTAATTAAAAAGAAACTAAAATTCAATGTTCAATTAGGAAGGAATTTGAAACTAGGTTTCTAGTAAACCCTGGAACTATGTACAAATTATCCAATAATAAGTACTTCCCGCTGAAATAAAGCTTCACTGTGTCGATTGTTGCAGCAGAGACAACCTCCTCGGATCCAACCCGTAGTGTTATCTCACCTCTTGCAGCCGCTTCTAGAAACTAATTCCCTGAAAAGAAGAACAAACATGGTTAGTGGCGCCTGAATCGAGTATTCAGACTGAGTCATTACTCTCCACTAAACAAGTTTTTGTAACAAGTAAATCACATTTACCTTCTTTCTTCCTGTCAGCAAGGAACTTGGGCAGTTTCTCTTCCAATGACCATCCCATTGTAGTGGAAACACTTTCCTTTCTCCGCAATCCTTGACCCTTTTGCCCTTCTGGGCGGCAACACGGTTAACTTTACCCTTTCTCAATTTCTTCTTCTTTCCTTTCGGGCCTGAAGACCCTGCAGACTTAGTCCCAGAGGTCGAACCCTTGTGAAAGGACCTGAAGGCAACATTTTCCTCAGCTTCCAATCCCCTGACTCGCATCAGAGAGTGGAAGTTCTGCAGCTCATTGACTAAGGTGGTTAGTGTGTAGCTAATCTTGTTCATAACAGTGTTGCTACGAAACTAAAGGAAACTCTTCGAAAGAGTCTCCATGATAAAGTTGACCTGGCTCGATTCATCGATCGAAGCCCCGTTCATCTCTGTCAGGTTAAAGTGGGTCATCATATCCAGAACATGTTCACAGACAGACGTTCCTTCATTCATCCTTGCATTGAAAACGTGTTTGAGGGCATCGTGCGAGACCTGAAAAGGACTGTTGTCCATACATATCCTGCAACGACTGCATGATCTCCCTCGCGGTGACCATAAGCCCATGCTTCTTTGCCAAAATTTCAGACAAGCTGGCAATGATATAGACCTTGGCTTTTTTCGTTAGCCCTGATCCATCAATCGTACACATCACGAACACTTCGTGATGTGGTTGAGCTCGACATCTGAGGACACTCCTCAGTAAGCACGAACTTAAGGTCGTCAGTTACCAAAATCATGTTTATATTATTTTTCCACGTTTGAAAATTGTCACCAACTAACTTATTCGAAGCTAATAAAGAAATGATTTAACTAGACATTTTGTTTGCTGAAATACGAAAAACTTTGTATTAGTCTCGCATAAAACTTTGAAAAATCAAATCAGGTTTTAGCAAATTTTTATTCTATGATCTCTAGGTCATTAAAAATTGCAATGATACCCCAAAGGTTTAGAATGATCACCACCGAAGGGTAGACAAAATCACTCCTCCTCTGGGACGAGACTTTCTCGATCAGACCCTAGTACCACAATAACTCTTATTCCATTAGGCATCCAGTTATCATTATTCAGTCTGAATCCATTAACTTTTAATGAATCCCGTGAGTGTCACCCTCTATGTTTAAATTTCCAAGTATCCGTCCAAACAATAGGCATCGAAGGGAGGACTACGAAGGAAAACCAACAAGGAAATTGTATCCTTTTCGGGAATTCACGATGTTTCGACTACCGTGATCAAAGCCCTCCGAAGGGATTGTCTGGACCAGGCCAAACTAGCAGGCGGATCATGGGCGTCTCACGGTGTGAATCGATAAAAGAGACCGTGCGTCCCGTTTTCATAGGTCCCCCTCCCACTCACTATAAGTACTCTCTCTATTCACGTTGATATTGACCCATACAAATACCATCTGAAGGGGGATTCTCCCATTTGCGCCACGAGGCCAAGTATGGATCTCACAGTGTGAACTTTACGGAGATTTGTGGATGTAAAATTAAATGTATCTCATACACTTTATTTCCTCCCACTCATCGCTTTAGAATTAATTGGGATTGACATAGATAAACCGACTATAATTTACCTAAGTCTATCAACATAACACTTATATTGGATTAGCCTAAGTTTATAATCACATTATTAACTTAGGTTTATGTGAGTAATCTAATTAACACTTAATAAAACACCACTCACGATAATATAACCTATGAATCTCCGGACCAAATTCACTCCCATGTCGGTTCCGAAGTAGGGGTATTTCGCAAAGCGTCAGCTTAGATACCCCAGCCTTAGACAGAACCTTCCTGAGACAGAGTTACTAATTAGTCACCATTCATAAGTCATATTGGATTTCCTAATTCTAATCTTATTAGAACTAGAAAACCTAAGTCTAATTATTCAAGTTCTAAACCATTTAAAACTAATAATTAACTTAGGTTACATGCATTTCTATATTATAATGCTCGATCATTCATCACATGAATAATTAAACTATATAATATACGTACTCACATGTATAAATGCATGTCAAATGCTTTTAATCTAAGAAATATAACTCTTATATTAATTAAATTAAAACACATGCATTATATTATAACTCTTATAATATAATCCTATAATGCATACTATATATTATAACTCTTATAATTTAAAATGATGCATGAAATGTTTAACCTAAGGTGAGATTTTAAATCTATATGACATACATAATGCACATAGAATAGTTATACAATATTTGCATAAAAATAAATAGCATAATTGGATCGATTTTGGCACCCTAGGGACTTTAATTTAATTAATTAACATTAATATAACAATTATATTAATATTAATTAATTAAATTAATTAAATAAAACCTTATTTTACAAAAAAAAAAATTTAAAAAGCTAAAGGGCGGTTGCGAAGGCTTGAACCGCAGACCACACGTCCCACTCTACCACTCGCGCGCGAAAAACTCGCTGCAACCGCTCCACTACGCTGTGGCGTTGCAACGCTGCAGTGCCCAACGTCATCCCAACGTCCCCAACGCCAAAAGCGTTGCAATGAGACTCTGTCCTGTAGGGCGCTTTGCTCCCGCTCGGATGGCGTTGCGACGCCAAAGAACAGCGTCTCAACGCCAGTACAACTTCCAGCAACATAGCTTGCTGTTTTTCACCGTTTTTCTCCGTTTTTGCTTCGTTTCTTCACAACATCTCATGCCACGAATGACACTGACTTACAGACTCGATTTACTTTCTAAATTGCCCAAAAAAAATAGGCCTTTACATTGATCGAATCAACAGAAAAGTAAATCTATGCTAAGTGCCAAAACCGAAACCATCCAACATGCAAACTAACAAGATCATTAAAGGGAATGAAACTCCCGCAGCGGAAACAACTTTGGATCATCGTGGTGTTCGTTGTGAAAAACGTTTTCTTAAAACTGAATTTATCACATAAATCGTAGGCTAAACATGCTTAAAACGAAGAAAAAACAGTGAGCAATGATTACTTACTTGTTGAAGAACACTTCTTCGAGATTTCCTTCTCCAATCACGAACTCTTCGTGCCCTCGATCTCTACGATCACGATCTCTCAAACCGAACGGATTGGAAACCTCCAATTGATCTTCTCGGTTGTTCTCGGTCGGTAGAGGAAGAGTAGTGAGACTCCCTTAGGTTTGGGGTAGAGAGAACCTTAGAGAGATTGAGAGAGTTAAAAAGAGAAGCTTTTGGTGAGATTCCAAAAAATGACCAATGAGCCGTACAAACCCTTCTCACAAAGGCCTTATATAATGGTGATAGGTGGAGTTGAAATCTCCACCTATTTACCATTTTACCACAACATTAGGTTATGCAAATCATATTTGCATAACACATATAATAAGATATCTCATATCTTATTATACAAATTACATTTGTATGATTGTGAATTTTAAATTGAATGACATTCAATTTAATTTCTCTCAATCCAATTTCTCTAAATTAGCACTAATTAATCAATTAGGCTAACCTATAGTTTAATATGAATCTCATTCGCATTAAACTATATATTATGTCAATCATATGTCATGTAAATGACATAAATACCCTTTTAATGAATTTGAACACTTCAAATCCACACCAAACTTTTAAACCCTCAATATATCCAGTTTGAGCCAACCGAGGGACCTAATGGACCTACAGATGACGAGCTCCAATGATCCGAGACTAACCTGTCAAACTCTTTAACCCGGTTATTCAACATTCATTAGCTACGGTAACACTCCACTAAAGCCCGTAGCTACACTCCCATCACTGTAGGACAAGTTGTGTCCATTGATATAACCAATGTCCGTGAGTCGATCCTTCACAGGTTGTTCATAGACACTGTTGGGTCAAATTACCGTTTTACCCCTGTGTCTACCTCTTGCTCCTTAAGTCTCATTGCTCCTTTAATGTACAACAACGTTGTATGGTCCAACCATAAACAACACCCCTCTCGGGTCAGTGAGAGGGTGGGCGCCCGTTCTCCAAGCCCTAGAGGCAACACTTAAGGGAACAACAACTCTAGTTTCTCTAAGTCGGGAACGAGTGAATTCCATCTCGCGTAGTCAAGTTCCCAGCTCCCAGGTGGTCCTGTCCCTGAGAAGATAGGCATATTGGGCGAGTAACTATGACCACCCTCACCAGTACTAGTCAAAGGACAGACTCCCGCAGACAGGAGTTTGTAACATGCTCTGGATTATGGTCTAGTCACTATTGGTCATCTACGAAGTTATTAGTCCTATACTGGTAACGGTGTTACATCAATAGGTCTAATAATTCACGGTCTAGTCTTGTATAATCTCATTGTATAGGATGCCCCCGCTCGCATGTCAACCACATGAACGAGTTGGATCGCCTCGTTTGTATCTAATACAAAGCGGGTCGCATCTACAACGTATCCAAGATTAGGTCTCCAACCCTATCCGTATACTGTAGACCGTTCGGGTCATAAACTCGAACGTGATCATCTCTGTGTGTCCACTACATACCGTTCAAGTTCTAGTTCTCTCATAATTCAATGACCATAGAGCTTAGTTTATTGGATAAAGTTTGTAAATATGTGAGACACAAAGTGATGAAAAAATAACTCTTATTTATTTCAATAATGAATATTACAAACATATACGAGATTAGGACATACATCCCAACAAACTCCCACTTGGACTAAGCTAGTGGAGTAGAAAATACATTTCTCAAATGTACAATAAAATACAATCAACTAGGGCATTGAATACCCTTTACAATACTCCCACTTGCCCTGGTCAGGAAGCACTCGAAGACCTAGACTCTCTAGGTGACCCTTAAACACTTTAACCGTGTGGGCCTTTGTAAATGGATCAACAACGTTGTGTTCCGATGCTATCTGCGTGACTGTCACGTCTCTGCGGTGCACAATCTCTCGTATCAGGTGATACTTCCGCTCAATGTGCTTGCCCCTCTTACGACATCGAGGTTCTCTCGAGTTGGCTACTACACCACTGTTGTCACAAAACAGGGTAATCGACAAGTTCATATTTGGAACAACTTCCAAATCCATCATGAACTTCCTAAGCCAAACAACTTCCTTTGCAGCTTCACAAGTCGCAACATACTCGGCTTCCATCGTCGAATCAGCGATGCATCCCTGCTCGATACTTCGCCACACTACAGCTCCTACATTCAGAATGAAGGATGACCCCGAAGTGGATTTCCTAGAATCCTTATTGGTCTGAAAGTCAGAGTCTGTGTATCTCGTAAGGATCAAATCCCCACTCCCATACACAAGGATGTAGTTCCTCGTTCTCCTAAGATACTTGAGGATTGCCTTTATGGTTGTCCAGTGATCTAATCCTTTGATTGAATTGATACCTACTGACAATCCCAGTTGCATAACAGATGTCGGGCCTAGTACACAACATGGCATACATGAGGCTCTCTATAGCTGAAACATAGGGGATTCGTCTCATATCCTCAACCTCTTGAGGTGTCTTAGGACATTGATCCTTTAGACAGGTGAACCCCATTCCTGAAAGGCAACAAGCCCTTCTTGGAGTTCTTCATCTTATATCTAGACAACATCTTATCAATATAAGACGCTTGAGACATTGCTAGCGTTTTGTTCCGGTTCCGGACTATCTAGATACCTAGAACATATTAGGCCTCTCCCAAATCTTTCATTTGGAATTGTGAAGCCAACCATTTCTTAATGCCAGTAATAAATCATACCTCATTTCCAATGAGAAGGATATCATCCACATATAATATCAGAAATGCGACAGTGTTGTTGACAATTTTCTTGTAGACACAAGGCTCGTCAACATTCTGATCAAAGCCATAAGATTTGATCGCCTCATCAAACCTTATATTCTAAGACCTTGAGGCTTGTTTCAGTCCATAAATAGAGCTATGAAGCGGACAAACCTTTTTGCTCTTGGCCTTGGGCAATGAACCCTTTGGGTTGGTCCATGTAGATGGTTTCATCAAGATTGTCATTCAGAAAGGCTGTCTTGACATCCATCTGCCATACCTCATGGTCATAATATGTGGCAATGGCCAGAAGGATTCTAATAGACTTTACTATGGCAGTAGGAGAAACGGTTTCCTCATAGTCAACCCCTTCAACCTGGGCAAACCTGTTTGCCACTAGTCGTGCTTTGAATGTCTGCACCTTCCCATCTACGCCACGTTTATGCTTGTAGATCCATTTGCAACCTATAGGTTTTACCCCATCCGATTGATCCACAAGCTCCCAGACAGAATTGAAGTACATCGACTCCATTTCTTGGTCCATATCTTTAATCCATTCGTCTTTGTCAACGTCTGTCATTGCCTGATCATAGGTCAATGGATCCTCACAGTCATCATCAGGCGTGATGACTTGGGTTTCAACTAAACTCATGTAACGTTCAGGATGTCTCATAACCCTCCCACTACGTCGAGGCATTCTCAACTCTTGAGAACGGACTTGACTAGGCGAGCTAGGATCAACAACACTTTTTGACTTACTAGCCCCATCAACAACTCTTGCCGATGCACTGTCCATTTCATTTAGCACAATTTTTACTCCTTGGTAAGTGATCCCTGATGTGGTCTTCCTCAAGGAAAGTGGCGTTAGTCGACACAAGCACCCTATTTTCCTAAGGAACGTAAAACAGACTACCCCTAGTCTCTTTTGGGTAACCTACAAAGAGGCACAATTTTGAACGGGGTTCCAACTTCTTTGGGTTTGACACCAACACATGAGTCTGACATCCCCAAATTCGGAAATGGTGTAAATTGCCTTTACGTCCATTCTAGAGTTTGAAAGATGTTTCACAAACACTATTCGACGGAACGTTGTTGAAAATATAAACCGCAGTCTCCACTGTGTAACCCAAAAAGAATCAGGGAGACGAACATAGCTCATCATCGACCGAACCATGTCCAACAGGGTTCTATTTCTCCTTTTCGATACACCATTCTGTTGTGGCATACCAGGTGCTGAGAGTTGGGACATAATTCCATGTTCTATCATATAGTCATGGAATTAAGTGTCCATATACTTTCCACCTCGATCCGATCGAAGTGTTTTAATTGTTTTACTTAACAGGTTCTCAACCTCAATCTTGTACTCCTTGAACTTTTCAAGAGTTTTAGACTTCCTATGCATTAGGTAAAAATACCCATACCTTGAATAGTCATCTATAAAAGAAACAAAGTATTCGTAACCTCCTCGTGCTTTAACACTCATTGGACCACAGATGTCAGAATGTATAAGCTCAAGAGGCTCTTTGGCTCTATATCCTTTTCCACTAAAAAGACGTTTGGTCATTTTGCCTTCAAGGCATGACTCACATACAGGTAAAGAGTTTTCTTCCAACTCGCTTAGAAGTCCACTCTTCACTAGTCTCTCAATCCTATTGAGATTAATGTGGCATAACCTTAGATGCCAAAGATGGACATTTTCTTTAGGAGAAACCTTTACTCTTTTAGTTTGTGTTTCTGTCGTTTTAAACAATTCAGTTTTCAAAACACTTTTGACCGAATTAGGTTTCAAAACATATAAATTATTCTCAAGTGAAGCTGAACACAACAAATTTCCATTTCTAGAAATAAACGCTTTATTACTAGAGAAAACAACAGAAATACAATGTTCAAGAAGGCAGGAAATTGAAACAAGGTTTCTAGTAAACCCTGACACTATATACATATTATCGAATAATAAGTACTTCCCGTCAAAATAGAGTTTCACTGTGTCGACTCCTGCAACAGAGACAACCTCTCCGGATATAACCCGTAATGTTATCTCACCCTCTCGCAGCTGCTGCCAGTAACTAATTCCCTGAAAAGAAGAACAAACATGGTTAGTGGCGCCCGAATCCAATATCCAGGCAAAGTCATTACTCTCCACTAAACAAGTTTCAATTACTAGTAAATCACATTTACCTTTTTTCCTCCTGTCGGCAAGGAACTTGGGACAGTTTCTCTTCTAGTGACCATCCCCATTGTAATGGAAACACTTTCCTTTCTTTGCAACTTCATTGACCTTCTTGCCCTTTTGGGCGGCAACACGATCAACTTTTCCCTTCTTTAACTTCTTCTTCTTTCCTTTCGGGCCTGAAGAACCTACAGATTTTGTCCTAGAGGTCGAACGCCTGTGAATGGACTTGAACGCAACGTTTACCTCAGCTTCCGGTGTCCTGATCCTCATCAAGAACTGGAAGTTCTGTAGTTCGTTAAGAAGGGTGGTCAGAGTGTAGCTAATTTTGTTCATAACAACATTGCTACAAAACTGAAGGAAACTCTTCAGAAGAGTCTCCAAGATAAAGCTGACCTGGCTCGACTCGTCGATCGAAGCCCCGTTCATCCTTGCCAGATTAAAGTTGGTCACATGTCTAGAACATGTTCACGGACAGACGTGGCCTCTTTTATCCTTGCATTGAAGACATGTTTGAGGGAATCATGTCGGACCTGAAAGGACTATTGTCCAAACATTTCCTGCAGAGATTCCATGATCTCCTTCGTAGCGATCATCACCTCATGCTTCTTTGCCAAAACTTGAGATAAGCTGGCAATGATGTAGACCTTGGCCTTTTCATTGGCCCTGATCCATCGATTGTACGCATCACGAACACTTCGCTATGCGGTCGAGCCCGACACCCGAGGACACTCCTAAGTGAGCACGAACTTTAGGTCGTCAATTACCAAAATCGTGTGAATATTATTCTTCCACGTTTGAAAGTTATCTTCTACGAGTTTGTCTGAAGCTAAGAGTGTAATTATTAAACTAGACATTTTTGCTAAAAACAAGAAAAACTTTGTATTAGTCTCGCAAAAACTTTGAAAAGCCAATCGGGTTTTAGCAAATTTTTATCCTATGATTCCTAGGTCATTAAAAATTGAAATGATACTACAAAGGTTTAGAATGACCGCCATCGAAGGGTGAACAAAAACACTCCTCCTCTAGGACGAGACTTTCTCGACCAGACCCTAATACCAGAATAACTTTTATTCTATTAGGCATCTAGTTACCATTATTCGGTCGGAATCCATTAACTCTTAACGAATTCTGTGGGTGTCACCTTCTATCTTTAAATTTCCATGTATCCGTCCAAACAATAGCCACCGAAGGGTGAACCATGAAGGAAAACCAACAAGGAAATTGTATTTCTTTCGGGAATTCACGGTATTCCCACTCCCATGATCAAGGCCCTCCGAAGGGATTGTCTGGTCCAGGCCAAACTAGCAGGCGGATCATAGGCGTCTCACGGTGTGTATCGAAAGAAGAGACTGTGGGTCCCGTTTTCACAGATCACGCTCCCACTCACTATAAGTACTCTCTCCATTCACATTAATATTGACCCATACAAATACCATTCGAAGGGGGACGCTCTCATTTGCACCACGAGGCCGAGTATGGATCTCACGGTGTGAACTTAACGGAGATTTGTGGTCGAAAAAATTAAATGCATCTTATACACTTTATTTCCTACCACTCAACACTTTAAGTTAATCGGGATTGACCTAGATAAATCGGCTAATATTTACCTAAGTCTACCAATATAACTCTTATATTGGATTAGCCTAAGTCTATAATCACATTATTAACTTAGGTCTATGTAAGTAATTTAATTAACTTTTAATTCACGACACTAACTTGCAAACTGCACGCTGGAACGACCCATTACGCGTTAGCGTTGCAACGCTGTAGTGCTCAGCGTCATACTCTGTGTTCTTAACGCCCACAGCGTTGCAACGCCACGCCTGGCGTCGCAACGTTGTGCCTGCAGCACGCTTGGATCCGCACGGACAACGTTGAGAAGCCGAAGAACAGCGTCTCAACGTCATCGACAGAACAACAAGCTCCATTGCTGTTCCTCATCGTTTTTCGCTCCGATTCCACTCTTATTTCTTCACAGCAACACTTGCCACGAACGACACGGTCTTACAGACTCGATTTACATTAAAATTGCCCAAAACAACGGGCCCTTACATTGATCTCATCAACGAAATTAATGCAAATCTAAAATGTGCCAAAACCGAAACATCCAACTTGCAATACCACAATTCATCTCATGAATTAAAGCATACCTAGCTAATTTTAAGAAAAACAGTTTGCACAACGAAAAAACCAACGATTGGCTCTGATACCAATTGAAGGGAATGAAACTCCCGCAGTGGAAACGACTTTGAATCGTTATGGTGTTCGTTGTGAAAAACGTTTTCTTAAAACTGAATTTATCACATAAATCCTAGGCTAAACATGCTTAAAACGAAGGAAAAACAATGAGCAACGATTACTTACTTGTTGAAGAACGCTTCTTCGAGATTTCCTTCTCCGATCATGAACTCTTCGTGCCCTCGATCTCTACGATCACGATCTCTCGAACCGAACAGATTGGACACCTCCGATGGATCTTCTCGGTTGTTCTCGATTGGTAGAGGGAGAGTAGTGGGACTCCCTTTGGTTTGGGGTAGAAAGAACTTTAGAGAGATTGAGAGAGTTTGAGAGAGAAGCTTTTGGTGAGATTCCAAAAAATGACCAATGAGCCTTGCAAAGCCTTCTCACAAAGGCCTTATATAATGGTGATAGGTGGAGTTGAAATCTCCACCTATTTACCATTTTACCACAACATTAGGTTATGCAAATCATATTTGCATAATACATATAATAAGATATCTCATATCTTATTATACAAATCACATTTGTATAATTGTGGATTTTAAATTGAATCACATTCAATTTAATTTCTCTCAATCCAAATTTCTCTAAATTAGCACTAATTAATCAATTAGGCTAACCTATAGTTTAATATGAATCTCATTCACCTTAAACTATATATTATGTCAATCATATCTCATATAAATGACAGAAATACCCTTTTAATGAATTTGAACACTTCAAATCCACACCGAACTGTAAACCCTCAATATATCCAGTTTGAGCCATCGAATGGACCTAATGGACCTACAGATGACGAGCTCTAATGATCCGAGACTAACCTATCAAATTCTTTGACCCGGTTATTCAACATTCATTAGCTACGGTAACACTCCACTAAAACCCGTAGCTGCACTCTCATCACTGTAGGACAAGTTGTGTTTATTGATATAACCAATGCCCGTGAGTCGACCCTTAACAGGTTGTTCGTAGACACTATTGGGTCAAATTACCATTTTACCCCTGTGTCTACCTCTTGCTCCTTAAGTCCCACTGCTCCTCTAATGAACAACAACGTTGTATGGTCCAACCATAAACAACACCCCTCTTGGGCCAATGAGAGGGTGGGCACCCGTTGTCCAAGCTTTGAAGACAACACTTAAGGGAACAACCCCTCTAGTTTTCCGAAGTCGAGAACGAGTGAATTTCGTCTCGCGTAGTCAAGCTTCCAGCTCCCCAGGTGGTCCTATCCCTGAGAAGATTGGCATAATGGGCGAGTAACTGTGAGCACCCTCACCCGTACTAGTCAAAGGATAGACCCCCTCAGACAGGAGTCTGTAACACGCTCAGGATTAAGGTCGAGTCACTATTGGTAATCTACAAAGTTATTAGTCCTATACTATTAACGGTGTTACATCAGTAGATCTAATAATTCACAGTTTGGTCTTGTATAATCTCATTGCACAAGATGCCCCCACTCGCATGTCAACAACATGAACGAGTTGGATCACCTCGTTAGTATCTAATACAAAGCGGACCGCATCCACAACGTATCCAGGATTAGGTCTCCAACCCTATCCGTATACTGTAGACCGTTTGGGGCATAAACACGAACGTGATCCTCCCTGTGTGTCCACTACACACCGTTCAAGTTCTAGTTCTCTCATAATTCAATGACCCTGGATAAAGTTTGTAAAGTGATGAAAAAATAACTCTTATATATTTCAATAATGAATATTACAAACATATACGAGATTAGGACATACATCCCAACAAACTCCCACTTGGACTAAGCTAGTAGAGTAGAAAGTCAGAGTCTGTGTATCCCGTAAGGATCAAATCCCCACTTGGACTAAGCAAGTGGAGTAGAAAGTCAGAAGGAACGCTGACCCCGAAGTAGATTTCCTAGAATCCTTATCGGTCTGAAAGTCAGAGTGTGTGTATCCCGTAAGAATCAAACCCCCACTTCTATACACAAGGTTGTAGTTCATCATTATCCTAAAATACTTGAGGATTGGCTTTACGGCTATCCAATGATCTAATCCTGGATTGGATTGATACCTACTGACAATCCCAACTGCATAACAGATGTCGGGCCTAGTACACATCATGGCATACATGAGGCTCCCTACAGCTGAAGCATAGGGGATTCATCTCATATCTTCAACCTCTTAAGGCGTCTTAGAACATTGATTCTTAGACAGGTGAACATCATGCCTGAAAGGAAGCAAGTCCTTCTTGGAGTTCTGCATCTTATATCTAGACAACATCTTGTCAATATAAGACGCCTGAGACATGGCTAGCGTTACGTTCTTAGGTTAGGACTACGGATACCTAGAACACTTGAGTCTCTCCCAAATCTTTCATTTGGAATTGCGAAGCCAACTATTTCTTAATGTCAGTAAGAAATCCCACCTCATTCCCAATGAGCAAGATATCATCCACATACAATATCAGAAATGCGATAGAGTTGTTGACGATTTTCTTGTGGCTCATCAACATTCTGATCAAAGCCATAAGATTTGATCGCCTCATCAAACCTTATATTCCAAGACCTCAAGGCTTATTTCAGTCCATAAATAGACCTTTGAAGGCGGCAAATCTTTTGCTCTTGGCCTTGGGCAATGAACCCCTTGGGTTGGTCCATATACATGGTCTCGTCAAGATTGCCATTCAGAAAGGTTGTCTTGACATCCATCTGTCATACCTCATAGTCATAATATGCGACAATGGCTAGAAGGATCCTGAAAGACTTTACCATTGCAACTGGAGAAAAAGTTTCCTAATAGTCAACCCTTCAACCTGGGTAAACCCCTTTGCCACTAGTCTTGCTTTGAAGGTCTGCACCTTCCCATCTATGCCACGTTTACGCTTGTAGATCCACTTTCAACCAATAGGTTTGACCCCATCCGGTTGGTTTACAAGCTCCTAGACGGAATTGAAGTACATCGACTCCATTTCTTGGTCCATATCTTTAATCCATTTGTCTTTGTCAACGTCTGCAATTGTCTGATCATAGGTCAATGGATCCTCGAAGTCATCATCAGGGGTGATGACTTGGGTTTCAGTTAAACCCATGTAACGTTCAGATTGTCTCACAACCCTCCCACTACGTCGAGGCCTTCTCAACTCTTGAGAACGGACTTCACTAGACGAGCTAGGATCAACAACACTTGTTGATTTACTAGCCCCATCAGCAACTCTTGCTGATGTACTATCCATTTTGTTTAACACAATCTTCCTCCTATGTAAGTGATCCCTGATGTTGTCTTCCTCAAGGAAAGTGGCGTTTGTCGATACAAGCACCCTATTTTCCATAGAATCGTAAAATAGACAACTCCTAGTCTCTTTTGGGTAACCTACAACGAGGCACAACTTTGAACGGGGTTCCAACTTCTTTGGGTTAGACACCAACACATGGGTTGGGCATCTTCAAATTCCTAAATGGTGTCAACTACCTTTACGTCCATTCCAGAGTTCGAAAGGTGCTTCTGAAACACTATTCGACGAAACGTTGTTTAAAATGTATACCGCAATCTCCACTTTGTACCCCCAAAAGAAATCAGTGAGAGGAGCATAGCTCATCATCGACCGAACTATGTCCAAAAGGGTTCTGTTTCTCCTCTCCGATATACCATTCTGCTGTGGCATACCAGGTGTTGATAGTTGGGACGTAATTCCATGTTCTATCATATAGTCCTAGAATTCAGTGTTCATATACTCTCCACCTCGATCCGATCGAAGCGTTTTAATCGTTTTACCTAACAGGTTCTCAACCTCAGTCTTGTACTCCTTGAACTTTTCAAGAGTTTCAGACTTCCTATGCATTAGGTAAATATACCCATACCTCGAATAGTCATCTATGAAATATACAAAGTATTTGTAACCTCCTCGTGCTTTAACACTCATCGGACCACAGAGGTCAGAATGTATAAGCTCAAGAGGCTCTATGGCTCTATATCCTTTTCCATTAAAAGGACGTTTGGTCATTTTGCCTTCAAGGCATGACTCACAAACCGATAAAGAGTTTTCTTCCAACTCGCTTAGAAGTCCACTCTTCACTAGTCTCTCAATCCTATTGAGATTTATATGATCTAACCTAAGATGCCAAAAATGGGCATTTTCTTTTGGAGAAACCTTTATTATTTTAGTTTTTGTTTCAACCGTTTTAAAGAATTCAATATTCAAAACACTTTTGACCAAATTAGGTTTTAAAACGTAAAGATTACTCTCAAGTGAAGCATAACACAATAAATTTCCATTTCTAGAAATAAACACTTTATTACCAGAAAATGACACGAAAATACAATGTTCTAACAGGCAGGAAATGGAACACAAGTTTTCTAGTGAACCCTGGAACTATATACAAATTATCTAATAAAATGTAATTCCTGCCAAAATAAAGCTTCGTCGTGCCAACCGCTGCAACAGAGACAACCTCCCTGGATCCAACCCATAGCATTATCTCACCCTCTTGCAGCCGCTGCCATGAATTAATTCCCTGAAAAGAAGAACAAACATGGTTAGTGGCGCCTGAATCCAGTATCCAGACCAAGTCATTACTCTCCACTAAACAAGTTTCAGTTACAAGTAAATCACATTTACCTTCTTTCTTCCTGTCGGCAAGGAACTTGGGACAGTTTCTCTTCCAGTGACCATCCCCGTTGCAGTGAAAACACTTTCCTTTCTTCCCAACTTTCTTGACCTTTTTGTCCTTTTGTGCGGCAACGGGGTCAGCTTTACCCTTTCTCAATTTCTTCTTCTTCCCTTTCGGGTCTTAAGAACTTGTAACTTTAGTCCCAGAGGTCGAACCCCTGTGATAGGACCTGTAGGCAACATTTACCTCACCCCCCGGTCCCTTGACTCGCATCAGAGACTGGAAGTTTTGCAGTTCATTGAGTAAGGAGGTCAGAGTGTAGCTAATTTTGTTAATAATAGCATTGCTGCGAAACGTAGGAAACTCTTCGGAAGAGTCTCCATGATAAAGCTGACCTGGCTTGACTCGTCGATCGAAGCCCGTTCATCTCTGTCAGGTTAAAGTGGGTCATCATGTCGAGAACATGTTCACGGACAGACGTCCCCTCCTTCATCCTTGCATTGAAGACGTGTTTGAGGGAATCGTGGCGGACTTGAAAGGACTGTTGTCCAAACATATCCCGCAGTGATTCCATGATCTCCTTGGCGGTGATCATCACCTCATGCTTCTTTGCCAAACTTCAGACAAGTTGGCAATTATGTAGACCTTGGCCTTTTCATTGACCCTGATCCACCGATCGTACGCATCACGAACACTTCGCGATGCGGTTGAACATGACACCTGAGGATACTCCTCAGTGAGCATGAACTTAAGGTCGTCAGTTACTAAAATTGTGTTGATATTCTTTTTTCACGTTTGAAAATTGTAGCCTACTAATTTGTCAGAAGCTAAGAGCGCAATAATTGAACTAGACATTTTTGTTGAAATAAGAAAAACTTTGAACTAGTCTCGCAAAAACTTTGAAAATCAAATTAGGTTTTAGCAAATTTTTATCTCATGATCCCTAGGTCATTAAAAATTGCAATGATACCCCAAAGGTTTAGAATGACCGCCACCGAAGGGTAGACAGAAACACTCCTCCTCTGGGACGAGACTTTCTTAACCAGACTCTAATGCCAGAATAACTCTTATTCCATTAGGCATTCAGTTACCATTATTCGGTATGAATCCATTAACTCTTAATGAATCCTGTGAGTGCCACACTCTATCTTTAAATTTCCAAGTATTCGTCCAAACAATAGCCACCGAAGAGAGGACTACGAAGAAAAACCAACAAGGAAATTGTATCCCTTTCGGGAATTCACGGTGTTCCGACTCCCATGATCAAGGCTCTCCGAAGGAATTGTCTAGTTCAGGCCAAACTAGCAGGCGGATCATGGGCGTCTCATGGTGTGAATCGATAAAAGAGACCGTAGGTCCCATTTTCACAGATCCCGCTCCCACTCACTATAAGTACTCTCTCCATTCATGTTGATATTGACCCATACAAATACCATCCGAAGGGGGACACTCCCATTACCGCCACGAGGCCGAGTATGGATCTCACAGTATGAACTTAACGGAGATTTGTGGATGGAAAATTAAATGTATCTTATACACTTTATTTCCTCACACTCAACACTTTAAGTTAATCGGGATTGACCAAGATAAACCGGCTATAATTTACCTAAGTCTACCAATATCATACTTATATTGGATTAACCTAAGTCAATAATCACATTATTAACTTAGGTATATGTGAGTAATCAATTTTTAATTAAACGCCACTCACGAGAATATAACCTATAAATCTTCGGACCAAATTCACTTCCAGGTCGGTTTCCAGGTAGGGGTGTTCTGCAAAGCGTTAGCTTAAATACCCCAGCCTTAGACAAAATCTTCCTTAGACAGAGTTACTAATTAGTCACCATTCATAAGTTATATTTGATTTACTAATTCTAATCTTATTAGAACTAGAAAACCTAAGTCTAATTATTCAAGTTCTAAACCATTTAAAACTAATAATTAACTTAGGTTACATGCATTTCTATATTATAATGCTTGATCATTCATCACATAAATAATAAACTATATAATATACATACATCACATGTATAAATGCATGTCAATGCTTTTAATCTAAGAATTATAACACTTATATTAATTAAATTAAAAAACACACATTATATTATAACTCTTATAATATAATCTTATCATGCATACTATATATTATAACTCTATAATATAAATATGATGCATGAAATGTTTAACCTAAGGTGAGATTTTAATCTATATGACATATATTATGCACATAGAAAATATAAATCATAAAACAATTGCATAATTTAATTAAACAGTAATATTGGACAGGTTTTGAAACCCTAGGGAAATTAATTAAATTAATTAATATAAATATAACAATTATATCAATTTAATTAATAAAATTAATAAATAGATACATTTTACAAAATAAAAGAAATTAAAAATAATAAAAATATGGAATTATCCGCACAAAACTGCCTCATGAAACCACTCCTGCACGAAAACCTCGTTGGAACTGCCCACTATCGATGCAGCGTTGCAACGTTATGGCCAGCGTTGCAACGCTGCACTAACAACCGCCTTGGAAGCGTGTGCAACGCCCACAACGTTGCAACGCCGCGTCTGGCGTCGAAACGTTGTGCCTGCAGTGCGCCTGGTTCCGCACGGACGACGTTGAGATGCCGAAGAATAACGCCTCAACGCCATCGACTGTACAACAAACTCCTTTGTTGTTTTTCGCCATTTCTCACCTGTTTCCGCTCTGATTTCTTCACGACAACTCTTGCCACGAACGACACGGACTTAAGACTCGATTTACATTAAAAATGTCCAAAACACCAGGCCCTTACATTAATTTCATCAACGAAAATATAAATCTAATTAAAAGTGCCAAAACCGAAACATCCAACATGCAAACCACAATTTCAACGATTGTCTCTGATACCAATTGAAGGGAATGATATTCCCGCAGCAGAAAACGACATGAAACGTCGTAGTCGTTATGCTACTGATTTTTTAAAATCGAACTTAACTCTTAAATCGTAGGCTAAACTTGTTAATTAGAAGAAGAAAACAGAAAATAAATGTAATACTTACTTGTTGAAGAACTCTTCTTCGACTTTTCTTTCTCCGATCACAAACTCTTTTCGTTCCAACGATCTCTACACGCGATCCCTCGAACCAAGAAACAGAGACACTTCTGAAAGATCTTCTCGGTTGTTCTCGGTTGGTTGAGGGAGAGTTGTGGGACTCCCTTTGGTTTTTGGGTTGGAGAGAATTTGGTGAGAGTGGAGAGAATTTGAGAGAGAACTTTCTTCTCTTGGATACCAAATCCAAAAAATGAACAAGTCAAGTGCAAAAGGCTTCTCACCAAGCCTTTATATAATGGTGAGTGGTGGAGTTGAAATCTCCACAAAATCACCATTTTACCACAACCTTATAATATGCAAATCATATTTACATATTACATATAATAAGGTATCTCATACCTTATTATACAAATCTCATTTGTATAATTGTGGAATTTAAATTGAATTGCATTCAATTCAATTTCTCTCAATTCAATTTCTCCAAATTAGCACTAATTAATCAATTAGGCTATCCTATAGTTTATTATGAATCTCATTCACATAAAACTATATATTATGTCAACTATATCACATATAAATGACATAAATACCCAAATAATGAATTTGAACACTTCAAATTCACACCAAACTGTAAACCCTCAATTTATCCATTTTGAGCCAATCGAGGGACCTAATGCACCTACAGATGATGAGCTCCAATTATACGAGATTAACCTGCCAAACTTTTTGACCCGGTTATTCAACATTAATTAGCTACGGTATTACTCCACTAAAGCTCGTAGTTGCACTCCCATCATTGTAAGACAAGTTGTGTCCATCGATATAACCAATGTCCGTGAGTCGACCCTTCACAGGTTGTTCGTAGACACAGCTGGGTTAAATTACCGTTAACTCTGTCTCTACCTCTTGCTCCTTAAGTCTCACTGCTCCTCTAATGAACAACAATGTTGCATGGTCCAACCATAAACAACATCCCTCTCGAGCCAGTGAGATGGTGGGCGCCCGTTGTCCAAGCCCTGGAGACAACACTTAAGGGAACAACCACTCTCGTTTCCCTAAATCGGGAACGAGTGAATTCCATCTCGCGTAGTAAAGTTCTCAGCTCCCCACGTGGTCCTCTCCCTGAGAAGATAGGCATATTGGGCCACCCTCACCCGTACTAGTCAAAGGACAAACTGTCACACCCCCTCCCGAACCACTTGCTAACTTAGCCCGGGAGACGGCATGAAGCCAACAGACATTGTTACCTCTTAACAATACCTGCTGACACTGCTTTACCTGATCAACAAACCATGTTCGCATATGGAACACTTTAAACTTAACACATCGGAAACTGGACAACTATAAAACATACATGAGGAGAAACTCTTCTTAAGTCTCTCTTGGAAACTAAAACGAGTAAGAACATCAGAACCACAAACAGTCCAAACCACTAATTAAACAACCACAACCTCTAAAACACATACGACTATAACTACATAATTCTCTCAAAATAATTTACAAAACATATGGACTTGCTATACAACACCAGCCACGTACAAAATATCAAACTTATGAAGCTTCAGCAGACTATGGCAGGTTTTCAGGCACCGGGAGCTCAATCTCTACCTGAAAAGTGGAAAAACACTGAAAGAATGAGCTATGAAGCTCAGTGAGTGACTTGAGTTTAAAAGAAAACTATTAACTCGTAAATCATTTCACCTGGCCATCTATGAGCATTAGCATCTGTAATCAAATGTTAAAAGTACTGTGTAATCAGAATAGCTTTTCATGAAAACCAGCAAGTATACCGTTAAAATCTCGTAAGGCATGTAAATGATATAAACTCTTTTTAAAACATGTCACAATCTCACGTTGTGTAGGCACGCCAAAGACAAAATAACGTTTATTCTACGATGTAGTGGGACCCGCCCAACACTCCCATCGTCTTTGTCGTAGTGGGGCCCGCCAAAGACTCACGACTGCAATGGCTGTGTGTCACGGAGTACACTCAGCGTCGACAACGAGAATAAGACACAATGTGCACACGGTACCATAAAGCCTCGGGCTCAATATCTCAGAAAATCACATGAAAACATTTGAGCATGCCTGCTTATCTTTTCTTTCATAAAACTCAAGCTTACTCGGCTTGTTCATAAAACTGGAAATCTTTAAAACATACTTGCTAGTACATGCTTGCTTGAAATCATAACATTTCAATAAATTTTGGCAACCATTGGACATATGCTCATGTATAAATTTTATAAAGACTTTTAGGGTCACAATGAACACTTGAAGCATGTCTTGGAAAACAAGAATACTCATAGACATGTGTTAAAAAATAAAACACAAGGTTTGAAACAATTCATTCTAGCAAAACTTGCATTTCTTAAAGCATATACGCATATTTCAAGCGTTTGGTTCATTTTCGAAGTTCGTTTTATCACTCACCGTGTTAAACTAGAACCTTGGCCCGTACACTCGACCTATTTGCTCTTGGCCTGTCAAACAAACCAAATCAACCATTAGAACCTCGAGCACATGCTTTTTAACCTTAAAATTACAAGAAAACACACTTTCAAATTTTCCAGCATTTCTAGATTTTCTGCCCTGTTTTCAGACAGCCATAACTTCTTCATTACGTATCCAAAAATAATGTAATTTATACCAAACTCTTCCTTTTTGAACCCTCTAAAAGTCATATGAAGACGTGAAACTGAGATTCCTAACGTATTGGTTCGAAAATACCTCAGTAGCTTAATCCCTAAAATGACCCTGCTGCTGTTCCAGATTTAACTTCCTGCTGCAACCCGAAACTTAACCTGATGATTACAACATCTTCCAATCATTTTCTTCTCACGATTCCTTCACGAAAGTTGTAGGAAATTCAATAAGCTTTCGAACCATACCTTTGAGAGCTTCTAATTCCAACTCTACAGACCAGTACAACCAAAACACCAGAGACTTCTCGGATTTGACAGCAAATTATGTCTTCTGTCTTCCTCTTCACAAATCAGTAGCTTAAGATCCAAATTTGCTCGAGCTTCCTTCACGAATTTTGTTCCAATATGAGTTAACTTGCACGAAACAAAATCTCAACTCTTACCTCTTTCTGTGGAGCTCTAGATGAAAACAATAGCAGAACTGGTTTGAGTTGTTCACCTTGCTGCTACACAAATAAACTTTGAGTTCTCCTCCCTCTCTTCTGCAATTCCAGCTCCAAAATCTCCTTCTTCCTCTTCCTTTAAGCTTCTCCCACGAAACCCTTACCTTTCTTTTGATAAAAATGAAGAAGAAGATCGATGGAATGGTTTTCTTTAAAAAGAAAATAAAGGTGGGGTCCACCATCCACTTCCCTTTTCCTTTTTTTATTTTTCCTTTTTTTTTTTTTCTTTTCCTTTTCCTTTCTTTTCTTTTCTTTTCTTTTCTTTTCAAAACAAAACTTAACATGATTTACATTTGTTTCATTTTCTTTTCTTCTTTTATCTTTTAAAGCAAACCAAACCAAAAATGGTTTAAGCTTTTTCTTCCTTGTTTTCCTTTTGTCTTTCACTTCATTTCTTTTCTTTTTAAAACATGGGAAACCAAGTTTTAAACATTCATTTCTTCTTTTCTTTTATTTTTTCTTTATAAGGAAATTTCAAAGAATGATTCTCGGGTTTACACAAACCCCCGCAGACAGGAGTCCGTAACATGCTCAGGATTAAGGTCGAGTCACTAATGGTCATCTACGAAGTTAATAGCCTTATACTGTTAAGGTGTTACATCAGTAAGTCTAATAATTCACGGTCTGGTCTTGTACAATCTCATTGCACAGGATGCCCCCACTCGCATGTCAACCACATGAACGAGTTGGATCACCTCGTTTGTATCTAATACAAAGCGGGTCGCATCCACAGCGTGTCCAGGATTAGGTCTCCAACCCTATCCGTATACTGTAGACCGTTCGGGTCATTAACTTGAACGTGATCCTTCCTTTGTGCCCACTACACACTATTCAAGTTCTAGTTCTCTCATAATTCAATGACCCTGGAGCTTAGTTTATTGGATTAAGTTTATAAATATGCGAGACACAAAGTAATGAAAAATTAACCCTTATTTATTTCAATATGGAATATTACAAACTTACATGAGATTAGGACATACATCCCAACAAACTGCTCCATGTTGCACGGCGTTGCAATGTTGTGCACCTCAACACCGTTCCTGCATCTTAACGCACACGGTGTTGCAACGCTACTCATCACGTTGCAACGCCGCGCCTGGTACCACTTACACGACGTTGCAACCCTGTCCAACAACGTTTCAACGTCATGCTCTGTTCCAGAACATAACTCCTCTATTCTTACTCGTTTTCACTCTGTTTCTTCACAACAATGACTTGTCACGAACGACACGGACTGTACAGACTTGATTTACAACATTTTTTTTTCAAAACAATGGGCCCTTACATTGAATTAATCAACAAAATTGTAAATCTAATTTAAGGTGCCAAAATCGAAAACATTCAATTTGCAAACTATAATCATTAACATTCATCACATGAAAAATTAAGGCTACCCATGTAATTTTAAGAAAAATACAGAAGCGACAACGAAAAACAAAGTATGGCTTTGATACCATTTGAAAGGATTGAATCCTACAGCGGAAGCGATGTGAATCGCGTTGCTTTCGTTGTGTTAATATTTTTATTTAAATTAAACATACATCCTAGGTAAGTTTTAGGCTAAGCATGCTTTGAGAAGGAAAAAGGCAACGATGTACTGACCTTTGAAGAACCCTTCTTCACAATTTCCTTCTCCCAGTCACGATCTCAACGATCTCACGTACTCACGATCTCCCGAACAAGGTAGATACCTCTACCAAGCCTTCTCAGTTGTTCTCCGGCAGATGAGGGAGAGTTGTGGGACTCCGTTTGGTTTTTGGGTATGGAGAAATCTAGAGAGAATAGAGCGAAAATGTGAGAGCTCTCTTGTTGGAAAACCAAAAAATGAGAGTTAGAATGCTTCATGAAACACTCTTATATAGTGATATGTGGTGGAGGTAAAATCTCCACCAATTTACCAATTTACCACAACTATATAATATGCAAATCATATATGCATATCATATAATATAAGGTATCACATACCTTATTATGCAAATCTCATTTGCATAATTGTGGAATTTAAAATTGAATCACATTCAATTTAATTTCTCTCAAATCAATTTCTCCAATTAAAGCCTTAATTTCATAATTAGGCTATACTATTGTTTATTATGAATCTCATTCACATTAAACTATATATTACGTCAAACATATCTCATATAAATGACATAAATACCATTTTCATGAATTAGAACACTTCAAATTCATTTCAAACTATATATCATCATTAAGTCCAAATTGGCCAACCGAGGGACTTAATGGACCTACAGATCATGAGCTCTAATGATCCGATATTAACGGATCAAACTCTTTAACCCGGTTAATCAACATTCATTAACTACGGGACACTCTACTATAACCCCGTAGTTGTACTCTCCTTATTGTAGGACAAGTTGTGTCCATTGATATCACCGATACCCATGAGTTGACCCTTCACAGGTTGTTCGTAGCCATTGTTGGGTCAAATTACCATTTTACCTATGTGTCTACCCTCCTTCTCCTTAAGCCCCACTGCTCCTCTAATAAACAACTTTGTTGCATGGTCCTACCATAAACAACATCTCTCGGGCCAATGAGAGGGTGGGGCCCCATTGTTCAAGCCTGGAGATAACACTTAAGGGAACAACCCCTCTAATTTTCCTAGCTCGGGAACGAGTGAATTCCATCTTGCGTAGTCAAGTTCCCAGCTCTCCACATGGTTCTGCCCTTGAGAAGGTAGGCATATTAGGCGAGCAACACAGGCCACCCTCACCCGTACTTGTCAAAAGACAGACTCCTGTAGACAAGAGTCTGTAACATGCTCAGGATTGAGGACGAGTCACTAATGGTCATCTACAAAGTTATTAGTCCTATATTGTTAACGGTGTTACATCAGTAGGTCTAATAATTCACGGTCCAGTCTTGTACAATCTCATTGCACAGGATGCCCCCACTCGCATGTCAACTACATGAACGAGTTGGAGTGTGTATCTAATACAAAGTGGGTCGCATCCACAGTGTTGCCATGATGAGGTTCCCAATCCTATCCATCTATTGTAGGTCGTTCGAGTCAATAACTCGAACGTGATTCTACTTGTATGTCCACTACACATTGTTCAAGTTCTCATAAGTATGACCCCGGAGCTTTGTTTATTGGATTAAATTTTTAAAATGTGAGATACCAAGTTTGAATAACAAATAACTTTTTATTTATTAATTCAACAACTGTTACAAATGACAAAAACTTAGGGCATACACCCCAACAGAAGCCTTAGAGCAAATGTCAAAATATGCAAAATTTCTTAAAGACATGCTCACCAAGAAGAAAAGACCAGCTGAATACGAGATTGTGCCACTTTCTAGAATGTAGTTCTATTTTGCTTATTCAATTCCTCAAAAGCTTAGAGATTTAGGAGCATTTATCGTGTTTGTATCCGTTGGTGGTAAAGAAGTGGGAAGAACTGCGTGTGATTTAGGAGCTAGCATAAATCTCCTACCAATTTTTTAGAAGTTGGAGATAGGAGAGGCATGACCAACCACTATAACACTCCATTTAGTAGACAAATCAATCACTTATCTAGAGGAAAAGATTGATGATATTCTGGTGCAAGTAGGTAAGTTTGTGTTTCCAGCTGATTTTGTTATTTTAGATTATCAAGTTGACAAAGATGTATCTATAATCTTAGGAAGGCCTTTCTTGTAAGACAACTTTTGAGATCTTTTATTTTTGTCGGACAACTTTTGAGATCTTGATCCATGAGAATTTAAGTGATTTAGATCTTTTTAAGACCCTTAAAAAATCGCGAACATTGAATCAAAATTAATTAATTAAATTCATGAGTCAACTAATTTCCACCCATCAACTCGATGTGATAATTCTCATTAGTTATGTTTGAGAATTTTATTAATATTATTAAATGAAAATTAGGAAAATGGTTGAGTTTATTGATATTATCGTTAGAAGACCCTTAAATTAAGTAAGTACATAAAAGAAAGCAAAAGAAAATAAAAATCACACTTAATATTTTTGTGCAGGAATTTGAAGAATACAACAGAAATACAATTGCAAATCTAGTAGATTTGGAAAACAATGCACAAGAAATGCAATTACATTTCTGCAGAAATATGGAAAACACACAAAATACGAGATTTACGTAATTTTGGGAGATTTTATGTCATTTTCTCCCCGAATTCAGTAAGACAAGTTGACCCAAGTTGCGTATGAACAAATATGAAAATCCTAGCACATAATCCCTATACATTTTAGAGGAGGAAGTCGTCAAAAAGAGTTCGATTTGAGAGAAGAAGAGTTTCATTTTTGTTTGGATTTTTTATGTAGCTTTTTATTTTTCTTTCCGTCAGTTGCTATTGTATTCCCTCTACTTTTCAAACCCGATTCTCTTCTTCAATCTCATCGCAACAAAAGTTGATGGTAGTTATGAATAATTCCTTAATCGATTGAACAAAAGATTGTGTACTGACCATAGTTTTTGAAAACCAGTCACGGGTTTTCTCAAATAATATGATTAATTTTTGTTTTCTTTTTTTTTCCTATCTTTTCACTTCTATTTTTCTTCTTTCTCATTCTCATACTCTTTTTTATTTCTCCTCCACACATCCTCATCCTCTTCTTCTTTGTGATTTTGTTTTCCTATGAGAAATTTCTCTCTTCTCCTTCTAACTCTTTCTTAATGTCTCTCCTTCTCCATGGGTATTTTTCTATTCCTTTTCATCTCTTTTTCTCCTTCCCTCCAACTCTATCTCTCTTTTCCCCTCATCCCTATCTCTTGTGTTCTCTCACCTCCTCTCACTATCACTACCCCTACTCTTAAAAGCATTAGTCACCTCCATTCCTTCATCTCTTTCCTTTGCTTTAGTAACTCCGACAAGCTTCCAAAATTGATCGACCGATAGCGTGGTCAGTCAGTTGTTTCTATAGTCACTCTCAAACCCGATAATCGTCGATAGATTAAAATCGAAAGATTGGTTTTTGGCGTTAGTTTTTTCCCATAACTAATAATGACTAATCAATGAACACTCCTATATATGTGGTATATGTGATAGGTTTTAATTATATTCTTATTGTTTCAAAAGTTTTATTTCAGTCTTTAGCCTTTAAAATTGTATAAAAACAACCATTTCATTAGTTGTCTCACTAAAATGAGGTTGAAAAAGTGACATTGTAGTGAGTTGTATAAAAAATGGAGGAATCTACTACATTTGAAATGACATCATATAATTTAAGGGATGAGTGAAGGAAGTTTAATGATTAAGGTAAAATATTATTTTCCTTCTCTCACGGTCAAAAAAATTTAAGAGAAAAACAAAATTTTCGAAAGGGTAAATAGGCCATGAAAAACAAAATTAGGGTCTTTTTATTTCACAATTTATTAATAAAAAACAAGGTTAGAACATGAATAGAGAAGAGGAAGAGATAAAAGAAAGAAATTCAAGAAAAGCGAACCTAGAACTGTTATTTCTCAATAAATTTTGTTACTTTTAAGAATGAAAATTGTCTTCCTCTGTCACTTATTTGTTTTCTTTATTGTTCTCCTAACTTCACAAATCCACACTTTTCTCTGCGCTTTCAATATATTGCTCTTGTGAATCTTCTCTCTTGATCCAAACTTTTCTAGCATTTGACTTTAAACTGGAAGTTGTTGATTTTTACTAGAACATGACTTTTGTCATAATATATATGTGGATTTCTCCCTATTTCAACTAATACTTCATCTCGCAAACGTGTTTTTGCATATACTTGTGACCATTTCAAATGAGATTAAAACCCTTCGATTTTTTTACAACTCACTGCCAAGTATATTCCCACATGTAGCCTTCATCTTCAACTAATCAAAATATTTATTCTCATCTTAATTTTAATGAGAAAGTTAATGTAATGGTTGTTTTGGATCAATTTCAAAGGTTAAGGATTAAAAGAAGAATTTTGAACAATAAAAGATAATTAAAACATAGCTTCAAAACTTTAAAGCACAAAAGCATAATTAAAACATACCATAAAATTCAAGAGCATAATTGAAACTTACTACATGTGTGTCACATGTACCATTTTCTACAAAGTTATCATCACATTACATTTTGCATCTTCATTGTAACGACCCTAAAGTTTGAGACGAACCTATGTTAGGGAAATTACTCTGCCACACCGTTCGCGCCGAAATTTCAGCAGCATAACGACATAGCAAGGAGAAAACCAAAAATTTCCTTGAACCTAACAAGCAGAAAACACTTCAAACAATTTCAAAAGATGCCCAACCCCCACCAAACTTCAAACAGAAAATGGGTTGGGCAACAACCAGAGTTCTATCACAACTTCTCAGCTAGATAAACATGCAGCGGAATTCTACCTAAGACAAAGAGAACCAACATCTATGAAACAACACAGAAAAGAGATCAAGGTTGTCGAACGACTAACTGAATAAGCAATGACAAGGACAAACTCGAAAAGAGTAAACTCAACCTAAAGACAAGAAACAGGAAGTGTTCACGGCCTCGTCAGGTTATCGTCGTCGCCAACTGCCTCAGAATTTCTTACCTGCAACAAAAAACATCAAAGTAGACGGGTGAGTATAAAATACTCAGTAAGTAGCTCACTCACGTCTAAACTTATCTCAGCAAAAAACAACAAGACTCATCTTCTAAACTCGCTCAACTCCAAACAGGTCTCACATTTAACACACTTCACCCTGAGCCTCCTGTGGTATTTAACTCGAGCTCTACCTTTGGTCCTGAAACTTTGATTGACGATGCAATGAGAGAAAGCAACTCTCACACCACTACACACTGGCATAGAGCAAAGCAGGTACGTATCCTACACACCCTATGGGAAATCGCCCCTAAGCCAGCACGGGATAATGGAAAGCAACTACTCCGTGACGGGGACATACCCCAGGCTCTCACAACGCAACACGCTAGCATAGTGCAGTAAGGTACGTAACCAACACGCCCTATGGGGAATCACCCCTAAGCTAGCACGGGATAATGGAAAACAATCACTCCCTGATCTCAACGGGGACGTACCCCAATCTCGTGAGCCCATCATATATCGTCAACCTAGAGGTTCCGACCCGCTTAGGTGCAACTCAGGGTTTTGTGAGTGTCGGTTCTCGGGCTTTAGTCATGTGGTGACTAGGGGTCCCATCTAGGCATTCCTGCCGTTCTCGACCCATTCCAAGGGTCTCAATTCCAACTAGGTTCTCAAACTAACCAAGTTTTAGCTCAAACCATCCACCTATTAGGAATGTTAGGCACAACCTGAACAATCGACCCCCACCTCACAGAACCTCAAATAATCAGATACATAGCCTATGTAAACATGTCACAAACAAGGTAAAAACATGATTCCTAAACTTAGTGTAATATTCATACAATCATGTCTAAGATAAACTCATAAAGGCATGTTCTATGTTTCAAAAAAAAACCTTCGGATAACTAACCTAAGGTTCAACAATAATAACATCTCAAAAACACACAACAAGTAATGTTGTATGTCGTACTCCTTCGCTTAGGAGCTTGGCATTGCTCCAAACGACTACTTACCTCGGGTCGGAGTCCCACCTACTAAACCCTTAATGATGAACTACCCACAAATACGTGTCATGGAAAACAGAAGCTCACCCAACCAATCGAGCGATCAAACAAAAAGAAAAGGGGTACCCACCCCGATGTCTCAAGATGTCCTTACATGACCAAAACACCTTTTTAATTCTAGTAGGCTTCAATAGTCATTAATATAATGGTCGAGGCATCGAGTCTCACTTAGACTCGAAGCCTTAAGCCCCTATTCCCATGGTAATTACTTAGTCCAACTCTGATTCGAATAATGTCGAGGCCAACCCAAAGGCAACCCAGTGAAGCATAACCATTGATTCAAAGCAATAGTGCATAAAGTATCAATTTCTATTCTTTAATCAATCGTTCGATAATCTTAAGAGGGGCTTAATCGAATAACTACTTACCTAGATAGTGGAGGCTTGAAAATCCGATCCCGAGTTCCACGCACTTCCTTAATCGTTTGAGCCCCTAATTAGCAAACAACGGCTTAAAACATGCTTCTAACATCCATAATCAAAATAATTTGACTTAAATGACCAAACTAATGCATGGGGACTTAAAACGGAATCGAGAAAATGAAAAACAGGTGGATGTACCTAACCGGCAGCGGCGACGACTTCTGGCGAGTGCCAGCGCGTGGAGCATAGATCTGGGATGCCCGTAGCCCGATCTATTTAAAACCAACCTTCATTTTATAAAACCCAGACTAAAAACCCACAACCAATTGAACCAAGATTACAAAGGACTTGAAGTCAACTCACCGACGGTCTCCAAACTTGTTGCTTGTGGCGGCAAGATCGAGTGGCAATCAGTCACGGTGGCGGCAATGTGGAGCAAAAATCGGTGAGGAGCTGACGTCGGGTGTCGGAACAGCTAAAATCCGAAATTCATGCTGGAGGTTGAAGAAGACGCGCGACGGACGGATTCAGCGGCGATAACTGGCGGTTGCGTGAAAGAAGAAGAAGAAGAAACTCGCGGAGGGTTGCTGGAATTTGCTGGTCGGCGACGAGAGGAAAACAAAGACGATCAGGGGGTTGTGCGCTGCAGAAACCTTGAAGAAGAAGAACGAAGAGAAGGAAAAAAAAAAGCAGGGGGAGGGATCGCGCGCGCGTGCTGATCTTCAAATCTCCCTTTCTTCTTCTTCTCTTTTTTTTTTTTAATAAAATTTTAACAAAAGAAAAGAAAATACATCTTTTCCTTATTTAAACCAAAAAAAAAACTTATTTCCTTTTTCTACGACAACCTTTCCCTATTTACTTTAACGTATATCCAAGAATATGAAATAAGTCCAAGTTAAATTTCAAAAATTTTAGGAAAATTGCTTGAAAGAATCTCGGGCGTCACATCCTCCCCACCTTAAGAACTTTCGTCCTCGAAAGTGGCTAGTTCTCAAACAACTCAGGGTGGTTTGCCCTCATCTCGTCCTCGCGCTCCCAAGTAGCTTCTTTGAGCTGTTGGTGTTGCCACAAGACTTTGACAAAGTCGAATTCTCTGCTCCACAACACTTTTTGTCACGAGCTAAGATTTCCACTAGTCTTTCCTCATAGCTCAAATCTTGATCGACCTGCAATGTCTCAAAATCTGGCACGCGAGATGCATCTGGCACATAGGCTTGAAGCATCGACACGTGGAACATGTCGTGCACGACTGCTAAAGATGGTGGCAAAGTTGAAAGGTAGGCCACTGGCCAATCCGCTCCCAGACTCTCGAATGGCCCGATAAACCTAGGACTAAGCTTTCCTTTCTTGCCAAACATCAACACACCTTGCATAGGTGTGTCACGTATAATTTTGATAATGCAATACCGCAAGTGTACGGGTCAAGTTTTAGTATAGTGATTTAAGAGTCCAAGTATCGTCCTCGGGAATGGGTTTCTAGATTAGTTAATTACCAAGATACTAATTCTCAATTTTAGCTAAAGAAACATAACATGAATAGGTGATGGAAATAAAGACAAACGACGATCAAACAAGTGGAGACACGAATTGATAGTTTTGGAGGAAATTGACTTCACAAGTTAACATTTATTTAACATATGCAATGAACTAATGTGATGAATTTATAAACAAGAAGTAAGATACTCAAGAAAATCTCTCGATTCTTAGTGAGCCTCGCACATACAATAAATTCTATAGTCTCCATATGAACCTACAACATGCACGACATTAAGCAACTTCTTTATGTGTTCCCCTTAGACTTCTAGGTCATTCTCATGCCAGACTTCCAAGAGTTTTGACAACTTTGCTCTAATCTAAGTTTTATCTCTCGTGTCCATTTAAACAAACAATATCAAAGAGTTAAAGAACGAATTGCCAAAAATAAATGTCAAAACATACTTCAATACATAGCAAATAAGTCTTAACATGCAAATCAAATCCTAACTACAACATTTAGCTACTCTAAATCACAAGAAAACCAAACTAAACGTGTAGCAAATATCTTAAAACGGTGTTACAAACTGAAAGAAAAAGAAATTAAACTTATGTGTTGATGTCGGTCCTTCGTCTCCGAGCTCCCATCTCGATCTCGAACCTCCACGAATGCTTTGGCTCCCAAGAATTCCTCTCCTTTCTCTTCTTACCGAGTGTATTTCGAAATTAGGGTGAATTCTCTATCAAATTCGGCTCCCTTTGCAAGAAGACATCACATTATATTTATAGGCACAATCGGTACAACGTTGCAACGCTAGGGACAGCGTTGCAATGCTGTACCCTAACCGTGTGGTATATATGGAAACTATCGATGGCGTTGCAACACTGAGGCCAGCGTTGCAACGCCGCTACCCTAACGCGCGTGCCTCTCTATCGAAGTAGCGTTGCAACGCTACCTGCACGACCTTCATATGCATCTTCTTATCGAGATAGCGTTGCGATGCTGCAAGGCAGCGTTGCAACGCTATCGACAGTGTTCTTCAATGCCTTTGAGCAGCAAGCTCGGCGTTGCAACACTCTTCATGGCGTTGCAACGCCATCACCTTGGGTCTTCAAGCTTGGATGGGTTCTTATACTTCCAATTGGTATTATTTTTAGCTCCAAATAGCCTCGTTTTGATCCCGAGTGATCCAAAATGTCCTCAATTGTCATGTTCATGCTCTTATCCTTAAATTGAGTGATTTAAACACGTAAAAGCCTTGAAATCATCATAAACCTAGCAATAATTAAGCCTAAGGATAGCACATTTTGTGTACTATCAAACACCCCCAAACTTACACTTTTGCTAGTCCCGAGCAAAAATAGAATTAAACATGAGATTGTTCTTATGCATACATCAAACTCAAGCCTCAAAGATTTAAGAGAAAAATTGGCAATCACGTGAAATAATCAAACATAGTACTTCAATGAGTGACTTAAAACTTTTCCTAAGTGTTCCTACGTGTGTGTGTGCTTAGCCTATGTTCCCTTCATTTTTACTAAGCCCGGATCAACTTTATTAGGCTCTCCATTCAACTTCCCCCTACACTTGTCATAATTACCAATCCTTGAGCCTCCCCACATTGAAGAAATAAATAACTTTACTCAACACTTAATCACTTTTTTTTCCTTATTTTTTTATTTTCTTCTTTTTTTTTTTGTGCAAGGACACTAGCTTTTACATATCCACTGTAGGGAACCTTACCCAGAGCACTCGCTCAATGAGTGGCCTAACTGATCACAATGAAGGTAGCTCTTTTTGCCCTCACGAATTTTTTTTTTCTTAAACAAACAACAAAACAAAAACAAACTACTTCACATAGTATACAGATCATGCACTTCATATTGTCATTCACCTTATCCTGCAGTTTAACTCTCAAATCAGCTCTTAGACCTATCGAGGTCACATTAAACTTCTAAGTCTAATAACTTTGTTCTAAGCATTTCAAAACTATAAGAACACAGGCTATGTGCATAATAGTGCAGGAAAAACTCAAGAAAATTTTTAAATTAACTCAAATTCATATCATGCTCTCAATTTTGAGCAGAATCACAAAAATTTTCAATTAATTCTCATCCTAGGCTATCGTAATCATACTTATGCAAAAGATTAATCAACAATTCAACATATACTCAGGACAGTCACAATCATAGCAATAACAACCCACCCCCAAACTTAAACTAAACATTGTCCCCAATGTTTGCAAAAGTAAGCAAAAAATAAGTATAAGGTAAGAGTGAACAATAGTGTCCTGAGTTATGAAGATCTTTATTATTTTCTGAGTTTCTTGGATAGCCAAAACACGTGTGCTGGAGTTCCTCAAAATGGGAGCATGGATTTCACGAAGGAAGACATCGTCACAACCTACAAAGCAAAACAAACAAACTAGTAAGTAAACTCAGAACTAACAAACAACTAAAACAAGCTAAAGACAGAAAATAAAAATAAGTAAAGCTTGGGTTGCCTCCCAAGAAGCGCTTTCTTTAACATCTTTAGCTAGACTGTACTCCCTGAAGGTGTTTCTTTTCTGTCCTGCAGCGCTCGGAGTGATGTGTTCATCTGGCCGATCTGGGTCTTGATATTCTTTATGGCAGCTCCATGACTATTCACTATACCAATTAGACTGGTACTGCATTCTCCAGCTGGTTGGACCTACTTCTGGATTCAGCTATGAAGGAGTGCACTGTCTCTTCCAGAGATGGTTTCCTCTCAGATGTAGAAGCATACCTTGTAGGAGGATTGAACACATTTTTATTGTTAGCATAAGAGAAATTTTCATGATACCTCAAACCTGGATTATAATGTGTTGAAAGGGTATTCTGAGTCTGGTTTCCTCCATAAATGTTGCTTCTATTGTTCAGATAATGTAATTGCTCCAAGGTGGATTCTCCATTGGGTTGGGAGCATTAAGAGGGCATCACTGTTTGGGGTGATCCTGCAAAATTATTCAGAACATGAGTGAGGAATGTCATATGAGATCTAAGGGAGGGTTATCTCATCCAGTTGATACAATCCAGCTACTGACTTAGATCTGTCATTGCCTGTAGGTCATTGGTAGCTGGCAGTTGACATTTCCTCTAGGAGGGCACGTGCTTCGGCACAGTCTTTGCCATGAAAGCCCCTCCAGCAGTGGCGTCCAGAATGGTCCTGGTCTTACCTTCAAGTCCATTATAGAACAGTTGTACCTTGAGCCAATATGGATAGCCATGTTGTGGGCATCTCCTAAGCACGTCCTTGTACCGTTCCCATGACTCAAATAGTTGCTCTCCCTCATGTTGCCTGAATGTTTCTATCTCAGTCCTTAACTTTACAGCTTTCACAGGTGGAAAGAATTTGGTCATGAAGGTTTGGGCTAACTCCTCCCAAGAGGTGATACTGCCTGGTGGGAGAGATCCTAACTATTCCTTAGCCCTACACTGCAAAGAGAAAAGAAAGAGACGTAAGCGAATACTATCAGTAGAGATGCCATTCATTTTAATTGTACCACAGATTTCTAGAAAATTTTGTAAATGTGAATTAGGATCTTCTGTGGCTATTCCTCTAAAAGCACCTTCCCTAACCATCTGTATAAGCCTTGTTTTCAATTCAAAATTGTTAGCATTTATAGGGGCATGGACAATTCCAGCCTGCCTAGAATTAAACACAGGTTGGAAGTACTCCCTGATAGGTTTAGGGTTGTTGATGAGTTCCTGATCAGCCATTGCAAGAGTTTCTGCTCTTCCTTCCCTTAGAAGTCTCCTACAGGTCCTCTCGATCTCAAGATCAAAAGGGTGTAAGGTTGCAGCTCTACCCTTGGGCATACACCTGGAGGTACCAAAAAGAAAGAAATTAGACAAAAACACAAAAACTAGAAAAGGAAATAAAACATAAAAAGAAAGAAAACACATAAAGAAAATAAAACAGAGAACTAAAACATAAAACTTGGGTTGCCTCCCAAGAAGCGCTTTCTTTAACGTCTTTAGCTAGACGGTGACTTATCAGGGCACATAAAACTGCTCATGTTTCTTCGGGCCCTTCTTACTCGAATCGATATAGCCTTCTAAGTCTAAAAGGCTATCCTGCTTTTCATGGGTACCAGAGAGAGAATTATTTTTGGTATTTTTGTTTAATGAAATAAAAGAACAAAAATCAAAGCAAGGCTCGTGAGTGTAGGACAAGTAGCTCTCAAGATTAAAGGAAATTTGTGGAGATAAAAGGGGGAGAGACTTCTCAGTCTCCAATTCTATCACCTGAATTTCCTTCGTGGATGTGAGTGTCTCACCATTGTCTACCTCACAAACCTGATTATGGTGTGTCTCAGTCTCCTCCTCACTATCGTATGAATAAGTCCTCCTAGGTGGCACCTCCTCAGTGGTAAGGATAAGAAATTGTTCCTGTTAGGTCTTAAGGGAAATGACTAGTTGATTAAGATAATGAGCTCTTTCCTGTACAATTTCCCAAAGTCCTACCACCTTGGCCTCTAACCTATCCAACCTTTCTAATTCATTATGAACCAAATTTTTAATTTTCAACTCTAATGCATATTCTATTAATTGGTTCACAAGAGAAGAGTTTTCTATAGGTTGGTTGGGATAAGAGAAATTATGGTTCCAAGTGCCTAAATGATTACCAACAAAAGACTTTTCATCAATCATAGATTCATAATGGTAAAAATTAGACAAATGGTATCCAGAAAAGTCATGATGCACATACCTAGGGTCCTGAGAGGGACAATAGAATGATGGAGAATCAAAATCATCCAAAGTCATACTCGAAAAATCAGTAATTTAAATCAAGACTTTTACACAATAGCAACACAACCAAAATAGGGGATAAAGACTCAAAAACACATAAAACTAAGACAAAACAAACAAGGAAACAAATAACAAACACACAAAGAAACAAAAAAGGAAAGACAACACAAACACACTTTAGTCTAAAATCTCAAATTTTCTCCTAATATTAATTAATCTAAATAATCGTCATTCCTCGGCAACGACACCAAAAACTTGTTGCGTATACTTTTGATAATGCAATACCGCAAGTGTACGGATCAAGTTTTAGTATAGTGATTCAAGAGTCCAAGTATCATCCTCGGCAACGGCGCCAAAAACTTGTTGCGTATAATTTTGATAATGCAATACCGCAAGTGTACGGGTCAAGTTTTAGTATAGTGATTTAAGAGTCCAAGTATCGTCCTCGGTAATGGGTTTCTAGATTAATTAATTATCAAGATACTAATTCTCAATTTTAGCTAAAGAAACATAACATGGATAGGTGATGGAAATAAAGACAAACGACGAACAAACAAGTGGAGACACGAATTGATAGATTTGGAGGAAATTGACTTCACAAGTTAACATTATTTAACATATGCAATGAACTAATGTGATGAATTTATAAACAAAAAGTAAGATACTCAAGAAAATCTCTCGATTCTTAGTGAGCCTCGCACATGCAATAAATTCTATAGTCTCCATATGAACCTACAACATGCACGATATTAAGCAACTTCTTTATGTGTTTCCCTTAGACTTCTAGGTCATTCTCATGCCAGACTTCCAAGAGTTTTGACAACTTTGCTCTAATCTAAGTTTTATCTCTCGAGGCCACTTAAACCAACAATATCAAAGAGTTAAAGAACGAATTGCCAAAAATAAATGTCAAAACATACTTAATACACAACAAATAAGTCTTAATATGCAAATCAAATCCTAACTACAACATTTAGCTACTCTAAATCACAAGAAAATCAAACTAAACGTGTAGCAAACGTCTTAAAACGGTGTTGCAAACTGAAAGGAAAAGAAATTAAACTTATGTGTTGATGTCGTTCCTTCGTCTCCGAGCTCCTGTCTCGATCTCAAACCCCCAGAATGCTTTGCCTCCCAAGAATTGCTCTCCTTTCTCTTCTTACAGAATGTATTTCGAAATTAGGGTGAATTCTCTATCAAATTCGGCTCCCTTTGCAAGAAGACATCACATTATATTTATAGGCACAATCGGTACAGCGTTGCAATGTTGTACCCTAACCGCGTGGTATATATGGAAACTATCGATGGCGTTGCAACGCCGCTACCCTAACGTGTGCGCCTCTCTATCGAAGTAGCGTTGCAACGCTACCTGCACGACCTTCATATGCATCTTCTTATCGAGATAGCGTTGCAACGCTATAGGCAGTGTTCTTCAATGCCTTTGAGCAGCAAGCTTGGCCTTGCAACGCTCTTCATGGCGTTGCAACGCCATCACCTCGGGTCTTCAAGCTTGGATGGGTTCTTCTACTTCCAATTGGTATTATTTTTAGCTTCAAATAGCCTCGTTTCGATCCCGAGTGATCCAAAATGTCTCCAATTGTCCTGTTCATGCTCTTATCCTGAAATTGAGTGATTTAAACACGTAAAAGCCCTGAAATCATCATAAAACTAGCAATAATTAAGCCTAAGGATAACACATTTTATGTGCTATCAAGGTGCAACTTTCATAAAAGCGAAATCCCCAACAGCAAACTCCAGACTCAAGCTCGAAGCATGTCCTCTAAGATTTGAGTCAACCTCTCGGCATGACCATCTTTTCTATAGGCGGAACGTCGTGCTGAAGCTACACTTAGCCCCTAGGGCTCTCTAGAAGCTCATCCAAAAATTAGATGCGAAACAGGGATCTCTGTTGGAGACTATCTCAATGTACTGGAACTCCGTGCAACCTGACAAACTCTCCCATAAAGAGCTCCACTCACTTCCCCACTGTATAGGTCGGTTTCCCGAGCAGGAAAATTCGTCGACTTAGTCAACCTGTCCACGATTACCCCAAATCATTGTAAGCCCTTTAACTGTTCAGAGAAGGTGAGAAATGAAATCCATCGAAGTCTATTTCCAACTCCACTGCGGTACCTCTAAGGGTTATAACTCTCGATCTCATAATCTATCACTAGCTCCAACCATCTGTGTTGTCTCACATTCAGTTCCTTCTGAATAAACAGGTATTTCAAGCTCTTGTGATCTGAGAACATCCGAATTTCCTCGTCGTAAAGGTCACTCTCAAGATTTTCAAACCATGGACTACCGCAGTTAATTCCAAGTCATGAGTCGGGTATTTCCGCTCATAGTCTTTCAACTGACGGAAAACATAGGCAATGATCTTCCCATTCTGCATCAAAACACAACCCAAACCTTTCTTGGAAGCGTCACTATACGCCACGAAAACTCCTGACCCATCAAACACCGTGAGAATCAATCACCGAGATCAGCCTCTGATTCAAGTCCTAGAAACTCATCTCACACGAAAGCATTCCCTTTCCGTGTCAACTAGGTGTGAGGTTTATCAATCTTGGAGAAATCTTTCACGAACCGTCGACCCTAGCCAGCTAAGCCCAAGAAACTGTGAATCCCGATATCAGTCTCGGGTCAAGGCCATTCTGAAAGTACTTTCACTTTTGCCGCATTTACTGAAACTCCTTCCTTAGATACAACGTGCCCCAGATAGAACACTCGATTTAACCAAAACTCGCACTTGGAATACTTAGCATACAACCATAACACCAACCAACCCCCTGCATTTCCTAGCACTGATTCCGCCCTAGGCCCTCTTGCCTAGGTTAACGAATGGTGGTGAAGGACATCTCTCCCACGCCTAACTTTTCACTATAATGGCTCAAGGGGGAGGTAGCCTTCACGCTCTAGACCATAGAAAAGTCATTTCCAAGCCAGCATTCTGGCGAAGGGCCACACCCAACGTCCCAAGCTCGTCGGATGAAGGACCACGTCCAACCAACAAGTAGCCCGCTCATGACTGATAAGCCGATAATCAAGCAATGAAGTTCCCTAAGCCAACAAGGCTACACCTTTAGGCACCACTTTAGCTAGAGAACCAACTTGTCCTTACTCCAAGCCCACACAGGATTGCACAGCTCCCCGCTGTACGTCGAGACGCATTTCCCTAACTAGCACGATCATAAAGCACCTAGTTTAGACCCACCCCGCAGGACGCTCGTAAGTTAGGTCTCGCTCCGGGATTGCTGCCATGCTCACTGTGGCTCACCTCAACGCACTTTCGTCCTTGGACTGTTGCCATGCTCACTATGGCTCACCACAAGACGTCACTGCCTCTGGCCTATTGTCACACACACTGTGACTCATCACGAGATAACTCCGGACTAGCTATGACTCCACTCTAGGACGCCGACGAACTAGCCTGCACAACACTCATACTCCGTGCAAGTTTCTCGCCACACAAGGTTGCAGGGCAATGCTCTCTCTCAGTAGGGGTAAAGTAAGGGTTACTAGCCTGATGGTCCCAAAGGCATTTCCCGTCTCGACTTGGTAATAAGTCACCATTCAAGGGGCGTACTAAAACAAGACTAACCAACCCACATTCTCTTCAATCGGAGGCAAAGTCAATATCAATCAAACTCGTCTCACACAAGCCTCTTTAAGGGTCCAACCCAACTTTAACGCCTAGTCAACCAAGGCTCTTCTTGGGGTTCGACCTCACCCTAAGTCCTGTCGGCTATCCAAGAACCTAGGTTGTTGGCTCCCCAACGCAAAAGAGCATGCACTCTAACACCCACACATAACGCACAAGAGCGACCAACTCTAGTGCCCACACAACTAGCAAAAGGGGTGCTCGGAGCGCTTATCTGTTGGTTGGTCAACAACTTGCCCTGGCCACGAATTTCTCGACCGCGACCTCCCTGCGGTGACAGTCGATGTGGGCATGGTCCGCAACCAGCCAATCCATATCTAGAATCGCATCGAGGTCACCCGTCTCTAGGACAATCAAAGTCACATCCAATGAGCGAACTTCCACTAAAACAGACAATACAAAGACCAAGTGGCCAAGGATGAGTCTACCCCTAGATTCTGTCCACGACCTCTACGACCATAACCTTTCTGACCACCCCGGTCTTGTCCCCCAATGGGGCCTTCCACGACCATTAACCTGAATTTCAAGCCTACAAACAAACATCCCACAACTACCCACCTTAAGAGCGAGGTTAGATAAAATCAACGCATAGCAATGAAAGAATAGCAAGATGAGCAAACATATCAGTCGCTATCTACATTACTAATTAGTTAACAGATACCAAACCTGACAGCGACGAGACGACTTCCTTACGATAGGTTGTGAAGAACAGGAAGCTCACGATGTGAGCAAGTCTACATAATCTAAAACCTAAGGCTTTGATACCAACTGTAACGACCTTAAAATTTGAGACGAACCTATGTTAGGGAAGTTACTCTATCGCACCGTTCGCGCCAAAATTTCAGCAGCATAACGGCATAGCAAGAAGAAAACCAAAAATTTCCTGGAACCTAACAAGCAGAAAACACTTCAAACGGTTTCAAAAGATTCCCAACCCCCACCAAACTTCAAACAGAAAATGGGTTGGGCAACAACCAGAGTTCCATCACAACTTCTCAACTAGATAAACATGCAGCGGAATTCTTCCTTAGACAAAGAGAACCAACATCTATGAAGCAACACAGAAAAGAGATCAAGGTTGTCGAACGACTAACTGAACAAGCAATGACAAGAACAAACTCGAAAAAAAGTAAACTCGACCTAAAGACAAGAAACAAGAAGTGTTCACAGCCTCGTCAGGTCATCGTCGTCGCCAACTGCCTCAGGGTTTCTTACCTGCAACCAAAAACATCAAAGTAGACAAGTGAGTATAAAATACTCAATTAGTAGCTCACTCACGTTCAAACTTATCTCAACAAAAAAAACAACAAGACTCATCTTCTAAACTCGCTCAACCCCAAACAGGTCTCACATTTAACACACTTCACCCAGAGCCCCATGTGGTATTTAACTCGAGCTCTACCTTCGGTCCTGGAACTTTGATTGAAGATGCAATGAGAGAAAGCAACTCTCACGCCACTACACACTTGCATAGAGCAAAGCAAGTACGTATCCTACACGCCCTATTGAGAATCGCCCCTAAGCCAACACGGGATAATGGAAAGCAACCACTCCCTGACAGGGACGTACTCCAGGCTCTCACAACGCAACACGCTAGCATAGTGCAGTGATGTACGTAACCAACACACCCTATAGGGAATCACCCTTAAACTAGCACAGGATAATGGAAAACAACCACTCCCTGATCTCAATGGGGACGTACCCCAATCTCGCGAGCCTATCATATATCGTCAACCTAGAGGTTCCGACCCGCTCAGGTGCAACTCAGGGTTTTATGAGTGTCGGTTCTCGGGCTTTAGTCATGTGGTGACTAGGGGTCTCATCTAGGCATTCCTATCATCCTCGACCCATTCCAAGGGTCCCAATTCCAACTAGGTTCTCAAACTAACCAAGTTTTAGCTCAAACTATCCACCTATTAGGAATGTTAGGCACAACCTGAACAATTGACCCCCACCTCACAGAACCTCACATAATCAGATACATAGCTCATGTAAACATGACACAAACAAGGTCAAAACATGATTCCCAAACTCGGTGTAATATTCATACAATCATGTCAAAGATAAACTCATAAAGGCATGCTTTAAGTTTCAAAAAAAAAACCTTCGAATAATTAACCTAAGGTTCAACAATAATAACATCTCACGAACACACAACAAGTAATGTCGTACGTCGTACTCCTTCGCTTAGGAGCTTGGCATTGCTCCAAACGACTACTTACCTCAGATCGGAGTCCCACCTACTCAACCCTTAATGATGAACTACCCACAAATACGTGTCATGGAAAACAGAAGCTCACCCAACCAATCGAGCGATCAAACAAAAAGAAAAGGGGTACCCACCCTGATGTCTCAAGATGTCCTTACATGACCAAAACACCTTTTTAAATTCAAGTAGGCTTCAATAGTCATTAATATAATGGTCGAGGCATCGAGTCTCACTTAGACTCGAAACCTTAAGCCCCTATTCCATGGTAATTACTTAGTCGAATTCTTATTCGAATAATGTCGAGGCCAACCCAAAGGAAACCAGTGAAGCATAACATTGATTCAAAGCAATAGTGCATAAAGTATCAATTTACATTCTTTAATCAACCGTTCGATAATCTTAAGAGAGGCTTAATCCAATAACTACTTACTTAGATAGTGGAGGCTTGAAAATCCGATCTCGAGTTCCACGCACTTCCTTAACCGTTTGAGCCCCTAATTAGCAAACAACGACTTAAAACACGCTTCTAACATCCATAATCAAAATAATTTGACTTAAATGACCAAACTAATACATAGAGACTTAAAATGGGATCGAGAAAACGAAAACATGTGGATGTACCTAACCGGCGGCGGCGACTTCCGGCTAGTGGCAGCGCATGGAGCATAGATCTGGGATGCCCATAACCCGATCTATTCAAAACCAACCTTTATTTTATAAAACCCGGACTAAAAACCCATAAACCAATTGAACCAAGATTACAAAGGACTTGAAATCAACTCACCGACGGTCTCCAAACTTGTCGCCGGCGGCGGCAAGGCCGAGCGGCAGTCACGGCGGCGGCGATGTGGAGCAAAAATTGGTGAGGAGCTGACGTCAGGCATCGGGACAGGTGAAATTCGAAAGTCAGGTTGGAGGTTGAAGAAGACGCGCGACGGACGGATTGGCGGCGATAACTGGCAGCTGCGTGAAAGAAGAAGAAGAAGAAACTCGCGAAGGGTTGTCAGCATGTGCTGGTCGGCGGCTAGAGGAAAAACGAAGACGATCAGGGGGTTGGCGGCGGAAACCTTGAAGAAGAAGAACGAAGAAAAGAAAAAAAAAACGCAGGGGGAGGGGTCACGCACGTGTGTTGATCTTCAAATCTCCCTTTCTTCTTCTTCTCTTTTTTTTTTAAAAAATAAAATTTTAACAAAAGAAAAGAAAATACATCTTTTCCTTATTTAAACCCAAAAAAAAAACTTATTTCCTTTTTCTAAGACAACCTTTCCCGATTTACTTTAACGTATATCCAAGAATATGAAATAAATCCAAGTTAAATTTCAAAAATTTTAGGAAAATTGCTTGAAAGAATCTCGGGCGCCACATTCATTTTAATGGCAAATGTGACAAAAATGTTGTTTTGAAACAAATTTAATGTCTAATATTAAAAACTAAAACTTCTGAAAGTTCAAAGACATAATTTAACCTGTTCTAAAGTTTAGAGATATTTTAGTATAATTTAACCACTTTTATAATATAGTACATCAAGGATGGATCTACGTAAGGACTAAAGGGGCACCTGGCTTCTCAACTCGAAGAGTTATATGATATATATATTATATATAATTGTGCAACATTACTTTCAACATTTGTCTTTGGTATGTTGGATGCCACTTTGTGCCAAACCATAACTCTTTATTTTTAAAATAATTCACTTCTATTTTCTTTGAATTCATATTTATCCTAAGATAACTATAAAAAAAGATAAAAAAAAATACATATATATAGAATTATAGCATTGAAATATTTTTCTAAAAAATTGACTAGGGCCTTGAATGAAGTACATCAATAAAATCTTATCTTGGAGTCGTCACTGAAGTACATCAATAAAATTATTTTATTTTTAAAACATAAAAACAAAATCAATATGAATCATAAAACATAGAAACAAAGTCAATGTGAACCATAAAAACAAACGTAAATCTATAATTGAACATAAAATTCTCTTGAAGAAATTAATAGTATAATTGAGCACGCTTGCAGTTAACGCTTCTATTCTTTTCATGAGGTTGAAAGCCTCACATTATTATATTGAGAAAGATGCCATAACACTTTTTTATAATTAAAAATCTAAATTGATAAATGAACAAAAATAAAAGTGCCAAACTTCCCAGAATAAGTTCAATTTGACTCCTAAGGTGGTTAATCAATCTTTGAATTGCAAAAGCTATTCAATATCTTCAAAGTTCTAAAAATGATATTGGCATATAATCACGTCAATATGCCAATCCAACAAAAACAAAAGTAACTTTTACAAAATTAAGTAGTCCACTCAATTTGAAATCACATTTTTAACATTAATTAAAAAAAAGTTTAGAGGGGATGACTTTGACTCTTGAATTGAAATTAGATTTACTTGGGTGTCTTTTTATAATTATTTTCTTTTTTAAAAAATTTATTAAAAAAAATGAAAGTATTTGAGAATTCCTTTTTGATTTCAGTTATTCATCTATTTATTAACTATAATCAATTTTTGTAGAGATATTTCTCTTTCCAACCTCTTTTCTTTCTCTTAACTTTATCTATAGAATCTTTCTATCTTTTTTATGCATCTCTATACAAATTTTACTTAATCTACTCAATTTGAAATGGTATTTTCTTCTCTTATATTCTCTAACTTTTTACTACCATTAATAAAGTGAATGTGAAGTCTAGAGAGGAATATATCTTTGACTATTGAATTGACTAATTAGATTTAGGTCTTTGAATTTCTATCCATCCTTTATTTTGTTCCTTTAACATCTATATATATATTTTTTGGATTTAGTCTTCGAAATTTTATCAAATTCTCATTTAACTCATAGAACAATAAAAAAAAAATTAAGTCCAAAATTAGCCCCTTTTTACCTCAGGTTAAAAACTAAAATCAAAACCACTCTATACTTACGGATTGTAATTTATACAAAAATAGGGGAAATAGATTAATATTAAAATGTTGGGAAAGCTTTTTATTTAGGGAGGTTTGAGTTTATCTTCTAGAAGGGATTATCGGTCCGACCTCAACCGATGTCGAACTGACCAAATTCAATCGATTCAGTCGGTCTTTTTTTTACTACCTTAAACCGATTGACTAACCGGTCGGTCGGTTTATAATTTTTTTAAAATGATTTATTTAATTATTATTTAATATACTTATAAGATATAATATAAATATATATAAAAAAATTACAGTTTTTGTTTATTATTATTATTATTATTATACATAATTTTTTTAAAAAAAATTCGGTCGGTTCGATTGGTTTTATCAGGCCAAAATTGGCCCCCGACTGACTCTCCCAAAAATAGACCGAATCGAAGTTGGTCGGTCGAGTCGATTTTTATCTTTTTTTCTCATTCCTATTAGTTTCTATTCCTCTTTAAAATTTAAAAGTGACACTGGTATTTGAAAATTTAGTATATAATTCTAAATGATCTACAAGTTAAATTGATGGATGGTTAATTAGAAAAAAAAGATAACACGACAGGTTAAATTTTAATAAAATGATAACTTTTACTAATTTTATTTTATATATTGAAACAAAAGAATACAAAAAAAATAAAAGGTCAAGAAGTAAAAGAGAAAAATGGAATCAATGGTTCAAAAGAAATGAAGGGCCATGCTACCAATTAGTCTCTCAGAATATAAATGGGCCTTAAAGATGGGCCCACCACGTGTGAGAGTCCACTGTGAGTCACTATCCAGATTCCAATTTGGGCTATTTTCTTACACACACTTGAGAATAACAAAATTTGTACTATACGTCTAAATCACCACCATTAAATTCAAATTTTGATTATTCACCCCAAAAATCTATAATTATAATAGACTCAAAGCAACTTGAAGGAAAGAATTTTTGAATCTATAATATAACAGGTTTGAATTTTAAAATTAATTTAATAATATATTTAAATGAATGATTAATAAATAGTTAATTTAAATTTTTAATTAAATTTTATTTTTATTATCAACATATATTTTTAGTATATTAAAAGGTGAAATCATTAAGAATCCTTTTATATGTTTTTTCTAACTTTTATATAATCTAAAGTTTCAATCTTACATGTTATAGTGATAGTTTATGTTTTATTCTTATTACTTTTATTAACAATAAAATAATGTTTATGTTATAGGATTAAAATGAATCACATTGAATTATTGAAATCTGAATAAAATTTAAAAAATTGAAAAAAAAATAAAGATTGTTCAAAAAAATGAAAAGAAAGATATATATTTTTTAAAACCGATGTTTTTCTTTTTTTTTTTTTTTTTTTTATTTCAAGTTGGCTAAGATTTTAAAAATAAATACTAAAACAAAATATAAAATCAAATTAATTCTTAGAATTTAAAAACATATGCCAAAATATATTTGGGCTCCTGTTCATGTCCATAGCTTGGATATGAAAGGAAAAGGTTCAATTTAAAGCTTTCCATAGCTTTAAGGGGTTGTTTGGCCCATCGGGTTGGGTTGGGCCCGTGTTGGGTTCCAAACTCAAACCGGTGTTTGGCCCACCGGGTAGAGAAACCGAAGGGGTTTCTTTAATCTGCTCCCACGTTTTCTCATTCCCTTCCCACGGTTTTTTTCACGCAGTTTCTTTGCATTTACTCTAGCTTCTCGTTTTCTTCACCTACCGCATTTACTCTTCCTTTTGTTCGATGGTCAGAATTCTCTCGCATCTGTTCCATCTGTTTCCATCGATACTCTCTCTTCAAATTTCTCTCTGTTCTCCATCATCTTCTTTTGGAACCCTAGTCGATAATTTAGGGTTTCCATCGTATTCTTTGTGGAACCCTAATCGACGGGTTTCCCCCTCGAAGAAACAGTAATCTTTGTCGTTTCCTTTCGATTTTTCCCAGATCTCCTGTATTCGGATTCTTGGTAGAGGTGGTTTGTTTCTTCAAGGTTGGGGGTTGTTTGGTATTCGAAAAAGTCGATGATGGTGTTTGGCCCACCAGGTAGAGAAACGCAAGGGTTTCTTTTAAATATGCCTCTCCATTCTCTGAATTTGTTCCCACAGTTTTCTCATTCCATCGATTTGTATTTACTCTTGCTTCTCCGATTTTGGTTTGTGTTATTATTATTTCTTTGCATATTTTTATCGTCATGCCCATATATTGGTTCTGAGGGTATGAATTTTGTTTGTGTTCACTGGTGTTGCGAATTCATATGCTCTAATATGATTTCTGCACTTGATCTAATTGATTGGAAGTCCTGGGGAAAGCACCGGGAACCTGATTCTATCTTCATCTACCACTCTCTATGACTTTTTTAGAATTCTGTGTTAAGTTGAATATCGTTGGACAACTATTTCTACTTTTATTATTATTTATTTCAGTCAGTGTAATATGTCATCTTTATCATTTTCATCTACTACTCTCTATGCAACGATTGTTTTAGTTTATCATTCATGTCACAGTTCTTATATTAGGGGTTATGACTAAAATAGTCCGTTGTTTTACTTTACTTATACAAAATTACTATACTTAAAAACAATATTAAATAGTATAAACTCAAATTACATAAATTAGATAAATTGTTGATAAATAATTATGTAGTTATGAAGTTAAAAAAATAGAGCAGGCAAACAAGATTACTATATTTAAAAATAATATTAAATATTTATTTAAAAAAAAACAGACGGCACAAACTCAACCCAACACAACACTACACCCCAAACATTGTTTTCTGCAACCCATTCCAGCACAAATACTGCACCCAAACACTGTTTTCTGCAACACAACCCTGCACTCCAAACACTATTTTCTGCAACTCTCGTGTTTCTGATTCCAGCCAAGAAACCCTAGGGTTTCTGAAACCCACGGTTTCTGATTCCAACACAGCGCGCCAAACAGTCCCTAGAAGTCTCAAACTCTGAGAGGAGTTAAAATTATTATGCAACTCTTGAGTACACACAATTATTAAAATTTTGGCAGTTGAGAGAGAGTAAACAAAATCCAAACTTCTCATTAAAAAAAAAAAATTAATGGTGGGGTGTAAAAAGATATTTATACATCGATATATAGTTAAATAAGGTTCATTTATCATAGGCATGTTTTGTAGGGACTGCCCCAAATGAGGATAGATAAAAAGAAATTTTCATTTGGTTAAATTACAAGTTTAATGTTTAAATTTTTAAGTTCATGTCTAATAGATATTTGAAATTTAAAAGCTCTAGTAGGTTGTGTACTTTCAATTGTATGTCTAATAAACCACTAAATTTTAAAATATATGTCTACTAGGTCTCCAAACTTTAAATTTTATGTCTAATATGTTTTTAAATTTACAATTTTATATTTGTTAGATTATTGACCTATTCTACATTTTTAAGAATTCATGGTCCTATAAGACACAAAATTGAAAGTTTATAGTCCTATTAGACACAATATTCAATTTTATGTGCAATAGATCCGTTAATTTTTTTAAATTTTCAAACGAGGCCTAGAATTCGGATAAGGATTTGGCCCCGACATTAACCAATGACACATGCTTCCTAGAAAAATCCTTAGGAGGTCACCCAACATAAGATTGCTCCAAACGAAACACACATAACTTTGGAATTCCTATAATTGAACTATCGAAAAGGAAAGTGCAACCTTATTGGTATAAGTAGTAGCTATCAATTCTTTTAAGCCTTTCTCATCCATACTTTCATATCCTCAGGATCCCTCTTATTTAGATGCGGTCTTGATTCATTCATGTACCTTTCTTCTTCGGACGTCTCATATTAAATATACATTTTGAAGTTTGAAAACGTTGAAGTACAAGACTAAATTCTAATTTAACCAAACTTTTTTCTCCTTTCAGTTTTAGGATGGGGGCAAGGAATTTCTCTCTATCTCATTCTCGGACCAGTTCCCCAATTTTTTTTTTTTTTTGTCTACATACTTTAAGTTTTGGTCTATTTTAGTTTTTCTACTTTTAAAATATCTATTTTAATCCTTATACTTCTAAAAAGCGTTTTTCGTCTTTATATAGGTACACGTTAGATTCTTTTCATTTAGATTCTTTTTATTTATTTATTTCAAGATTGTAAGCAAAACAATATTATGTTTCCACTTTCTCCCCCAACTTTCCCTTGAGGAATTTCAGTCTCAACTTTCAACGAAGCTAATGGATTTGTTCGAGTTAAAATATCATTTTAGCTTTTGGATTTTGAATTTTATTTTATTTTAGTCTATGTATTATCAAAGGTTCGATTTTAGTCTTATACTTTTAATAAACCTTAAAAATGTATGATAAGTTTGAAGTTAATTTTTATCAAAATTGGTTAAATAATAATAATTATATTAATACAGAAACTACACCATGCGAATATATTTCTAAAATTTATAGAGAAAGCTAATATAGTTTTTTTTTTTTTTTGGAGAAAAGTTAACAATAAACTAACAATAGGGAATTAATTTTAAGTTTTATCGAAAATATAATAATTACAATTAGACATTTAAAAATATAAGAGTCAAAATGAAATAAAATTCAAATTATATGAATCAAAATAGTATTTTAATCATTTTTGTTTTCTAATCAGAATGGAACATTAGGCGAGTGATAACAGAAATGGGAAACCTTTCACGTCCCCACCCACCCCCCTTGACATTTTTATTAAAATTGATACCATAATCCAAAAACAAAATCATTAGCATGTTATTACAAGTCACAACTTGAAAACAAATTCCACACTATTACAAAATAGTCAAGAATCTAGATCCCTAACCAAAGTGAAAAGATAATAAAGATAAAGCTATGATATGGTCTCTTTCGTTAATTATCTATTGGTTTGTAGTTGAAGTAATTGAAAAGTTGATGTGACATTCTTTTTAATTAATTTCATATAATTATGCTGATGTAACCAAATAAAGATTAAAACTATATTTTCTCTCTTTCATCTTTACCACCTACTTCTTCATCATTGATTTTGAATTACCATGTTAACTTTCTATTTGTCAACACGAAAACTTTGATGTTGATTTATTTTAGAGAAAAATTATGAATTCTTCTGGAAACTTTAAATCTATGTAAAATTTTGAAAATTAGCAAAAAAAAAAAAAAAAAAAAAAAAAAAAAAAAAAGAAACAAGGTAAACTTTGAGGGTTAAAAATGTATTTTTTATAACTGGGAGATTCGAATCACTAACCTCATGATTGCTAATACATTCGATATGCCAGTTGAGATGCCAGTTGAGCAATGCTCTCTTTTGCCATGTATTTTAATGCATGTTTGGGAATGATTTTAGAAATATTGATTTTAATACAATTGATTTGTTTATAATTGATTTATTAAAAGTGGTTTTCATACAATCATTTTCATGTTTGATTCTACACTTTTAATAGTGATTTTCATACAATTAAGTGGTTTTCAAAAGGCATGTTTTGGAGTGACTTTAAGTGCATGTTTGAGAATGATTTTAGAAATATTGATCTTTTTTTTTTTTTTTGAAGAAAGAAATATTGATCTTAGTGTAATTGATTTGTCTATAATTGATTTATTAAAGTAATTTTCATATAATCATTTTCATGTTTGGTTCTATACTTTTAATAGTGATTTTGGTTTTGAAAAAATTCACTTTTTTTATGGAAATTTATGAATTTTGACAAAAGATTACGGTTTTTACTCATCATTAAAAGTATATTATTTTAAAAAATGAATAATAGTCATTTTAAATTACAATCACTTGACAAAAATCACTTGGAATCACCTCCTAAGTGATTGGAAGGGAATCACTTCAAATTATTTTGGATTCTTCCAAAATCACTTGCTTAATATTGCCAAACATCACACTTTGGGTAGGAAAGTGATTTTAGACATATCAAAAGTGATTTTGGTCACTCCAAAATCACTCCCAAACATGTCCTTAATCTTCTAAACTTTTTTTGCGGTGCATAATTAACAAAATGCCTAGCTATTGAAAAATATAAAATTTTTTTAGTACATTAACAATTGGAGGTGGGATGATCAAACTCATGACCTTTTGGTCATAAGTTTTACTTGAAGGTAGTTGAGTTATGTTCTTGTTGGTGAAAAATATAAAGTTTTATATGTTAGAAAATCCAACTACATTATTTTAAAATAATTACATATGTTATAGGTGAAATTCGACCATAAGGACAAATTTAAAATACAAAGGAGATGGAAGTGCAAATATACAAAGAATGACCCAAAACAAGTAAAAAGAAAAATCTAATTGGGCCAAAAGACAAAAGGGATCGGGCCTTCAAACAACATGGGAGGCAAGAATTTGGGCCCAAATTCCCAAATTCTCTAGCGACACAAAGGTCAACCCCACTATGGGGTCGGGCCATCCTCCCCTCACTTCCTAGCCCTGATCCGACCCTTGATAATCCCTCTCCTCTTCCTAATTCGTCACAAAGGGTTTATGCTTTAGAAAGGTGGTATAAATACTATTCTTATTGAAGATGAAGTAAGTTCTTCCTCATTCTCCAAATCCTACCTGACTACACTCATTCACTCTCTGACTTAAGTATCAGAGTCTATGTGGCAAGCACCACATTGATGTTTAGATCTTTCTTATCTTGTAGGTCTTCCCCCAGCTTTAAACAATTTCACTATCGTTGTCACGTGAAAGTTAAGTGAGTTTTCTTGTTTTGATTTTGGTAACAATAGTTGGCACCATCGATAGGGAATAAAAGCTTATTTCAAAGATTTATGAATACCTGATCCCAGACGGGCAAGACAATGGAAAAAGAAATTGAAATCTAAATGGAGAGGATTCCAATAATATTGATCGTCATCCTCTAAGAACACGAGAAGCACTCCTCTTCATCCTCATACCCACATAGGCGGACTTGAGGAAGAGATCGTCAAGCTGAAGAAAATGATGAATGGAATGGCCCTGAGCCTGGCTCAAATTATGAAAAAACTCGACAATCAAACTCCTCTAACAAAACATGGAGAGGAGTCGATTGTTCGAGATCCTAGAAAAGGAAAAGAACCTATTCATGAAAATGTAGGTGAGAAAAAAAAACTCGCACAAAAGAACCAAAAGGGATGTTGATTTTGGGAGGAGCTGATGAAAATGGATTAAAGAGAACAAAGCGCTACGAGAAGAGTAGTCAAAGTAAGATATGTAATCCAAGCAGTACCTAGAATTTCAAGCGAGACTGATCAGACCATGAGGACACAACGATAAAGTGTGAAGCAACAAAATCAGACTTACTGAGTCTAATCGGGAGCGATAACCGAAGGCTGAGATTGAGTCTACCTTAGTCGAGATTGAGGCTAAAGAAGCCGACCTGAAGGATTGGATATAAAACCCTGCATCGAAAGTTGATCTCCTGAAGATACAGAAAGGATAAAAAGGGAATACAATGGAAAACATCAAAGGGAGTTTTCTAAGACCTCATGGCCTTGAAAGGTTAGATCTAGATACTCTCATTTAGCGAGCAAGTTCACTATTTATAAATATGTTCATAATAGAAAATTTAGGGATATTAAAAAAATTTGATTACCCGAAAAATTTGATCAACTCAACCCAATTCTATGATTTGGGTCGAGTTATCAACTTATTTGGGTTAAGTTGGGTTCAAACAAATAAAAATTATATGGGTTGGATTGGTTCATGGGCTCACCAAAAATTAGTTCAGGTTGAACTGAACTAACTCAAACTTCTCTTATTAATTTAATTTTTTTTTTTTACTTATATTACAACTGTATGTATGATAACTCTTAAAATAAAATTTATTAAGGAATCATTTTAGGTTTTGATTGTTATAGTTTACCTCATTTTATCTTGAAAATCCCCTATTTTGATTTTTTTTTTTTCTTTAAGTACTTTTGATTTAGTAAAATTCTTATTAGAGCGTGATTTAAATAATTAATGAGCTTATTTGATTAATTAAGGATATGCTTAGAGGATGGTTAATTATTTTGAAAGAAGGGCTCTCGAAGTTAAGGGCAACAATTTTATAACGTTTTGTTGGAGTAAATCTGGTAGTTTGAGACAACAGAAACTTCGCACGTGAGAAAATCAACTCATTAAATGAGTTGGAAGTGGTCAGAACAATCAGTTGTGATCAACTAATAGAAGCTCGCCATTTTAGAGGTCACAATCACCCTGATTTCTATAAAGAAGAGGATTTATGTTTGGGCAATGATCTTTCGGAGAAGATACAGGGGAAGAATGAAGGGAATGAAACTCCCACACCGGAAACGACTTTGAATCGTCGTGGTGTTCGTTGTGAAAAACGTTTTTTAAAATTAAACCTATCTCATAGATTCTAGGCTAAACATGCATAAAATTAAGGAAAAACAGTAAGAAAGAAGTACTTACTTGTTGAAGAACGTTTCTTCAAGATTTCCTTCTTCGATCACAAACTCTTTGTGCCCTCGATCTCTACAATCACGAACTCTCGAACCGAACGGATTGGACACTTCCAAAACGATCTTCTCGGTTGTTCTCGGTCAGTAGAGGGAGAGTGGTGGAACTTCTTTTGGTTTTGGGTAGAGAGAATTTGAGAGATTGAGAGAATTGAAAGAGAACCTTTTTGGTGAGATTCCAAAAAATGACAAAGGAGCCTTACAAAGCCTTCTCGCAAAGGCCTTTTATAATGGTGATAGGTGGAGTTAAAATCTCCACCTATTTACCATTTTACCACAACATTAGGTTATGCAAATCATATTTGCATAACACATATAATAAGATATCTCATACCTTATTATACAAATCACATTTGTATAATTGTGGATTTTAAATTGAATCACATTCAATTTAATTTCCCTCAATCCAATTTCTCTAAATTAACACTAATTAATCAATTAAGCTAACCTGTAGTTTATTATGAATCTCATTCACATTAAACTATATATTATGTCAATCATATCTCATATAAATGACATAAATACCCTTTTAATGAATTTGAACACTTCAAATCCACACCAAACTGTAAAACCTCAATTTATCCAGTTTGAGCCAATCTAGGGGCCTAATGGACCTACAGATGACAAGCTCCAATGATCCGAGACTATCCTGTCAAACTCTTTGACCCAGTTATTCAACATTCATTAGCTATGGTAACACTCCACTAAAGCCCGTAGTTGCACTCTCATCACTGTAGGACAAGTTGTGTCCATTGATATAACCAATGCCCATGAGTCGACCCTTCAAAGGTTGTTCGTAGACACTGCTGGGTCAAATTACCATTTTACCCCTATGTCTATCTCTTGCTCCTTAAGTTCCACTACTCCTCTAATGAACAACAACGTTGTATGGTCCAACCATAAACAACATCCCTCTCGGGCCAGTGAGAGGGTGGGCGCCCGTTGTCATAGCCCTGGAGACAACACTTAAGGGAACAACCTCTCTAGTTTCCCTAAGTCGGGAACGAGTGAATTCCATCTCGCGTAGTCAAGTTCCCAGCTCCCCATGTGGTCCTGTCCCTGAGAAGATAGGCATATTGGGTGAGTAACTGTGACCACCCTCACCCGTACTAGTCAAAGGAAAGATCCTCGCAGACATGAGTCCGTAACACGCTCAGAATTAAGGTCGAGTCACTATTGGTCATCTACAAAGTTATTAGTCCTATACTTTTAACGGTGTTACATCAGTAGGTCTAATAATTCACGGTCCAGCCTTGTACAATCTCATTGCACAGAATGCCCCCACTCGCATGTCAACCACATGAACGAGTTGGATCACCTCGTTTGTATCTAATGTTGGATTGGTATGACAACCCTAGAGGGAGGTGAATAGGGTTTAATTAAATTTTTTGCTAAATATGTCCAATTTATCTAATTAACAAACTTTTTAAGAAACAATTAAAAAAATAATTAAGAGAAATTAATGCAATATGCAAGATAGATAAAAAGTATAACAAAAATTAATTTTATCCAATACTTAGCAATTAATTTAGGGACAAATTAAAGCATGCATAAACTACTACAATTAATTACAAAAATAAATAGAAAAAAATTAGAGAAGAAGACACCATAGTTTTATAGTGGTTCGGTCAAACACGACCTACTCCACTCACCAAGCGCCTCTTGGGAATTTGAATAAAAAAATGCACCGACTGTAATACCCCTACTTTTCTATGACTAAACTCTTAGGGACATTACTACACATGCATGCATTTATAGGCTAAAAGAGATAAAACGATCTTTAAATCTCCAATGAAAATAATTTGTCTTTAGGGATCCCAAGAAAACGTTCAAAACAGATAAAAGGAGCAGTTTAAACATGGCCTATTTAAAGTCTGTACAGTAAATTTTAAACTTCGAAAACGTAAGGAGACAACATCAGTTATAAAAGAAATGTGCGGAAAACATGTCTATTCCCATGGTTCTAGCAACGCGCCTCCGTCACTCGCCCTGCACGTCCTTAGCCTTACCTGAAAAACATTTTTAAAAGAAAGGGTGAGTATTGTAAAACAATACCCAGTAAGTGACCTCGCTACCGAGGTTTGGGATATGCATACACATACAATCATGACTTTTAAACTTGTTCGAAATGTACATATGCGGGACCTAAAACTTTCTCATATTGTCAGGTCTTTAATCCATGACTTCCTTTTTATTTGTGTGGCCGACTGGTCATCCTGAGTCATTTCATTTTGAGTCCCTCATGCACCTCTGTAATACCCGAGTCCTCACTGCACCCTGTAATAATTTGAGTCCCTCATGACCACTGTAATTTGACCCATAGGTCTCTATTGCATGTTTGACCATGCACATAATGCTCTCGGGAGACCAATGTCCACACTTTTCATTAATTCATTTCATGACATACATAACATGCATGAGGTCCCATCATTCATCATAACTATAGTGTACACGCCACAACCATTATCATTGATATGCAAATCATGACTTTTCACATCAGACAGGGCGTAATACTCGCGTACAAAATCATGCAATATTCTCATAGATAATACTGTACTATCCTCACATGAAATACTGGAATATCCTTACATAAAATACAAAGACATTCTCGCATAAAATACTAGATTATTCTCGCATAAAATATTGAGATATCTTCTCATAGAATATCAAAGTATTTTCACATAAAATCTCGGGATATTCTCGTATAAAAATCATTAAATCCTTTTAAGTAAAATATCGTACTAATTTCACATAAAATATTGAAGTTCGTTTTCTTTAATCCCATTTAAAAAGATTCGGCACAAAGTCCCTTACCATAGCCTTAGCTTGAAACTCCTCGAGCTCCATTCCTAATTCAGGGTTCCTCTCAAACTTGCTCGGTACTCGAATTCCTTCAATTTCCAAATCTCCTTCATCATAAACAAAAATTCATAACCATTTCTTACTTAAAGAAGCTTTATTTGAAATTCGACCATAAGTAGGTCAATTTACCACTAACGGAGGCTTGAAACGGACTCGAGGACCAAAGCAGGTGGGCCGAGCAGCCCGCGTGGCGGCGTGGCGTGGTGGGTGGCCGGCGCGCGCGTGTGGCGGCGGCGGCGGCGGCGCGTGGAGGCGCTCTCGAGCGTAGAGGCGGATTCGCAAAGCCCGTGAGCCGATCTATTCGTAACCTGGCCCTATCTCCATTAAAACCGGTCACAAAGGCTCCAAACCGGTTGACCCAAACTTCGCACGAACTGACGGCATCACTGTCGACCTGGCTGAGACGAGAACGGCTCACGCTTCCGGCGGGCATATCTGCAGAGATCTAGGAGTACACGACCGACGGAGCTCGAGTTGTAGGCTCCGGCGTTGCCGGGTTTCACACAGCAGTGACGGCTTTGGTTCGCAGTCCGGATGAAGACAACCGGAAGGTTCGTGGGTCGCGCAACTTGCTCGACGGCGTTTGATCGCTATCGGCGGTGAAGGGTTGCGGCTCATGAAGACGAGGAACGAAGTTCATTCAAGACGGAAGGTGGTGGCCGCGCGCAACAGAGGTCGCGGCTTCGACTCAGCCGACGGCGAGCCGCAGATGCCGCGTGGTCGTGGAGTATGCTATATCGGCGGCGGGGAGAGTCCTCCAAGGCTGCTGCACGTGAAAGGGAAGAGGAGGTAGAAGATGATGCCCTAAGAGATAACCCTAAATTGCTTCTTGAACCAAAATTACAAAAATGCCCCTCCTTCAACTCCTATCTACAAAAATGCCCTTAATCATATTTAAATGCTTCTAAAAGCCCTTAGCCATAATTAAATAATCCAATTTAACTTATATTTAGTACACCCATACGTATTCTCCTAAATTTTCAAAACTAAGGGATTGAAACAAGAAACTCAAAGGTTCGATTAATTTAATTTGCATTAAATTAGCCCATAATTCAGGATAAAAGGTAGCTGGAGTTCTGGGGCGTTACACCGACTCTTTCCACGGATTAGAGCCCAATCGCTACACCGCTCTTTTTACGGGTTCAAGAACAAACCCGATCCTTTCCACGGCTTAGGATCAAACCGTTATAAATTTTTGTAAATTTAAACAACACAAAAATACACTCTCTTAATAGAGTAGATTTACAAATTTTTCTCTCACAAATCAATTCTCGCTACACAATTCTAACTCTCTCAAGAGTAAGATGAAAAGAAAAAAAAATGGAGAGCTTGGAGAGAGCAAGAATGGAGATTTTTTATTTTTGGAGGATTGTAAAATGCCAAAACTTGTTGTAAAAATTTAGAGAAGAATATGGTATAAAAAAAGAGGGAAATGGGGTAAAAATCAAACTTTAATTTGGACTATTGGATTGTGGTAAAAGAGAAATGGATGGTGGAGATTAAAAGTAAAAAGAAAATAATTATTAAAAGAATTAATAATATAATAATAATAAAAATAATAAAATAATATATATATATATATGAGAGAAACGGTAAAATGAAATTTGATATTTCGATTTTTTTTTTAAATAATTGATTGCATTAAATGCAATCTGACTTTTAAAATATATATATATATATATATATAATATAATATAATTTTTATTTTATTTTCTTTTTATTTTAAAACAAACAAAAATCTACCAAACGTTACTCTCCCATAGGTCTACATGTCACACTTTAATTGGTCTACAATGGTGACTTGGCCACCACGTCATCGCGTCGGGAAATTTCCGTTCAAATTTGTTTTGGTCATATCTTCTTCGTTTTAACTCCGATTTGATTGATTCAAGAGGCGTTGGAATTGTTATTCCGAGCTCTATACTATGGACACTTCAAAACACTAAAACTATTAGTAATTAATAGCAGGTTTGTTATCATCAAAATATTAATTAATTAATTAAAATTAATTAATTTTAGATTAAGGGCCAAAAAGCCAACAATCTCCCCTTTTTGATGATGACAAACCAATAAAGAAAAATAACTTGAAGTTCATAAAAAAAATAAGATAAGTCAAGTATCCAAGCAATAATTTTAATATAAAGTCCAATATGCCACCATAAACCTCATACTTGAACAATCACTCAAATAAATATAATATATCATTCTCTCCCTTTAATGAAACACTAAAACATGATACAAATTTTAGAGCATATTTTTCTTAAACTTCTCCCCATTTTGAATCATAAAAAAGACACAATTAAAAGGAATTAAGAACTACATACAAGCTCCCCCTAGGAACATGAATACATAAATTACATAACTTCCCCTATCAATGTGCCTTAGAAAACTAAATTATAGATTCAAGAGGCATCACAACGAATAATTCCAAGCTCAAGCCTTTTTTTGCAAAATTTTCTTCATGCAAAGGCTTGGTGAAAATATCCGCTAATAATTGATCATTAGAGCTCGCATAATCAAGAATAATATGACCATTTTGCACATGCTCTCTAATAAAGTGATGTCTAATATCAATATGCTTAGTCCTAGAATGATGAATAGGATTTTTAGTCAAATTAATAGCACTAGTATTATCACAAAATATAGGCACATTATCAAACTTTAATCCAAAATCACAAAGAGTTTGTTTCATCCAAAGAATTTGAGCACAACAACTAGCAACCGCAATATATTTCGCTTCGGTAGTGGATAAGGCAACTGAATTTTGCTTTTTACTAAACCAAGATACTAAAGAGCTACCAAGAAATCGACAAGTTCCACTAGTATTTTTACGGTCAAGTAAACTTCCGGCAAAATCCGCATCGGAATATCCTACCAAATTAAGCTCAACATTTCTAGGATACCATAAACCTAAATCAATAGTCCCAAGCAAATATTTAAATATTCTCTTAACGGCATGCAAATGGGATTCCTTAGGACAAGATTGAAATCTAGCACAAAGACATACACTAAACATGATATCAGGTCTACTAGCGGTTAAATAAAGTAGAGATCCTATCATACCTCGATAAGTTTTTATGTCCACACATTTACCTTTTTCATCCTTGTCAAGCTTAGTGGATGTGCTCATAGGAGTTTTTACAATTTTTCCTTCATTGAACTTGAACCTTTTGAACAAATCATTTGTGTATTTCTCTTGACTTATGAAGATACTATCCTTGAGTTGTTTGATTTGAAGTCCAAGGAGAAACTAAGTTCTCCCATCATACTCATCTCAAACTCACTATGCATACATTTAGAAAATTCTTCACACAAAGAAGGGTTAGTATAACCAAAGATAATATCATCTACATAGATTTGTACTAAAAGCATATCATTTTCCTTAGTCTTAATAAAAAGAGTACTGTCAAGTTTACCCATTTTAAAACCATTCTCAAGAAGAAAATTAATAAGCCTATCATACCAAGCTCTTGGAGCTTGTTTTAAACCATAAAGAGCCTTTTTTAACATAAAGACATGATTAGGCAAATCAAAACTTTCAAAACTCGGAGGTTGTTCTACATAAACTACCTCCATAATATAACCATTTAAGAAGGCACTTTTCACATCCATTTGATAGAAGATAAAATTTTTATAAGAAGCAAAAGCAAGTAACATTCTAATAGTTTCTAATCTAGCAATGGGTGCAAAAGTCTCTTCATAATTTATACCTTCCTCTTGACAATAACCTTGAGCTACAAGTCTAGCTTTATTTCTAATGATATTTCCATTTTCATCCATTTTATTTCTAAAGACCCATTTAGTCCCAATAATAGAAGCATTAGAAGGCCTAGGGACTAATTCCCAAACTTTGTTCCTTTCAAATTGGTTCAATTCTTCTTAGCTAAAATCCAAAAATCATCATTTTCCGCATATTTAAAACTTTTAGGTTCAATTTGAGAAACAAAAGCAAGATTATTAAACAAATTAAGAGAGGAACGAGTTTTCACACCTTGTTCGGGATCACCAAGAATCAAGTCCTTAGGATGGGATGGAGCATACCTTCATTCTTTAGACATAGATGAAGAACCATTTTCCTTTTTTTCATTGAAGCTCACTTATTGCTTACTTGAGTCAATTTCCTTGCCTTTGTCACTAACAAATAAATCTCCAAAATTCCTTTCTAAATCATCACTACAAATAGACTCATTAGAAACATTATTACAAGATTCATCAAATACAACATGCATAGATTTCTCAATAATTAAAGTTCTTTTATTGAAAACTCTATAGGCTTTACTAGTAGATGAATAACCTAGAAAAATATCAACATCCGTCTTAGAATCAAATTTTCCAAGTTTTTCTTTGTTGTTCAAAATAAAACATTTGCAACAAAAAACTTTGAAATACCCAATATTTGAAATTTTGTTGTGCCAAAGCTCATAAGGAGTTTTATCTAAAGAAGGTCTAATTAAAATTCTATTCAAAACATAACAAGCGGTGTTAACGGCTTCCGTCCAAAAGTATTTAGGTAAATCATACTCATGCAACATTGACCTAGCAAATTCTTGCAAAGTACGATTTTTCCTTTCAACCACACTGTTTTGTTGAGGAGTTCTTGGAGCGGAGAAGTTATCAGAAAAACCATTTTCTTCACAAAAATTTTCAAAAGCAATACTATCAAATTCTCTTCCATGATCACTCCTAATTTTAGAAATAAAAAATCCTTTTTCATTTTGAACTCTTTTTGCAAAACTAGAAAAACTTTTCAAAGCATCATTTTTATGTTTTAACATCAAAACCCAAGTAAATCTTGAAAAATTATCAACTATCACAAAGGCATAATAATTTCCTCCAAAACTAACAATTCTAGAAGGCCCAAATAAGTACATGTGTAATAGTTGAAGGGGTCTAGATGTAGAGATCACATTTTTAGATTTGAAAGAGGACTTGGTTTGCTTACCCATTTGACAAGCATCACAAACTTTATCATTTTCAAATTTAAATTTAGGTAGACCTCTAACTAAAGAATTCTTGAAAATATTTGAAATTAAGTGCATGCTAGCATGCCCTAGTCTTCTATGTCATAACCATGAATCATCATGCAAAGCCGAAAGACATTTATCACTAATAGGGCAATCATTCAAATCAATAGTATACACATTTTCATCCCTATTACCAACAAACAAGACTTTTCTATCACTAGCATTTTCAATGATACAATTCTTTTTATCAAACACAACTCTAAAATCTTTATCACATAATTGACTAATACTAAGTAAATCATGCTTTAGACCATCAACTAAAAGTACATTTTCAATCAAAGTAGAAGAACTATTACCTATACTACCCTTACCAATAATTTTACCTTTCTTGTTGTCACCAAAAGTTACTAAACCTCCATCCTTTTTGGAAAGATTGACAAACTTGGATTGGTCTCTCGTCATATGCCTCGAGCAACCACTATCCAAGTATCATTTGTTTTTCTTGGAGACATTCAAACATACCTACAAACAAAATTATTCAAGATTGATCTTTTGGTACCCATACTTGTTTAGGTCCTAGAAGGTTAGCATTTACAAACTTGGGAACCCATATTTTTGCATTCACATTTAAAGCATTGGATTTAGACAAGTAACAAAAATAAGTTTTATGTCCATACTTGCCACATGAGAAACAAACAACATTATGCAAGGATTTATGTCTTACGATAAATTTATGCACTCTACTTTTCTTGGAGCATTGTGAACTTTGCTGTTTGAGAAAAATTTCTTCTTAAAGAAGTAATATGAGCATATTTTAATTTAAAACAATTTGGTCTAATATGACCTTCAACACCACAATGATGGCATATAGTCACAAAACTAGATTTATCATGCATAGACTCAATCTTAGGCATATTATGATTAGGCACAATGGGAGATGCTTTAAGCACAATGGGAGATGGTTTAACAAAGATAGTTTTAGAACTTGAAGGAGTAAAACATTCATCAATATAGCCTAAACCTCTTTTATCACCATAAGGTTTGCCAACTTCAATTATTTTGTCCAACTTTTGAGCACCCATTGTCAACTTTTTAATGGGCTCTTTAGCCTTACCAAGTTCATGCACAACATTTAATTCATTTTCCTTAAGCAATTTAATCAAATTATCTTTTTCATAACTATCATGCTCAAGAAATCTAACTTTATTAAGCAAGGCATTTTTTTTATCACAATCAAAAGCATGTTTATCACAAGAGATATTCATTTCATCAATTTTCACAACATTATGCTCATTTTCTTTTAACCAAGCATTTTCATCAAGTAAAGACTTATTTTCACTAGTTAGAGCATTGTATTTCTTTTTAAGCACAACATATTTAGAAACAAGTTTTTCTATGTCATTTTGCATATTTTCAAAAGCTTCAAATAATTCATCATAAGAAAGGGGTTCTAGAGTTACCTCATCATCTTGTTCATCACCCTTGTCACTCTGAGTAATGAAGCAAAAGTTTGCTAATTTTTCATGGTCACTTCCACTTCCACTTTTATCACTATCATCCCAAGTGGCTTTCATTGCTTTCTTCTTGGATTTCTTTGATGATTTGAGGAGAGGGCAATCCGTTCTTATGTGACCCGGTTTCTTGCATTCATAGCATATTACCTCATCATTTTTACTTTTTTCACCCTTTGACTCTTTTTGGTTTGAAATATGTTTATTGAATTATTTCTTCCTCTTAATGAACTTTTTATACTTACGTGAAAAATATGCAATATCTTCTTCATCAAGAACACCCTCATCTTCAGATTCAACTTCCAAGGATAAAGTCTTTAAAGCAATACCTTTCTTCTTTTTGGACTCATCCTCCATGTGTTCCTTCATTGTGATCTCATGTGTCATGAGAGAGCCAATAAGTTCCTCCAAAGGAAGTTTGGTGAGATCCTTTGCTTCTTCAATTGTCGTCACCTTAGCTTCCCAAATCTTAGGTAGAGATCTAAGAATTTTCCTAATATTTTCCGAGTTAGTATAAACTTTACCAAGACCTTTCAAAGTATTTGTAATGTTAGTAAATCTAGTAAACATCTCGGTAATAGATTCATTAGCATCCATCTCAAACAATTCATAATTATGAACTAGCATGCTAATTTTTATTCTTTAACTTGATTAGTTCCTCATGAGTCACTTCAATATTTCATATTTCTTTACAGAAGAGCACATAGATATTCTATTAAATTCATCCTTACTCAAAGCACAATAAAAACAATTTATAGCTCTAGCATTAAGACCACACTTTTTCAAATCAATTTCATCATATTCATTTTCTAATTTTGGCACATTATTTTCATTAACAATTTTCATGGGAATATAAGGACCATTAACCACATTTAACCATAAACTATAGTCAACGGATTGCAAATAAATTTTCATTCTAGCCTTCCAATAAGAATAATTTGACCCATCAAAATAAGGAGGCCTAGAGGTGGATTGTTTTTCAGTAACACCATTTACTACTAGGTTTGCCATAAAGCTCAAACAATAAAGTTTATAAACAAAATTTTAAAAGAGCAACCTCGCTCTGATACCAATTGTTGGATCGGTATGACAACCCTAGGGGGGTGAATAGGGTTTAATTCAACTTTTTGCTAAATATGCTCAATTTATCTAATTAACAAACTTTTTAAGAAACAATTAAAAAAATAATTAAGAGAAATTAATGCAATATGCAAGATAGATAAAAAGTATAACAAAAATTAATTTTATCCAATATTTAGCAATTAATTTAGGAACAAATTAAAGCATGCATAAACTACTACAAGTAATTGCAAAAATAAATAGGAAAGAGTTAGAGAAGACATCATAATTTTATAGTGGTTCGGTCAAACACGACCTACTCCACTCCCCAAATGCCTCTTGGGAATTTGAATAAAAAAAATGCACCGACTCTTTTCACGGATTAGAGCCCAACCGCTACAAAGCGGGCCACATCCACAACGTCCAGGATTGGGTCTCCAACCCTATCCGTATACTGTAGATCGTTCGGGTCATAAACTCGAACGTGATCCTCCCTATGTGTCAACTACACACCGTTCAAGTTCTAGTTCTCTCATAATTCAATGACCCTGGAGCTTAGTTTATTGGATAAAGTTTGTAAATATGTGAGACACAAAGTGATAAGAAAATAACTCTTATTTATTTCAATAAGGAATATTACAAACATATACGAGATTAGGACATACATCCCAACAAACTCCCAATTGGACTAAGCTAGTGGAGTACAAAATACATTTCTCAAATGTACAATAAAATACAATAAACTAGGGCATTGAATACCCTTTACAATACTCTCACTTGCCCTAGTCAGGAAGCACTCGAAGACCTAGACTCTCTAGGTGACCCTTAAACACCTTAGCCGTGAGGGCCTTTGTAAATGGATCAGTAACGTTGTGCTCTGACGCTATCTGTGTGACTGTTACGTCTCCGCAGTGCACAATCTCACATATCAGGTGATACTTCCGCTCAATGTATTTGCCCCTGTTATGACTCTGAGGTTCTCTCGAGTTGGCTGCTGCACCACTGTTATCACAAAACAGGGTAATCGGCAAGTTCATATTTGGAACAACTTCCAAATCCATCATGAATTTCCTAAGCCAAACAACTTCCTTTGCAGCTTCACAAGCCGCAACATACTTGGCTTCCATCGTGGAATCAACGATTCATCCCTGCTTGATGCTTCGCCACACTACAGCTCCTCAATTCTAAATGAAGGTTGACCCCGAAGTGGATTTCCTAGAATCCTTATCGGTCTGAAAGTCAAAGTTTGTGTATCCCGTAAGGATCAAATCCCCACTCCCATACTCAAGGTTGTAGTTCCTCGTTCTTCTAAGATACTTGAGGATTGTCTTTACAGTTGTCCAGTGATCTAATCCTGGATTGGATTGATACCTACTAACAATCCCTACTGCATAACATATGTCGGGCCTGGTACAAAACATGGCATACATGAGGCTCCCTACAGCTGAAGTATAAGGGATTCGTCTCATATCTTCAACCTCTTGAGGTGTCTTAGGACATTGATCCTTAGACAAGTGAACCTCATGCCTGAAAGGCAATAAACTCTTCTTGGAGTTCTGCATCTTATATCTAGACAACATCCTCTCAATATACATCTCATGAAATCAGTAAATCCCACTATTGTTATTGATAAATCTAGAACAAAATCAAGAACAAAATTGGGATCTGATACCAATTGAAGGGATCGAATCCCGCAGCGGAAGCGATTGTTAATCGTCTGTTCATGATTTTGTTACACAGATCTAAAATACAAGAACTAGATCTAAGATTAAGAATGCATTTCTAATTAGGACAACAAGATAACATACCTTTGAAGAACACTTTCTTCATAATTTCTTTCTCCAACGATCATGATCTCAGCAACGAACTCGAACCTTGTGAAGATCCACCACTAGATCTTCTCCATTGTTCTCTAGGTGAGGGAGGAAGGTGGGTTCCTTTTAGGATGAGGTAAGGTGATCTTTTTGGAAATGTGTTTGGAACCTTTTCCAACACAAATGAGAGAGCTCTAGGGTTTATATGTAAAGTCATATCTCAAATTTGCATCTTATGCAACTATTTATAGGGAAATAGGATAGAAATTACCATCCTATCCCTCATTCATTCTCTCATTAGTATATAGTTAATTTGTGAATCTTATTCACATTAAAACTATATATTATATTAATTATATCACATATAATTGATATAACACCTCATATATTAAATTGAACACTTCAATCTCATTCCTAACTTTATACTCTCAATATTACCATGTTGAGCCAACGGAGGGACCTAATGGACCTACAGTTCATGAGCTCTAATGATATGAGATTAACTGATTTCTCTTTGATCTGGTTAATCAATATTCATTAACTACAAGTCACTCCACTATAGACTTATAATTGCACTCTCCTCACTGTAGATTATATTGTGTCCATTGATATAATCAATACCCATGAGTCGACCCTTCACAAGTTGTTCGTAATCACAGTTGGGTCAAATTATCGTTTTACCCCTGTGATTACCTCTTTGTTCCTTAAGCACCACTGATCCTCTAATGAACAACAAGTCTATAGTCCTACCTTAAACTCATACCCTTTTAAGCTAGTTTTAGAGGGTGAGGCCCCGTTGTTCAAGACCTGGACTCAGTTCTTAAGGTAACAACCTATCTAATTCCTTAGTGTAGGAATGAGTGAATTTCGTCTTGAATAGTTAAGTCCCCAGCTACCTACGAGGTTCTGTCCCTGAGAAGGTAGGCTTATTGAGTCGGCTACAGACCACTCTCACCCATACTAGTCTAAGGACAAACCCCTATAAGCAGGAGTTCTTAACTTGCTCAGGATTTAGGTCGAGTCACTAATGACCATCTATAAATTATCAGTCTTATCCTGTTAACGACGTTATACTGGTCAGACTAATAATTTGCAGTCCGGTCTTGTATGAACTCTTCATACAGGATGCCCCCACTCGCATGTCATCCACATGAATGAGTTGGATTACCTCATTTGTACTAATTACAAAGTGAGTCGCATCCATGGTGTTACCAAAATAAGGTTTCCAACTTTATTCTTATACCATAGACCATTTAGGTTATACTCTTGAACACAATCCAAATAGTGTCTACTATACTGATGTTCAAGATATATTATAACCTTAGAGCTTAGTTTATTGGATTTATAAAGCGAGAATATAATTTTATTAAAACAAATAACTCTTTATTTATTTGACCAAAAGTACATAAGTTTTAGGGCACATATCCCAACAACATTTGCCTCAGCTTCCGTTGTCCTGATCCTCATCAAGGACTACAAGTTCTGCAGTTCATTGAGAAGGGTGGTCAGAGTGTAGCTAATTTTGTTCATAACAACATTGCTACGAAACTGAAGGAAACTCTTCGAAAGAGTCTCCAAGATAAAGTTGACCTGGCTCGACTCGTCGATTGAAGCCTCGTTCATCTCTGCCAAATTAAAATGGGTCATCATGTCTAGAACGTGTTTACGGACAAACGCTCCATCCATCATCCTAGCATTGAAGACGTGTTTGAGGGAATCGTGTCGGACCTGAAAGGACTGTTGTCCAAACATTTCCTGCAGAGATTCCATGATCTCCTTAGCGGTGATTATCACTTCATGCTTCTTTGCCAAAACTTCAGATAAGCAGGCAATTATGTAGACCTTGGCCTTTTCATTGGCTCTGATCCACCAATCGTACGCATCACGAACACTTTGCGATGCTGTCGAGCCCGACACCTGAGGACACTCCGCAGTGAGCACGAACTTTAGGTCGTCAGTTACAAAAATTCTATTGATATTATTCTTCCACATTTGATAATTATCACCTACGAGTTTGTCAGAAGCTAATAGAGCGACAATTGAACTAGACATTTTGTTTGCTGAAAATAAGAAAAAACTTTGTATTAGTCTCGCAAAAACTTTGAAATACCAATCAGGTTTTAGCAAATTTTTATCCTATGATTCCTAGGTCATTAAAAATTGCAATGATACCCCAAAGGTTTAGAATGACCACCACCGAAGGGTGAACAGAAACACTCCTCCTCTAGGACGAGACTTTCTCGACCAGACCCTAATACCAGAATAACTCTTATTCCATAGGTATCCAGTTACCATTATTCGGTCTGAATTCATTAACTCTTAATGAATCCCGTGAGTGTCGCCCTATATCTTTAAATTTTCAAGTATCCATCCAAACAATAGCCACCGAAGGGTGAACCACGAAGGAAAACCAACAAGGAAATTGTATCCCTTTCGGGAATTCACGGTGTTCCGACTCCCATGATCAAGGCCCTCCGAAGGGATTGTCTAGTTCAGGCCAAACTAGCAGGCGGATCATAGGCATCTCATGGTGTGAATCGATAAAAGAGTCTGTGGGTCCCGTTTTCACAGGTCCCGCTCCCACTCACTATAAGTACTCTCTCCTTTCACATTGATATTGACCCATACAAATACCATCCAAAGGAGACACTCCCATTTGCCCCACGAGGCCGAGTATGGATCTCACGGTTTGAAATTAAAGGAGATTTGTGGATAAATCGGCTAATATTTACCTAAGTTTACCAAAATAACACTTATATTGGATTAGCCTAAGTCTATAATCACATTATTAACTTGGGTCTATGTGAGTAATTTAATTAACCCTTAATTAACGATACTCACGAGAATATAACCTATGAATCTCCGGACCAAATTCACTCCCAGGTCGGTTCCCAGGTAGGGGTGTTCCACAAATCGTCAGCTTAAATACCCCAGCCTTAGACAGAACCTTCCTTAGACAGAGTTACTAATTAGTCACCATTCATAAGTCATATTGATTTCCTATTTCTAATCATATTAGAACTAGAAAACCTAAGTCTAATTATTCAAGTTCTAAACAATTTAAAACTAATAATTAACTTAGGTTACATGCATTTCTATGTTATAGTGCTTGATCATTCATCACATGATTAATAAAACTATACAACATACATTCTTCACATGAATTAATGCATGTCAATGCTTTTAATCTAAGAAATATAACACTTATATTAATTAAACTAAAAACATGCATTATATTGTAACACTTATAATATAATCCTATCATGCATACTACATATTATAACTCTTATAATATAAATATGATGCATGAAATGTTTAACCTAAGGTGGAATTTTAATCTATATGACATACATTATGCTCATAGAATAATAAATTTTCTACATCACATGCATAAAATAAATTAAACAACAATATTGGACTGGTTTTGGCACCCTAGGGACTTTAATTAAATTAATTAACATTAATATAACATTTATATTAATATTAATTAATAAATTTAATTAAAATAACTACATTTTACATATAAAAGAAAAATGAAATAAAATACAGTTGCTCGCACGACTCGAACCGTCACACTCAAGGTCCCTCACTGCCACTACGCGTGAAATCCTCGCGAACTACTCCACAACGCTTGCAACGCTGCAGCACCCAGCGTCAAGCTCCGCGCACCCAACGCCCCAGCGTTGCAACGCTACATCCAGCGTCGCAACGTTGTCCTGCAGCATGTCTGGATCCGCACGGACGGCGTTGAGACGCCAAAGAACAACATCTCAACGCCATCGACAAAACAGCAAACACCATTGTTGTTCTTCGTGATTTCTCACCCGTTTCCGCTCTGATTTCTTCACAGCAACTTTTGCCACGAACTACACGGACTTACATACTCGATTTACTTTCTAAAATGCCAAAAAATACTAGGCCTTTACATTGATCTCATCAACAAAAAAGTAAATCTAATTTAAAGTGCCAAACACCGAAACCATCCAATATGCAAACCATCAATTCAACACTTGAATTAAAGCAAAACCCACCTAATTTTAAGAAAAATAAATTGCACAACAAAAAGCCAACGATTGGCTCTTATACCAATTGAAAGGAATGAAACTCTTGCACCAGAAACGACTTGGAATGTCGTGGCGTTCGTTGTGAAAAATGTTTCTTAAAATTGAACTAAAAATTTTAATTCTAGGCTAAACATGCTTGAGAAGAAGGAAAAACAGTGAGTTAATGGTACTTACTTGTTGAAGAACGCTTCTTCCCCAATTCCTTCTCCGATCTCGATCTCTTTCGTTCCAATGATCTCACGAACCAGAACAAATTGGACACTTCCAATTGATCTTCTCGGTTGTTCTCGATCGGTTGAGGGAGAGTGGTGGAACTCCCTTTGCTTTGGGTAGAGAGAAATTCTAGAGAGAATTTGAGAGAAAAGAGAGGTCCTTTTGGGTGGAATTCTAAAAAATGAGAGATTGCTTACCAAAGCCTTCTTGCAAAGATCTTTATATAATGGTGAGATGTGAAGTTTAAATCTCAACTAAACTACCATTTTACCACAACCTTATGTTATGCAAATCATATTAGCATAACAAATATAATAAGGTATCTCATACCATATTATACAATCACATTTGTATAATTGTGAAATTTTAAATTGAATCATATTCAATTTAATTTCTCTAAATCCAATTTCTCTAAATTAGCACTAATTAATCAATTAGGCTATCCTATAGTTTATTATGAATCTCATTCACATTAAACTATATATTATGTCAAACATATCTCATATAAATGACATAAATACCTTTTTAATGAAATTGAACACTTTAAATCCACACTAAACTATAAACCCTCAATTTATCAAATTTGAGCCAACTGAGGGACCTAATGGACCTACAGATGACGAGCTCCAATGATTCGAGATTAACCTGTCAAACTCTTTGACTCGGTTATTCAACATTCATTAGCTACGGTAACACTCCACTAAAGGTCGTAGTTGCACTCCCATGTTGTTCGTAGACACTGCTGGGTCAAATTACCGTTTTACCCCTGTGTCTACCTCTTGCTCCTTAAGTCCCATTGCTTCTCTAATGAACAACAACGTTGTATAATCCAACCATAAACAACATCCCTCTCAGGCCAGTGAGAAGGTGGGTGCCCGTTGCCGAAGCCCTGGAGACAACACATAAAGGAACAACCCCTCTAGTTTCCCTGATTCGAAAACGAGTGAATTTCATCTCGCGTTTGTTGGGATTTATGCCCTAAACTTGTGTAATTTTGATCAATTAAATAAAGTGTTAGTTGTTTTGATAAGATTACAGTCTTTCTTTTATAAATCCAATAAACTAAGCTCCAAGCTTATAACATTTATCTTGAAATCAGTGTAGTGGACACTATTTGGGTTGAGTTCAAGAATATAACCTAAATGGTCTATGGTATAAGAATAAGGTTGGAAACCTTATTCTGGTAACACCATGGATGCGACCCACTTTGTAATTAGTACAAATGAGGTAATCAACCTCATTCATGTAGTTAACATGCGAGTGGGGCATCATCTGTATGAAGAGTTCATACAAGATCGATGGATGAAATTATTAGTCTAACCAAAGGTAACATAGCTAATGAGGATAAGACTAGTAATTTATAGATGGTCATTAGTGACTCGACACAATCCTCTGAGCAAGTTAAGAACTCCCGCTTATAGGGTTTGTCCTTAGACTAGTATGGGTGAGAGTGGCTCGTGGCCGACTCAATAAGCCTACCTTCTCGGGACGAGAACCTCGTGGTAGTAGGGAACTTAAGCTGTGCAAGATGGAATTCACTCATTCCTACACTAAGGAATTAGATAGGTTGCTCCCTTAAGAACTGACTCCAAGTCTCTAACAACGAGGCCCCGCCCTCTATGAGGGTATGAGTCTAAGGTAGGACCTTAGACTTGTTGTTCATTAGAGGATCGGTGGTGCTTAAGGAGCAAAAGAGGTAATCGAGGGGGTAAAACGGTAATTTGACCCGGTGTGATTACGAACAACCTGTGAAGGGTCGACTCATGGGTAATGACTATATCAGTGGACACAATAATATCTACAGTGAGGAGAGTGCAACTATAAGTCTATAGTGGAGTGACTCTTAGTTAATGAATATTGATTAACTGGATCAAAGAGTTTGATATGTTAATCTCACATCATTGGAGCTCATGAACTGTAGGTCCATTAGATCCCTCCGTTGGCTCAACATGGTACTATTGAGGGTATAAATTTAGGAGTGAAATTGAAGTGTTCAATTTCATACATGAGGTGTTATATCAATTATATATGATCTAATTGGTATAATATATAGTTTTATTGTGAATTAGATTCATATATAAACTATATACTAAAGAGAGAATAAAGGAGGGGTAGGATGGTCATTTCCATCCCATTCCCCTATATATATGGTTGCATGAGATGCAACTAGGTTAAGAGATAAGAGGTCATTCTAAGGAATTACAGGCTCTCTCTAGTTGTGTTGTTGGAAGAGTTTCAAAGCACACATCTCTCACAAAATACCTCACCTCTCCTAAAAGGAACCCACATTCCTCCTTCACCTAGAGAACTACGGAGAAGATCCGGTGGTCGTGTCTCCGTACGTTCGAGTTCCTGCTGCTGAGATCGTGATCGTGGGAGAGAGGAGCACGTGAAGATAGGTTCTTCAAAGGTAATTATCTTGCTGTCCATTCTGTTTTACATGCTTAATTTAGTGTTTTATGTTCTTGAATTTATCGTTGTAACTTAATCAAGAGCGCGCGATTCGCAATCGCTTCCGCTGCGGGACTACGATTCCCTTCAATTGGTATCCGAGCCAGGTTGCGTTCTTGATTTATGTTCTGGATTTTTCAAGAACAAGGTGGGATTTACTGTTTTTGCATGAGATGTATGAACGGTTTTGCAAAATTAGATGCTTTCAATTTTGGCACTTAGATTTACAATTTCATTGAATCGTTCAATGTAAGGGCCCGATGTTTTGGGGAAACTTAATTGTAAATCGAGTCTGTAAGTCCGTGTCGATCGAGGCAAACCAGTTGCTGAGAAGATCGGAGCGAAAACGAGCAAGAATTGGAGAATTCTCAATGTTGTCTGTGTGCAGCGTTGCAACGCTGTTCATCGGCATTGCAATGCTGCGCTTGCAGGAGAAGGCGCTTGCAGGAGGCAGCGTTGCAACGCAGCCTCTAGCGTTGCAACGCTGCGCTTGCGGAAGGAGCGCGCAGAGAGACAGCAGCGTTGCTGCGTAACGTCATTGGTGTGTGTGCTGCGCGTAAGACGAGCGACAAGAGCGGCGCAGTAACGCTGAGCCGTTTCACGCAAAACAAAAGAATCGCGTAAACGTTTTTTTAATTATATATTAAATATATAAATATTTTATATTTAATTATATTTAATTAATTAATTTTAATTAATATAATTAGATTATATTAATTAAAATCAATCTTAGGGTGCCAAAATTGGTCTATTTTTGCTATTTTAATTATGCAATTGTTGTGTAATTATTGTCATGCAAAGTGTATGCTTGTATTTTAGAAATCTCACGTTAGGTTAAGTATTTTCATGCACCATTTATAATATAAGGAGTTATATTATATAGTTTGCATGATTAATTAATATAAAGTTGTTATATTAATTTATGGACAGCATTGACATGCATTATATTTCATGAGATGAATATGCTATGAATGTCTTATTATTCATGTGATGAATGATCAAGCACTATAACATAGTGTGCATATCACTGTTAAAGCCAGGGGAAGATATGAATATTTCATCTCTTTTATAGATGATTATTCTAGATTTGGGCATATTTACCTAATGCACCACAAGTCTGAAACACTTGAAAAGTTCAAGGAATTCAAGACTGAGGTTGAAAATCAATTAGGTAAAACTGTTAAAACACTTCGATCGGATCGAGGTGGAGAGTACATGGATTTAAAATTCCAAAACTATATGATAGAACATAGAATTACATCCCAACTCTCAGCTCCCGACACACCACTACAAAACGGTGTATCGGAAAGGAGAAATAGAACCTTGTTGGACATGATTCGATCAATGATGAGTTATGTTCATCTCCCTAGTTCCTTTTGGGGTTACGCAGTGGAGACTACAGTATACATTTTGAATAATTTGCCCTCCAAAAGTGTTTCTAAAACACCTTTTGAACTCTAAAAAGGACGTAAAGGTAGTTTATGTCACTTCAGAATATGGGGTTGTCCGACACATGTGCTTGTGACAAATCCAAAGAAGTTGGATTCACGTTCACAATTATGTCTATTCGTAGGATACCCAAAAGAAACAAGAGGTGGTTTATTCTATGATCCTGAGGAAGATAAGGTTTTTGTGTCGACAAATGTCACTTTCTTGGAGGAGACTCACATAAGGGACCACAAACCAAAAAGCAAAGTAGTGTTGAGTGAGTTAGACGGAACAATAGAAAAGGTTGCTAATAAGAACACTAGTACGTCAACAAGAATTGTTGATACTAGTTTGTCTAGTCAAGAGAGTTCATCTTAAGAGTTGAGTATGCCTCGACGTAGTGGGAGGGTTGTGATACAGCCTGACTGTTACATGGGTTTAGCTGAAACCCAAGTTGTTATACCAGATGACAACTGCGAGGATCCATTGACTTATAATCAAGCAATGGTTGACAAAGACAAAGACAAATGGGTCATAGCCATGGACCAAGAAATGGAGTCGATGCACTTCAATTCTGTATGGGATCTTGTAGATAAGCCTGATGGGGGTAAAACCTATAGGTTGTAAGTGGATCTACAAGAGAAAACGTGGTTTAGATAGGAAGGTGCAAACCTTTAAAGCTAGACTAGTAGTAAAGGGTTATACCAAGATTGAAGGGGTTGACTATGAGGAAACCTTTTCACCTGTTGCTATGGTAAAGTCTATACGTATCCTTCTTGCCATTGCCGCATATTATGACTATGAGGTATGGCAAATGGATGTCAAGACAACCTTTTTGAATGGCAATCTTGAGGAAAACATCTACATGGACCAACCCAAAGGGTTCATTGAACCAGGACAAGAGTAAAAGGTTTGCAGGCTTAAAAGGTCAATTTATGGACTGAAACAAGCCTCTAGGTCCTGGAATATAAGATTTGATGAGGCAATCAGAATTTTATGGTTTTGACAGAATGATGATGAACCTTGTGTCTATAAGAAAATCATCAATAGTTCTGTCGCATTCCTAATTCTCTATGTGGATGATATCCTACTCATTGGGAATGATGTAGGTTATCTTACTGACATCAAGGAGTGGCTAGCTACGCAATTCCAAATGAAAGATTTGGGTGATTCGCAGTTTGTTCTTGGGATCCAAATTGTCTGGAACCGCAAGAATAAAACACCAGCCTTGTCTCAACCATCATACATAGACAAAGTATTGTCAAGGTTTAAGATGCAAGATTCCAAAAAGGGCTTGTTGCCTTTAAGACATGGAATCCATTTGTCTAAGGAACAGTGTCCTAAGACACCTCAAGGAGTTGAGAATATGAGACGGATTCCTTATGCTTCGGTTGTTGGGAGCCTGATGTACGCCATGTTGTGTGCTAGGCACGACATCTGTTTTGCAGTTGGGATGGTCAGTAGGTATCAATCCAATCCAGGACTTGAACACTGGACAGCGGTTAAAACAATCCTTAAGTATCTTCGGAGAACAAGGAACTACATGCTTGTGTATGGGGCTAAGGATTTGATCCTTATAGGATACACGGATTCTGACTTTCAGACTGATAAAGATTCTCGAAAATCTACATCAGGGTCAGTATTCACTCTTAACGGAGGAGTTGTAGTATGGTGAAGCGCCAAACAAGGATGCATCGTTGATTCCACCATGGAGACCGAATATGTAGCAGCTTGTGAAGCAGCTAAGGAGGTCGTTTGGTTAAGAAAATTCATGCTAAATTTGGTAGTTGTTCCAAATATGACTTTGCCCATCACACTGTATTGCGATAACAGTGGTGCAGTGGCAAATTCGAGGGAACCCCGAAGTCACAAGAGGGGAAAGCACATAGAGCGAAAGTATCATCTCATCCGGGAGATCATGCATAGAGGAGACGTGATTGTCACAAAGATAGCCTCAGAGCACAACATTGTTGATCCTTTTACAAAGGCTCTCACGGCTAAAGTATTTGAGAGTAACCTAGAAGGTCTAGGCTTACAAGTCTTCCCCAACTAGGGCAAGTGGGAGTATTTTGTACAAATGGGTTTAAATGCCCAAGTTTATTGTATTTACATTACTGTAATGTTTAGTACTCCACAAGCTTTAGGTCAAGTGGGAGATTGTTGGGATTTATGTCCTAAACTTGTGTAATTTTGATTAATTAAATAAAGTGTTATTTGTTTTGATAAGATTACAGTCTTGCTTTTATAAATCCAATAAACTAAGCTCCAAGATTATAACATTTATCTTGAAATCAGTGTAGTGGACACTATTTGGGTTCAGTTCAAGAATATAACCTAAATGGTCTATGGTATAAGAATAAAGTCGGAAACCTTATTATGGTAACACCATGGATGCGACCCACTTTGTAATTAGTACAAATGAGGTAATCCAACTCATTCATGTAGTTGACATGCGAGTGGGGGCATCTGTATGAAGAGTTCATACAAGATCGATCGCAAATTATTAGTCTAACCGGTGTAATAATCAATTAATGAGGATAAGACTAGTAATTTATAGATGGTCATTAGTGACTCGACTGAATCTCGAGCAAGTTAAGAACTCCCCGCTTATAGGGTTTGTCCTTAGACTAGTATGGGTGAGAGTGGCCTGTAGCCGACTCAATAAGCCTACCTTCTCAAGGACAGAACCTCGTAGGTAGCTGGGAACTTAACCGTGCAAGATGGAATTCACTCATTCCTACACTAAGGAATTAGATAGGTTGCTCTCTAAGGCGACTCGTGTCTTGAACAACGAGGCCGCCCTCTATGAGGGTATGAGTCTAAGGTAGGATCTTAGACTTGTTGTTCATTAGAGGATCAGTGGTGCTTAAGGAGCAAAGAGGTAATCATAGGGGTAAAACGGTAATTTGACCCAGTTGTGATTACGAACAACCTGTGAAGGGTCGACTCATGGGTAATGACTATATCAGTGGACACAATAATATCTACAGTGAGGAGAGTGCAACTACAAGTCCATAGTGGAGTGACTTGTAGTTAATGAATATTGATTAAGTGGATCAAAGAGTTTGATATGTTAATCTCACATAATTGGAGCTCATGAACTGTAGGTCCATTAGATCCCTCCGATAGCTCAACATGGTAATATTGAGGGTATAAAGTTAGGAGTGAAATTGAAGTGTTCAATTTCATACATGAGGTGTTATATCAATTATATATGATATAATTGATATAATATATAGTTTTAATGTGAATTAGATTCATATATAAACTATATACTAAAGAGAGAATAAAGAAAGGGTAGGATGGTCATTTCAATCCCATTCCCCTATATATATGGTTGCATGAGATGCAACTAGGTTAAGAGACAAGAGGTCATTCTAAGGAATTACAAGCTCTCTCTAGTTGTGTTGTTGGAAGAGTTCCAAAGCACACATCTCTCACAAAATACCTCACCTCTCCTAAAGGGAACCTACATTCCTCCCTCACCTAGAGAACAACGGAGAAGATCCGGTGGTCGTGTCTCCGTATGTTCAAGTTCCTGCTGCTGAGATCGTGATCGTGGGAGAGAGAAGCACGTGAAGATAGGTTCTTCAAAGGTAATTATCTTGTTGTCCATTCTGTTTTACATGCTTAATCTAGTGTTTTATGTTCTTGAATTTATCGTTGTAACTTAATCAAGAGTGCGCGATTCGCAATCGCTTCCGCTGCGGAACTACGATTCCCTTCAGCGTTGTCAAGTTCCCAGCTCCCCACTTGGTCTTGTCCTTGAGAAGATAGGCATATTGGGTGAGTAACTATGACCACTACAGCTCCCTGCTTGGTCGTGGAATCAGTGATGCATCCCTCCCTGCTTGATGCTTCGCCACACTACAGCTCCTCCATTCAAAATGAAGGTTGACCCCAAAGTGGATTTCCTAGAATCATTATCGGTCTGAAAGTCAGAGTTTGTGTATCCCTTAAGGATCAAAACCCCACTCCCATACACAAGGTTGTAGTTCCTCGTTCTCCTAAGATACTTGAGGATTGCCTTTACGGTTGTCCAGTGATCTAATCCTGGATTGGATTGATATCTACTGACAATCCCAACTGCATAACAAATGTCGGGCCTAGTACACAACATTGCATACATGAGGCTCCCTACAGCTGAAGCATAGGGGATTCGTCTCATATCCTCAACCTCTTGAGGCGTCTTAGGACATTGATCCTCAGACAGGTGAACCTCATGCTTGAAAGACGACAAGCCCTTCTTGGAGTTCTGCATCTTATATCTAGACAACATCTTGTCAATATAAGATGCCTTAGACATGGCTAGCGTTTTGTTCTTCCGGTTCCGGACTATCTAGATACCTAGAACATACTGGGCCTCTCCCAGATCTTTCATTTGGAGTTGCGAAGCAAACCACTTCTTAATGTCAGTAAGAAATCCTACCTCATTCCCAATGATAAGGATATCATCCATATACAATATCAGAAATGTGACAGTACTGTTAACGATTTTCTTGTAGACATAAGGCTCATCAACATTCTGATCAAAGCCATAAGATTTGATCGCCTCATCAAACCTTATATTTCAAGACCTCGAGGCTTGTTTCAATCTATAAATAGACCTTCGAAGCCGACAAATCTTTTGCTCTTGGCCTTGGGCAATGAACCCTTTGGGTTGGTCAATGTAGATGGTTTCATCAAGATTGCCATTCAGAAAGGTTGTCTTAACATTCATCTGTCATACCTCATAGTCATAATATGCGACAATGACCAGAAGGATCCTGATAGACTTTACCATGGACAAAGGAGAAAAGGTTTCCTCATAGTCAACCCCTTCAACCTGGGTAAAACTCTTTGCCACTTGTCGGGCTTTGAAGGTCTGCACCTTCCCATCTACGCCACGTTTACGCTTGTAGATCCACTTGCAATCAATAGGTTTAACCCCATCCGGTTGGTCTACAAGCTCCCAGAATGAATTGAAGTACATCGACTCCTTTTCCTGGTCCATAGCTTTAACCAATTCGTCTTTGTTAACGTCAGCCATTGCCTGATCGTAGGTCAATAGATCCTCGCAGTCATCATCAGAGGTGGCGACTTGGGTTTCAGCTAAACCCATGTAACGTTTAGGCTGTCTCACAACCCTCCCACTACGTCGAGGCATTCTCAACTCTTGATAACGGACTTGACTAGACGAGCTAGGATCAACAACACTTGTTGACATACTAGCCCCATCAGCAACTCTTGTTGATGTACTGTCCATTTCATTTAACACAATTTTACTCCTAGGTAAGTTATTCCTGATGTGGTCTTCCTCAAGGAAAGTGGCGTTTGTCGACACAAGCACCCTATTTTCCTTAGGATCGTAAAACAGACCACCCCTAGTCTCTTTTTAGTAACTTACAAAGAGGCACAACTTTGAACGGGGTTCCAACTTCTTTGGGTTTGATACCAACACATGGGTCAGACATTCTCAAATTCTGAAATGGTCTAAACTTCCTTTACGTCCATTCCAAAGTTCGAAAGGTGTTTCACAAACACCCTTCGACGGAACGTTGTTTAAAATATATACCGCAGTCTCCACTGCGTAACCCCAAAAGGAATTAGGGAGACGAACATAGCTCATCATCGACCGAACCATGTCCAACAAGGTTCTGTTTCTCCTCTCCGATACACCATTTTGTTGTGGCATACCAGGTGCTGAGAGTTGGGACATAATTCCATGTTCTATCATATAATCCTGGAATTCAATGTCCATATGCTCTCCACCTTGATCCAATCGAAGTGTTTTAATTGTCTTACCTAACAGGTTCTCAACCTTAGTCTTGTACTCTTCGAACTTTTCAAGAGTTTCAAACTTCCTATGCATTAGGTAAATATACCCATACCTTGAATAGTCATCTATAAAAGTGTTGGAATATGTGCCCTAAAACTTATGTAATTTTGGTCAAATAAATAAAGAGTTATTTGTTTTGATAAAATTATATTCTCGCTTTATAAATCCAATAAACTAAGCTCCAAGGTTATAATATATCTTGAACATTAGTGTAAAAGACACTATTTGGATTGTGTTCAGGAGTATAACCTAAATGGTCTTTGGTATAAGAATAAGGTTGGAAACCTTATTCTGGTAACACCATGGATGAGACCCACTTTGTAATTAGTACAAATGAGGTAATCCAATTCATTCATGTGGATGACATGCGAGTGGGGGCATCCTATATGAAGAGTTCATACAAGACCGGACTGCAAATTATTAGTCCGACTCAAAGATAACACCAGTTAATGAGGATAAGACCGATAATTTATAGATGGTCATTAGTGACTCGACTGAATCTGAGCAAGTTAAGAACTCCCGCTTATAGGGGTTTGTCCTTAGACTAGTATGGGTGAAAGTGGCCTGTAGCCGACTCAATAAGCCTACCTTCTATGGGATAGAACCTCGTAGGTAGCTGGGGACTTAACTATGTAAGACGGAATTCACTCATTCCTACACTAAGATATTAGATAGGTTGTTTCCTTAAGAACTAAGTCTAGGTCTTGAACAACGGGGCCCCGCCCTCTAAAACTAGTTTAAGAGGGTATGAGTTTATGGTAGGACCATAGACTTGTTGTTCATTAGAAAATCAGTGGTGCTTAAGGAACAAAGAGGTAATCACAGGGGTAAAACGGTAATTTGACCCAACTGTGATTACGAACAACCTGTGAAGGGTCGACTCATGGGTAATGATTATATCAATGGACACAATATAATCTACAATGAGGAGAGTGCAACTACAAGTCTATAGTGGAGTGACTAGTAGTTAATGAATATTGATTAATTGGATCAAAGAATTTGATCAGTTAATCTCACATCATTGGAGCTCATGAAGTGTAGGTCCATTAGGTCCCTCCATTGGCTCAACATGGTAATATTGATGGCATAAAGTTAGGAATGAGATTGAAGTGTTCAGTTTCATATATGAGGTGTTATATCAATTATATGTGATACAATTGATATAATATATAGTTTTAATGTGAATTAGATTCACACATTAACTATATACTAATGAGAGAATGAAGGAAGGATAGGATGGTAATTTCCATCCTATTTCTTTATAAATAGTTGCATAAGATGTAACTTTGTGTCTAAGCTTTTGATTGTAACCCTAGAGTTCCACATTGTTGATGGAAAAGTTCCAAACACAATTTCTCTCAAAATCCTCCGCACCTCATCCTAAAGGAACCTAAATTCCTCCCTCACCTAGAGAACAACGGAGAAGACCTAGTGGTGGATTTCAATACGGCTCGGATTTGTTGTTGAGATCGTGATCGTTGGAGGAGGAAATCGTGAAGAAAGTGTTCTTCAAAGATATGTTATCTTGTTGTCCTAATTAGAAATGCATGTTTAATCTTAGATCTAGTTCTTGTATTTTAGATCTGTGTAACAAAATCATGAACACGCGATTAACAATTGCTTCCGCTGCGGGATTCAATCCTTTCAAAAAGATACAAAGTATTCGTAACCTCTTCGTGCTTTAACACTCATCAAACCACAAAGGTCAGAATGTATAACCTCTTGAGGCTCTTTGGTTCTATATCCTTTTCCACTAAAAGGACGTTTGGTCATTTTGCCTTCAAGGCATGACTCACATACCGGTAAGGAGTTTTCTTCCAACTCGCTTAGAAGTCCACTCTTCACTAGTCTCTCATTCCTATTGAGATTTATGTGGCCTAACCTTAGATGCCAAAGATGGACATTTTCTTTAGGAGAAACCTTTATTCTTTTAGTTCGTGTTCAGCCGTTTTAAACAATTCAATAGATCTCACTTCACAGTGAATGTAGTGTGGCCTAACTGAATGTAGTGTACATATAAAGGATCTCACTTCAAGATACAGCCTAAAGGGTCTATAGTAAGTGGATGAGGCTTGGGTACCTTACCCTAGTAATACTATGGATATGACCCACTTTGTATATGATACAAACACAGTGATCCTAGCGTGTTTGTGTAGACGACATGTGAGTGGGGATATCCTATGTAATGAGATTGCATAAGATCGAACCATGAAATAGTAACCACTAGGTGTAACTTCATTTACTAGTTAGGTTTCTATTTCACTAGGATGACCTAGGCAACTTAATCTCAATCCTGAGCAGGTTACGAACTCCTGTTTGCGAGAGATTATCCTTTGACTAGTATGGGTGAGAGTAGCCAGATTCACCGACTCAATATGCCTACCTTCTTGGGGACAAGACTGAGTGAGCAGCTTGGGACTTAACTTAGCAAGATGGAATTCGCTCCTTCCCACCTTTTAGGGTAAGTAGATGAATATTCCCTTAAGTGGTGTCTCTGGGACTTGAACAAAGGGTCCGACCCTCTCATTGGCCCGAGAGAGGCTTCTATTTGTTGGTAGGATCACAAACAAATTGTTCATTAGAGGAGCACTGGGGTAAAACGGTAATTTGACCCAGCTGGTGTTACAAACATTTGTGAAGGATTGACTTGTTGTTATTGGTCAATATCCGTGAACACAGAAATATATCTGCAGTAAGTGCAACAGCTGAACTTTAGTGGAGTGTTCACGCAGTTAACGAATGATGATTAGGAGGTTAATGAGATTAACCGAATAATCTCGTATCGTTGGAGCTTCTGATCTATAGGTCCATTAGGTCCACCTTGAAGGGATCAAATCCCACAGCGGAAGCGGTTGTGAATCGTTGTTCATGATATCATTACATGGATTAACATTAAGAACAAATTAACTACGATTATGCATACAATTTAGTTTGGACAACAAGTAAACATACCTTTGAAGATCACTTTCTTCACTTACTCCTTCTCCAACAATCACGAACCCGACACGTGTGAAGATCCACCACTAGATCTTCTCCGTTGTTCTCTAGGTGAGGGAGGAAGGTGAGATCCTTTAGGAATGAGATATTGATCTTTTAGAGAGAAGTGTTTTGGAACTCTTTCCAACAACACAAGGAGTGGGCTTTTCTTACACAAATGGTATATCAAATCACTTAACCTCAAAGTTGCATCCCATGCAACTATTTATAGGAAAATAGGATGGAAATTACCATCCTATCCCTCATTCATTCTCTCATTAGTATATAGTTAATGTGTGAATCTAATTCACATTAAAACTATATATTATATCAATTATATCACATATAATTGATATAACACCTCATATATGAAATTGAACACTTCAATTTCACTCCTAACTTTATACCCTCAATATTACCATGTTGAGCCAACGGAGGGACCTAATGGACATACAGTTCATGAGCTCCAATGATGTGAGATTAACTGATCAAACCCTTTGATCTGGTTAATCAATATTCATTAACTACAAGTCACTCCACTATAGACTTGTAGTTGTACTCTTCTCACAGTAGATTATATTGTGTCCATCGATATAATCATTACCCATGAGTCGACCCTTCACAGTTTGTTCGTAATCACAATTGGGTCAAATTACTGTTTTACCCCTGTGATTACCTCTTTGTTCCTTAAGCACCACTGATCCTCTAATGAACAACAAGTAACCATAAACTCAAACTTTCTTAAGTTAGTTTAGAAGGTGGGGCCCCGTTGTTCAAGACCTGGACTCAGTTCTTAAGGGAACAACCTATCTAACTCCTTAGTCTAGGAATGAGTGAATTCCATCTTGAAAAGTTAAGCCTCCAGCTACTTACGAGGTTATGTCCCTGAGAAGGTAGGCTTATTGAGTCGACTACAGGCCACTCTCACTCATACTAGTCTAAGGACAAACCCCTATAAGCAGGAGTTCTTAACTTCCTCAGGATTTAGGTCGAGTCACTAATGACCATCTATAAATTATCAGTCTTATCCTGTTAACGGTGTTATATTGGTTAGACTAATAATTTGCAGTCTGGTCTTGTATGAACTCTTCATACAGAATGCCCCCACTCGCATGTCATCCACATGAATGAGTTGGATTACCTTATTTGTACTAACTACAAAGTGAGTCGCATCCATGGTGTTACCAGAATAAGATTTCCAACCTTATTCTTATACCATAGACCATTTAGGTTATACTCTTGAACATAATCCAAATAGTGTCAACTACAATCACTACTACAAATTTAGTTTTTATTGACAGCTAAAGACTGTCAACATTCACTTCAGTTGACGTTTTTTGGCCGTCAATAAAGGTGGTGTCAATATATCTAAGCATCAACTTTAAGTTGATAGTTGACGGTCGATAAACGTCAGCTATCATGTCTTTATTGACGGATTTTAACTGTCAATATTATGAATGTTGACACCTTTTAGCCATCAACTATGACATAAATCCGTCAACAAAAATCTCTTTATTGACACTTATGTACCGTCAACATAGGATATAGTTGATGGTTATTAGCCGTCAATATTTATGTCAAAGCGTCAATAATAACCACTTTATTGACATCTGCAAGTCGTCAACATTATGTATAATTGATATTTTTTAACCGTCAATATTTTCAGCCAACCGTCAATAATACCCCTTTCATTGACACTTGTTGGTTGTCAATATAAATATATCTTGACGTATTTTAGTTTTCATTTATGACTATACTTGACGTTTTGTGTTGTTGAATATGACATATATGTTGACAGTTTTGAACCGTCAATACTATCGGTTTTAATGTCATTTTTTAGTCGTCAACTATAATTATTTATCAAAAATAAAAAAATTGGATATTGTTCACCCATCCTCTACCACCGTGCATCTATATTGAACAAATCTATCAAATTCACATTTTTCTCATTGAGGTAGTCATTATCAACATGTAATTCACATAAAACTAGATAACAATCTAATTGGAAACTCAACGATTACGAAACTAAGTACAAATTTTATCAAAATAAAACATAATTGTAAATGAACTAAGTAAACTTTCATTAACTAACTAATAAGTTAAAATTACAAATTGTTCCAAGAAAACTGTTAAAAAACATAACGGTAACTCCTGAAAATCACATATTGAAGTATGATAACAAAGATTTTCATAAATACTGAGATACAAATTCACATAATTCAACTCTCATCTCGTCCAACTCATTTGGGTGTACTTACCTTTTCTAGTCAACTACAAAAAAATAAGTGTACATAATAGATTAAAAAATTGAATAAATCAAGAAATTTTAAAACACATAAAGTAATATCAAAGTATTACCACGTCCGTAATCACTTTACCTTTTTTGTGTTACTATATCTCGAATGAACTTCATAGTATAGTATGCCCACACTCTGTATATTCCTGCGGTTGCTTAGCACACTATATAAATAGATTAAAACATATAATAAGCAAGACTCAAGTACATAAACAAAATGGTAGATTGAAATGATTACTTGAACACCTATCCAATTAAAAATTGGACTTCTAACGTTTGTTTGAGCATAGAACATCCTAGTAGCCCTTTAAAAGTACAAATAATAATAAAAATAAGTGAATAAAATTTTCAATAAGAAATATATCAATGACAGAAGTTTCATTTATTTACGTGTTAACTATATTTTTTTCACATAATCGCAGATGTCATGCATGTCCTATGGAGTCAATCGACCAAACTGTGAAAGTTTTGAATGAGAAGTCTTTTTATACACTTGTTCATTAGTGTTGTAATCTAAATTTGACTCTACATTGTTTCTAGATTATCTATTAAGGGTTTCTCTTTGCCAAATCCAATTATCATATCTTTGATCGATCGATACCATATGCAACTAAGTGGTTCCTGACTACATTAGTGTTGAGAATCTTCAAATTTATACACTTAACACATGGACATCGTATAGAAGGTTTATCACTCGCATGTCCATGTGCAAACTGAAAAAAACGTTTATACACCTTCTTCATACTCTTTAGGTAATCTAACTTTTGACATCCATAATTTATCCATTATGTAATAACATAATCAAATGAAGTGAACAGATATTTTTCAATTAATATAAATAAAATCAGTCAAAAAATACGTAACACATTGAAATTATCAGATAAATAAAAAAACACATTTACTAATGAGAAATGATTACACACAATTACTTGACATTCATATACAAGCCTTATTCTCTGTTAAGATCATCACATACAATCCAAGATAAATAACATGTAAGAAATATCCCCCAAGAGAAAAAAACAAACAAACAAATACGATAGTTTATCACATACTATATATAGTCCAAACTTCACATTTTCAAATTATATAAAATCGATCCACGAGCTAGAAATATACCCTCCACAACACCTATTGTATGAGTTATACTTTACCTTATACCAAACTCGTGTTTGTAAGTATGAGTTTGTCACCTAAACCCCTTAATTTCAATAGTATATATCCAAATTCAGCCTCTAAATCCACTCTTCACATAGAACTCAACTAGATCCCAAGCACAAATTTTTCAATCACAAATTTGGAGATATGATATTTGGAGTCCCAAAAACCAATCGACCAATCAATCAAAATCGGTGGTGGTTAAATTTACAAGACAAAAAGCTAGAGCATGTGACTTCTCATAATTGTGGTTGAACATGCTAAATATAATTCAAATTCTATAAATATCTCACACAATCGATTAGATGTTAAAATAGCTACTCAAACACCAATAAGCCCCTCAAAATTCCTCTTTAACACACTGTTTTTAGTCATTACCACTCCACTTAAGATATCAGTATGCAGATTGCAATTCTCAAAGCTTCAAAACCCAACTTGTTTCCAATTTTAATGAGGTTGTTTGCAAAATTGGGAAGAAAAATTTTTCATTCCCATATCGGATGGGAATGACAAATAAAACATCTCAATAGTTAGTTTCACTTCCAATTAATCAAACTACAATTTACACCATACCACATTGCCATGCCAAATATACCACAATTTTATTTAGAATAAGCCTCACTTTTTTTTTTGTTCTTGGGATGGAAATTCAAATTACATCAAACAACTAACAAGGTCTTGAAAATACAAAGTCGTCTTTACAAAATCACTACATAAATTAATTTACAAAATCATTTGTTTTGGTAATCTGACTTAGGAATATGTTTTTTTTTGTCTTTTTTTCTAATCTTTTGAAAATACAAACTTTACAAAATCATTCACATTACACCAAAATTTGTATGAATGTTCCTTTTTCTAAATCATAATTCAATGAGGTTGCAAATTGAAATTACGAACAAAAATAACCTAAACCCAAAAACCTACAGCATTGATCACCACTAAGAAACCACACAATTTTCATATCAGTTTACCTTCCAAAATCATAACACTCAATAAGAGATAGGAAAAGCGACAAAAAAAAAAGAGAGAAAAAAAATAAGAGGGATAAAAAAAACAGAGAGAAAAAAAAATAACAGACCTGAGAAATCTATTTCGAAAAAAAAAATAGTCATTGATAACTACTTTGTTTTTAAACTAATAATTACTTTGTTTTAAGGAGGGCATCTTGTTTATGTCTTACCAGAATGCAACACAAGATTAGAAATCAACGAGTATTGAATGGTGGAGGCTGAATCAGAAGACGCTGAAGATGGTGGCTCACAAGAAGATGATGCCCGCCGATGGCTATATCGGATGACACCGGCGATAATGGCTCAGAAGAAGAAGAAGATGCTCGGCGTGGTGGCTTAGAGGTGAGGGACGACTTGACGAACGGTGAGGGAGATGTTGACGGACGAAGATGATGATGACTAATCAGGTCAACGAACGACGAAGGAAATTCCCTTCCCTTAGAACAGCGATGACTCATGAGAAGGAAGCTGAATGAGACGAAGAAGACAACGACGCAAAGATTCTTTCAAATGAGTGTGAAAAGAAGGGTTTCACTTTTCTATTTTTTCAATAATAATAATCCAAACGACGTCATTTGTAAATATATAATAATATATGTTGACGGTCCCTACCCGTCAATGAATCCTTATATGTTGACGGTTATGGGCCATCAACAAAGGCTCTACGTCAATGTATTCCAATTTTTTTGATGGGTAACAACCGCCACCAAAAGCCGTCAACAAAACAACCCTATGTTGATGCATATTAGACGTCAAGGAAAACAAAACATGGAGCCTACTCCATTTTGACGGGATTTTTCGTAAATAATGTCAATAAAGCTACAAATATTGACAGTTTATTGCGTCAACTTAAATAAATACCTTCCTTGACGATCGGTAGCTGTCAATATATGCATTTCTTAATTAATAATTAATTTTAAATTGGGATTGGTCCTTTTATTGACGGATTTTTGTCCCAAACATCAACAAATTCGAAGAATTCACGCGTCAATAAATGTCAAATTTGTAGTAGTGAATGATATTCAAGATCTATTATAACCTTGGAGCTTAGTTTATTGGATTTATAAAGCGAGAATATAATTTCATCAAATCAAATAACTCTTTATTCATTTGACTAAGGTTACACAAGTTTAGGACACATATCCCAACACACCTTCTGGCTCGTAAAGGGTTCTTAGATCGTTTGAATTTGAAATGTTCAAATTCAATTAGGGAATAAACATTAATGTATATAGATACATTATAATATAAAGTTTTAGAACGTTATATTATAAATTTAATGTGAATATGATTCATATTGAATTATGTGAGAGAATTAAATATTTGAAAGAGTTCAAATATTAATTTAAATATGAATGAGATTCATATTTAAAAATTATAGGTTAAAATTTAATGTGCATAAGATGTGCACTAGAACTATAAGTTAGAGGAAAAATTGATTAAATGTGATTTAATCCAAATTAAATATATGATATTTAATTTATGATTAATTAAATATGATTTAATTAATTAAGTATATTATTTAATTAATAATTTGATTATTTAATTAATAATATAATAAAATAAAATAAATAAAAAAGGGGAACGTGTCAGGAGGGCACGTTCCCATGTCTCCCAACTCTCCATCGATAGGGAGTGGGAGGGTGCCCTCTGGAAGTCTTCTTCTTCTCCAATTTGGGAGAAGTGTTGATCGATCATTCAATTGATTTGGCGATTAGAATTCTCTCTCTCTCAATCTCAAAAATTCATTTCCTCTCCAAAAGTTGGAAACTTTCCCACCAAGGTTTGATCGACAAAACTCAAAGAATAGGAGGTTCTCCCAGTGGTAGTGTCTTGCTGAAAAACAGAGGAAATACTTGTTGTGTTGTTGTACATTACAATGAGCAAGGTGTTGCTATAATATTTGAACTACAAAGGTAAATGCTTTCTATTCCCTTTTAGTTTAGGAATATACTGCATGTGTAAATATGTGTAATCCATGCTTTATTTAATTAGATTGCTTATCTCTGTTTATTTTTTCCAATGTGCTAGTATTTGAAGTAAACCAAAACAAACGAGTAAAATCGATATTTAAACCAAGTTTCCGTTGTTCATGGGGATTCGATTCCCTTCATGATGACGACTGTGAGGATCCATTGACTTATGATCAAGCAATGGATGATAAAGACAAGGACGAATGGGTTAAAGCTATCGACCAGAAAATGAAGTCAATGTACTTCAATTTCGTTTGGGATCTTGTGGATCAACCTGATGGGGTAAAACCTATAGGTTGCAAATGGATCTATAAGAGGAAACGTGGTGTAGATGGGAGGGTACAGACTTTCAAAGTTAGACTTGTGGCAAAGGGTTATACCCAGCGAGGGGGAGTGGACTACGAGGAAACCTTTTCTCCTGTTGCCATGATAAAATATATTAGAATCCTATTGGTCATTGCCACATATTATGAGTATCAGGTATGGAAAATGGATGTCAAGACAATCTTTTTGAATGGCAACCTTGACGAGAACATCTACATGGACGAACCTAAAGGATTCATCGAACAAGGCCAAGAACAAAAGGTTTACAGGCTTAAACGGTCTATCTATGGACTAAAACAAACCTCTAGGTCTTGGAACATAAGGTTTGATGAGGTGATCAAATCTTATGGTTTGATCAAAGCATTGATGAGCCTTGTGTATACAAGAAAATCGTCAACAAAACTGTCACTTTTCTAGTATTGTATATGGATGACATTTTACTCATTGAGAATGATGTAGGATTCCTCACTGACATTAAAAAATGGCTAGCTACGCAATTCCAAATGAAAGATTTGGAAGAAGCGCAATATGTTCTAGGGATCCAGATTGTCCAGAACAACAAGAACAAAACTCTAACCCTATCTCAAGCATCGTATATCGATAAAATGTTGTCTCGATATAAGATGCAGAACTCCAAGAAGTGCTTAGTGTCTATCAGGCACGAGGTTCATCTGTCTAGGAACAGTGTCCTAAGACACCTCAAGATATTGTGTACTAGGCCCGACTTCTGTAATGCAATAGGGATAGTCAGTAGATATCAATCCAATTAAGGATGTGATCACTGGACAACGGTTAAGGCAATCCTCAAGTATCTTAGGAGAACGAGGGACTATATGCTCATGTATGAAGCTATGGATTTGTTCCTTATAGGATACACAAACTTTGACTTTCAGATTGACAAGCATTCTAGGAAATGCACGTCGAGTGAAAGTATCACCTGATGCATCGCGGACTCCACAATGAAGGTCGAATACGTAGCAGCTTGTGAAGCAGCTAAGGAGGTGGTTTGGTTAAGGAAATTCATGACAAATTTATAAGTTGTTCCAAATATTAATTTGCCAGTCACCCTTTATTGTGATAATAGCGGTGTCGTGGTGAATTCGAGGGAACCTCGAAGTCATAAGAGGGGAAAGCACATCGAGTGAAAGTATCACCTGATACAGGAAATTATGTATCGAGGAGATGTGGTTGTCACAAAAATAACTTCGAAGCACAACGTTGTTGATCCTTTTACAAAGAGTCTCACGGCTAAATGTTTGAGAGTCACCTAGAGAGTTTAGGTCTACGAGTAATACCCTGACTAGGGCAAGTGGGAGTATTCAAGGGTATTCAAAGCCCTAGTTTATTGTATTTACATTATATGTAATGTTGTACTTGTAAATGTTGTACTTCACTAGCTTTAGGTCAAGTGTGAGTTTGTTAGAGTTTTATGCCCTAAACTCGTGTGGTTTGTAAATATCTGATGAAATCAGTAAAGAGTTATTATTCATCATTTCTCGTGTTTTCGCATTTAATACTTAAAATCCAATAAGCTAAGCTCCAGGGTTATGGTTATGAGAACTTGAACAGTGTATAGTAGACACACAGGTAGGATCGTGTTCAAATGTGTAACCTAAATGGTCTATAGTATATGAATAAGGTTGGAAACCTCATCCTGGTAACACTATGGATGTAGGTCCATTAGGTCTCTCCGTTAGCTTAACATGGAAATATCGAAGGGTATAAAGTTTTGGAGCAAACCTGAAGTGTTCAACTTCGTAAATGAGAGTTACATGGATTATATGTGATATAATCAATATAAAATCTAGTTTAGTGTGAAGATTCATAATAAACTATGTACTATATTTGGATTAATTTCCAAATATAGTTTTAGTGTGAAATTGTTTCATATTAAATATTAGAGGAAATAATTTAATTGAGAGCAAAATTGAATATGATTCAATAATGCAATTATGCAAATATGATTTGCATAATAAGGTATGTGATACCTTATATTATGCAATTATTCAAATATGATTTCCATAATACATAATTTATGCATTTAGTGGGATAATGGATGGAGGAAGTTATCTCCACCCTCACTCCCTATATAAAAATGCATCTAGATGCATTTTGTGGTTGATTGTCTCATTTTTTGAAATAGAAATTTTCAAATCACAAAAACTCTGTCAATTCTCTCTATATTCTATTCTCTCTCAAACTCAAAAAGAGATTCAATCTTCTCTCTCCTAGAGAACAACGAAGAAGTCTTAATGGAGGTGTTCGATTTGATCGTTGAGATCGAAGTGCAAGCACATGATTGGAGTAGGATCACTCGAAGAGCTTTATTCAAAGGTAATTCCTCTTCTCCATATATGTTTAGCATTATTTTTCTTATTTTTGTGTATAATCCATGGCCTAATTGCAGGTAAAAGCGATTCCAACGCTTTCGTTACAGGATTCGATCTCTTTAATTGGTACCAGAGCCTTTAAAAATTAGAAAATAATAAACAAGAATATTATAAGTCCATTGTGTCTTTTATTCACCTTTGACAAATATTTGAAGCCACAAATGAAGAATCAATTGCCAAGTTTCAAAATGATCTTGCATTACTAGTAAATTGCCTGCAAGAAATTTACCACGCTTATTAAAATAAATTTGATTAAATTACAAATTTAGTTATAAACTTTAAATTCGAAACGTAGATGTTTTGATGATGCAATCAACAAGATCTTTACTCCTTTTAGTTGCTTTTAAGACTTTGGCATAATATCATTAACTTTTTTTAAGAAAACTATTTTGAATACAACTTAGTATTATTATATTGATATAATGTATGATATAAATTAATGAATAATAATTTATCACAACGTGAAAATAAATGACTAATAAAATTAGCCAACAAAATAAAATAATACCTAACAAATTAAAATTTTGGTTTAAAATATATTTTGCTTCCTAATTTTAGAAACTAAACCAACAATTTAATTACCAACAATTTTTTATGCCAAAAAATAATTAATACTTTTAAAGTCTAAATATTAATCATAATAAAGTTAAAAGGTTGTGATTGATGCTAAACTAATATTTAAATCTTATTTCTTTTATTGATGGACAAAAATAGTTGATGTTCCCTATGGATGGATACCGAATAATCTATAATGTTGTATTAATAAATTTATTTCCGATGTCGAAATCTATATCTTTTAATAAAGTTGATTTTTAAAGAATTAAAAAGAAATTAGAAAAGAAAGTCGCATCAGTATCAAGCACCTCTTGGTTCCCACCAATAAAATTAGAAAAAGCAAAGAAAAATCTCTTCCCTAGAAGGTGGATTCCCTTATTACGGCGTTGACTGAGAAACTTTGAACTATTCATATTGAGGTATTTGAAAAATGAAAGGTAAGATTTGAAGATGTGAAGTGTGAAAAACAAATTATGTAAAAAAAACAAATTATAAATGTGTTTAATATACCATAAATAATAGGTACACGAAGTGCTGACAAGAACATAGGCCCGATCATTGAAAAATAAAAATGAAGTAAAAAAATATCACTAACTCCTTGTTTGACTCAAAGAGTTATTAATTCCTTCTTTTGGGTCCTACATATTTAATAACTTTTTTCACTCTTTTTTATGGACCCTATTTATTAATTTTTTCTCTAACTCTATATAACTCTTTTTTCAATTCCCCATAATGGGTCCTACAACTTTTCCATTTCATTTTTTCTTTATCTCATCTCACTCTTACATCTCTCTACTATTCTCTCCTTTCTCTCTCTATTTTTTTTTTATTTCTTAATTAACAAAATTATTTATTTTGTAACACCTTCCTTTTCGATGACTTAATCATAGGAACTCCACAGTTAAGCATGTTTGGCTTGGAGAAATCTTGGAGAAATCATATGTTGGGTGACCTCATGGGAATTTTCACTAGGGAAGCGTGTGAGTAAAGATGACAGAAAGGCCTTGATCAGTCTAGGAGATCACGAGTGCAGGCGTTACATATTTTGTATATATATAGTTATTATACTAATTAATAATTATATAAAAATATTTATTTAAAAAAATCATTTTATTTCATCTCGTCATTTTGGTATACAAATAGATTTCATTAATGGTATGATATTGTTTACTTTAGACATCAACTTTATTTTTTGTTATCAAAAAGATTCATACTAATGGAAATAATTGTCCTCACTTATATACCATAGATTTCTTTCTTTCGTAACCAATGTGGGATATTGTGAGAACTCATAACATATCTAAAAATACTGATTTGGGCAAACGATGTTGAGATGTTGTGAGTTAATGGGTAGGTGAGTAAGGAAGTTGTCCTTGAGAGTAGAGGAAATGAAAGGGTGGTCCTAATGAATCGACCGTAGTTCTCATTTTTTTTTTTACTTTTAAAATATTTTGATCCTCCTATTTTTATTTGCATATTTATACATTATATAAGTAAGTAAAGCTCTTTTACAATTTAAAACAGAAATTAGTTTGATTGTTCCCTAATTCTATGTCCTTAATATCACAACACAACTTTTAACAATAAAAATTAAATATTTACATTTTTTAAATATTGATACTAAATCATTACAAAAAGGAGTAAAATGTTGCAAATATTTTTCAAGTACAAAAGGAGGCTCAAATATATTCAAAGCATTATTAGGAAATAGTTGTATAAAAATCGAGAGCAGAGTACACTACATAGTCAAATTTTCAGACATGTTAACTTTTATGGGCGAAATGTATATTCATTTTTCTTTTTCTTATAAATATCTATTAAATATTTATCGTTGGTTTGAAATTCTCATCCCTTTCCATACCGACTTCAACTTTGCATTTAAAACCGGAGAAAGTTTCAAAAGTTCTTAAAAAAATCTATTCAAAGCTCAGTTCATATATACGTCTTCACATCTTGCTTAATCTGTTGAAATTTTACGTTGAACGTGCTTGATTTCTTCTGGTGATCGAGTGAGTGCTTTTCAATCTCTTTTACTTTCTGAATTCTTAATCTGTTGCTTTTTCTTTCACTTTTCTTATTGAATTTTGTTTGTCGTCTTCTCTGCGAATGATTTGAGAGTGTTTTTGTTTGCATCTTGCCTGGTTATGATTCTCTGTTGAACATGATTGATTTCTTCTAGCGATTTCAGTGAAAAAATTTTGTCGTTTGTACTTTTTGAATACTTCTTCTCTTGCATTTTTTTTTATTTTCTGTTCTTCGATTGATTTTTCTCTGGTGTCTTCTTTAGGAAGGAATTCTGTGTGATTTTTATCGAAGTTTCTGGATTGTTTGCTTGTTCGTTGATCTGTGAATAAATTCCTATTCTCTTGTGTTTTCTCCTTTTCCAAATTAGTTTCTGTCGAGATTTCTAAAGCTATAATCCTTCAAAATCTCATCGCGAAGTTCACTTCGCCGTCGATTGATTTTCCATCTCTCTGAAGATTCAGTTCGAATAATCGTTTTTCTACTGTACTCTTTTGATTACAAAGAAATTCCGACTCTCCTCAAATTCTTTTCAAAATAAAATTCGAATCCAGAGTCAAATCTCCACCGCCGATTACCAATTCTTCTCTCTCAAACAACTATTAAAGCCAAAATCAGATTGGATTGATCACCACACGCAAATTCACTTTCAGGACTTGGAAACCGGCGCGCGAAATGGCAATAAAGTCAAACGGATTCACAAAAGGCCATCTGCCAGAGGAATTAAAGAAATTACTGAGAGCAGTGGCGTCGGATTGGGGAGACAAAATCGAGGACATGGAAGAAGCACTGCAAGTGAGTCGATTAACAGGAGCGATGACGAACGAGGTGTATCAGATCAAATGGATCTCAAAAACTGGCGCGCAACCTCGGAAGGTTCTGGTGAGAGTGTACGGAGAAGGAGTTGAAGTGTTCTTCAACAGAGACGATGAGATCAGAACTTTTGAGTGCTTGTCAAAGCACGGCCATGGACCTCGTCTTCTTGGTCAGTTCTCTCATGGAAGAGTTGAGGAGTTCATCCACGCCAGGGTATGTAAGCTCTGTCCCAACTTTAATGGATGCCCATGTTTTTCTTCCTTTCTTTTTTTAATATTTAAATTTTGAGGAGAAAACTTTAACTAACCAAACGAATCATCTAAAATCAAACAAACAAACAAACCACCCAAAATCTCAATTATATCCTTTCCCATGTGAACCCTAAAATTGGCCTGATATTTATTTTAAGCGAAACTCTTTCCAAATTCTCAACAACTTTGCTGAGAGATTTGCTTTGAGTTTAGAAAATTAGGAGCCTATTTGATAATCATCTCATTTTTAGCTTTCTATTTTTAAAGATGATTGTGTTTATTTCCCTAACATTAGAATTTTCAACCAAATTAGAAAAACAAAAGCAAAATTTTAAAAATTATGATCCGTTTGATTACTATTTAATTTTTAATTTTTTTGTTTTTGAAAAGTAAACCTACCATGATTAAGTGCTTTATTTTCAAAAATCAAATGAAACAAGTCTTAAGCCATCTATTTCCTATTCTAAATTTTCTCCAAACTCACAAGTATATGTATGTAAGTTTGTCATCGATTTTAACATCAAAGGGCAAAAAAGTTAAAATTGAAAAAAAAAATTATAAAGAACTAAATTAAAACTTTTTTTTTAACAACAGAGACTAAATGAAAAATAAAAGAAAAATTCAAATCTTAGAATTTAGAGACTAAGACATATATTTAGTCTTAAAAATGTGGCATTATAAGTTTGATCACTAGACTTTCAAATTTTTTTAGTTTATAAAATTGTTCCTTGATTTTTAATTGTGTCTAATAAGTTCTATGAATTTAACATTCACATGGCGTTGTAAGAGCGAGGTATAAAATTAGCTTACAACATAATCTCTTAAATCTTTACAAATTTACTACATGTGATGTAATTGATAAATGAATTAATAAAAATTTAATAGGTACGAAGTTAAAAGTGGAAATATATATTTAAAACTTTTTAATGTGGAGGGACAAAAGAATACGAAATAAGTACTTCAAAAAAATCGGAGACGAAGTATGTACAATCCAAACTTGCACAACCAGACAAATCCAAATGAGGACTGAAATATTCAAAGCTTATCCAAATGTTAAATATTATAAAACTATAAAAGTCAACCTAGAAAATTTTGTCACCGAAGACTTTTAAAATATAATTATTTATTATTATTATTTTGGGAAAAGGTCTTCAAAATAATTAAAAGCTACACTTCTTACGCAATAAATTTAATAAGGGAGAGTATTAATTTCACAAGATTCAAATATATTTTTTATTATTAAAATTAATTTAAATCGTGATATAAATTTATTTTAATTTAGGGGCTCATTAAAAAAATTTTAAAATATTGATACAATTTGAACATTCAAATATTTCAATTTACCTTTTCGAGCATCCAAATATTTTATTTTATCCTTTAGCCTTAGTTTTAAATTTTTCACAAAAAGAAAATTTTAGAAATGAATCTATTTCAAAATTCAATACCCACGTATACTTGTCTGTACACCTACAATAAATAGACAAAACATGTCCATGGTACGTTTTTAATTGTTCTATATTCTCTTTTTAAAAAATTAATTACAAAAACTAAATGTCACGTTTAATAATCATGTTTTCTCAACATCACTCTATAATAGATTTTATTTTTCATAAGAAAACATTTAAACTTTTAGCCAAATTTCAAAAATAAAAACATGTTTTTGAATTTTTTTTTCAAAACTTAGCTAGGTTTTTAAAAAACATGTAAAAAGTAGATAATAAAACAAAAAAAAATGCATAGATATAAGTAATATTTATAGCTTTAATTTTTAAAAATTAAAAATGAAAAACTAAATAGTTATCAAAATAATTCTTACTCAAAGTTTAAAGACTAAAACAAAAAAATTTAAGAGTATTAATTGAAATATCATGAAAGTCCATTACTAAAATCTAAGTTTTAGATTTATAGGATTAAATTTTACTCCCTCAAGTAAGTAAATAGGCTTTTTCTTCAAAGAAGAAAAGAACCTAACTTGATTGTTTGATATGATTTTAAAGTACCTATAAAAGAGAAATAGTACCATCCAATAACTATAGAATGGTTGCACTTGCTACAAATAAACAAAAGAACAATCATACGTAGATAGACCTTTGATTCACTCAACACTAAATAAATGGTAAAATAATGAAAATTTGTCTAAAATAATATTCTATTTAAATTTGGTTACAATTGTCTCCATGTAAAACTTTAAACCGGTGTTTGGTTTCTTGTTTTGGGATGGGGAGTATGAGTTTGTTTAAACAAACTCATATTTGTTTTACAGTTTTGTTAATTCAGGGTTGCTACAAGACATATTATTCTACTCCTTAAATTTGGTGAGTATTTTGTCTTACTCACCAAGATTGCTACAATACATTATTCATACTCCCCAAATTTGTTACCATACATATTTTGTCTTTAATCATACTTTTAAAATGAATTAAATTTTTAATAAAAAATATATTAATTAAATAAAAATAATTAATTAATGATAAATTTATAGTAAATTAATTAAATAAATTTAGTTCAAATTTCAAATAGTAATAATTAATTCATAAACCGATATCTCAGTTTTGTTATACTACATATATTAGAGTAATTACAATAATGAATTTCTAAGAAGAAATTTCTTTGTATTTTGTTCCTACATTGACAAATATTAGAAAAAAAATTACAAAACTAACTAAATATTTATTTTATAAAATAATTATCTAAAAATATTCAGATTAACAATAGTGTTATTTTAAAATTTTTATTGATATATAAATTATAATAAAAATTATTTATTATAAATTCCAAACCACACGCTATATAACCTAAATTTAGTACGTCAATTTTGATTTGATATAAAAAATCTATTTCTCTAAATCCACAACTTTCCTAGAAAGTTTTGTTTATATTTATTCACACTTTTGTAAATATTTTTCATAATTAAATATTTATTTTATAAAGTAATTATTGGAAGAGAATTGAGTGGATAAATGTATTAAAAATATTTTATTTATAATTAAAATAATGCTCTCTCATTTCATAATAAGAGTTACATTTTCAATATAATTTAATATATTGTTTTTATTACTTTAATTAAACAATTTCTATTATTTATTACAAATTTAAATTTACCAACTAAATATACTTTTAATAAACTAAGATTTAACAAATTAAAATTTAAACACAGACTTAATAAGCATAACTTGACACCCTTCAAACACTAGTTTAACAAAACTAGACTCAACGAGTCTATATATATCAATCAAACATAAATTTAACAAATTTATATTGAACAGTCTTAGCCTTAATAAATTGAGGCTTAACAAATTACTCAAACCTGCGAATCCTAAAAATATGACATCTTAATAAAGAAGATAAGTTTGGAGATGCATCAAGGGGAACATTAGATTAGTGCTCGGATATTGAATATCCTTTGTGGACTCGCAGTTGCTTTTGTCCATAAAATAAATAGGGATATTTAATAACAGGAAAGTTCAACTCATAATCATAATAATAATAATAATAATAATAATAATAATGAATTAATTAATAAAAAATAAAAATAAAAATAAAGGAAGTAATAACAGAAAAGTAAACAAAAATATCTAAAAAGAAAAAATAAATAAAAAAGGAAATACTGCTTTAAAGAGGAAAAAAAACAAAATTGACTTTTCATCCTAAAGTTTGAATTTACTATCTATTTAGTTATGAAGAATAAAAAAAAAGCATTTTCGTATGTAAAGTTTAAGAAATGCTTTTAAATGTTCCTTGAACCGTTGACTAATTGAAGGTTACATGATGCTTAAGTTTTTTTTCTTGAGGCACTGTGCCTAAGTTAGAGAAATTATTCGGTGAGGCCGCCACAATGTGACCAGTAATTTTTTACTGTTGAATGAAAATAGAGAAATATTTCGACTTTGTATCCAATGGTTATTAGGGGGACAAAATAATTAGATCCATATCCAACGACCATTATGAGTCAGCCACATTGTGGCGATCTCATTGAATAATTTGTCCTTAAGTTGCTTGCTGAGTTGACAAGTTATTAATTTAATACGATTTTTATGGGTTAGGTGGCAAACTTATTAATTTATTATTAATTTATGAGTACATGTGACACTGAGTTAAGGAGAGGTACATGAATGAATCGAGACCATGTACGATGAGAGGGATCATGAGAATATGAAATTTTGGTTGAGAAAGGCTTAAAAAGAACTGATACCCACCACCTATATACTAACAAAGTGCACCATCGTTGTCGGTGGCTCAATCATAGGAACTTCAAAGTTAATCGTACTAGGCTTGGAGAATTCCTATGTTAGGGTAACCTCTTGGAAATTTTCAGAGGGAGCATGTGAGTGAAAACAGGGCATGCTGAAAAGGCCCGTGTTAGTTTGTGGGGATAGTCTTCACTCTAGCAAGAAACTCAAGGCTAGTATGGTGACATGACTAGGTCGCAGGGTGTCACGGTCGCACTTCTCAAAGGGTCTCGAAGCGGTCGTGCAACACTTACTCTCGCTTGCGAGTAAGTCAGCCAACTCAAATTCGGATCGCCGGTGGTCCACGGGGCCTATCTCGCAACCTCCACCCCCGTTCTCGAGAAAACGATTTTAGAAAACGGGGTTACAGAAAGTTTGTGAAAACATTTGGAAAACGTTTGGAAGCATTTAGAAAGTTAGTTATACAGCTGATAAGCAAATAATGAAAGTCACACTTGACTAGTATATAACTCTTGGTAGGGAGAATTGATAAATGGTCGCATCCCCCTATAGTACATTCTAGAATATTTGGCTATGACACCCTTGCACGTCATTTTGGCGAGGAGTCATACGCCCACGAAAATACAAGGAAATGAAATAACAAAACTAAATGAAATACATAACATGATAACATGATGAAAAAGGATGGGGACGACCATGGGCAACACGCCTTGGACAAGCATGACCGTGACACAGGGGATGCAGGAGAATGGTCATGTACCTAATCTAAATTCTGAATCTTTGTCCGAGGGATCATGAAGATATAAAAATATAGTTGAGAAACACTTAAAAAGAATTGATAGCTACCATCTATACCAACAAGATACATCTTCCTTTTCGGTGACTCAATCATATGAACTCTAACGTTAAGTGTGTTTGATTTGGAGTAATCCTATGTTGGGTGACTTCTTGAAAATTTTCCTAAGGAACATGTGATTGAGGACAAAATATACTGAAATGACTTAGTTTGTGGGGATATGCTAGTATAGTGAATGAGGTAGTTTTCATTCTTGCAAGTAACTCAAGGCTAGTACAGTGATAAAATAGTCTTCACTCTCAGCAACTCAAAGCTAGTATAGTGACGTGGACAAGTCATAGTGGATACGGGAATGTTGGAATGTCAGGGTGAGTACAACTTGGCGATTGACGTCCTATGGAATCACTGATTTTAGCCCGCCAGTTTCTTCATTTGAAAATGGATGCCAATTGTTTTCTACAATGAGAAGGGATTGGGCCAACGAGGTTGAGGACTTAAGTACTGATTTGTACATCTCTTCTTAACTCGCAACAGAGCTCACCAGGTAAAGGTCGTCGAACCCAGTGGTTGGTCGTGCTGGCTGACAGAGCTCAACTCTAAATTTGCTAACTCATTCGTCATGTCTGTCGACTTTCATTTAGAACCATTTTCTAAATCTTAGGAATTGGAATGTCTCTTCTAAAATATTTGGGACTAAATAGATACAAAATCTAAACCTCATAAATCAAAAGTATATTTTTTTCCAAGAAACAAAATCAAAAGAGTCGAAATGTCCACTTTAAGCCACGACCACGACAAATTATTCAATAAAAGTAGCCACAATATGATTACTTCATAATAAGTATTGGGTGTAGATTCAATAATTTTCATGTTCCTAATCATTATTGGATATAAGTTTAAGATATTTCTCTATCCAATAGTGCTACAATCACACAAATCTTCTTGTAGTTCTTTTTCTCTCCTTTTCTTTTTCTTTTTTAATACACAGGTCTAGAATTCAAATATACCTTCCCACATACCGTCCTTTTTGTGAATTCGGAAAATAAAAAAATATTTTTAGCTAGGAAAACACATTTCAAGATTTTTTAATGTTTAGATAGATAATTAAAAATGATTTTATAAATTTTAAAAATACTAAAAAAACACTTAAAAGAGTACTTTTTTAGGAGACTTTTTTTTAAAAGTTATCTCAAACTCATTTTTAGGTCAATTAGATAATTTTGGCCTAAACTTTTAACTTAAGGCTTAATTGAGCTCATACTTAGTTTCTGAATAGAACTGAGCTAATCTATTGTAACGACCCTAAATTTAAAAACTAAAACTACTAGGGAAGTTACTAAGTAACACCGCCAGTGTTAAAAATTTCGGCAGCATAACGACGCTACTAGGGCAAACCAAAATTTTCTCCTAACCTGTTTTAAGCATAAAGACACTCCAATAAGTAATCCAACACGTCCAGCCTCCATCAAACTACATTCATAACAGGTTGGGGTCCAAAACAGATCACAAGTAAGCAGTTAGGGCAAGATATTCCAGAAGAACTCATTTTAACACCTACTGACGCTCATAAGCCACTAATCTCTTTGTTAAGAGAGGGCAAACAAAACTTTTATCAAACAAAAAGAACATACGGGACTAACTCCATGCACAGGAAGAACAAGACCCTAAAACATCTTACTAGCCTCTCAATCAGAAACCCAAACACAAATGAAAGTTCTAAACAAAAGGGTATGTGCAGTGAAAATCAAGGTACAAGACATAATAGCTCCCTAAGAAATAGTGACACCACGAAACTTCCTTATAGCCTCGCCAGGTTGCCTCCATCGCCATCCACCTCGGTTCAACTCTTACCTGCAAACAAAACATAGAAAGAAGACGAGTGAATATAAAATTACCCAGTAAACAACCCACTTACGTCCAAACCTATCTCAACAAAACAACTAGACCCATCTCCCGAACTCGCTCAATCCCCAAACCGGTATCTCACTTAACTCATTCACCCTGAGCCCCGTATGGTGACTACTCGAGCTCTACCTTCGGTCCAAGGACTTTGGTTGATGATGCAATGAGAGAAAGCAACCCTCACGTCACTACTCACCGGCATAGAGCAGAGCAGGTACGTATCCTACAGGCCCTATGAGGAATCACCCCTAAGCCAGCACGGGATCATGGAAAGCAACCACTCCCTGTCGGGGACGTACCCCAGGCTCTCATAACACACTAGCATGATACAGTGCGGTGCGTAACCAACACGCCCATTGGGGAATCACCCTTAAGCTAATACGGGATAATGGAAAGCAACCACTCCCGATCTTAACGGGGACGCACTCCAGCCTCACGAGCCTATCATATATCGTCAACCTAGAGGTTCTGACCTGCTCAGGTGCAACTCAAGGTTTGGTAAGGGTCGGTTCACGGGCTTTACTCATAAGGTGTCTAAGGGTCCTATCTAGCATTCCCCACATCCTCAGCCTAATCAAAAGGCCCAAATTCCCTAGTAGGTTCTCAATTAACCAAGTTTAATTCAAATTACACACCCATTAGGAATGCTAGACGCCACCAGGATGATGTCCCTCACCTCACATAGCTTCCCACAACATGATCTCAAGCAATGCAATATAGTAAACAAGATCAAAACATGCTTCGCAAACTTAATGTAACATTCGTACAAACGTATCAAGCTTAAAACTCATAAAGACACGCTACAAGCTCCAAAATCTTTAGCTAGTTAGTCTAAGGTCCAACAGTAAACTCAAAAATACACAACAAGTAAAGCACATACGCCTTGCTCTTTCGCTTAAGAGCTCGGCGTTACTCCACTGACTATACTTACATCAAACAGGAGTGTCACGGCGTGGTCCTTGCTCCTACTAACAGCCTAGTGCACCTACAAAACACCACACACGATGCACAGACCTTAGTTAGGAACCGACCTAAAACGGGCATTCCTTGATAACCATTCAAGGAAAACACAGCCAAGTCAACTTTTCTAATTTTATTTACCGAACAAGCAAAAACAAGATCGAGGCTTACCCACGGCGGCGAGTCCGGAGCCTTGAAGCTAGACGAAAACCAACGAGCGAAGCCTTCAAAAATGCCTCTTTTGTCGCGCTCCCAGACCTGCCCAAACCACAACGAAAGGAAATTAAAGAGAGCAATGGGCCCAGATCTGAGGGAGAGAGGGAAAGAGAGAATCCGAGGAAGAGGGAGAGGGACGGTCAGTGGGTAAGGGACGGCGGCGGGGCGAGAGGAGAGGCGGCGAAGGGCGAGAGGAGTGGCGAAGCGCGGATCCGGCGTGGGTCTCGGCTCGAAGAAAGAAGAAGCGGCCGAAGAGGGAGAGAGAGAGGACGGCGGCGCACGACGGAGAGGAGAAGGCCACGGCGCGCTTGCAGCTGAGCGAACGCCGGCGGATAGGGGCCGGTTGACGCTCCGGCTGCGAAACGAAGAAGAAAGGTTCGGGGGGGGGGGCGGCCGCACAGTCTCTTCCCTTCTCCCTTTCTTTTTTTTTTCTTTTTAACTAAAACTCAAAACAACTCAAAAGGAAACCCTAAAAAGAGAAAAGAGAGGGAATTACCTCGATTCCTTCTCCAAAGCGCTCGATAAGAAACTTAGAGCTGACAACCCAAATTTAAAGTCGAGACTTAATTATTTGGGTCTCTGCAAGATCCAATAATTAATCTTTTAGCCCAAAACTTCAAAAAACCACTACATGATCCCGAAAATAACTTTTTCGAAATACGTAAATTACCTGAAATTACCGAGCGTCACATTTATTTAAAAATACAATCAATATTTAATATAAAATATCAAAATAGGTAGATACTATACTAGATAGCATGTTAAATCTTTCTAAAATAATGTTCTCCCAATACCCTTTATCTATTAAAAGTAACATATTTAATTGATAATCTTCTAAGTTCTAACGCAGATTCTTAATCGTTTTCTTCTCTCTCTTTTAAGTATTATATTCTAATCAACATTTCTCCTAAATCATTTTTTTTTTATAAATTCCTAAATCATATCTATTACTATTAATATTTTCTTTATTTAGTTTGCAATAGACTCTCATAAATTAGCCAGCAAATTACTAAATGACTATTTTCTCCTTATTTGGAAGTCTTTTTGCTATTGAGAATTGTAATCCAGTACCACTTCTTCTTAACAGATCTATTTATTTATTTAAAATAAGTCTCTAAACTCCTATAAGAAATTTTCAGAATTCAATCTTTACAAATTTTCATTGAATAAAACAACTTTGTGATATAATAATTATTTTCATTTTTCATTTTTGTTTGCAGACGCTATCTGCCAGAGATCTCCGAGACCCAAATACATCAGCACTCATAGCAAGTAAATTGAGGGAGTTTCACGACCTTGACATGCCTGGTCAAAAAACAGTCGTCCTTTGGAATAGAATGAGGTAAAAAATTTGAACCTCACCTTTACAATTTTAATACTCATTCAATGATTATTCTGTTTTTAATTTTCATAAAAAAATTAAATTTCTTTAAAGAAGAAAGTAGGGTAGTATAGACAGCACCTAAAGTCTATGTTCTCCACTAATCAACCACACATTTCTTTTTCTTTTTTTTTTTTAAAAAAAAATTCACAATTTAGATAGTTAATGATAAGGACAACGGACCTCACATATCTTCAAAATGGTATGATATTGTCCACTTTGGGAATCAACCCTCATGGTTTTGTTTTTGGTTCCCACCAAAAGGCCTTATACCAATGGAGATAATTGTCCTCACTTATATACCCATGATCAATCCCTTCCCTAGCCAATGTGGGACATTTGTTTGCACCCTAACAATCCTCCCCTCGAATAAAGTACCACAACTTGAGCCTCCCTTCAAGTTTCCCCTCGAACAAATTCGTCTACTCTAACGGATCACCACATTGTGTGATATTCCTTAATCCTCCCCACGAACAAAGATCTACTCCTCTACCAGGCAGCTTGATAGAGTTTACTACTTGCTTGCCGCTCCAAACACTTTTTGTTTGACTCCGGGGTTCATCCACAATGTCCACATAAGGCTCATTAATCTTTGTTCCACTTTGAGGATTTCTCCGACACACAGCTAGGTTTTATCATGGCTCTGATACCACTTGTTGGGAGAAAAATATACAATAATAATAATCACAATAAAATTATTATAATATTAAATCTCCCCTTCCACAGGATAAGCCAACCAATAAACTAGAGTCACAAAATATTAAATATAACGAGATAGGGAAAAAAGAACGACAGAAATTTATCTTTCTGTCACTTCAAACTTGGGACTACGTCGATCTTACTCAGAATCGCAAGTTCTACTATAATGGGAGATTACAAATGAGCTATCAAAACTGGCGCCACAAACTAACCCTCAATAGCCTAACAATGGCTATTGACTTCCAAGTATCACAATTCGATAGCTTGGGATAAACAATAAAGAAAAAAAATCCAAGAGAAAAACTCACATTTTTCTCACTGTCACACAGCTGCTAACCAAAAAAAACCTCTCGGTAAATAGTTTTCGTGCGACTGGCTCACAGTATAAAAAAAATTGCAACACACACATATATATATATATGTTGTATTTAACCTAAAACATGATTAATGGGCCTTGGCCCATTGCCTTCACTTTCCTCTTGCGGTGCTTACTGTTTTGGCTCCAACCCCAACAATCTCCCACTTGGAGACAAAACGACGATCTTGCCTCTCACTTCAACAACGCTCTAAACACCTTGGTAAACTCCAAGACACAACTCCCACTCCAACTGTTATTTCTGATCTTCTTGGCAAACTCCAAGGCTCAATAAAAAATACCTGAAAACACAACAAACTCACAAAAACCAGGCAACCATCAGAATATAAACTGTAGTGCATCTGTGTTTGCCTCGAGGTATGGGCTCACTACGTGGATCTGTCTCCCAGACGAAAAAGACAGGCACGTACTCCCACTTCAGCTAAGTGGTACTAACTGACATCTTCTTCAACCCTGAACCACTGTTCCTGAAGAAGATACACTATGAGAAGGGCTTGAATCCTCTATTCAAGCTTGCTGCCAATTTAGAGACTTGACCTTTGACCTTAGCAACTGTTCTGGCCTTCCACTTTGATGCCTCCACTCGCCTAGGCGACTTCTTCAATTCAACTGTCCGTTTGACAATTGGGGGTTCATGATAGCCATCAACTTTCTCTCCTGGACTTCCCAATTGTTCTTGAACTGAATGATCCTGATCTGACTGATCAAACTTGGCTATCATTGCTACTGGCTCAACTGTACCTCTACTATAACCATTTGCAGCTTTAACTGGCATCCACTGTCTCTTCAAACTGTTCTTGGCAACATTTAACCGACATCTGTACAATGTAGATTTCCTGAGGCCAACTGCCACTACCGGGATCGACTGAGTTTTTGCAAGCTTACGCCAAACTCACAAATGTAGCCATCATCTGCCAACTTGCCAGTAGAGATAACATTCAACTTGACACTGGGCACAAATCTGACATCTCGCAGCACCAAATTATTCCCACATTCTGTCTCCAGACTAACCTCTCCAATCCCATTGGTTTTGGATATTTCACCATTCCCCATCCTCACTAAACCATGGCGGCCTCTTGTGAAGGATGTGAACAAACTCCTATCTGAAGCTATGTGAACAGTAGTTGCGCTGTCTAAAATCCACTCAGATGAACTATTACTACTCTTTGTGTCACTCCCAACACAGACACATGCATCTAACACTACAACACTACATTTGCCTCTTGATTTTGTCTCTTCTCTAGATCCTCTTTCAATTTTCTACACTGACTCTTATAGTGACCTTTCTTGTGACATCATTCTATCTCTTTATTCCTATTATTCCACTTCTTCCTACTGCTACTCGATGTATTTTCCTCATTAATCTTCTTCTTTCCCTTAGTCATAACCAGAGAAGATCCTATAGTAGACTCCTTACTACTATCTTTTCTACGAATTTCCTCAGCTATGGCTAAATTACAAACATCTCTTTATTCCTATTATTCCACTTCTTCCTACTGCTACTCGATGTATTTTCCTCATTAATCTTCTTCTTTCCCTTAGTCATAACCAGAGAAGATCCTATAGTAGACTCCTTACTACTATCTTTTCTACGAATTTCCTCAGCTATGGCTAAATTACAAACACCAGAAAAGTGTAGAGTATTTTCACCTACTGAATTACACACTGTTGTTTTCATGGTTTTCCAACTATCAGGCAAAGAGGTTAATAACAGAACTTCATCAGTGAACTCTATTCTAACTGATTTCAACTGATTTATCAAAGTGGTTACCTCATTTATATAGGAATTCACACAAGCATCCTCAGCCATACGCATATTGAAAAACATCCTAAGCAGATATAGATCTTATTATTTGTGCAGAGTTTTTCATACCTGTTTGCAAACGCTTTCATTAACTCAATCGCAGTTGTCTCATTCGCTACGACGACCGCCATGTCCATCATTGACACATTACGATTGCAAAGAATCGCTTCTTTATCAAGAGTCTCCCAGGTCTCTTTTTCAAAGCCTTACCCAGCTTTTTAACAGTCAAGTAGTCTTTGACCACCATCTTCCAATATTCAAAATTGTCCCCATTAAACTTCATGACTCCATCAAAACTTGCCACATATCTCCACAATGGTATGATATTGTCCACTTTAGGAATCAACCCTCATGGTTTTGTTTTTGGTTCCCACCAAAAGACCTCATACCAATGGAGATAATTGTCCTCACTTATATACCCATGATCAATCCCTTCCCTAGCCAATGTGGGACATTTGTTTGCACCCTAACAGTTAATGCATGTTTTTATAATTGGTTGGGTAAGAAAATAAATTAACTTTGAAATTTGAAATGTGAGATGTGTAATAATCCTTTTTTACTTCTCCTTTTTTTTCCACAAAAATGATCAGAAATTGGCTAACTGAAGCCAAAAGATTATGTTCACCAAGTGATGTGAAAGAGTTTTGCTTGGACACCTTGGAGGAGGAAATAGACTTGCTTCAAAGGGAACTCTCCAAAGATTCTCAACACATTGGCTTTTGTCACAATGACTTGCAATATGGCAACATAATGATGGATGAAGACACACCATCAATAACCTTAATTGTAAGATTTTTTTTCCTCCATGACATTATTATCTTTATTATTATTATTATTATTAAAAACATAGTTGAAAGAAAAGTAAAATCATGATAATTTTTTATACTACACCCACTTTTAAATTTGTTTTCCAAAATTATTTAAAAAGTCAAAGAGTAGAATTGAAACTTTTGTATGAAGAGAAAAGTAAAATCATGATAATCTTTTATACTACACCCACTTTTAAATTTGTTTTCTAAAATTATTTAACTCAACTATGTTTGAATTGACTATTCTATTTTTTAATATCATTTTATCAATAAAGTTGCATATACCACCATCATCTTTAATTAAAATTTTAATAATCTAGCTTTTAATTTTCTCACGATATGGAGACTAAAAATAAAATAAATAAAAAAATTATGAGGATTAAAATGATAATTCAATTTAAGAAATTAGAAGGAAAAATGAAATGTTATGATTAATTGAAAAAATATTGAAATTTATGACTTTTTTTTTTCAGGATTATGAGTATGCAAGTTACAATCCAATAGCTTATGACATTGCAAATCACTTCTGTGAAATGACAGCAGATTACCATTCTGAGACTCCACATATTTTGGACTACAATTCATACCCAGGTCACACCTTTTTATTATTTATTATTTATTTTTATTCTTTTATAATGTTTTTTTACATGACTCAATCGAATTGAAAAGAAATATTGAAAAATAAAAGTAAAAAAAACAGTGGAAGGATTTTAAAAACAATCTTATATTTTATTGAGTCAATCCTAACAAAAATTTCTGTTTATTCAAATTGGAAACCAAAATTTTAGCTTGATGATTGACTCACTCAATATTTGGGGAGCCAAAAAATTATGCAAATTTTGAATGCTTTTTTTTTTTTGGGATTGAATCTGACTACTTTATCGATTGAATTTTGTGTAAATAAATCATCATCATACATGTCTAACTTGAAATGAAAAGAGTGTTATTGACATAGAAATTTCGATCGATCCCTAGTCGACACGCCATTTTTTTAAATTAATGACAAAGTTATAAATAATTAAATTTTAGACAAGTGTATTTAAATACTTTTACAAAAATATATATATTCATAAGTATTGTTTTGAAAATGAAGCTAGCCACTCAAACTTTTTTACAAATTTGGTTTGGCCTTACATTTTTTCAATACTTGCAGATCTTGAGGAACGTAAAAGTTTTGTTCGTGCATATCTCACCTCAGCAGGTAATTTAATTTTTTTTTAACCAGAAACAAAACTGTGATATAATTGAGATTATTGCTCAAGATACCCGCTCCTAGAGAGAGTGAAATCTTTTTTCCTTTTCTTTGTTATCTATGTAATGTTAAGATGACTAATTTGGACCCATTTGATAACTATTTATGTCCCGCGTGATAATTATTTTAGTTTTTTATTTTTGAAAATTAAGTTTACAAATATTACTTTCACATGTGGATTTCTACTATTTTCTTACCTACTTTTTACCTATGTTTTAAAAAAGCAAGTGAGTTTTTAAAACTAAAAAAAAAATGTTTGAAAAAACTTGTTTTGTTTTTGTAATTTGGCCAAAAACTCAATTTTTTAAGAAAGATGAAAACCATTATAGAGAAAATGAAACCATTGTAGAGAAAGTGTGAGAAAACAAACACAATTTTCAAAAACTAAAAACAAAAAATCAAATGATTATCAAACAAGGCATTGGTTTTGGTTATTGAAAATTAAGCCTATGAATACTACTTCTGTCCATGAACTTTCTTTCTTATTTTGTTATCTACTTTTTATCTATGTTTTAAAAAACCAAGCCATGTTTTGAAAACTAAAAAAATTAGTTACAAAATTTTGTTTTTTGTTTTTAGAATTTGGTCAAAAATTCAAATAGTTCCTTAAGGAAGACGAAAATCATTATAAAGAAATTGAGAGAAAACATGCTTAATTTTCAAAAACTAAAAACCAAAATAAAAAGCTAAAGCCCCGTTTGATAAGCATTTTGTTTTTGGTTTTTAGTTTGTGAAAGTTAAGCTTATTTTCACCTAATTTCTCTACAATCGGTATCATCTCCCTTAAGTAAGCATTTGAACTCTTAGCCAAATTCTAAAAACAAAGTCATGTTTTTCAAAACTACTTTTATTAGTTTTCAAAAGTTAGCTTGGTTTTTGAAAACATAGGTACAAACTAGATAAGAATACATATAAACTTATTGGTAGAAGCAGTATTTTTAGGTTTAAATTTCAAAAACTAAAAACAAAAAACAAAATGGTTATCAAACGAGGACTCAGTTTTTATTTTTAGTTTTTGAAAATTAAACTTATTTTCTCACCATTTCTCTATCATGGTTTTCATCTCTTTTAAAAAAAACATTTAAATTCTTAACCAAACTTTCAAAAACAAAAACAAGTGTTTGAAAACCATTTTTTTTTTAGTTTCTAAAGCATGACTTGATTTTGTAAAACATATATAAAAGTAGATAACAAAAACAAGGAAGTTCTTCGGAGAAAGTACGCTTAATTTTTTGAAAATCAAAAATAAAAAACCAAAAAGTTATCAAATAGGATCGAAGTGATTTCGTTTTGGTTTTGGTCTAGAAAACTTATTTAGAATGATAATTTGTAAGAAAAAATAGTGAGTGCCTTTGATTTCATGTATGACAACAGGGGGGAAACCCAGTGAAGAAGAATTGGAGCAGCTAGTAGAAGAGGCTGAGAAATACACTTTACCAAATCATCTCTTTTGGGGTTTGTGGGGAATTATTTCAGTGAGTAATTCATATTCTATACAACCTAGCTCATACAAATTAAACTTATGGGACATTGTATTTATTTTTAACTATCTTAAAATTTTCATGCAATGTAGGGTCACATAAACAAGATTGACTTTGATTACTTTGAGTATGCAAGGCAAAGGTTTGATCAGTACTGGCTAAGAAAGCCTGAGCTCTTAGTTTCTTCTATTGTTGATCACTTTCATCTAGTGATGAATGGCTCGTAAAATGTACTAGATTTCTTCCTTTTTATTTGTATCACTAGTGCTTAATTCCCTTTATACCACTATTTACGTATAAAAAAATAAGTCAATATTTTTATGTTAACTTTTGTTTTTGTAGTACAATTTTATATAATGTTTAGTAGAACAATACTTGTAATTTATTTTGAATGAAAGGTTATACCCTTTTAGATGAAGGGTCATGTTATCGATCTTTTATTAATAGTTATAGCGTTTTCATGATTTGCTATCTCTTTTCATTCTTAAGCTTTACTTTTCTATAGTTTCTTTTCATTTCTATAAATAAATAATGCTTTTTTTTTGTTCAAAAGGAGAATTCTTTGCTTGGATCATCTCATGTTTAGAGATAGAACTATTTATATTTGTTAGTTTGTGCTTCAAAATACAACTAGAGAACAAGAAAAGTGTGTTGAAATTAATTTAATAATTAATTTATACATGGGTAACCAATTAAATGAGAGTTATATTTGAGCTATTTAATGAGCATATTGGGTGGTTTTGATAATGGACTCACCTCCTATATGTAATGTGACATGTTGAGTTGTTGATCCTAAAGGGGTGTTTGGCTCCTTGAGTTGCAACCCAATTCAGCGTTTGGCTCATGGATAAACTAACTCAACTCAACTTTGCCGACTTAGGATATTAACTCCACCGACTTGTACAGTAAGCCTATTAACATATTTTATCATCATTTCTCCAACAACTGACGACCACCACCAGCGATCAGTAACCACCTCCGACGATCATCTCCAGCAACAGATGACCATCTTTGGTGACCGATGACTTGTTGGGATGTATGTCCTAATCTCGTGTAAGTTTGTAATATACCAAGTTGAAATAAATAAGAGTTATTTTTTTCATCACTTTGTGTCTCACATATTTCATAAACTTAATCCAATAAACTAAACTCAAGGATCATTGTACTATGAGAGAACTAGAACTTGAATAGTGTGTTGTGGACACACAGGGAGGATCACGTTCGAGTTAATGACCCAAACGGTCTACGAATAGGGTTGGAGACCTAATCCTGGATACGTTGTGGATGCGACCCGCTTTGTATCAGATACAGACGAGGTGATCCAACTCTTTCATGTGGTTGACATGCGAGTGGGGGCATCCTGTGCAATGAGATTTTACAAGACCGAACTGTGAATTATTAGGCTTACTGATGTAACACCGTTAACAATATAGGACTAATAAATTCGTAGATGACCATTAGTGACTCGACCTTAATCCTGAGCGTGTTACAAACTCTTGTATACGGAGGTCTATCCATTGACTAGTACGGGTGAGGGTGGTCACAATTACTCGCCTAATATGCTTATCTTCTTAGGGACAGGACCACGTGGGGAGCTGGAAATTTGAATACGCGAGATCGAATTCACTCGTTCCCGAATTAGGGAAACTAGAGGGGTTGTTCCTTAAGTGCTGTCTCCAGGGCTTGGACAACAGGCACCCACCCTCTCACTGGCCCGAGAGGGATGTTGTTTATGGTCGGACCATACAACGCAATTGTTCATTAGAGGAGCAGTGAAACCTAAGGAGCAAGAGGTAAACATAGGGGTAAAATGGTAATTTGACCCAGCTGTGCTACGAACAACTCGTGAAGAATCGACTCACGAGCATTGGTTATATTGATGGACACAACTTGTCCTACAGTGTTGGGAGTGCAGCTACGAGCTTTAGTGGAATGTTACCGTAGCTAATGAATGTTGAATAATCGGGTCAAAGAGTTTGACCGGTTAATCTCGAATCATTGGAGCTCGTCATCTATAGGTCCATTAGGTCCCTCGGTTGGCTCAAACTTGATACATTGAGGGTTTGCAGTTTGGTGTGGATTTGAAGTGTTCAAATTCATTATTTGGGTGTTTATGTCATTTATATGTGATATAGTTGGCATAATATATAGTTTAATGTGAATGAGATTCATAATAAACTATAGGTTAGCCTAATTGATTAATTAGTGCTAATTTAGAGAAATTCGATTGAGAGAAATTAAATTGAATGTGATTTAATTTAAAACTTCACAATTATACAAATAAGATTTGTATAGTAAGGTATGAGATACCTTATTATATGTAATATGCAAATATGATTTGCATATTATAAGGTTGTGATAAAATTGTGATTTGGTGGGGATTTCCATTCCACCACTCACCATTATATAAAGGCTTAGTGAGAAGTCTTTTGTAAGACAATTACTCATTTTTGGAAATTCCATTTGCCAAGAGCTCTCTCTTCTCTCTCTTCTCTCTCAAATTCTCTCCACCAAAAAATCAAAGGGAGTCTTACAACTCTCCCTCAGCCTACCAAAACCAACCGAAAAGATCTTTCGCAGGTGTCTCTATTGCTCCGTTCGTGAGATCGTGGTTGCAGAGATCGTTGTTGCGAAAGCATTCGTGACCGGGGAAGAAAACATCGAAGAAGTGTTCTTTAAAAAGTAAGTGTTGGGATGTATGTCCTAATCTCGTTTTATTTATAATATTACTATTTGAAAAAAATAAGAGTTATTTCTTTAATCACTTTGTGTCTCACAATATTATAAACTTTTTCCATTAAACTAAGGTTCAGGGTCATTGAATTTATGAGAGAACTAGAACTTGAACGGTGTGTAGTGGACACATAAGCGGGATCACGTTCGAGTTAATGACCCGAACGGTCTACAACATATGAATAGGGTTGGAGACCTAATCCTGGATACGCTGTGGATGCGACCCGCTTTGTATTAGATACAAACGAGGTGATCTGACTCGTTCATGTGGTTGACATGCGAGTGAGGGCATCCTGTGCAATGAGATTGTACAAGACCGGACCGTGAATTATTAGACCTACTGATGTAACACCGTTGACAGGATAGGACTAATAACTTCGTAGATGACCATTAGTGACTCGACCTGAATCCTGAGCGTGTTACGGACTCCTGTTTGCGGGGGGGTATGTCCTTTGACTAGTACGGGTGAGGGTGGTTACAATTACTAGCCCAATATGCATATCTTCTCCGGGACAGGACCACGTGGGGAGCTGAGAACATAACTACGCGAGATGAAATTTACTCGTTCCCGACTTTAGGGAAACTAAAGGGGTTGTTCCCTTAAGTGTTGTCGCCAGGGCTTAGACAACAGGAGCCCACCCTCTCACTAGCCCGAGAGGAGTGTTGTGTATGGTTGGACCATTACAACGATGTTGTTCATTAGAGGAGCAGTGGGGACTTAAGGAGCAAGAAGTAGACACAGGGGTAAAACGGTAATTTGACTCAGCCGTGTCTACGAACAACCTGTGAAGGGTCGACTCATGGGTACTGGTTATATCAATGGACACAACTTGTCCTATAGTGACGGGAGTGCAGCTACGGGTTTTAGTGGAGTGTTACCGTAGCTAATGAATGTTGATTAACCAAGTCAAAGAGTTTGATAGGTTAGTCTCGGATCATTGGAACTCGTCACGGGTAGGTCCATTAGGTCCCTCGATTGGCTCAAACTGGATTAATAAAACGTTTACAGTTTTAGTGTGAATTTGAAGTGTTCAAGTTCACTAAAGGGTAATTATGTCATTTACATGAGATATGTATGACATATTGTATAGTCTAATGTGAATGAGATTCATAATAAACTATAGGTTAGCCTAATTGTCTAATTAGGGCTAATTTGGAGAAATTGGATTGAGAGAAATTAAATTGAATATGATTCAATTTAATAATCCACAGTTATATAAATGTGATTTGTAAAATAAGATATGAGATATCTTATTATATATGGTTCATAACCTATGGTTGTGGTAAAATGGTAAATAGGTGGAGATTTCAACTCCACCTATCACCATTATATAAACTTCTTTGCAAAAGAGATCTCACACTTGATTGCTCATTTTTGGAAATCTCACCAAAGGGCATTGGCTATTCTCTCTCAACTATTCTCTCAATCTCTCCTCCCTACACCAAAGAAGAGAATCCCACCATTCTCCTTTTACTAAAAGTAGAACAACTGAGAAATCTTTTGGAACATGTCTGGTTCATTGGATTGTTCGAGGAGGTCGAGATCGTTGAGAACGTGAACACGAAGGGTTCGTGACCAGAGAAGGAAAACGTGAAGAAAGGTTCTTCAACAAGTAAGTATACTTACTGTTTTTCCTTCCTAATTGCATGTTTAGCCTAATTACTATGTGATAGTTTTAATTTTAAGAAAATGAATTTCGCAACGATACCACGACGATTCAATCGTCCTTCCGCTGCACGAAATTTCATTCCCTTCAATTGGTATCAGAGCCAATCGTTGGCTTTTCGCTGTGCATTTGTTTTTCTTTAAATTAGGTGGGTAATTGCTTCAATTTATGTGATAAATTGTGGTTTGCATAATTTGACGTTTTCGGTTTTGGCACTAGTTTTAGATTTACATTAATGTTGATGAGATCAATGTAAGGGCCCGGTGTTTTGGGTATTTTTAATGTAAATCGAGTCTGTAAGTCCGTATCGTTCGTGGCATGAGATGCTGTGAAGAAATTGGAGCGAAAACGAGCGAGAAACGACGAAGAACAACAAAGGTGTTTGTTGTTCTGTCGACGACGTTGAGACGCTGTTCTTCGACGTCTCAACGCTATCCTTGCGGTACCAGGCTTGGCTGCAGAGCAGCATTGCAACGCCGTGACGTGGAGCACGCGACGTGCGACGCTGTTCTGCGGCGTCTCAACACCGTCTGCGCGGAAGGTGGTTGTGCTGCAGAGCATCATTGCGACGCAAGGCGTTGCGTTGGGCGCGCGAGCTTGACGCTGGGCGCTGTAACATTGCAACGCTGGCCACGACGTTGTAACGTGTGAGCGTAGTGAAGAAGTTCACGAGCTTTTCGCGCAAAGTGGCAACGTGCAGTGTCCTTAAGTGCAGCGGTTCGAGCTGGGGTTCGTGCAACTGTCTTTTATATATTTATTTTATTTATAAAATGTGTTAACTAATTAATATTAATATAAATGTTATATTGATATTAATTAATTTAATTAAATTGCCTAGGGTGCCAAAATTGGTCCAATATTGCTTTTTAATTAATTTTATGCATGTGATGAATGAAATTTATTATTCTATGTGCATAATATATGCCATATAGATTAAAATCTCACCTTAGGTTAAACATTTCATGCATCATTTTTATATTATAAGAGTTATAATATATAGTATGCATGATAGTTTTATATTATAAGTGTTATAATATAATGTATGTTTTTAATTTAATTAATATAAGTGTTATATTTCTTAGATTAAAAGTATTGACATGCATTTATACATGTGATGTATGTATATTATATAGTTTATTATTCATGTGATGAATGATCAAGGATTATAATATAGCAATGCATGTAACCTAACTTAATTATTAGTTTCAAATGGTTTAGAACTTGAATAATTAGACTTAGGGTTTTTAGTTCTAATAAGATTAGAATTAGGAAATCAAATATGACTTATGAATGGTGACTAATTAGTAACTCTTTCTAAAGAAGGTTCTGTCTAAAGCTGGGGTATTTAAGCTGATGCTTTGCAGAGCACCACTACCTGAGAACCGACCTGGGAGTGAATTTGGTCTAGAGCTTCATAGGTTATATTCTCGTGAATGGCGTTTAGTTAAAAGTTGATTAAATTACTCACATAGACCTAAGTTAATAATGTGATTATAGACTTAGGCTAATCCAATATAAGTGTTATATTGATAGACTTAGGTAAATATTAGCCGATTTATCTAGGTCAATCCCGATTAACTTGAAGTGCTGAGTGGGAGGAAATAAAGTGTATGAGATACATTTAATTTTCATCCACAAATCTTCGTTAAAGTTCACACCGTGAGATCCATACTCGGCCTCGTGGCGCAAATGGGAGCGTCTCCCTTCGGATGGTATTTGTATGGGTCAATATTCAACATGAATGGAGAGAGTACTTATAGTGAGTGAGAGTGGGACCTGTGAAAATGGGACCCACAGTCTCTTTTATCGATTCACACCGTGAGACGCCCATGATCCACCTGCTAGTTTGGCCTGGACCAGACAATCCCTTCGGAGAGCCATGATCATGGGAGTCGGAACACCGTGAATTCCCGAAAGGGATACAATTTTCTTGTTAGTTTTCCTTCGTAGTCCTCCCTTCGGTGGCTATTATTTGGACGGATACTTGGAAATTTAAAAATAGAGGCTGACACTCACAGGATTCATTAAGAGTTAATGGATTCAGACCGAATAATGGTAATTGGATGCCTAATGAAATAAGAGTTATTCTTGTATTAAGGTCTAGTCGAGAAAGTCTCGTCCTAGAGGAGGAGTGTTTCTGTCCACCCTTCGGTGGTGGTCATTCTAAAACTTTGGGGTGTCATTGCAAAATTTTAATGACCTAAGGATCATAAGTTAAAAAATTTGCTAAAACCTGATTGAATTTTTCAAAGTTTTTGCAAGACTAATACAAAGTTTTTCTATTTCAGCAAAAATGTCGAGTTCAATTATAACCTTGTTAGCTTCTGATAAACTCGTAGGCAACAATTTTCAAATGTGGAAAAACAATATAAACACAATTTTAGTAACTGACGACCTTAAGTTCGTGCTCACTGAGTAGTGTCCTCAGGTGTAAGGCTCGACCACATCGCGAAGTGTTCGTGATGCATACGATCGGTTTATCAGGGCCAATGAAAAGGTCAAGGTCTATATAATTGCCAACTTGTCTGAAGTCTTAGCAAAGAAGCATGTGGTAATGGTCACCGCTAAGAAAATCATGGAATCGCTGCAGGAAATGTTTAGACAACAGTTTTTTTAGGTCCGACACGATGCCCTCAAACACGTCTTCAATGCAAGGATGAAGGAGGGACGTCTGTCCGTGAACATGTTCTGGACATGATGACCCACTTTAATCTGGTAGAGATGAACGAGGCTTCAATCGACGAGCCGAGCCAGGTCGGCTTTATCATGAGACGCTTTCGAAGAGTTTCCTGTAGTTTCGTAGCAATGTTGTTATGAACAAAATTGACTAAACTCTGACCACCTTACTCAACGAATTACAGAACTTCTAGTCCTTGATGAGGATCAGGGGACCGGAAGCTAAGACAAATATTGTCTTTAGGTCCTATCACAGGAGTTCGACCTCTGGGACAAAATCTGTAGGTTCTTCAGGCCCAAAAGGGAAGAAAAAGAAGTTGACGAAGGGTAAAGATGACCGCGCTGCCGCCCAAAAGAGCAAAAAGGTCAAGGAAGTTGCAGAGAAAGGGAAGTGTTTCCACTGCAACGGGGATGGTCACTGGAAGAGAAACTGCCCAAGTTCCTTGCCAAGAGGAAGAAAGAAGGTAAATGTGATTTACTTATTATAGAAACCTGTTTAGTGGAGAGTAATGACTATGTCTGGATACTGGATTCAAGCGCCACTAACCATGTTTGTTGTTCTTTTCAGGGAATTAGTTCTTGCCAGCGATTGCGAGAGGGGTGAGATAACATTGCGGGTTGGATCCGGGGAGGTTGTCTCTACTGCAACGGTCGACACGGTGAAGTTATTTTTTGTCGGAAAGTACTTATTATTAGATAATTTGTACATAGTTCCAGGGATTACTAGAAACCTAGTTTCCATTTCCTACCTTATTGAATATTGTATCTCTTTTACTTTTGAATTGAATAAAGCATTTATTTTTTTCAAAGGCAACTTGTTATGTTCAGTTTCACTTGAGAATAAATTATATGTTTTAAAGCCTAATTCGGTCAAAAGTGTTTTGAATACTGAATTGTTTAAAACAGCTGAAACACGAACTAAAAGAATAAAAGTTTCTCCAAAAAAAAAATACCCATCTTTGGCATCTGAGGTTAGACCACATAAATCTCAATAGGATTGAGAGACTAGTTAAGAGTGGACTTCTAAGTGAGTTGGAAGAAAACTCTTTACCGGTATGTGAGTCATGCCTTAAAGGAAAAATGACCAAACACCCTTTTAGTGGAAAAGGATATAGAGCCAAAGAGCCTCTTGAGCTTATACATTCTGACCTCTGTGGTCCGATGAGTGTTAAAGCACGAGGAGGTTACGAATACTTTGTATCTTTTATAGATGACTATTCGAGGTATGGGTATATTTACCTAATGCATAGGAAGTCTAAAACTCTTGAAAAGTTCAAAGAGTACAAGACTGAGGTTGAGAACCTGTTAGGTAAAACAATTAAAACACTTCGATCGGATCGAGGTGGAGAGTACATGGACACTGAATTCTAGGACCATATGATAGAACATAGAATTACGTGTCAACTCTCAGCACCTGGTATGCCACAGCAGAATGGTGTATGAAAAACGAGAAACAGAACCCTGTTGGACATGGTTCGGTCGATGAAGAGTTATGCTCGTCTCCCTGATTCTTTTTGGAGTTACGCAGTGGAGACTACGGTTTACATTTTGAACAGCGTTCCGTCGAAGAGTGTTTGTGAAACACCTTTCGAACTCTGGAATGGACGTAAAAGAAGTTTACACCATTTCAAGATTTGAGGATGCTCGAACCATGTGTTGGTGTCAAATCCGAAGAAGTTGGAACCCCGTTCAAAGTTGTGCCTCTTTGTAGGTTACCCAAAAGAGACTAGAGGTGGTCTGTTTTACAATCTTAAGGAAAATAGGGTGTTGTGTCGACAAACGTCACTTCCCTTGAGACAGACCACATCAAGGAACACTTACTCAAGGAGTAAAATTGTATTAAACGAAATTGACAGTTCATCAGCAAGAGTTGTTGATGGGACTAGTACGTCAACAAGTGTTGTTGATCCTAGCTCGTCTGGTCAAGTCTGTTCTCAAGAGTTGAGAATGCCTCAACATAGTGGGAGGGCTATAAGACAAGTTGAACGTTACATGGGTTTAGCTGAAACCCAAGTCGTCACCCCTGATGATGACTGCGAGGATCCATTGACCTATGATCAGGCAATAACTGACGTTGACAAAGACGAATGAATTAAAGCTATGGACCAGGAAATGGAGTCAATGTACTTCAATTCCATCTGGGAGCTTGTAGGCCAACTGGATGGGGTTAAACCTATTGGTTGCAAGTGGATCTACAAGCGTAAACGTGACATAGATGGGAAGGTGCAGACTTTCAAAGCCAGACTAGTGGCAAAGGGGTTTACCCAGGTTGAAGGGGATAACTATTAGGAAACCTTTTCTCCTGTTGCCATGGTAAAGTCTATCAGGATCCTTCTGACCATTGTCGCATACTATGACTATAAGGTATGGTAGATGGATGTCAAGACGACCTTTCTAAATGGCAATCTTGATGAGACCATCTGCATGGACCAACCCAAGGGGTTCATTGCCCAAGGCCAAGAGTAAAAGGTTTTCCGGCTTAAAAGGTCTATTTATGGACTTAAACAAGCTTCGAGGTCTTGGAATATAAGGTTTGATGAAGCGATCAAATCTTATGGCTTTAATTAGAATGTTGATGAACCTTGTGTCTACAAGAAAATCGTCGACAGTACTGTCGCATTTCTGATATTGTATGTGGATGATATCCTGTTCATTGGGAATGACATAGGATTTCTTACTGACATTAAGGACTGGCTAGCTTCGCAATTCCGAATGAAAGATTTGGGAGATGACCAGTATGTTCTAGGTATCCAGGTAGTCTAGAACCGAAAGAACAAAACGCTAGTAATGTTTTAGGTATCTTATATTGTCAAGTTGTTGTTTGGATATAAGATGCAGAACTCCAAGAAGGGCTTGCTTCCTTTCAGGCATGGGGTTCACCTGTCTAAGGATTAATGTCTTAAGACGCCTCAAGATGTTGAGGATATGAGACGAATCCCCTATGCTTCCACTATAAGGAGACTTATGTATGTCATATAGTGTACTAGGCCCGACATCTGTTATGTAGTTGGGATTGTCAGTAGGTATAAATCCAATCAAGGATTAGATCACTGGACAACCGTTAAGGCAATCCTCAAGTATCTTAGAAGAATGAGGAACTAAAACCTTGTGTATGGAAGTGGGGGATTTGATCCTTACGGGATACACAGGCTCTAATTTTCAGACCGATAACGATTTTAGGAAGTCCACATCGGGGTCAACCTTCATTTTGAATGGAGGAGTTGTAGTGTGGCGAAGCATCAAGCAGGGATGCATCGCTGATTCCACGATAGAAGCAAAGTATGTTGCGGCTTGTGAAGCTGCAAAAGAAGCTGTTTGACTTAGGAAGTTCATGTTGGATTTGGAAATTGTTTCAAATATGAACTTGCCAGTGACCCTGTTTTGTGACAATAGTGGTGCAGTGGCTAACTCGAGAGAACCTCGAAGTCATAAGAGGGGAGAGCATATTGAACAGAAGTATCACCTGATACGGGAGATTGTGCATCGCGCAGACGTGACTGTCACGCAAATTGCATCGGAGCACAATGTTGCTGATCCATTTACAAAGACCCTCCCGATTAAGGTGTTTAAGGGTCAATTAGAGAGTCTAGGTCTTCGAGTGCTTCCTAACTAGGGCAAGTGGGAGTATTGTAAAGGGGTATTCAATGCCCTAGTTTATTTTATTATTATTACACATTTGAGAAATGTATTTTGTACTCCACTAGCATAGTCCAAGTGGGAGTTTGTTAGGATGTATGTTCTAATCTCGTGTAAGTTTGTAATATACGAAGTTGAAATAAAAAGAGTTATTTTTTTTCATCACTTTATGTCTCGCATATTTCATAAACTTAATTCAATAAACTAAGCTCCAGGGTCATTGTATTATGAGAGAACTAGAACTTGAACAGTGTGTAGTGGACACACAGGGAGGGTCACGTTCGAGTTAATGACCCGAACGGTCTACAATATACGGATAGAGTTGGAGACCTAATCCTGGATACGATGTGGATGCGACCCGCTTTATATTAGATACAAACGAGGTGATCCAGCTCATTCATGTGGTTGGCATGCGAGTGGGTGCATCTTGTGTTATGAGATTGTACAAGACCGGAGTGTGAATTATTAGACTTACTGATGTAACACCGTTAACAGTATAGGACTAATAAATTCCAAGATGACCATTAGTGACTCGACCTTAATCCTGAGCGTGTTACAGACTCTTGTCTGTAGGGATTTGTCCTTTGACTAGTTACTCACCCAATATGTCTATCTTCTCAGGGACATGACCACGTGGGGGGATGGGAACTTGACTATGCTAGATGGAATTCACTCGTTACCAAATTAGAAAAACTAGAGGGATTGTTCCCTTAAGTGCTGTCTTCAGGGCTTAGACAACGGGAGCCCACCCTCTCACTGGCCCGAGAAGGATGTTGTTTATGGTCGGACCATACAACGTAGTTGTTCATTAGAGGAGCAGTGGGACTTAAGGAGTAAGAGGTAGACATAGGGGTAAAACGGTAATTTGACCCAGCTGTGACTACAAACAACCTGTGAAGGGTCGACTCATGGACATTGGTTATATCGGTGGACACAACTTGTCCTACAGTGATGAGAGTGCAACTACGGGCTTTAGCGGAGTGTTACCGTAGCTAATGAATGTTGAATAACCTGATCAAAGAGTTTGACCGGTTAGTCTCGAATCATTGGAGCTCGTCATCTGTAGGTCCATTAGGTCCCTCTTTTGGTTAAACTTGGATAAATTGAGGGTTTGTAGTTTGGTGTGGATTTGAAGTGTTCAAATTCATTATTTGGGTGTTTATAACATTTATATGTGATACAGTTGACATAATATATAGTTTGATGTGAATGAGATTCATAATAAACTATAGGTTAGCCTAATTGATTAATTAATGTTTATTTGGAGAAATTGAATTGAGAGAAATTAAATTGAATGTGATTCAATTTAAAATTCCACAATTATACAAATGAGACTTGTATAATAAGGTATGAGATACCTTATTATATGTAGTATGCAAATTTAAGGTTGTGGTAAAATGGTGATTTGGTGGAGATTTCAACTCCACCACTCACCATTATATAAAGGCTTGGTGAGAAGCCTTTTGTAAGACAATTGCTCATTTTTAGAAATTTCATTTTCCAAGAGCTCTCTCTTCTCTCAATTCTCTCCACCCAAAAACCAAAGAGAGTCCCACAACTCTCCCTCAACTTACCGAGAACAACCGAGAAGATCTTTCGAAGGTGTCTCTATTGCTCGGTTTGAGAGATCGTGGGTGCATAGATTGTTGTTGCGAAAACGTTCGTGACCGGAGAAGAAAACATCGAAGAAGTGTTCTTCAACAAGTAAGTAGATTTACTCTATGGTTTTCTTCTTAAAATAACATGTTTAGGCTAGGATTTAAGAGTTAAATTCAATTTTAAGAAATCAGTAGCATAACGAAAAATTACGATATTTCATGTCGTTTTCCGCTGCGGGATTTCCATTCCCACCATGACTGACGATCATAAATCGAAAACCTTTGACGACGACCATCTCCGGCGATTGATAACCATCTCCAGCGACCAAAAACCACCTCCGACGACCATTTTCGACTATCGATGACCATCTCCAACGATCGACGACCCGAAACCTCCTCCGACGACCATCTCTGGCGATCGAAAACCACTTCTGATGACAATTTTCGACGATTAGTGACCATCTCCGCACGATCAAAAACCACATCCAATGACCATTTTTGGCGATTGGTGATCATCTCAAGCGAGCAAAAACCTCCTCTAGAACTGACAACCTTCTTTGGCAACTGACAATCACCTCTGATGACTTTCTCCAATGATCAAAATCACCTTCGAAGATCATATCTGGCAATTGGTGACCATCTTCGATAATAAAAAATTACCTTCGACGACTATCTTTGGCGATCGACAACCATCTTCAACAACAAACAACCACCCCTAATGACCTTCTCTGGAGACCACTACCGGTTGACCTTCACTATCAACGACCATATGCGCCAATTGACGACTACTCGTTGATGGCCTTATCTTGCAACCAACAGTATCTTCTCCGATGAGTATCACCAACAATAATTCCCAGGGACCAACGAGATTCCCATGGTTCAAAGTAATATGAAATGCACATGTACTTAGTTGGTCTTACTCTCTTCTCCAACAATCTTTTTTCGGACATACAAACTCGATCCATTGTTGGTCATTACTTATATTTTATGAACCATAATTATGTTTTGTGAATCATGTAAATAGGTTCTTGATAACCTGCTAATATTTTGTGAATATTTCACTTTTACATGTTATTAATGTTGAAATTTATTGTCGTTTTATTATCATCTTCATGTGATTTAACAAAGGTAAAAATGCAATGTTCCTTAAAAAAAAACGTAAGGTCATTGTATATTAAAACAAACAACCCTATTAGTACTTAAAAAATGTCATGTTAAGTTCCTCATTTGTAAGTTTCAAAAAAGTTCAATATATGTTTAGCCAATGAAACCTTAGATTTTTCTATTTTAATAGAAGTTGATTTGTGTTTAAAGAACAAAAATACTAGTACATTGTCTTTTTTCCATTGATCAATTCTTATTTGTTGTTATAAAGAATACAACATTTGATTTCTATCAATTCAATTAAGTTCAATGAGTACTAGAAATATGTTATTTCGATAAATTAAACGAAGTTTAATGTATATCAAAAAGAGGAAACAATGAAATATTGTTTATATTTTAAAAAAAATAAATTTCTAAAAAAAGAAAGAATAGTATTTTCTTAAAAAAAAGATCAATGTTGAAATATATACATATATATATATATATATATATATATATATATATATTGTAGTAGATATATGAATTTAGTGTTGCAAATATGAAAAAAAGAGGAAACAATGCTATATTGTCTATATTTTGAAAAAAATAAATTTCTAAAAAAAGAAAGAATAGTATTTTTTTTAAAAAAAAGATCAATGTTGATATATATATATATATATATATATATATTGTAGTAGATATATGAATTTAGTGTTGCAAATATGAAAAAAAGTGTTTCTAGATGAATTTTATTGGAAAAGAAGAATTGATATCAATCCCAATATGCATTACTTTTGCAAATATCCATAACATAAATTTGACAAATGGTAATATATATTGAAATTTTGTAGTTGATCTCATAATTAATTTTTGAAATTGTAGGTAAATGTGTTTGCAATTGATTTGTTAGGAAAAAAAAAGTCACAAAAAAATCAGACTTACTCAAGTTACAAAAAAACTACACCAGATACCCCTGACATAATAACTCAACTCTACACTCCAAATACACACTTCAACTCAACATAACTCTGCATCCAAAACACAAACTTCCTGAACTCACTGACAAAACAATTTGCACAATCAACGCAACTCAGCCCAACTCAACTCAACTCTGTGATCCAAACGCCCCTGAAAAGATTATAGAAACCCTAGGATCAACTTATAAATAACAGGGTTATGGTCCCAATATACTATGCGTTTTTAGCTTATTATTCCCCATTTTAAAGAGAGGATTGCCCATTCTAGTCAAGGATGCATAGTTGAGGAAGACCATAAACCACAAATTTTATGAATTCAACATTTCTAAGGTTTCCAAGTAATTCTAATCTCCTCTAGTTTTAGTTTCCTTTCATGTGTAGATCATTTTAACAATTGTCATCTTGATTTTTATATTTTTATTCATGAATAATTATGACTTGAGTTTTGCTAATAAAATTGTCAAGAAGTGGTATCAAAGCGGTTTATGCATGGTGGATTACTAACTTTACTCAATTTTATCAAATATGTTGTTTTTCCTTTTGATTCATAAGATTTTAATTCAATAGGATTTCATAACCAATTTACATGTTTTATAAATTGTTTGGCTTTTTGGATAGTCAAACTTAAATTTAATGCTCTCTCATATTTGGATTACAAGGTTGTCGAACATTTTTACATAATCAAGTAATCTTAATCGTTGAAAATTGTTCAAATCCTAATATAATAGATAATTGAAGTGTGTGTAGCGATAGGTTGACATTGCAATGGCCAACCCATTACATTTGTTTAACAAACTTAGGTATATAATTTTATTATTAAAGTTTAAGGATGTTATGATTTAAAATTTGGATAATTACCCATGTTTTATTTATTTGAATTCTTCAAATTTAATAGTATGTTCGCATAACTCAATAAAGTATGGAAAATTTTTAAAATTTTTATTTATGGGGCGCTTATTAAGGTATTAAAAACTTAACAAAATTTGTATAATTTCTTTTGAATGTTTCTAAATTGAACCAATTAAAGACGTATTATATTTATTTGTTATGCAGATTGTGATCGATCTAAAGGAAGGTTACAATTTAGCCAAACAACAAAAACATATCCAATAATAAGTATGGACAACATAATGATGTACCCTCGAGGATGTTAGTCGGTCCAAAGGAAGACTATCATCTAAAAGGATATGTTATTAATATTTGATTATTGAATTCTAAATTAAATGCCTGAATGATTATTAGGACGGTTGAAAGACCAACAAAGTTTCGTTTGGAGTAATTCAGTTTTTATTTTGAGACCTTTTTTCCATAATTAAATTATGGAATTAAAATTATTGTTCTTAATTTTGAAAATGTGGTAATTTCATTCTCATGAGATAAATTAATAGTAATTAAAAATAATTTGTATAATAATATTTTTTTTAATTGTTGGTATTAATTTGATTGATCATGTTGCCAAAGTAACCTATGGTTTCTGATATTGATATCTTCAAAATTAATTAGATGTTTGTGGGCCTGTTGTTTATGTATTCTAATTGGCGACCCAAACGAAGGCGTCAATCTGACAAATAATAGGTACACTTATGGTTAGCTGGCGATGAACATAAAGATTGTTGACAAAATCCAGAAAGGATAACTCACTTGACCTTCACATGACAATGACAATGAATTTGTTTGAAGGGAAAAATGTGGCCTGCAAAAGAGAGAAAGAATCTGAACACTAGTGTGGTGCTTGTCACAAAGGTTCCAATGCTTAAGCCATAGAATATTTTAGTGTATCAAGTTAGGGTTTCTCTAATAAAGAAGAACTTACTGTTGGGATGTATATCCTAATCTCGTATAAGTTTGTAATATACCATGTTGAAATAAATAAGAGTTATTTTTTCATCATTTTATGTCTAATATTTTTATAAACTTAATCCAATAAACTAAGCTCCAGGGTCATTGAATTATTAGAGAACTAGAACTTGAACGGTGTGTAGTGGACACACAGGGTGGATCACGTTCGAGTACATGACCCGAACGGTCTACAGTATACGGATAGGGTTGGACACCTAATCCTGGATATGCTGTGGATGCGACCCGCTTTGTATTAGATACAAACGACGTGATCCAGCTCGCTCAAGTAGTTGGCATGTGAGTGGGGGCATCATGTGCAATGAGATTGTACAAGACCGGAACGTAAGTTATTAGACTTACTGATGTAACACTGTTAACAGTATATGAAAAATAACTTCGTAGATGACCATTAGTGACTCGACCTTAATCTTGAGCGTGGTACGGACTCCTGTCTGTGGGGGCATGTCCTTTGACTAGAATAGGTGAGGGTGGTCACTGTTACTCATCCAATATGCCTATCTTCTCAGGGACAGGACCATGTGGGGAACTTGGAACTTGACTACGTGAGATGGAATTCACTTGTTCCCGAATTAGGGAAACTATAAGGGTTGTTCCCTTAGTGTTGTCTCAAGGGCTTGGACAACGGGCCCCCACCCTCTCACTGGGCCGAGAGGGGTGTTGTTTATGGTTGGACCATACAACGTTGTTGTTCATTAGAGAAGCAGTGGGACTTAAGGAGCAAGAGGTAGACACAGAGGTAAAACGGTAATTTGACCCAACTATGACTACGAACAACCTGTGAAGGGTCGACTCACAGGCATTGGTTATATCAATGAACACAACCTATCCTACAGTGATGGGAGTGCAACTATGGGCTTTAGTGGAGTGTTACCGTAGCTAATGAATATTTAATAATCCAGTCAAAGAGTTTAACAGGTTAATCTCGAATCGTTGGAGCTCGTCATCTGTAGGTTCATTAGGTCCCTCGGTTGACTCAAACTGGATAAATTGAGGGTTTGCAGTTTGGTGTGTATTTGAAGTGTTCAAATTCATTATTTGGGTATTTATGTCATTTATATGTGATATGATTGACATAATATATAGTTTGATGTGAATGAGATTCATAATAAACTATAAGTTAGCCTAATTGATTAATTAGTCCCAATTTGGAGAAATTGGATTGAGAGAAATTAAATTGAATGTGATTTAATTTAAAATTCCACAATTATACAAATGAAATTTGTATAATAAGGTATGAGATATCTTATTGTATGTAATATGCAAATATGATTTGCATATTATAAGGTTGTCGTAAAATGGTGGTTTGGTGGAGATTTCAACTCCACCACTCATCATTATAAAAAGGCTTGGTGAGAAGCCTTTTGGAAAAGATTAGTTCATTTTTTTGGATTTGGCATCCAAGAGAAGAAGAATTCTCTCTACTCTCACAAAACTCTCTCCACCCAAAAACCAAATGGAGTCCCACCACTCTCCCTCAACTGATCGAGAGCAACCGAAAAGATCATTTTGGAGGTGTCTGAACTGTTCGATTCGAGAGATCGTGTGTAGAAATCATTGGCACGAAGAGTGTTGGGGTTTGTGCCCTGAAACTCAGAGTTTGTAATTATGTTCTAATTATTGTAATAAAATGTTATTATTTAAATAAATAGTTATTGTTCGTTATTTACGGTATTTCCCCTGTTTTAACATTAAATCCAATAAACTAAACATTCAAGGCTGTAAAATGTATCTTTAACTGAATGTAGTGTACATATAAAGGATCTCAGTTCGAGATTCAACCTAAAGGGTCTATCGTAAGGGGATAAGGTTTGGGTACCTTGCCTTGGTAAAACTATGGATGTGGCCCAGTTTGTATAAGATACAAACACTGTGATCGTAAGGTGTTCGTGTAGATGACATGTGAGTGGGGATATCCTATGTAATGAGATTACATAAGACCAGACCGCGAAATAGTAACCACTAGATGTAACTCCGTTGACTAGTTAGATTTCTATTTCACTAGGATAACCTAGGCAACTTGATCTCAATCCTGAGCAGGTTACGACTTCCTATTCGCGAGGGATTGTTCTTTGACTAGTATGGGTGAGAGTGGTCAGATTCGCCGACTCAATATACCTACCTTCTTGGGGACAAGACCGAGTGAGTGGTTGAAAACTTAACTTACGAAGATGGAATTCACTCCTTCCCACCTACTATGGTAAGTAGATGAATGTTCCCTTAAGTGGTTTCTCCGGGACTTGAACAAAGGGCATGCCCCTCTCATTGGTCCAAGAGGGACTTTTGTTTGTTGGTAGGACCACAAACAAATTGTTCATTAGAGGAGCATTGGTACTTAAGGTACAAGATGTAACCCAGGGGTAAAACGGTAATTTGACCCAACTGGTGTTACGAACATTCGTGAAGGATTGACTTGCTGTTATTGGTCAATATCCATGGACATAGAAATATATCTGCAGTGAGAAGAGTGCAGCTGCGGGACTTTAGTAGAGTGTTACCGCAGTTAACTAATGTTGATTAGGAGGTTAATGAGATTAACCAAGTAATCTCATATCGTTGGAGCTTCTGATCTGTAGGTCAATTAGGTCCACCTTCTAGCTCGTAAAGGGTTCTTAGATCGCTTGAATTTGAAATGTTCGAATTCGTTAGGGAATAAATTTAATGTATATAGATATGATATAATATATAGTTTTGGAACTATATATTATAAATTTAATGTGAATATGATTCATATTAAATTATACGAGAGAATTAAATATTTGAAAGAATTCAAATATTAAATTCAAATGTGAATGTGATTCATATTTGAAAACTATAGGTTAAAATTTAATATGCATTAGATGTACATTAAAACTATAGGTTAGAGCGAAATATTGATTAAATGTGATTTAATCCAAAATTAAATATATGATATTTAATTTATAATTAATTAAATATGATTTGATTAATTAATTATATTATTTAATTAATAATTTGATTATTTATTTTATAATATAAGAAATAAAAGAAAAAGGGGAATGTGTGACACGTTCCCCACTTCCCTCCAACTCCCCATCGATAGGGAGTGAGGGAAGTTGTCCCTCGAGATAATGCCTCTTCTCTTCTGGGAGAAAGGTTGGAAGATTGATCAATTCTGCACTGTGCAATTGTGAATTGCCAAAACATTCTCTCTCTCAATTCCCTTCTTCCAATTGTTGGATCCTTCCCACCTAAGGAATATCTAAGTAGAAACTCAGAGTCATAGTATGTGCTCACTACTAGTAATGTCTTGCTTGGAGGAGAATAGAGGATTTTCTCTGTGTTGCTGAATTACTGGAGAATCACCTTAAGGAGCAAGGAGTTGTTGTTGAGAAAAACTACAAAAGTAATTATGAATCCCTTTTAGTTTATTTAATTCCTATAGCATGTTTGCATGTTTTATCCATGCCTAATTAGATTAGGAAATGTGTGCTTATCTCTGTTTCTTTTTCAATGTAATCGTTTTTGCTTTTCAACCAAAATGAACTTGCAATTACAATTTCAAACTCATTTCCGCTGCTCAAGGGGATTAGATCCCCATAATTTGATATCAGAGCAATGCTTGATTTGTTTTGGTTAAAACAAAATTGCATTAGATTAGGAGGGAATTGCATTTGGTTTGCGGTAAAACTGTTTAGGAATATTTAACCTTAGTTTTCAATTGATTTGATCAATTTAATTGTAAAGGCCCCTGTGTTTTTGGGCAATTAAGTGCATTATTGAGTCAGTAATCAAGTTAAGAGTCGTTCGGGACCAATTTCGTGCATTTTGGTTGAGTATCGAAGGAGAATTTCACGTTTGAAGCTGCTGTGTTCGAAGGAGAAAGTTGTTGTCGAAGCAACAATGTTGCAACACTACCAGTAGCGTTGCAACGCCGTTCATCAGCGTTGCAACGCTGAGGAACTACGTCGCAACACCATGCTTCCCTATCTACACGGGTTGTTCAGGGGTCAGTAGCGTTGCAACGCTGCCCCTCAGCGTTGCAATGCTACCCCGATAGCAGGCGCACGCGCGGACAAAGCCGACGTTGCAACGCTCCCATCAGTGTTGCAACACCATGATGCCAAATCTGAAACTGCAGACCGGTCTGGGCGGTTCGGTTGGTTTTCAGTTCGATTCGAGCGGTTCGAGCCCAGTTCAAGGAGTTTTTGACCCATTTTGTAATAAAATTAGAGTAATTTTATTAGTTTTGCACTTTAGGGGTCAGATTATTCTGGTTTTACAGCTATTTTTCTTTATGAATGTCATTTAGAATTTTTCCCACCTTAGGATATGCATGTTCATGCACTTTATTTGTATAATTGTTATATAAATATGGTAGAAATGCATGATTTAATTTATTTTTCATATGTATTTATTTATAATTGTTATAATTAAATAAATGTGGAAAATAAGTTGCATGGAGCATGAAATTACTTAGTTTAAAATAATTGTTATTTTATTTAAGTAATTTAATTATTCAATTAGTTGAATAATTTTTATAATTCTAATTTGAAATTAATTGTTGGTTTTATGATATAGTTTTTTGTGATAGGTTAATTATTAAAATTTATAAGTGTTTTAAATCAAAGTGGTTTTAGAAACCATAACCTATAACAAAGAAATGCATTCAAACATAGGAACTTGGGTAAAATTAAATTAGTTTTAAATTGTTGAAAATTAATTTAGACCTAAGTTTTAATTTCTAATAGGATTAAAAGTTAGTCTTACATAATATTAAATAGTTTAAAATATAGTAGCACACTAGAACTTTGGTTATAAGTGAACTCTATTGGTGAAGTTCTGTCTAAGGTTGGGGGTACTTAAGCTGACGGTTAACGAAACACCTCCTACCTAGGAGCTGACCCAGAGCTTGAGTTGAATTAACCTTAGTTTTATTTTATATTTAGGTAATTAAATTGTTTATTCACCTAGACATAAAGTTAAAATACCTAGTTATAATAGTTATAATAGGCATAGACTTAGATAGATTCTTTTAACCAGAATCCGTCTAAGTTAAACCTATACCCTAATCTTAGGAACTTCAAAAGGAGAAAATGAGATGTTCGCATCAAGTTTACTCTCACGTCCTCAAGAGTTCACACCGTGAGTTCCATGCTCGGCTACGTGACGTGAATAGGGCGTCCCCCTACGGTAAGTGTTTGCATGGTTCAATACCAAGGTGAATGAGGGAAGTATCCATAGTAAATGGGAGCAGGACGCGTGTCAACGTATCCTACGGTCTCCTCCATTAGGTCGCACCGTGAGATTTCTATAGTTCGCATGCTAGGTTGTCCTGGAACAACCAAACCCTACGGAGGGCCTGACTATAGGGATCGGAACACCGCGAACTCCAGGAATGGGAGGGTCTCTTAGGTAATTTCACAACAGTTGTCTTTCTTAATAGTAGCATGTTGGCTCGGACCTATTGGATCTGAAAATGGTAGGGTCACATTTACGGGATGAGTTAAGCTAGTTAACAAGTCCTTGACCAAACAAATGGTAGCTAAGGACCATTGGGACATGAGATGTTCTGGTAGTGAGAATTGGCTGAGAAAGTCTCAATTCAAGGGAGGAATGACTGACTGCCCGACTGAGGCTTTTGTTCTAAACCCTTGAAATATCGTAGCAAAATTGAAGGTTTAATTTAAACACTGGGTTTAGTTTAAACACTTAATTTTGCAAAATTTGATTAGTATTTAATGGGTTAAAAGGCATAACTAATTAGAACTATTTTGGAATTTCAGCATGTCGTCCTCGTATATAACCTTACTCAAAAGCGAACGTTTAACTGGTGAAAACTTTACTACGTGGAAGTCCAACCTGGATGCGATTCTTGTTTTTGACGACCTACGGTTTGTACTGACTGAGGAATGTTCTCGGGTCCCTGCTCAAAACGCACCTCAATCAGTTAAGGATGCGTTTGACCGCTTGTCCAAGGCCAATGAAAAGGCCAAGACCTATATCCTGGCTGACATATCTGTTGTTTTGGCCAGGAAGTTGGAGGGTATGGTCTCAGCTCGTGAGATCATGGGTTATCTGCAGAGTTTGTCTGGATAACCGTCTGAACAAATTCGGCACGAATCCCTCAAGTACGTTTATAACGCGCGCATGAAGGAGGAAACTTCAGTGAGAGAACATGTTCTCGATCTTATAGTTCACTTCAACGTGGCCGAAATAAACGGAGCGGTCTTGAATGAGCAAAGTCAGGTATTCTTCATCCTGGAATCTCTTCCGAAGAGTTTCCTGCCATTCCGTAGCAATTGGGAGATGAACAAAAAGGAGTATAACCTGACTTCCCTCCTAAATGAACTGCAGACTTACCAGTCTCTTATGGATAATAAGGGACAGGTTGATGGAGAGGCAAATCAGTTTGCCCATTCTAAAAGGCTCCAGATGAGTTTATCCTCTGGAACCAAGCCCTGCGGTTCTTCTTCTGGGATTAAGAAGACTCGAAAGAAGAGGAAAAAAGGAAAAGGGAAAGCTTCTACTACTGCAGACATTGAGCTCAAAGAGAACCAAGCCCTGCGGTTCTTCTTCTGGGATTAAGAAGACTCGAAAGAAGAGGAAAGAAGGAAAAGGGAAAGCTTCTACTACTGCAGACATTAAGCTCAAAGAGAAAAAAGGTAAATTAGATTTACTTGTTCTTAAAACTTGTTTAGTGGAAAATGATGATTTTACCTGGATACTTGATTCAGGAGCCACTAATCATGTTTGCTCTTGTTTTCAGGAAACTAGTTCCTTCAAGGAGCTCGAAGAGGGTGAGATGACGCTCAGGGTCGGAACAGGAGACGTCGTCTCAGCTCGTGTAGTGGGAGATGCCAAGCTGTTTTTTAGAGATAGATTTTTATTTTTAGAAAATCTGTATATAGTTCCTAAAATCAAGAGGAATTTAATTATATCTCTTGTTTAATAGAACTTGGATATTATATTTTCTTTTCTTTTAATGAAGCGTTCTTTTTGAAAAATGGTGTCAATGTTTGTTCTGCTAAATTAGAAAACGACATATATGTACTTAAACCGAATCGAACTAAAGCAATTTTGAATTATGAGATGTTTTAAATTGCTAATACTCAAAGTAAAAGGCAAATAATTTCTCAAAATAATACCTATCTATGGCATCTTAGACTTGGTCATATAAATCTCAACTAGATTGAGAGACTCTTTAAGAATGGACTTCTAAACAAGTTAGAAGATGATTCCTTACATCCTTGCGAATCACGCTTGGAAGGTAAAATGACTAAGCGACCTTTTACTGGAAAAGGTTACAAAGCCATAGAGCCCTTAGAACTTATACATTGGGATCTTTGTGGTCCGGTGAATGTCAAAGCTCGAGGAGGGTACGAATATTTCATCTCTTTTATAGATGATTATTCGAGTTATGGTTATTAATACCTAATGCATCATAAGTCTGAGGCTCTTGAAAAGTTCAAAGAGTATAAGGCTGAAGTAGAGAATGCATTAGGGAAAACCATTAAAACACTTCGATTCGATCGATGTGAAGAGTATATGGATTTGAGATTCCAGGACTATTTGATAGAACATGGAATTAAATCTCAACTCTCAGCACCTAATACACCACAACAAAATGGTGTGTCAGAAAGGAGAAATAGAACCTTGTTGGACATGGTTCGTTCTATGATGAGTTATGCTCAATTGCCTGCCTCGTTTTGGAGATACGCAGTAGAGACTGCAATTCAAATCTTGAACACTGTTTCATCAAAGAGTGTTTCAGAAACACCTATTGAATTGTGGAAGGGGCGTAAACCTAGTTTACAACACTTCAAGATTTGGGGTTGTCTGGCACATGTGCTAGTGACAAACCCAAAGAAACTTGAACCTCGTTCAAGATTATGCCAATTTGTTGGCTATCCCAAAGAAACGAGAGGTGGTCTTTTCTACGACCCACAAGAAAACAAGGTGATTGTATCGACAAACACCACGTTCTTGGAGGAAGATCACATGAGGAACCATAAACCACGTAGTAAATTAGTACTAAATGAAGCTACAAATGAACCAACAAGAGTTGTTGATCAAGTTGGACCTTCATCAAGAGTTGATGGAGAAACCAACACCTCAAGTCAGTCTCGTCCTTCTCAAACGTTGGGAATGCCTCGACGCAGTGGGAGGGTTTTTTCCCAACCTCACCGCTACTTGGATTTAGCTGAAACTCAAGTCGTCATATTTGATGACGACGTAGAAGATCCATTGTCTTGTAAACAGGAAATGAATGACGTAGACAAGGACCAATGGATCAAAGCCATGGACTTTGAAATGGAGTCAATGAACTTCAATTCAGTATGGGAACTTGTAGACCAACCTGAAGGGGTAAGATCCATAGTGTGCAAATGGATCTATAAGAGAAAGAGAGATGCAGCTGAAAAGGTACAGACCTTTAAGGCTAGACTTATAGCAAAGGATTTTACTCAAAGGGAAGGAGTTGACTATGAAGAAACTTTTTCCCCTGTTGCTATGCTTAAGTCTATAAGGATACTCTTGTCCATAGCCGCTTTTTATGATTATGAAATCTGGCAAATGGACGTCAAAACTGCCTTTTTGAATGGTAATCTTGACGAGAGTATCTATATGTCTCAGCCCGAATGGTTCATAACCCAAGGTCAGGAGTAAAAGTTTGCAAGCTCAATCGATCCATTTATGGGTTGAAACAAGCATCCAGATCTTGGAACATAAGATTTGATACTGCGATCAAGTCTTATGGCTTTGACCAAAACGTTGATGAGCCTTGTGTTTACAAGAGGATCATCAACAACAAAGTAGCTTTCTTAGTGCTTTATGTGGATGATATCCTACTCATTGGGAATGATGTAGGATACCTAACTGACATAAAGAATTAGCTGACGACCCAATTCCAAATGAAAGATTTGGGAGAGGTGCAATATGTTCTTGGGATTCAGATTTTAAGGAATCGTAAGAACAAAATGCTAGCTCTGTCTCAAGCATCTTATATCGACAAAATGTTGTCTCGATATTCGATGCAGAATTCCAAGAGGGGCTTATTACCCTTCAGGCATGGAGTTCATGCATCAAGGAGAGCAGTGTCCTAAGACACCTCAAGAAGTTGAGGATATGAGACGTATTCCCTATGCCTCTGCAATAGGTAGCTTAATGTATTCTATGTTGTGCACGAGGCCAAACATTTGCTATGTAGTGGGAATAGTTAGTAGGTACCAATCCAATCCAGAGTTAGACCAGTGGACAACAGTTAAAAATATCCTAAAGTATCTGAGGAGAACGAGGGACTATACGCTTGTGTATGGGACTAAGGATTTGATCCTTACTGGATACACTGATCCTGATTTTCAGACCGATAAAGATTCTAGGAAATCCACATCGGGATCAGTTTTCACCCTTAAAAGGAGAGCTGTAGTATGGCAAAGCATCAAGCAAGGATGCATCGCTGACTCCACGATGGAGACTGAGTATGTCATTGCTTATGAAGCAGCCAAAGAGGCTATTTGGCTAAGGAAATTCCTTATTGATTTGGAAGTTGTTCCAAATATGGAATTTCCCATCACCTTATATTGTGACAACAGTGGTGCGGTAGCCAATTCGAAGGAACCTCGCAACCATAAGCGAGGCAAGCACATCGAGAGGAAGTATCACTTCGTTGACTAGTTAGGATTCTATTTCACTAGGATGACCTAGGCAACTTGATCTCAATCCTGAGCAGGTTACGAACTCCTGTTCGCGAGGGATTGTCCTTTGTCTTGTATGGGTGAGAGTGGCCAAATTCGCCGACTCAATATGCCTACCTTCTTGGGGACAAGACCGAGTGAGCGGCTGGGAACTTAACTTAGCAAGATGAAATTCACTCCTTCCCACCTACTATGGTAAGTAGAAGAATGTTCCCTTAAGTAGTGTCTCCGGGACTTCAACAAAGGGGTCGACCCTCTCATTGGCCCGAGAGGGACTTCTGTTTGTTGGTAGGACCATAAACAAATTGTTCATTAGAAGAGCACTAGTAGTTAAGGTAGAAGATGTAACCTAGAGGTAAAAGGGTAATTTGATCCAGCTGGTGTTACGAACATTCATAAAAGATTGACTTGCTATTATTGGTCAATATCCATGGACACAGAAATATATCTGCAGTGAGAAGAGTGCAGCTACGAGACTTTAGTCGAGTGTTCCCGCAGTTAACGAATGTTGATTAGGAGGTTAATGAGATTAACCAATTAATCTCGTATCGTTGGAGCTTCTGATCCGTAGGTCCATTAGGTCCACCTTCTAGCTCGTAAAGGGTTCTTAGATCGCTTGAATTTGAAATGTTCGAATTAGTTAGGCAAGAAATTTAATGTATATAGATACGATATAAATTTAATTTTTTGGAACTATATATTATAAATTTAATGTTTTGGAACTATATATTATAAATTTAATGTGAATATGATTCATATTAAATGATATGAGAGAATTAAATATTTGAAAGAGTTCAAATATTAAATTCAAATGGGAATGTGATTCATATTGGAAAACTATAGGTTAAAATTTAATGTGCATTAGATGTACATTAAAACTATAGGTTTGAGAGAAAATATTGATTAAATGTGATTTAATCCAAATTAAATATATGACATTTAATTTATAATTAATTAAATATGATTTGATTAATTAATTATATTATTTAATTAATAATTTGATTATTTGTTTTATAATATAATAAATAAAAGAAAAGGGGAACGTGTGGCACGTTCTCCACTTCCCTCCAACTCCCCATCGATAGGGTGTGGGGGAAGTTGTCCCTCGAGATAATGCCTCTTCTCTTATGTGAGAAAGGTTGGAAGATTGATCAATTCCGCACTGTGCAATTGTGAATTGCCAAAACATTCTCTCTCTCAATTCCCTTCTTTCAATTGTTGGATCCTTCCCACTTAAGGAAGATCTAAGTAGAAACTCAGAGTCATAGTAGGTGCTCACTACTGGTAGTGTCTTGCTTGGAGGAGAATAAAGGATTTTCTCTGCGTTGTTGAATTACTGGAGAATCACCTTAAAGAGCAAGGAGTTACTGTTGAAAAAAACTACAAAGGTAATTATGAATCCCTTTTAGTTTATTTAATTCCTATAGCATGTTTGCATGTTTTATCCATGCCTAATTAGATTAGGAAATGTATGCTTATCTCTGTTTCTTTTCCAATGTACTGGTTTTTTCTTTTCAACCAAAATGAACTTGCAATTACGATTTCAATCTCATTTCCGCTGCTCAAGGGGATTAGATCCCCATCAAAGAGTTCATGATCGGAGAAGGAAACGTCGAAGAAGGGTTCTTCACCAAATAAGTATTCTGTTTACTTTCTGTGTTTCTTCTTGAAAATCAGCATGTTTAGCCTAGAATTAAAGTAGTTTAATTCAATTTTAATAAAAGAATTTCACAACGAACACCACAACATTTCATGTTGTTTCCGCTGCGGGAGTTTCATTCCCTTCACTTACCTCCTCTCTCTCTTAAGAAGAGTATTTACGTTGTTACCCCAACCCTAATCCATTGCAAAGTATGATAAGAAGAAGGCATCTTAGGATTCAGATCAGGGCTAGGAAGAGAAAAGGGGCAGGCCCAATCCCAAGACAGGGTCGACTTATTTCAGATCAGCCTCAGTCATCAGAAGAAAACAAGGCCCGACCCCATAATGGGGTCAACCTCAACCTGGTCGACCTCGATTCTAGCTTCTATGATCGTCTAGAGGTCCAATCTCTTCTACCTTTCAACCCAGTTGGATTCGTTCGGTTCTATTCTGGGTCATTCTCTACATACTTACATTTTTATTTTCTCAAAATTTCGAATTTGTCCTTAGGATCAAATTTCACCCATAACATTAGCCCCCCATTCCCTTATTAGGATCCATGGTATAGCTTCATATATCATGGGTTATTTGCATGGGAACTGATTTGGGAGTAATCTTATTTGTCTCCTTGCTTACGACATTTTCACTTTCACCATCTTAGATCATTCTCTGAAGAGTAGATTTAGGCACTAAGGTAGTACTTAAATTATTCGAGATTATTCGATCATACCTTGTGAGGTTGATCCTAGTCTTCCCAAGGTGTAAGATTCTCCTCTGGATTCACGTTGGTTGACTGCTTTCCTGGAGAAAACTTTAAGGCTCATGGTAATTCTAGGATTACCTTGAGATTGCTCGATCGTACTCGTAGATTGATCCTAGTCTTTTCATGGTATAAGATTCTCCTCTTGATTTATTGTGTTCAACCACTTTCCTAGATAAAATATTAAGGCTCCAAAGTAGTCCCTGGATTATCCTGAGATTGCTCGATCATACTTTATAGTGTTGATCCTAGTCTTTCCATGGTGTAAGATTCTCCTCCAGATATATTCATGATTATTCGACCACTTTCCTAGAGAAAATTTTAAGGTTCCAAGGTAATAAAGAGTTATTATTTTCAATAAAGTGTTATTGCACATTATTTACAATTTTGCCCTTTTAATTAGCTCTAAATCCAATAAACTATCATCCAAGGTTGTAACATGTCTCTTGAACTGAATGTAGTGTACATATAAGGATCTCAGTTCGAGATACAACCTAAAGTGTCTATAGTAAGGGGATAAGGATTAGGTGTCTTACCCTAGTAATACTATAGATATGACCCGATTTGTATATGATACAAACACAGTGATCCTAACGTGTTCGTGTAGACAACATACGAGTGGGGATATCCTATGTGATGAGATTGTATAAGACCGGACCGCGAAATAATAACCACTAGATGTAAATCCGTTAACTAGTTAGGTTTCTATTGCATTAGGATAACCTAGGCAACTTGATCTCAATTCTAAGCAGGTTACGAACTCCTGTTTGTGAGGTATTGTCCTTTGACTAGTATGAGTGAGAGTGGACAGATTCACCGACTCAATAAGCCTACCTTCTTGGGGGCAAGACCAAGCAAGCAGTTGGAAACTTAACTTAGCAAGATGAAATTTACTCCTTCCCGCCTATTAGGGTATGTAGAGGAATGTTCGCTTAAGTGGTGTTTTCGGGACTTGAACAAAGGGTACGACCCTCTCAATTGTCAAAGAGAGACTTCTGTTTGTTGGTAGGACCACAAACAGGTTATTCATTAGAGGAGCACCGGTACTTAAGGTACAAGATGTAACCCAAGGGTAAAACAATAATTTGACCCAGTTGGTGTTACGAACATTCGTGAAGGATTGACTTGTTCTTATTGGTTATATCCGTGGACACAAAAATATATCTACAGTGAGTAGAGTGCAGCTGTGGGGTTTTAGTGGAGTGTTCCCGCAGTTAACGAATGTTGATTAGGAGGTTAATGAGATTAACCGAATAATCGCGTATCGTTGGAGCTTCTAATCTGTAGGTCCATTAGGTCCACCTTCTAGCTCGTAAAGGGTTCTTAGATCGTTTGAATTTGAAATTTTTAAATTCAATTAGGGAATAAACATTAATGTATATAGATACATTATAATATAAATTTTGGAACTTTCTATTGTAAATTTAATGTAAATATGATTCATATTAAATTATATGAGAGAATTAAAGGTTTGAAAGAGTTCAAATATTAATTTAAATGTGAATGAGATTCATATTTAAAAATTATAGGTTAAAATTTAATGTGCATGTGATGTGCATGAAAAGTACAGGTTAAAGGGTAAAATGATTAATTGTGATTTTATCATAATTAAATATATGATATTTAAATGTTTTAATTAAATATGATTTAATAAAAATAAGTATTAATATAATTAAATTTGATTAATTATATTAATTATTAATTAATTAATTAGGAACGTGTCACAATGACACACTCCCACCATTCCCCAATTCCCTAGGGGAGTTGTCCTGGTATTCCTTCTTCTTCTTCTGGTGAGAAAAGTGGGACAAGGAAGAACATGAAGCAATTAAGGAATTGCTGAAATTCTCTCCAAAATACAAAAAAAAAATCTCTTCATCTTCCAAAGAGTTAGATTCCTTCCCACCGAGGAATTGGTCGATAGAATTCAAAGGATAGGAGGTTCTCATTTGGTAGTGTCCTGTTGAAGTACAAAAAATTGTTGTTTTTGTTGTTGTTGTGCAAGTTGAAGCAAGGAGTCGTTGGACTGAGAAACTACAAAGGTAATCTTTCTATTCATTTTAGTTCAATTCCTATATTGCATGCTAATTGAAGTTTAATCCATGCTTAGATTAGTTAATTGCTTATTGTTTGTTTAATTATTCCCAATGTATTGGTATTTATAGTAAACTAAAAAAAACAAGTAGTCGATTTAAACCATGTTTCCGCTGCTCAAGTGGATTCGATTCCCTTCAATTGGTATCAGAGCATTGCTTGTTTTATTTTTGTTGAAACAAATTTGCATTGGTTAGGTGAGAATTACATTTGGTTTGCTGTAAAACTGTTTTGGAAATTTGTTTGCCTTAGTTTTAATTTTGTTTTGATCAAATTAAATGTAAAAACCCCTGCGTTTTGGGCAATTAAGTGCATAATCGAGTGTGTAAATTTGTTATTGAGTCATTCGTGACAAATTTCAAGCAATTCGGATGAGATTCAGGTGAGAATTTGCCATTTGAAGCTGTTGTTTTTCGAAAAAGAGTCACTGGCAGAAGCAACAACGTTGCAACTGATAGGGATCTGATCCCCTTGAGCAGCGGAAACGTGTTTTAAGATCGATTAGCTTGGTTGTTTTGGTTTAGTAGAAATACCAGTACATTGGATAAATAAAACAGAGATAAGCATACAATCTAATCTAATTAGAGCATGCATTCTAGGCATACAAACATGATGAAAATTAACTAAACTAAAAGGAAAAAACATTACCTTTGTAGATTCAATTTTCATCAACTCCTTGCTCCAATGACACAACAACAAAAAACTCCTCTATTATTTCAACAAGACACTACCACAAATCTAACCTTCTATATCTCTTAATTCCACTTAGACCAACCTTGGTGGGAAGCTGGTTTTCCATCAAATTGGAAGAGGAAAAAGGAACTTGAGTGAGAGAGAGAATTCTATCAGTTCAATGGAATTGATCGATCCACCCCTTTCTTGTCCATTGGAGATGAATTAAACGAGTGACAACTTACCCCACTCCCTATCGATAGGGAGTTGGAGGGAAGTGGGGAACGTGCCCTCCTGGCACGTTTCCATTTATTTAATATTAAAATTAGATAAATAACAATATGTTAAATTACAAGTTTAGTCCCTGAACTTTGAGGTCTGTGTCTATTTGGTCCCTAAACTTTGAAAAGTGTCAAATAGGTCCCTGAACTTTCAATTTTGTATCTATTTGGTCCCTAAACCTTGAAATGTGTCTAATAAATCCTCAAATTTTCAATTTTGTATCCAATAAGTCCCTGAACTTTCAATTTTGTGTCTAATAGATCCTTTACTTAGTGAACGTTTTTTAAAATTCATGAACTTACTAGGCATAAAATTGAAAACTTAAGCTTCTATTGGACAAAAAAAATCAATTTTATGTATAATAGATCGCTTAATTTTAAAAAAATTGTGAATATGTTGGGGACCTATTAGAAGTTCAATGACTAATTAGACATTTTCAAAGTTAGAGGATTTATTAGATACAAAATTGAAAGTTGAGGACCTATTTGACACTTTTTTTAAAGTTCGAGGACTAAATAGACACAAACCTCAAAGTTAGAGGACTAAACTTGTAATTTAACCATAACAATAATAATTAATCTAATTACTTATTTTATATATATATATATTTATTAATTAAATCATATTTAATTAATCAAAAATTAAATATCATATATTTAATGTAGATTAAATAACATTTAATCAATTTTCCCTCTAAACTATAGTTTTAATGCACATCTCATGCACATTAAATTTTAACCTATAGTTTTCAAATATGAATCATATTCACATTTAAATTAATATTTGAACTCTTTCAAATATTAAATTCTCTCATATAATTTAATATGAATCATATTCACATTAAATTTATAATATAAAGTTCCAAAACTTTATATTATAATGTATCTATATAAATTAATGTTTATTCCCTAATGAATTTGAACATTTCAAATTCAAACGATCTAAGAACCCTTTACGAGCTAGAAGGTGGACCTAATGGACCTACAGATCAGAAACTCCAACAATACGAGATTATTCGGTTAATCTCATTAACCTCCTAATCAACATTCGTTAACTGCAGGAACACTCCACTAAAGTCCCACAGCTGCACTTTTCTCACTGCAGATATATTTCTATGTCCACGGATATTGACCAATAACAACAAGTCAACCCTTCACGAATGTTCATAACACCAGCTGGGTCAAATTATCGTTTTACCCCTGGGTTACATCTTGTACCTTAAGTATCAGTGGTACTCTAATTAACAATTTGTTTGTGGTTCTAACAACAAACAAAAGTCCTTCTCGGGCCAATGGGAGGGTCGGGCCCTTTGTTCAAGTCTCGAAAACACCACTTAAGGGAACATTCATCTACTTATCCTAGTAGGCGAGAAGGTGTGAATTCCATCTTGCTAAGTTAAGTCTCCAGCTGCTCACTCGGTCTTGTCTCCAAGAAGGTAGACATATTAAGTCGACGAATCTGGCCACTCTCACCCATACTAGTCAAAGGACAACCTCTTGCAAACAGGAGTTCGTAACTTGCTCAGGATTGAGATCAAGTTGCCTAGGTCATCCTAGTGGAATAGAAACCTAACTAGTCAACGAAGTTATATCTAGTGGTTACTATTTCGCGGTCTGATCTTATGTAATCTCATTACATAGGATATCCCCACTCACATGTCATCTACATGAACATGTTAGGATCACAGTGATTGTATCATATACAAAGTGGGTCACATCCATAGTGTTACCCGGGTAAGGTACCCAAACCTTATCCCCTTACTACAAACCCTTTAGGTTGTATCTCGAACTGAGATCTTTTATATGTATAGTACATTCAGTTCAAGAGACATTTTACAACCTTGGATGTTAGTTTATTGAATTTAGGGTTAAAACAAGGTCAATATCGTGAATAACGAACAATAACTCTTTATTGAAATAATAACTGCTTATTACAACAATTAGAACAAAATTACAAACTACGAGTTTTAGAGCACAAACCCAAACAACAATGCTCCTAATGGCGTTGCAACGCCGTTCATCAGCGTCACAACGCTGGAGAATGGCATCGCAACGCCGAATGCCCCTATCGACAAGGAAATTGAGGGGTGCCAGCGCGTTGTAAGCGCCGTTTCATGGCGTTACCGCGCTACCCGATAAGCGGCGCGCGCGGCGTGAAGGGAAAACAATGTTGCTTGCGATCCCCAACGTTACTGCGCAAGTGGCGATTCTTGGAAGATTCAAGCCGTTTCACTTTTGGTTCGAGCAGTTTGGGTCGTGGATGGTCCGATTCGAGTGGTTTGACTACGGTTCAATGGATTTTGTATCGGTTTTGTAATAAAATTAGTGTAATTTTATTATTTTTGCACTTTAGGGCCCAAATTTTTCTTATTTTACGACTATTTTCTTCATGAATGTCCTTTAGAATATTTTCCACCTATAACAAAGAACTTCAGTGAATGTAATTTAAGTAATTTACACAGGCGAATATTTTACGCAGTTATTTAAGTAATTTGCATGATTCAAGTAGTTGAATGTAATTCAAATTAGAAATCGTTTGTTGGAGTTATCACATAGTTCCTTGTCATAGGTTAATTAATTAAAATTTATAAAAGTTATAAAGGGATTTTAGAAATCATAACCTATAACAAAGAACTGCGTGCAAACATAGGAGCTTGAGTTAAATAAAATTAGTTTTAAAATGTTTAAAATTTCTAATAGGATTAGAAATAGTCTTACATAGTATTTTAAATAGTTTAAAATATAGTAGGACAAAAGAACATTGGTTATAAGGAAACTCTAACGGTGATGTTCTATCTAAGGTTGCGGGTACTTAAGTTGATGGTTAACGAAACGCCTCCTACCTGGGAACTGACTCGGAACTTGAGTTGAATTAACTATAATCAAGTGTTATATCTAGATAATTAAAATGTTTATTCATCTAGACATAAGGTTAAAAAAACCTAGTTATAATTTTTATAATAGGCATAGACTTAGATAGATTCTTTTAGCCGGAATCCGACTAAGTTAAACCTATACCCTAACCTTAGAAACTTCAGTGGGAGAAAACGAGATGTTTGCATCAAGTTTACTCTCACGTCCTCAGAAGTTCTGCTGTGTGAGTTCCATGCTCGGCTCACGTGGCGTCAATAGGTCGTCCCACTACGGTAAGTGTTTGCATAGTTCAATACCGAGGTGAATGAGGGAAGTATCCATAGTAAATGGGAGTAGGGCTCGTGTCAACGTATCTTACGTTCTCCTCCATTAGGTCGCACTGTGAGATTTCTATAGTCCGCCTGCTAGGTTGCCATAGAGCAGCCAAACCCTACGGAGGGCCTGACTATAGGGATCGGAACACCACAAACTCTAGAAATGGATAGGGTCTCTTAGGTAATTTGCCAACAATTATCTTTCTTAATAGTAGCCTGTTGGCTCGGACCTATTGCATCTGAAAATGGTAGGGTCACATTTATGGGATAAGGTAAGCTACTTAACGAGTCCTCGACCAAACAAACGATAACTAAGAATTATTGGGGCATGAGATGTCCTGGTAATGAGAATTAGCTGAGATAGTCTCAATTCAAGAGATGAGTGACTGACCACCCGACAGTGGCTTTTATTCTAAATGCTTGAAGTATCGTTGCAAAATTAAAGGTTTAATTTAAACACTAGGGTTCTTTAATAATTTTTCTAAAATTGATTAGTTTATAATGGGTTAAAGGCAAAACTAATTAGAACTTTTTTTTAAGTTTCAACATGTCGTCCTCAATAATAACCTTACTCAAAAGCGAACGTTTAACTGACAAAAATTACACTACGTGGAAGTCCAACCTGAATACGATTTTGGTTGTTGACGACTTACGATTTGTACTGACTGAGGGATGCCCTCAAGTCCCTGCTCGAAACGCTCCTCAAGTCAAACCTGAATACGATTTTACTTCTTGGTTTGTGATCCTTGATGTGTTCCTCCTTAAGCAAAGTGGTGTTTTTTTACACAAGCACCCCATTTTCTTTATGATCGTAAAATAGACCACCTCTCGTTTATTTAGGGTAGCCTAGGAATAGGTATAACTTTGAACGAGGTTCCAATTTCTTCGAGTTTGTCACTAGCACATGGGTTGGACATCCCCAAATTCTGAAATGACATAAACTACCTTTACGTCCTTTTTAGAGTTCGAAAGGTGTTTAAAAACACTTTTCGAAGAACGTTGTCCAAAATGTATACTGCAGTCTCCACTTCATAACCCCAAAACGAGTCAGGGAGATGAGCATAACTCATCATTGACCGAACCATGTGTAACAGGGCTCTGTTTCTCCTTTCCGATACACCATTTTGTTGTGGCATACCAAGGGTTGAGAGTTGGGATGCTATTCAATGTTCTATCATATAGTTATGGAATTCAAGGTCCATATATTCTCCACCTTGATCAGATCGAAGTGTTTTGATGAATTTACCTAAAAGGTTCTCAACTGCAGTTTTAAATTCCTTGAACTTTTCAAGTGCCTCAGAATTGTGATGCATTAGGTAAATGTATCCATATCTTGAATAATCATCTATGAAAGAGATGAAATATTTATACCCACCTCGGTTTTTAACACTAGTCGGACCACAAAGATCTGAGTGTATAAGCTCCAATGATTCTTTGGCTCTATAACCTTTTCCACCAAAATGTCGTTTGGTCATTTTCTCTTCAAGGCATGATTCACACACATGTAAAGAACTTTCTTCTAACTCACTTAGAAGTCTGTTCTTCATTATTCTCTCAATCTTATTGAGATTTATATGACTAACCTTAGATGCCAAAGATTGACATTTTGTTTAGGAGAAACTTTTTGTTTTTTATTAGTTCGTGTATTTGTTGTTTTAAATAATTCAGTGTTTAAAACCATTTAAACTAAATTAGGCCTTAAACATGTAAATTATTCTCAAGAAGAGCAACACATAGTTCAATACCTTTAAAAGAAATAAACGCTTTGTTGGATTGAAAAGAAATTGAAATACACTTTTTGATAAGGCAAGAAATAGAAATAAGGTTTCTAGTAAACCCAAGAACTATATATACGTTATTTAATAACAGTATTCTCTTGACGAACAACAACTCTACCGTGCCTACTGTTATAGCTGAGACAACATCCCCAGTACCAACTCTGAGTGTTATTTCCCCTTCCTGCAGCTGCTGCCAGGAACTAATTCCCTGAAAAGAAGAACAAATGTGGTTAGTGGCTCCTGAATCAAGTATCCAGGGAGAGTTATCACTCTCCACTAAACAGGTTTTAACATAAAGCAAATCACATTTACCTTTTTTCTTCTTATTAGCCAGGTACTCAGGGCAGTTACGCTTTAGTGCCCATCTACATTGCAGTAGAAACATTTTGCTTTTTCTGCGGCGTCCTTGACCTTCTTGCCCTTCTAGGCAGCAACACGGTCAGTTTGTTTCCCCTTTTCCACTTTTTTCACATTCTTCTTCTTCCCTTTCGGGCCTGAAGAAGACGAGGCTACATATTTGGTCCCCGAGGACGAACCATTGTGAAATGACCATTGGGCAACAGTTGCCTCGCCCTTCTTTCTCCTAACTTTCATCAAATACTGAAAGTTTTGTAGCTCGTTAAGTAGGGTGGTTAGGGGTGTAGGTTAGCTTGTTCATAACATTGCTGCTACGAAACTGTAGGAAACTATCTGGTAGAGTTTCCAGTATGAAGCTGACCTGACTCGACTCATCAATAGATGCTCCATTCATTTCTGCCACATTGAAGTGGACCATCATGTCGAGAACATGTTCCCTGACAGACGCCCCGTCCTTCATCCTAGCATTGAAAATGTACTTGAGAGTATCATCCCTGACTTGAAAGGACTGTTGCCCAAACATGTCCTGCAATGATGCCATGATCTTCTTAGTGGTGACCATGTTCTCATGCTTCTTAACCAATATATCAGATATACTGGCTAAGATGTAAATCTTGGCCTTGTCATTGACCTTAGTCCATCTATCAAATGTGTCACGAACACTTCGTGTCGCAGTTGGGCCTAGCACCTGAGGACAATCCTCAGTGAAAACGAACTTCAGGTCGTCCACAACTAATATCGTGTTAATGTTATTTTCCAGGTTTGGTAATTATTTCCTACGAGTTTTTCAGAAACCAAAAGTGAAATAATTGAACTCAACATTTTTGCTGAAAATAAGAAAAACTTGTATTACTTTCTCGTATAAACCTATGTTTAATACAATCATGTTTTAGCAAAATTAATCTATGATCCCTAGGTCAATTAATTTTCAATGATACCCCACAGGTTTAGAATGACCGCCACCGAAGGGTAGTCGAATCACTCCTCTTCTAGGACGAGACAGTCTCGACCAAACCCTATTACCGGAACAACTCTTATTTCCTATAGGTTCTAGTTACCATTTTCGGTATGGATTCATTAAGTTTTAATGTATCCAGTGAGTGTTACCCTCTAACTTTAGATCCTAGAGTTTTGATCCAATAAAATCCACTGAAGGGAGGATTAAGTTGAAAAACAAACTAAGGTAACCCTATCCCTTTCAGGAGTTCGCTTTGTTCCAACTTCTATGATCAGGTCCTCCGAAGGGATTGCCTGCTCCATGCCAAACTAGCAGACGGATCATAAGAATCTCACGACACAAAACAATAGAAGAGACTGTGGGATCTGTTTGCACAAGTCTCATTCCCACTCACTATAAGCATTCTCTCCATTCACGTTGATTTTAACCCATACAAATGAAGGGAATCGAATCCCGCAACAGAAGCGATTGTAAATCATGTGTTTTTAATTTCGTTACAACGATTACATTCAAGAACTAAATAATCAATATTAAGCATAAAAACAGAATATGGACAGCAAGAGATTACCTTTGAAGAACCTTTCTTCAAGTGCTCCTTCTCCCACTACTACAATCTCAACAACACGAACCCAAGCGATCACGGACACTACCACCGGATCTTCTCCATTGTTCTCTAGGTGAGGGAGGAAGGTGGGTTCCCTTTAGGTGAGATGATATATTTTTGTGAGAAGGAGATTGTGTTTTGGAACCTTTCCAACAACACAACCAAATGACACACTTAGGTTTGCAAAAGCTTAGGTTGCTTTTTTATGACCTAGTTGCATTTTATGCAACTATATATATAAGGAGTTAGGGATAGAAATTACCATCCTATCCCTCTTTCATTCTCTCTTTAGTATATAGTTAATATGTGAATCTAATTCACATTAAAACTATATATTATATTATATCACATATAATTGATATGATATCTCATATATAAAATTGAACACTTCCATTTCATTCCTAACTTTATACCATCAATATAACCATGTTGAGCCAACGGAGGGACCTAATGGACCTACAGTTCATGAGCTCCAATGATGTGAGATTAACTGATCAAACTCTTTGATCCAGTTAATCAATATTCATTAACTACAAGTCACTCCACTATAGACTTGTATTTGCACTCTCCTCACTCTAGATAATATTGTGTCCCCTTGATATAGTCATTACCCTTGAGTGAACCCTTCAAGGGTTGTTCGGGATCACGCTGGGTCAAATTACCATTTTACCCCTGTGATTACCTCTTTGTTCCTTAAGCACCACTGATCCTCTAATGAACAAAAAGTTTAAGGTCCTACCATAGACTCATACCCTCATAGAGTGTGAGGCCACGTTGTTCAAGACATGGAGTCAGTTCTTAAGGGAACAACCTATCTAATTTCTTAGTGTAGGAATGAGTGAATTTCATCTTGCTGATTAAGTTCCCCACTACCTCACGAGGTTCTATCAGTAAGAAGGTAGGCTTATTGAGTCTGCTACAAGCCACTCTCACCCATACTAGTCTAAGGACAAACCCCTATAGCGGGAGTTCTTAACTTGCTCGAGATTGAGTCGAGTCACTAATGACCATCTATAAATTACTAGTCTTATCACATTACTTGATTGTGTTACGTGTTAGACTAATAATTTGTGTTCGGTCTTGTATGAACTCTTCATACATAATGCCCCCACTCGCATGTCAACTACATGAATGAGTTGGATTACCTCATTTTTACTAATTACAAAGTGGGTCGCATCCATGGTGTTACCAGAATGAGATTTCCAACCTTATTCTTATACCATAGACCATTTAGGTTTTATTCTTGAACTCAATCCAAATAGTTTCCACTACACTGATGTTCAAGATATATATTATAACCTTGGAGCTTAGTTTATTGGATTTATAAAGCAAGACTGTAATTTTTTCAAAACAAATAACTCTTTATTTCTTTGATCAAAATTACACAAGTTTTAGGGCATACATCCCAACAATCTCCCACTTGACCTAAAGCTTGTGGAGTACTAAAACATTACAGTAATGTAAATACAATAAACTAGGGCATTTAAACTCTTTGTACAAAATACTCTCGCTTGCCCTAGTTGGGGAAGACTTGTAAACCTAGACCTTCTAAGTGACTCGCAAATACTTTAGCCGTGAGAGCCTTTGTCAAAGGATCAACAACGTTGTGCTCTGAGGCTATCTTCGTGACAATCACGTCTCCTCTATGCACGACCTCCCGGATGAGATGATACTTTCGCTCAATGTGCTTTCCCCTCTTGTGACTTCGGGGTTCCCTCGAATTTGCCACTGCACCACTATTATCGCAATACAACGTGATGGGCAAAGTCATATTTGGAACCACTTCCAAATTTAGCATGAATTTCTTTAACCAAGCGACCCTCTTTCATTTGTTTCACAATTTGCTACATATTCGACCTCCATGGTGGAATCTGCGATGCATCCTTGCTTGGCGCTTCACCATACTCTGACTTCTCAGTTAAAAGTAAATCACGACCACGATGTAGTGTAACGCCCCTACTTTTCAATAACTAAGCTCTTAGGGACATTACTACACATGCATGCAATTATAGGCCAAAAGATGTAAAAGCGATCTTTAAGTTTCCATTGAAAGTAAATTTTCTTTAGGGATCCCAAAACAAAACATTCAAAAGCGAGTAAAAGGAAGCGATTCAACATGGCTTTGTTTAAAATCCACGAAATTAAATTTAACTTCAAAACCATAAAACGACAACATCAGTTAATAAAGAAAATATGCAGAAAACATGACATTTCCCATGGTTCTGACAACGCGCCTCCATCACTCGCCCTGCACGTCCTTGGCCTTACCTGAAAAACATTTTGAAAAGAAAGGGTGAGTATTGCAAAACAATACCCGAGTAAGTGACCTCGCTCACTGAGGGTTTGGGATATCACAAACACATACAATCATGACTTTTAAACTGTTGAAATGTACATATCACGGGACCTAAAACTTTCTCATATCGTCATGACTATAATACATGACTTCCTTTTTCTTTTAAGTGGCCAATTGGTCATCTGAGTCATTTCATTTTGAGTCCCCCTCACGGACCCCTGTAATAATTTGAGTCCCTCACAGACCCCTGTATGGTTTGAGTCCCTCACAGACCCCTGTATAGATTGAGTCCCTCACAGACCCCTGTAATTTGACCCATAGGGTCTCTAATGCATGTTTTACCATGCACACAATGCACTCAGGAGACCAATTTCCACATTTTTCATTAAATCATTTCATGGCATACATAACATGCATGAGGTCCCATCATTCCACATAACAATAGTGTATGCCACGACAATTATCGTTGATATGCAAATCATACATTCCTCATATAATAGTTTGAAGATAACAAACTTATAGGTAATCATGAAATATTCTCATACAAGATACTGTAATATCCTCACATGAAATACTAGATTTTTCTTACGTATAATACAAGGATATTTTCACATAAAATATTGAGATATTCTCGTGTAAAATCATTAAATCTTTTTAAGTAAAATAACGAACTAATTTCACATAGAATAACGAAATTCGTTTTCTTTAATCCCATTTAAAAGATTCGGCACAAGATCCCTTACCTCGAGCTTTGATCTCACACTTTCCTCCTAATTCTTAAGTTAACGTCCCTTCCAAATAACCTGTAAACCAAGAATTCTTCTCTTCCGTCATCCTACTATACAATTCATCCAATATATAGAGTCTAAGTATCTCAGTGTTTATGATTTTGGCTTTATTCTAATTACCTTGACTCTGGGGAATAAGCTGATTGTTGATTCGTTTGCTCTAAGAATACTTGGAAATCTTGATCCCGAGATTCAGCTCGTTCCTACAATATTTTCATGCGAATCAGATCCAAATAATCCTATATTCCAAAATCGAAGAGGGTTTCGCGTGGCTCACCTAATCCACAACTTGGACCTCGAATACTTCCCGATTGCAGCGTAACAACGAACCACGGTCATTTGGTCGGATTCGGCGTGGCCCGATCACGGACTTGGAGGTGAAGCGGTCTTTGTTTTTTTTTGCCACTGAGCGGCTGCTTTGGACTCATTGGGGAATACGGTGCTGCGAGGCGTGAGCGGCTCACGGTAAGGTGGCGGCGGAAAAGGGTTCTCGCGAGCGGTGGGCTGCGGCGGCGGCCGCGGCGATCCGCGGCAACGTCGAGCAGCGTGAGCGTGGAATCCGGCGTGAGGTCTCCGTGCGAATCGGCCGTCCGAGGTGCCGGGCGTAAAGCCTGCGGCTGCGGCGAAAGTGTCGAGTGGTACATTCGCGAGATCGAGGCTTCCGGCTTGCGAGGCGGTGAAAGCGGCCGACGGCGGTGAAGACTCGAGATTTGTCGAACACTGTCCGCTCGTGGCTTGCCGGCGGTGAAGGCGTTCGTCAAGTGAATCTTGGTCGGCGGTGAAGGCGTTCTTAGTGGATTTGGTCGCGGTAGGGCAACAATGATAAAGCTTAGGGTTTTGGTTAGGGCAAACTAGGAGATTGAAGGAGGAGAAGAGGTGATGGCAATTAGGGTTAGGGTTTCCTTTGAATTTTCAATGATAAGGAGCTTAAATACCAATAAATTAGGTCAAGTTCTAAGTGTCAATTATCACCCTCAATTAAACATTAATAACCAAAGTGCCATTGCCTCTTCCTTTTCTTTTAATTTTAATAAATAATTATCTAAAGGAGAATATTTCGCTTTAAACTAAGTAAAATCAAAGACTCACTCTCACCGAGCCTGATGAAAATTTACTAATCCGACTTGACACGCAGACGGATAGAACGTTAAATAAAATAAATAGTTAGTACCTGTGGCTGTGGTCGTCACATGTAGATTTCTGAGAATCTTTATCAGTCTGAAAGTCAGAATCCGTGTATCCTTTAAGAATCAAATCCTTAGCCCCATACACCATATAGTTCCTTGTTCTCTGAAGATACTTAAGGATAGTTTTAATCGTTGTCTAGTGTTCAAGGCCTGGATTGGATTGATACCTACTGACCATTCTAACTGCAAAACAGATGTCAGACCTAGTACACAACATGGCGTACATCAGGCTCCCAACAACTGATGTATAAGGAATTCGTCTCATATCCTCAACTCCTTGAGGTGTCTTAGGACTCTGTTCCTTAGACAAATGGACTCCATGTCTAAAAGGCAACAAGCCCTTTTTGGAGTCTTACATCTTAAACCTTGACAACACTTTGTCTATGTAAGATGTTTGAGACAAGGCTAGTGTTTTATTCTTGCGGTTCCGGACAATCTGGATCCCAAGAACAAACTGTGCATCACCCAAATCTTTCATTTGGAATTGCGTAGCTTGCCAATCCTTAATGTCCGTAAGATAACCTACATCATTCCCAATGAGTGGGATATCATCCACATAGAGAATTAGGAATGCGACAGAACTATTGATGTTTTTCTTGTAGACACAAGATTCATCATCATTCTGGTCAAAACCATAAGATTTGATTGCCTCATCAAATCTTATATTCCAGGACCTAGAGGCTTGTTTCAGTCCATAAATTGATCTTTTAAGCCTGCAAACCTTTTGCTCTTGTCCTGCTTCAATGAACCCTTTGGGTTGGTCCATGTAGATGTTTTCTTCAAGATTGTCATTCAGAAAGGTCGTCTTGACATCCATTTGCCATACCTCGTAGTCATAATATGCGACAATGACAAGTAGGATACGGATAGAGTTTACCATAGCAACAGGTGAAAAGGTCTCTTCATAGTCAACCCCTTCAACCTGGGTATAACCCTTTGCTACTAGTCTAGCCTTGAAGGTTTGCACCTTCCCATCTACACCACGCTTTCTCTTTTAGATCCACTTACAACCTATAGGTTTTACCCCATCAGGCTTATCTACAAGATCCCAAACATAATTGAAGTACATACACTCCATTTCTTGGTCCATGGCTATGACCCATTTGTCTTTATCTTTGTCAACCATTGCTTGATTATAAGTCCATGAATCCTCGCAGTTGTCATCTGCTATAATAACTTGGGTTTCAGATAAACCCATGTAACGGTCAGGCTGTGTTACAACCCTTCCACTACGTCGAGACATACGCAACTCTTGAGATTGACTCTCTTGACTAGACAAACTAGTATCAACAACTCTTGTTGACGTACTAGTTTTATTAGCAACCTTTGCTATTGTTCCGTCTAACTCACTCAACACAATTTTACTTCTTGGTTTGTGGTCCCTTATGTGGTCCTCCTCTAAGGAAGTGGCATTTGTCAACACAAAAACCTTATCTTCCTTAGGATCATAGAATAAACCACCTCTTGTTTCTTTTGGGTAGCCTATGAATAGGCACAATTTTAAACGTGAATCCAACTTCTTTGCATTTGTCACAAGCACATGTGTTGGACAGCCCCAAATTCTGAAATGACATAAAATACCTTTACGTCCTTTTCAGAGTTCAAAAGGTGTTTCAGAAACACTTTTTGAGGGCACATTATTCAAAATGTATACCGTAGTCTCTACTGCGTAACCCCAAAATGAACTAGGGAGATGAGCATAACCCATCATTGATCGAACCATGTCCAACAAGGTTTTATTTCTCCTTTTCGATACATCGTTTTGTTGTGGTGTGCCGGGAGCTGAGAGTTGGGATGTAATTCCATGTTCTATCATATAGTTTTGAAATTTTAAATCCATGTACTCTCCACCTCGAACTGATCGAAGTGTTTTAATAGTTTTACATAATTGATTTTCAACCTCAGTCTTGAATTCCTTGAACTTTTCAAGTGCTTCAGACTTGTGGTGCATTAGTAAATATGCCCAAATCTAGAATAATCATCTATAAAAGAGATGAAATATTCATATCCTCCACAGCTTTAACATTCATCGGACCACAAAAGTGCAGAATGTATAAGCTCTAGAGGATCTTTGGCTCTATAACCTTTTCCACTAAAAGGTCTTTTAGTCATTTTGCCTCTAGGCGGGGGATTCACATCTGAGTAAAGTGTTTTCTTCTAACTCATTTAGAAGTCCATTCTTTACCAATCTCTCAATCTTATTGAGATTAATGTGACCCAATCTTAGATGCCAAAGATGAGTATTTTCTTTAGGAGAAATTAGTTTGTGTACTTGCAATTTTGTATAATTCACTGTTAAAAACTATTTTAACTGAATTAAACCATTGCAAATAATTCTCAAGAAAAGCAACACATAGTACAATACTTTTCCAATGAAATAAACACTTAAGCTACATGTTATCAAATAACAGCTTTTCCTTGCCAGACGATTGCTCTTTAAGTTCAGAAGTATGGCTGCAGTTCTTAGTCCCAAAAGATGAATCCTCTTGAGAACTTTTGGAATGGGCAAACAAATTTGCCTCTCCATTCTCTTGTCTCTTATCATCCATAAGAAACTGATAATTATGCAGCTCATTTAGCAGAGAAGTCAGATCATACTCTATGTTGTTCATCGTTGCATTGCTATGGAATTGCAGAAAACTCTTCGGAAGAGATTCTAGAATGAACAAAACCTGACTTTTCTCATCTATGACCGCTCCGTTTAATTCTGCTATGTTGAAGTGAGCAATCAGATTGAGAACATGTTCTCTCACTGACGTTCCTCCTTCATGTGCGCGTTGTAAACGAATTTTAGGGCTTCATGTTGAATTTGTTTGGACGGTTGTCTAGACAAATTTAGCATAAAATTCATGATCTCACGAGCTGAGACCTTGCCCTCCAGCCTCCTAGCTAAAACATCAGGTATGCTTGTTAGGATATAGGCTTTTACCTTTTCATTGGCATTAATCCAACGGTCATATGCACTCTCAATAATTTGAGGTGTGTTTTGAGCAGAGAATTGAGGACACTCCTCATTGAGAACGAACTTAAGATCATGTGCTACCAAGACAATGTTGAGTCTATTCCTCCAAGTCATTATGTTTTCTCCGGTTAATTTTTCCACACCCAGTAAGGAAATAATAGAGCTAGACATTTTTGCTGAAAAATTTACAAACGAACTTGTATGAGTTTCTTGCTATAACTCTAATCCAATCATGTTTTAGCTAATTAACAAATGATTCCTAGGTCATTTATAATTTGCAATGATACTTCAAAGGTTTAGAATGTATGACACCGAAGGGTAATAAAAAACACTCCTCCTCTGGATCAAGACCCTCTTGACCAAAACCTAATGCAAGAATAACTCTTATTCCTATAGGCTTTAGTTACCATTTTTTGATCAGGATACATAAACAACTTATGTACCCCGTGAGTGTAACCCTCTATCTTTAGATCCTAGAGTCTCCATCCAATAAAATCCAGAAGGAGGACTAGATTGAAAAAGCAGGACTAAGGAAATCTTTATCCCTTTCGGGTGTCAAGCATTGTGTTCGATCCCCTATGATCAAGCCCTCCAAAGGGATTATGCGGTCCCAGAACCAAACTAGCGGTGACCATAGTGGTCTAACAGTGTGTGGCAGACAAAAGAGGCCGTAGGTTTTGTTTTCACTAAACTGCTCCCACTCACTATAAGTATCCTCTCCATTCACCTTGATATTAACTCATACAAACACCATCCGAAGGGGGACGCTCCCGTTTGCGCCACGAGGCCAAGTATGAGTCTCACGGTGTGAACTTTTCAGAGATAACGTAGGTGAAAAAATATGTATCATATACACTTTTCCTCCCACTGGATACTTTAAAGTTATAGGAATCTTACTTAGGCTAAAACTCGGCTAATGGTTTTACCTAACTCTATCAATATAACTCTTATATCGTAATCAATATAACTCTTATATTGATTTTATCCTAAGTTTGTTAATATAACTCTTTATATTAAACGTAGGATTTCTAGTTTATTAACCCCTTAATAACCCATTGGCGCTATTGTAATTTATAAACTCTACGATTAAATTTCACTCCCAGTCGGTTCGGTAAAAGGAGTGTTAGTTTAAAGTCGACTTAAATACCTGACCTAAGGCAGAACCTTCCTTAAATGAGTTCCTTTTTTAATCATAGCTTATAAATTACTTGGTTCCTAATTCTAATCTAATTAGAACTAGATAACCTAAGATCTATTATTTCCAAGTTCTAAACATTTTAAAACTAATAATTAACCTTAGATGACATGCATACTATGTTATAGTGCTTGATCATTCATCACATCAATAATAAGACATTCATAGCATAATCATCTCATGATATATAATGCATGTCAATGCTGTCCATAAATTAATATAACAACTTTATATTAATTAATCATGCAAACTATATAATATAACTCTTTATATTATAAATGATGCATGAAAATGCTTAACCTAAGGTGGGATTTCTAAAATAAAAGCATACATTATGCATGGCAATAATTACACAACAATTGCATAATTTAAATAGCGAAATTAGACCAATTTTGGCACCCTAAAACTAATTTTAATTCATATAATCTAATTATATTAATTAAAATTAAATAAATTAAATATAAATAAATATAAAACATTTTTTTATTTATTATATATAATAAAAACCAAATTTTCGCCCGTTGGAAAAATCGCTGAAACGCCTTAGGCGTTGCAACGCTATATGTTGTCCGTTTCTACTCATTGGAGCGCGTTGCGAAACACCTTCGGTGTTGCAATGTTGCCTCTGATGCGCGCCTCCTTCCGCAAGCGCACGTTGCAATGCCAATGAACAATGTTGTAATGCTGCACACAGACAACAACATGAATTCTCCAATTCTTGCTCGTTTTCGCTCTGATTTTCTCAGCAACCACTTTGCCTCGATCGACACAGACTTACAGACTCGATTTACAATTAAAATTTTCCAGAACACCGGATCATTACATTGAACGATTCAATGGAAAAATTGTAAATCTAAGTGTCAAAATCGTAAATCAAGAACGCAATTGGGCTCTGATACCAATTGAAGGGAATCGAATCCCGCAGCAGAAGCGATTGTGAATCGCGCGTTCTTAATTTCGTTACAACGATTACATTCAAGAACTAAATAATCTAGATTAAGCATAAAAACAGAATATGGACAGCAAGAGATTACCTTTGAAGAACCTTTCCTCAAGTGCTCCTTCTCCCACTGCTACAATCTCAACAACACGAACCCAAGCGATCACGGACATTACCACCGGATCTTCTCCGTTGTTCTCTAGGTGAGGGAGGAAGGTGGGTTCCCTTTAGGTGAGATGAGATATTTTTTTTTTAGAGAGATTGTGTTTTGGAACCTTTCCAACAACACAACTAAATGGCACACTTAGGTTTGCAAAAGCTTAGGTTGCTTTTTTATGACCTAGTTGCATCTTATGCAACTATATATATAAGGAGATAGGGATGAAAATTATCATTTTATCCCTCTTTCATTCTCTCTTTAGTATATAGTTCATATGTGAATCTAATTCACATTAAAACTATATATTATATTATATCACATATAATTGATATGATATCTCATATATGAAATTGAACACTTCAATTTCATTCCTAACTTTATACCCTCAATATAACCATGTTGTGCCAACGGAGGGACCTAATGGACCTACAGTTCATGAGCTCCAATGATTTGAGATTAACAGATCAAACTCTTTGATCCAGTTAATCAATATTCATTAACTACAAGTCACTCCACTATAGACTTGTAGCTGCACTCTCCTCACTCTAGATAATATTGTGTCCACTGATATAGTCATTACCCATGAGTCGACCCTTCACAGGTTGTTCGTGATCACAGCTGGGTCAAATTACCATTTTACCCCTGTGATTACCTCTTTGTTCCTTAAGCACCACTGATCCTCTAATGAACAACAAGTCTAAGGTCCTACCATAGACTCATACCCTCATAGAGTGTGAGGCCACGTTGTTCAAGACATGGAGTCAGTTCTTAAGGGAACAACCTATCTAATTCCTTAGTGTAGAAATGAGTGAATTTCATCTTGCACAGTTAAGTTCCCAGCTACCTACGAGGTTCTATCCGTAAGAAGGTAGGCTTATTGAGTCGGCTACAAGCCACTCTCACCCATACTAGTCTAAGGACAAACCCCTATAAGCAGGAGTTCTTAACTTGCTCGGGATTAGTCGAGTCACTAATGACCATCTATAAATTACTAGTCTTATCACATTAGCGGTGTTACACTTGTTAGACTAATAATTTGTGTTAGGTCTTGTATGAACTCTTCATACATAATGCCCCCACTCGCATGTCAACTACATGAATGAGTTGGATTACCTCATTTGTACTAATTACAAAGTGGGTCGCAATCATGGTGTTACCAGAATAAGATTTCCAACCTTATTCTTATACCATAGACCATTTAGGTTTTATTCTTGAACTCAATCCAAATAGTGTGTCGACTACATGATGTTCAAGATATATATTATAACCTTGGAGCTTAGTTTATTAGATTTATCAAGCAAGACTGTATTTTTTTCAAAACAAATAACTCTTTATTTCTTTGATCAAAATTACACAAGTTTTAGGGCATACATCGCAACAACAAACACCACCCAAAGGGGGACACTCTCATTTGCGCCACGAGGTTGAGTATGGATCTCACGGTGTGAACTTAACGAAGATACGTAGGTGGAAATTAATGTTTCATATACATATATTTTCTCCCACTAAGTACTTTGGAATAGTCGGGATGACCTAGATAAATCCAGCTATAATTGACCTAAGTTTACAAATTTAACATTTATATTGGAGTTTCCTAAGTCTATAAACCATTTATTTAAACTTAGGTCTAAGTTTATTAACATTTTAATGAACGTCACTCACGAGGTGCAATTTATAAACCTCTGGATTAAATTAACTCTCTGGTTGGTTCCCAGGTAAGGGTGTTCCGTTTCTGTCAGCTTAAATACCCTAGCCTAGCCAAAACCTTTCTTAGAAAGAGTTCCTCTTTAATCATCGTTTATAAACTATATGGTCCCTAATTCTAATCATATTAGAAATAGATAACCCAAGTCTAATTCTAACAGGTTTTAAAAGAATTTTAAAACTAGTTAATTAAACTTAGGTTACATCCATTTCTATGTTATAGTGCTTGATCATTCATCACATGAATTAATTAACACATACAACATGCTCATCATACGATAAATGCGTGCCAATGCTTTCATAATAATTAACATAGCCCTTATATTAATTAAACATGTATACTATATAATATAACATTTTATATTATAAACATGATGCATGAATATGTTTAACCTAAGGTGGGATTTTAATCTATATGGCATACATTATGCACATAATAAACAAACAACAATTGCATAATTAAAATAGCAAAATTGGACCACAATTTGTCATCCTAAACATTTGAATTAAAATTAATATAATCATATTATATTAATTTAATAAAAATAAAAAATGAAATTATATAAAAAATAATAAAATTAAGCCTAAAACACGCCCTTATGCTCCATTTTTGCATGCTATTTGCTTTGCCCACTAGTACGCGTCGTTGTAGCGTTGTGCACCTCAGCATATGCTGCGGCGTGTTCAACACGCATTACGTTTGCAACGCGGCACCTCCTGCATGCCAAATCTTGATTGTGCGGCGTTGCAACTCTGATGAATAGCAACACCATGCTCTATTGCAAAACAACAACCTCCATTGTTTTTCCGTTTCCTCTCCGTTTCTTCATAACAACTCTTTGCCACGACCGACACAAACTTACAGACACGATTTACAACATAATTTACCCAAAACAATGGACCCTTACATTGAACGATTCAACGAAATTGTAAATCTAAATACCAAATTGTGAAAATATCCATTTTGCAAACCACAACAATTTCACCAAATTGAATGTCATACTCACCTAGTTTTGAGAAATTTCTAACATAATCAAGAGCAACCGACTTTGCTACCAATTGAAGGATGGAATCCCAATGCGGAAGCGATTGATTGTCTTTGTTCTTGATTATGTTCACATAGAAATTACCAAAAGCAGAAAACAAAGGCTAAGTCTAACTATGAAAGCATACTAGATTAGGGATTACACTTGAAGACACAATTCTTCTCGTAATCCTCTTGTAAATCTCGATCTCCACTTTCTCAGCGATCAAACACCTCCAATGAGTTTTCTCGATTGTTCTTTAGGAAAAGGAGAGAAGTGGGAACTCGTTTTGGAATAGGAATTTTGTAGAGAGAATTTGTGAGAGAAAGTGATTTGCTAGAATGTCAAATCTTTACAAATGACTTAAGTTCACAAATTTGTATCCAAATGGATGCTTATATAGCCAATGTGGGTGGAGACAAATTCTCCACCCATTATGCCACTATTTCTACTAATTATGTCTTATGCAAAAATAATTTGCATCAATGCATAATATAAGGTATCAAATACCTTATTATGTAAATCATATGTACATAAAGGGAAAATTAAATTGAATCATATTCAATTTACATATCTCTCAAATTAATTTTTCTAATCATGTCTTAATTTCATAATTAAGCGATAATATAGTCAATATGAATCATATTCACATTAAACTATATTATATATCCATTACATCATATATAATTGATATAATTCCTTAAATTGAATTTGAACACTTCAATGCATTCCAAAACTTTATACCTTCATTATTTCCATATTGAGCCAACCAAGGGACCTAATAGACCTACGGATCATGAGCTCCAACGATATGAGATTAACTAATCAAACTCTTTATCTTGTTAATCAACATTCGTTAACTACGAGTCACACCACTAAAGACTCGTAGTTACACTCTCCTCAATTTGAAGGACAAGTTGTATCTATTGATATAACCAATGCAGTGAGGCAACCCTTCACAGGTCGTTCGTAGTCTTAGCTGGGTCAATTTACCGTTTTACCCCTGTGACTACTTTTTGTTCCTTAAGCACCACTGATCCTCTAATGAACAACAAGTTTATGATCCAACCATAAACAATATCCCTCTCGGGCCAACAAGAAGGAGAGTCCCGTTGTTCAAGACCTGGATGCAGTTCTTAAGGGAACAACCTATCTAGTTACCCTAGTTCGGGAAAGAGTGAATTCCTTCTTGCGAAGTTAAGTCTCCAACTCTCTATGAGGTTTCATCCCTGAGAAGGTAGGCATATTGAGTTGACAACTGTGGTCACTCTCACCCGTACTAGTCTAAGGATAAACCCCCACAGACAGGAGTTCGTAACTCGCTCAAGATTCAAGTTGAGCCACTAATGGTCATCATTGAATTATTAGCGCTAATCTATCAACAACGTTATTAGAGTGGTTTAGTAATTCTCGATTCGATCTTCTACAATCTCATCGCACAAGATGCCCCCACTTGCATGTCAACTACAAGAACGAGTTGGATCGCCTTGTTTTTATCAAATACAAAGTGGGGTGCATCCATAATGTTACCAGGATGAGGTTCCCAACCTTATCGATGTACTATAGACCATTCGGGTCATCTACTTGAACTTGATCCTCTATGTATCAACTACACACGGTTCAAAATCTCCTCCTAAATGTGACCCTGGAGCTTACTTTATTAGATTTAGGTTTGTAATTGCGAGAATACAAGGGTTAAGGAAAAAATAACAATTTTATTCATTTCCTTGAATAAATTACAAATACATGAGTTTAGGGCATAATTCCCTACAAATGCAAACAATAATGAGACTCCGACACTTCTACGACGTGCAAGTATACACGGTCGTGTGTAGCAAGATTATAAGATAAATATCGATCCCACGAGGACTAAATTTGAATCTAAGTGAGTTAGTGTCCTAACAAATTTTCTTTATTTTTTTGTGCGATCTGAGGGCATGCAATTTTTGTTGAAAATAAATAAATGCCCAAATAGGAATTGAATTTTTATTTTTTTATTAGATAAAGATAACTGTAATCAATGCAATAAATCAAAGAATAAGACCGAGATACAAGAAAATAATGGAAGCTAAACGAGACGATAGGAGAATGCAAACAAGAGGAGACAAGTAGCAAAAGATGAGATTTTATAATGAAAAAATAGGCTCAAGGTTAGGTTGAAGTTTTCATGCTCAATTGGAATAAAAATGTGATTGATTTCTTAAATTTACCTACACATGTATTCAAATGAATTTTAAAGTCATTAAGTTTTAAAACCTACAATTTCCCAATTGTGATCTAAAGGTGTGTTTGGATCGCGAGTTGGATTGAGTTGAGTTGAATTATCTGAGTTGAGTTGAGTTGAGTGTAGGAAATCTGTGTTTGGGGTGCAAAGTTGAGTTGAGTTGTTGCGGGAAGTACATATTTGGGGTGCGAGTTAAGTTGAGTTGTCTTGAGGTATGCAGTGCTGTTTTTTTTTTTTTTTTTAAGATCAAATAATTAGTTTTATCTTACTTGCGATGGTTTTAAGATCAAATAATCGGTTTTATCTTCCCATCATTGATGATACATTCATTCATGACAAAAGATTTAATGACATGCTATCAAATCTTATCTCCCATGGCCCCAAAAAATTAAAATATACAAAAAATATTATCGTTCACAAAATATATCTAACGAAATAAACATAAAGTGTTTGAGTCATCTTGGTTTAGCAAAAGATGGGTGGATTAGGTGTTCAACCAATCCTACCAAGAAGATGCAAGCAGTATCTCTTCTTGGATTGTGGTGGGACTTGGAAGAAGCATCTCGTCTTCTGGATGTCTGCGACTAAGGGGATCATCCTTGGTCAACCCTTCTATTGCATACAGTTGGTCTACAACATCTTTACGTCTAGCGGATTTCATTTCATATTTTTCTTTTCTTAATCACTCCCCTGTAACTTTTCTTTTCGTTTGAGCAACGAAACTTATGGATAATTCAACTTAAACCCCCTCTTTTTTTGTAACTCCCGTAAAATCAAATGCATTAATTGTATTTGATTTAAATTTAAATTTTTGGATAATTGGATAAGGATTATGAATATAGAGATTTTTTAGGAAAGGGTATTTCAAAGTCTAAAAAGGATTAGGGTTTACGTTTTTTAAAAAAAGATTAAGATTGCTCTTTTAAAAAAAGAGGATTAGGATTTCCTTTTTTTAAAAAATAGGATTTATTGTTCTAAAAAGGATTAGGACTTTTTGCTACCTATTTAAACTAGAGTAATTGCAACTTAAATGGTGCACTTCAAAACTCTCCTCTTCTTCTCCTTCTTTTCTTTTCATCTCACTCTTCATCCCATTTGGAAAATCGTGCGGAGTTTATTTGGAAAGTCATGGGGCATCGCTTTGAAAGTTGTTGGACCAACTGTAAAAAGTCGCCAAACCACCGTCGAAAGTCGTTGGACCACCACCGGAAGCAGTTAGACCACCGTCGGAAGCTGTCGAGCTACCACAGGAAGTCATCGGACCACCGTCAGAAGCCGTCAGACCACCACCAAAAGCTGTCGGACCACCGCCGGAAGTCGTCGGACCATTGTCGGACCTTCGGAAGGGAATTAAGATTTAGAAAAATTGGTGGAGAGGTATGTGAATTGATTTTGTGGGGAGATGTAAGGTGAGAAAAATTGGGGAGATATTTGGGAAAGTGTGGAGTTGAGGACTCAACCCAACTCAATGCCCCAAACATTGAGTTTGTTTTTTAAACCAACTCAACTCAACCCATACCAATGGGCCAAACAACCCCTAAATGATGTCCACTATTTAAGGTTCTAGGTGAGTTAATTATTCATAATCAACACAAAAATCCTAGAATGAAATTTTAGTTTCCTAATTCATTAGCTTTCCCAAGTTCATGAATTCAAGAGAAGTTAAAGTGGCTAATCTTTAATTCTCATGCACCATAAAAGTCAATAAAATTTCCTAAATCCAATCACGACATTAATCATAAATTTGTTCCAAAATTCACATTGAAAACAACCTAACCTTTGCCTAAACAAATTTAGTTCGTAACGTAAATCAACTCACAAATCTCTAATTTATGCATGTTTGTGCTTACTCAACAAATTTAAATAATTGTGTTGTAAAAGCAAACAATTCAACCTAAAAGCAATGTGCAAAACAACTCATAAATCAATGTTAAATTGGCAGTGACGACAAACATATACAAGTAGAGATTGGGAGTGGTTTACACAAGCAGAGTACTTCGTTTTGCGTCACCAAGCACCAAGGAACTCCACGGTTTTCTTGACAATTGCGACAAGCTGATTGCAGATGACAACCCCCATCCACGATTTTGCTTCAACAAATGCTAGTTGATTCCAGCAGGTTTTGTCTGATAGAAATATGAAATAAATCGAAGCTCAGAATGACGATCCAACCTATAAACCCGATCTCTTTGGAACATCTTTATTAACAAACAACAAAAAGAAAGAAGAAATGAATGTTTAAAACTTGGTTTCCCATGTTTTAAAAGAAAAGAAATGAAGTGAAAGACAAAAGGAAAACAAGGAAGGAAAGTTTAAACCATTTTTGGTTTGCTTGCTTTAAAGACAAAAGAAGAAAAGAAAATGAAACAAATGTAAATCATGTTAAGTTTTGTTTTTTGTAAAGAAAAGAAAAGAAAGAAGAAGATAAAGGAAAGGAAAGAAAAGGAAAAAGAAATGAAAAAGAAAAAAAAAAGCAAAAAGGGCAAAAGGACAAAAACACCTTTATGGTTTTGTCCTCCACCATAAGACATTTTAAAAGGGTTTTCTCTCCATTTTCTTCTCTATCTTTACAAACCAAGCTGAAGTTTCGTGGGAGAAGGAGAAAGGAAGAAGAAGGAAGCCATTTTTTCGTGATTTTGGAGTGGAGTTGCGAGAAGAAAGGAGGAGAACTCAAGGAAGTTAATATTGCGACAAGTTGATCAACTCGGACCAGTCCTGATGTTTTGATCTTCTCAGAGCTCCACAAGAAGAGGTAAGAGCTGAGGCTTAGTTTTCTTGAAATCTAACTCATTTTTAACAAAGTTCATGAAGGAAGCTTGAGCAAATTTATATGTTAAATTACTGTTTTGTTAAGAGGAAGCGCGGAAAGACAGAAATTTGCTGTCAAATCCAGAGAAGTCTCTGATGTTTTGGTTATTCTGATCTGTATACTTGAGTTAGAAGCTCTAATTGATATGGTTCGAAAGCTTATTAAATGTTCTACAACTTTCGTGAAGAAATCGTGAGTAGAAAATGTCTAGAAGATGTTTTAAATATCAAGTTAAATTTGTTGTGCAGCAGGAAATCTGAATGCAGAAAAAGCAGTGATCATTTTAGGAAGGTAGATTTCGAGGTATTCTGAACCAAACTGTTGGGCATATCATTTTCATGTCTTCATAAGCGTTTTAGAGGTTCAAAAAGGAAAGAGTTTGGTATAAATTACATTCTTTTTGGATAAGTAATGAAGAATTTATGGCTGTATGAAAGCAGGCGAGAGAATCGTGAAATCTTTGGAAAATTGGTTGGAGTGTTTTCTTGTAGTTTTAAGGTGAAGAGCCATGAGCTCGAGGTTCTAATACATGAATTTGGTTTGTTTGTGAGGCCAAGAGGAGATAGGTCTAGTATGCGGGCTAAGATTCTAGTTCTATCCTTTGTGAGTGACAAAGCGAACTTCAAAAGTGTTTATATGCTTGAATTATGTTTTAGGAAATGCAAGTTTTACTAGAATGAGAGTTTTCAATGCTTTATGCTTTCTTTTTGAACACATGTTTATGAGTATTCATGTTTTCCTAGAAATGTTTCAAGTATTCATTGTGAGCCTTGTCTTGATGAAATTTATATGTGAGCATATGTTTATTGAATTTCAAAGTTTATGGAAATGCTATGATTTCGAGCAAGTATGTTTTAGCAAGTATGTTTTTAAAGATTTTCAATTTTATGAACAAGCTAAGTAAGCTTGAGTTTTATGGAAGAAAAGATAAGCATGCATGTTGAAATGTTTTCATGTGATCTTCTAAGATATTGAGCAGAGGCTTTGTAGTGCAGTGTGCACACAGGTCATTTACATTGTCGGCGTTGAGTGAACTCCGTGACAACGGTATTTGTCGTGAGTCTTTGGCGGGCCCCACTCGACAAAGGCGATGAGAGTCTTTGGCGGGCCCCACTACATCGTAGAACAAGCGTAGATTGTGACATGTTTTAAAAGAGTTTATATCATTTACATGCCTTACGAGATTTTAACGATATACTTGTTGGTTTCCTAAAAGTCTAATATGCGATTCTCGTTTACATTCAGCGCTTGAATACAAATGCATATGCTCATAGTTTTTGGTGACATGTTTTACAAGTTATAGATATTAAACACGATCACTCACTAAGCTTCATAGCTCATTCTTTCAATGTTTTCAAACTTTTAGGTAGAGATCGAGCTCTGGCTTTGAGATTCTGCCATAGTCTGCTTTGAAGCTTCATAAGTTTAATACTTTATGCGTGGTTGGTGTTGTATAGCTAGTCTATGTGTTATAGTTTATTTTGAGAGGACTATGTTGTTATAGTTGTTTGTACATTAGAGGTTTTATGAACAATGAGTTGTCTTGTGTTGTTTTGATGCACTTGACTTTTTAGTTTCCAAAAGAGACTTAGAAGTGTTTCTCCTTGTGTATGTTTAATAGTTGTCAGTTCCATTGTATTGTGTTAAAGTGTTCCATTTGCGAACATAGTATGTTTATCAGGTGAATCGGGGTCAACGGTATTGTTAAGAGGTAAACAATATGCATTTGGTTTCCAGCGCCCTTCGAGCTAAGTTAGCGGGTAGTTCGGGAGGGGTGTGACCAACCGTTCAAAATGAGGCTCTGTGAGGCCTCGACACCTGCTGAAAGTATTTTGGCCAAAATCCAATGGTTGAAACTCCGACCAAATGACAACTTTGTGAACATAAATGCATGAAAAAGCCGAAGCTGCCTTTGATTTTCCAACGTTTTTGTATTTCTCCACCTCGATTGCTTGGCAAAGGCACCCTTCCACCCGAAAGTAGAAACCTTGCCCGGCAAAGCAGAAGCCTTCGAGAATTCACCTTCTTCCGCCCAAACACTTGATAAAGGTGAAGGCACTCTCGATTTTCTCTCTAACTCACATCCCCCTTCTTCAAGTTTCTGCCTCCCTTTTCAACTTGCAAACCCTAGCCTCCTTAGAAGATGATGTTCCCCTAACTCATAAATTACAAAAATGCCCTTAAGAGTTGAAAGACCATTTTACCTCCCGGGTAAAATGTCTAAAAATACTTATGAAAACTCATATAAATTTTTATACTTCTCACACTTTTACAAAAAAATCTCAAATAAATTCATGAAGTCAATTACAAATTAAATTAAATATGCAAGGATTTTTGGAGTTAAGAAAAATCTCAAATTCAGTCTTTAATTAACCGTTAGCTTATTTTCCTAAATTTCTTAAATTAAAGCACAAAAATATCAAAATTAGTTCTTTCCAAACATAGCTTAAATTCAAGATTTTTAAGCTAACACACACAATTTAGGGATAAATTAACATGACCCTCAATAAATTAAATGCAATTCAAGTGGATAAACACTAAAATTCTAGTAAACTAACTCTCATGGCGAGTTATCAGTTATCTAATCAAACCCAGGATTGGTTCCTAGTATTCCTTAGGTTTAAGATTCTTTTCTTGGGAATTAGCCTTGGTGTTCATATATAGTAGCGTTGTTTGCTTATTTAGAAGCATCTTGGGCTATTTGTAGATTTCAATCTCAATGGTCAGTGAGATGAAAACACCATCAAAGGCTAGAATTTGTGAGAAAAAGAGTCGGATCAGTGAGAAGGTAAAAAGGACTCGGACTAGACTGTGGTGGGGTCGACCTTGACCAACAGAAGTCGACCAAAGGATTTAGAGTGCAGAGTGATTTGTGCAACCCTTCCAAAGGTGGGATAAAAAACAATTTATATAATTGATCTAGAATTAAATACTTGTAGCACTTAATAGTGGATCGAAGTCGAACCATAGGGGAGCAATAAATTTCAACTTTCCAAAAATTAGATTACAAAAGAAAACAAGAAAAATAGGGGTTTGTATGTTTGGTTGAATTTGATCAAAAAAGAAACTTAAATAAAGAGAGAGAATTTAAGAGATATCAAATCTTACAAGTTTGAGTTCATAGCCACAGTTATCCCAATTGTAATATAGATCTCGGACATTCACATATAGATTTTAACTAAAATGACAATTAACTTTCGACTTAGTGGTTCTCTAAAAGAAATTTTCCTAGGTTCATTAACTTTACATGATAGCATAAGTTAACCTCAATTATCTTAATTATCTAGTACTTCCATAACATAAACAACTAAAATAAAGGTAAAGTAATGTAGAAGACAAAGAAACCTTAATGAGATAAATCCAATTAGCATGATTCTTAAATTCCCTTGAGTCTAACATGCCATCTATGAATCTAAGGTTTCCCAAGAAATCACACACAATTATAACTCTAGTGTTATATAATCTATGCCACGTTTGAGGTGTCAATTCAATCATGAATAACGAGGGGACATTATAAACAATTGATGCATCAATTCAATCAAAGATGCATAGTCATAAGACTAAATCAAAGAATTCAAGAACTAAATGCCAATAGAGTTAAGAATTACAAGCTAGCCTCACTACATTACTATTGATTTTGGCCAGACCTATGAATGGGGCAGCGAGATTTAATCGAGCATAGTCACGAACACTTTACTTGACCTCTATGGTCTTCATCGATACAACCCAAAAACTATAAAAACTATAAAAATAAACTATCCTAAACACTAAACTAAAGCTAATTTGAAAATGGGAGAAAAGTTCATACATTAAGCTCCTTAAAACCAAGGAAAAAGTGTGTATTTATAATCGATGGGAGCGTCTAGATCTTGACAAGGAGGCGTCTAGGCGCCCCCATCTATAAGGAAAAAATATAAGAAAATATGGGTGGGATCGAGACACTTGGAACAACGTCTTGATCCTTGCAGCGTTGAAACGAGGCCTCCCAGTAACGTTGAGCGAGCCACCTCATCGAATGATATCTTGCGGCATTGAGGCGCTTCATGAAGAATCTAGATGCTATGTGTACGTTTAATCTTGCTGGAGAGTGAATAGCGTCTAAACACTCCTTTTTGGGGTCTAGAAGCTCTGCAGGCAGTTCCTTTGGCTTGTGTAACTCATCTTCTCCTAATTTGATGCATTTCTTGGCTCAATTTTGTCCTTTTAACCCTAGATCTTTCCTAAGCCTTTGGTGTTGCCTCAATATGCAAATCTTCTATAAAATAAACAATTAAGCATGTGAGTGTAGTCGAACTAGCATAAAAGTAGTAGACAAAATAACACTTTTATGGTGTTGTCACGGGTATGAAGCTTCTCCTCTTCTGGTGCACGGTTGACAATTTTCCACAATTATTGTTCAACTCTTTTTGCCTTATGACTCTCTGGTGTCTCTATCTATTGTTCAAACTTCCAAATAATTATTTGGATTAATCATTTGTTGTGAGCTGGAGGTAGAAACTCCCAGTCGCATTCTCTTTCTAAAAAATGGAGTCTATCTTTGAGGTTAGCCTCGACTTGTCGGTGTCGACCTTGACCTTGACTTACGAGATCGACCTTGGCCAATCTACTAATGATTTTCATAATCATTATTTTTGCTTGAATTTTAGAATTGTCGCTTGAATTGTTGCTTGATTGAAAGATGTATCTCTGTGTAACCACTAATTCAATGAGAATTAATCTAGAATTCATACTCGAACAAAATTGTTACTTGAAAAGAATGTACTTTATTGACTATATTGTAATTAATGAAAATGCATACAATTTAAAATAGAGTGTCATTCTAGTTGTCCCTATCTATTCTAAACAAGTGAAACATGTAAAAAGAAATATTTAACTTTTCGTATAGTGGTCATAAGAAAATTTCTCATTGAGGTTCATGATCACACGACCTCAACCTTCCTTGTCTAGTCGACCTCGGCCTACTTGGGTCGGCTTCAGCTCTCCATAACTTTCTCTGGTTGATCCACCATAAATATGGTTTTGATCTCCCTTGGAGCTTCTTGATCAAGTTAGGCTTGACCTTCTCTGATCGACCTCGACCCTCCATAGTCGTCATCTTTGATTTATTCTTTCAAATATCTCTTCCAAATTAATGCTTCAATTTCATCTTTCAACTAGAAACACTCTCGAGTTATATGACCATGATCTCGATGGAATAAACAATACTTCTCTATATCTCTTTTTCCAAATGGGGTTCTCATCCTTTCTAAGTATTTGACAAGGTTAATATTGTGGATTTCCATCAAACTCTTTTCAGTAGGAAGTATCATTGATGTGTATTTCTCAAACTTTTAACTTCGGCTTTCCCTAGGGTTAAGTTGAACTCGACCATCATCTTTAACCTTCGTCTTCTTTCAGTTATGATAGTGGCTTTCCATAGCCTTATCATGCTTAGGAGTGTGTTCACTTCTTCCTCTACTTGTTGGAACTTCTTTTGATCTTAAAAGCTCCTCTACACTCATATATTTCTATGCCTAGTAATAGTTTCAACATAAGAAGTTGGTTTCTTCTTACCTATTGATCTGAGTAGTCTTTAATCCTATAGTTAAAGCTCTATTGTAATCAAGGTTGTTGCTTGATAAATCCCTCCACTCATAGTGCTTCATTGTTGAGCAGGAGATATAAGCTGTGTAGACTCTCTTTGAAGCAATTGGGTGAACTTTACGGTGAAGACAAATAAGTAATTATATTCAACTCTAGTACAAGTGCACATTGTCGATCTGAGTATTAAAAACACAAGTATTCCTAAAGTATCGATCCATAAGAAATGGAGTAACAAAAATTATTGCAAAAAACAATTATATAAGTAGAATTGCAATTTTGTAAACTAAAAAAGCAAAAATAGATTTTGGAGTGGTGTTGGTATAATATAACAAAATAAAATAAAAAGTAATGATGTAAAGTTCAATTGAAAAATCAATCAAACATCGGAATGTGAAATTGGCAAAACATGTAAAAATACAAGTTACAAATTCCAACTTAGAGAAACCTAGAATTCAAATATAAATGTATAGGAAATTCAAGAAAAAACTAAAATGAGATGAATGGGGCTCAAGAATTATTCTTGCCCTAATTTGCAAATTACAAACCACAATTTCAATGTCACCTCCTTTACATTCAATTGGAGACCAAATTTACTACTCTTATTTACCTAATAATTAGGTGTGAGGAGGTTAAGTGAGTGACATACATGTCTGTAACCCCTCTTTCTTAGATATTTTAGCTCAATAAATTTATTAAGTGTGGAGTCTATAATCCCTATGTATAGGGTAAAGAATGAAACTACGTCTAAGTTTTTCTACATTACTTGTGTGAGATCTGCTCATCTCAACCACAGCGGTATTAGATCAGAAGCTCGAATTATCATCAAATTAATCAATTTAGAATATCAATGGCATTCATTCAACACAAGCAATCACAATTGAAATGTAAGCTTGAGTTCCATAGTAATTTAGGCTAAATTTACATATTAGATAATTTAAATTCTTGAACCCCTAAGAAGTTTAGCTCATGTTAAAAATAAAATTCTCACAACAAAATTTAGAATTAAAATCCATTCAAATGAAATTGCATAAAACCCTATTGCAGCAACAAAAAAAACTAAGAAAATAAAATAGATTGGTATAACATAGAGAAAAAAAGAAGAAGAAATAAATAAACTTATTCAACTTCAAATCAATAAGAAACTTGAGTGAAGCAACCATAACTTGTTTCTTCCATCTATTCTCAACAAATTGAAATTCTTCAATCTAAAATGGAAGCCAATAAGTGCATCAAAACAAAGAATAAAACTAACACAACTCAATGAAATTAAAGCACAATCAAAACCAAACTTACAACAGAATGTTGGTAAAAAAATGATGGAGAAAATTGGGGAAAATAGAAAAATGTGAAGAACCCCACGAAAATAACTCTAAAAAAAAGCTCAAACAGACTCTCAAATTGAACTTGAAAAAATCATGAATACATAATATAAAACTCATAGCAACATTGTTGGAAAATAGAAGAAAAAATGGTTGAAAAGTAGAAGAAAGAATGGTAAAAAATAGAAGAAAATTTGGAGAAAAACCGACAATTGAACTACTAAAATGCCTCCCAAAAATGTGTGTTAAGAATCATCAAAATCCGATCTTATCGCTTTGGAGGATTTTGGGTTCGAAGAATTTCCATAATCCGGCCAAGGTTACGGTCCATTTCATTCATCCTTTTCTTTAGTTCAACAATCTCATCCTCTTGTTAGACTTTATGAGTTTGAAGTTAAGGGGGTGACTTCACTTATTCTTTAAAGATAACAATCGGTATCAAAATCTTCTCCATCTAAATTATAGTTTCTTCTTTCCATCACCTTGCCTAACATGGATTTAAGGTATTCAAAATCATTCAAACAAGCTTGTTTTCCTCCCCAAATCTGACACAAAGCATTATTGTAGAAATCAGACGGGATAACTCACTAACCTTCACGTGGCAAAGGCTGTGAATTTGTTTGATGGGAGAAGAACATGGTCTTCAAAAGATAAAGAATCTGAACAAAGTGTGGTACTTGCCACCACGGGCTTTTATCTTAAGTTAGAGTATTTTGGTGTGTCAAGTTAGGATTTCTAGAATGAGTAAGAACTTACCTTCTCTCTGTTTAGGAGGGGTATTTATATGGTTGCCCTAGGGTGTCCTAATCCATAGTAAAGTAGGAGAAGAAGAGAGAGCTTCCTAGGGTTGAATGAGAGCAAGATAAGAAAAATAGAATAGATCAGGCCTCTGTAGCCAATCGAAGAGGCGAGAATCGAGGCCAGAAGGCTCGATTATCTAATTAGCCTCGCTAGGGTCGGGTCTTATTTTCTTCTTTGTCGACCTCAGCTAGAATAAATCAACCTTGTCTTGAGGTTAGGCTTGCTCCATTTCTCTTCCTAGTCCGATCAAACCCCCTAACAATAGATAATATAAAAAATGTCATGTGAGTGATTGTCGACCCAAAGGAAGACTTTCACTTGATAGGGTTAGTTATCAATATTTTATCATCATGTTGAAATCTTGTTTACAAGTTGATCATCGATCCAATGTTGTCAATGTTGTGTTTAGTATCTTGTTGACTCATCAAGTTGAAAGCTCTTGCATTTTTATAAATAGTAATATTATTTATGAGCATGTTTTGTTATTGATTGAGTCATTGCTAAATATTATTTCATTATCTTATTCTTGGATTTAAGAATTTTTGTTTAGGTTGAATTAAAAAAATTATGATGAAGAAAGAAACACTTCTATTTTCCCATAGTAACATCCCTTTAAGATTGCACGAGACTTTGAATAATAGAATCATCTTAATTGCATAAGTTTTATGATGATGAAATGCAATATTCAAAGAGAATCATGTGTAATAAGGAAATAACTAGGAAGTTCCTTTAAAAAGATGGGATTATTCTAAAAGAACATAAAGGAAGAGACATATAGACTTTTGGTTGAATGTGTCTAAATGAAGAATAGAGGAACATAAAGGAGTACACCTAAAAGGACTAAATGTGCTAAATTTATAATATTCTAAGATTGGCTAGTGCATTTGATGATTTTTTTAACACTATATAGTCAATCGATAGTCAATCCACGATGAACTTTTAACAGAGTTAATCTTTGATGGTAAGTTCGAAGAAAATTAAGTTAAGTTAACGTATGAATAAACAAAATGTACTCAATTAACTATTTTCTTAAAGGAAGAAATTCAAGTTGACACAAAGCTACATTTGGATCATATTAGTTCAAATCATTGAGAATTAAGATTGAGATCTCCTTAATACTCTTTAAGGAAATTTGAGTATGGAGATTATAACTCTTCATCGAAGAGTTATTTTCATCAAATTTAGTATTAAAAGCTGTAACAATTGTGCGATCATTGTGCTATATTTAATCCTTTTTAGCATCTCAATCTTGCATTTGAGTTTGAATTAGTCAAAGTATGAGAAAAGGTAGTCCTTAAGCATTATGATGTTAAAGAGACTCGTTTGATTATTTTTTTCTTAGCTAGGTTAAAAAATGATGCAATAAATAGCTATAGAAAAGTGTATTTGAATATGGAAATGCGCACCAACTTGCTCCAACAATTTGTTTAAGCAAAATCACAGCAGTCTACACAAGGAAAATAATTTTTTTAAGCCAAGCGTGATTCTTTCTCTCAAGCTACATTGGCTTCTAGAGAAAGCGCCTCCATTACTTGGAGACCAAGGCATTCTAACAAGAAAAGGAGAGGTTTTAGACTAGGGGTATAGAGGAGAACCTAGAGAGTGTGTGTGAGTGTATGTACGAAAGAATAAACAAAAGTAGAGTTCTTTTCAAAGGAGCTAGGACTACCTTGTTGGAGCAAAGCTTGGACTTCTATGGGAGGATAGGCTCTCGACAAAGGAGACTATTTCTTTCCTTCCTTCAAATTGCTCTTGCTTTTCTTAGACTTTGTAGTTTAGGTCATGTCTTGTATTAGTATAGCTACTTTGTGTTTTTATCTTTATAAGCATGAACTAATTTTCCTTAGGAAAGGATTTGAGAATAAATTTATGTAAGATAGTTTTGGATGCTAAATTGTATGCCTAATTTATGATTGATTGTAGTTGAATTTATTACTCTAATGGATTCTGAGATAGCCAACCTAAGTCCATTGCGCTTTCTTTACTTGAGATATAAGAAGAAAGCTGGTTACTCGATCACCCTAGAGTCGTGTTAGGGACTATTCCCACGATAAAAATGGGTAGGTTAGAGATAACCATCCTACTAGGATACTAAAACATTGAATTTCACAAGGTAATTGAATGACAATTTTTATTAGAAAATATTGGAACCACACGAGAAGAATCTTGAGTTAAAATGTTGTAACACAAATGAGTATTCGCATGCTTTAGCATTAGGAACCCAATTGCATAAGCTAACCCCTATAATCAGAGCCTAGCTTTGTCATAACATTCTCCTCAAGCATGTAACATTTGCATGTTCTAAATATTGTTCTTGCATATTGATAACACACAAAATGTATGTTATCCTTAGGTTTATAATTAGCTAGTTTGCATGTTAATTTCAAGGCTTTTACATGTTTAAATCATCTAATTTGGGTTAGAGCTTAAATAGACCATTTAGAGATATTATGGATTACTCGGGTTTAATTTGAGGATTTTTGGAGCTAAAAAGAACATCAAGTGGAAAGAGAAGAACCAATTCAAGCAATAGGACCGAGGTGATGGCGTTGCAATGCTCTGCGGAGCGTTGCAATGCTCTGCGAGCGTCGCAACATCGTTATTTGCGGATATTCAACTTAGTGAAGTCGTGAAGGCGTCGTTGCAGCGTTGCTTTCGGCGTCGCAATGTCGTATCGATAAAGCGTGCACATGTTAGGGTAGCGAGTTGCAGCGTCGTCTGAGCGTTACGCAGCGCGCGGATTTCCTTATTTGCGCGCCGGCGCCTAGGGCACAGCGTTTATAACGCTTTACCTAGCATTTGCAGCATTTGTCTTGCGAATTTTAGTATGAATAGAACATGTTGTTGCATTTGCAAAGGGCCGGAATTTGATAGTTTTGTACCATAATTTCAAAAATATACTCTAAGAGAAGAAAAAGAGCATTCCTTAGGAGCCAATCACGTGTGTGAGGCTCGAGATCGTGTGAGGGCTCGGGAATGAGGACCAACATCAAAACATAAGAGTTCTTTTCTCTTTCTTTTAGTTTGTAACTTAGTTTAAAGACTATTCTATGACTTTAGTTTGTTTCTATGGTGATTTTGAGTGGCTAAATGTCATAAGTTAGGGATTGATTTGCACGTTTTGAACTTATTTAAGCTTTGTATTGAGAATTTGTTTGTGTTATTTATTTTTGGTAATTCATTCTTAAATTACTTGATCTTGTTGGTTTATGTGGACTCGAGAGAAAAAGTTTAGATCGAGCAAAGTTGTCAAAACTCTTAGAAATTTGGGCACTGAAGAGTGACCTAGAATTCTTTGGAAAACATTTAGAAGTTTCTTAATGTCGTGCATGCTTTTAAAATTCACAAAAGAAAGCTGTAGGATTTATAAAGCTATGCATGAGAATCACCATGGATCGAGAGATTCTTTTGAGTACATTCACTTCTTGTTTATAAATTCCGAAATCATAGTTCTTACATGTGCTAAATAAAGAATTAATTTGTGAAATCAATTTCCCTAACAAATCTATTATATTTGTGTCTCCACTTGTATATTTACTTTTCTATCTTTATTTTCACCTTTTATCAAATTTTGTTATTTTAGATAAAATTTAGAATTAAGTATCTTGGTAGTTAATTAATCTAGAAACCCATTCACGAAGCGATACTCACGAACTCTAAATCACTATATTAAAACTTGACTCGTACACTTGCGATATTGCAATATTATTTACGCAACACATATTAGTGTATCAAGTTTGCTCTTGTATTCTTGTTTATTTTTAGCATAGGTTAAGTTCTTAAACTCATCTTTAACTTGTCATTTACTTTAATAGTTGCATCATTCACTATAATTAACTTAAGTTAAATAGTTCCATGATTTTAATCTACTGTGGAGACAATACTATTTTATTTATTACTTGTTGGAATAGTATGCATACTTGCACATTAGGGAGTTGTTTAGGGTAGTTTGAGTAGGTTATAATAACATGGGGTTATAATAGATGCAGTGATTTATTATAGATCATGTGAAACATATAATATTATTTAAAATGGGAAGTAGTATATAAGTGACAGGTTATAATAGTACATGTTTGGGAGTGCAGAGTATTTCACAGGGTTATTATAACACTGAGGTTATAATAACTTGATGGAGCCAAGCAAGCCCCTTGAAATTATTAATTTGCATCACACATCGAGCCACGCATCAAAAGCAAAAAATGTTCCTAGTACATCATGCATGATGCATAAAGAAAATATGACTTCTCATAGATTTGAACTAAGTTAGTTTAGCTCATATGTCAAGACTTTACATATGTTGAAATAGACTTTGGTACTTACATTCATTGATGATTGGTTCCTTTAAAATAGATCTTCAAAAAGCGGTATTAGAGGTATAATCAAGTGGACAATAATAAAATAGTTTTATTAAGTGGGATTAGTACTTGACATCTAGCATTGTCTTTCATAACATATTCTCTATGACTTCTTGAAATACTTAATAAGGATTGTATAATTTTCTAAAATTAACTCTCTTTTGAAGACATTCATATTTGATATGGGAGAGTTTTTTGGTGTAGATATCTTCAAAGCCATAAATTAGTTTATAATGGTGCATCACTATAAATATAATGGATTAGAAAGATAACATATTTGACACTTTGCTATCTCCTTGAGAGTTTTTATAAAGCCATTAAGTAATACATAATTTTCAAGCAAACATGAGAAGTGTGTAGCTTACAAAAGGATTAAAAGCTCACGACAGAGATGTAGTGAAAGTATAAAAAATATCATTTTTCTTTATACTCAATTTCTTTGAGAAAAGTACTTAAATTACTGCATAAGGCTTCCAAAGTAGTGTACCAATAAAACAACAGCCCTGAATCTCTAGAATTTGTATAGGGTTTGCATTTAGGGATGCTCAACTAATTTTTGTAGTCTAGGTGGTCAATAAGAAAAACTTGGATTTAAAGATTATTAGTTGTCACTCTTGGTACATTGAGTTATTTTCATGATTTCTAAAATTAATTCGCGCTTTAGAAAGTTTATTTGCACACAAGATCGCAAGAGAAGTTTGCTAGATGTTAAGTTTGAGAGGAGATAAAATAAGGAACATTGTCTTTAAGAAAAGAAGAAATGAAGTTGTTTTCTCTTTGTGATAACATTACTAAAAGGTTTTCTTCATATATAAGTAAAACAAGCTCAACATTAATAAATGTATTATTACAGTAATTTCGAGAGATGGGAATAATACATTTATAGAATTTATAAGTTTAACATAAAAAGTAAAATGAAGATAATTCAATTAATTTAGGGCCTTTAAAGTCAAACAAAGACTTATCTCACTAAAAGGAAAATTAATTTCCTAAGAAAATAGCTAAAGTGAAATAGTGGACACTGATAATATTTAGTAACCAATCATATTATCTTTAAAGAAAATGTTGGCCGTCATAAGGTTTATCTAGTTATTGTGGTTTCAATTGTGTGTAGTGTCATTAATTATTGATGTGCGATTACTGGCGTGTAAGAAAATAATATAAACTACACTATGTAATGTTTCAAGTTGCACCACAAACAATTGCAACGCGTGATAATATAAGCGGTGTTTGATCACAGAATATCGTCTCCACAGGATTAGAGGCAATATCTACCTAGTTCAAATTACTTGTAGTAATTTAATTCAAACAAAGTAAAAGAAAATTTATGATGGATTTTTTTTTATCTAACACAGAACATAAGACATATGAAAGCTGCTTATCAACTAAGAATACGCTTCCAACAGATGATGACCCTATTAACTATATAGATGCAAGTATGTAATTAATGAAAATTCTATGATAAGGATGACGGTCAGTTTGAGAGTTTCTTTATACAATTTAGTTTCCTCATATCAAGTCCATACACATATGCTGCTAGCAACTCGGGTTTTTCTATTATGCTTAACTCAGGTTTTTCTCATACTCTCAATATTTTCAAGTAACTAATTCTCATTCAATTATTTTGTGACTCAATGTTTAGTACCTAGGTGGATGATTAATTCTATCTCTCTATCTTTTCATCATGGGGATCCCAGCTTTACATGACCTAAGGTGATTATAGCAATTGAAACTTACTCCCACATATCTCACTTAGTAAAGAAAACATTCTGACGGACTTAAGTTGGCCAATCATAAATCCATTAAAACCATAAATTCAACCATAGCCCGATCTGAAATAAATATATTCTTCAATATTCGAGAAAACTTTATTACATAAAATATGCTAAAATCCATGTCTAATACATTTAGTTTGAAACTTGCAACAAATAAATACAAATAGAAACTAAGCTAAAGTGCATAATGATCTACAATTATAAAGAAAGAAGAAATCAAGCAAATCAAAGGAAAGAGTGAAGAATTCTCCTTTGTGAAGGAGCTTCTCAACAATGGGCTTAATCTTTCCTCCAATATCCTCCAAAATGTTCTTGATTTCCTCCCAAAATTCTCTCAAAGAATAGTTGGCTCCTCCTCTCTTCCCTCCTCTCCTTCACTTTTAGGAAAAACACCCTTAGAATGGGGTAAAGAAAAGCGTGTAGGGAAACAAATATGTGAGCTTCTCCAATAAGCCATTTTGAAAGCATGTAAAATAAGCTACTTGATTTACAACTGTGTGAAAGCCTTCCCAAATTAGATGAATTGATGAGATTAAACTTCCTTTCCCTATCAAGTTAACTTCATGCACCTAAATTAAATTCAAACCAAGTAAAATTAATCAAAATCCCCAATTTTCATAATATAAAATTAAAAGATTAACCTTTCTCAAATTTAGTAAATTCATGTAATTGTATTAATAAAGTGCTAGAACAACTTAATTTAATGCCAATATCACATAATTGATAAGTTTTTTGAGCTCATTTTAGATGGAAATAACTCTTTTTGATAAAAGTTACCAATTATAAGAGATTTTCATGTAAAGTTTAAAACTTTTTGATTGATAACATAGAAGTTTCAAGAGGTAAAAATTCATTTGTGATCTCAATAAGGAGTTTTTATTTGTAATTTTATATGTTCCATCAAGTAATTATCACATTTAGGGTCTTGAGGTAGATAAAAGTGATAATTATAGATGCAGAATTAGTGAGAAAGTAAGTTTATTATCCTAGTATAATATACTCTGTGACATAGTAAGTAGAGTTATGACTAAGATGAAAATTTATATAAACATCTAACAGTATATATTGTGAAATGATATTGTGAGATCAATCTTAAGTAACATTGAGATTTCACAAAAGGGTTATGTCAGAAAATTTTCAAGTTTTCTAGCATAAAACTTTATACACGCTAGGAAAATCATGTTAAAGAAGACAAGTTTTACCACAAAAAAGTCTCATGAATACATAAATGAATAATTTCATGATAAAATTTCAGCATGTAAAACTACACTATCAATATCAAAAGAATAAAGCGATTATTTTGATTATGTCCAGTGGATCTAAAGAAATTTTATCATGACAACAAGGATGCGTGCTCACTTTAAGCTAAGACAACATTTTTGATAATGGAAGTTGCCATCAAGATCCATTTTCGAGATTCACGTTCACTAATAGTTAAAAAGTACTCTTTTTGTCATAATTGTGACAAATAGTCAACATGTATTGATTTTCTAGCTGGAAGTTTATGTTCATAGCGGTTTGTATAGTATAAACTCAAAAAAAAAAAACTTGCCATTATATTTGTTTTGACAAAAATTTATTTTTCCATATTACAATAACAAAATCTTGTATATAGAAATTAAAAGTTTTAAGCTGATAAAGAAAAATTCAAAGTTTTGATTGTGTCTAAGAAATACAATTTCATCATTCACTGATACACACTCATCATAAACTTTCCACAGCGTTTAAGGCATAACACTCAATGCAGTGTCAAAACTACAAATATTACAATTGAGAGGAATTTATGCCTTCTTTGAAGGGGATGAAAACTTCTCATGTGAGTGGAAAACGATCAAATAAATACCGTAGTGATGTTGTACAACTTAAATTAAATTAAAATCAACTATCTACGCATGAGAAATAGGTTAAACATACAAACTAAAGAAGAGGAAATGTTAAGATGAGGTCTACTTACTTGTTTGAGGCGCTTTCAAAATTCCTTTCTTCAATGATCACGAACTCTTCCATTGATTCTCCCAGCGATCTCGAATTCCTCGAACAAATTCAACGAGCGGACACTCTACACTCGATTTCCTCGGTTGTTCTTCTTTTGAAGAAGAAGGAAATTGAGATTCTCTTCTTTTAGTTAGGTTGGAGAGATTGAGAGAACTTATGGAGAGAAAATCACTTTGCCTCTTTTGGTAGGGAATTCCAAAAATGAGCAGGTGTAATTAAGAACCATTATTATTGCAAAGGGTTTTAAATAATGGAGATAGAGTGGAGTTGAAATCTTCACCTATTTTCCATTTACCACAACCTATAGGTTATGCAAATCATGATTTGCATAACCACATAATATAAGATATCTCATATCTCATTTTTACAAATCACATTTGCATTATTGTGGATTTTTAAATTGAATCACATTCAATTTAATTTCTCTCCAATCTAATTTTTTCCTAATTAACCCCTAATTCAACAATTAGGCTAACCTACCAATTTATTATGAATCTCATTCGCATTAAACTATATATTACATCATTCATATCTCATATAAATGATATAAGTGCCCTTTAGTGAACTTGAACACACTTAATTCACGCAAAGCAGTAAACCTTCTTTTTAATATCGGTTTGAGCCAAGCGGGGACCTTATGGACCTACATTTGTGAGCTCGATGATCAGAGATTAACCTTTCAAACTCTTTGGCCGGTTCATCCAACCTTCAATAGCTTTCTGGTAACAACTCCCACTAGCTTCAGCGTAAGCTGCACTCACGTCGATGTAAGACATTACGTGTCAAGCAGTATAACAATGCCCATGAAATGCGAGCCCTTCCGTGGGTTGTTACGTAGCGAACAACCATTGGGTCAAATTAAATTTACCCTTGTGTCTACTTCTTGCTCATGAAGTCCCACTTGCTCCTCAATGAACCAATAACGTTGTAATGGTCCAACCATACCCAACATGACCCTCTCGTGCCCGGTGAGAGGGTGAGGCGCTGTTGTCGAGCCCGCAGAGGCGGCACTTAAAAGGGAACAACCCCACTGGAAGTCCACAAAAGCGGGGGCGAGTGAATTTCATCTCAGCGTAAGTTAAGTTCCCGGCTCCTACTTGATCTTATCCATGAGGAGATATACATATTGGTGAAATGCATGCGACCACCTCACACGTACTAGTCAGAAGGAGACGGACCACTCCATGGTGCGAGTCAAGTAGCGCTTTCGGGATTGAAGTCGAGTCACTAATGGTCATCTATGAAAGTTATTATTAGTTCATATTGTTATCGATATTACATGTGGTAGTGCAATAATTCATGATCCGGTCTTGCGCCACCAATCTCATTGCACTTGCATGATGCCTACTCGCATGTCAACCACATGAGCGAGTCATATCACCTCGTTTGTATCTTAATACAAAGCGAGAGTACGCATCCATGATGTATCGAGTTAGGTCTTCGAACCTCATCCATATGTTATGAGCCGTTCGGGGTCATTTACTTCGACGTGATCCACTCACACAATGTGTCCAGCACACAGTTCAAGTTCTAGTTCTCTCATATATTCAATGACCACCAGGAGCTTGGATTTATTGGACAGAGTTTGTAATAAATCTGAGACACAAAGATAAAATAAATAACTCTTTATTAATTTCAAATAGTAATTTACAAACTATCTGAGATTAGGACCAAAAACATCCAACAAAATAGTAGGCACAAGAGTTTTATTTTCTGCGGGAATAAGAAGATGAATTATCTTTTGTTATTTCTAAATAATTTTCTTTCTAATTGTTGTTTTGACATAAAACTGAAGAATATAGTTTGATCACTCACAAAGAATAAAGTTTGACCGTGTTGATTTATTACTTGCCCTACTTTTCTATGACTTCCTATAACTCCCTAGGGACATTTACTACTACATACATGCATTCTTAGGCCAAAGGACATAAAACAATCTTTAAATCTCACTTTGCTAATCAAAAAATATCTTTAGGATCTAGATAAAACATTCAAAACATATAAAAGCAGTTTAGACTTCCTTTCACTTAAAATCAGGAAATTTAAACTTAAACTTTGAAATCATAAACGCAGCGACCTCCAGTTATTTAAGAAAATATGCGGAAGTATGACTATTCCCATAGTTACGACAACGGCGCCTCAGATCACTACTTGCTTGCCACGTCCGACAGCCTTACGAAAAACATTTTCAAAGCGAAAGGGTGAAGTATTGCAATACAATACCCGATGAAAGTGACCTGCGCTTTCACAGAGGTTTGGGATATGCAAACACACCACAATCATGACTTTAAACTTGGTCAAATATACCATATGTGGGACCTCAAACTTTCGTATGTTTGCTAGGCGCAATACGCGACTTCCTTT